>OY728150.1:1609697114-1611078781 GCA_963277665.1 Viscum album
GGTTTTGGAGTTGAAAAAAATAGAAATGCTAATCAAATAAAATTAAAAACATAATTATTTCAATAAAATCTTCTAAGAGAAAGTTTACATCCATAAATAATATGGGTTTCATAATGAAGAAAATGAAAATTTAGTGTCCCACTTGAATAAGGCTTTGAATGACCTAAATAAATCACATAGGTATTTATACACATATCTTCCTCAATATCTAAAGAATCATATAATTTGGATAGGTGGAGTTGATTATAATCGGTACATTAATAAGGAAAATAATCCAATGATATTAGTGATTATATTTTTGGATGAAATAATTTTTTTCAAATCAAATGAAGTACAAGATGTGTTGTTTAGATAACACGAGATGTGAATTTTATATATCCTTGATTACTAATATTATTTTCATTCATGGGTTTCAATTGGTTAAAGGAATGAAATAAAAATTCATTTATTAAAAATAATATGAATAATAGGTGAACAATTGGGTTGATATGTTAGATTCAAGCATAATTATGACTCCAAGAAATACATATATGAAATTACCAATGGATGAATATGAAAAAGTGGTTGGTGTTACCCATTATGGGATGATCCTTGGGATTTCAATTTATTTTATATACACTAAAAAATATCATTTTTTATAATTTCCAATTTTTATACTATCAATGTTTCCCTAAAAAATGTATATGTAATCTATGAAGAGACTAAACAGTTATATCAAAAAAATTGTGGACTTTGTGATATTTTATTATGGAAGTTCACAATCTAAGTTACATTGTTATATATATTAATATTTGGTAGTTTTTTTGGATAATTTAATGTCAACATGTAGTGGTCTATTCTATCATAGAAGTTCTTATTTCTATTGCCTATGAATTAAGAAAGAGTGATTTGCTTCATCATGATATAGAATGAACTTGTACCAGAATATTATGCTTATACCTAGTCATTATGGATGAGGAAACAACTTGATGACATTGGTTTGATGTTTCCTCTTCTATTCCCATCAAGTGTAAAAACATGAGCTCCATAAATCATAAAAAAATCCCATTTATCATTCAAGTACAAATCACATTGAGATAATATATCATTTTTATGGAAAATAATAAAAAATGAATTTTGAGGATGGAACATGAGTCTAATAAATATAAAATTAATGATATAATGATAAGGTTATAACAAAATATATATTTTTAAATAAATCAATTTTATTTAGGAGTCTCATTGAGACCCAACAATTATATGAGATGGAATCATGATTAGTGGCCCCAAACCCACAATCCTGGATCTATTACTAAAAACACTTACATTATGCACTATATTTTATTAAAAAATAGATGAACCATAAAAAATACATCTATTTGAATAATTTAAATAAATAAATCTCACAATACTTATACAATCCCCAGAATAAATTTTTTAGTGTCTTTGAGTATTAACTACATAATAAACATTATTAAAAATAACTTGTAATGTTTCTAACATGATCATACACATATTTACCCCTTTATATACTAATCCTAAGTTATACTCATCTTCATTCTTAGGATAATGGAACCATAATAAATGGGTGAGATTAGATTCTCAGTAAGGGTAAACATAAAAGATAACAATTGATGATCATAATTGAGAATAAGATATTAAATTGGGTATAAGATAATAGTCAAGGATCATGGAAAGAAAATTAGGAAATCATACCCAAATAATCAATGATCATAAATCATAAATCAAGACCTAAGGATCAAACCATAATACAAGACATGAGTTATAATAACATGGGAAAATTTTAATGCATATGAATATGGAGAAAAATTTAGTATAATTAAATCATATAATTGTGAGAAAAGATTATTATTTAAACACATAAAGTTGTAAAAAACATGTATTCCAAAACATCACATTGTGAATTGAAGTATTTTTAAACTTCCTATTTTGAATAAAAATGACCATGCTTCATCTGAAGAACATAGAATTCCAATGTTTTCTTATTGTAAAATTATATATAATTCATGTATTAGAAAATTTATTCAACATTGAATTTATTTATTATTTTAAATTTCATTCAATTGAATTATGGATACCAAATTCATAGAGAATTGGAATTTAATGTTGGTTTTGTAAGAATTTTGGGGAAAATCCCAATTCCAATGAAATTTTAATTTAGGGTGTCCATTGAAATTGATGGAATTTTTGAAATTTACATTGTAATCTATTTTAGAGAAAAATGATTAAATTTATTTGATAATAACCTATTATCGACTTTGTGTTGAAATAGTCATGAATTTATTAAAAACACATCTTTTTTATTGTGAAATTTTCATATTAAAACAATAAATGGGGATATTTTATTTTAAAATAATTTTAAATGATTTTCACATTATTGATTGGTTCACTGAGAATATGTGAGATTGGGTAGTTATTGGGTTATTTAGGACAAACATGCTACGATGGTATTTCCCTAGAAATGTATTGATGATGAAAACTCTAATAAAATCTAGTTAGGTAGATCATATTCATGAGAAAAAATTGTTTATTCTTATAAATCATGAGACTAATGGATGTGTGTGCACATATTTCGTGATCACTAATATGAGAGTGTGTGGATCCTATAACAATGAACTATTGTAATGTTGGTCCAGTGATGATGTTGCTTAATGTGATCACATTGATATATATTCCATTTATTGAGAAAGTGTTGTATTACTGACTAATGATGTATATAAATTATTTTACATAATTTTTTACATAATACAATGTTTGAAATGTTTACCTCATCTGAAATGAAAATAATGATTTGTTTTAAATAAAAATTATACATTAATGTATGATATATTTAAAATTAGAAGCATGTTTTGGATTTATTTTATGACATCATTTAATTGAACACTTGGTGAAACCCCATTGATCTTTTATATAACACGATACCATAGAAGTTTGGCATTTGTATATGTTTTAATGCCACGTTCTTGTAAATGGAAATAGCATCTTTGAGGATGTGTATGTTCTTGAACCATTGGTCTTGAAGTGTTGATACCTACAAGATTTTTTATTCTTTCATATATGTTTATTATGTTTTTATAATGTATTGTTTGGGTTTTGATATAACTATTTTTTTGTACTATATTCCATAGGATCATTGAGAATAATGATATGTATATTCTATTTTATTAATTTTATGGGAAATCCAGTCAATCTATTAGTTCGTATGATTTTAGGTGTTAAGTTCCAACTCTTAGGGATTAGAAAGGCCCTTCAGGACAAGTCAATATTAGATCAGGTAACATGGTTATAGAACCCCCATGAAGGTTCATCACAAAGTAGTATCAACTATGCTTGATGTACATCATTCCATGAAATCTTATTGTAGTTATGCGATCATGTTTGGGACTAGTGGGTGGTTACAAGTGAGTATGAGACTTTCTCTCATCATAATGAGCCTTAAATCGCCATTAGTGGGTTTAGAAAGGAATATCAAGGACTAGTTCGGGTCTTTTACCTGATTTAGATTTGTATAAGTAGACATCCAGATATTTTTTTCTATTTGAGGATATTAATTTCATTTTTTGTTTTATTTTATTTTTCTATCTGAGTAATATTCACATATCATTACTGTTTTTTGTCGATGTAGTGTAGCATCAAGACTTTGAGAGGATGTGTGAATATGATCCAGGTGGAATCTACGGATGAACCACATCGAGAAACTACTCTCATAGACCAGAACCATATTGTGGTTGTTGAACATGATGTACATGCTTTGGGATAGGAAACTACATCATTTCCTATTCAAGGTCCAATTGTGGAACCTTAGATGAATTAACTATGGAGTCGTGATCCTAAGTTCCTTTCCTAGAATCCACTATCATTCCAATGATAAAATAATCCTCAAGTGGGTAATAATTGTTTGAGATGGATTTATCTTTTGTTTTAATTCTTAGAGATTCATGATTCTATTAAGTTCAAATATACAACCATAACGTTGGAAAGTCTCAGCAGGGGATGGTGGGACATGATGGTGAAAGAGAATAGGAATTTTGTTTGAGAGTGGAATGAGTTCATTTTTATCTTCAATGAACATTTTGATAAATATTCAATGTTGTTATCAATGTTATGGAGTTTTTATAACTTGATTAGAATGATATTATTGGGATAGAATTTGAAAACCAATTCACCGAGCTTGTGAAATTTACACTCTACGTTGTATCTAGTTAGAAGATGAAGACTTGATGGTTTAATATGGGACATAAATTTTATATTCCATATCAATGTTTCTTGTACAAGATATCTACATATGATGATGTGCTATATAGGGTGTTTATAGTTGAAATTGGTATGTATGGTTATTCAGGGTTGGTGGGAGTTCATTTTTCTCTCAATGGAATCTATATGAGTTTCCACAAAGTAAAGAGAAAGTTAGATGATCTTCATGTGGGATATTGTCAAAAGGGTTCTTCTAGATATCCTATAGATCATGAAATAGTCCCAATTAAGTTCTTCTAGATTGGTAAAGCTGGGCATTAAGAACAGGTTTTCACTAAGGCACCCACGATTTTCAATTCCAATGAACATTCAGTAAAATTTCAGAAATTCTATTATATATTATCTTCTACACATTATGGAATGGGATAATTGGAACCTAAAAATACTATGGTACAATTAGATACTTCATGATCAAATGGATTCTGGACACATACATCTAGAATGAAGCATCATCAAATAGTGGAAAAGTATCGAGAGAAATAAGATTTAAGCCCAATGACTGGGAGTGGTACCATCAATATTGCTTCATCTCTAGTGACTTATTTACTTGATACTACTTCTTATGATTCCCTTATGTCAACTTCAACTATAAACCTAATAAGTCTTCTTAATGATATTTTATCTTATGTGATGGATATTACTAAACCCCTTAGAATGAAGAGATTTAAGGGTCCACATAGTCCTACATGGGACATCTCTTTATCATAGATTGTTCTTACTTGAGGATTTTTGTTTCTTGTATATGAATCCTATTGATTTCATAGTCATGATTTATTATCTCATTTCCAATTAATCCTGAAATTGACTTCAGTCATTGATGAGTCTCTATTATTCTCTTGAATGGGGCATTTTTCATCGTTCAGCTATAATGGGACATTCGGTCTAGTATAGCCTTACCTTCTTATCTAGATTTGGGGAATGTAATATATGTGTTCTCTTTTGATATAGTGTGGGAATATATGAGTGATGATATCCATCCAGTTATCCTATATTTTTCCAGTTTATTTCTTTCTAAAATATCTATTTATCCACTAGTAAGGTAGTTAGAGGTTTCTATTGATTTAGTTCCCAGTACTCAACCATTATGAATATTGTTTTACCATATATCACCATCCTAAATAGAAGACATGGGGACTTAATTGGATGATATATTAGAAAAAAGAATTTATATTCCAGACTATGTCAGATTTGGGGTTTCATGTTCTACATACAATGAATGCATATGGAACGTTTCACCAGTTTGATGATTACTAAAAAATGAATCAACATATATTAAAGAAAAAGTATCCATTTCTAGTGATTTATTTTCTTGTTGACTAGTGAAAAGGTCCAATGTTGTTTTATATGATAAATATTGTTCTGGATATCACCAGTTGAGAATAAAAACTAAGAAATTTAGAAACTATCCTTCTATATTAGGTATTCCTATTATGAGTACCTTTTCATTCCACTTGATCTAACCAATTATTCTTCATTATTTATTGATATAATGGAAAAGAGTATCTTAATAATTTCATGGAGGTAATTTTGGATGAAATACTTGTTTACTCTAAGTGCATGGATGATGATGTGAATCATTTTTGAGATGTTCTGGTATGGTTTAAAAATCATAGACGTTATTCCAATCTAACAAAAATAAGATCTCTAGATTAGGGAAGTGAAGTTCTTGTGATATGAGGTTCTATAACATGGTATCTTAGTCGATACTTAGAAGTTGAAATTTTTTATGACAAGATCTATGTATAAAAATCAATTCATTATTTGGTGGTTCATGGGTTCAGTGGGGTATTGTCGCTAGTTTTTTATAGATTTCTCAATGTTTTATTATTCTATGGAAACACCCACTCATAAGTGAGTGAACTTTTATTAAAATGGTATATGGAGGAGATAATGTTTTTCTTTTGAATCATAATTTGAATAATGAACTACTGTTGACTCTTCTAGAGGCTAAATTGAGCTCTCTGTTCTTTTATGACACATCTGGTTCAGAGTTGGTATTTTTTTCTTTTATATGGTGATCATGTTGTTTCATGTGGATCCAGAAATATTAGGCTACATAAGAATAATTAACTGATCCTTGATCATGAACTTTCATTTCTGATGCAAGTACATAAGAGTTGGTGGCATTACTTTTAAGAGAATGGTTTCACAAGTATTATGATAACAAGATCCTGAGTTATATCGTTTAAAAAAAATATCTGAATATATTCCTTATGTGTTGGTTGGAGTACCTATAATATTTTCTTTAGATATATTTTATCACCTAGAAAATGGGTATTTCATTGAAGATACTTTCAACCGGATATATCCTAACCATGTTGTGGAAGAATCATCTAAGGAGTAGAAAATGAAAACTATATTCTATAGTTTAATATCAGAGTCTGAGAGACGGGGGAAGAGGTTTTATTGGAAATTGTTTAGCTGACCTCTACCCTTCTTAAAATGATTCATTGATAGTAGCATTATGATGATGTGTTCTATATAATAACCTTTTTTTAGTGGTAAGGCTATTTATTAGTGTTCATTCTCTATGGAAGTCATCCTATGTTTCTGAAACTGGGACATTTTCCATTTTTCTATGAGGAAATACCTATTGGGGGTTTCCATAATTCCTAGTGGGTTGGGAACTAACGAACCAAAAAGATGTTTTATGACATGCCATAATGTTTCTGGTGGTCAGGTATGATATGGAGGGTTGCTGATTTTTTTTCTCTCATTGTAGTACTTTTCATCAGGTCGCGACTGAGAACCAGATACCTTTAGGTTTTCTTTATCTATTTCTAGTACTGACATTGAAATGCAATGATATCCAAATGGAATTTTCATTTTCTTTTCTATATACATAGAGAAATAATAATGATATATGGTTTCTAATTGATATGTTGACCAAATTGGATTACTTTATTCCCATTCTACATAAATAAAATGTTGAGGGGCTGGTAAATCTCAATGTGAGTTATATTATTGATTTTAATGGAGTAATATATGATATTGTCTCTCATAGAGATTAACATTTAACTTATCTCTTTTGGGAATGTGGGTAATGTGTATTCTGATTTAGAACACCTTCTATAACTGATGTCGATATATAATGTGTTCCAAATATCATAGATATTAAAGTACCCTTCTTAATCATCCCATGTTTTGAGCTAGAGTAATCTTAATGTTTTGACTAATTTATCCATGAAAAAAAAACCTTTCTAGAATGTGGATTTTGAGAGTAATTTTCTTCATGGGAGGAGCGTACCTTTGGTCTAAGTCCTGTGGAAAACTGTGGAGTGAGATAAATAGATGAGAGAGCAGTTAACTCATGTTTTTGATATGGTATCTTATTGACAGGATTTATGGGGATATAAATTTTCTATGGTGGGGTTGTAATATCCCATCACTATTTTCAGGTACTCTTTGACACTCCATTTTGATCATTCTTTTGTTGGAGTTTATCTCAGATATTTTCATCAAAAAAGATAAAAAAAAATGGAAAATTATTATCTAGGCATGGTTGTCACATAGTTAGACCAAATTTTGAACCCACCTTATGTAAATGGAACAACTCCAAACATTGATGGACTACATAGATGGTGAATTTGATGAAAAACTCGGTTCCCACATAGTAGAAACTATAAACCCCATTATAGAGGCACATTTTTAGGGATTACGGTTTGTCTAAACATGTGTCCCTACGTAGCATACCTTTTGAATGGTAAATTTTATTTAAATTTTTAAAAAGAAAATACCAACCCATTTTTACATACTTCTCGACCCTAACTCATCATAACTCAAAATCATTGGTCTTGGACTCTCTCGTGAACAACATATGGCTCTTCTGACCCCCTTACACAGATGATTACATTACGTTGAACCTCATCTGATACTTCTCTAGAAAGTGAATGTTCAAATTAACCTTCTCTCATGATATATATATATATATATTTTCATCGATATGGTTTGTTAAATCATCATGTTTTTGTTGGATTTAATCTCTATTTAGTTGAATCATTATTTTATATTCATTTTTTTAGATCTATATTAATATCATTCCTCATTGGAAAATCCCATTCAAGGTGTTGGGTTCAGTGAGATATGTGTTTAATGGTAGGTGGTTCCATTTAAGATTGTTTAATTGATCTAAACATATATTCCTAGATTGTTTGAAATTTATTTAATATGAATTATGAATCAAAAATATCATTCAAATTGGAATTGGATCATGAATTTCTGTGAATATTTTGGAAAACCCATAATTCCAAAGAAATTTTTAATTGCGGTGAAATTTGAAATTGGAGGAACTTTTGAAATTCATTTGTAAATTTATTTTTGGGAAAGTTGGATTAAATTTATATTTATAAGAACCTATGTCTGGTTTTATACATAAAAATTAATTATTTTATTAAAAACTAAATATTTAAGTGAAATTGGCATATTGAATCTGAAAAAGGAAATTGTATTTATACTGTTTTAGATGATTTCCCCATTATTTATTAATTGATTGAGCACATCTGAGAATGCTTGGTTATTGAATTATTTGGTACAATAATCCTAGGATAGTAATTCCTTAGAAACATATTGAAGATAACAACTGTAATAAAATATAGTTAGGTACAATTTATTCCTGATAGAAAATTCATGAGTCCTATTAAACTTGAATGTTATGGGTGTGTCTATAGATAGTTCATGATCACCAATATCTGAGTGTGAGGATCTTATAACCTTGAACAATCATTAAATAGTGTTAATTACCATGTTTTTTATATTGATTACTTTGATATATATTCTATTTATTTTGAAACTATTTTACTCGTGCCGAGTGATTTATATAAAATATTTTATATAAAAAGTTTTATTAAGAAGCCATTTCATGTGCTTCCACCATCTAAAATGGAAATAATGTTTTTTAATACGAAATTGTATGTCCATTCCTGTTTTATTCAATATTGAAAGAATTTATTGGGTTAATTTTATGGAATATTATTATTCAACACTTGGTGAGACCCTATTTTACTTTTTAACTTTCACCAAACCATTATAATTTGGCATATATTGATTTCATAATACCAATTTTGGGTTAAGTGAATGTTCCTCTTGGAGGAGGTGGGTGTTCATAACCCATTTCACTTTGAGTGTTGATACCTGTGGGATTTTTTTGTTCATCTTGTTTCATTCTAGTAATTTAATGACATTCTGTTTCAATTTTTGTGTACATATATGAAATCTATAACTATCTACTTAATGATATTTGAGCATACTAATATATATATTTATCACACACTATTTAATGGAAATATATTTCCTGATTATATTTTTTATGATGTTAGGTTTAAGTCACAAACCCTTGGGGATTAGGAATGTCGAGTGAGCTTTGATTATGATGGATTAAGTATTGTGGTACCATACTATTCGGGTTGGTTCATGAAATTGATGGAGATAACATGAAATGGATTTTAAAAACATTATAATTTCATGAAAAGAAATATAATTGTCTCACATATGGCAGTTGATACCCCACATAAAATAAATAAAGTGGTTAACATCGCATAAGTCACTATGAATGAAAATTTAGATGAGAGAAAATCCTAAAGATCATCATAATAATTCAGGTAATAGTCCTTTAGAAAATATTTCATGAGAAATAATTATAAATAAATATAAATGATTATGTAATTACAATATTATACAATCATAGGATAAAAAAAATAAACATAGAAGAATGGGGTTGAATAATAATTGTTATAATTAAATAAAGGAAATTGAGTTATTAAAAACCCTTTCTATAATTATCATAATCCATTAAAGTACCTTTTCCTCATCTATAAAAAATTACTATATTGAAAACTCATTTCAGAAAATTATTCACATCTATAACATTTTATTATTTTAAATTTTATTTATTTATTATGAGTTAACTAGTTAGTTATAATTAATTTTCATCATCAGATGTTTGTAACTTTAATTATTTTGCATGTAATATATAATGTTTATGTTGATCCATATTCATTAGTAACATGTTCTGAATTTCTAGAATATTTAAGGTTTTATAATTTTTTTATAATTATTTTTAAAGTTACATCACTATTCCATGGGATTTTAAATTAGAATTCTTTGACATGAAGATAGTGGTGTGCCCGTTTTGGAAATTTCATACGTACAAAGGGTGGAATTTTAATAATAAGTTAAATTTTAATATAACCCTTATAGAGCCACAAAAAATTATATTTTCATTTATGTATAATAATAAAATTATTAAGTTCCCATAATATTTATTGACATTAAATTATTTAATTGTTAATGTATGTGGTAATACCGACCCAAACAAGAATATACTAAAATTGATGAGTGAGTGTTGTTTATAAATTGATTAATTTGGAACAATATAATTCTTATATAAATATAATGATTTTATCTAAATGTTTTTTCGTATTTTAATCAAATTTTATATGATTTAGATAAATAAAAATTTATAATACAGATAGAAAACAAAATACATTACTAAATTGGGATGGTAGTCTACACGTACACAGAGATGATGTTTTAATTTTATATATAATGGAAGATAGATAGGAAGTGGTGTATATTTTATAGAATCATAATAAATATATAAATATAATATAAAACCAATAAAAAAACATTTATAACCATCCATGTAAGGTATTATAGGAATAACAAAATGCATCATTCATGGAGGTTGTAGTCTGCACGTACACATGTCGACATTTTCCATTTTTCTATGTAAAAGTGTGAAAGTTAAGTAATTATTATTTCATAAATAAATAAAATATGAATATTTAAAAAATAAAGGATTCATCATTATTTAATGGGTAATATTTTTTAATAGTTTAAATATAGTTACGAAAAAAAACATTAGAGAGTGACTAATATTTACGTTGATAGTTTGATCGTACTCTCAGAGTACCACTTAATTGAGGGATTTTCATTGAATAAAGGGTTTATAAACATTAGTATATATATATTGGGGAATTATTCAGGTATTTTTTTCATGAGTAAATATATTTTTATAATTACATTGAAGGGGTGGTGGAAGACCCCTTTTGTAATTGAAGAAAATGGATTTTTTATAAAAGACCATAACATTTTTAATAATGGTATTGCACAATTCAAGGGATGTGGATCCAAAAAGAAAAATAATGGACTTTGAAAAAATGTATGTTACAAAATTCATTCACATATTAATTTTATAGAAAAAAGTTGAGTATTTATAGGCTTTTCTCTTAAATTTTATCTTTTTTCAAAATTAACTTTTACCTTGACAATTCATTATTAACCATGGTAATAAGTTTTCATTAAAAAACATAATATTAGAATTATTACCTATTTGTAAAATTTTATGTAAAATTTTAAATATCATATTAATAAATGAAATTTATAAATGTGAGAAAATGTAATTGTAAAATTATCTCATATGACGCGTAATAATATTTTTTTAAAAATAGTACATTTTCAAGCATAAAATTATGATCTAGAAAAATATATATATTTTTATGATTTAAACTATACTAATTGATTAATTATTAATAAAAAGGATTCATTTTACTTTAAAATATATTTAAATCCTAATTTAACCATGTAAATATATAACTAATATGGAAGACCAAAAAACAACTTTTATTTGAATAATATATCATTTAAGTTTTAACATGTTAAATGAATGTTTTATATATAAAAAATATTATTTTTAAATTAAAAATTTAATTACTTATATTATAATTGATGAATTAATTTTTTTATATTCTTCTAAGTCTTAATTTTACAATTATAAAACATGAATAGTTGTAATATTTGTAAAAATGGTATTTTTCATTATTCACCTAAAAATAAATTATTCCAAAAAATATTCACAAATTAATCACATAATAATATTTTTTTTATTAATGAAAAACAAAATCTCCATTTAAAATATTAAAATTTTAAAATTTAACATTTTATGAAAATATAAAATATAATGAAAAATATCTTTTTATATGAAATTATCTTTTTTTCAAATATTTATTTTTTTAGTTCTACTCCTATAAATTTATAGTTAAACCAATGTTAATTAATTATTTAAATAAAAAATATTTTTTCATAATTTAACTACAAAATATCTAGTTTCCCAAAATAATAACAAATAAGGATTAAAAGTAAATTTTTAATTAAAGGAGTACATTTTAGTATTTATAATTTTCTATTAATAAAATGCATTGTATTTTATTTTTAAATCAGTGTTTCATGTGGATAATCCAATTCAAGTTAGAGAAAAATGAAACAAAATATTTTCATAAATTTTTTTATGAAATTATGATAAAACAATTGATGAGCATTATGTGGTTACTTTTATTTATACCCACCAATTCAACAACTACATTACAATAGGCAAAATTATTACTTACTCTTATTTTAGTACAATGTATTGAAGTTTATTTTAGTTTGGTTTTGTTGGTGAAGTAATTCTTTAATAATATTATTTAGTTAAGATATGTCATTTACTAAAATCATGGGGGTTTCTATTCTCTTCCCACAAATAATTTTTTCTCTATAATTTTAATTATTGTTTACTAATGAAAGAAGCTAAGGGATCTATAATAAACGGAAGATGCATTTTATACTAAGAAATAAAACTCGAAATCATTGGCCCTATGAGACTCATTATTTCCCACATAACAGGCATGTAGAAATAATTTACTATATCACAACAATTTATATATAATATTCTTTCTTAGTTATAGGAGTTTCTCTGTAGATACCATTATAAATTAATTTTCAAGATACTATTTCAACAAAATACTAAAATCAAATTCATTGTAAAATATTCTATAAAATTAGATAAAATATTAATATGTATATGAAAACTAGATCATAATATGTCTTCTCTATTGAAACTTTTATTTCGACCAGTGATTATTTCAATTAAAAAAATATATAATTGTGTCAACCTATAACTTCTTCATTTGGACATAGGACTTCCATGGTAATTTTCTTATTAGGTTCTCTAACTTAAAGATTTTTATATTATATCCTCCAATTTCATTTAAATACTTCATAATGGAATGAAAAAAAGTATATGAATGACCAAATAATATCTCCTAGGAGTATCAATCCAGTTTTGTAGTTAGGCCTCCTTTTCATGTACCATGTGGTGAATTAGTTAATTCCCAATATTCCCCATTTAGGGTTACTCCCACTCGGTGAATCTATGTTATAGCCTACATCTATTTGTAGTGTCTATATATAGATGTCTTTTTTATGAAATAACATACTCATTACTTAATTTTTTTTATTATCTTCTAATTAAATTTATAGTTAAATATTCTATTAAATTTATCACATCCTATTACCTAATAATAATTAAACATAACCCAAATAAAAACCAAACCATGATATAATACCTACTAAAGATCCCTAGATCCATACTCTTGGATCAGATTCAAAAATACATTCATTTAACATAAACATTGAATCCATGTGAGATGATCAAAGTTAAAATTATTTACATATCAGTAATTTAAACATTTTTTTAATAATAGCCTCAAAATAAAATTAATAAAAGGTTTATTGTTTTTATGATCATCTACCCAAACAATTTATTATATGATATTGTTGAATATTCCTCCATTATCATACCCCTTTAGGGACCCGTAAATAATATTAGTAATTTATACTGATCTTTATAACATAATAAAGACTCATGAATAGTTTTAGTTTTGACACTTTGTATGGGTAAACTAAAAGATAACAATTTATTGTCACATGTTATCATAAAATAAACAATTTGGTACGATATAATAGTAATGGATCATGTACATAATATAATTAAATATTACCCAAATAAAAATAAATCATAAATTTCAAATCCAGATACAATTATCTTAGAATAACATATTAAATAAGTCACCATAACATGATAAAATTTCATTTAATTTTATTATGGAACAAAATTTTTAGTTAGAAAATTATAATATTTTAATAAAATTAAATCATTCCCACATATTAATATGGGAACAAAAAAATGTCTACAAATAATATTATGATAAAAATATCTACTTTCAACCTATTATGAAAAATAAAAAAAATCATTCTTTAGGTTCTGATGAAAAATATAGGAATTCTATTGAGAATAATAAAATTTGACTCTTTATTTTTTGAACAAAACTAATTCAACACTACACGTTGGGAAAAATTAAATGTCCATGCATTAGTTTTTAAAAACAAGTCGAATCTTAATATTGTGAGAACAAATAATTTCCACGCATAAAATTATTTTAACATGAGATAAAAACCCTTAAAAATTTATCGGTGGGTGATATGGGAACCCAACCATCACATAATGATAATCCATAAATTATTTAACAAATGTAAATGATAAATAGATTTTATAAAAAATTACATAGAACCCTACATAAGCTATCTAGATAAATGAGGCATACGATATCATAATAACAAAAAAATAGTAACAAAATCAGTATAAATGTATGTTGACACATATTTAAAACACATTTATAAGCATAACACATTGAATTGTATCACGTGTGAATGAATCAATTATTAAATAATTTTACTCTGTTATTTGAACCCAAAAAATATAAATATTATTACAGAATTCATAGATTAATTAATGAAATCTATCTCTCATGGAGGTAAAATCATTTTAATGGTATGATGAAAATGGAAACAAAACATTGAATTATTTTGAAAAAAATTGTCTTTACATTTCTATAAAAAGAATAAATTTTATTTTACTTTTGAAACGAATAATTTTTATAAATTTAAAAGAAATAATTTTGAAAAACATTATTTGGAAAGAAATATCAATAATCAATCCTATAAAATCCAAAAAAAATTCCAAAATGTGGTGTGATTTTTTTAGAATTATTACTTTAAAAAAAGGCATCAACAATTGAGATTTGAACAAATATATAATGGTATCAAAAATATTAAGGGTGTTTTTTTAAACATTTACTTTTAAAAAGAATTTGTCAAAAATAAAACCCTAAAAATGATATAATTTTTATCATGAGAAATGTGTACTAGGAAATAAAACATTCTAATTGGTACAAAAAAGATGTTTATTTTTATTTCTACATTTATTCAAAATTATGGCCAGTTTTATTTATATCCAGTGA
Source organism: Viscum album (assembly GCA_963277665.1). Classification (NCBI taxonomy): domain Eukaryota; kingdom Viridiplantae; phylum Streptophyta; class Magnoliopsida; order Santalales; family Viscaceae; genus Viscum; species Viscum album. The sequence goes on from OY728150.1 coordinate 1,609,712,483, forward strand.
CTTATTGACTATATTTAAATGATTAAATTTTAATATTTATAATATCCCATAATAAAATGTATCATGGTATCAAGTTTGTTTGATGATCATGTGGAAAAATATATTAAATTGGGACAAGATTAACGATCATTATATGGTTACTTATATTAATACCCATTAATTTAACAGTGGCACTACAATTGTCTAATTTAATACAAACAATTGTATCTTAAAAAATGTATTATAGAGATTTTTGGATCGTTGTTGGATTTTTATAATTCTATTAAAAATACAATTAAATAAAAGTAAAATATATACTAAAATTTAATGAGTATACACATAACCTCTGCATCCCATGTAAAATTATTCTCTTGTAAGGGGTGTTTTTTATCTTTTTTATATGAAAATTTATAATCACATATAATAAACATTAAAAGAAGTGATATTAGTGTTTTCTGACTAAGGGGGAGGATTATTTACTAAATATATATGAAATAGGGATTATTAAATGTTTTATGTAAGTTGGATAGTATCGTAATGTTTAATTAGGGGTTAATGTTTAGAATAAAATAGATAATGCTTTAAGGAAATGGAATTGTCTTCATTTTGAAATTTTCATTAAACTCTGTTTTCTCACACTGATCATGGATTATGTGGGATTAGATTCGGTAATTGGTGAGACATTGTTACAAACATTGAAGTAATGATGTTTTCATATGTTTTTTTTGTCTGTAGTTGTTTTTTCTGCAATTTTCATGGTTGAAGAAGTGGAATATCAGTATTTAAGTGTTATGGAATTATCAGAAAACCAAAAGGATTATATTATTAGATAATAAACCCTTATAGTTATTTATAGGTTTTTCCTATAAATAATTAATACTAAGTATTATTTAAAGCATACTGTATAGTATTATGGTGTCAATTTTTCAAATGTAGGAAGGGGTGTGGATTTAATTTGGTGTGATATGTATGAATCCTATACAACATGGTTGAAACATCAGTTATTAAATTTGGAGGAGTATGTTCTATATAAGAGTCATCGATTAGCAACATATATGTCATTATACATGTGTGTATAAGTAATTTAAAGGCTTTTCATATGTGAAAATCATGTATGTATGAGTCATAACGCTATGTGTATGAGTAAATCGCTATGCATGTGTGAGTATTTTTAATGTTTCTATGAGATATATTTGTTTTCATAAATGTTATCTGGAATATATATTTTTGGTTTGGACCTTTTTACAAGTCTTGTTACCCTACATGTGAGTAATCTAGGATGATGGAATTTTCATTGGACTAGTAGAGTTGAAACATTACGAGGAATTTTTTTTGAATATTAAATTTGATTGTTTTATGGGGAAACATACACGGAGAAAAATTAGGTGAGATTTAATAGAATATTATTACATGATTTTTGGGTAATTTTTAATCCATGTTTAAGAATTATCTTGTCTGTTTGAACATATAATCACTCCTCGCATAAAGGGCAATGATGAAACTATTATGGATGGTGGTGTAGTGTTGAGATGTGTGGGTTTTATTAATATGAATTTTTGTAGATTTTCTGGATCTTTTTTTGTAGAATTTGAATCTAGGATGGTAGTGTTTAAAGGCTTATAATACATAATAACTAATCATGAAAATGTTTTGGATGACTTAACAATATTTATAATGATTGTTTTTAAAAATTGATTTTTGAACGTTTTAGAAAAAGTTTAGAAAATAAGTCTTCCTACAAATAAGTAGGGAAATTTATTTTTGAGACGAGAAGTAGATTTTATATTGATATAAAAACACAATTGAAGGTAAAATATGTAATCATTGAGGTAATAAGTTTTAAAAAAAATAGTATTCTTAAGTTTAGGAAGAATTTATTTCTTACATTGGGAAGAAGCAGTAGAAGAAGAAGTGGTGATCCAATATTTCATTCCTTATAATGGAATATATGAAGTCCTTAAAATAGATATATTTGGATATAATTTGACAAAACATCACTATTTTAGTTATTATCATTAGTTATTAATGAAAAAGGTGAAATAGTTGTATAAATGAGTTCAATTCTGTAAAGAGAGTAGTGACCATTCCAATTTTACAAGGTTGTAGACCAGGGTGTCATTGTGACTACTCTAAATTTATTATAATCAATGGAATGAGTTCTACATCTCTAGATAAAAAGAAAATCTACATGAATGATACATGGATTATGCCATTTTTTTGAACAATGTAAAATAACATCTATCATTTATTTTTACTATATTACGGTTGTGAGTAAAATATAAATAAGTGTTCTGAATAAACATTGAACATGATTTTTTAAAAGGGAGTGTTTTGATTGACACACCTTAATTTACTCGACCCCATATCAATGTGTAGTCAATGTTGTGGACCAAATAATTTTTATTAAATCATATATAAAGTGAATAAATTTTACATTTAAAAACATTATTAGGATTCCAAGACATTTTATGAACCATTAAAATTATTGTAAGAAAACATTCACTGAAATCAACCAGTGATAATCACCCTGTATAAGTCATAATTTCACATTTAAAATGAAGTAAAACACCACAAGAATAATAAGTAATAATATAATTAAATATTAGAAAAAAACATCCTTTTCGATATAAAAAATATTTTAACACCAAATATTTAATTTGAAAATAAAAAAATTCTAAAATAATAAGAAATAATTTAATTTTGCTTTAATGATCCACAAGATAAATTTTCCAAACACATGAAATTTGATGAATTTACATTTTATTGAAACCATTTAAAATCTAATTTCATTCCCCTCAGTAGTAATAAATATATATTTATAATTTTTAAATAAAAACATTTAAAAAAAATTACACATTTAATAGCTTGTAATATCGACTAACAACATAAAAACACCTACCTCAATACAAGTATGAACAAGTTAAAAGACACCACCTTATATGAAATAATCTAAACCAATACATAAGTTAAACTTCTCACTCCCTAAAATAAAAAATACCAAATCTAACCCAATAGAAAACCTAAAATTGACCCACATATTTATGCTTCCTAGAAGGAAGAGGTAATCCATTGAAATGAATAAAAATTAAAGTTGAATAATAAGGATGAAAAAAATACCTTCAAAATCATCTTATATCTAAAATATGAGTGGATAAAATAAAAGGGATAAAGAAGAAGAATATGGATTATGTCTATGGGATATCTATAGGCCCAAATATTTTTGAAACATAGGAATAATAGATCCAAAACCATTAATAATTAAATATTGAAAAAATTAAAACTCAACAAATTAACTCACTTAAGAAGGGAACCATGGAATACACCATATTGTGGTATACCCCTATAGTCTCAGAAGAACCTAAAACCATGTATAACCCCCATATCTTCTATTTCATGAATGTTTTTTATTAATTTCCCATTAAATAAATACAATGTTGAATTACTTGTTCCATAAGTAACACAGAAACATTTAAACACTGGTACATTAAAAAATAATTTGAAATTTTATTTTCATAATATTTCTATTACATTAGTGGGTATTAAGGATAATAATGACAATATTTAATTATATAGAAAGAAGATGTGGTGGAATCAAGAATTAAGACTCTTCCTAACGGGGACCACCTGTGCACACATGAAAAAGTGGTGTCTTCACTATGTTTTTTCCAAGAGAAATCCTAATCAAAACTCAAAAAATTATGGTATAATAGAAATTATATGATATATATGTTCAATATTGTGTAGATTTCCTTGATATCCATCCTAATATACCCCCCCCCCCAAATTACTACAATATAATAAATTATAGTTTGATCTCGCACAAGGATCTTGAGTTGTTATGTAAATAAAAATTTGGATGATATGAACATGTAATTATAAATGTAATAATATATTTATATAACACTTATGTTTTATAAATTTATATTTTTAATATTAAAGAAAATAAATTTTCATTTTTGATGCCAATTCACTCTTAAAACACAAATAAAATAATTATATAACGAATAAGATTATTTAACACTAAAAATATATTTCATAAATGATCATTTTTATATGATTTATTATATGTCACTAAAAATATAATGGATAAAATATATTTTACATTTTAAGAATATATCAACATTAATTTAAAGTAGTCATTTATAACAAATAAAAATAGAAAAATTAATTTTAGAAAATTAATTTTCTTATAAACACTATTTAAATTATATTTATGTTTCCATTTAAAACATAAATTCATAATGTTTATATTTTAAATTTGAATAAATGAAATTTATTCTTGGATTAATCAGCAATGTATTACCTTATGATTAATTTTTAGTTTTTTTAAATAGCGTGTTTTTATGTGAATAGAGAAAAATAAATTTTTGACTAATACGATAACTTTAAAGAAATCTAACATCATATAACAAATAAAAATAAATTAATAAAGGATTTTAATTGATTATGGAAACACATATGGAATAAAATTATTCATTTAAAAATACTATGTTGAATTTATGAAATTTATGTTTACCATTTTGGAACCTAATAAACATTTCATAATTTTTTTTGGAATCTAAGTTTAATTATATATTTAGATTGGGAATTTAGTTCTTATATTACATAGAAATCCAAATAATTGTATTTTTTAGAAATTAATTAATTAATCAATATTAATAATAAACATTTATAATTATTAAATATATAAATTATTTTCATAAAAATACAAAAACTTTTCTAGTGAAAATGGTTTTAGTGTGTTATGTATGCTTATACTAAAATTAAATTTTCTTACTCTAATTATTTTTTATAAAATTATTTTATTCTTTTAAATCAAACTTTAAAAAAATTAATAAGGAAAGTATAAATTTTGATCATTAAAATAAATCCACATGGATAAAAATTAGTTACCATGGTAAAAGTAAAAATAAAAGTAAAAAGGGTTTTACTATGTGGATAACACATAAATTTGTTAATAGTTATTTTTAAATGGATGTTTGAGGTGATTCTTGACCAAAACATAACTTATCATCATTATTTTTCACTTTTAATTCCACAGTCAATGTTAATTAAAACATTACATTATATTAAAAAGTGATATTTATAAAAAGGTTATTCCCCCTCCTTATTATAGGGGCCTTCCACCACCCCTTTAAGGGAACTTTAAATTTTATATTTTCACTTGATCCTATTTAGTTTTTTACATCCCAATGATCTCTATACCACATTTTTTATCCCTTTTAACCACAGAAGTTCATTAAATACTCTATTTCTAGGAGGTACTCTAGGAGAAGGTTTGAGAACACAATGTGAGTACTAATCAATTGTTAATATTTTCTTATTCTCAATATTTATCTGAAAATTATATATTAAATTAAAATATAATTTTATTAGTAATATTTATAAAGTGAAATTTTATTATTATATTTTTATAATAGTAATACTATATTTCCTTTTTAAAAAAATGAGAATGTAATTCATGTGTATATGCAAACTATCACCTCCATGATGTAGCATATCTTATTTTAAAAAAAATTATAAATTTTTTTTCATGACTAAATATGTTATTAATGAGATATTTAATGTTATTATAATATAAACTATTTTTTATCTCTCTTTTTTTATGAAAAAATAATATGATTTATTTGTGTACGTGCAGACCACCACCTTCTTGTAATGATGGATTTATTTGTTCAAAACCACCTTATTTAGATAATGGTAAGAATATATATAATTAATAAAAAATTTATTATGATATGATTTATATTCATTATATAAAATTTATTCATTTTCTAAATAATATTTCCAATAAGAACTCATTGTAAAAATAACCATTTAAATGAATCATACCAAGAGAAAAATAAATTTATTATTACAAAGTAATATCCTAATTTTTATTTAAATTATTAATATAAATCATTAAAATTATTATCCATAAAATTAATAAAAATCATATAATTCTATTATACATTTTTATCATTGATATTATAAAAAATAATCACCCCATTAACCTTACTCACACATATAATATAACATGTTCTTTTTTGTGTTGGTTTAGCCACCTATATAAACAATGATATAAAATTCATTCATGAATGGGATAAAATAATTATATCATTATATTATTAGAAATAATGTGTAAATAATTTTGGTTTTACTTTTCTATAAAGGTAAGATTTTTATTTAATGATTTTATTAATAAACCGCCTTTATTAATTATGATTTATAAAAACAATCTTGTCACTAATTTCATCTTCTTGAAACACAACAAAAACCATCATTTAATAAAATTATTAATTTTTAAATAATATTATATCATTTATTATATATCCTTACATTATATAGTATTGATTATGTTGGTATAAAAAATAGTTATCTACATCAATATTTTAAAGCATGTATGAAACAATCAATACAAAAAACATTCAATTATGAAAATAATATATAAATAGTAAATATATTACCAAAAGATTATAATTGAGTATAATATAAGTTATAAGATTTGAATAAGGTTTCAAAATATGTTATTAATATATTTATTTATGTTATACCTTTGTTTAAAGATACTTTTTTCATGTCACGAGAAAAATACAACTGGATTTCTAGATTAAACTTCTTTTCACTAGTCATAATTATTCCTATCATACTATGAGTTTATATGTTGGTATTCTCATATACTCTGATGATATTATATTTCATTTCCTCCTTCTTCAATAGTAAATTACATTTATGTCTTCCATTTTTTATAAAATATTATGATGCTAATAATAATTCACATTCTATCTAAATAACCTCCTCCTTTTCCATATCTATATTCAATATTCTAAAATTTTCATGCTTTATTATTTTACAATACAAATATATTTTGGTTTTATCATTCATAAAATATATTTTTACTATATCCAAATGTAATATAAATCACTTTATTTATTATATGAGTTTCAATTATGTTATTTTTTAAAAATGTTGATGTTTTTTCTATTCTTGATTATATATTTTATATTTGACTACAAATTTCTTTTGAAAAAAGTATTTTCACTTTAAAGATCCATTCGGGAATATTATTTTAACTGTAAATGTTTGAAAAAAATCCACTTAATATTTTAATATGTCTTTATAACATGACATGAAACTTCTTCTTCTGTGACAGTGTAAAAAAAATTAAATTCTCTTTAACAGTATCACATCCATTTTTCTCATTAACATTAATATATCTTACCCCTAGATAGTTATTTTTTATTAATAACAATAAAAAATTCCTTATTGAATACTTATTTTGGTTTATTGAAATTTTTGTATCAACCTATCTAATTCTTGATGTATTTTTATGTGATAGCATTAGTAAATGTTACAAAACCCATTTTTGTTCCATGGATTGTTTATGATATGATATATGATCGATTTATAGAGGAACACATTTTTAAGGATAATGATGGGTGGGGTATTATATTTTGATCCAATGCAATGGTTAATGTTCTGTATCTCCTATGGTAATGTTGTTTTTATGGACCTGAATTTGTAGCGAATCGTTCACAAGTTTTTTGTGCGGAAATGATTTGGGAAACCAATTTTTATAAGTGTTGATGTGATTATGGATATATTTGTTTAAAATATTTCTACATGTACATGATTGGTCATATATTTATTCATATGATTTTTTTGTAATTATTTTTGATATCTTTATTCACAAATTGTTTTTTATAGACATGATTAATTATTTATTTTTTGACAAGTTTTTTTTTGTACATAATTGTTTGTTTATTTTTTCACAAGATTGTGCATAGAAATAATTACTAATATAATTTATTTAAATGTTATAATTTTCCATGATTTTTCATATACCATATTTCTATTCCACAAAATATGGAAATTTTATCCTTCATGAAAAATAATTATTTTTATTTTTTTCATAATCTTATTCCATGGAATATGTTGCATCATTTTGAAATTACATATTCTTTTATCATTCATAGTATATTATTATTATTATTCCATGTTACATTAAATGATATATTTCTCCCTAATTAATATTTCACCTATTATTATGTTCTAAACCCTTAATTAATCACTAATAAACCATCATTTACTGTGCATTTTTTGTCACCCCATTCTTATGTTTCTATTTCCTGGGTTCTAAAGAATATATAACCTAGGTGATATCTAGAAGGTGATATAGAATGAGTTCAATATATAGAGATATTAATAATAAAATATTTTTATATAATTTAAAAAATAATCTAAACCAATTGGTTTTGGGATTGTGTGATCATTTATGAGATGTAATGTTTATATTCTTAAAATATATATATGTTTTTTCGTGGTTCATCTCACTTATTATAAATTACTATGTACAAATTATAATATTTTAGAACCTGATTTCATAGTGTGGGTTAGGGGGTTCTAAACAATGTAGCCCATCACCCATGACTCTTTCAGTACCTTCCATAGCTTCTTCCATTACACGGTGTTATGGGAAATTTCAAATAGGGGAAATCCATTGGCGGAAATTACCAACATTTTTTTTTCACAACTCACATTTACTATTTGGAAAAACCAATGGAAAATCATTCCACAAAACACCCATCAATAGAGAACCACTGATTGGTGAGGTTATCTTCCCTCTAAAACCACTTTTCAACCTCAAAATAACATGAAAACTTAAAATATCACAAAATGAAACTATATAATATAAAATGGTGACATTGTGGTGTCATAATTCTTCCCAAAATGCAACTTTATACCCCTTAAGTTGTGGAAAATGGTAGAAATAATTAATTTTCAAAAACTCCTCACCCTATAGTAAGAGATAGGAAGGTTAGGTAAAACTAGATATGAACAAAAGAAAAAGAAGTCCTCCTATATTTCAAATCCTCAAAATCCATGAAAGAAATCTGTGATCATAATCCAATAACCTCAATAATTACCTAAACAACAATATCCAACAATAAGAGTTCAGAAAATCAAGACCTATTATATGTCTCCCTACCATTGAAAATTCATTGAAAATAGTGCGAAAATATATATCCACACCCAACAGAGTCAATATCACCATAAAAAAAGTAACACTAACCATTAAAGGAAATTATAAGCTTCCTCCAATCACATATTACCACAAAAGATAATATTAACTTAGAAATGTAAGAATATCCTTAGTGAAAATTTGAAAGGATGCAAGACCATAACACTATTCCAAAAACATCCCCAAATCAATGGGAGAAATGAAACCAACCAAAAATATGACTCAACATGAAATATAGATTTTATAAACTCATTTCAAAAAAAGAGGGTAAATCAATTAAAAACTCATGAAAAATATACTCATGGTGACCTTGAGAAAAAATAACTACCCTATTAAACTCAATGTCTAACCGTACACTAATATATCATTTTTTAACCAATAACATACCCACAGAATCAACAAGATTAATCCATAAAATGATCCATATACCACGGTCTACAGAATTCATGAAAAATAATATGAATCATAAATAAATGATGCATGTACATACAAAAACAACCACCCCTTAGAAAATCATAATCCAAAAATGGAAACCAAATAATATATCAAAAAATGATTACCTACAAAAAATAATGACCCTAAACTCCTCGAGAAAGTGTCCAAAAATACAACATCACAAAAATCCTCACCATATACATTAAATCACCCAACATTTTCTCCTTATGAAATATCTAATAGTGACCTAACAATCAACCTAAAACAACCTCTAAGAGAAACAAAAAAAATGATAAAAAACACCAAGTGATAAACACCAGAGCATAGAATAGATCCAATTTTTATATAACTAACTCTCTTAATAAACATGAAACAAGCACAAAAAACCTTTGCTGCTCGATCAGCACATGAATGAGGCCTAAAAAATTAATATCCCCAAGTATATTTGTAGGATAATTCCACTAAACATATATTCAATTGAGTAAATCTTCAAGACACATATGTACACATAGGTATAGAACAAAAATTTATCCCACTCTATTCAGAGTTTGGGTAGTGAAAAATGTATAGAGTACTGCACTCACGAAACAAGAGTAATTATCCTATGTTATATCCAATGAAATTGGATTTATATAATTCCTTGAAACATTTTCTGAGGAATAATTAAACTATATGAAATATGAATCCAACCAATTCAGTTCTACAAATATGAATCAAGAATTCCTAACACATAATGTGAAAATCCACAAAATAAATCTCTCAAAAAAGAAAGAAAATTTACAAATCACTAATATTATATTAAAATATCTATTATCATAAAAACTAATTTATTCATTTAAAAAATCCCAACTCTCCCTATGAGATGCTAGGACAATTGAGAAGAAAAATAAATCTACTAAGCCCTCTTTAAAATAAGAAACTAAATCAAAATTCATAAATGTCTTATATATTTCAAAACACTTTTTAAAATATGGTTAATTCTTTAGAAAATAACATGCTTTGTAACACTTCAAAAAATTGTCAATTTTAAATTCAAAACTAAATAATCTAGATAACACACTCATAGACATCAAATAAACTTACCATATAACACCCCAAAATGGTTTAATATAAAAAAAATACTACCATGAATTTATTTTGAAATCAACCACTTCCAAAATCATATCATTAAAAAAGAACAATTTAGAAACATTCCCTAATCCATAAATTCAATAGAAAAACATTTTTTCATGAAATTACCCTTCTTACACACTAAATTGGATTTCACAATAACCATAAAAACAAAACATACAACACCTCCAAAAAGTATCCAATTGATATCATCAACACCTGACTAAACTTCCTTAAATCCTCCCCATCACTATGAATAACTAACGTTATGTCTTGTTACGTATTCGAAATGATATATATAACCATGTATGAATTTTACACATATTTTTATAGACCTTATTCCAACCAGTCAACAACCATTGTAACAGTTTTGGATTCACTTTCCATGATTTTTTTGTAAAATAGGAGATCAAATTATTTTAATGTAGTGGTCATTTATACAAGTGTACAATAAAATTCATAAAAACACTTTTATTTAATATTATTATTATTTATTTAAAATTTAGATTAGTAAATGAATATTAATTACACTAATATGACATTAAATATTAAATAAATTTATAGGAAGAAGGTTTTTTAGATTTTTCGTGAAAACTAATAACTTTTAAAATACACAAGAGTTTCATTTTAAAAATTCAATTTAAAATAAATATATTATTATTTTTTAAGAAATTAATTAAATTATGGAATCATAATATTGAATTTATCTTGGGTTTTTTTATTTTTCCCAAAAAAGTTGATTTTTATTTAAAAGAGAAAATACAGCTTTTTTAAATATGGTAATATTTTTTTCCTAATCATTAAATGATAATAACGAAGAAATTATGATGAATTTTTTTTAATAAAAATATTATATATGGATTAATATAATTCATTTGAAAATATTATGTTATATTTTGAAACCTATGTTTTATATTTTGGATCATATGTTATATCTTCTATAAAAAACAGTTTTATGGGTTACACATTTTTTATTTCAAAAACAAATTAGTAATTTAACAAAGTAAAATGGATATCATATTTTCAATAAGAATTTCCAATTTAGGTAAGAATGTAAATTTTATTTTTATAAAAAATACAATGATTAAAAATTTGTAACCATAGTAAAATTAAATTAAGATAAATAGATAAAATCAAAGGAAAATGGACTAAAATGACTAAAAACATCACCTATAAATAAGTGGTTATGTGGTTTCATGATCTTAAGTAATATTTTCCTCATTAATTATATACTAAATTATTAGGAATCAATTCAACCCAAAATAAGCTAACCTAATTACTTAAATACTCAATATATTAACCCCTAAATACCCCCTATAAAATTAAAAATAACCAATTCTTCTTCTTTCCCTATATAACAAAAATACATTAAGAAAAAATAATCTATAATTAAACCTCTAAAAAGTATTTACATGGATTTTATAGGGTTATAAGGTATTCCCCTCATGTTTTAAGATTCTAGTTTAAAATTTTAGGGCTCCTAACCCCTCCCCTCAATTTATTTTTACAATCCCTTCACATCTATTAATTTTCACATAAAAATGTTATTATGATTCAATGTTGTAAATTATTTATTATTTTATCAATTTTGTATCACCATTTCCTATATTTATATAATATTTATAAGATGTTTTTATTCTCATAAACACATATATCCATAAAACACCCTAAACATAATTAATATAAAGATGGTATGATTTCCTAGCAAAGAATTCCATATATGAATAAAAATGTGGATACAGGCTCAATGTATGTCGAAACTATTGGAAATAACCATAAATATTGTTTGTTGGGTATAAAATGGTAATTATTTGGACTAAAAATAATTTCCAAACTACAAACATAGTTTGATACTCTTCGGGAATATTCTTTATATAATTCAAAAACTATTTCAAACCATAACGATGGATTATTTCCTATTAAAATCCATACACTATGAATGAAATATGTACCACTACCTTATTTTAATAATTGTTATATGTGTACTTCAATTACCATTTGAATATATTTGTTTTTAATTTTGATTTTGTGATATTAACCTAAATATCCATGTTGTTCTCTTTAATCGGGAAATATTGATTTTTCTTATATCTATTATTTATATATGTAAAACAATTGATTTAATTTACGAGAGAAATTTTTAAGTTCCTTGGGAATAGTATGTTATGTATTATTTTGTCCATTAAATACTTATGATGTACTTTATTGGACATAATATTTGATGGGTGGGACCTAGAATTAAATAGTCCATTGATGTTTTTTATCTAATGAGTAAATATATATGGGGTATTTGGAATAATCATTACCTATTTATGTATGATGTATTAGAATGATAGATTTATGATAGGTTTATATTGTCTAATATTGTTCATTCCCTCATCATGAGATCATTGATTCTTAATCATGAATTTATTTATAGTTATGTGATCCATTGACAAATTACTTATTTTGGATTTTATTTGTTTCTAACATATTATTAATTCCATGTTTAGGTATGGTAGATTATACAATATTCTCCTCATTATAAAGAAAATTAAGGTCACGCCTCTATATATTTTATAATTTTCCATAGGATAACAAGAGGATTAGAGCCCATGCTGTTTGAATTTATAAGGGGAAAAAAGGTTTTCATGATTTCATAAGATGTATCATTAGTTTTCAATTCAATGTAATCATCAATTATGTGTCTAGATTCCTAATACTATAAATGTTCTGAATATTTTTATCTATATATTTATAAAAATGTAATAAATTAATATCTAGATATATGTTACTAGAGTCAGTTTGTTATTGTTTGTATCAATGAAAACTTAATAAAACTATTTGGAAATAGATTTCGAAAAACATGTTTAAATAACATAAACCTATTAAAAACTCATAAGTTATTATAGAAATATTTCTATAAAAACATTTATTTTAAATAAATTCATATATAATAATCTATAATTTTTAATTAATAATATTTTTCACAATATAATTATTTATATTCTACTGTATATTAACAGAACATAATGAATGGAGTGAAAACTATTTCAACACACATAATCAATGTAGGGATTTTAGAGAAGTGAAAGTCAGTGAGATAGGTGTTGGAGAATATGATATTATAATTATATTTAGGAAATTCACTCATGTTATAGCCAATATCCATTCTTATATTGAAAACATATTTCGCCACAACATGGTATAATGAGGTTTGACCACATTACAAGGTAAAAATATATGTCATTTAATGCAACAAGGTATATATTAGAATCTGAATAGTGAATCATGTTCTCGGAGAAGGTACTCAGTGGTATTCAGTTTAGAACACCAATTAGAATGATCGAGAATAAAAATATATATATAATTAAATAAATGAATTATTCTTTGAGAGTTACATTGAAAATGATAAATTATATGACATAGAAAGGAAATAACTAAATTTCAGACAAAAGGATGATGAAGTTGTTATTGAGTATGAGGTTATCCTTAAATAGATAGTGATACATAATTTAGATTATGTATAAAATATATAGAGAAAGGTTGATATAATTTTTTATGGGTTAAATCAAAACTATAAAATGGGATTATTATCTCAATAATTTTCATCTTATGAGGATATGGTGAACTGTTCCATAAATACTAAGTAAGATATCTCAGAGTTTTTTTCTTTTAAAGGGAATAAAAATAATAAGAGGATGGATAAGCACCATGTCGATAAGAATTTTGAAAATGAGAATATGGGAAGGGTATAAATCACATTATGTGATAATAATGAGAAGAAACGTATGGGGTAATGGGTGTATGGGTTGTGAGTATTCTATAAGTATGGAGATAAAGGCCTTAAAGATCATGAGTTAAATGGAATTAAATAATTAAAAAAAATATGTATTATTAATTTACAAAAAAAGATAAATTTGTATAAAAAATCCCAATAAATATAATGAACCAATCCTAGAAAAGGCCATGGGAGAATGGTTGAGCCTATACCATCAAAACACCAGAAGTTGAGGTTCCAAAAAACGTTTTTCAGGTAAATTGATCCTAAACAAAAAATCCATCTAATTCATTATATAATTCTAGATCTATTAAATATTTTATATAATTAATGTTTTATATGAACATTGAATCATCACCCGATGAACTAATAAACGAGTTTTTAGTTATAAATACTTATATAAATCCTATAAAAATAAATTTATATTTCTCTATCTCTATTAAAATTCATTGAGTTTTCTTAGCTGAAACTTTAGTTGTAATACCACTTGTTGACTAAGACATAATAAATGGTTTGTATTAGATTTAAAATTATAATTGAAGAATCTATTTTCAGGATAATTATATTATAATCTATGATAAAGGAATAAAATCCCTTGGTTTTATAGGATAGTCATTACTTCTATAGCTCTTTTTGGAACCACCTCTAGTGGTTTATCTTAATGAAATTATTTGACAAAATGAAGCATTGAATTAAAAGGGTACCCAAAGAATTATATATATATATATATATATATTATGTGGGATTATATAGATGTATTCACCTATGAGTTACCAAAATACACACATAATCAGGATTTATAATTCACTATTGATCAAACATAGGATGAAAAACCCATATCAAATCCTCCCTATGGAATAAATCACATGGAATTAGTGGAATTAATGAAGAAATTTTAGGAACATGATGATAATGGATTCATTTTTTTAGTGTATTACCTTGGTGACAACACATCTTTTTTATGAAAATTATGGATGGGTTTATAATGATAGGTTTTGACTATATGTAGATAAGTTTCATTACTATAAATATAAAGAATCTATTACCTCACATTAATGATATATTTGATCAAATTTAAGGGGATAAATACATTTCACATATTGATATTCATTATATATATCATCATTTAAAATTTATTATATAATTTATACCAAATATATTTCTTTCACATGGAATATGAATTTTGATCCTTCAGTAATACCCATTAGGTAAATAAATTTTCCATCTCTATTTATAGATTCCATGAATAGTGTATATAAGAATTATCCTTATTTTTTTAGTGTCCATATCATAATATAATATATATATATGATAATGATTAATAATACCATTTATGAATTATACTTTACACGTTAAAGAATAAGGATCTATATGAATAAATTAGTAAGGGTCTATTTTAGCTTCAACAAGTTCCTTTTATCAAACTTAATGAAGGATGATATACCAAATATGATCTTTTGTACAAGGAAATAATGAGTATATAGTAATTCCATTTGGGTTAAAAATGACAATAATTGTTTATGGATCTAATGGATTGTGTATTCAATGATAATACTGATAAATTTATATTGTTTTTTTGTTCGTGATATATTAATATAAAAAAATTTCTATAATGATAATAAAGGCCATTTATGAATCCTCGTTTATAATATAAGGATAAAGGGTCTATATGGAAAGGTAAATAAGTGTGAATTGTTCCATCACCAAGTTTCATTTCTTGTATATATTATCCATAATTATGGAATACTTATTAACCCTAAAAAAAGAAAAATTTTGTTAAATAATGGGACATAGTAACAAAGATAACTCATATATGTAGTGTATTTGGTTTATCTTGTATCTATTGATGATTTATAGAAACATTTCCCTAATTTATAAATTTTTTAGTTAATTTGTAATGTAATGTTGTAAAACTCAGATGGAATAATGATTTTTAATAAATCATAATGAAACTAATGGAAATCTTGATTAATGTAATAGTTTCGGACTTAATATCAATAAAATAATTATGTTTTATATATAGTGACTCATCTAAAAAAGAAATTTATTTAGTCCTTTTACAGAATTATGTAGTTATTTTTTTATGAATCAAGTTTGTTTTTGACCCATGATAAAAACATTCCGACTAATGATCTTAGAATGGTATCTATAATATTTTCAATGAAAACATGGATACAATATATTTATAGGGAGAGATGTGACATATATGTCTATTATAAACGTTTGAACTTTATATTCACATAGAAATAACATTACATTTGATAGATAATATTTTTGAAACCACTCAAGGAATATAATTATACAATACAACACCATTTAGGAAAGGATAATAAGAAGGTAGTTTCACCGAGATAGAAGGATCATGGAGTCCTATCTATAATGGGGATAGACAGGGATTCAATATTCATAGATTTATTAATGTTCGATATAAAATTTTTACGGGGAACATCATTTCATTTAAAATAAATCCCCCCAAAATATTTACTAGGTAAGATAAATACGTATCCAAATGATTACAAGGGTTTACAAAAGAATATTAATTCTATGTAATATTGGGGGATTAACCACCCTAATATAAGAGTATAGTGTGTTGACGTTTGAAAAGTAGCTATGTGTACCATCAATATCCGATCTAGAAAAATAATTATTAGAATAATCTCATAACATAAATTTATATATAAATTATTTTATTGAAAATATGTACATGTATTTTATAAAACATTTTCTCTAGGAAGATATAAATTTGGAAACTACAAACTACATATCCAGATGCTTGGGGTCCCAGTAGGTAAAGGCAAAAAAAAATATCCTAATGGAGTCATGAAACCTCTTCTTATAACAATATAGAAGTGGGATAGTGTTATAATAGACTTTCTCACTATAAATAAAAAGTCTCTTTGTATAAATGATTTCATGTGTCTCATTTGCAATATCCTTACCAATTATACACATTTCATATATGTAAAGGATGATTTTCCATTTGAATGCCTTGCATGAATCTATATCAATGATGTTGTGAGACTTTATGGTGAGATTATTTCAATTGTATCGAATAAAGACCCTCATTTCATATAAATTTTTTTGAGTAATCTTCATTAATAACTTTAACATTGAGATAAACTTTTGTGCCTCTTACCATCACTAAGTAGATGTTCATTTTCAATTGACCATGTAACCTGGGACCGAAACATACCTATTTTGGAATTTAAATACAATAAAAACATCCATTAAATTATATAAATTGTTCCTCATAGGGCCATGTAGAAAACAAGGATTGATAATACATCCTATTATGTTGTAGTTTGATAAAATAGGCAAGTTGTTATAGAGCTCCTTGAGTAATCAACTAAGAAAGTGTGAGTTATCCAAAAAAGAAATCTTAGAGAAGGTAAAAATATAATATAGATAATGGAATAATGGAATTGTAATTCCATGTTTGTGATCATTTATTCTTCAATGTATCACCATGTTTGGTTGTTATAATGTTTGGTAATAAGGGAAAGTTGTGTCAATTTATATTAAACCATTTTATATTTTTGAGAGAATTGGATATATGGTTTATCATATGGATTTTACTCCCAACCTCTCCACATTAAAAATTCTATCTATATCTTAATGTTATGTAATTACATGCCATACCAACACATTTACTATCCATTGAGGAAATATTTACCGATATAGAATTCTCTTATAATGAATATCCTATATAAATTCTTGAAACTGGATAGTACGTATTACAGAACTAGAAAAACCATATAGTGGTGGTTTTATAGTTGAATTATAAGTTGGATGAAGAAACCTGGGAACCAGAGGAAATAATAATGAAAAATGTCCATCATATATTTATTTATTAATATATAGCCCAAATTTTGAGATAAATATTATTTAACGGGGTAGAATGTAAGACCAATATTCAACTAATATAATGTAAGAATTATTTATTCATGTGTCCAATAAATTATATAAAATGTTTTGATAGTAATAAAATAATTAGTTATTAATAATTTATATTTCTCAATATATAAAAATTAGACACATATGTCTCATAATAATAAATATATCTACTATGATAAGAGATTTCAAATTTGAGTTACCAACCAAATAATTTAAAAAAACCGAATGTTAATATTTAATGATTAAATAAAAAAATAGAGGTTCCGAAAGTGGACTCTATTTTTCTAATCATCATGTTAAAATTATCTTATAGTTATTTTTTTGATATTTTACCTAAAATTTTGATTATTTTGTAAATAGTGAAAATATCATCTTACAAAAAATAATGTAAACATTATGACATAATAATTATTTTATCATATAAGAAATATTATTTAAGAAAATTTTGATAAAAAAATTATAAATTAATATAATTCCTTTAGAAATATTATGTTTTATTTAAAAATCTATGTTTGATATTTTAGAACCTATGATATATATATTCCAAAAAAAATAATTTTTATGTGTTATAAATTTTTGTATTTGATTTATTTTTATATATTTTCCATAAATTAAATCATGAAAATAGATTCCATATTTAGAATCTGAAGGAAAAAATTAGGTACTTATTTTAATTTAATTTTTTTCCACAGAAATATACTACTAATATAAATGGAGTTACCTTGATAAAGAAAATATGAAAAAGGGTTAAACATAATTGAAAAGTGAGAGAAATTCTAAAATATCACCTATAAATATTTGGATAAGGGATTTCAGGACCACATTAATTATGGAAAATATTCTTCTGAATGAATTACAGTGAATTTTTTTTCCTAAATAATTAAAAATCAATATTTTTTCCCTATATTACCCCCTTCTCAAGTGTAAATACCCACCCATTCTACCTCCCTTATCTACTAAAAATCCATTAATCACTAATTCCATATAAATATATATCTCAAGAGTCACTCTAAATAATTTATAAAATTCTAATGAGTTCCTTCAAATCATTAAGAAACCAGTTTGTAAGTATAGGTATCATTTCCCCATATATCCTTTATTTTTATAATCATTCCAATTACTTTCCTTTTCAAAGGGAAATGTCATTATGATTAAATTTTTTTAATTATTTTTGATTTCATCATTTATAGATCACCATTATCTAACATTATAATACATTCATAAGTTGTCAAAATGTTCAAATAGTCTCATATCCATACAACTTCATTAAAAAAAATTAGATTAAAGATGGTATGGTTTCTATGAAATAAAATCCCTACATGAATACAAAATATTTGATAAAATATATATCAATGATTCATCTAATGGTGATAATAATGAAAATGGTTTTTAGAGTATTAACTCATCCCTTTCTTGGTGCATGAAAAAAGCACCTAACAACACACATAGATTGATACTCTTAAAGGGTATTATTTTCATAATCAAAAAAATATATATGCTCTATAACGAATGATTATTTCCTATTAATATCAATACACCATGAAATTAATCTTCACTGAAATATTTTTATCATTACTTTGACAATCATATTTTCCATTACCTTCTGAATATCCTTTTGTATTTATTTTGATCAGATGATATTCACTTTGAATGATTTATAGATTTATTAAATGATAAATTATTGATATTACTTATATCGATTACATATATATGGAAATAAATATTTTCTAGAAATGAATATGTTTGAGGTTCTTATAAAACATTATCTAAAAGTTAGGGAAAAATTATCTATCCCATCTGTATCAATATGTCTCATGTGACAAACTATTTTGGTATTTGGTATAATTATAAAAAAAATTATGATGTTTTGAAATGTGGTGAATGTCCATGATTTATAAAACCATTTAATTTTGGATTTCATAGGCCTGTTGGAGTCAAGATGTTTTTAAACTTTTTCCCCTCATTGTTTTTTATTTTATTATCACTATTACTTGAATAATCAAGAGACCTAATTTTACATCATGTGATCAATAGTTTATTTGTGTGACAGGTTAGTTGGTAATATGATTAGTTGGTACAATAACTTAATTATTTCATGTGGTGGGTTGGTTGTTCAGGAATTAAGTTGGAAGTGTCACTTGTTTCCTTTATGTATTCTTTTTTTTTCTTTATGTTACATTTGTTTGACTTATGGTAGGTTATCAAATTCAGTTAGTTCCTTCACGCGGTTAGTTTTTCATTTGTGTGGTAGTTTATTTGGTCTTGCGATGGGCTAACACGGTCCTATGTTTCCATTGTGCAGTTAGTTGTTTATTAGTACATTATGTTTTGTGGTCATGTGTTCTGGTTGAATAGTCACTTTCTCCCCTAGTGTGGAAACTTTTGTTTTCATCCAGAAGGTTGGTTAGAAAATTATGTATTGTACATAACAAAAAATATTGAAATTAAAATTTTACATTGAATACCCTTAAATGTAATGAATTATAATTTTTATCATAAATGTTTTTTTAATGATTTAATTAATGGAGATTAAATTAAATTTATAGAAATATAACTATATATTTAAATTTCCATGAAGAAGGCTATTATTGAGTCCTTTAACATGGAATTTAATGATTTATTTATTATTAGTTAATTGAAGTCTTACCTGCAATCTTAAATCCCAAGGGTCTCATATATTTAGTTTCTAAATGATGATATTTTATTTTTTCTTTCCAACCTTCTTTCTCTAGATACAAAAGGTTTCATATCCTTTATCTTAGTGTTACGGAAATTTATTTTCGTTAGTTTGAGTTCTTTCTATTTCCATCATGTTCATGATATCATACTTTCATGGTTATGTGATATGGTTGTGATGTGTTTATTACTAATCATAGAACCAAATTCAAGACCCAATGAGAGATTGGAATATGTGGGGATACATCATGATCCCCATCAAAGATGGCTAGATATTTTATTAGATATGTATATAATGGATGATAGAGCAATAAATTTAATGATGGGTCATTAGAGTATAAAATGAACGATGATGTGATTGTGTAGTATCAATAATTTTTGTTCACTGTTATTATATTACTATATTTGATTAGGGATTTTGTGATCATTCCATGATGAGGATGGGGTTAGTTAGCTTACTTATTTATTTGTATGTTGGTTCTACTATTTTTTCATTGGTGAATTAGTATTCCCTTTCACATGTTCACTTGAGAATATTGGAATACTACTATTGAGTATAAACGTTATTCTCACCGAATATATATAAAACATTTTCATGTTTCTTGGATGAATTTCAGGATTGAGCTGGACTATACCAGCTTGGGTTTTAGAGTGGTTATTGATTATACTTTATAGTAATTGAATTTTTGGGTATTCACTTATATAATTTCCTCTGTACCTATTGAATATTGTCATTATTTATGGGATGTTTTTTTATTCAATTTTGTATTTCATTCTAGAGTTTATTTATATTTGATTTATCTTATCCCCAATCTAACCTTGTTAGGGGGGAAGTGCATCCAATTTTTGAGTTTTCTATACGGTTGATTTTAGTTTCCATCTCGAGGACTACTTGAGATAATACATGAGTTTTATCATCAATATTCCCTCATTCCCCTTCCATGAAAGGTAACATTGTAGATAAGGTGTCATGACAGATTTTGGGATGTTATATTTTTGATTTCTGACATTATTCATTCCCTCACCATGAGATTTATTATTCTTATCCATGGATATATTTACTATTATGTAACATGTGGGTATATTATTTGTTATGAATTTTATTTATTCCTAATAAGGTATTGATTAAAACATATATATGTATGCTTCTAAAATATTCTACACCTTTTAGTGAATATGATATCAACCCTTTTTACCATTTTCCCTAGAAATCCAATAGGATTATTTTGTGTGATATATGGATTTTCAAGGGGAAATAATATAGTTTCCATGGTTTCTTATGAGGTATATTTTGATTTCAACACATTATAATGTTTAATTTTATATTTGGTTTTTTTAGACCACTATGGTTTTATATTTTTTGATCTATGTAATTTTTCCAATGGAATAAAAAAATATTCAACTAGAGGATTTTGGATTCTTGCCATAAAATCAAAAAAAATTTCAGACATATGATCTAAGAATGCACAATTGAATCTTCTTCCATTCTCATACAAAAACTCAAAAAAACTCTATGGAAAATCAAATAGGTAAAATGAGGATCAAAACACCATAATCTGACAACACAATCTATTGAAATTTTCAAAATATAATCCAAATCCCAACTACCCATGGTAACACAAGTGTTGTCAAGAAAGATGGTAATCATGAATATACTCACAAATAACGTCCAAATCCTCAATGAAAATCCAAATCTCTCTTATAACATTACATACCCAAATAAAAAAAGGTAACTTCAAAAACCAAGGCCCTTCTGAGAACCTATGCTATGATACGATTTATTAATGAACTTATCTAAGCTACCACAAAACTAGTACACAAACTGATTTTTCATAGGGAATAATGTGTGTTCAATCCCCATGAGCTATAAATAGTGCATCTATATTATAAATATTCAATTTGGGGTAATTTCACCCTCACATAAATAAATAAAGAAGTAGTACAAACAACATATAATCTAACATAATATATCCATTCATTTAAAATCTATTCACATAATGTAAGAAGGGAAATATAAAAAACATCCAAAAAGGAATAATAAAATAAAATCCAACCAAAATACACAATTGGATCACTATGTAGAAATACTATGTAATTGAATTCAATAAAAAAAAAAAAAAATAAACCAAGCCATACTAGTTGGCACCACTAAAGAAAAGATAATGTGAAACATAAAAACTCCATAAAAATATCAAATCGACACTTGGTCACACACCATATCCCATCACATCTATGCTCAGAAAAAAACCCATAAATAATGGGGAAATAAAACGGGAAACTAAGATGAAACAAAAGAGACGTGTGCTCACACACACACACAATCATTAATGTATATATAGGTTGTGATCCAAACATTCCCTATAGAATTTTACTAGAAATACTATGAATTTATTTTTATAATATATTCCACAAATTCTTGTTATAAAATAATATTAAAAACTGGTTTTTCACATGATAAATCATTAATAAAAATTTCATTCATGATTATCTCTTCCATCCAATATTTTTGTAAAATTGATTATGAACAAAAAAGTCTAAGCTATATAAAAAATTATTTTTTAACCGTAAAAAAAATAATTTAATATTTATTTCTTATTCATGAAATTGTGACATTTAAATTTTTTAAAAAACTATTTATTTATATATTCCAATATATTTTTCATAAATATCATTTTAAAAACATCATATATATTTCTAAAATCTTCCATTTCCAAAACTTCTAAAAATAAATTTGAGTTTAAACTAGATCCAAAACCAAATATAAGGAAAATATATAATGACACCAATATATAAATTCACAAAACATTAAACTCTACAAATAAATAACTAGATTCATGTTTCCAAAATTAGAGTTAAGGGACATAATTGTGTATGTATCAGGATACCCTAAATCATCCTCAAAACAAATTATTAATCCTAGTATTTAATCTAGTTTTGGACAAAAATGATACCAAACATGGTACATCAGATAAATATATTTAGGTCCCCCTTATTTAAATATCAAACATCATTATCTACAGCAATTTGTGTCATCGAGTACAAAATAACACACTAGGAGGGAATAAATTCCTTAGATAATTATCTATCCTACACACACTTTGCCAGCGTAACATACATCTATACCTTGTACTAATTTTCCTTGATATCCCCTAATATCAATACAAATAAGGTGATAAAATAAAATTGACCACAATATGGTCACATAAATAAAAATTTTATGAAAAAAATTCACATTTAAAGGAAAACATTTCTTAAAATAAAAAAATATTTCCTCTAAACGAATAATGAAAAACACCCCATTTAATTACATAATTTCTCTTAAAATATAGTCATGGTAATTTTTCAAAACAATTGGCATGCGGAAACCATGACAAGTATATAAAAAATTGACATCCATTTCAAAAACCCTCTTAGGTAATACATATAGCTATAATTTGTTTAATAAATTCCATTAAAATAATAATAAATTATAGTTTCTAATATAAATTAATCACATAATAAAACTTAACTTCATCTAAGAAGAAAAAGGATGCAACACATCTCATACAACAATAGATTCCAAACCAAGAAATAAGACAACCTATTTGATACCCAAACAACCTAATCCAAAAATCAAACACAACTGACCATATAAAATGAACCAAAAATATGCTTGGAGTTCTATGAGGAAGGTAAAATAATTGTAATGGGAAATGGAAATTATAGAAAAAGAATAATTTGTGAGAAAATACCATAGAAATTCACAAAAATCCAAATGATAAGGGGACAAAAATGCAAAGAAAACTGATAAGGATGAAGCTGGAGCTCTATGGGATCTCCAAAATTTCTGGGCACAAGAGATAGAAGAGTGAATGTTTATAAAACCCTAATTATTGAAGAGTGTGAATAAAACATTGTAATATACACATCACTAGGTTGATTAATTAGCATTCGTTCCTTATTATATCAATTTTTCATTTTATCCCATTTTCATCTTTGATTGGGTAAGATATTGATTATCTCATTTTATTACCTCTCCATTATATTCTACTATACACACATATTGGAATGGACATTTATAAGTTTCCCTTTACAATAATAATTTTTTCCATTCTAAAATCATAAAACAATCCATTATCACACAACCCACTAGAAACAATCATTGAGTTACAAATAGGTAGTGTATATACATTAAAGATATTTTCCCTATAATATATTATAAAATTATTTATTCATTACTTTCACATAGGTGCCTCCAACACCTTATAATGATTTTTTGTGTTTCTCATGGGTCTTCTCCATCCTCTATTACTTTCAAAAAAACATAATAATATCACTTCTTATTTTTTATATAAAATTGTGAAAAAATCATTAGAGTAAAAATTATTAGTTTCCATCCATCATTTAATTCATTTTTTACAATATAAACTAAAAAATATATTTTTCATATGAACATCATGTAAAAAATGACCAAATTATTCTTATGGACTTCATGATAAAATCATCCAATTTGGCTTCTTCTTCCAATGAAAAAAGATATTAATAACACTATATAATCTTCTTATATTTTCTTACTAATTCTCCTTTATTATTTTACATCTGTTCATATGATCATTATTTGACCTATTTCTCTTGTATTAAACTCATATAGTTAAGTATCCTACATATTTACAAAAAAATATTCTTTCTTTAATCCCATATTCTACCATCTCTAACAACATCTTCTCATATTAAACCATAAAGAATATATATCATAATAAGTATCTTTAGTGTGATTTTATTTTTTGGATCTCCATATCTTTCAATTTATTTGAAATTCCATGTGAATTGAATATTTTTAATTACCAATATTATCGATTATTAAGAACATGTGGATATAAACCTTTATAATCTTCAACTATATCAATTATATTTAGCCTTAACTTCTTCTCACTTAACATTCATGTATACTCACCATTAACTTATGCATGATAATAATCATTATCAAAAAAATTCACCTATAATAATTTCACATAATAATGCTTTTTAAAATAATGTAACTAAGGTTGCTTAATCATTATTCAAAATGTCTCCCTCATACGAGGATAAATTGAATTTCATTCAAAAAACATATGAATATTAATTCTTGTAAAATCACAGGTAAATGAAGAATAAGAGATTTTCATATTTATTAATATTTGTGAATTAAATATTAGTTTTACTATAAAAGGGGTAGCTATGTTCGATAGAGTAACTGATATGCAACAACGGGTTTCTTTGAAATTTTACATTGCACACTAATAATATAATATTATTGTTTTAAATGGAAGTTCACTCCAAGACGTTGTGTTGGCAGGAATGAACAAACCTGACTATAATATGATTATACATGTTTGTTAAATGTATTTACATTTATCCGGAAAATGTTAGAGGCATAAAATGTGAATGAATCTAATTTTAAGCATAATTTACATTAAAAGGTCGATTTATAAGAATTTAATGGAAAACCCTCTTTAAATATAGTTTTGGTCACTTTAATACAATCTATTTGACCAAATAAAATTTGTTTTTATAATGGGGACATCCAAATTTACTTTGTGTAAATTGTTTGGAATTTTACTGATAAAGTTCATTTTTAATGGATAGTGAAAAATATTGTATTTTAATTCAAAATTGCATTTTAATCTAAATTATTAATATGGTTTTATTAAATTTTTAATTGGCTTTAATGTGTAACTATAATATATTGTTACCATTTAATCCAATGTTGGTCATTGGAATTAATTTCACTTTGAATTTGGACATAAACAAGTGTCAATCTTTTGATAGTTATTATTTCTTAAAAACATGCTATTTGTTTTAACAACGGGAATTAATTTTAAAGTAATTAATGAAAATTCTATTTTATGAATTTTGTAAAATAGAAATCATTTTTGTTTTCGGAATATCAAATAAATCTTAGGGTAAATTTTTGGTATTTTTTTGAAAAACATCACTTTTTGATGAATAGTGAAACCACTTGGTAGTAGTTAAAAAACTGAAATTTTTGTTTAAAAATAATTTTAACACTTCTTTGAATTGAATTTTTAAAATAAGACCTACATGGTTATTATTAGTATGTAAAATGTGGTTCAATATTATTAAAACGATTTTTGGTGAAGAATAACTTTTGACTTTTTTTGCCGTGGTTAAAGGTAGATAGGATAATTCAGGGTAAAAAGAATATTATATTAATTTAAAATTACCTTAACATTTGTCCAAACCTTATTTGATGCGTATTTTCCGACCATGGTCATCCTTGGGTCGATTTTGGGACCCCATATAGCCACTTATTAATGATAATGACACATTAGATTAATTAATTAAAAGTAAAGGGAAACATGATATAAACAAAAATCTTTTTGTGAATTAATTTTTATATGGTGTTATATATGTAATAATTTTTACTATAAATATTAATTGGAAAGAAAAAATTATTTCCTACATCATGGTAGTTTTTTTATAATTTTTAGACATCTAATAAATTAAATTATTTATGACACACCAATGATGTTGTGTTTACCTAATTAATAAATCATTTAAATAAATAAGATTATAAATATTAAAATAACATAAAAAACCAATCCAATTCATATTGGATGATTTTATTTCGACCATGAGCCATCGTATATTTGATTTAAATGATTTTTCTAACTTTTATAAACTGAATATAATTATATAATAAAATAATATTTTCACACTTTCATAAACAGCCCCTCCTCCCTCTTATAAAAGGAGACCATTTCTAACCAATTCATCAGACCTATCAAGCCTTTTTTTTCATCCATAAATTTCCCAATTAAGATCCCTACATCCCTTTATTCCACATAGAATCATTAACTTAGTAATAAGGCAATTGAACAAACCATTTTGGTTCAAACCAAAGGGACTTACCCAAATTAAATGTAACAGTTTCTCTTAACTTATTTTCTTTTATTTTACCTCTCCAACCACTAAACTATTGTTATTCCCTTGTTTTATAACAAAAACAGTATACTCAATATAACAGGATATTTTTATGAGAAATATTATAAATACACTTACACACACCTCCATCTAATGAGTGAAGACATACTGTTTCTGTGGATGGCAATCTAACACCTCACGAAACGATGATTGTTCGATTATCTCCTACCTCCAATAATGGTGGCCATTAAGATGAAAATATATTTATATATGATATATATTATGTTTATGCTTTCTTTATGCTTTTTTATTTTTCTTTTATATCATACATTTATAGTTTCCATTATGGGTAAACGCGATAATTTCATTTGAGGAAGTGGGGAGTACCGCCCCCTCAAAGTGATATGACTAATTCATGCCATACATGGGAAGTATAAAGGATAGAGCTAATGGTATATATATGATATTATAATAGAATTATAATATACTAATGTATCATTATTTTTTAATTCCATTAAAATAATAAATATGAAGGAAATTAGCGTTCATGCGTACGTACGGCTTACCCTCTCCATGAACGGTGCATTTCATTTCTTACATCCAAATGATATGTAATGTTATATATATATATATACTGGATATATATGATATATATGATATCTAAATAATTAATATCATTTTGTATATAATGGAATATTGACATTATGGACAACTTGTAAATATAAGTTGTTCATTTTTTACTCATGTACCAAATATCGACTAAACAACCATTGTTAAATTAAATGATAACATAAAGTTCATATCATGGTAATAATTGATATAAAAGGACTAATAGAATTTAAAAATGTTATTTAGAAGTTAGAAATTAACTTTAGTTTATTATTCAGGATATTAAAGAATGAATGAGTAAAGTTGGACACGAGGTAAGGGACATCATCTCAATCTCCTTTTATTGAGGCATATTTTGTTTTAATACACGACATTCTTTAATATGATGCATAAACACCCTTGACTTTTCAAAGGGAATCTTTTATACTAAGAGTTTTACTAAATGAAAAAATGGAATTTTTCTTTTAACGTAAGCGGTGACAATGACCTTTCCACCCCCGTGAGTATTATTTGTTCTTTGGCTTCCTTAACAATCCATAATGTTTTTTTCAAGGAAAATAAATACCATATACTCTTTTATGTATTTTGGTATTGAAAATGGTTTTGATAATGTTTTTGTTATGTCAATATATTTATGTGATATATTTTGACTGAAATATGGAAATGTTTTCTTTCCTTTATATTTGTTTTATGTGTTATGATTTTATAATGATACTTGGAAATTTAACGGGTGGTTACGTGATAAACCAAATGACGAGCGGTGCCGTGATTAACATGGATGGGTGGTTACGTTATAACCACCAGTGCATTGGGTATGGAAGTCAACTGTATGTCTATTCCATTTAGTGATATGTGTGGAAGTCGACCATATGGTAGTTCCATTTAAATATGTTTATGTCCCAAGTTACCTTTATATATTATGTGTTCTTTATATAGGTTTTATGGTAATATTTTTGGTTACAAAAGAGTATGTAGAGATCTTTTATTCAGTGAAGAGTATTTACTACTTCATAAATGTGAAAAGTTTTACATATGTTAAAGTATTCATGGTTTACTTGTTGTTTTGAAAAAACTATCAATTTTACTTCTTTGTGTATCCCTTACTGAGCTTTTTATGATCATCCCAAGTGTTTGAATTTTTTTCATAGGACATAATGTGGAATAGGGTCAATGATGGGATCATGGAAAATTCATGTTGTCTTAAACATAGAACTAGACATGACTCTTTTTTTAAGAGTACTTATTTTGTGAAAAAAATGGAAAATGAGTTGAAGAGTTTACTTTGTATTTTTTATTTAAATGAAATGTAATAATTATGCCTTAATTCTCTAAAACTCGAAACCTGAAAAGATATTTATTGTGAATTATTAATTTAATTCATGATTATGAAATTTTTTAAGGCCGGTTCATTATAATTCTTCTATTGTGAGATAATTTTATGTTCCACCTTCATTTCGATCAAAAAACTAATGCTTTTCTTCTTCCTCATTTCTTAGATTCGACTTTTGTTCCTCAGAATCAAGATCACTTATATGTTTCATTATTTTTATCCTTTACAAAGAATGTATATTACATTTATATAGTTTATGCTAGTCCATGGAATATTCACTTACATGTCCAATAATGTTTTAGATTTCTCATATGTGGTAATTTTAATATCAACATACCAATTGGGTATTTATAATTTCCTACATGAAATCAGATATGTGTCTTATTCACCCATAAGACCCATCAGATATCCAAATGTTCATTCAGATAAGATTGATATGGTGAAATATTACATTATGTAGAAATTATCATATGTTTAACTATATGAATTCATATACATTAACATTCCTATCAATGGAGAATACATTTTTGTGAATTATCAGAATCTCAATTTTTCATTCAGGTATATAGATTCACATATGTAGGAAGACCCGTATGTTGATATACAAATTAGCATATGTGCTTCTACACTTATTCAACCAATAACATGACTTAATATTATCATATTTTCTTCGTTATGAAATTTTCCATACATCAACTGAATTTAATTTATCAGGGACCACAATGATTTATATCATGATTTGTGATTTATAGATTATCAGTGTACCATGATTCATAACATTTCAACCAATACTCACAAATGAAAGTTATAATGAAATCATGTATGCTGAAGTCACAAAATTTTTATACCCTTGGATGATATATCCGCATGGAATTTCAATATTCATGAAGGATCCATCCTTCAAGGAAGCTCTACTCTAAAACTTATAGAATAAATGCGCACAAAAACTTATTCCTTTGAATCTCAATTCATATATTTTCCTTCCATGGAATATTATTTCATATTTTCCTTTCTCCTCATTACCATTCTTCTAGCTTCATCCAAAATCTAGATAGAACTCCTCAAATAATCAAATGATATTTTATCTTCAAGAAAAGTTATGTATCTAGTTCATCTTATGGAAAGAATTCCATCATTCCTAAAATATGTGTCATATATCATTTAGGTACTCTTCATCAATAATCATGGATTCTTTATATTAAATAACAAATCAATGCTATCATTATTTAATATCCAAGATAAGTCTTCTTCATCAACATATTCACTTTATTTAATATTAATTCCTTGAAATTAAGTACAAATCACTTTGGATCAAGAATATAACCCAATTTTTTATAAATTCCTTTTAAATTATTTTTAAATATGTGATGAATTAATATCGACTCTAATCCTTTTTCATCAAACATTTATTTCAATTTTTCTCATTATTATTTACATGAAATGAAAAAGTGATTGGGAAAATAGTTTCAATTATTTCTTATAAAAAATTCATCATTCATCTCACCCAAATCATATTTTATACATGGTCATTATAAAATAAAATTGGATTTTATTATTATTAATTAAGTATTAATTTTTAATTGAAATTTATATAAAAATAAATGAAAAATATTTAGAGTTCTTAAAATCTAACCAATTGTTTACCAATTTGATACTAATTTTGATAATAATATGTTACAGAATAAACCTACCTAAAAATAATAAAATTACTAAAAAAATATATAAAATATTCATCTATAATGAATGATTGATGTTCTAGGAAACATCTATGAATCTACAGCAAAAACATCATTCCATTTCATTAATTTGGGTACAATTTCTCCCCCTTAATGTCTGAATTTGATTTTAAGTTTCTAAGGATGAATTATCTATAAATACATTCCTTTTCAATTAAACTTCTTTAATAACATTCCAAAATAATTTATATTTGGGTGAAATATATGTTATAAATGCTTATTATTCAATATTAACTAGTCACACCCTCTTAGAGACACTCCATAAGTTTATCATAATGGTAGAGCTTTTGTAAATATGAATCACATGATGGTTCATTTTAAGACTACAAATAAATGGATATTTTTTATGTGGTTTTCAAGATATAAAAATTTCAATATACTCACAAGGGATGATCTTATTTACCACATATTATTTGGAATTTAAAAATATGAGATCAAAAAAGGATATTAACTACTTTAAGTTTTTTCCCATTATTAATTAAAAACTCTTAAATTTCATCAAAGATGATCCTTTCATCAGTTTATCTTGATTACCAAATGAGGGATCAAACATATATAGTGACTTCTATAATTTGGATTTACATAATTTACATATAATACTCTTACTCATGTTCTTCCAATGATATCATGATTTACCTTCAAACCCCTATATTTTTATCCCAAATAAAATACATACTAGTTAATATAATATAATTGATTTTCATATTCCATAATATGTACAACACTTTTGAGAGAAGTTTCTCAATTAGATTTCCCAATTCGTCATTCATCCAAATTAGGTATTTATATTTGATTTTTTATAATGATGAATCTTCTCATGTTATCTTTTTCGTTGCGGGGAGAACTTTTTTTCTCATAACCCTTCATTGATAATTCATTCCTGATTCTTTTAAGGGATACATTTTTTATACGAATAACTGTTAGACATGATTTAGAATTTTCAATGACTTAATTACATCTTTGATATATAATATCATCACAATTGGTTTTTATTTATATGAGGCCTCTCATGAAATTTATCTTATTCAAACAAAATATTATATCTTCATTTTTCAGTATCCTTTTTTTGGGGATCATCTTTATTTCCATCATTAAATTTACTAGTCTAATAACAAAAATACTTTTCCATAAATTGGAAACATGTATGGTTTTTTCACATGGCTTCATATGATTTCCAATCATTTCAGATGGCCTTTTATGTGATTCACTCATCATGAAATTCATGGATCTATTTTGATAATGATCTTTCTTCAATTTTTTGGAGAGAGAAACAAAACCATATTTTGAATCTTTTTCTGAGTTATATTGTTTTCAGAATTCCTTGGATTCATTACTTTATATTATTCTTACTTCATCAAAATATTTTTTGGTATTCATTACACATTTTATTTTGATATATTCATAGATGTTCATTCACAAATTTTTTAACCATTTCCATAGATAACATTTTCAAAATATTCATGTATTTCAAATATTTTTTGATGTGTAGATATTTTTCATAATCTATGAATGTGTTCTATTACCTATTTAATACCCCTTAAATTTTTTTTCCTTTATACTTTTTAAATTTTAGGATTAAGACATAAATAAAATGTATAATTCTTGAACACATTGCTGTACCAAAATGACCCTATAAGTACTAATCATTTAACTTTGACTACTTTCTATCCAGATTTAAGATCAATATATTTTTGAACTTTTTTCTACTTTTTTAGTTGAACTAAGGGAATCAGTCTCCATAATACCCCTTCTATCCAAAATGGACATTTTGGTAGGATTATTATTACTTTCTATTACCCACACTTTCGAAGATGTTTTTTTAATAATATACAATAGATAAATATAGATTTTGGACAATTATTTGATATAATAAATGACTATACACTTTTTACCTCAAATTCATGGGAGATATCATAAAATGATATCATAGTTTTTTGTGACAATTTATAGGTATTTTATCATTATATTACACACTATATCATCAGGGGAAAAAATTTCTCATTCCTAATTTCGTTTTTTTTAACATAGTATGTGTTATATCTAGACACCTTGGTTTGATTTAAAATTATAGAGAGTTTATATTGAACATATTCTTCTAATAAAAAATTAATTTCATTATACTATAAACAACCCTTGTTATTATATTCAATCACTTCTTCATTATTTATAACTTTTCTTTTAGCATGGTGTTAAACTCAATTATATTCTTTAATATTTTCTCTAATTGAGTATCCTTGAAATTAAAATTTTGTGGCTATAATTTAATGATATTATTTCCTTATTCATATGGATCCAAACATCTTTGAATCATTATGACTTGATGAAATTTTCCATGAATTGTTTTCTTAATATCATCCATTTCACATTCACAATGGTTGATTTCTCACTACATACTTTCAAAAACAGCACAAATAAGATACTTTTTCATTGAGAATATAATTTTGAATACATTCTAATCAACTAAATTTTATTTCTTGAGAAATAATAAATATATCATCGTCAATAATTATGCATGATTCGTCTTGTTGAGGAGACTTTATGCATGAATATTAATATTCCTTATGATTATTCCAATTCTTTTTGTTGGAAGGGCCATATATATAATTATTGGAAATCAAAAACACCTTCAACAGTCTTTCTAAAAAATCTCATTATTCTTCTATTACATTCCCTTGGGAAACATTTTCTAGTCACAATAGAGTTTAACTATTAAAATTCGTTTTATATTTCTTTTTACCAATATACATGGTTTTGGGAGAGACTTAATTAAAAATTCTAAACAATGAATATTAACCAAAAATAAACTTCATTATATGTAGAGTAAAAGGCACAAATCATAAAAAAATACAAAATTAATGTAGGGAATCTTGAAGAGGTAAACCTATGATTTGATAAATATTATTATGTTCGATTTGGTATATAAAAAAAGTAAGAGGGTGGGGTGAATCAGTGTTGATTCCATTTTATATTAATTTTTTCCATTATCCCTTTTACCTATTCGACTTATTTATATCATTATTCTCTCATTCTATACACTCTCTTTTATTTTCAGGATCACACAAATGGTTGACACTATATTTAAATGTTTTTTCATAAATAATAATGGATAGTACTTTTTTAAAACTCTAACCAATCAATATTCACAAAAACTTCTAGAAATAATCAATGAGTTACAAATAAGCAGGGTATATCCTTGAAACTTGTTTTTTATTTTATTCATTTAGATAGTGATTCAATTCTTCTTTATACACTGGTTCCACTTAAACCATATAAGGATTATTATTTTTCTTCATATGGCTTCTCCTTCCTTGCATACATTCATAGAAATAATAAAATAAAACTTATTCGTTTTTATGAACAGTGGCACACACAATCTTCATAGAAACAAGTCTATATAGAGCTTAATCATCCTATTCTTTACATATAAACTGAACTACATAGAATTATTTTTCTTATAAATTTCATGAACAACATGAAAACATTATCCCCATGAACTTCATAAAAAACTTAGGTAATTATTATTTTTATCTTCACCTCCCTTTGCAAACATATATGCACAATACCCTCTTATATTATTCCATATTCTCTCCTCTTCTTATTCATCACTTCATATGATCTTCACTGGTTCACTTCGACTTGGATTATACTCATATGGTTGGGTCTCCTTCTTCTTGAAACCAAAATTTTTTTTGTTGAATCATAATGATGAACCTTTCTAACCGCAACTTCTTATATAAGACCTGCAATAATATATATATAAATATATGAATAAATAGTAAAAATATTACTAACTTATTCACATAATATTCTATTTTATTTTCATTCAAAATTCCACATTAATGAAATATTTTGAATTAGAAATATTTTATCTAATTCAACACCCTTGGAACCTAGACTTCATATTATTTAATTAGATCCATAATCTTTGGCCATAACTTCTTCATAAATGAACTCTTTGAATACTCAATATTAATTGGCCCCAAAATACAAATATTATTGAACAACCATACCTATAATAGGCACGCCTAAAAATGAACACTAATATAAAATAACTAACATATCATAGTTATTCTTAAAAATAGATCCTTTATTTCTTGATATTTTTTATGCATTTAAAACACATGTGAATACCCATGCATAGCTAGAAAATAGATTTATGTATTCTCCTTTGTTTTTTGGAAAAAATGAATATTTTATTTTTAATCATTTCTAAGAATAAAATTATGAATCTAATAATCATGATATATTCATTATCTCATTCTTTATCACCTTTCATGCAAAAGGTATATTTCCTTTACATAGTTCTTCCACATCCATGACTCATTCACATACGTGGACAATCATGTATCTAATTTCCTTTATATAGTAAATTTAATACCCATGAGGCCAAATAGGTACATATATTCACCTAATAAGAATCATACACAAGGAATTATTTTCCTATATGACCCATCACGTATCTAAATTTATATACATAGAGTATTTGGATATGTGGAAAATTAAATTTTGTACAAATTCACATATGTGAATCTACATGAATTTTCATACATCTGTAATTCACCTCCCAAAAAATATACATACACGGATAATTGGAATCCCAATAGTTTGTTAAGATATATATCTTGACCTATGTAGGAAAACTAGTACATGGATGTACAAATTTGGAAACATTGTTCTGCAATTCTTCAACTAGAAACAATTCTTCATCTTAATTTATTTATTACTTATTATTTCATTCATAATTTATATATGTTTCATTTAGAATGAATCATGATTACCAATATAGTGACCTATTATTATTTTAATATCTATTTAAATTGAATCACTAGATTTAATCAGATATTCGTTAATTAAATTATTACCTACATTTTTTATGGTAAAATCATTGAGGATTTTTTGTATTGGAATATTATGACTCATTTAATGTCCATACTAATGATGGATTCATCCTTCATGGAAGGTTTGTTAACATACTCATAGAAAATACATGCATAAGAATCGTATTCCATGGAAACTCACTTCATTATTTTCCCTTCCACCTATGCTTATTTTATAGATGCTTCTCTTATCCTTGTCTTTATTCAACATCTATAAAACACCATAATGTAACTCCTAAAATATTCAAATAATATTTATAATTTAATAATAAATATATCACTAAATTTTCCTTTTGAAATAACAACATCATTCATAAAAAATATATCACACTTCACTTTGCGACTCTTCTTTGATAATCTAGGATTACTAATAATCAATACCTTATCATAAACATATTCATTTATTATCTAAGCTAAATATTTTTAATCAAAAGGTTGATTTTACATAAAAATAATCCCTTGAAAAAAAATATCTCACACAATGTTAGATAAAAATGAGTACCAAAATGTTTAAATGACAAAATTAACACACTTGGGAAGGGAACCACATTCTAAACCATGGAATGAACCACATGTTAGTATACCCACTAGTAGCCCTTAATAACTCCCAAAAAACTCATCCAGCACATAGATTTCTTCAACCCACATCATTTCAACACCCGCAAAAAAATATACCCTAATATTATTTTGTTTTCTGTTTCCCACAAGGGAATACCCTTGACAAAAAACAGCATTAAATTTCAAACATTGGACTCTCACCCCTTACCATTTCAAAAATTGAAATTAAAATTGATTAATTCACAACTAAATTCATGTCCTTAGAGATCCACAACATGGTTAGGTTATCCACAATCCAAAATGACTTCTCATTCTAAAAAAATCATTAAAACAAGTAAAAACTATAATAATTAGTATATTTTCTCAAAATAAAAATAAATTAAATACTATAGTAACATGGGGTTGTTACATAAATTTTTAATCATTCAGAAGAAAATATTCACAATATATGATTCTCTAACGCTATGTGTATGAATTGATATTGGTTTTCAAGTCTCAAAGAGTCAGATAAAGGTGTGGTCATTATAGGGAATAACTATCCCCCCCATATGGGAGGTATTGGAACAAAAAAATTTACATTTCGTGATAGTTAAATTTGATACATTATAGGTATGATATATATACCCAAATAGGATAATAACATCTTATCTTCAAGATACATGGATATTCTTTGTTAAAATCTAACCATTGATGATGGATTCTAAAGAATAATTCACAGAGAATTATTTATTAATAATAGTACTTATAGAGGTGTTCTGTATTATTTGAATGTTGATACTCTTATAGTGGGAAAATATTATTATTAAGAGCGATCCTTAAACATTTAGAAGATTGAAGGAATTGAAAATATTAGTGAATAAATTTGTTTTGAAAGGTTCCGAAATAGAAAAACACTACTTATATGATCATTCTATAGTGGACAAGTAAAATAGTGTCAGTTTTAGAACTAAAAATTATTATATTATGGAAATACTTTACTATATTCATACCAATTTCTAAGAAGGATCAATAATTTATTATTAATAGGTAATTATTTTTTTCACATTTTTTAATGATTAGTCCAGATATGTTTTGGGGTATTACATGAAAAATAATTATAAATTTTTTGATGTATTCTTTAAATGGAAGAAGTTTATTGAAATTCATAAATTAAGAAATAAAAATAGACTAGGATTTAAAAATGATGGAGAATACACATTAGATATATTTAAGAAGTTTTATCTTGATGAAGGTGTTGTAAGAAACATTATTGTTTCCGGAACACTATAGTAGAATGGAGTTTTAGAAATGATGAACCATATGATATGTGAAAAGGTACCATTTATTTTATCTTCGTATAGTTTGAAATAATATTTCATGGAAGAATGATTAATCTTTCAATAGAATATATTAAACTTAGTATTGTCTCCCATGATTTATAATTACATTTTTGAAAGGGGTTTAATAATTTCATAATGTTTCTGATTATGACTGATTGTCTGTCATTGGTTGTACTAATTATTTTTATGAAATATTCTCAAAATTATATCATATATATGTGAATCAAATATTTTATATATATAGTAATGATTTTAAAGACTTTGGATAATGGGATTCAAAAGAAAAGAAGATCAATTATAGTTTTGAGGATACATTTTATGAATCTGTAGTGGTGATGTCAAATAATTCTATAAACAATATGGATAGGTCATACACATTTATTATTGAAATTAATAGAATTGAAATAATTACTAATAAAGATCCTTATTTGGAAATGTTCTTTGATCATATGGATATTTTGAATGAAAAATAAGTTCCATTAGAGCAGGATAATTATTGTCAATATAGTATTTCTTGTGGCAGATCAGGGAATATCAAACATAAACCTTATATATATAATGATTTGGGTTTTTATTATTATTATATAATAGAAGATTATGTTCCAGATAGATATCAAGGTGTTTTGGATAGAAAATATATGTTGTAGAGGATGATAGTTATGGATGAAAAACTTACATCACTAAATAAGAATCATATATGGAAAATTTTTCCTCATATGAAAAAATCGGGTAGTTCAGTGTAAATTGGTGTTTGTGAAAAATTAACACGAGCCTTATAAGAACAATATTAGGCATATGGATTCACATATTACTAGAGTAATACATAACAGTAATGGATATGCTGCAATGAGTTACTTTCTCCATCTTTTATGTGAAACCCTCTATGTTTTCAGAATATATTTTCCATTAAGATAAATTTAATGTGTTTTATATGATGTTATGGAATGAAAACAAAACAGAAAATAATTTTGAATTATTAAAATATAAAACTAATAAAATTATAGATCATTAAATTAAATTTATTAAATTAATAAACTTGAAAAATTAAATCGATCACATTCACTTAATAAAATAAAATTTATTCTAAAGAGATAGTTTTGAACTATTTTCTTGAATTATGTGTTTTTATTATATCTAATATTTTTAATAATTGGTATCTATAAATATTATCTATA
This sequence comes from Viscum album, assembly GCA_963277665.1. Taxonomy (NCBI): domain Eukaryota; kingdom Viridiplantae; phylum Streptophyta; class Magnoliopsida; order Santalales; family Viscaceae; genus Viscum; species Viscum album. Next base: position 1,609,751,845 of record OY728150.1, read on the forward strand.
AAATTATTTTCATTATAAAAAATATAATTAAAGGTATATATTATAACTCCCTAACCTTGGTCTACTCAAAAGTACTTGTGATAAGGTTTCTACATGGCCTTAGATGCGCCACCCCATAAGCTAGAGGATGTTGACTACTGATGAAGGACTAAAACAGGAATTGTGAAGGCTATAAATTTGATGTCACATTGATCAATAATGGTAAATAACCAAATAATTTTCTAAGTAGAGTATAAAGAATATATAACTCATCCAACAACATAAATGATACAACTATCATAAACATACACTAATAACCCACTAGTATGATCCCTTATATAAAATAACCCGAAGAACAAAATATTCACACTAGCAATACTACCATCCGCTAGCCCCATAAAAATGTTTTTACCCATCATAATTCTTAAAATTGACCTATTTCATTTATTATTATCTAACCTGAAAGTCAACATAAGTTTTGCACATGCCCTAGAATTCCTATGTTGGGTGTGGGCATAAAAATAAACTGGTCCTCAACAAGAACCATTAAAACATATTCTAATTTACATTTTTATAATTGAGGAAAAAAATAAAATAAATAAATAAGATCATAAATTCAGCATGTGATAACTAGTCTACCGTGATAGTTAATGAGATACACCCACCCATAGGACCACCATGTGTTAATAAGTACATCATGATTCCCAACCACACCTAATTTGGAACCATATTTGATTCCCACATCCACATTTTCTTATATTTCCAAAACATTATGTCCATCCCATACACAAAGACTCTGGTTATGTAGATATTAAATCTTCATCCAACTACCTAAAGTAATATAGCATCACAAAGAAACCACATCTAGTCCCACTACATTATCACTCCAGGAAGATTCTATCATCCATGCCACAGATCACTTCATGACCCATCCCCTCACAAGAGTTCCTTGATCAAAGCCAAAATATTGAAAGTTGCATCATCACAACCCAATCCTTTCAAGTAAAGTTCTTATTTCATGCACAAGGACTCTATCTCAGCCATTTTGGTCCATCCATCACTTTCACATTAATATTTAGGTATACCTCAGGTTCATATATCCTATTTGGTACGTCTCCTATAAAAATAAAAACCACACAAACAAAAAGGGAAAACACATAGGTCTTATGGATCATCACACAAATTAAAACACAGATTAATAGTAATCTGATATACTCTCACATCATAAAAGATCAAATTTCTCTCCCAAAAGTCCACTGGGTCCTCTTCACAAGTAAAAATCTATGACAATTAATACCATCTCACATATATCACCCATTAGAAACAAATCTACTGATTATGTCATCTCAAACCATTCCTCGGAGCCTAGTGAAACCTCACAAATGTCCATGAAAACACTTGTTCCTACTACCTATGTACCATGCCAAGGCATTACACCATAACCCCATTGGGATCTCAATGATATGCCTAGAACAGTTTTCCTTTCACTTAATTATGCTTCATAAAAAATGTCCACAAGTAGATCTCCCAACCCTTAATTAAAATAAAAATAACTCTATACCTCATATTTCAAGTATTAAGGGAATTATTTTATTCACCTCATTCACCATGACTCTCCTATATCCTCAGAAAGATGTTCATTTCCATCCACAACACATGAAACAATATCTACCATGTTCACTCAACCCAAATCACATCATTCAATCCCATTAAACCAACAAACTCAAGATAGAATATCCTATGACACTAATTGTACATCGATATATACTGATGGCCTCATGAAAATCTCCCTTTGGAAAAACTGTCACCGTCTGACCTCAATTCTCCTAAATGTTATAAAATACTTATTCCAAGCATAGATGGTCCATCACCTTCATTTTTAATCTACCCAAGGTTTCATTCATCCCAATACCTATTCCTAAACAAGTTAAATTATTTATGTATGGAACTCATGTATAAAAAATCTTATTTAATTATCTTATATGGACCACCTATTTCAACACTAAAGTTAACCCTTTGATGAGCTCCATTGATCACCATCCAGGCCCTTTGAGCACAATCCACACATTCAGTCACATATACCATGAAAAAAGTCAAACTTAAGTAATTATAAGACATTATAATTAATTATTAAAAATATATATACAGATGAATAATTATTTAAAAACATTCAAAGTGCAATCATATTTTTAAAACATCAATAAACAAGGTTTGATCCACTATTGATACCCACAAAAAACATAAGCCATAAAAAATACCAAACCATTATTATTAATTTCATTATCAAATTAATCCAATTTTGGGAAAATATTTATCAAAAATTATATGGTGACCTACCTTCACCAAAAAAAATCAATTGTGTACACACATCATCTTAGGACATCCTCTTTACATGATATTTGAAATCCCCATCCCCACAAATGATTTACACCATGTCTCGGAACAGCCACTGCGAAAATATAAACAAAATCAAATGAAAATCATCAGGAAACCAAAGAATAATAATAGAAGATGAAGAAGAACATTTCATATATTAGACACGACACATATAAATAACTGAAATATCCTCTTAACATAGTGGACCAAAAGTGGAGAAGCAGAGGAGGAGTTGAAGCCAAACAAATAGATCTTCTTGAACCCATGCATGAATAAAAATAAAGGGGCATGACATAATGAAAATATGAGTTTTCCCCAATCTAATAAGGCACCCAACCCCACATCATAGTTTTAATAGGGATCTCACATAGTGAACCAAGGTTTCATGATTTAAATATGGGAGCAAAGTGTGAAAATGGGGTTCACATTGGGATGGTCTTTACCCATATACATTCATGGAAAACCCATTATTTCATGACATGAGTGTCAAGGAAAATCAGTTCTCCTATGGGAAACTACATTCACAACAAGGATCATATTCGTCATGATGTGAATGGCCACAACAATAGAAATTCAACCTCTCAGATCACCCAAGCCCCTTCTGATGATCAATCAAGCACCCATAACACCAACCATTCCTTGAACTATGTGAATAATAAACCTCTTTAGAAGTCCCATCACAAATAATTTAAATATGAATACCAATTTAACAAATAAACCCTGCACTAATTCAAAATTAAAAAATTTATCCAAAATTGAAAATCTTATAAATACAAGAGGCATTAAAAACTCCTCACCAAAATTCTTCTCATACATTAAAATACTTAGTATTCCTTGATCCAAATCACCTATAACAACACAGTTATTAATTTACTAAGCAATTTCCATATTCTTCTTCTCAATTCAGTACACACTTCTTCAACACAAATCCAAATAGTAATGCACATTATTCCCTTGAAATTGAGCCACCAGCTCCCCATTAACACAAATAATAAGATCATATTTATGATACCCTACTATCCAAATACAACAAAAAATCTTCACTAAATTCATACTGATGATTATGGGGATCCACACCCTATATCTATGATCCCAAAATCCAAAATTCATCTATGGAGATACCCAAAATAGTATTTCCCCAAAAAAATGCACTTCCAACATTCCATTGATATTCTATCTTTGTTACAAAAATAAAAATCTAATACATTTTCCTTCTCACAATATTCAGAATCATACAAAAACCATAATCAGACCACCATAGATTGACCTCTCAAAAAAATCTCCCACTCTCACCAGCTAAAGGACTATATGTTCACCTAATCAAGATACATTAACACGTGAAGAAATCAAAGGATTTACCAATGTCCATCCTAAAGTACAAATACAAATACTATTTTAATTATGTGGTGAATCAATAAACATATAGTTTGGATATCTTGCTCTCACCCTAAGAATCATTATACATCCAATCTGAATCACTCCTAGATCACACCAACTCCACTGCATGCACAATGCCAATGTTTTTACTCCATCTAGTAAAGAAAAAAATTCAAATCTGGTATTACTGAATGAACAAGATGTCAATGAATATTCTCATACACTAGTAACATGGTGCCACATCTACAACCCACTGACAAGTTTGACAACAACCATGACCCATGCAACACAATAGTCACACTCAAGAAATAGATTTTATGTTCCCAAACCTAAGAGTAAAATAATAATTTCCCAACAAAAGAAATCACTGGAAATATATATCATAAGATCCATAGATTAATTAATGCAATAATAATATGTGGTTATCCCACTAATACTGAAATTCTAATATGACCACCTACCACAGCCCATTCCAATGTCACTGGGAATGTCAAACTCAACACTTGAAAAAATAAATCATTCGAAACAAGCAGTAAACCATCTATTAGTTAATGGTAAATTATCCACTATATGGATTCCCTTACAAAACTCCACTTATTTCATCCAAAATGGGTCTCTTAAACATGCCTTCCTAATACCACCCTCGTCTAGGAAAACCCCACTGGTCACCATGACCACACGTGTCTGGACACCGTACTAACATCGTGACATCACTCAACATCATTAATAAACCAAAAAATTCTCAAAGGACCCCCACATAGTATTTTCAGTAATCATCAACACAAATGTTCACTATGTGTAATTACTATAAACCAACCCTCTCAAACCAATACTTTTCATAAAAAGACAGGCCAATGTTCACTCACCTCCACTAAATGTAATCTGATCCCCTGATAACCCTCTCAAAAACCTTCACGCATGATTCTACCCAGTCACACCCGAACCCAATGTGTGTACACTAACAAACAACTTGATCAAACAATTAGACTATTTCCCCCATGAGTGGAAACCCATTTAACCTAGGTTAAATATCTTATTCCCTTAACTATGTTCCTTATACAATTCGATCCCACCCAATAGACCTTTAAACCTCACTAATTCTATATCTATCTAAATGATCACCTAGTACACATGAGTATTTCTCAAACTAAGAGCATCAACCCAAAATACAACCACACTATTGAATGATAATCCAACCAAATTGTTCCAGGAATCCCACAAATCATTCCATATAAAAATCAACCTCAATAAAAAGAGAACTAATTCACTTTAAGCCACATCCATAGGGAATTTTCATGTATTTACCCACAACCCAACATAAGGGTTAACTACATAACCATATATTCATGTTAAGTATAATACCACCATGAATCTATATGTCAAAACACAATTTAGTATTTTGTTCGCATTTTATTTTATCAAACACACATCTGCAGGGAGACTCATTCCCATCCTTGGATAACCTATCTAGCATACCATAACATTATCAAGGTATTATCAACGGATAAACATTATGTATTAATCCATGGTGGGTCTCCATATATCCCAAAAAAGGGTCTATATTGGCATCTTTAGATAACATCTCACATTAAGATCTACAATACCCTCTATAAAAAGTTAATACACCATCATCCAAGTGATTATATTTTAATAAATAATTTATATGGGAAACTGTTGTAAAACTTATTATTCACACTTTAAACAACTAAAACTATAATCAAAAAACAATGATAGACAAACACATGTATGTCATTTGAATCATACATTCTGAATGTTGATCTATTTTTGAAGCCTCTTGATTCTATGTCCAGGGATCCAATAATGATATCAATTTCAAATACACACATCATATTTTAATCAATATCAAAATTATAACTATGAAAAAGAAACAATAATCTAGAAACCCTTATAAAGAGAAATTTCTTCAAGAAATGTGTCAATGATTCACTAATTTGAGGAATATAAAAAGAAAAACACCATCCCATACCACATGTATTTCTTATTTCAAAGAATTAAAAACATAATTTTATATAAAAATTAAATACCCATCATAGAGAGATTAAAAAATTCTTAAGAAGAAATCACCACATAACCTCATGTTTACCATCTCATACACTAGAGATTTTCGACTAGTGGCAACGACTAAACATTCATGGCGAAAACAATTCCTATGATATCATGGTGAAAAATAATGATAATTAATCAAAAAATATCTACATTTAAGTATATAAAATAAATTAACATGTCCAATAAAATACATGACAAAACCATAGAAAACATACACTGGTCACCTATTAGTATGATCCCTCATAAATAAACCAAATAAAAAATATTCACATTGTCACTAATTCCATCCTCATGCCTCATCCTAATATTTGATATCAAACAGTATATCTTATCACATTTTTTCACATCATGTTCTTTAACCTGAAATAAGAAATAACGTTTTCACATTCACTAGATTTCCTCTATAGTGTGTAAAAATATAACTCAATTTGGACCCACTTAAACCCCATCATATACATAATTATATGTGTGTGTATGCATAACGAGTTGAAATTTATCAAATAATAATTATCATTGAGACTATAAATTCTTACTACGATTCCATGACACTCAATGAGATACACATTCCCATCAGGACACTATGTAGGAACAAAAACTCTATGACTCCCAACTATACCTACTTCAACGCCATCAAAGAGTCCAATAATTATCTTATCCCATCCGACCAATCCTAATTTCCACCCCATACCTAAATAATCAAGGTAATATGACATCCAATACTAGATCTTCTATATGGTGTCATGGGTCATGGCCATTGATACCCCTCTAGACCCAATGCATAATCACTCTTGTCGGGGAAAAACATATGTGTCTCTATTTAAGTCATGACCCAACCCCTCATGGATGGTCCTCGACCCAATCATTCAAAAGGAAAGTTCCATCATCACAACCCAATACATTTTTCCAATGTCTTAATTTGAGTATAAGGGATCTATATCAGTCACAATATTCCAACTGGTGATGTTTCCTTCAAGGTGAGGATAGGCCTCAAAATCCTCTCCCCCAGTGGGTTGGTCACCAATCACTTACACAAGGACACCCATACCCAAGAAAAAATACATATGTACTAAATTTTATGACACAAATCGACCCAGTTAGTCCTAGTCACATGATATAATATCTCAAAAAGGAAAATCTTGTCTCATTTTTTAAGAAAACCGAAATGTCCCTCAAACCAGTCATGGTCTCCACTCATTAATACCATCTTCAATATATATCACATTTTTAGAAGAACATCTCATAGGATTATCTTATCCTAGACCTAGAGGTCCTATCAAACCTTTCAAAATGATAAAAAAACATTAGATCTCACTACTAAAGTATAATAACATTCCATTTCACCCTAGTCCCCTTAGAATTATAATGCTAAACCCCATAAATTTTCCATGATCCACAACTATCCCCATCCCAAATCTCCTAATGGAGATATATTATCGTTTATCCTATAAGAAAAGAGTTATAATTCAATAACATAATGTTGAATATATATTATTTTACTCACCACTCTCCACTAGACTCTCCTCAAATCTAGAGAAGAGGTTCCTAACCACCCATGAGATGTAAAGTCATCTCCCCCATCATTAGTAGGCCCTAATCCCTTCACGGTTCCCCACTACCCTATGAATTCAACATAGGAGATCTCGTATAACTATGAACATATATAAGGACCTAACTAAGGCCTTAATTGAACTTAACAAGAAACACCTCACTTTGGTTACATAGTCATTGGGTAATCTGGATTCACCTAAGTTCATAAGTGAATATATCCATGGTAAATACGGCCCAGTGCCCTCGTATTTCATCTACAGAGGGAATCCTTAATCCCTAAAACCCTCACTTGAATCTATGTAATTACTCAATGACACTCACCAATGAAAAATAAAACATATGAAATTGTATTATAGGTTACACCTACCATGATACATCACTGAATACCTCATCGAGTATTGGGGACCCTCTTCTATGACCCATGATCACCATACATGATCATGTGTACCTATTTCACACCGATAATAATTGAAAAATTAATTATAATACATTATTATAAGTTATTATAATTAATCTATATATTAATAATATCTTATAAACTAAAAGAGAATCATCCACTGATTAAAACCTTGAGCAATGTGGTGTGGTCCACTCCTAGAACATACCCAAACCTAATCAATAAGAACTGAAAAACCATTAAACACAATTAAATGGTAAAATTTATCCAATTTAGAATATACCCTTAGAAAAAATTATATATTGATTTACCTTTTCTGAAACATCATGAAAAATTGTGAATAAATCATCTTAAGACCTAATATAGTTATTCTATATGAAATACTGATCATATAGTTTGATTTTCCGCAATACACATTTGAAAATACATTCAAAACACAAAGAAAACCCAAATATAAATCAGTTTCCAAACAAGAAGTAATAGTATCATAGGAGAAAACAATGATCATACTATAGATATTTTATAGGAACACACCATGAAACGCCACATAAAGGATTACTAGAAAAGAAGAATTAGGGGAGGAGAACTGAATTAAATGATGCCTCTCAACCCACTACTTGAATGAAAATATAAATGAGTGATCTTGGGAAATTAATGGTTCAATACCTTTGAAAAATAGTTCCCTAGTAGCTATTTAAGGTTTGAATTGGTGGTTCATCAGATCATTGGAATTCCCCAGATATTTCTAAGATGTGAACCCTTGGTTCAAAATAGGATATCGTCAAGGTAGAGGTATTCTCTCATGACCAACCCTATTCATGGAATGATCCACATGATTCAGGGTATAAATGAATGATGTAGCTAAAACACATCTGTTGGGGAACTCAAGACCTATATGACACTCTCCTATGCACTCATACGACTAACTGGGTCTCAAACCACATCAAAAATAGACCTCTTGAGATGGACCAACAATCAGAATTGAAATGTGAATATAAATTATTGAAATGAGCCACAATATAGATATTTATTTCAATAATTAAAAAATGAAGTTAATGATATGAAAATTTACGATATATTAGAACAATGAATTATACATGTAATGATATGGAATTATATTCTGATGAATCTTGGTTAAACATAAATGATCCATCGACAAACAATATTTTATTATATATGTTTCATTTAAATGTTAATTAATATTATTTAGATATTTTAACTTACACAAAGTTATTATTTAGGAATGTATAAAATTGATTTATCATTCATACATTGATTATAAAATTGATATAAATAAAGATAAATTCTATTTTATGGTAAGACTGGATATTTTGTAGAAAAGTATTTTTATGTGTGTGACGTGTTTACATAATAATGAACTAAATTAATCAATATTAATCAGTAGTTTTAATGAAACATGTAGATTATATATTCAATAAAATAAATTTACACTAATGTAATGGTTTTTACTGGGAATGTAATGAAAATAACATAATCTTTATTTAGAAAAAAAAGTTTCCATCAATGGATTTTTCTTGTTTTGTGTACGGATATCGAAATTAATTTCTTTAGAATTTATGAATTGGATCTGGTAGAATTTATTCCATATTTTAATTCATCGAGGAAATATTTTTATAAAATAAATTTCTTTTTTGGTCATTATTATAATTTTCTATTGTAAAAGTTTTTTCATAACAATGATGGTTAAAATAGGTTTAAATGGTTTAAACCAACTGATAAGGATTCAAATATAACAAAAAATTATCTTCATATGAATTATTTAGTGTATTTTAACCTGCCCTCACCTTATCTTGCAAATATATCTTCTTTTTTCCCAAATTCCCAGGACAATTACTTTATATTATTTTGAAGTTAATGGTTTCTCGCAGGGTTCCACTACCCTCACTTATATAAGGTAACCTCCACTCCTCACTTTTACACACACTTTTAGGACCTTATCGCTACCAATATATTCTGAAATAACTTCCCATGTAATGACCTCAAAATTCCATGGAAATGATTTCTTAAATACATGGGAAATATAAAACTCCGCGAAAATTTATAGCACTTGATTCCGAGGCCCGGTGCGCCCAGAATCAATTTCTGAAGTTTTATTTGGTTATGTTCAGTAAACGTACCAGCATGATTTTATAACTTTTGAACTGGTTCTCGGAATTGAAATATGAGGGCACCGTTGAACTTGCAGCGACGATGTTCACTTAAGAAAACTTTCACCTCGACGGCAGTCGGTCGAGAATGAATGTTAGTTTTTGAGTTTTTAATGAAAAAGTTAACTAAAAATAAGTGTTAGCTTATTTTTATTTTTGTGGTGGTTAAAACCTCCAAGAGGTGGTTAGGGGTGGGTCCCACCACACCATAACCTCCCATGAGAGGTTATGGTGATGGGGCCCACCTGAGGTTTAAACACCTCTTGTTAATTTAAGAGGTGGGGACCGCATGGGTCTAAAACCCCCTTTAACTCCCCATTAATTAATTGAAAACCTCTCAATTAATTAATTTATCTCACTAACATAATTAATTTAAAACCATTTGAATTCATGCCAAAAATTAAATAATATAAAAATATATTATTTCATTTTGGGGTTGGCATTATTCTTTTGGTGAAACGAAGGAAGAGGAAAGCTAGGAAGAACCGTTTTCCCAGTGAAGAACGTGAAGAACGTCGTCTTCGATATTGTCACCTCTGAATGCTCATCCGCCAGCGATGGATACCCTCTTCTTTTTCTAACTTTGATGAATCGTCTTCGCCTTTCCGTGGCCTTGTCAATGATCATCAAACTCGAGGTAGGGGTTGTTTTATGATTGTGTTTTACCGTCCGTTATTCATCGTTCAACTTGTGGATTGGGATTCGCCTTTTATTTATCATCATAATGCGGAGGGTGTGGACCACACGAACATAGCCTGACCCCCTCAGTTTTCTTCTCTTGATGATGATGACGGTGGAACAACGGCACCACCGGAGGAACGTTTTGCGGTAGATCAACGGTGGCTGAAATTAGGCCGGCTGCGAAGGAAACCGACGGTGAAAAGTCCATCGGGTTGCCGAAGGGGCACGGCGCCGTCGCGCTACGCCGAGAACCGAGTCGCGGCCAGCGCGGGTCGTAGCAGAACAAGGCGGCCTGACAGCCGCCAGAGGGGCGTTGCACCACCTCACCGCATGGGAGGAAGGGCCATGGCCAGGCGGGCCGTGGCAGTCGGACGGAGCGGCACAACATCGTCGTGCCACATGGAGGACCAGAACTGAGGCCAGGGGCGGGCCATGGTGGAGGAGCAGAAGCGGCTGGCCACTCGGGAAGCCGGGAGGAGCGGGGCCCAGTGCGTCCCACCTGATCTGGACCGGTGCCACCGGACATCGGTTTCATCTCACACCTGAATGGCTTTTCCATTTAGGAACCAGGGGGCGTGTGTTTCTCCCTTGGACGCGGCTGAGGCGGACCCCCCTGTAGCCCGCCGGACCGCAGGGTGGCCGGACCGCCTCATCGTCGGGCCGTTGGGCCACCGTGCCACCTGGCCTCTAGGCTGCCGGGCCATTGGGCTGGACCCGTCATGGGCCAGGCCACCCATCACGGGCATGTCCACCCCATCGGGTCGGGCCACCACTAGGTCGGGCCACACAACGGGCAGGGCCGCCACCAGGCCAGGCCGCCCCACCGGGACTGGCCGACTCATAGGGTCGGGCTGCCACCGTGTCGGGTCCCCCCTCCGGGTTGGTCCACCGCATCAAGTCGGGCCGCCACCGAGATGGGTCAGACCCTCGGGCATAGTCGGATCCGCGGATGGAGTCGGACGCGCGGACCGTGTCAGACCCCAGTCCAGACCCGTTTGACCCGAAAACACCTTTTCAATCATAACTTGTGCTACGAGTGTCTGATTGACGAACCGTCTGTGGCGACAAAAATATTAGAGCGATAAGGTTCTTTTGGAACACCCCACTTGAGGTTGGGCATATTTGGGGGTATGGTCAGGTTGGTTTGAGCCTAAAAACCAACCGAGCCCCCAGGATAGAAATTCCCATAACTCACAGACCAGGCATCCGATTGATGCACCGTCTATTGCATTGAGACCCCTGCGACGAGGCAGTCCTCTGTCATACATCAACTTGGGACTTCTTGACAGTTGGATAATTGACCTATATCTCATGGAGCGGATCCCCCCTGAGACGAGCGAGCGGAGTACGGAGACCTAGCAGCTGGCTGAGACCTGACGACTACTGACCTTTTGACTCGAAGTGTTTCGACTTGGCCAGTGGGAAGTGCCTCTGTGTGACACGGAAGATCCATAGTGGGGAGTGCCTCTGTGTGACGCGGCAGACCCACAGTACTCGAAAGGAGATATACTTCAGCAGGATGCGAGGGGGAGCGCCTTTGTGTTACAATGTAGACCCACAATGGGAAGCACCACTATGTGATGCAGCAGACCCACAATACTCGATAGAATGAGTACCACAGCAGTCCAGGATAGTGGGAATCACCTCTAAGTGATGTGGTAGGCCTAAAATACTATATAAAGGAAGAGTACACCAATAGATGTGGTTTTGACAGTTTGACTGGGAGTGTTACATGATACCACCCCTAGAATAAAATATTGTTTTTGAGCTCAGTCAATGACTTTTGTGTTTTCCTCGTTATTGAGATGGGTTACTAGATAACTTAGGTATATGTATGGACATATACCTAATTAATGGTTATCCATTGATTTCAAGAATTTTGGTCTATACTTTTTGGATTTTGTGAGACATTGAGGGTCTCTGGGTCCCTTCTGAGTATTGTTATACTCACCCCTGCACGAGATATGCACACACCTCGTTGAGTTGGTTGCAGACGACGGACAGTGATAATTGAGGCAGAGAGTAGCAGGAATGGATGGTACCCAGAGGTGGACCATTCAGCGTGATGTTACACGGAGTAGACGGACGGATGTGGTGTGCTTCGTAGGTCATCTATACCTACCATTCATGTAGGAACCTCAGAGGACGATGCAGTAGCTACTTTACATTTCTTCAGTTGTACTAGATTTTAGTTATACTAGTACTTTCCTGTTGGGTTTGTATTTCCTTCCCCTTTTTCTTTCCATCGCATATTTTGTAAACAGTTTTACTTAGTGTTTTTCTTCTTGTTGCATAATTTGTTGTGTGTGTTCTGTTTATAAAGGCAACGCCTTCCCAGTTTGGGGTTTTATGCCCTTGGTGCTAGACACCAGCCCCTGGCCTGTGGAAGGGGGAATTAGGGAAGTCACGATATGGGCCCTGGGGGACTGTTCGTGACATCCCATGAATATTTATCATGACCAAGTGGTTATTGTTTCACAAAAATAATATCCTAAAGTGATTAATGAGAGATCCAGAGGAGGATATCTAAGGAAGTAGTAATCATGTCAACCAAGTGCTTTCCATTTTTATTTATCCTTCCACTACCTCCAAATATTTTATTAAAATCATTATATAATGAAATTATTATAATTATTTTACTAAAATGTAATTATTTAATGGAATAACATTATATACTTCTAATCAATCCATTGTAAAATGAATATTTTTCTTATGCGTTTGTCCATCATACGACCTCCTTGATGCTGTATATTTCAGTTTTAATCATTGCAACTCATGGATAGTTATAAGGATATATTTCATGAATAAATATGATATATGTATATATATGACACGGTTATAAATATGTAATTTTAAATAATTTCCCAATTTCATTTCATTCCATTCATTGTAAAACAAAAACATCATCATTGTGCATAGGTGGACAACCACCTTCATGATTAAATGCTTTTCATTTTTTATCACCACCAATTTTTTTTGATAAAATATTGTATATAATAAATTAATATTATTTTTATGAAATAATTAATATTATTAAAACATAAACAATATTTAAGGACTAGAACCATCAAATAACATGCATGACAAACATAACAGTTAAAAGTTAAATATTGATTTTAATAAATAATTATCAATTAATTGGTGATAAGAAATTATAATTGACTGGTATATAGTATGATAAATGTAAATTTGGATCTAATAATAATTTATAATATGTATAAATCTGTCATAATGTGTTTTACATCATGTATTACCAATCCTACATATAAGGCAAAGGTTTATTTAAAAATATAATTTTTAATATAGATTGTTATGTTTAAAATTTTCATTATGGGAATTATATTCTCTTTATATCTAAGAAAATCAAATATTTTATTCACCTATAGTTTTATTTTAGGCCTTAAAATATTATTTCCATTTTATTTTATTAGTTAATTGGAACAACTAAAATATTTTTTTAACAACAACTGACAATATTTCCCATTTTTTGTTGTGATTCATTTTCATCCATTTTCTTATTCATGGGATTATTTCATGAAAGTTATATTATTTTATATAGTGATTTTTTAAGGTCATTTTAAGCTATCTTTTTCTTTTGTTATAATATTTTTAAATTAAATATTCTCTATGTTTTTAGTATGTGTAATTTTTACGTTCTCTAAAAATGTTATAAAAGAATGTTTTTAAAATATACCTCATAATCATATTTTACATCAATCAAGACCATTCATAGTTATCTAACGTATTTTACATGGTTGAATATTTTTTTAAAGGATATATAATTGATGTTTTTCTGTTATTTTCGTAAATCCTTCGAGAAGGAAATGAATGTTATTTATTTTTAATTACTATTTTTAATTCTTTTATAAAATATTTTTTATATATTTCACTATGCTCTATTGATTCTTATATTTGTTGATATATTCTAGTGATACAATATCATTATTTATTTATATGGATTACTATGATGTTTTAACTAAATATTTAGGAAACCCATCTCTCTTACATGGGTAAATTTAGTTATAAATGAGTAGAGAATAATTATTGGTCACACAAGGTTATGTATCTTGAGGGGGTGAATCATGGTTTTAAAAATTAAAACAATCACACTTTTATATTGTTTTTTCCTTAAGAAAAATATTATTCACTCTTATTATTATTGCAATATAAAAATTCATAATTAAAATAATGCATGATACACAATAATTTAACATGGTTCACCCTAAACTGGGATATCTAATGAGCATGAAAAGTCAATTTTACAATGTACCAAATCCACTATATCACACTATTATAATAGTGTCTGGAGAAGAGTCACTATCCATCATGGTTTATAACCATATTTATATTGTAATATCATAGCTCTCTAAACTAAATTGAATGCAATACTAATATAAAAGATTATTCTATTGATCTAGATCACCTAAGAATAGGTTTACATAAAATTGAGTGTTCTATGAAGATATATTTTAACCTCATAGATGAAATCCACTTTTTCTTTTAGAATTTTCATGATGGAAAATACATTAATGAACTATTTTACATCCTTTACGAACAATATTAATTTATTTGGAAAATGCATATGCACCATGTCATGTGAATGCTTCAGGAATAACTTTTTTACTTTCATATAAATGATGCATTAATAAAAACACATCCATTGTAAAAAAGATACTACAAAAACTAATCCTCTTTATCGAAATCCACTACTTCATAACCAAACCTCCATCATGAACGCATAGTTTTTATAAACTTGTTTTTGAATTTGATGAATTTATCCAATAAATATGTTCTCTATGTAACTTATTTCTTCTTAATGAATTTCTTTTGGGTCCATTATATAGGAAATGAAATCCAAAAAATATTCAAATCATAATTAAAAAAATCATTTTTTTGAATCATCATTTTGTACGAATAACACCTTCTGTGTGTTTCACGTAGAACATAAATTACATTGTGGAAGCCTTTGAATCTGAATATTCCAAAAATTATGAGCACCCTTTTTGGTGGCTTAAAAATCACCACATTTCTATCAAAAATGGCAAACCTCCTCTATGAACATTCTTTGGGGTTTAAAAAAGTTCTATGGGGTCTCAATAACTTCACCAAATTTTCTTTCTTATGAAGTTCTCATATAGTTCATAAGCTCCATTTGTGATCAGTACATACTTTCTATATGATTTATGATCATAATCGACCCTTATTTATGGATTTTCATAATTTTTATGTAGTTTTTAAATTTCACTATGCAAGAATCCTCCATTATTTTTAATCTCAACACTTAAATTTCATGCTAAAAAATAAAAAAAAATCTTGGAAATTCCTCTACCTTTAAAGTAATCGAATTGAAAACATATTTCTTGTAACATTATTAGAAAGCCTTATCAACAGATAAAATAAAAACAAAACCATGAAACACCAGCAAAAAAAAAATTTCGCTAATAATATCTTGATTTGGGTTTGTTGACAATACATAAAAACAGATTGGAAACTATTTTTGATAAATGTGAATCCATCTTCTACAACAACCCCCGTTATCACACTACAGCCTCAAAAAGTGATTATAGATGTTCTCAAAATATACATTAGGCCTTCATGATCCAAGTTATAAATGATAAAAAAAATTAACATTTAATTTTCACCAATTAACTAATTCATTATTGACACTACTTAAAGATCGTTTCTTGATAACAATTATTCATAAATCTAATTCAAATTATTTAATTTTGTTGTAAAAACATAAATTGTTCATGTACACTATAAAACATGATAAGAATACATTCTCTATCAAAACATAATATACTACTTATGACATGAATTCATTTTGTGATTTATATTAATACAAAAACTTCTTCATCACCACCGTCCTTTCAAAACACCCCATATTCCACTTTTCATCCTAACATATTATCCCCCTTTTTATGATCATGATTTCTCATACTTTCTCAACGAACACAATTTTCACTTATTTTTTGTATGTAACATGGTTATGAACAAATATTGTAACATATGAAAAAAACACCAAAAAAATTTGGGATGGGACCACATCTATATTATTTATGTGTGGAGAGTTGAGTAGACTCTAAGAGATTAATGATATTTTTCAAAAACATTATTGTGTAAGGCCTTCATTTGCATCATTTATTTTAGTGGGAATGCACTCTAACATCCCGAAAACTTGTTCCAAATTCCCCTTGAAAAATTGAAATTTGATTCCAATGTAATTTTTTACTTAGTTGATGATATTTGATAGGATATATAACTCTTGAATTATAAAAATTAATTCCCATTTGAAACGTTACTTATAATCCCATTACATCCAGCTATTGTTTCATGCATTTTAACTTCGTGAAATACTGAGTAGACACAATGTATGCATCATATGTAGTTCTTAGAGAAATTAAATCTTCTTTCCTTCCTATGTCAGAAATATAAAATCTACCAAGATAGAATACACCACCTAAGGTTGACTTTATATCATCTTCTAAATATACCCAATTTGAATATTAATTTCCTAATAACTCCTGCTAAAATTATTAATTATACAACAAACCAAAATCCACCATTCCTTTGTTATATCGTAGTATCAATTCAAAATATTTTGTACATTAATCAAGAAAATAAATGTTTAAAACATAAGTTGTTGTCATTACTCTTTTGATTCGGTACATTTTATTTCTATATCCCTTTTCTAATATTATTTCATAAAAGACGTTTTTATTTATTCAAATGATTTCTCATGTAATTTTTTTATTATCCTTCCATTTTTCTCAAGGATTTATAGGATTCAGTATAGTGTTTTTTTAAAGGTTCATTTTCCAATTTCATTTCAAAAATTAAATATGAATGTTTTTTAATGTATAAGACATCAATGGATTTTCGGTCCTCTAGAAACGTTTAACACTATTTATATTCTTCTACAATTTTTTAATGGTTGTACAAAAAAATATTTTTAATGAAAATTTATTTTATCTTTTCTAAAAAATATATGATTTTATTAAAAATATTTTTTTGATGAATTTTTTTCCCTAATTTATCTCTAATTATTTTTCTTGGTCGTTATCATTATCTTAGACAATTAACATTATTGTGATCATTTTTAATTTTATATTACATTTATCTAAAATATATTATTTATATAATGCATATTATTATTTTATAAATTGTATAACATTATTAAAAATAGTGTTTTACTATGCTTTTTATTTGATTAACTGGAAAAGTACTAATATTCTATATTATTTTCTCAATATGAATATTTATTGATGATGAATATTTTTTATAAATTAGATTGATCATTTAATATATAAGGAATGTATTGGACATGTAGTGATTGGAGGGGGTATGGAGTTACGAAGCCTATCAGTGTATCAATTGGTCTCATGAGACTAACCGGTTAGTTGTACTTATTAAACGGGTTATTAGTGTATACCAACCCATAGATTAAATTTTCATGTTCAAAGTAAATGATGGTAAATTTATCATGATCTACAAGATCATGACATCCAATACTAGTCATTTATTTAATTTATATTTCAATTATTATTATACATTACATTACTGGATTGGTATTTTCCATGTATGCATTTCATGCTCATCTCATTGATTAAATGAAATTTTGTTTCATTTTTTTACCTTTCCATATTTACTGTACATCATTTACTCATCATATAACCTAGTGTACATAGCCCTTAATGAGAATCTATAATCACCAAAATATTTTGAATTATATGAAGTATGAAATAATGTTTCTTATTATATGTTTTTATATTTCTAACCTAATATGAGAATCATGTGTATATCTACTTCGTAAATAATAATAACTGAATTGATCCTCGGTGATGTAATCCTTTATATCATATACCATTATAATAATATAGATTCGGAATCTTGGTTACTAGAGTTGGGGTTATTGTTGGTAGGGTGGGTAATAGTGGAAACATGGGTTGGGGGGATGGAATGGTGGTAAAAACCACACACATAACAAAATTGGACCATGGTGATGGATAATGGAAAGAATAAAATGTAGAACTAGATTTAAATCTCATTGTTTCTCGAATACACTTTATATTGTGGTCTGTTAAACTTAATAGTTCCAGTAAACTCTAAAAATAAATCTCAAAAAGTGTGAATGTGGACCTAAAAAATTCCCCATAGATAATTGTGGTATAAAATCTACTACATCTATTCCAGAAGAACAAATAAATTAGTTATACATGTATCAAAAAACTAATTGGCCATATAAATCATGAGAATTTGGAATCATGACTTTAGTTTTATGGAAGGGCTCAGGGAAATAATGATAAGGCAAGAAAATGGTTGAATAGAATTTATAGATATATGTGGTGTAGATCATTCCCTATCTATAGATGTAGATAGGTATGATTTTCTGGAATCTAGAATAGATGTACATGTCATTATAAATGATGTAACACTATGTGTTTCTCCCATTGTTGATGTGGATGGATGATCATATTATTTCATCATTTGGGGAAGAACCATTAGTGCGTGATACTGTGATGGTGATAGGTCTACTATTGGATGCACCTCCCTTAACTCCATGAATACTTTGAGGTGTTACCTACTCCAATACTAATTATGTAGTAGGGGCTTACCACCTAATATTTTATGATCTCAGTCTACCCTGATTCTCAGAAAATTGAAAGAAAATAAATAATAAAATGGAAATAAAATAAATGGATGGAAAATCAGAATTTATAATTTATATGCCTTTTGTTCCATAGTATATAATGTTCCATGCAGGCATGAAATTAACCCATGTACTCTTAATACACACTCCTCCCCCCAATGTAAATGAAAATGTTGGTAGTGAAACTACATGATGCATTCCAAAAAAATAAACAAACACAAACTAACATCATATATTAGTAGATTGTTATAAGAATTTGGAAATATCTTCATAACACATGTTTTATGTAGGGTAGAGACAGGGAGTATATGATACAAAATAATGTAAGATATTTTTTGTTATTCAATCTAGGTAAAATATCCTATCAATCCATGAACAAAAGTACACATCTATGTTCATTATTGTTTCTATTTTACTCCTAAAGTTCAAATGAAAGTCCATAAAATTAATTAAAATAAAAAAAAAACCCAAAAAATAAAATGAGGGTTCTGAAAGAACATACGTGATCTAGGAAAATACATATAGGACATTTAAAGTGAAAAAATACTCTATAATCATAGATGTAATTTTTTGTTCTACTGGAATCTTTGAAAATACCCTAAAAAATAGAAAGGGTATACATCAAGAAAATGGGGCCATGTTTTTTTTCCTATACTTTAAAAAAAAGATAGTAATGGATTCACAACGTGTAATTTATTATTTATATTTCATTATTTCATTATTTTTATATATATTTTAAATTTTATTATGTACAAGCATTGTACAAAGATATAAATCATGTGTATATATTTAAATGGATTGAAATTAACAAAATTCTACATCATAATTTCTATAGGGTATGAACTGATGACTGTTTGAATACCTTTGATCATCATAAACCAATATAGAAAAAAATTAAATGCTCAAACATTTTTGTTTTTAAAGAATTTTATTAATTAAAAACATATAAACATGATATAATATTTTACAAGGGACATGTGGTTTATTTTTCAAAAAATTAAAAAATTGAGTCATATAGGAGGTCTCAAACATGTGTAATTAGACTTTTATAGAGACTATACCATGGATCAACTTCCACTATCAGTTATAAATTAATTATTTTTTGTAATAGTTATTATTTATTAAAATATAAATTGTCATGTTACAAAAAATTAGAATGGAATAGAGTGTCCCATGAACCAATAGTTATCATATATTGATTCAAACTTGGGATAGTTAAGATTTCCTTGAGTGAGCATTCCATCGACACAAGATTCATTATTATTTATTTCATTAATTTCTATTTATGTATATTTTAATTTTTATTAAAATATACATATATCTATTGAATTAAATATTTTTTATATTAAAAAATGTTTTTTACTCATAGAATCCTACCTATATACAGTTTTTAAAAGAAAAAATGAAATATAATACTCCATACAGGTTCATTGTGTATATTTTAAGAGTACACATAGTGTAATAATATAAAATAGAAAAATAGAGAGAGGATGGAAAATTATTGATTTCCTCCATAAATTTCCTTTGTTTACAGTCTTTGGAATGACATAGTGACCCGAAATATAGTTGTAGAGTTATGGTTGGTTTTTTTCATCTCATAAAAAAACCACATGTTCTTGAAGCCTTCCACTTATATGTAACTTCCTTATTCATCTAGATGGTGAGGGGGTTGCAGTATCCTTACATTGTGGCTACAATGTGAAAAATTATGACTCATATGTCTATTATGATAATCATGTTCTACATTTCCTCATTTTCTTACTCCCCAATACAAAATATCTAAAAGTAATCAGAGAACCCTATACAAGTGGTAAATTGTCTACAAAGTTATTTATACTGAATGAATATTCATTTTTAGTATCACTATGGTGTGATGTGTACCTATTTTAAACATTAGTAAAAACTAATATTGGGAGGTTCTATACTAATCCTTTAATGTGTTTTGACAAATTGTGGGAATCCCATACTGCTCACGAGGCACCAACTCTTGCTAAAATTTTCTAAAGAATCTATAAATGAGGACCAATGTAGAAGTGTTAGATAATGGAACCGACATGGTATTTTAGAAGCGTGGAATTCTTGTATCATCATGTCATA
Source organism: Viscum album (assembly GCA_963277665.1). Lineage (NCBI taxonomy): Eukaryota > Viridiplantae > Streptophyta > Magnoliopsida > Santalales > Viscaceae > Viscum > Viscum album. Next base: position 1,609,773,185 of record OY728150.1, read on the forward strand.
GGGGAATATATAAAATCCTAATTTTCCTAATCACCAATGTAGAGGTTTTTCTGACACTGATATAGCACTATAGTGTGTTAGACATCTCTAACACCTATTCTATAAAATTGTGGAGTTATTGTGTGTTAAAAAATATAGAATAGGTTACAATTCCCCATGTTCCATTATCCGCACATTCAATCAATGTTTTTTGTATTTTTATGGTGCTATGTTTCCCCAATAGTAGTTTTATTACAAGAAAATTTGTTTAAAAAAAATATAATTCCAAATATTTTGGTTGCACATCACATCTCAATTCATCAATTAAATTAGAAATAGGTTGTTCAATCTAAAAAATCAAATTTTCATTATTAAGTATCATTCATGTCATCCTTTTAACTAATATTTTGTGTTATTCAATAATTTTGGATTGGTTTGATTAGTATTGAGTGAAAAATTGCATCATTGTTAATTATTATCCATTTATAATTTATCAAGGAGGATAATCTTGTAATGAAAATGATGAGTTATAGATATATGGGCTTTCATCACCTTTAAAATCATAACCTATAAATGGGTGGTACTTTATGGTATATGATTATGATATTAATGGATCATTTAGATAAACATTCTCTTCATCAATGGAAGACCAAACTCATTAGCAATAATATTAAAATTTGGTGTCAAAAGGATATAACCAATAAAAAATTAGAGAAAAAATAAAAATTATAAAATCTAAAATAACAATATTAAAATAAATATTCATATTATTTTATTTTAGTAAAAAACATAATAATTGTACATTCCTATAAAATTTCATAAAAGTTTATTTCCCTTGATATATTATTGAACCGGATTATGGGTTTCGACCTCATGGGGATGTAATAACGAAGTCACAAGTCGGTGAGGTTTGACCATTTATTCTGAAAACAAAGAGTGGTAATTGATAAATGAAGGAAAAAACGCACTAAAAACACAACAGAATGAAAAAATAAACAAGACACTAAATAATTAATAGCATAAAAGAATGAATTAAGGTTTAAATATCATTAAGGTTATATTAAAAAAATATTTTTGTAATTCAAGTTATAATTAAGTTCATTTATCTAGGGGATTCAATTTTTAATTTTTTCCTAATGTGATAAAATATTAATGTGTCCTTTATAAATTTTCCCCTTGGACCTATGATTAATTCGATTGAAAAATGTTTTTACCGAAAACACCAAAAATATTTGCAATATTCTAACCTTATATTCATGGTCCTCCTCTCTATAATTTTTTATTATCTCGTTATGTTTTATAGGGTTCAATATGGTTCAATCAATGAATTGTAAATTTTATTCTATCAAATAAATTATTAAGAACAAATATAAAAATATAAAAACACGGAGATTTATGTATTATAGAACACCTTTAATTTAATCATGATCACAAAAAATTTCCTATACCCACTCATGACCATGTAAATGGAGAAAGTGATGAGAATAAACTCAAATTTTCCCATGGATAATTGAGTAATTCATGGTGAGTATAGGATAAGTGGAAAATTTATAAAAGGTAATGAAAAAAACCTATTAATCATTAGGGGGCCAAATTAGTTGATTGGTAGAAAACCATTTTAAAAGTCTAAAATACAGATGACAATACCTCATGTTATAGGAATATTTTATTTCATCATGTGTACCAAATTACATTTTATTTACAATTCTAAACCATGAATTTATACTTTTCTTGATATATTGGTGAATTTCCACTTATAAACATTATATATTCATGTGATGTGTGTTTTTTGTTGAGTTTAAATGGTATGTATCACCTACATACGTGGTATGTAGTAGAGAATTCTACGCCAACCACTTCACTAATAGACATAGATGACATGTAGAAATATTGATATTCAATGTTCATCTGGATCGTTAACTGGGGGGTGTACTCGAACTATGTGATTCGTGTACCATGTGAAAGTAGAGGGTCTGTTCATATTACCTTAATAACTTATAGTTTTCTTTTATTCTCTAAAAACTCTCAAAAGGGTTTGCCAAACCATAAAAACTAAAATTTGGAAAAAAAAAATTAGAACTTAAATCACATTAAAACATATTTCAATAATATATGAGCTTTTACTCATTAAATAATAGAAAAATATAATAATTAAAAAAGAAGTGAATTAGTATGCATGAAATTTTAATGATTTCATGAATGTCAAAAAAATTCAAGTGATAGTGTCATTGGTACACTACAAAACTAACCTCAAAACACAAAAGTTTAAAATAAGGCTAAGTTAAATATGAATGACAAAGGGAAAAAGGAAGATTTGGGGCTAGTAAATTGTGAACAGTGGAATCTCTATCCTATATTATCTTACACTCTTTCTATCTGTGATATGTTTATTTTACAATATACTTAATTGTTTAAAGGTGATGTAGTTTAATTAATAAAAAATCATCACTTATAATTGCAAAATTGATATTCTTTATCTATGACCAACTTTTCATCATCGCATACCATCTTTCCAAAGGTAGGAGGTTACTAGGGCTTCACCAGCAATACCATAGAAAGGTCTTTGGTTGAGTGGATTATAATTTGGGCCAACTACCCATCTGAGGGGGAGTATTTCCTACTTTTAGACTCTCATATATATTTAATATATGTTAAGGAATACTTCAATAATCATATCGGGGTACTGGTTACCCATGAACCAATGATCTGATCAATGTGTTAATATGAAAAATTACACATATTAATGGTTCCCCATATTTTTTTAAAATTAATTTTATATGGTTTTATTCATTGTAGTCGGGAACTCATAATATTATCATCATCCAATAAGAATACAAGTGTTGTGTAATTAGGATCGGGGACATGGTAATGCGTTCATACATATATTTTTGAAAGGAATCAAAACCAACATTTATTTCTTCCACTATTTGGGACACATAATAAAATAGAAGGTCCTATGGAAAGGTCCTTTTCCATGTATTTTAACATCATGCATAATGGACAGTTGGGTGAAAGGATCATATAATTTTATGGTGTGGGACTTATGTTTGAGAGGAACTTTCTAACCCACCAGATTTCTTAGTAATTAAACAAAAGAAGGTATGGGTGGGGATTAATCCTACTATAAGGATAAGATATGGATATCAACCTCCTTTTTAACATACTTATCCCAACCTATTGGCATAGAAAATAACAAAATTCCCCTAATAGTAGGTAAATCCTTGGACAATAATTTCTAGAAATAAATTACAAGGTTATTAAATATCCTTGGTGGATTATTAACCCTTACACACACAAAAATATAAAAAAATAACTCCCAACAATATATATATATATATATGAAACATGTTTCAATAAAAGACGAAAATAAAACACGTAGTTCCAATAATAAATAGTAATATTTATAGAAGAAAATAATTCATACACATAATACAACAAGAATAAGATTTAATAGAAGGAAAACTTTCCAATGTGTTATGCTCCAATGCTCCATATGACTATTACCTCCAAGTTCCTAGATCCACCTTGAGGAATCGAAGAACTAATGAAATCCTCAATAAAGGTAAGAGGTATTCCCTTGCCTTCATCATATTGAAGAATTAATATATACACATTTAGATTCATAGAAAGAGAATATGTTCGCAATACAAGTAAGAAATCCACCAAAGTCATACCACACACGCCAATTAAAAAAGAACATGTTATGTTAGATTTATAATAAATTGGGTAGAAGGGTAGTACAACATGAAAGATAAGAAAATTATATAGAAATATCACACACACAAAATTTCCTTTGAAAAAAAAACCATAATACCACCCACACCACCATACACCAACACATTCCATAAAGTCACTCGACCAATGAAAGCATACCCAAATGAATAATAACTCCAGGAAAGAACACCACTTAGGAGTGAATAATAATTCACCTATCCCATGAAATCACATAGTAGAGTAGCCGTTCAATTTTCCCAAATTTGGAACCATTAGAAAATTCATTACTAAAAATCCATATATATAGTATTATGAAAATAAATCATCCGATTTAAATATAATGTTCCCATTAATTCATCACTAGAAGCCAATTTGAACCCCAATAAGGCCGCATACATGAATATCATAAAAACACACACAAATATTTCATTGAATACAAAAAAAAATGAGTATTAAATTGAATAGTATATTTATATAATTTTTCATCAAATAAAATGAAATACATTGAATATAATTTTTCTAATGTCATTTAACAATAAAAATGTTGTAAACTATATAATAACAAGTATTTAATTTTAAAATTAAATGTATCTAGTTCTTAGGAAAATGTGATTTATGGAGATGCAACAATTCATGACCATTATCATCTATAAAAATCTAACACAAAATCATTTGATGGAAGGTAGAATCGTTAAAATTCCCAAAGAAACCAATAGGTTTGGAATTTTTAATAACTAAGGATAGAGTGATGGTTTTCTATGGATTTAAGTGGATAAAAATAAAATACAATATCTCCCAAAATATCTCTAATGATTTTATCTTTAAATATGCATATCCCCCCATGAAAATCAGAGTTGTTTTTAGCTATTTAGAAAAATTCTGACTAATACTACTTTTTGGGGGAGAACATGGTGTATTCACCTAGGATATTTCGATTTTTCTATATGGAGTTAACTCCACATCAAGAGCACATTATCCAACCATAGAATAAAAAAATACCCTTTATATTTTTCATAATACCAAAAATTATAACATCAAATAAAGAAGCCATGTTCCCCATTTTCTACCTCCCATGCCTAGACCCAATATTCCAAAAAATTTCCCCACCCCCATGGTCACGACCACACCCTTGGATCTCCAAGCATTTCTATCTCATTCATACACCAGCACCATATCCTATAAAATGTAGTAGGGGATATCATGGCTCTCCATCGAACAGGATAACCATCCACCACACCAATAGAATCCAAACAACCAAATTCATGACTGTCACAACTCCCATGGTTCTCTATGTTAGGGAATAATACCTCCCTCACATTAACCATAATAGTGAGGTAAATACTACATTTCCCCAAATAAATTTTCCAACATTGAACTATTTCTAAGATAATTGAATCCATTGTAAGAAATATATATCATAGAAATACATGAACAAACATTCAATCCATAAACCGGGGGTATCACATTCTCCCCAACATTATGATTTCTATCATCATAATTCTAGATGTTGGTAGTATGGCCCAGGATCAGACCCCTAATATTGCATAATGGTATATTTCTATTCTAACTCTTCTTATACCTAGTTATGCTTCTATAACCCATGATCCCAAGGTATGAATCTCTGTAACAATATATTATCATTTCTATGAACATTTATTAATTACATAGGGAACCAATAACAATATAATAACACCATATTCAACCCAAATTCTAACTCATACCTCTAGTGAAGAAATATGTGAAATGGAAATGTATACATAAATCAATAGTTTAATTTTTTTGGATAATAATCCACACCAATGTGACTGGAAAATAAAATTTTTCAAAACACCAAGTTGATAACTGCAATTTCTCACCTAGATAACATCTCTTTAGTTCTGGTAATACTTGTAATAACCTATAATGTCTTACCAGAAACAAAAATGGGAAAACAATAATAAATGATATTAGGAAACTATTTATTGATATAAAAGATCATACAATGATTATTTTTTTTCTTACGAATCATTATACAAAAACAATATAATATAGTGACCCGATACTTTTTTAAACATAGTTTTACATGATTTTTATCATAAATATATCTAAAATAAAAAAGAAGGACCGGAAGTCCTAGTTTCTTTCAAAAAATATGTACATAAAACGTAAACATGAAAATAAAGTTATTTTTTCCAATATTCATAATGATATCCAAAAATTTTTGAGAAACTAAAAATTCATGGGATAAATAGGATAATACATAGATAAAATATAAGTGCTAAAAATACCAGTAACAAAATAAATATAATATGGAATCATAACATGTTTTTCAAAGGTATAACATGATATCGTAAAGGAGGACCGTGAGTAATAAAACGAGATAATAAAATAATTAAAATGGTATCATATGATCTTGTAAACATGGTAAACGTGTAAGAAACACAAAACATGACATAATCATTAGTCAACTCTAACTTATCAAATGACACTATTTAGTAGAATAAGTTAATCAGAGATTGTGTTTACTTGATAATCAGATGAAAAATTTCACATGAGACAAAACAATTTACAAATGCATTAGAAAACTGTCTAGGAACACCCATCATAACATGTCCATGAGTATATTTTCCAAAAATGGAAATAAATAAAATTTAAAAAACATATAAATAACTCATGGAAATAAAAAGGTTTCATAATCCATCCACAAAACATAATAAAAATATCTCATAAATAAGTCATTTTTGAAATGATCATAAGTAATGTATTATTCTATAAAAGGAGGGGACAATGATTCAGATATATATTTGAGATACTAATATAATAAAATTATAATAATTTCATATAATTAAAATGAAAAATAGTCAGTTTGAGATATAAAAATCATAACCCAAAAAGGGGTGGTTTGTAGACATCCTTGGCCTTAATTACAATATTTATTTTTTCATATAATAAACTTCCATATACTAAAAATAAATGTATTAAAATGAACTCAATAAACATTTTCACATATAATATCATATATAATTTTATTATAACATCTTAAACTTATTTTTTAACAATAATTTATTACATTCATTATTCTGGGTGATAATTGCATTATTTTTAATTGATGTTTTGGTTTTGTAATTTTGGTATTTATACACTAATCATTGGTTAATAATATATATAATGTTAAACCTAATATTAATATCATATATATTCAATATATATATTTGATTAATCTATAAATGGTGAAAATAAATGACGTGAATTTCACTGTTCATGGAGATATTAGTTGTACATATGTATGAAATTGTTTCCGTTTTAGTGGATGGAATAAAATAATGGTAAAGAAGAATTAACCTATAAATAATATGAATGAAAATATTTTAAAAAATATTTCTTTATTAAATCCATCGTTTTATTCCTACGTGATATGTAATAATTGAAAAAAAATTGCATCGGTTCCTGAGGGGGTAGCTAGCTATACAAAGGAATCAAGATTCTGTTTCCCATTTGATGGAAGAGTTTATTGTTGTATGTGATTCAATTAACATAATAAAATAAAATTTTATGTACTATTATACTACTATGATTTCTTATTTTTTAAAAATATGTAACAGTGGAAGAAGAAGAAATAAAACTAAAACATCCAACTAAAGGCTATACATATTCTTCAAAAAAAATTCATTTTTCTTTTCAATTTAGACCCTAGAAGGTTGTTATTATATACAAAAAAAGACATCTAGAATTTGGTGAGGGATGTTAGGAAGAAATATTTTTAGAAATTGGCAAAAAACAAATCTGTTTGATAAAAAGAGTAAAATAGTTTTCTGTATAAAATAGATGGGAGGGACATTCATCAAATTTTTAAAATCATTAAATTGATTTAAATTAATTTTAATGGAAATTAAGATCCAAATAGATACAATAATAATATTGTATTATTAATGGGATGAAATAATATCATCCAATAATATTTTTACAGGTTTAGATTTTTTTACCGTTACCTATTTGTTTTATCCAAACTATACCTTTTTCATAATAACTATGATAACGATGTTTTTACTCATTAGTGGATTATATAGTTACTATAAAAGTTAATTTGGGCCATAAATTAACCAGTGTTTATATTTTCACCCATCTACAAATTATTTTCTTGAATATTGGATTTACATTAATTTTAAATCACATAATAAACATTATTTATTATAATATATCATCAATATAATTTTTGGAAGTATTAATTTATTGGGATTTGAAAAAAAAATGATAAAAAAATAGTTAAAATATAATCCATTAACACATACCTAACATGTAATATTTATATAAAATATTTTTGATATACAATAATTCATTAAAATTATATTGGTTTTAATAATTTCAAATTCATTTATTTTACTATTCTATTATTTGAATAAATACTGTGTCTATGTTTTGTAAGAATATAAGTTATTTAATTCTTCTCTAAAAAATTATAAATGTTTTAACATGAAGAAAAAATAAATCATATATATTTAAAATTAATCTTTTTCTACCAGACCTATCCCCTATTTATCCCCATGATAAAAAAAATGAATATAATAAAACAAAGATAATGAAATTATTTATTTATATATATATATATAATAATATAAAATTAATGATCAATGAAATATGGAAAAAACAATGAAAATTTTAGAAACATGGATGGAAATGGATGTACTATACTCATAAAATTAGATAAAATATCTTGTATGGGTCATCTTGTAGTCATTATCATATTATGTTTAACCTTAATTACTTAATTTACCCATACTGTGGCAACACTTATTTACTATGGTAACTATTCATAATAACCAAAACTAAATAGGATCAATTTAAAAATTTTGGAACACCTAATTATAAATATAAAACAAATATTAATCAATTTCATGAAGTGGTATAAATTAATTTAACATTAAAATACAAAATGGAACGAAGAAGAGTTTTTACCAAAAAAATTCCTTTTAAGTCTAAAAATGTTATATTATAAATTCAACCATAAAATTTATAAAAAATAACATATTTGGATTAGTTATAAATAACATGAACTAATTAATTTGTAAAAAAATCTAAAATATAATTTTAATTTGTAAATAGTATAAAAGAAAATACAATTTTCAATAAGAATGTTTTTTCACTATTCATTCAAAAAATTCAATCCTTTTAGAGAAATATCAAAATATCAAAAAATGATAATATTTATAAGATGATTTAAAAAATTATATATATTTTATAAAATAATATTTATTTTTTTTTCAACAATAAATTATAATATTTTCTCATAAAAATAAATAAAACCCATTTTAGAAGAAAACCTATGTGGGATGAATAATGTGAATTTACTAAAAATTGATCGTTTATTTAGTAATAATATATAAATATATTTATATTGAGTAGGACCATTAAATATATTTTATAAATAAATTAATTTTATAAATACCCACTAATTTTAAGGGCTAGTTAATGATAGTTATATTTAAATAATATTATTTTTAGGTTCATTTATACTAAGGGTAATATTTCATATACTCTATAGAAAATAGTTTTTTTATTAAAAATATCGGGGTGTTGCAAAATTCTCTATTTAATATATTATTCCCTAGAAATTTATTATTACAAATTGAGGTGAATAAAATTAAGTGTACTTCAAGTTCATGGTTTCATCCAGTTTCAATTTTGCCTTATTTTTGTTTTCAGTTTTTCTGTATTACATGGACTAGGTGAATTATATTTTTATATAGAAATTTTTCACAATTGTTTGAGATCTTCACTAGCTTCTCATAAGAATGTAGATCATTTTCCTGATATACCACATTTTAATTCAGAATATAATTGGGATTTTGAATGTAATTTTTTAAGAGGAATATAATGAATACGTCATATACATGAGACATGGTTGGTGGGAGTGCTTGTCAATTGTCCTAGTCACTAATAAAATCTATAATATAAAGATAGGGACAATCCTTGGACTTTTCTTACCATTAATCTCAAATATATTGACTCTTTTCTATAGAGATAAGAAAAGACACACTTTATCCTCAACCTCAAACTCCAATTCTCATCGATGATAGTCAATATAGATCTTCTATTGAATATAAGAAGTATTGATGTGTTACTTAATGGTATTGACCTTTTCTTCCATTTCTATACACACTTAACTTCCAAACATCTTTCCTTAAACAACATTATCCCAAATACACAAGTGTATTATGTCGCTTCCCATAAATGGGATTCATAATAAGATATTTTAATGATCGATTTAAAGCTATTACTATATGATAAATCCACTAGATGAAGATATTGATCCCATCCACCATTAATGTCAATAGGTTATGATCTAAACTTTTCTTCTAGTGTCTATGTTGTCTATTCATATTGGGAATCAGATTGGGGGTGATAAGACATACTAAATTCAACTCATTATTTAGAGAATTTTTGAGACTCTTCAAGAACATGGATGTAAATATTAGATCTCAAACTAATACAATTAATAATGGTGTTTCATACAGCCTCACCACTTTTATAATATATTTCCTATAGTGATGATCAAGTGAGAGATCCCAACATATTGAAAATAATTGATCACTCTTCATAAGGTGATTCATCAGGACCCATATAGCATTATTTATTCTTAATGAATTCAGAAGACTAGTGAAAATTTCAATGATTATGTTTTCCCATTTCCATATATGTATGGGTAGTGGTTGCATCATATCCTTTAACTTTTTCCATTCATCCTATTCCCTTTTACATACCATACACTTTTATTTATATTCTAAAATATCCTTATAAATTTCTACTCACCAATAGTTCTATTATAGATCTCGAAACCTCTATATGATCCTTAGGTAGATGTAGTAAGTCAAGAAATGTGCATCATTCAAATGATCTTTTTTTATCTAGAGATTTTATGGTACATAGTGTAATTACCAAATTCTTACAACTCCTTCACCAATTTTTAACATTACAGATTTCCCATTTTTTATAACATACAACTTCTTCTGAATTTAAATGTCGTATCTTTGAGAATCCTTCATCATTTTCATATGGTATAGTTGAGAAATCATTTAAGAAATGAATTATTATGTTTTTCCTTTTTAATCCCAATGTACATCATTTTCCAGTATTAATAGATCTTATCCTTCTCAATTATCATCATGGATAATGTCATAGGACTATTTATACTTGGGGAATCTTCCAATTTATTTTCTTTCTCATGATGGTAGTGTATTGAGAAATAATAGTCCTTTATTAGCTCAAAATATCATCTATGAAACATATTAAATTTCTCTGGGTGAATATATATTTGAGTCTCTTATGATTCCTATATATTTGAAACTTATCCCTTTAGAGATGAAGACACCATATTTTTAACACAAATATCACTACAACCTACTCCAGATCATGTGTTGGAGATTTATTATCTTGAAAATTATGTTACATGAAGCATAGGTTATCACATTGTCTTTTTGAATCCGTAAACATCATAAACTTTACTTTAAAGCATCAATATATACATTTAAAAGTTTCCCATATAATGCAATAATAAGTATTGTTAAAGTGATAAGCCTCTTTTCCAATTACATAATGTTATTTAACATTCACTAGTCTAGAAAAACAGTACTCGCTTCTGAGTTTTTGGGTTAACAAGTCTGAAAATCATGATTAGATTCTCACAAATCATCTATAATATCCAGCTAGTCTATGGAAATTACTGATATTGGTTATAGAAGTTGTTCTAAGCTAGTACTCAACATTGGTTTCCTTATAAGGGTCCACATATTTCTCTTTAATGGTGACAACATTCCCCAAAAATAATACCTCCTTCATCCAGAACTCACATATTATATGCTTTTAATTATGATTGACCTTTCATTTAGTGTTAATTATAGTATTCAAATGCATCTAATATTTCTCCCTTATTTTTAATTATATCATAATATCAGCCATAAATACTTCCATAAATTATTTAAGGTAACAACTAAAGACACTTCTCATTATGCCCATTAATATTGTTATAGAATTAGGGAGTCCAAATGTCACAAATAAGAAATCATAGATTATATATATTTTTTGAATATATTTTTTGAAAATATATTCCTTATTAACATTTAATTAGTGATATCATGACAATAGTACCCCCTGAGAGATAAAATTGGGCCCATTTAGTATATTTAAAAAGTCCTCTATCGTTGGTCGGGGATACTTTTTATTCTCTGCCTTTTTGTTGAGCTCATGATAATAAATACCGAGGCACATAGACCCATCCTTATTCTTGATGAAGACAATTGGATCACCACAAAAAGAAACACTTGGGTGTATAAAACCATTTTCCAAATTTTCATGTAACAATATTTTTATTTTTTCTGACTCAACATTGGCGAGTATAAAAGAAATATTGGATATGGGTAGAGATTCAGGTGTGTGTTCTATTCATAACTCTACTTCTTTGTCAGAAATAAGACTAAGACTATCATAAGGGAATACATTGGTGTTATCCCTCACAATGCTCATGTATTCTAACATTATTCTCTCCATTATATCAACTATTTGATAAAAATATTATTTCTCGTAAAGAAATAATTTCCACTCTCAGGAAGAATATTCCAAGGGAGATTCATCTTACATCTTACCCTTGTACGAATTCATAGGATGGATTGGGGTGTAAAAATTGATCTCCCTACCCCAATAGTTGAAGTTTTGTTTATATAAAAAAATACAATCCAAGCCCATTAAATCATGAAACTCCACTAAGGAAATTAATATGATATTTACTAGTTGATACATTCCTCAAACAATGATTGGGGAGGAGTTATATAATTTGGATGAATCAATTTCTCAATTTGATGTTCCCATAGATAGAAAAAACCCACTTTTTTGAGGTGGTGTATTAATGGTTCTACCATTCTTTCCATATTTGAAATCTTTCATTAAAAAATGATCAAATGTATATTTTCTATTCTTTAATGAATTGCTATAACACATGGAACCACATCATTGTTGTGATCATCCTTAGTATTGGTGATAACATATTCCATTCATTTCTCTTTATTCCTTTGATGTTGTTTTCATTGATTGTATCTACCAACCCTTAGCTTAGATTATTGGATTTTATAACTCCCATAATCTTTAATGTTTAAACACTTTTCCAAAGGCAAACCATTAATCTGAAACATATTTTCATTAATTGTATTTGTGGTTTTCATCATCTATTTTGCACATTAGTTATCCTAATTCACTTCTCTTAAACACTTGATGCATCTCCTATGTCTCCTCAAATTGATTAGAAGATATTTCATCCCATTATTTGTAAATATGTGGTGTTATCTTTTTTCCTCCATCATATTTATCTACTAATCCTCTAGTAGAACACTATATCTTACTCTTTTTATCTTTAGGCCCATGAGAGCATTGAGATTCCAAAATATTCATCTGAACCTTAAGGGAACATTGAAAAATCAATTCAAAACAATAAGAGTCTGTAATTTTAAAATATTTTCTTATATATTTCGTCAATACACTAATTAAATGGTTCACCTTACTTTCATCTTTGATAATTTGGAGGTGTACTGTGAAAGCCTTGTGAGGCATACATCGTATTCCTTGATAAACACATATTTATTTTGTTTTATATTATATAACTACATCTCATTTCTATGATGTATATTTTGGGTAAAATATTTATTGAAAAATATTTTCATTAATTATTCTCATTCAAAGGAATCAATATCCACTTTCAGAATCGACTTCTTGATCAATATCCACCAATGATCAGCTTCCCCCATTATGTAATAAATTGACCATCACAACATTCTATTCTTATTAGAACTATTTTATAGTGAATATACTATCAATAAAATTAATCCATTATGAGGGGATCATCATTTCCACTTAATATGTGAGGCCTTTGTTGCATAAAATACTTGTCTGCAACTTTTCTTTCTAAGGATTATAATGGTGTTCCTCATGATTCAATTTATTATTAAATGTGTTTTTTAGTTTGTCTAGTACATCCATTAAGATCCCAACTCTTACTCTAATATGATTAGTTATATCAATGGGGAAATCATAGTATTTTATATCACATTGGTTATTATCATGGTTTCTTTATTTACCACCATTATCATTAAAAACAATTTGAGAAAACTATAACTAATAAACATATGAAAGTGAAACTTATAAAAAATGGAGGAAAAATATATAAATGATATATATATATATATATTATAACTTATGAGTCTATAGGTTTCATTATATTTTATCCATGGTGATATCCCAATTATGTTATCTAAACTAACAATTTATTACAGATTTTTTTATGGGATCATAATGTGTTTGTAAATTTTCAAAACTTTATCCCCCAAGAGTTTCAAAGTAGGAATGTAGAAATTCATCTTGGTTTTATAATGGGTGATAATCAATTATATGCCCAATAAATCCTTTTTGAGATTATTACCCCTGGTTTTGACTGTGCTAAAGGAACATTCACCTGTAGTATCCGAAGAGGGTTTTAAATTCATGGAAACTAGTCCCTATATATTTAACAAAAATTATAGGATTTTTTTATATTCTCATAATTATCCCTAGGGTTGTACTTAAATCATTATAGTCCTAATCCCCAAAAATAAATTTCACAATATTTGATACTAACTATAGTGACAAAATACTTTTTAAACATATTGTTTTAGGATTTTTAATATATATATATCCATTATGTTCAAAATAAGGAATGACTGCCCTATTTTCATTAGAAGACTAGGTATACATATTTTCAACATAAAAAATAAAATATAATTATTTCAATCTTTATATTGAACTCATAAATCCCTTTGAAATCCAAAAACTTCATGGAATAATCATTGGAATACATATAAAAAGTGGGTGATATTCAAATCCCAATAAGGGAATAAATAGAATAAGGAAGCATAATGTGTAAGTTAGTGGTATAACATGATATCACAAAAGTGAAGGAACATGAGTAATCACATGGGAGAATATAATAAATAAAATGGTATCATAATATTGTGGAAATATAAGAAATATGGAAGAAATATAAATCACGGCATAATCCAATGTCAAGGATAACAGGAAAGACAACATCATATAGTGGACATAGTCTCCTCTGTGATTATGTTTACTCCCTTATCCCATACATAATGTCTAATGAGACAAACCCTTTACCCAATGCATTAAAGCACTATCTTGGAACACCTAAAATAATATGTTCATTATTATGTGTTCCTAAAAAAGAAATTCAATAATAATTCATAATAATATAAATTACTCATGTAATAAAATTGGTTGTAAAATAATTCCTCATATCATAATCAATAAAAAATTAAAAAAGACAGAATTTGAGAGATGAGCATAAGAAAAGTATCACCCCCTAAAAGAAAGGTAGAATTAGTTTGGTATGTATTTAGGGTAAATATGAATAAAATTTATAATATTTACATAACATTATGGTGATTGAGAATGTGACTTAGGGGCAGAAAGATCAGAACCCAATGAAAAATGGTGGGTCGAAGAGATCCCTTACCTTAAGACTGGTTTGTTTTATTATGAATTAGAAATTACACTATGATATAAATATATATATATATATATTATACATTTAATAAAAATAATTATAATATATATCATACCATATATTATTTTATAATAAAATCTAACCACAAATTTATCAATAATTCTTTATTAAAGTCATTATTAGGGTGGATAGTTTCTTTGTTTTTTATGAATGTTTTGGTAAGGTAATATCAGTATTTATAAATTTATCATGGTTCCATAATCTAAAAAATATTAAATTTGATATCAATATCATATATACTCCTCATATATAACAATAAATGTAGATATAAATGAAATTAATTACACCCTTCATTAACACACAATGTCGTACATACGTGTAAACATAATTTCCATTAACGAAGAAATGAATAAATGAATATTAAAAAAAATTAAATTATAAAAAAATTATTAATATAATAAATAACATATATATTTATCAAATATTCCATTTTAAACATCTATGTGCGGTGGTGATGGAAAATGAATTACACCAGATCATGGGGTGATGCTCTCCCTTACACATGAACAATGATTTAGTTTCACCTTTGATGGAAGAGTTAATGGATATAAGTGATGAAAACAACTTAATTAAATCTCATTATATGGAAGATAATATTTTTATTATTTCACTAGGATTGACTAAAATTAAAAGAGGTACATTAAGAAATAAAACTAAATCATTCGGTTAATGACTATACCACTTCATCTGACAAAATCAATTCTTTTGCACCTTAAACCTAATATGATTGGAATTATACCGAAACTAAGTCATATAGAATATTTTTAGTGATGTTATGATAATATTTATTTACATAATTTCCAAACCAAAATTATTTTTTAGTGTTAATAATAGTGGAGCAGAAGTTCCCTTTTATAAGGGATGGGAGGGGTATTCATGGAATTTCTTAATGTATCAAATTAATTTTCATTGAAAATTGATCCAAAATGATACAATTATAACATATTATTATTATTATGGGTTTAAATAAATTCATAAATTAAAATTTTGGAATGTTTTTATTTTCTTTTACCCTTGCCTCTTTTATTTAACTGGCCTTAACCCTTTTTTACAATTACTATGGTAATGATGTTTTTAATATTTCATGGTCAATATATTTACTGTAAAATGAAAATTGTCCCATAAACAACTTTGGGTTGATATATTTAACCATATACCATTAAATTGATAAAATATATTATTTTTACTAATTTTAAATCATTTGAAAAAATACTATCTATTATCAAATGTAATTATAATCATGTTTGTAACAATTCAATTAATTTAACATTGAATAATTCAAATATATTTCTTAAACACATTCATAAATTGTTATATTTATATGGAAAATTCATGTAACAAAATAATTAATTAAAATTATTATACATTTAATTTATTTAATTTATTTGTTTTATATTTATATTAATAAAATAAATACCATGTTGGCTTTGCGTGAGCTTTTAAGGTAATTAATCCATTACTAAAAATTATAAAAAAATCATGTTGATAAAAATTTCATTTTTCTTTAAAATAAATATTTTAAAATAATGAATACCCTCTATTTATTTATATTATAAAAATTTAGTGATTATAAAACAAAAATAATTAAATTTTTAACTTTTCATTACAAAAAATAATATATAGGTGAAAATCAACGAAATATGGAACAATGTCACCATATTTTTAAAATATGAATGGACATGTCTGAACTCCACTGTTGAAATATGATAAAGGAGAGTTTTATGGTAATTTTTTAGTTTTTATCATATATTTGTTGTAACACCCTAACCCCAGTTACCTAGAGACTGTGCATTACTTTAATACATAGTCATGATTACAAGGAATCATGTCCCGAAAGACCGATCGGTTTTGTAGTCTTGAAAAATAGATTACATACATGAGGATTAAATTAACATTTCTAACATAAAAAACAGAATAAATAATCCTTTGAGAACGCCATTATTCCCTTACCATAACCATGCATATCAATCGTAATACAATTCTTGTAATCTTGCGAAAATAAATCATAAGAAAGGGGTGAGCTCAGATGCTCAGTAAGTGTAAATATTTTTTCAGAAGCTATAAACTTTTAAGGTATGATGTGTAATAAAAGAAACAACAGTTTGAACATAAACTTGAACATAATATGGAAAAGATAAATAAATCATTACCATATAAACATTCACGTGGATATTCTACTAGCCGAATAATCAAATTTAATAACTAATTTCATAACGAGGGAATGCATAATTCCAGACATCATAACCAAATAGTCAAGTCCTCGTTCCAAGACTAAAAATAAAAATTTTGTCAAGACATTGTGCCAAGACACTAGTTTGTCTCATAAGACCTACCGATTCATCGAGGGGCTATAGTGGGCCCCGCCCGTCACTTACTAATTCCAATGCATTTCTTATATGAAAAGGGGGAAACATATCATAATAATTTTTACTAAAACTAGCATACCAAATGTAAATACCCTAACCATAAACCATGAATGGTATAAAAATAGAACATCCATAGTAAAACATATCATAAATCATTCAATAAAAAATGGAATATTTTATTATAATAAATCTACCCCAATCAAGAATAATATCCAATAAAGGATGTTGACATTGTTGAAAATGATCCGTATAACTCTTTGGGAGAAAAATCCATTTTCATGAAATCGTTTAAAAGTTACACAATATATATAGTATTTCATTTAAAAAAAATTGTATCAATGTTTCCCATTCCAATTTGAAACTTTTTAAAAGAATTTACATTTTAAAACAATCATTTCCATGTAAATAAATCATTAAAATCATTTTGAAAAAAATGGACATTAATTAAATGGATTTAGAAAAATGAATATCAAAAACATTTAAAATGATGATATATTTAATGAGTACCTTACATAAAACCTTAGAATATTCATTTTGAAATATAAATTATGAAAAATTTACATGGATGATAAATATGTCCCAGTAAATACTTATACATAAATAATCTCATATAATAATTTGATTTACGAATTAACCATTACCTTGTACTTTCAATTGATCGATGGTAAGTTTAACCTCCTGTATAATGACCATAGTATGTTATTAAAAAATAAAAGAACCATATTTATATTTATGATATCATTATTGAATCATTTATGGTTTTATACTACCCATTTAATAATAATTTTTATGTTATAATAACATTTCAGGTAATAATCGCTTTCTTTATTGTACGTGTTTTAACTTGTTATCCTTGATCATATCACTTATATCATGATTTAATTACTTCCAGTATATAAAAAATTATTTATGTATAATATATATTCAGAATATAAATATATATATAATAGATAGATATGTGAAATGGAAAACACCATTTATGGAGATGATAAGTCGTACGTATGCATAAACGTCGTTTCTGTTTTCATATCTAATTGAATAGAATTAAGTGAATGAGATATATGTAAATACATACATACATATATATACCTATATATTTACAATATAATTATTATGTAATATATTACATAATTGTTAATTATATATATTTTTATAATCATCGTTGAATGGTGAACATTGAAATGAATCTCATCGCGTCGTGGAGACGGTAAGCCATATGGATGCATGAGCAAAGATATCATTTCCTAAATGATAAATGGTGTGGAATTAGATGGTATATTAATTATACAGAAACATTAACTTGTTATATTTTTCATTAACATCAATTATAATAACTATTATACCCATCCAAATAATGAAGTGTTTAATAACAAACTACACCACGACGTGGAAACGGTAAGTTGTATGTACCCATGTATGTTGACTTTTTCTTTCATAGGATGGATAAAATAATTAATATGGTTGTACCATATTTATAATAAAATCTCAGTATGTATATGGTATTGGAGTTATTATTTTAGTATGGAAACAACAAAGAAAGGGGAAGTGGAAGAATAAATTAACATTGAAAGATGTGATAAAATAATTACCTCTTCTTTAGATAATTCCTTTTGATTTGATCAAAAGGGGTCTTTAGGTTGTCTTTATAATAAAAATATGGCCTCTAAGAATACTTGAGGGTAGTTGGGAGGATATTTGACCAGGTTTTGGCAGATCCAAGTGTCTTAGGAGGTGTGATTTAGAGAGAAGTGTAAGTACCCTTTTATAAGAGAGGTGAGGGTCACTTTAGGAAAAGATTGAAATATTAATTTATTATACAAACATATTTAGTTTATAATGCCTCCAAAAAAGATTTATTTTGAGGCTAAGGTGAGTGTGGATAAAAAATATCTCAAACAAAAGGTTTTATAAATGTTTAGGTCTGCATATTAACCTTATCTTTTAGATTTAACTCATATTTAAATAGTTTAACTCTTACCATGTATTCTTGTATTATTATAATAAATGGTTAATAAACATACTATGGAAAGCCTAGTGATCTCCAAGTGGTTAATTATAGACATATATATCCTTAACTATGTCCTTTGGCAAAACCATAGATTTTTAGGAATATTATATCAACTAATAATATAGTATTTGTTTTAAAAACTCATTTATGTCAATTTTGACACTATTTTGTATTTTGTTATTGTGAAATTAAACAAATATTGATTAATTTGAAAAAAATAAATTATATCAATCATAACATGTCATATTAACCTATAATATTATTGGAATGCATTAAAAGTATCAATTTACATTTTTATGTATATTTATAATATAAATTATTTTAATCCTTCATTAATAATGTAATTATTGCATCATCACCATGTCATAAATAAATTTAATTATTTAAAGTCTAATTTTTTTAAATAAGCTTCCATTATATAGGAAATATTTTTATTATTCTAATTAATATTTATAGTGGAATATATCATATGTATAACACTACATTAATAATTGTTTAGTTATTAAAATTAGAATTTAACACTTTTAACTATTTTTTAAATAAAATAATAATAAATGGCCTAATCTAATCATTATAGATCAAAGAGGGTCATATTTTTTTTCTAAGGATTATTTTGGTCTATATACACTTATAAAATAGAATTAGAACTTGTGTTAGGGTAATTATAATATCATTAGTACCTTTAATTATCCTATTTACTTTTAACTATGGTAAATAAAATCCAAAAGATATTATTCCCCAAAAAATTATTTTCATCCTATTCAACCAAATTTTACTTAATGATGTAAATAATGTCTCTCATATTTTTAAAATTAAATTCATTGAAGAGGTAAAATTGTGTCTTATGAAAATTTTCAAATGTGCCTAGAAGGTGGGTAAATGTTCCTAGAAGGTGGGTCCAAAGACGTTAAAATGGTTCAATAAACTTTTATATATCTAACATTATTATAAAATGACTCCAATGAATTAAATTTTACTAATATATGTATTATTTATCTATTTTAAGATAATTTTTTGATTAAAAATAACTATTTAATTGAAAAATTCATATTTTATGTACTGTGCATTATTTTTCACTATTCATCAAAAAATGAATATTTTCAAAAAAATACCAAAAATTCACTCTAAGTTATTTTTAATATTCTGAAATTTAAAATGAAGTATATTTTACCAAATCCAAAACATAGAAGTGGCATTAATTAATTTAAGAATAATACCTCTTGTTAAACCCAGAAAACAGGTTTTTTAGATGTAAAAACTATCAAAAGATTGATATCTGTTTATGTGCAATTTAAATGTCAAATTTCTTCCAATGACCAAAATTGGATTAAATGTTAAAAATATAATCAAATTATACTTCAAAGCCATTCAAATGTATAATTTAACACTATAAATTATTTTCATTAAAAATGTTGTTTTCAGTTAAAATTGTGTATTTTTTCTCTATTCATCAAAATATGAGAGTTATCAGGAAACCCCAAAAAATTATCCAAACTAAATTTTTATGTCCTAATTCTAAATAAAAAGTTAATTTTGTAAAATTGAATATATAAAAATGTAAAATATTGGATTTAAACAGGGTTCTCCATTAAAGGGCTTTAAAATAGAATTTTTTTTAAACAATTGTTTTATCTGAAAAAATGAATTTGTTATTATATTATGTCTAAAAACATAATATGGATGTTAAAATTATATAGAGTATATAAATTTAAAAATGCAGTAAATACTCTTCATAACCACTTTTAAAATGGCTAGTTTGTTAATTCGTGGTGGACTCAAGCTCAGTGTTGCGTGTGGTGCAAGTTATTGAATTACATTAATGAGATAACATACTATGAAATCGTGGGGTGTTACATAATACCATCATTCAATAAATTGCATCCTCATAATTTGAAATTTTTCGTCGAAAATAAAAGGTAGAAAATAGAAAATACATATGTGGATAACCCACATCTGAAATAGGGTTTCTAAAATTTTTTCTTAATAAGAGGTAAAGGGAAATGAAAAAGTCACCACAAAATTAGGTTTTAGAAAAAGAGAACATTGGTAAAAATTATAGACACATAATTAGAGTTCAACCATAAATATTTATTGGTAGTGATTGAGTTTATCAATAGAAAACAATTGAACAATAAAAGGAAAAATTGAGGGCCTCAAAGCCATAAATCTATGATGATTTAAAATATCAACAGTTCAACAAAACATAAGGTATTAGGATAACAAAAAAAATTTGAAACTTTATTTTTTTTTTTTTTTTTGAAGAGGAGGGATTGATTTACTATCAAGATAAGAACTCACAAAAACACACATGATTTTATAACCTATCCTATTAATAATCTCATAATTTGGTTGTTCATCAATCTATTTTCACTTCATCCCAAGCACAAGTAAATGAATGTCACAATGAAATTTCTTTAATGCCTTAAACACACTTTATAAATCATAAGGACCACAAGTATTTCATTAATCCTCTATATGTTTACTGAAATTACAATGGTTAGGTCAAATATTCCAATAAATTATACCTTAACCTAAAACAAAATATCAAGTTCTCAACTTACTCTATTCCAACCATAAGACTTATCCAAAATAATTGTGTCCTAACACACAGTACAAAAATTTATATAAGAGGGAAAAAAATGAAGTTCTCTTTTTTCACATAATAACATCTGAATACCTTCATCATGTATTATCTTAAAACATGTTAACACCCTTAATTACCATAAAACATAATTTGAATATGTATGTACTTTCATATTATTTCAACATAAGACAAAATACTGGATATACTTTGTAAATCCCTAAATGTTGTAAAATCCAACAATGATGGAATATACATATCATCAACCAGTTTAAAGGTAGTCACGATTACCCTATATAATTTTTCCAAATCTATCATATCTTATTCCAAAATCACTATTTAAATATCAGAACCATATTATGGTTTATCTTTCCTTCAACCATGTATTTTCCAAAAAAAAACATTAACATTCTTTTGAGTCACTTTTCTTAGAACCATATAATTGTTAATCCTCAATGAAATAATTTAGAAGTATAATCATTATTTATTTCCATAATTCATATAACCAGTGCATTGTTAATACAACACTCAAATGACATAATTTTTTCAATCCAGAAACAAAAATACATTAATTATTCCACATCTACTTTAGTAACATCATATGCTTAACCATGATACCTTTGATTCTTCTATGATATATTTCCTTGATGCTTAAGACCTTTATTTCTATAGTTCCCCATTACTATACAGTTGAAACACTGAATATTAATCTTTTCTTTCTTTTCGTTGCATTATTTTTCCTGATGACCATTTTCTACACACTTATAACAAACTCCCATTTCTTTCATGAACTTCCCGGGGTGAAACTTTAAATAGTTATAACATATGGGAAAATCATTATTTCCCTTTTTCCCTTTATCCATCTTTCTCCCTACCATCCTCTTCTTTTATAGCTTCTCTTCAAAGCCATATGACTTAGATAATTCTTTACTTATCTTATTGACACATGATACTTTCTTCATATGATAAGAATATATGGGAGACTTATTCCCATTGAAATGTTCACTTAAGACTATGAATGGTATGATCCTTCTTAGTCTTTGGATCCTGTGTATTGTTGGAGTTCTCATTCCTTCTACTAGGCGCCATTTCTAAATAATGAAATATATTAGATTAGATTATGAATTGCAATGCATAATTCCAAAAATGTAAAATACTTAACAAAAATTGAAAGGCTTAATCATATAATTCATAATTATAAAAAAGGTTTTCTTTGGGTAATTATTTAATCATAAATCCTTCATAATGGTTTTTAATGAAAATTTGAATTATCATAAGCATATCCCCAAGAAGTTCCATAACTAAGAGTGAAGAAAGGACCATTGTTGTACACCAGTTCATGTTCGAGTCTAGATCGATGTGTTTTTTTAGGTTTTACCCCTAGATATATATGTACCAAAGCCACCCTTACATGCTCGTATCTGGAAAAGGATGTATTGATTTTAAAATTTATAAAATATGTACCTTGCCAAAATTCTAGTATGTTCTTCTATATTAATATTCAACATCTATCTTGGGATATTGTTTCATAACCAATGTTTATCTAAGTCTATTTCCAAGGCTTTTGTTAACCTTCATTTGATACCAATTGTAAATCCCCGACCCCAGTTACCCAGATTCAGTGCATTATTTTAATACATTGGCAAGATTACAAGGAATCAAGTCCTGAAATACCGATCAGATTAGAAGTCATGGAAAATATATTACATACATGGACAATACATTACAATTTCATACATAAATCACTGCATAAATAATCTTTTTAGAATCCCATTAATCCCATAGATTAACCCTGCATATCAATTATAATACACTTCTTGGAATCCTGGGGAAATAAAACATAAGAAATGGTGAGCTCAGATGATCAGTACGGGTAATTATTTTAGCGAAAGTAATAATCTTTTAAGGAAACATGTGTAATAAAAACAACATCCTTTTAAATAAAAACATGAACATAATATGGAAAAATAAATCAGTCATTTCCATATAAAAATGAACATGGATATTATACTAGTCCAATAATCACATGTAACAACTAATTTCTTAACGAGAGAATTCATAATATCAGACATCATAAAAATAGAGTCAAGGCATCATGCGAAGACTACAAATAAATTTGTTTTCAAGGCCTTGTTCCAAGAAACTAGTTTGTTTCATGAGACCTACTAATGCATCGAGGGGCTATAGCGGGCCCGGCTCGTCACTCAGTAAGTCCATTGCATTCCTCATATGAAAAGGGTGAAACATAACATAATAATTTGTATTAAAACTAGCATATGAAATGTCAATACCTTAACCATAAACCATGAATGGTATAAAAATAGCACATTCATAATTAAAAATTTCATAACAGACTCAATAAAATATTGAATATTTTATTATAATAAATCAACCTTAGTCAAGAATAATATCTAATAAAGGATGTTGATATTGTTGAAAATGATCAGTAAAAATCTTTGAGAGAAACATCCCTTTTCTCGAAATCATTTAAAAGTTGCACATTATTTAATAGGAGTCATTTAAAAGAGATTTTTGAAAAAAAAATCATACCACTCTGAAACTTTTGAAAGGAATTAATATTTTAAAACAATAATGTTCATATAAATAAATCCTTAAAATCATTTTGAAAACATGGACACTAATTAAATAGATTTAGAAAAATGAATCTTTAAAACATTTAAAATGATGATCTAGTTAGAGAGTACCTTACATAAAACCATAGAAGATTCATTTTGAAATCATTTTTATGAATCATGCACATGGATGATAAATATGTCCTAGTAAATACTTACACATAATCAATCTCGTATAATAATGCGATTGAGGAATTAACCCTTACCTTATACTTTCCTTTGGTTGAGGGTATGTTTAACCTCTTGTATAATGACCATAGTATGTTATTAAATTATAACAGAACCATATTCATATTTATGATATCATACTTGATTAATTTATGGTTTTATAATAACAATTTAATAATAATTTCTCTGTTTAAATAACATTTTGGGTAATAATTTCTTTCTTTATCGTACATGTTTTATCTTGTTAACCTAAATCATATCACTTATATTATGATTTAATTAATTCAAGAATATAACACATTATTTATGTATCATATATATTTAGAATATAAATATATATAGTAGATAGATATATGAAATGGAAAACACCGTTTATAGAGATGATTGGTCGTACGTACACATAAACATCATTTCCGTTTTCATATCATATTAAATGGAAGTAAGTGAATGAGATATATGTATATATATATAATTTATGTACCTTTATTATTTCATATATTAACTAATTATTAATAATATAAATTTTTATAATCATCATTGAATGGTGAACGTGGAAAAGAATCTCATCTCGTCATGTTGACGGTAAGCCGTACGTACGCTCGAGTAACGATTTCATTTATTTAATGCTTAAATGGGAGGTAATTGGATGGTATATTAATTATATAGAAACATTAACATGTTATATTTATTATTTAAATCAATTATACACATTATTATACCCATCCAAATCATGATGTGTTGAATAATAAACAACAACATAACGTAGAGACGGCAAGCCATAAGTACGCACGTATGGTGACATTGTCATTCATCGGATGGATAGAATAATGAATATGGTTGTACCATATTTTTAATAATATCTCAGTATGAATAATTTACTAGAGTTATTTTTTTAGTATAGAAATACCAAAGATAGATGAATTAGAAGAATAAAATAACATTGAATGAGTTGATAAAATAATTACCTCTTCTTCAGATACTTTCTTTTGATTTGAAAAAAAGGATCTTTAGGTTCGCTTTATGATCATAGTAAGGCATCTAGGTTGAATTGAGGGTAGTTGGGAGGATATTTGATAAGGTTATGTCCGATTAAAATGTCTTTGGGGGTGTTAATTTGAGAGAAGGTGAAGTGCCCTTTTATAAGAGAGGTGAGGGTCACTTTAGAAAAATATTGAAATATTAATTTTTTATAAAATCATATTCAGTTTAGAATGGCTCTAAAAGTATTTAATTCAAAAATAAGGTGGAATGGGCCTGAAACCTCTCAACTAATAGGTTTTATATAGGTTTAGGTCACAATATTAACCTTATATTTTAGATTTCATGCTTAGTTAAATAGTATACATTTTACCTTGTATTCTTCTATTATTATAATAAATAGTTAATAAAAATACTATAAAAATACAATTGAACACAAAGTGGTTAATTATTGTCATATATAACCTTATATAAGTCCTTTGGGTGAACCTTATATTTTTAGGAATATTATATCAATTAATAAAATAGTATTTGTTTTCAAAACTCATTTCTGTAAATTTTAGAAAATATTTAGTGTTTGGTTTTTTTGCCAGTAAAGAAACATGATTACTTAGAACAAAATAAATTATATCAATCCTCAAATTTCATAATAACATATAAAATTATTTTAATGCATCAAAAGTCTCAATTTTAATTTATTTTGATATTTATAATATCAATTATTTTAATATTTCATTGATAATGTAATTATTGCACCATCACTATATCAAAAATAAATTTAATTATTTAATGTCGAAATTTTTTAAATAAAATACCTTTATATAGGAAATATTATATATTTATAAAGAATATTTTTAGTTGAATTTATCTTATTCATAATCATATATTAAAAATTTTTTAGTAATTAAAATTTGAATTTAATACTTTTAACTCTTCTTTAAATAAAATAATAATAAATTCCTAATCTAATCAAAGTTGATCGAAGAGGATAATATTTTATTCCTACGGTTGATTTTGGTCCAAAGACACTTATACAATATAATTGGGTCATTTATTAGGGTAATTATAATATCATTTGTATCTTTAATAATCCTATTAACTTTTAACTGTGGTAATTAAAATCCATAAGTTAATATACACTAAAAGAATTATTTTCAACCTGTTGAACCAAATTTTAATTAATGATGCCAACTATGTCTCTAATATTTTTGAAATTCAATTCATAGAAGCGGTAAAATTACATTCTATGATAATTTTCAAATGTGCCTAGAAGGTCGGTAAATGTGCCTAGAATGTGGGTAAAATTACGTTAAAATGGTTCAATACAAATTTATATATCTAATTTTTTTACAAGATGAATCCAATGACTTATTTTGTACTAATATATTTATTATGTATTTATTTTGAGATAGATTTTTAATTAAAAATAATTATTCAAACGAAAAACTTTGTTTTAAATACAATGAATTATTTTCACTATTCATCCAAAATTGAATGTTTTTGGAAAATTCCAAAAATTCACTCTAAGATAATGTTGATATTCCGAATTTAAAAATTAAATTTATTTTAAAAAATTAATAACATAGAAGTTTCATTAGTTAATTTAAAATTAATTCCCGTTGTTAAAACCAGAAAGCATGTTTTTGAGTTGTAAATACTATCAAAAGATTGACATGTGTTTATGTAAAATTTAAATGTAAAATTACCTTCAATGACCAACATTGGATTAAATTTTAAAATTATAATCTAATTATACTTTAAAACCATTCAAATTTATAATTTAACACTATAAATTATTTTTATTAAAAAGTTGTTTTCAATTAAAATTATGTATTTTTCATTATTTTTCAAAATATGAAATTTATCAGAAAAACACCAAAATTTTATCCAATTGAAATTTTAATTTCAAACATCTAAAAAAGATGTTTATTTTGTCAAATTGAATATATAAAAGTTTCAAATATTTGATTTAAAAAAAGTTCTCCATTAAAATGCAGTAAACTTGATTTTTTTTAACTTCTTTTTATATGAGAAATTGAATTTTTTCTCATATTATGTCTAAAAAAACTTAATATGGATGTTAAAATTATATGGATTATATAAAATTAAAAATGGAGTAAATATTATTCATATTCACATTTTAAACATCTAGTTTGGTAAGTCATGGTGCACTCAAACTCAGTGTTGTGTTTGGTGAAAGTTATTAAATTACATTAAAGAGACAACGTATTATGAAATCCTATGGTGTTATAGTTTTTAACCTTAGTTTTTTAATTAACCCATACCCTGGTGAAACCTGTTTATTTTCTTTATTATTTGTTATGACCTAAAATAAAATGGATCAAATTAAATAATTTGTATCTTCTAATTCCAAATTTTGTATCAAATTTTTAACATTATATTTATAGGATTTGAATAAATTAGTTTACCATTATAATGAAAAAATCAATGAGAACATTTTTTCTTGGAAAAAAATCAAATTTAAGTATAAAATTTAATTTATAATAAATTTTATTATAAAATACATTTGAAAGACTAAAACAATATTATTTTAATTAAAAATTATAAATTATATTTTAAAACTAATTAGAATTAAATTTTTAATATTTAAATACATTAGAAGAAACTATGGTTTTCAATAAAATTTAGTATTTTTCATTATTCATTGAAAAATTAAACTTTCAAAAAAAAATATTAACATTTTACCATGAGATAATTTTGATTTAATGATTTCAAAAATGATATGTTTATTATCAAATAAAATTTCTCAATATTCTTGGAAATTAATTATAATGTCCAGTCACAAAATTAATACAAATTATGTTTGTAGAAAAAATGTTTTGGATTAATAAAATAACCTTATTAAAAATGGTGTTATTATTTACTATGTATATATAAATATATTTATATTGATTGGGACATTTCTATATATATTATAAAGTATTTCACCCAATTTCTAACCACAAATTTAATGACGAAGTTTTGATTGTCATATTTAAATAATCATATTTCATGGTTGATTTAGGATCTTTGTATCATGTCGTATACGCAAATGAATATTGTTTTATTTTTAAAATATCTGGGTTTTTCATTATTCACCCTTAATAAATTCGACCATTGAAATTTCATATTACATTATAAGGTGAAAACAAGTGGGGTTAATTATCATTCATAGAACCCTCTGGTTCCCATGTTACCTCTTCGTATTTGTGGTTTAACCATAAATCATTGACTATGTTAGTACTCTTTATATATAGTACATTATTTATGTGGTTCAAGATCATCACGGGATACTCCAAATAAAGGAGATCATTTTCCATTTATACAACCTTTTAATTAATTACATTTAAGGAATCTTGTATTTATATCCTCAAAATGGATACATGGAACATCGTGTACTTGATATAGGGTTAGAGGGCGTGTTAGTCGATATGTAACACCCCAGGATTTCATAGTACATTATCTTTTTAATGTAATTCAATAGCTTGCGCTACATTCAACACCATGTTCGAGCACACCACAACATTCAAAACTAGCTGTTCAACAAGCAGTTGTGAATAGTAATAACTGCATTTTTAATTTTATATACTCCATATAATTTTACCATCCATATTATGTGTTTCATAGTAATAATATAAGAATAAATTCAATTTTTCAGATAAGGGAAGTGTTTTTCAAAAAATGCAATTTTACTACCTTTAATGGGGAAGGATTTTAAATCAAATATATGACAATTTTATATATTCAATTTGAAAAAATATACTTCTTCTTATAAATAATAACATAAAAATTTAGTTTGGATAAATTTTTGGTATTTTTATGATAACTTTCATATTTTGATGAATAGTGAAAAATACTAAATTTTAATTGAAAACAACTTTTTTAATCGAAATAATTTTTAGTGTTAAATTTTTCATTTCAGTGGTTTTAAAGAATAATTAGATTATATTTTTTCATTTAATATAATGTATTTCATTATAGGTAAATTTACATTTAAATTCAATATAAACACATGTCCATCTTTTGATGGTTTTTACTTTTTAAAAACCCACGTTTTGGTTTTCACACCAGAAATTAATTTTAAATTAATTAATTCATCTTATATTATTTAAATTATGTAAAATAGACTTTAGTTTTACATTTAGAATATCAAATTTAGGTTACATTGAATTTTTGGTATTTTTCTGAAAATATTCAATTTTTGAAGAATTGTGAAAAACACTGTGTTATTATTTAGAACCGACATTTATTTAAATATTTATAATTTTTTCTTAAATTTATTTTAATGTAAAAATAAATACATAATAACTATATTAGTCCAATTTAATTTGTTGGAGTCATTTTATAATAAGATTATATATATATAATTTTATTGAACTTTTTGACGTCTTTTACCCACCTTCAAGGAACATTTGATAATTTTCATAAAACCAAATTGTACTTCTTCTTTGAATTGAATTTCAAAAATCCGAGAGACATGGTTGACATTAGTAACTAAAATGAGGTTCAATAGGATGAAAATAATTTTTACTGAATAGTAACTTCTGAATTTTATTTACAACGGTTAAAAGTAATCGTGGTAATTAAATGTAAAAATGATATTATAATTACCCTAACACATGTCCTAATTCTATTGGATATGTGTATTTCAACCAAAATCGAACTTAGGAATAAAATATGATCCTCTTTGATCCACATGGATTAAATTAGGACTTTTATTATTATTTTTAATGTAGAGTTAAAAGTGTAAAAATCAAATATCAATAACTAAAAAATTTTAATATAGGGTTATATATAAGATAATTTCGACTATAAATAATAATTATAAATCTAAAACGATTTCCTACATCATGGTATTTTATTTATAATTTTCATAGATTAAATAATTAAATTTATTTATGACACAATGATGATGCAGTAATTACCTTATTAATGAAATATTAAAATAATAGATATTATAAATATACATATAAATGTAAATTCAGACTTTTGATAATTTCCACTAATTTTATAGGTTAATATGATATCCTAGGATTGATATAGTTTTTTTTTGAATTAATCATGTTTTTTTTAATTCCACAAAAACCAAATACTAAATAGTTTCAAAATAGACATAAATGAGTTTTTAAAACAAATATTATTTTATTAGTTGGTATAATATTCCTAAAAAACTAAGTTTCATCAAAAATAAATTTATAAGGATAGATATGTCAATAATAAACCATTTTTGGTTCTCTTGGAATTTTATAACAAGTTTATTTATCATAAAATAAAAAAAAATACTAGAAGACATTGTAAAAGTTAAACTATTTAACTATGAGTTAAATCTAAAAGATAAAGGTAATATGGTGACCTAATCTTGTCTAAAACATATTTTTTGAGATTATTTAGACCCTTACACATCTTATCCTAGAAATAAATCCATTTTGATCCATTATAAACCAAAAATAATATTATAATAAAATAATATTTCAAGCTTTTCTTAAAGTGACCCCTCACCTCTCTTATAAAATTCTACAACACATTCTCTCAACATCACACATCCAATTCCATTTTCCTCAGAAAACCCCTACTAAAATATCCCCCCAACTACCCTAAAATAAACCTACTAGGCTTTAATTGATCATCAATCCAAACTTAAGAACCATTTTTTTTAAATAAAAAGGAAGCACCTGAAAAGAGGTAATTTTTTATCACCTATTTTAAAGTCATTTTCTTCTTCCACATCATTTTTCTTTGTTATTTCCATACCAAAATAATAAATACATAACCTTTTACATATTTTTATATTATTATAAATATGGTACAACCTTGTTCATTATTCTATCCATTTTATTAATGACAAAGTCACTATACGTGCATACTATGGCTTACCGTCTCCACATCATGGTAAAGTATGTTATTCAACACTTTATTATTTGGATGGGTAAAATAATGAGTACAATTGATGTAAATAATATATATAACATGTTAATGATTCTTTATATATAATATACCATCCAATTACATACAGTTTTACCATCATTAGAGTGATATTGTTGCTTGTGCCTACGTACGGCTTACCTTCACCGCAATGCGATGAGATTCATTGTCAACGATCACCATTCAAGAATTTTTATAAAAATATATATATTGATTAATTATGAGATATATGAAATAATATTTCGACTATAATAATATATATTTTATGTAGATAAATATATGTCTTTTTCTTAATTCTATACTATTCGATAAGAAAATAGAAACAACGTTAATGCATACATACGGACTACCGTATCCATGAACGGTGTTTCCATTTCATATATCTATCAGTTATACATATTTATATTCTAGAAATATGTAATCATGATCTACGTGATATGATCAAAAATATCTTGTTAAAACACATATGATAAATAAAGTGATTATTACCTGAAATGTTACTTTAACATCGAAACAATAATTAGATGGGTAGTTTAAAGTCATAAATAAATCATATATGGTATAATAAATATTAATATGGTCCTGGTATAATTTAATAACATACTATGGTAATTATGCCATAGGTTAAAAATACCCTCTACTAATGGAATGAACAAGGTATGGGTTAATTCTACAATCTCTTCATTATCTGAGGTTGTTTATATTTAAGAATTTACTAGGACCTCTTTATCATCCACATCCATGTTTCATGAAAATGTATTTCGAAACATTTTTTACTATTCTCTATGTTATGGGTTAAATTCATTTATACCCTTGTTTTAATTTTTATAAAATGCTTTGAAGGGAATCCTTTCATCATTTTCCAAACAAGGTACATTGTGACCTTTTCGATAAATTAATGAAATAATGTTTTTTAACTTATACGGAGAGTGTGGCTATTTTACACCATTATAACACTTTCTAAGCATCATTTACAATTTTATAAAAATATATTCAAAATAAAATTTTTATTTTATTATTACATGCCTTTTAAATGATTTTAAAATAGAAAGAAATATTTATCTCAAATAGTATTGGTTTCATCTATGTCAACATCCTTTGATAGATTTTACCCATGATTGAAGTTGATTTATTATGATATAGTATTCTATATTGTATTGAAGGTTTTTTATATGTTTGACTGTGGATGTGTTATTTTGATACCATTCATGGTTTATGGTTAATATATTAACATTTTATATGGTTGTTTTAATATGAATGTTTATGTTATGTATCAACCTTTTCATATGAGTAATGCATTGGACATAATACGTGATGGGTGGAGCACGCTAAAGCTCCTCGATGCATTAATAGGCCTCATGAGACAAATTACTGTCTTGGCACATGTCCTTGACAAAATCTTATTTGTAGTCTTGACATGAGGCCTTCACTATGTAATTATGATATCTGGTATTATGCATTCTATCATTATGAAATTAGTTATTACATGTGATTATTCAAATAGTAGAATATCAATGTACATGTTTACATGGAAATTTATGATTTATTTAGGTCATATTATGATCAAGATTATATTTAAAAAGAATTTTGTTTTTCATTATACATCTTTCCTTAAAAGTTTAAAGGGTATTCTAAATTATTTACCCTTACTGAGCATCTGAACTCACCCCTTCTTTATGTATTGTTTTCCTAGTATTTCAAGAAGTGTATTATGATTTATATGTAGGTTTAAACTAGTAGAATAATGGAATTCTAAAAGGATTTTTTTATGTTTTTTGTGAATGTGTAATGTAACGTTCATGTATATAATCTATATTTTAACACTACTAAACTGATTGGTCCTTCGGGACTTGATTCCATGTAGACATACCAATGTATTAAATAAATGCACCTTCTATAGACTTATGGGGTATGGGTGTTTCATGATAGGTCAAAAATCTAATACTATTGAGAATATAATAGTTTTTAATACACATTTGACTGAATAAACTATTTTTTGGAAAATGTCATTACTCACATTCCTTTAAATATGTAAAGCAATATTGTATCTCTGATCAAAAACTTCAGGTATCATTGATGATTATCATCATAGATCTTCTGGGGAATTTGAGAAACCCCAATCTGTTATTGAATGTTCATGACCCTTTATACCATTTCATCACACTTTTCACATCCCAAAATCTAGTGTTTTCCACCTTCATCCCCATACACAGGTGTCCAATATCTCTCCCAATAAAGGGATTGATAAGGTGCCCGTTTAATTCATTGAAAGAAATACATTATTGTATTAGAACTAATCTACAAGTATATTTCGATCTCATCCCCACAAGTCACCATCATCCAACAAACCAATGTCATCTATGGAAACCAAAACTAAGATGTAAAAATCCCCAAAATCCAAAAATAGTGATACAGATATAGGGAATATTATTAAAACATTGTAGTAATTTTGAAATAATATATTTCATATTCCTTAACATTAAAAAATTATCCATGATAATTTGAAAATAATACATAATAAAATAGTTTTTTCTACCATTTTATGAATACCAAACAATATAATTTTAATTTTCATTGAACTGTTTTTCATTATATTTTCAAAAAACATTCCATGGTATGAAAAAAAATTATATTAATTCCTTATAAAATATATACAATGATATACATGTGTCATAGAATGGAAAAGAAAAAAATATATTTTATTTAACAATTGAACTAGAAAAATAGTGGAAACTTAAAATGAGATCATTTTGAAATATTACATTGAAAAATAGTGTAAAATAGAGAAAGAACAATAGGAAATCAATAAGTAGTTAGGTCACTAGGGCCCTAGGATCCTCATACCAAAATGATCAATCAATGTAGTCATCCATCATGCATGATACATTAGAAATGTAACACCCGAAGTTCTTTTAGTCACGAAATATTAATCATACATTTAGTTAGTATTGTATCATAATCCTTTCATAGATATCATGCCATTTTCCAATCAAATCTACTAGGGATCTAGTATATAGTAACCAACCAAGACACTCGGGGTTTAAATGTGATCAAAATTTCTGAATCATGGATGTTTACCCTCTTCAAACCACACAAAAAATCATCATAATTATAAAAAAAATTCTCATGTAAAAGTACTATATTTGAATATAGATATAGAATAAATCTATTTCATCTTCAATACAAACAAAAACCAAAAAAATTCTAGAAATTACCCTTATACATTCAAATCTATTTATAAAACCAAAGTGGCATTTAAAATACAATACACTTCAAAAAATATTTGAAAACATGTTTAAACAAAGAAAACTTTAGCTGGAATATTTGGTAAAGTTTGGGAAGAAAGTGATAAGTCATTTCTATGAATCAAATGTCACTTTTCATAGAACAAAAATTTATTATAATAATGAAAAAAATTTAAACAATTTTGAAACCATTTAATCCATATTAATGGTTTTAGTATAGGGAACCTACCTCAAAACATATTGGTCTTTAATGATGAAAATCTAAAACCACCACACAAAGGGCCATAGAAGAAATGGAGTCCCTCCTTTTATGCTAACACACATATTCACACATATATATAAATATATATAAATACCCATCTCTTGAATTTATATATTCTTATTTCTATGGAGTATTTATATTAATGAAATATTTATATTTAACTTTCCCATTAAAATTTGTGTAAGTCTCCTTCATAAAAGGTGGTCCAAATGCCACTAGAAAATACCAAAAAATCAGAAATTAAATAATATGTTATTAAAATATTTTGAAAAAATTAAAATGGAAGAAAATATAGTAAAAAAATATGAATTAACATTCTTAAATGGTCTTGGACTGAATCAGAATCAATGGGAACCAATGACCCTAGTCATTAAGCATCAGTAAGAGGAACACCCAAAAATAGGGTTAGGGATTGACCATAGTAGGCACACCACATAATGGGGAAATAAAACCACAAAAAAAGGAATAAAAAGAGTGGGGGGAGAATAGAAGTTCACCCGAGTTGATCACACTAGAAATCAACCTCCAAAGGGAGTGGAAGGGGTGGTGGTGTGAAGCTAGGAGAAGGATAATGGGGATGGGTCCCATAGAAAAGAGAGGAAGTAGGTGGGTGTGGGGAGTGATGGGTAGGAGAGAAGGGTTTAATACTAAAAATACTATAATAATAATAATAATAATAAATGAAAACAAACAATTATTAATAATAATAATATAAAATTTATTTTTTATGGCTATTTTTTTAAAATACATGAAAATGGTCCCAGTTTGGATGCATGGTTGTCCAAACCATGCACAAAATGTGCCCCTCTACCAAAGTCCCTAGAAACCCATCACGAGAACGAATAATGGTTAGGTAAACCATTTGATGGTCTTCTGGTGAGCTCTACAAAAAATTATATACACCTTTGAATGGTCTATGAATAGATTTTCCAACAATGGGCTACCCGTGATCCTATGTAGAAAAATTCAAAACCTAAAATTTCAAAACAAGCCCCGTCCTGGAACAAAAAATTAAAAAAAATATAATTGAAATATTAAATATATTTAAAAAATCAATGTTAGTGTGTGACAATTCTCCCCACCATGTCACTTTCTTCTTCTATAGAGTTCGAAAATACCCAATTGGTTTTTACATGAGGCAAGGAAGAAATGCCCCCCAATAATGAAACATCAAAAACCAAAAGATTGGAAGAAAAAAATTTGAAACCCTCATAAATAACAAAACCATAATATCCCCAAATAAGCCAAAAGTTCATCATAAAAAATTAACCAATTACTAAGGAAAAATATACAATACAAAACGAACTCAATGATCAAACTAAAGAAGGATGGAGATAGATTTTCATGTATCCAAACACAACCTCATACAAAGAGAATACTAAAGACCAATATAGAACCTAAAAGAGAAACTCATTGGGGTTGGTTGTGATGTTGAAAAAGGGTTACCTAATAGTGAAGGACGAACATCAAATTCACCATGATTCCCTCTTTATGGTAGTCTTCCAACCATTCTTAGACTTAAATCAAACACTATTTCATAAGAAAATAAAACTCACAAATACAAAAAAAACTATAACATTGGTGTGACCTCTTAACTTCCGGAATTACACCATAAAATTTAATAGAAGACATCAATAATACATGTAGTGGGTCTCCCCATCTTTTGAAAACCAAGTAGCAGAGATGAACCCCAAACAAATGGGGGACCCAATGAAAGAGGCTAAAATAAAACACCAGACCATTCCAGGATTAAAAATTTCTATAAGATGAAATAATCTAAAAATATTCATTACTCAAAAAATAAATCCATAATAAAATAATTCCACCTAATCCACCAGAACAAAAATTGGTTCCAAAACTTACAAAAATGAGAAAGGAAAACTAAAAAGGATTCTTATCCAATGTCATAGATAACAAGTAGGATCAACATCCTCCATTCCCATAGAAAAAATGTTCTCTACTACATGGAATGATTCACTCTAAGACCTTTGGATATATCCTTCATGTTTTGAAGAATCGTCTTCCCCATATTCAGACTTAAAACCTTTGAATGATAAATTTAGTTTTGTAAACACAACTTATAGAAATACTTTATGTGTCCTAAGTAGCCAATCCAATGTAAATACTTAAGAGTACGATGAAAATAATTTAAATTGACCACACAAGAAGAAAACAAGCATGTGGACCAAGGAAGGATAAGAAAGAGATTAATAATGAGACACCCTTGGAACAATTTTCTCTTATTCACACTACTCACCAGATGGGGAACCCTTCACGATCACCTCAATAAACTAGACTACCATCTAACACAGACAACTCTCAATAAAATTACTCATTTAGGGAAACCTAATTCACAAAATCCATGAACAAAAATTTCCTAAATAAGAGAACATGAACCTTAATCTCTAGACATATGCCCCCACATTAATTGAGGATCTTTAAACAAATCGATCATGGTTGACTCTAGAGAAAGGATATTTTCCTATTCAAGATAGACAATAGAAACCTTCACCATCTGTTGACTAAGATTAATACCCATGATCGCTTCTATAATTCAAACTTTAATTTTCATTGACCACCATGAAAATTTTGAAATAAACAAACTGAACTTGAATCCACCCATCCATTGGGAGTTTGGAAAATACATACAATTAGAAGATACTCCATAGAAACGTTCAAGACCATTTTATAAAACATAAAAACACCTAATCAAGTCAATATCAAAAAAAATATCAACCAAAAACATAAATGAATAATATTTTAACCTAGAAACATAAAATAAACACACAAGAACCACATAATGGAACAAAAATCCCATTTTAAAAAACCATTCCAAAAAGAAAAACTACTTAAAGAATGTAGAAAAATCACTAATGGTCTTCCCTAAAGCCCCACATATATATACGTCCCCACCAATAAAAGAAAATATCACCACATACCATTAAATATCCACTTTCAACAAGTGAAAATCCATATACTTGATCATTCGTAAGAGTATAATGTTTTTAATAGAAGCACTTTCTATTCCTAAAACAAAAAATTCAACCCAAATTAAAATTCCTAACCAATTTAAATCCATTCCATATTATACAAAAAAATCTTTTCAAAATTCCTAGTTTCCAACAAACTTCCATTTTATATTTAAAAGAAAAAAAATCAATAAAATGTTTATCAAAAAGATTCCCTATCCCAAATAATTTTACTTAAAAAATAACAAATTTCTTTCTCAAAAAACCCATGGTTTTCATTTTGTAAAATAAGCATTGATAAACTTGATTACATTTTTAAATGAAAAAAACAAAAACAATACACTCAAATAAATACCTAAAATAAATATAGTCATCCCAATAATAAATAAAAATTTCCAAAATCTTAGAGTAACAACCACTACACAAGACTTGTCCACATGGTATGGACAATCATGTGCCAACCAGGTGAGCACATCAGAGGTCATGAGAGGGAGTTGCATGGTCTACACCTAGTTTTCCAAACCCTGAAAAGTAACCATGTACCCTATAAATATCTTCCATAATAACCACCAAATCCTCAAAAGAAACTATAAAAACTCAAAAGAATATATATACTAAAAAATTTATAGAACCATGTTCGGATTTTGATGAACAACCATCATAGACAACCTAGGAAATTCACGAGTCTTTATAAATTGATGGTGATCGGGAACCTAACCATGAATGGCCACTTGAATTCTAATAATATTATCTATAACTACAGAATATTCCCAAATAATAATTTTTAAATATTTAATAACATTTTTTCATTAACCAATTTTGGTCAACCCTATAATGGTCACCCATAACAACCTAGAACAAGGCCCAAGAGACATTCTAAATCCTCCCAGACTGAAAATAGGTTTTGGGCATCTTCAGCAACTAAATTGAAAATGATTTATCCAAAAAAAAATATAAATAAAATAGAATAAGAAAACTAATATTGTATTTCGAAAAGAAATGGGAAACTAAATAGATACTAATAAGAAATACACATAACAATATGTGACCTCATAGGTCACTATTATCAACTAACCCAAAGTCACTCCATGGTTACTATGACCGATATATAAGAAGTACCAATGTCTAAAAACAAATATAGAGATATAAGAGTGAATATTAAAATGTAGTAGGCATGACTGATTAATCTATTCACTATGCCTTATATTTAAAAACAAATCATATCCACACTAGTTTGAAAATAAGACATATAAATATAGGTTTTTCTACCCTGCTATGAAAACAAAAAAACATACATTAATTTTATTTAAAACAATACTGAATTATATTTTGAAAACTTAATCTAGGGAATGGAAAAATATTTAGTGTATTATTTATAAATTATAATATATTTTATACATTTTTCTCATTTTAAAAAAACAATTATTCAATTTAATAAAGAAACTAGAAAAACCAATGAAATGAGACATGAGGGAATTTTAAATTAGTACTAGGAAAAAAGAGTAAAATAAAATAATCACCTTGGGAAATTTTTATGAAGCATGGTCATTAGGGATCTATGGTCTCAATACTTTGGTGATCAATAAATATATTCAGTTATTATGAATGATCCACTAGAGAGGTCAAAACTAATGATCTAGTAGTCCTTAAAGAAATAGCATTCATTATGTTAGTGATGTAGTGTAAATGTTATGGTGATCCTAGGACATTTCCATGAAACCTATGAAATAATAAAAGTCTATAGTAACCCACTAGACGCCCAAAGTTCCTATGTACTCAAATTTTTCAAATAATGTATGTTAATTATTTTAAACCACATAGAAAATCACCATTATCCAAAGAAAAATGTCTCATGTCAATGAAATAAAATTCAATAACTCCATATAGGAAATAAATTTTACCATCATTACACTGACATACACACCAAGAAATCC
This sequence comes from Viscum album, assembly GCA_963277665.1. NCBI lineage: Eukaryota > Viridiplantae > Streptophyta > Magnoliopsida > Santalales > Viscaceae > Viscum > Viscum album. The sequence goes on from OY728150.1 coordinate 1,609,813,516, forward strand.
TTATAACTACCCACTATAAATTAAAATCCATTTATAAAAACAATATGACATTTAAAATATTATGAAATTAAAAAAACAGTTGAAAACAAGATTAAACAAAGAAAAACTCTATTAGAAGATTTGGTAAAGTATGGGAATCAAGTGAAAATTCATTTATAGGAATCAGAAGTCATTTTTATAGTATATAAATCTCGTATAAGATTGAAAAACCATTGTTAAATTTATTCAGGATATATTTGGAATTATATTAAGGGATTGGTCATAGTGATCCTACCTTAAAACTACCCAAAACTACCCAAAACTACCAAAAACTACCCAAATATGGACATAAAATAAATGGAGGCCCTTCTATTATTCTTACACATATATACTCTTATATTTATATATATATATACTCCAATGTTGGTATTCCCCTCACCATAATGGAATATATAAAAAAGAATGTATATATATATTTATATGCCTTAACCATATATAAGCTTGTATGTTTCCTTTAATAATGGTGGTCCAAAATGAAATAAAAATATACGAGAAACTAAAAAATTAAATCTTCACTAATTAAAACTGGTCCATGGAATTAAAATAGAAGTAAGGATACCCATAACCAAAAGGGATTCCACATCCATAAATGGTTTTGGATAAAATCATCTTCAATAGGACCCAACTACACTAGTACTCAAGATTTAGATAGATGAACACCAAAAAATATGGTTAGGGTTCAGATATAGCACACACACTACATGAGAGGAAAATAAAACAAAAAAGGAAGAAGTGATAACTCTATTATATTGATGGGTTTTATATCGGAATTTCTTGAATTTTAATTGATTGAAGTAGATTTTCATAGAAAATATTGGTGTATTGTGTATTCTAATACATGAATTACAGTTGGAGAAATTCAATGGAAAATGTTACATATTGAGGACCATAATGGAACTTGGCATCGAGCCCTGAAGCAGCATAGTGTGAAAAATAAAAATGACAAAGAATATATATACTATGATTGAATCCAAAGAGAATAATAGAGGATTAAAAGGATCATAACTAATGAAGTAAGATGAAACATGTATTCCAAAACTAGAAGTTGAAGATAAAAATCATGTAATTTTTACAAGACATTTAAATGTAAATGTTTTTAACTATTTATAAATTGTAAGAAGAAGAAAACTATCCTAGTGTGTAGACTTCATGTGTCACATTGTTACACATAGTGTCACATCGTGACACATTCCATAAATTTCCCTATATATTTTTAGGATATGTATAACTATTTGAAATATTCAAGGACCAATGACTACACATCATGTAAACTCCACATGTTGTAAAACTATCAGACACACTAGTAAAATTGTGATTTTCAAGAATCATTTGATGAAGACCCTATATTTTGATCCAAAATGATCAATAAAAACCATTTATGACCAAAGGGAGACCATTGATTATATATAGTCTTATATATATAGTTCATGATGAAAAGTGTTTCCATTCTATTCAAATATTGATGTGTTTCCACTAGGAGGCTTCTATAGGGTTCTAATGCGTCATTAATTATAGATAGGATTTTATTTATTCCTTGTTGTTTTATCTTTTCTATAAACACTGAATGAGAATTAGTTTTATTATGATCTCTTTATTTTCATCATTCCCATTATCATTCATTAATACCTTGTAGTATTCTTCATTATTTCCTCATTCAGCTTTGATTTTAATTTCTTTATTACAAGTTCAATTGTGGTTTGATTTATGTTAAATCTTTTAATGGTTATGTCTATAATTCCATCTAATTACCTTTATTAAATTGGTTCTTTTATTTGAAGATAATTTTATTATGGTTAAGGGAAGAGAGTAAGGATTTTTATAGGAATATTTAATCTATATATTTAACCTTGGTAACCCTATGGTTAGTAATTATGTTAAAAACTATTTTTCATTATATTTTCTTAAACAGACTAGACTATGGGAGGTTAAATCAACCCGACCTAAACTAATTGTAATTGATTATGCTATGAACACTAGCCTATGATTTTTTTATTCATATAAAATAAGCATAATGCCCCTAGTTTACTATCTATACCCATACCAAGTAATAGTTTCAATGTAGGTAGATCAAATTGGATTAATAGAAATAAAATGGTTACCCTTCCACTACATTGAAGAATATTCCTTAGTAATATTCCATGATGTATTTAGGAATACCTTTTACCTACACCCTAAAATCGAAAGTGAACATTTCATATCTTTTATCTTTCATTATATTTATTTACTATTTTTCATTTTATTGGTTTAATAAAATAAATTGATCTAGTAGTGACCCGACATTTGGTTAGGAATTGTGTGTCCTGCTCCCTTCTCTCTATGGGATTGACCCTGTAACACTACATTACTATGCCATTATAGTTAGTTATGTTAAGGATAAAACAAATTTTTAATTTGATCGCTCCCAGAGGATTTAATGACCCATTGTGGAGGCATAAATAAGGAATATGAAGAGAAAATAAGCTCACCCAAGTTGATCACAATGGAAATAAAAATTGAAATTAGCTATTGGTGGTTGGTGAAGTGGGTGGTGGAGTGTATCTAGAAGGTGGAGTGAGATGGGTCGCTCAGCATTGAGAAGAAATGGGAGGGGTGGGTGGAAACATTAATGTGGGTTAAGGGTATAATAATAAGAATTATAATAATATATGATAACCAGGAAATAATAATAATAATAATAAATATCTTATTTTAATTTTAAATTATTATTTTTATCATTATTATTTTCAATATATTGGAAATTGTGCACAGTTTGGTTCATCATTTTCCAAATCATGCACAAACCATATGCATCTATTAGAGGCTCTAGATTCCCCACATGGGTAGGCTACATGGTTAGTTAAAGCATGTTATGAACACATAATTTACTCTAACAAAAACTAAAAACACCTTAACATATTCTACGCATGATTTTTACTAAATATGTTCTAACCAATTTCATATACCAAAAGATCTGAAACATAAAATTTTAAAACTATGTCTAGTGTAAACTCAAAAATGACCCTAAATATATTTTCATAAAAGAATATAATTAAAAAATTTGTGACATGATATGATATTTTAGTTGTCATTTTCCTTTAACAGATTAAAACATATTCTGTAGCATATATTAAGCTCTTTATGTGTGAATATATATTTGAGACTCCTGCGATCCATATATATTTCATAGATTTTCTGAGAGGGATAATGATTGAAAATTTTCAGTGAAAATATAACTATATCCAACACTTGATAATGTGTTGGATAGTTCTTATCATGAATATTCAACATCCTTATGGATTATGCTATTACATTTTCATTTGGAATTATTACATAGCCAAACCATTATTTGATGAATCACTATAAACCATGAAAATTTCCCCACATGATGGAAGCGTGAGGGCTGGTGTAGTGATATGACTATTTTAAAATTCCTTAAATATATCTTTTCCTTCACTAGAATAGAAATATGATACTCCCATACAAGATAGATTGGTTATAGAGATTAAAAATCAGGAGATGTTTCTCACAAATAATAAATAATATGTAGTCAGTCCAATGAAACTATAGGTATTTATTAAAAATGTTGTTCAATGCAAGTCCTCAATTTCCTTTTTCATAGAATTGTCCATAGATATATCTTTATTAGTTATTACATCACCCAATAACGATTCATTCTTCAACCATGACTCACATTAACTATAAATTTCATATGGTTTCTCCTTTTTAAATTCCTTTATCATAGTATTGAAATTCTTCTCATAATCCTCCTAACATTTGGAGTATATTAGAATATCATCAATATAGACTACCATAAGGATTTCAAGGAAATCTTTGATGACTCTAATCATTATGTCCATAATGAATTTTTGGAGCATTTGTGATCTTGAATTGAATAAAGACATAGTTTCAATAACGTTTTTAGAAATAAGTTTTCAGAATATCTTATTTCTTCCCCATTAATTGGTTATATCCCAACAGATGGTCCACCATTGAAAAATACTAGGCCATACATAGTTTTTCAAAAAATACATCTATCTGGGGAATGGAATACTAGTTCATCATCTTGATTTTTTTAATTTCATGATAATAATAAAAATGTTCATTGACCCATAATTTTTCTTAATATTGGGGACAGACACACCCCATAGTGAAGAACTTGGGTGTATTGAACCATTCTATAGATTCTACTGTATCTTCATTTTCAGTTCTTCAAACTCAATAGTGGATATTTTTGAAAAATTAATGGATATGGTAAGAGATCTTGTTATAAGTTAAATTTAGAACACTACCCATCAATTTTATGGAAGACAATGAAATCATCATTTAATATGTCAGTATAATAATCTACAATTGATATTTCCTCAAGCATTATTTTTTCCTTTGTCACAATAACATGAGAAAGATATACATGTTCATAAGGAAAAAATATCTGAACATGAATAAAATATTCCATGGTTGATTTAACTTCTTCATTACAGTTTTATATAACTAGATAATGACATAGGATGTAAAGAGTGATCCCCATCTCTAGAAAATTGATGTTGATTTTATATAAATATAACAGATCCATACCAACATATCATAAAATTAAAATAATTGAACTAAAATGATATTTCTAAATATATTTATTCTATGGACATTGAATAGGGATTATTTTTATTATTGGGATGTTGTAATACCTTCATTTTTTATTCTCACTTATAGCACAACCATCATGTTTGGAGGTGGTATTTGAATAGTTTTGATGTTTCACAGTCATGATACCTATACCACTAAGTGGGGAATGGGTGAATCAATGAAATATTTTTTGTTTAAATTCTGTAATTTTTGAAACAAACTTCACCTATGGTTAATGATCTTCTTCCATGATGATTACAATCCAGACACCCATCCACATGAACACAAGAATTTATAATATTTTCTACTCCAAAAGAGTAGATACATCCATTGAATGGTATGAAAATAATAAAATACCAAAAAATACACTAGAGAAACATCCTTTGGGGTGGAATACAATGAGTAGGATATGCCCTTAAACACATGTGGAACAATGATAATAATCCTAAATTGTGTGTTCTCCCTCTTAGTACTAATATGGAAATTCAATTTTTCATTTCTTCCTAATGAACATTCACAAATTTGACTTCTCAAAAAAATTCTTCACTTTCCTACATAGAATTCGGTAGTTACTTCTTTTCCCATAACATACTAAGTGAGAAAACTTCCATTCTTTAATGCATATGTTTGGTTGTCTTGCAAAGCAATTTTATTACCTTGAACACAACATTTAACATTTTTATTGGAAGACCATATGTGTGAAAATTAATTCTTACATGCAATTCACATATTTCATGAAACTTACTTAGATTTCACCCAATTCCAATTATTTCACGTAACTCCATTTTTGTATAGTACTTTTTTGGAATTCAGAGCTCTGGATTTCTCTAAGTGTCATTAATTTCAAATGATATGCGGTAACCTCTTATTTATAGGAATCACTGACCCCTATGTGGGATATTCATTGTGTCGTGCATGATCCTCTCTGAGTGTGAAAAACCAAACATAATGTCACTTTGGGTGGGCCAACCTCTTTTGTGCATCATCATCCTTGACGTACATTCTAGATCGTTCAAAAACTTCATTCCTTTGTCATATTTATATGTTTTCATTTTGAATCTTTATTTGTGCACAACATTCTCACCCATCTTCAATATTACGCACAAAAAATAATCTTTCACATAGTTCTTTCCATTTAAATATTTTCCCATGATGGTCCTAGAATACCACTTGCTCAAACAAAAGTTGTATTTATCTTTAATATTGTGTGCACCTTTCTTTTCCAAAAATTTGTTTATGAATATTCCTGATTTTGAGGTCCAAATATATGGAAAACCCTGGAAAATGGTTCTACCTTAAAATATACCTCGATAAGAACACAAATTCTAGTTCACTATCATCTGACATATTTTACTCTCAATTACATTCATCAAGAACCTTATCTGTTAGGATATTAAATCATTGATCGACCACCATTTTCATCGTCACATTTTCAAAAGAAGGTGTTGTAACATCTATATCTTCCAACAACATTGTTATTTCTAATAAAACTTGAATGTTATTTGCTACACCTATACTACACATCTCTTTTATATGTTCGAAATAACATGTTCTATAAAAAACATAAAATAATTTTAAATAAAAAGAAGTAAATCATCATTCTATTTATTCACAACTATAACAAATTGATGTGATTAATCCTCTTTGACAAAGAAAAGAAAACACACTGCAAAAAAATATTCTTACTTCCTTGTCCATCCTACATGGTCCTAAAATGTTCTTGAAAAATTACTAGATATTATATGTTTTATTGAACCAGAGTCAAAATTTACATTTACTATTCTTGAATGAATAAATAGTTTATCTTTTACCATATCATTATCAGGATCCACCTCAGAAATAGTGACAGCATATCCCACCCCATGTTCTTTTTTTCCCTTAGAGATTAATTTCATTTATTTTATCCCTAAACCCTTAGTCTATGGAATTGGTTCTCATAATAACCATGTTTCTTTTAGTTGAAAATTTTCACCATATGTTTAGTATTGATCTAGTATTCTTTTATTCCATCATATTCATTTGTTTATTTATCTTTATTCATCATTAATTATCATTTTGTACTTCTATTCCATTATTGAATCATCTCCCAGTTGCCATTAGATAGTTTTAGAGGTGTTTATTCCCACACTTATGACACATGTGATATTGGTTTTTCTTTTCCCCGTGAATTGTGTCTATTAATCCATTAATAGAAAACTCTATTTTACACTTCTTATCTCTAGAACCATGAGACCATTAAGTATCTCTAGTCTACATCTTGACCACGAGGGAACAAAAAAACATATTAATATATGTAAAATTCACTAATCACCTAATACATCCATAGACTTTGATACGATCCACTAAATATGTGGTCAACCTTACTTCAAAAATTGATGATGAAGAATGAGTTATACCATGAAATCCTTGTGTAGATTTACTAATATACCCTGATAGAACCATCTTCAATTTTTATAATTACAAGGGACTCCCTATCCATTTTAATATAGAGTTCCCTAGGAAAATATTTATTTAAAATATATTCTTATAATCTTCCCATTCCATTGTATAAATATCCTCTTTGGACATCATGTACTTGATCAGAGTCAACCATTGATCACCTTCACCCACCATACAATAGACGACCGTAAAACATTCTATTATTATGATCAATAGAAGACAAAGAATATCATTTCAATGGATTATATCCATTATTCTATTAGGATGGGAACAAAATATTCACTAATGGTATGATTCATTTGTCATATAAAATATAATACCAATAATTCAAATTTCATAAGAGAGGTAGGGTGTTCGACATTATTCAATTTATAATCTATAGAATGAGTTATCTTGATCAGTACTCCCATGAAGTTCTCTGGTCACTCTACCATATGGCTAGGCATATTATTTGAGAAATCATCACATTTCCTATATTATTGGTATTTGGAATATTTTCTATTATTTCCTTTCATTAACTAAAATACAAGGTGATTATATTTTAACTAATAAAGATACAGCATTGAAGCTTTTAAAAATAGAATTAATGGATTTTAAATGATAATTATTTCATAAAGTATGACTCTCTAGGTTTCAATATAGCTTATCTATCATTATTTCACTATCATATTTTAGAACCTAAAAATATAATCAAGAACTACATCATAGTTCAAAATGATTTTGTAAATTTTCTGAAGCATATTAATCGGTAGTGTCAAACTAGGTGTAGAACAAGGCCTCTTTGTCTTGAACCAGGAGAAGATCAAGTAAATACCGAATTCCACAATTTCAGGGTTTTATATACCTTGTTAATATTAATCCTGGGACACATTAACATGTATTATCTATAATGGTATTTAATCTTAGGTGAACCACTAGCTCTATACTTCACCTAAATTTAAGAATAATTTTCATTAATTTCACTTATCACTATGCTTATAACAAAATTAATCTACTTATAATCCCCAAAATAAAAAAATCTAGGATTAAAACTATGTCAACCACATAATTGTTTTTACATATTAATTCATTATTCTTTACATAAAAATCTATTAGATAAAAATTAATGATCAAAAGGCCTACTATATTTCGAATTCTAGGTATTCTAAACATTAACATGAAAATAAAACATACGTATTTCATTCTTCATAATGAGATCCAAAATTCCAATGATATATTAAGAATTCATGGGATAATATGAGGAATAAAAAAAGTGTTTAGATAAAAATAATAATAAGGTAATCAATATAATAATGAATCATTATGTGTGTGACAATGTTATAACTTGATATAATAAAAGAGAAGACTCGTGAGTAATCAAATGGGATCCTAAAATATAAAACTAGGTATCATAAGATAATTTAACTATATGAAATTTGGAATCAAAAAGGTACCTAAGAATAAGTCATGTATAACTTCCAAGACAACATCATATAGTGGAAAGAGTCCCCTTATGACTTACGTTTACTCTCAAATCCAATACATGTCGACTCGTGAGGTGAAAAAATTTCCCAATGCATTATATAGATATATCCAAACATCATCCGTAAAATTTTTCATGATTGTGTGTTCCATAAAATGAAATCAATCCTAAGTATTAATCATGTTAATTACCCATGAAATAAATGGGTTTGATAATATTTCTTCATATCGTATTCAAAGAAGCTTTCATAAATATTTCATTTATAAAATGAATATGACACCTGTATTACACCATACTTGGAACAAATTATGATTAAGGAATATATGATAGAAATATATATAAAGAATATATAATCATTCCAAATCATTAAATAGAGATAAAATTTGAGTTATATAGAGAAATATCACAACTCAAATAGAAAAAGGGTTGTTTGGAGAGATCCCTTATCATACATCTTGTAGTTCTTTATATAAGTTAGAAATTCATTTATAAAAAATGTCTATTTATTATACTTTTATTCCTTAACCATATTAAAATAAATCATAAAAAATATTATTTTATTATAACGTCTTAACACTCATAAGTTAAAAACTATTTATTAAGATCATTGAATTGGGAGAAAATTATTTAGGTTTTATGCATGTATTGGATTGGTAATCTCAGTATGTATATAATGAAAATGATTCCATAATCCCTAAAATTTTAAACATGATATTAATATATTATAAATTAATTATATATATATATATATATATTTGTGTGGGTCTGTGTATTCACCCTTAAAAGGTAAATATAAATGTAATTATTTTCACTGTTCATAGAGAGGGTAAGTCGTACCTTCACATAAATGTGTTTTCCATTTTCGATGGATAGAAAAAAAAAATAATGGTAAATAATGATTCACCTTCACATTATCATAATAATGTCATTTATAAAATATATACTTGTAAATAGATCACTATAACTAGCCGTGGGAGGTAGTGAGGGATAATAAATTACATTGGTTTGTGAGCCAGTAGTATGTTGTACACACGAATAACGATTTTGTTTCTCATTTGATAGAACAGAAGATGGATTTAGGTGATACCATTAAAAATATGACATCTAATAATATTTAACATATTGGTGTTATTATTTCATAATGTATTAATGATATTTTAAGAATGTTGTTGTATAAATGAAACTAAAACATTTGGTTAGAGGTTATACCTCTTCTTTAGAAAACTTCCTTTCATTTACACCTCGAACCTTATAAAAGTTGTATTATTTCTAAAGTATGAGACCTAAATAATCATAAGGTGTGTTAGAAATATTTTTTGTAGACCTTTTTTAAAAAATAAGTCTTTTATGTGTCGATAAAAGAGAACAACATGTTCCCCCAAATAAGATCGGGTAGGGGAATTCTTGGAATTTCTTAATGTATTAAATTAATAAAAACTTATCTTTAGAGAAAAAAGACTCCAAAACCAAATATAATTAAAATATATGTTGATTATTAGTTTAAATTGTATCATCCAATTAAATTATGACATGTTTACATTAGTTATTTTCCTTATCACTTTGTTTTAACCTGCATTAACCCATATTGACAATTACTACAATAACAATGTTTTTACTCTTTATAGGTCAATATATCTACTATAAATGGTAAATTGGACCATTATTGAAAGATTTATGGTATTTTTAACCATATCCCAAAAAAATTAATATAGAATTATTAGTAATTTTAATTTATTTAATAAAATATAACTGAATATAAAATTTCATTAATGTCATTTTTTGGAACTATTCATTATATTTTACTATAAAAATATGAAAACAAAAAAATTAGAATATAATCCTTTTAAAAATATCTGAAATTTTTTATTTATTTAAAACATCAGGGAAAAATTAATTCAAAAATTATAATAATTTTAAAATGATGAAAATAATTTATTGCATTTATCTATTACTTAAATAAATACAGGTTAGTGTTGTAAAAGAAGTGAAGGTAATTATTTCATCTCAAAAAATTAGAAACATGTTACCATGCTATAAAATAATTTATGTTTCAAATAATACTTTTATAACCCCACATAAACTTTTGTATCCCTAGGTCAAATATTTAAACATAATACAGAAAAGAGAATGACATTTTGACATTTCTTTATATAAAATTATATAAAATAAAAAATAAAAGAAATATGGAACAATGTAAAAATATTTCTGAATGTTTAATCAGAATGGGAAATAAACACTTATCTAATAGGATAAGTTCAATTGCTTATGTTGTTTTTGAGACATTATCATATTATTTTAATGATAATTATCCAATTTACCATTACCATGGTGAAACTTATTTACTATGGATACTGTTCATAATGTCCAAACTAATATAGATCTAATTTTTGATTTTTGACCTTCAAATTAAAAATATATAATCAATTTTAAATGATTTGGTTTCTAGAAGTGGTAGGAATTAATTTATCGCAAAATCAAAAAATGGAATGAAAAATAGTTTTTTCCAAAAAATAACAATTTATGTTTAAAAATGTTCTTATACAAAATTAAAATTAAAATTCATTCAAAATAATATAATTGGATATTTTTTACTAAAAAGGAACTAATTATATTATAAAACAATTATATAATATAATTTTACATTGTAAATACTATAATGAAAATATAGTTTTGAATAAAAATAAGTATTTTTAACAATTCATTGAAAAATTCAACATCTTATAAAAATATTAATATTTTATAATAAGATAATTTTTATATGATGATCATAAAGTCAATATCAGTTTTATCTAATAAAATATCTAAAATTTCTATAAATTATATATAATATTATCTCAAAATGGAAATTAAACTAATTTTTAAGAAAACATATTTTTGATGAATAAAATGACATTAATTAAAATTGACAAATTATTTTTAAATAATTTACAAAGAAATTTATTTTCAGTTATGCTGTTATATACTTGTATTTCAAAAAGTATTTAGTCGTATTCATAGCCGCCAATGTATTGTATGGATTATAATGGTCACATTTAAATAATAATATTTTATGGTCCATTTAGGCTCGATATTTCATGTTTTATATGCTATCGACCATAGTTTTATTTTTAAAATATCTATGTGTTGCAAGAAAATAAAAACAAAGATCAACATCTATGATAATATAAATCCATTCACCATTGATGTCTATTATCCCATTAACATTCCCGGCTAAAATATATTTACAAATATCTTCCCCTAAATTGGAATGAAGTTCACCAACTCAAAGAGTTAACTTCCAACTCAATGAAATTAGGGTTCTGCGGAATTTTAGACAAACAAGTTTCAAGGACCATGCTAATTTAGTCTAATTTTAATAAAGTTATAGGTAAAAGTTCCAATATTCTCAGTGGTCATTAGTTCATCCCCAAATAACTTTTGTACCCTTAGAGTACCTAATGAACAATCCGGTTGAGTGGGGAAAAGTCTATCTTTCCAAACTAAAAGAGTAACAAAAATTGGATTCCAAAAAAATAGAGATTTCTCATTTTCATACAACCTATTTATGGCTCCATACCAATAATGTTTAACATAATTTTTATGATATCAGTATCTATTCACTAAATGTCCATATACTTTATCACCCAATCTATTAATGAAGGTTAGTTGATATAAAACTAGATCTAATCATTCACAATGCAACCCAATTATATACCCAAAATTTGACCCATGTATTTTCATTGATCCCCCATTTCACTTAAAAAAAATTACAATTAAATAATCAACTACCTAATAGGTCATAAAGTGGAATACATAGTAAGAGGAATCCATAATGATACCAGACTTGAGAATACAAAAATGTTGAATAAGAAATAACCTTGTAAGTACATAAGGTATGAATCCTATAGTTGTATATAAATGATACCATTTAACTATGAAAATAATATTGATCACATATTTCAAAATCTATGGACATGACCATGTACTCATCAATATCCCTGAAGAATATTAAAACATGTTACACATGATAAAATTACACCATGAAAACAAAACTTTATTGGTAAATTCAACCCATTTTGGTTCCCAGAAACAGAAGCTGAACATTATTTAGAAATTTTTATAACAAGATACATAGTTCATACATTTAAATATGTGTCTAATGAGAGACGGTTATAAAGTATTTATCCTAATTTATTCTCCATCCAAGTTTTATAGATGAAAACACCTATATGAATATGTGATATGGACTCATCATGTGTAACAATAAATATGATATATAATTCAATCACTCCTTTATCCCATGATTTACTTTTATAATGTGACGTATTCCCACCCAAAATAAACCTTGTCAATGTCAATTGATCATGGTGACCATCGTAAATCCCATGATATCGCATTCTGATTTGGTTCAATGATACTTATCAAAAAAATTATCTTCTCAACATTAAACCCATATTTGTGATTCCATGTATCGGGTTTACCATTAAAAATAATGAAAATCCAAAAACCTTCATCAACCAGAAGAATCATGAATAAAATAAATTAAAATAGGCACATAAATTTTAACAACATGAAAGAACAAACAACACATCAAGTGTAATAAACATAACCTACACAACGACCATTAAAAATTCAAAAAATCCCGCAATAATATTTCCAAAAAATATTTCCCAGGTATATTTCTCCTAACTACACATTCTTGTAATCCATTATAAGGTTTCAATCCACCCATTTTCCATGTTATTACTATAAAAATAAACCCAAAGATCTATAGTTTCTAAAACAATATAATGTATTTTAAATCTATTTTTCTTTTAAATACTCTAATAAATAATGGCCTTAAATCTTTTATATAATTAAAATAGCTGTATAACAATTAATAAAAGCTTTTTTTATAAACCATATTGAAAACCAACATGTGAAAATACATGATATTTTTTCAATTACTTATTTTAAATATTATTTTACAAAAAAATATCCCTATATGTCAAATCATAGTATCTCCATCAATCAATTCAATTAAAAATTAATAAGCAAATAATGTAAATTTCAACAAGTAACTATTCAAAAAAATAAAATCAAACATTCATATTAATGAAAAAGTCTCTAACTTCATCATTTAATCAATAAAATATTTTAGTGTAGATTTCAATTATAAGAGGTTACAAATAAATCTAAATAGTATTCATTTATTTCCAATTAGGGGGAAAACAACTCTTATATTCAAAAATATTATTACCACTTTACATGCCATTATTACAAAGTTAAAACATATTACTAGAAAAAAAATCCACATAATCATGGTCAATACCAAAATATAAAGGAGAAAAGTTAGCATGTCCAAAATTTTATCATTATTTCATAACCCATTAACTAACCATTTTAATAGTCTAAAAACACATTAATCATTTCATAGGTTTTAAATTTTAACATATTCCAAATTTTACGTGTTATAATATTCATTATGTTGACCTTACTCAACTTTCAATCCACATACCATAGAATCTTAAAAAACACTATTATTTTTAATGTATTAAAACTAACTAAAAAATAATCAATCTTATAGAATGTTTTTTTTCCAAATTAAGTTTTAAATTATAAATTTTAAATGAACCCATGGCTTGTCAAAAAACATTTAAGTGTATGGATAAAAAAATTTACTATATCAGGTATAAAATTTTTCTATGTTATAAACATGTGACTAATGTCTAAGAAAACATTTTAGTAAATATGTTATCTCACTTTTAGATACTCATTTAGAAATTGTTTACATCTCTATAAAATAAGAATGATTTTTGTTATCATTTGATCATTTACATAAGAAAATATTCAATTCAAATTTATGAGTAAATTCCTGATCACAATAATTTTACTATAGAAAATAAAATGATAAGGAAATCATAAAATCATGACAATACTAGTAAGAATATGGACCCAATCTAGCAACAACCTATATTATACCATGTTTAGAAAACTATTCCCAAGAGACTTCCAATTTCATTCAAAAATCAATAAATGTGTTCCAGAATACAAGAATATCACATCTATATTTATAAATAATTGAAAAACAAACCATCATATGAATATTATTATCCGTTTAGGAGGTTTATTTATAAATACATGGTACCAAAAGATCATTGTTTAAACCCATGATGATTAGGTGACAACACACATACTAGTGTTTTACTATAATTTTTGAACCTGGGAAACCATGATAACTATAATTTCAATATAAAGAGGTTACTTGTGTCTTTTTATGTTCTATATTTCATGTTCATACACATCCTATCTCCATATCTACTATCCCAACTCATAGGACATTCTAAAAAGTTACAATTTTTAACATATGAACCCCAAACCATTGGATGGAATAAGAACAAAATTCAACTAACCATTTCCGCATCCCCTAGGCAAAAAAGACTATAAATAAATTCCAAGGGTATTTGTTATCTTTGGGGTAAGTTTTAAACTTATACACATAAATACTTACAGAAAAACATCCCAAATATGATATAAATATTTGATTAACAAGTTAACATAAGAAAAAACCAACACATATTTTCAATTAATAATAATAAGAGTTTCATCAGATAAGAATTCATATGCATTATACTATAAAACTAAGATTCAATAGAAGGTCCCAGAGCCAAAGTGGAATGATCCCATGCAATACAAGATTTCAACCTACAAGATCCCAACTTCATCCATAAGGACCAAAAATAAATAAACATCTCTATAATGGTATGACGTCTCCCCATATATAAATAATATAAAATAATTAATTAATATGGACTAATATTAATATGAAATTGGTGAGTATGAAAAATGAGTAAGAAATCCAACAAATACTTCCCGACATTTCACTTAAATAAGAAAAATGTTTCCAAAATTTATATAAAACATGATAAATGGTTATTAAAATATATAAACTAAGAGAAAAAAATAAATCAGCCACCCCAAAAACCACATTTCCATTAAAATATATAGTTTCTCAGAAACACATAAACCATTATACAACCACTCATTCTATAAACTAAAAAACCAAATTCATGGATCCCCTTCCAAATTTAAAATCACATAATACAAAAAAATCATGAGGTATGTAGAGACCCGAAGCTTAACGTACATGAACATTACATTACTTTTTCGGAATACTTAGTACATAACAAAAACACACACACAAGGATCTTAATAGTTTAGTGTCTTTGGAAACTCGGAACGTAATATTCTAATCGTGGTGAAAGTTCTTCAACATCTCCCATAAAGATCTTCCCTTTTTTTACCTAAAACCTTTCTTTATATCCTGGGGAAAATATAACATAAAAGGGTGAGCTCAAATGATCAGTAAGGGTAAACAAAAGAAATATCAATCACATCATATACATAAGAACATAACTTTTGGAAATCTTAACCTGCAAAAGAGAGCATAATTTCATAACATGGGATAAATCGTAGTATTGAAATGGAATCCCAATAATCATAACTTAAAACATGGAACTTAGTGGCATACACACATAATCATAGAGAATTATATCTTATTAGTCAAGACTCATTTCCAAGACTATCTTAGTGGACAAAGTCCATTTCTGAACCGAGTCACCCTCGTTTCAGTCCTGTTTCACTGAACCGGTATAACCTACCATTCCAGTCATGTCTATCTCATGAGATATAAAATCTTTACCCAATGCATTGGAGGGAGATATAGGTCCCACCCATCTCATAATGATACCATTCTTATGTGTGCCACAAAATCATAAATCATACATCATTGCATAACCCATGTAATAAAAATGGGATTCTTAAACATCGTGACATCATAAAAAAATTCATATAAGATAAAGGAATTCATAAAAATAATTTCATCACAACATAATCAAATCAATGTAATAATAGGGATAAAAAAAACCCTTTATTATCTTAGATGGAAAATAATTTTGATAAAACACTTGAACTCCATTCTTGAGGAAAATATTCTTTCTGCTTCAAAAACACTTTTACTTTCTTAACATGTCATACAATTATAAAATAAATGAAGTTTATTAAAAATAAACTTGAAAACTTGTAAAGGAAGCTTCTTGGAAATAATGTTTTAAAAATACATTCATGTCGTATAAGTTAAAAAAACATTCTTCGTACTTTTGTCAGAAAAGTCAAAAAGTACCTCGTACGAAAAACGACAAAAGATTTCTTTCATATCTTTTACTAAAAACTCACCGAAGGGTAAAATTGGACTTAAACAATTATAGGTGGATGGAAATAATATTACATATTGAGGAAACATGGATGTGGATGAAAAAATACACCCCAGTAAATACTAAAGTATAAACAATCTCGGATACAAATGAGATTGTGATATTTCCCTTACCTTAGGTCTGATTTGCTTCGTAAGTGTCCGAACCTCTTGTATAATGATTTAAATAATTTCATTGACTTATTAAAGAATCATATTCATTGTTATGATATCATATATGGTTCACTTATGACTTTATATTACCCGTTCTTTTGTAAATTCCATGTTAAAGAGCGTTTTGGGTAAAATTGTTTCATTTGTCGTCCGTGTTTTGACTTGTAATTATTCATATGATTACTTAGATAATGATTACTTAATTCCAAAATATAAAACATGATTTATATATATATATATTCCGAATATTCATATATATAATAAATCAGTAAATGGAAAGAAATACACCGTTCATGGAGACAGTAGGCCGTACGTACGCATGAACGTTGTTTTCGTTTCCTTATTGAGTTGAACGAAATCAAGTAGATGACATACATATATATACACATAAATCCAGTATCATTATTATGTCATATATTTCATGATTACTTATTATATATACTTTATAATCATTCATGAATGGTTAATGTGGAGAATGAATCTCATCGCGTCGTGGAGACGGTAGTCCGTACGTACGCACGAGCGATGATATTGTTCTCATGATCGTGGGAATGTATTGGAGTGTATGTATACTATTTCAGAATCAATATCACTTTAATATAATAATATATATTTATTATTTACACCATTATACCCATACAAGTAAGGTGGTGGTGGAAAATAGATTTCACCACGGCGTGGAGACGGTATTCCGTACGTACGCACGCGCGGTGATTTCATTTTCCGTAGGATGGATAGATGGTGAAATAGGATTGTTTCATACTTATAATAACATATCAGAATATGAGTGATACTGATGTTATTACATCATAATGAAACAAACTAAGAAGAAGAGGTGGAAAAATAAATAAAGGTGAAAGAATCGGCAACGGAAATTACCTCTTCTTTGAAGCGCCTCTTTGAGACCTCCTCTTTGGGCACTAAAATTGGTCTTCGAGGAAGACCAGAACCTCTAGGATGTTTCTAGGGAAGTGGAGAAGTGAATATGGCCGGGTTTGGCCGATCATGAAGGCTCAAATTTGTGTGAGGAAGAGAGGGAGGAGGTGCCCTTTTATAAGGGAGGGGAGGGGCACCTTTGGAATAACAAAAACTATTATTTTATTATAAAGTCAAGTTCGGTATTAAATAACTCCAAATTGATTTATTTAGAGGCTAAGTTGGGTATGGGTCGAAATCCTCTCATCCAATAGAATTTAGACAAGTTTAGGTTCCTATTTTAACCTTATCATTTTGATTTAACATTAAGTTAAATAATTTTACTTTTACCGTGTCTTCTTGTGTTCTTATACTATAAGGTTAATAAACATACTATAATAAGCCAAAAGAACCCCAAATTGTTTATTATTAATATATATAACCTTATTTAAGTCATTTGGTCGAATGTTAGATTTTTAGGAATAAATTAAAAATTAATAATATAATATTTGTTTTAAAAACTATTTTATGTCAATTTTGACACTATTTAGTAATTGATTTTTGTGAAAATCATAACAGAATGATAAGTTTGATCAAATTTAATTAAATCAATACATACATGTCATATTAACCTATAAAATTAGTGTAATTCATAAAAGGTCTCAAATTATATTTATTTGGGTATTTATAACATCAATTATGTCAATATTTCATTAATAAGATAATTACTGCATCATCGTTGTGTCATAAATAAATTAAATTATTTAATATCTAAAAATTACAAATAAAATACAATTATGTAGGAAATCTTTTTACCTTTCTAATTAATATTTATAATCGAATTTATCTTATGTATAACCCTATATTAAAAATGTTTTATTAAATAAACTTTGATTTTAACTCTTTTAACTCTTCTTTGAATTAAATAATAATAAATGTCCTAATCTAATTCAAGTGGGCCTAAATGGTCATATTTTATTCCTAAGTTTGTTTTTGGTCGAATTACACTTATCCAATAGAATTATGACATGTGTTATGGTAATAATAATATCATTTTTACCCTTAATTACCCTATTTACTTTTAACCGTGGTAAATAAAAGTAAAAAGTTACTATTCACCAAAAATTATTTTCATCTCATTGAACCACATTTTACTTACTGACATCAACCGTGTCTCTCGGATTTTTTAAATTCCACTCACAGAAGCGGTAAAATTAAGTTTTATGAAAAAATTCAGTTTTTTTAACTACCACTTAGTGGTTTCACTATTCATCAAAAATTGAAAGTTTTCAGAAAAATACCAAAAATTAGGCCTAAGCTATATTTGATATTATGAGCTCAAAAATGATTTCTATTTTACCAAATTCAAAACATAACAGTTTCATTAATTAATTTAAAAATTAATTCTTGTCGTCAAAACAAATAGCGTGTTCTTAAGAGATAATAACTATAAAAAGATTGACACTTGTTTATGTCTAGTCTAAATGTGAAATTACATCCAATGACCAACATTGTATTCAATTGTAAAAAAATATTATAAATATACTTTAAAACCACTCAAATTAATAATTTATCACTATTACTTTTTTCGATTGAAAAAGTTGTTTTTAATTATAATTTAGTAATTTTCACTATTCATCAAAATATGAAAGTTATCCGAAAATCACCAAAATTTTAACCTAAGCTAATTTCGATATTCCGAATCCAAAAATGAAGTCCATTTTGAAAAATGAAATTTACAAAATTTCAAAAAGTGGTTATAACTATTCATAACGGCTAGTTTTAATAATATTTTAATAGCATATCGTTGTTTAGTGAAACTTGGTGTTGCGTACAACACACGCTATCGTGGAAGGTCGCGATTGCGTGTAATTCAAGCCAGGTCAAGGATGTGTGTTGTGAAATCTCCTTTTGGTGTAGCGTATAACAGAAGACATTAATGAAATTAAAAAGAATATTTTTCATAAAATCTCATGGTGTTACATTCTACCCCCCTTAAAATGAATTTCGCCCTCGAAATTCGTCGAGGTTATAAATGGTTTACTACTCTAAAGTTTCTTTAATAGAAAACCACATCGTAAAAAGGAATACCAAAACCAATCTTTAAAAACAAAATTATGAAACGTAATGGTTACCCAAATAAACTAATCACTGGGTTTCCACATAGGTGAAAATATGGATATGGAAGAAAAATCTAACCATCATGTTCTGATGGAGAGTGGTAGAGAACATGGCTATGGAAAAGCCAACAATCACAAATCCATAAATTTGTGAAGATCTGAGGTACCATCTGATTAATCAGATATAAGAGCACTAGTACAACATTTTTGGTTTTCAAGATCATTTCCCTAAAGTTGAAGAATTTTAATTAGAATAAATACATACTTTATTTTGGTACAATCTCACTTTTGTTCGTGCCTTGAACAATTTCCACTTCATATATTAAATAAATGAAGTTGAATTTGTTATTCGTGATGTGTTAGCAGATCATGTGATAGAATGACGGGTCATTCCATCTGTCTCAAACAAAAGGTTAGCAAAAGTTATTAAATATACATAAGTCAATCTATAGTGAGATTAATCATATATGGTTCCTAAAATGGACTGATACTTCATATATCATACAGCTTAATATAATAAAACTAGTTTCTACTAAACAGGTACTTTCTGTAGACTAGTGGTAGGCGATAAAGGCCAGTCGCACTTCGGTTGTGGGTTCGATTCCCACAGCCTTGTCCGACGTGATGGGCGGTCGCCCGTCCTGCAGGTTGTCCTATTTTTAAAGCTATATTACAATAACATCCCATCAATAATATCGAAAAACGTTTTATCCTAACTTATGTCCAACATAATCCATTCTAATCTTTAGGCTTATCTAAAATAATTCGGTCCAAGCTCATAGTATAAAGAAAATGATTACATGAAATGTCACAGAACAATCACGTGAATTCCATCATTTATCACCCATATATCCTAAGATATATCTTGTTGGTCAAATTACAAACATTTGAATACCTTAATCATGTATTCTCTTGAATAATGAATACCCATTGAACCTTAGTGAAAACATGAATGCAGTTAAAAGTTAACACTTTCCACATACCAAAATCCTCAAAATTCTATATACTCAAACCATGATATCACTTAGTCCTTATATCAATCATGAGCTCATGAATACAGTTAAACATTTTGTTTTCTCGTTTTACCTTCATTATGCACATATCATCTTATTCCCAAAAATATCTCAATCACTTTGAATACCACATTAGACCAATACATAAATATTCCAATACTTTATGATACAACATTATTTTGGAATCCCATTACATAAACACTTAATCATTCCACCACATCATTTTCATATTCAACATTTCCAATAGTGATCGCATGTGACTTCCCTTTGTCCTATTCCTTAAGCGGTTGCTCATGTCGATCATCACTAACCCTTGGATTAGGGCATTTATTAGCATAATGCTCCATTTCCTTGCACTTGAAGCATTGAAGTGTTGGTGGTGCGTTCTCTGCAGTGTTTGCTTTATTCACATCATTATAAACCCTTTTTCCATTACTTCGACACTCAGCTGCTCGATGACCTTATTTTCCACACTTAAAACATTTTCTAGTCCCTTTAAGACAATCTCCACCATGCTTCTTTCCACACTTTGCGCATAAGGAAACATTCATCTTCTTTTCACCATTATTTTGAGATTTCTCCTTGAACTCCATCTTTCGTTTCTTTTCAAACCCGTGAGAAGGATATGTAACACCAACTTCCATTTCTACCTTCATAGCACAACACACAATTTCTACATAGCTACTGAAGTCTCTTATAGCTAATTCCCTTCGAAGACTTGGTTTTAAGCCACTGAAAAATCAATCAACATTACTTTCAGGTTGGATGATAATGCCAGATGCATACCATTCAAGTCTTGTAAAATTCGCTTCGTATATACCAACAGATTCATCATCCTTCTGCTTCAGCTCAAGAAACTCCTTTTCCATCTTTGTTCAAAGAATACGAGGGAAGTACTTACTGAAAAACAAGTTCTTGAACTCGTCCCATTCCATGGACTGAATTTCATCTCTTGGCCTCGTATTCTTGATAAGATTCCACCATTTATCAGCTTCACCTTCCAAATGATATACTGCTAAGATGACTTTATCATGTTCAAAACTTTGAAGAACTGAAAATATCTTTTTAGTGGTACTGATCCATTGTTCAGAAACAATTGGATCGGAAGTCCCGCTGAAAAAAGGTGGACGTTGCCTCATGAAGGACTAAATAGAATATTGTTCCCTTCTCTGCTCATTTGGAAGTCCAGAATGATTCATAGCTTGTGTAATTATAGCAATAAGATTTTGCACTCCATCTCCCATAACATTTGTTTGTTCAGGAGGACAATCATTGCATTGTCCATTGCATTGATCAACACGGTTCCTTCGGGTTCCGGCCATCGTCTAAAACCCAAAAAAAAATAGTGTGAGAGGCAAAAATCATGCTAGGGAAAACAACATTATAAAGGGGGAGTATCCTCAATATCTAACATCTTAGGTTAAATTTTATGATCGTTACCGTAGTTCTAGGACAGTATCTTATACGTATACTTATCCTTAGGGACATCCCTAGACATACCTTAGAAATATCTGTAGGGATCTCACTAACACTTTCGCATCCTAGTTTCCATAGGTTGACTAAACCTTTCCTCTGATAGCAACTGTAGAGACCCGAAGCTTAACGTACATGAACATTACATTACTTTTGCGGAATACTTAGTACATAACAAAAACACACACACAAGGATCGTAATAGTTTAGTGTCTTTGGAAACTCGGAACGTAATCTTCTAATCGTGGTGAAAGTTCTTCAACATCTCCCATAAAGATCTTACCTTTTTTTACCTAAAACCTTCCTTTATATCCTGTGGAAAAGAAAACATAAAAGGGTGAGCTCAAATGCTCAGTAAGGGTAAACAAAAGAAATATCAATCACATCATATACATAAGAACATAACTTTTGGAAATCTTAACCTTCAAAAGAGAGCATAATTTCATAACATGGGATAAATCATAGTAGTGAAATGGAATCCCAATAATCATAACATAAAACATGAAACTTAGTGGCATACACACATAATCATAGAGAATCATATCTTATTAGTCAAGACTCATTTCCAAGACTATCTTAGTGGACAAAGTCCATTTCTGAACCGAGTCACCCTCGTTTCAGTCCTGTTTCACTGAACCGGTATAACCTATCGTTCTAGTCATGTCTATATCATGAGATATAAAATCGTTACCCAATGCATTGGAGGGAGATATAGGTCCCACCCATCTCATAATGATACAATTCTTATGTGTGCCACAAAATTATAAATCATACATCATTGCATAACCCATGTAATAAAAATGGGATTCTTAAACATCGTGACATCATAAAACAATTCATATAAGATAAAGGAATTCATAAAAATAATTTCATCACAACATAATCAAATCAATGTAATAATAGGTATAAAAACAAAACCCTTTATTATCTTAGATGGAAAATAATTTTGATAAAACACTTGAACTCCATTCTTGAGGAAAATATCCTTTCTGCTTCAAAAACACTTTTCCTTTATAAACATGTCGTAAAATTATAAAATAAAAGAAGTTGATTAAAAATAAACTTGAAAACTTGTAAAGGAAGCTTCTTGGAAATAATGTTTTAAAAATTCATTCATGCCGTATAAGTTAAAAAATCATTCTTCATACTTTTGTCGGAAAAGTCAAAAAGTACCTCGTACGAAAAATGACAAAAGATTCCTTTCATATCTTTTACTAAAAACTAACCGAAAGGTAAAATTGGACTCAAACAATTGTAGGTGGATGTAAATAATATTACATATTGAGGAAACATGGACGTGGATGATAAAATACACCCCAGTAAATACTAAAGTATAAACAATCTCGGATAAAAATGATATTGTGATATTTCCCTTACATTAGGTCCGATTTGCTTCGAAAGTGTCCGAACCTCCTGTATAATGATTTAAATAATTTAATTTACTTATTACAGAATCATATTCATTGTTATGATATCATATATGGTTCACTTATGACTTTATATTACCGGTTCTTTTGTAAATTCCATGTTAAAGAGCATTTTGGGTAAAATTGTTTCATTTGTCGTCCGTGTTTTGAGTTGTAATTATTCATATGATTAATTAGATCATGATTACTTAATTCCAGAATATAAAACATGATTTATATATATATATTCAGAATATACATATATATAATAAATCAGTAAATGGAAAGAAATACACCTTTCAGGGAGACGGTAGGTCGTACGTACTCATGAACGCTGTTTTCGTTTCCTTATTGAGTTGAACGGAATTAAGTAGATGACATACATATATATAAACATAAATACAGTATCATTATTATGTCATATATTTCATTATTACTTATTATATAAACTTTATAATCATTCATGAATGGTTAAAGTGGAGAATGAATCTCATCGCGTCGTGGAGACGGTAGTCCGTACGTACGCACGAGCGATGATATCGTTCTCATGATCGTGGGACTATATTGGAGTGTCTGTATACTATTTAATAATCAATATCACTTTAAAATAATAATATATAGTTATTATTTACACCATTATACCCATCCAAGTAAGGTGGTGGTGGAAAATAGATTTCACCACGG
Organism: Viscum album; assembly: GCA_963277665.1. Lineage (NCBI taxonomy): Eukaryota > Viridiplantae > Streptophyta > Magnoliopsida > Santalales > Viscaceae > Viscum > Viscum album. The sequence continues at coordinate 1,609,838,045 of OY728150.1, forward strand.
CGTGGAAACGGTATTACGTACGTACGCACGCGCGATGATTTCATTTTCCGTAGGATGGATAGATGGTGAAATAGGATTGTTTCATACTTATAATAACATATCATTATATGAGTGATACTGATGTTATTACTTAATAATTAAACAACCTAATAAGAAGAAGTGGAAGAAGAAATAAAGGTGAAAGAATCGGTAATGGAAATTACCTCTTCTTTGAAGCGCCTCTTTGAGACCTCCTCTTAGGGCACTAAAATTGGTATTTGAGGAAGACCAGAACCTCTAGGATGTCTCTAGGGAAGTGGAGAAGAGAATTTGTCAGGGGTTGGCCGAGCTTGAAGGCTCAAAGTTGTGTGAGGAAGAGAGGGAGGAGGTGCCCTTTTATAAGGGAGGAGAGGGGCACCTTTGGAATAACGAAAAAATATTATTTTATTATAAAGTCAAGTTCGGTTTTAAATAACTCAAAATTGATTTATTTCGAGGCTAAGGTGGGTATGGGTCGAAATCATCTCATCCAATAGAATTTAGACAAGTTTAGGTTCCTATTTTAACCTTATCATTTAGATTTAACATTAAGTTAAATAATTTTACTTTTACCGTGTCTTTTTGTGTTCTTATACTATAAGGTCAATAAACTTACTATAAGAAGACAACCGAACCCCAAATTGTTTATTATTAATATATATAACTGTATCTAAGTCCTTTGACCGAACCTTATATTTTTAGGAATAAAATAACAATTAATAATATAATATTTGTTTTAAAAACTATTTTATGTCAATTTTGACACTATTTAGTAATTGATTTTTGTGAAACTCATAACAGAATGATAAGATCGAAAAAAGTTAATTAAATCAATACTAACATGTCATATTAACCTATAAAATTAGTGTAATTCATAAAAAGACTCAAATTATATTTATTTTGGTATTTATAACATCAATTATGTCAATATTTCAGTAATAAGATAGTTACTGCATCATTGTTGTGTCATAAATAAATTAAATTATTTAATGTCTAAAAATTACAAATAAAATACCATTATGTAGGAAATATCTTTATCTTTCAAATAAATATTAATAGTCTAATTTATCTTATGTCTAGCCCTATATTAAATTTTTTTTATTAAATAAACATTGATTTTAACTCTTTTAACTCTTCTTTGAATTAAATAATAATAAATGTCCTAATCTAATTCAAGTGGGCCTAAATGGTCATATTTTATTCCTAAGTTTGTTTTTGGTCGAATTACACTTATCCAATAGAATTAGTACATGTGTTAGGGTAATAATAATAACATGTTTACCCTTAATTACCCTATTTACTTTTAACCGTGGTAAATAAAAGTAAAAAGTTACTATTCACTAAAAATTATTTTCATCTCATTGAACGACATTTTACTTACTGACATCAACTGTGTCTCTCGGATTTTTTAAATTCCACTCACAGAAGCGGTAAAATTGAGTTTTATGAAAAAATTCAGTTTTTTAATTACCACTTAGTGGTTTCACTATTCATCAAAAATTGAAAGTTTTCAGAAAAATACCAAAAAATAGGCCTAAGCTATATTTGATATTATGAACTCAAAAATGATTTCTATTTTACCAAATTCAAAACATAACAGTTTCATTAATTAATTTAAAAATTAATTCCCGTCATCAAAACAAATAGTGTGTTCTTAAGAGATAATAACTATCAAAAGATTGACACTTGTTTATGTCTGGTTTAAATGTGAAATTACATCCAATGACCAACATTGTATTAAATTGTCAAAATATATTCTAAATATACTTTAATGCCACTCAAACTAATAATTTATCACTATTAATTATTTCGATTGAAAAAGTTGTTTTTAATTAAAATTTAGTAATTTTCACTATTCATCAAAATATGAAAGTTATCCGAAAATCACCAAAATTTCACCCTAAGAAAATTTCGATATAACGAATCCAAAAATGAAAAAGTGGTTATTACTATTCATAACGGCTAGTTTTAATAATATTTTAATAGCATATCGTTGTTTAGCGAAACTTGGTGTTGCGTACAACACACGCTATTGTGGAAGGTCGTGATTGCGTGTAACTCAAGCCAGGTCAGAGATGTGTGTTGTGAAAGCTCCTTTTGGTGTAGCGTATAACACAAGACATTAATGAAATTAAAAAAAATATTTTTCATAAAATCTCGGTGTGTTACAAGGTAAACCTTGTTCCATTAACAAAATATGCAACATGTTGTAATATAAACACAATGTCCCCCTATTGGGAATTTAAACCCATTTTTTATTAACCAAGGCCCTACACAATGTAGTATTAACACACGACAACCCATTAAAAAACAATGTTCCCCAAAATATAGTACTGTAAGCCATGTCTAAACCCAATAAGTCCTCGTATATTAATATCCTGAATAAACACCAAAATATTACATTAAAATATGAATAAAAATAGTTGTACATACACTAGTATTTTTTCATAATATTTTGTCAATGAAAATGCAATACGTTAAAGGGAATTTTTCTAAACTCATTCAATAATGAAAATATAGTAACCCATAGATACAAAAGAATTTCATTTAAAACTATATCCTTAAGTTTTATAGAATGGGGATAGTGGGAGAAAACACACATTCCTTAGTCTATCTAATCGATGAGAATCGAACAAGGAAGATTCATATAGAATGAGGAATGTATACAATTCCACAAGGAACCTCCAGTTTTCCAATAATATATTATTTTGGTAGTAATTTTCTTTTTCATGGAAGTTAACTATGTCAAAATATAATTAAGTATCTCCAAAAATATCAACCATGATTTAAAATTATAACATCCATCTTCCTCTTAGAATCTTGATGGTGGTTTGAGTTATTAAAAAATGTGTTTTCTAACACCATTTTTTGGTCCATAGTAAGTTTTATTCTCATAGGAAATTTTGAATAATCTTTATGAAGAAGTCACTAATATTCCACAACAAAAACAAGCCAATACATAATTATATCCATTAGACTATTTTTCAAAAACCATGGATTTTAACTAGGAATTATGATTTTGTATTCCCTATTATACACCTCTTCTTCTCTGGTCTAATGTGCCAATACTACACCCCTGACCCTGGTCACCACCACAACCATAATGCTCCACCCATTTCCAGTAGGTGAATCTTCTCATCACATAAACTGACCCAAACTTTTATAAATTAAATTCACCTTTTGAATGAATAAATTCTTTATTATTTAATATGATCATTGAAAACACATTCACTAATTTGGTTATTTGGGACTAATTATACAATATATCTTATTAGATTAAAAACATTATTATTAATTTAAACTACTGATAATATATCCATAGTAGAGTGGATAGAAAGATTAATATATATTATGGTTTATTATAAAGTATAATTTTCACCTAGCGATGGAGTGATGGACCTAACCAGTCAGATCATACCCTATAATGACCATATAATTCTTCTTTTGGGAGAGATGAAATAAATGGGATTTTCTATTTACCATCCTAAGCATGGATTCAACAACCAAATCTTGAGTGTAACTATTTTTGGGAGAAATTAAAGTTCATCAAGATCATAGCCCAAACAATGTTCATCAAACAACCCCATGAAGGAACCACCGTCACACTCCTTACCATTAGGGCCTATGCTAGTTTAAAAAGGGGATACGTATCTAGAATATAATAGTTATAAATTTTTTTTATTTTTCTTCATAATAATATAATTATTATTCATATCTCATTTCTTTCTAACAAATTTATATTAGTGAAAACAAATTATATTTTTATACAAATAAAACCAAATTTAATATTTGGTAAATATCGTCCTCTAGTTAAAACAAACCTTTTGATAGATTCAATAATTTTAAAATAAATTTTAATTTCATATAATATTTTTATTAAATAATATTTATATACAAATGATAATATAATTTAGTGAAGTCTAATATAATCATTATAATGGTAAGAAATATTTTATTATTATAAAAACATATATTTTTTAATAACTATGAAGTTTTTTATATAATTATAAATTATAATATTTAGAGAATTATTTCTATAAAAATAAATATTATATTTGAAAACATATTTTAAAAATTATCTAATGCACACTTTTTCATAATTTTCTAAGACATTCAAATTTTGTGGTAAAAATAAAAAATAGTTTAAATATACTATCTGTATTATGGCATCATAATATCTCAAAAGTGAAGTAATAAATCACATGATTGAAATACAGAACCAAAAATATGTTTACTTTTTAATATAATGTGTCTATATTGTTATTTTATTAAACCTATATACCATTAAAAAATCATCTAAAACCTATATTATATTTTATGGTTTTAACATAATTTCTTTATGAACATGATTCACATCATGACATTTAGGAATATTATTTGAAATAATTATTTTCATTGCCTTATAAAAAATAGAAAACCACTCCACTTTCCCAGAAACCATGGTAAAAACCAAGGTATGGTTTTTGGTTATGATTATTGTATCAAATATTGTACAAAACCTATGTTTATAAATTAGTAAAGAATTCCCCTCCACTTTATCTATAAACACCCACCAATCTGTGCACTCATATTCACTAAATACCGCTATAGAATTAAGTTACTCTCTCTATCCCTATTTGAATCCCTTTAATGGTATTTCTAATCACCTAAAAATATCCTCCTATGATTTTAGATGTTACCTCTCAAGTTAAGGGACTCTCTCATCTTCTTTTTATTTGAAGTACTTCCTTTGTAATAAGACATTTTTCATTCCAATTTCCCATATTGTAATGTGTTTTTACACTTCCATATATTTTATGGTATTACCATGTAATTAGTGACCACCCTTAAACCTCATTTACCACTTATATAATCGTTTATGAAAACCTATTATGTTTTCACTATTATCTAGTAATTTTACACTCCAAATATATATATAGTGAATAGTCATCCCCATTTATAATCAATGGTATTCACTTTTTTGTTCCTATCCTTTTTTGATTTATTACATCCATTTATTTAACTCACACTAATTAATTATGTGTTTAAAATTTATTAAATTTATTCTTATGTTCAATGATCCATGTGGTGAAAAAACTCTTGTGCAAGAACTGAGTGTGATGGGTGTGACTAGAATTATATAGCCCTCCAATACATTAGGTAATATTTATATCTCATGGGATACCATATATGGTGAATGTGAGGATATTTGAATACAACTATGTTATGATTCCGTTGTAGATATCATTGAATTATGATTATAATCTCATGTTTTATGTTGTTGACACATCCTAATGGTTCCTTGATGTTAACATATTATATCATGATTCTATGATCATGTTTATTATTATCACTGCTATACTTACGCCTTTATATTATTCCTGAAAAATATGTATTACTTTCATCATGTCAATATTTAAATAATCCCTTACTTGTCATAAAATCTCACACTTTTCTTATGTTCATACCAAGGTTTTATCGTGCACTATCAGATTATTGATGGAATGCAAGGGAATTTTTTGATGTTTTAACCAATTTCTTTTAACCCATTTATCTAGTTAATGTGTTATGTAACTAATTTACTAAGGACTCAAGGAAAATTGATCATTTTGGATTCTATTATGTTGTCCATTCCATAATAAATCATGAATTAGTGTCTATAAAAGATATGGTTTCTCATAAATGGTATTAGAGATATAACTATATATTTGTGGGGATTAGGATTATGAAACCTTTTTCAAGGTTTATGGATAAGATTAAACATATTAATAAATATATATATTTTGTAAAATTATATATGAAGTGGCCTATAAATAATATAATTGATTTTTTATACTAAATGTGGATGAAGATATAGAAAATTTATACCTAAGGCTAATAAATGTGAAAAGGTTGCATTGGGATTTGAATAGATCATCAATTAGTGATTAAAAAATTTTCTTGGATACACACCTTGTCTTCCACTCCCATGGTAAATTCTTTTGTAAATTCATAAACTCTCTGTGAACTATTATAATGGGAAAAATATCCCATATAATTTTATGGTAGGAAATAGTCCATTGATAAATTAAATTGGAACCTTGAAATTCATATATTAAGGAATGTATTAGCTTTCCATTAAATTTTCATAGATTCCATTTTATGTTTTTAGTAGTTTTAAAATTCTCAACCCTATTTTTAATTTATTTTAGTCGATGGTTGTGAAAATGAGGAACCGATTCAACAATCAATGTGTTGTGTCATGAATTGGTTGACTGAAAGATATGACCAAACTAATCGTAGACGGTTTCAAGAAAAATGTGAAAATAAATTCTCAATTAACACAAGTAATGAATAAATACATGAATCATGTTTAAATCAAATTTTCCCCTAATAAATACAATGTTGTAATTCAGACAATTATATGATAGAGGCCTATGAATATTGGTGGAACATATGATCACTTATTATTATAACAATTATTCAACTATATTGATAATATTTTAGGAATAAATCAATGCCCTAATAAGTAAATGGTCATGTGGCTATTTATCAGATGGAAGGGGAAGATGATAAATAGTGTAAATTGGTTAAAAATATGAATCATAAGGAATATATCAAAGCGATAGAGTGGAAATAATTACAAAAGATGATTTTTGACAAATATTTTCATCACACGCTCCAACATAAAATTGAGATATATTAATTTTGACTTAAGAAGAAAGATGGAATAACCATCATAGGATACGAGGAAAACATTAAAATACTTGTAGGATATTCCCCTAGATTTATCATTGACCCTTAAAGAAAATTTGATCACTTCTTTGGTGAAGTAAATCCATGTCTGAGAAAATATTATATCATTCAAGTCATTAAAATATTTGTGGAAATTGTTTTATGTTCCCTCAAAGTTGAAATTCAGATCATTGAATCGCATGGGTCTCATGAGTCAATATATTAGAAGTAAATAATTAATATTAATTCTAGCAGTGCAATGGAGAAATCTCATATGGGAAATAAATTCCAATATCCCACTTATCAAAAGTGTAGGGAAAATTATCATATAAATTTCATAAATTAGATAAGGAAATTCCTTAGGTATGGAGATAAAGGTCACCTAAATAGTGAATAACGATATAAAACCCATCCAATGTGATGGATAAAGAAAATTCCCCTATCAACCCTCGTCATATTTTTCAATTTTTCAACTATAAAGAATAATGAAACTATGTGATTCACTGCACTAAGAAAATGGTTTTCAACAATAACCAACTAAAATAACCTCTATATCCAAGATATAATGTGTGACCTTATTCCATCAAAATTACTATAGTGGATCATGAAAATGATGTACTGATAGATAAGTTAGTTATTTATTCACTAATGGAAAAAATAATTTTTGATCTCGATTCTAGGAATAATTTTATATCATGCATGTTTAGTAGAACTATTCAATAACAAAATAAAAACATATTAGTATATCAAGTGAAAACAGAAAATGGGTCAATTATTTAATCCCATGTAAAAATATTCTCATGTATCAATATTTGTGGGTTGAACTTCTTTTCAAACCCGGTGATACTCCCTTTATTATAATTTTACGATACTCTAGGTACATATTTAATTTTCTTGTACAAAGAAAGCATAAATTATTTGTATTAGTAAATTACCATCTATATCTTGAATGTACCTCTTATCCTATACAAGTGGAGGGAGGAGGATCAATCGACCATGGTTTCATCATATGAATCAGGGATTTTATTTCAATATAAAAGAGAATATATATCTCAAAAGATAGATAATAATAATAGATCATCATTGATCACATTCACATTATTATGTAATATACATATGTGTTTCCGAAAAAACATTTTAGTCTTTTCCCAGTCGTAATGATGAGTTCTCAATAAAACATATACCCAGAGCTTTGAAAATTTCCATGACTCAATATAGAATATATAGAGTTGAACACAAATGTATGAAGATGAAACATCATGAGAATCTAAATGAAAGGTTTATGTACCCAAGTTCTTCTCCATTTTTTGTTTCGATCATATCCATTGAGAAAAAGATTTGGTTAATGAAACTGTTCATTGATTATCGTGTACTCAATAAGATGATGGTAAATAAAAAATGTCATCTACCATAGATTGATGACCTGTTTTATCTCTTGTATTGTTCCAAATACTTCTCTATGATAGATTTTTGGTCATGATATTATCTAGGAAATTTTAATAATGATAATATCCCCAAGAATTATTTTTGTAGAAGGTACGGGAACTATATCATAAAATTTATTCCCTTTTAAACTCAATAATTCTCCAAATATCGTCATCTAGTTAATGAATATATTCTCTAGTTATTAACACAACAATTTTTTAGTAGTATTTATCAAATACTGCTAATCTAATTGAAAATAAAGGGGAAACAAAAAGATTATTTGAAATCTATAATGTGGACATTGAAAAATGTAAAGTTGTATATAATGTATTGTATACGTAAGTTTTGGATGGAGAAAGTAACGTCATGGGGAATATTATCACCAGTAAAAGTATTTCTACAGAACCTTCCAAAATAGAGGCAATTAAACGATGTCCCTTACTAATATTGATGACGTTGATCCACAATTTCCCCAGATTGGCTAGGTATTATTGTTGATTTGTGAGAATCTTAACATGATTATCAATCCAACTAACAAATATAACTCAAAAGGGATTGATGATTTCCAAGACTGATGAATACAGGGAGATATTTTACGAGGGAATGAATAGTCTAATAATTTAACATGTACACAAATTACCCACTAGTGGTGAATGATTTATTTATCTATTGTGATACGACAAAAATGGATTTGATTTCATTCTCATACAAGTTAAAAAAAATTATCTTCTATATCATTCTGATTAAATATCCAAGAAAATGACTTCCCAACATATTATTTGTAATGGGATGCAGTAATCATTACATTGATGATTTGGAGATATTACATCTATAAAGAGATTTGTGACATATATACAAATCATAAAAGTCTTAAGTATATATTCATGTAAAATGATATCAATATGTTATAATGAAGGAGGTTATAACTAAATAAGTAGTAAGAGTATTCAATCCATTACCAACGTAGGATGGTGGACAACATTTCATATGCTACGTGTTGAAAGGATCCAATAACCCTACCAATGATGAGGATTGCAAGGGATCCAAAATTCTTGGTCATGAAAAATATGGAAATAATAATCATAAATATAAAATCATCCTTCCTTTATCAAATAACTGCCCAACCATCAATTAATGTTAATATCATGGAGGCCCAAAACTTTTATGTGGAGTTATCAAATATAGTAGTGAATATTATGAATTTATAACTATCTAAAGATGATGTTATAAGGTATAGAATATGAATATGTGTCCCATAAAAATAAGAACTGAAGAAGGATCTTGTGTATGACGCACATTACCCATCCATATCTATTCATATAGGATCCACTAAAATATATATTTAGATAAAGTAAATATTTTTGGGATATAACATTAAGAGAGATAATGAAAAAAAATTATCTTAATGATTTTTATGCTAAAAACTCAAGGTTGATTGATATAATTCAAAGGGTACGATGTAACCATTCCCCAAAATAATATAGAAATCAGAAAAAAACCATTTATTTCATCATAGGAAACCCTAGGAATACTAAATAAAATAACTCCATCTGGGTCTTATTTTATAGTATTCTGAAGTTATTACATTTCATTTCTATCATTGAATACTTCTCTCTTGACCGAATCACAAATATATACATAACGGATGTGGTAAAACTTTATCGAGTAAAAATGTATATTGTATCTTATCAAGATCTGAGGTTTACCTCAGGGTTCTACTCCGAATGGCCTAAAGGCCTTCTTTTTATGTTATTATAGATTATCCCCATTTTAAGGGATGAAGGGGAACCTGTACATGACTCGTAGGCCCAAGGTACAAGGCCTGACATGACCTGTAATACATGACCCAAAGGCCCCGAGGCATACAATGCCCATACATGTACCATAGGCCCGGACCACTAGAATTTCCCCTCTGCAAATTTTGAATCATTGATCGCCTTTGGATCTCAACATGCATTGCTGATCGGCGAGCATTTCCCCGTACAAAGCTGCATGGTGCCTGGTCCCGAAGGCGGTTTTCATGCCCTATCATTTTTTAAATCTAGTTAGCTTTGCTTCTGGTGAATGCCACTATTCCTTTGACCCTCTTCTAAGGCATGCTCTATGTGAACTGGGCTACTTCATGGTCTTCAATGCCCCGAAGGCCCTGTGGCCCGATGTCCATGTAGCCCGAAGGCATTTGATGGCCCGAAGGCCCTTGAGGCCCATAAGACCAAACCGGTGACCCGAAGGCCCAAACCAAGCGAATAGTTCTGGCTGCTATAGTACCTGCTACAGTGCCTATAACAGTACTACTATAGTAACCTAAAAATTTGCCTTCACCCAGTTTTGAACCTGTGTCTCTTGGATGCCAAGCAGGATCCCTTACCACTCAGGTATGGGCTCGTTGGCACCTCAGGGATCTAGATAATCCTTCATCATGAATTGGATGACAAGATAAGTTTTATTACATCATATCAACCTCATATGGATAGTCAGTATAAGAGAATAATCGACAGATTATAGGATATGGTGGTATCTAATCCAATAGATTTGAAAGGATGCTGGGATCACCACTACCCCTTAGTGTAGTTTTCATTAACGAAAAATTTCCATTATATCATTCAAATGGATCATTATGATGATCTATATTAGGAGAGTTGTTAGGATCAAATATTCTACGATAAAGTTGTAGTGTGGAAGCTTATTGGACTTGATCTTATATAAGCGGTGATATATAAGGTTCAAACCATTATGTGTTTTATGAAATCAATAGATACTTGATATAAAAGATTTGTGGAAAATATTTAATGATACATAGAGCTTGATATTATTGAAATTTTGTTCATTTGTATAACTCCAAGGAATAAATACTTGTGATTTTTTAATAAGGGTAGTCTTTTCCAATATACATCAACCCCTTTGAGATCCTTGATTTTATTGTCATTTTTCCTATAGACTAGAACTCCCACTAAACATGTCTTATGTACATGATGTATTACTTGTTTCACTATTGAGGAAGTACATACCAGACCCCTCATGCATACTAAATATGGACGTGGAACCATTGGGGAATGATATTTTATGAAAGGAAAAGCCAATGGAGTTCTTAGATCATATAGACAAGGGTCTAAAATATATGACAACATACCTGGTTAAAGTAATATAGTAGAAGACAATGTTTGAGGAAACAATATGGGAAATTGAATAGGGGATGAAACATAAGTACCCGCATCTATTTTAGTTTATAAACATAAATATTATGGTTGAAATTGAAGAAGGGTGGAAGAATGAAATAACCTACAATTTTTTAAATGAAATTCCATTTTGGAATGAATATATTATTAATTTAGTAATGTAGTAATAGAAATCATATGCACTATATTGGTTATTTTGGACTAATTATAAAATATGGCCCATAAAATTTAAAATACTACTATACATCTTCATCATTTATAATATAGCGATTGTACAGTGACTGATAAGATTATTATATATAAAAGGATATGATAAAGTCTCATTTTCATGGATGTATGGAATGATAGCCTTTACCTATTGGATCATACCCGATAAATCCAATTTATCAGACGTTCTGGGGGGATAGAATCACTAGTATTTTCTCTTGAAAAAACAATGATTGTAATTAATCAACTTATTCTTGAGATAAACCATTTATAGGAGAAGTTCATGATTTTTAAGATAATAGACCAATCAATTTTCATTGTACTGCCTCAAAAAACAACCACCATCAAATGTCTTTCCCTTAGGGAATACACTAGTTTAATAAGAGGGTTTTTATCTATTCCATAGTTGTATAAATTTATATATTTTAATTTTAAAAAAATAATGATAATATTTATATCATTTCAATATTAATATTTTATATGAGTTAATTAAAATTAGATTTTGGAATGAAGAATCCAAATCATTTTTAAAAAAATGGATAATTTAAATTTTTTTGAAATGAATATTAATTTATGATAATATAATTATTAAATAACGTTTACATAAGAATGATAATATAATTTATTGAAGACCAATATAATATTTATAAGGGATATAAAATTTTTATTTTCATAAAAACTAGTATTTTTCAATAAATTTAAATTCCGATTTAAAGATATAAATTCTCATATTTATAAAATTATTTTGTAAACATAAATATTATTTTTAAATCACAATGTCAAAAAATATAGTGGTGAATATTTAATTATATTATGAGATAGTTTAATTATTGGGTAATAATTAAATACAGAATAAATATATTGTAAGTATTATGACATCATAATAGCACAAATGTTTTTAATAAACAGTATAAAGGGAATCAATGATAAAAATTATGTTTTCCCTTTTAAATAAATTTTTTAATGTTTTTTTGATTAATTTCATAAACTCATAATGAATGCCCCAAAAACAATATTATATTTTATGGTTTTAAAATAAATTATTTATAAACATTACTCACTTCCATTTCACCAGGTGTAATACTTTAAGGTGATCATAACTTTTCTTTATAAAATATTTATATCAACACCTCTGTGGTTGAAATAATGGGAAAAAACCACGGCCATATTTTTTTTTATCATATTGAATCTAAAACCTGGGTTTAGAAATTCATAATTAATTCCCTCCTCTTTTGTGAAAAATAAGAACCCATATTACATATCTTCTTATATAAAAACAAATGTATCATGATGTTACAATCATTATTCCTCTATAAATCCCAACCAAGGATTTCCCATCATCTTATGAAGCTCCTAAAAATCATTTAAAAGCACCCTATCAAGTTAAAGTTCTCTCTCCTATATTTTTATTTCATGTACTTTAATTATACTAAGCCCTCTTTATTTAAAATTTTCTATGTTACAATGAGATTTTACTCATACCATTATTATACTAAATATTAAAATTTAATTATAGACCACATTTTACCCTAATTTATCCCTTCCTTAAACATTTATGTACAATCATTATGCAGTCGATATTATCCTATGATTTTCCATACCAAATATTTTGGTATTAAATACCTTTAATCATTTCCACTCAAGGGTATTCAGATAGTTGCACATATACTGCATTGATGGAAGACCTCCATTTATGTAACCCATACTAATTAATCAAGGGATTAAATTTGATGAATGTAAATTATATTTTTTATGATATATGTGGAACCCAAATGGATGTACAAGAAATGAATGTGATGTGTGGGAATGAAATTATATATCCCCCAATGAATTGAGTAATGCTTTTATCTAATGAGATTACATATATGGTTCACTAGAGGTTATACAAAGCACAATATTCTATGATTTTTTTGGTTATTATCCTTGATTTATTCTTATTATGTCATTTTTTATATTGTTTCCTATTCATATTTTTCTTTCATATTATCATCTTATATCATGCTTTAATTAGCATATTTATGATTTTCACCCCTTTATGTCACCTCGATATGCCTCTGTTTCCATCGCTATCACCAGGGCATGGGCGTCCGTCTTGTTTGGTGGGATAGTGGCATTGTCTGTTTCCCCGCATTCCCGTCTACCAAAGGAGGGTGGCATTTGTTCCTTATTCAGGGACGTTTTCTCCTTAATCTAAATGAAAAGATGGGATGTCGGTTCTTCATTCTATGGATTCCTCCTCAGAACTAGTCACCTAGTCTGGGTCTCCCATATAGATATATGTCATTGTTCATGAAACTCTTCCTAGTATCATATCTTCATGGACACCAATTAATTACACTGCTTCTGTCAGGAAATTCCAGGGTTTCCGGTTAGGGAAGCAAACTTTGGTTAAGGGAGTAGTCACTTTGGACATGACCGGATAGTCTGGACGCTGGGACATTAGCGCATCTAGGTTTCTTTCCATTATTATAGGGCTTATTGAGGGTGTGGAAGCCCGAGGCATCCTATGTCGAATGTAAGGAATTATATACCAAATGCATGATTATGAGGGTTTTCCTCAGCTTCCCATGTTTAACACAAGGTATGTCTCATGTTTAATGTCTAGTGAATATGGATAAAACTGATTAGAACACTGATTATAGTAGATCAGATAGGTGAAACCCCTAGAGGGAGCACTAATATTGGGACCAACGTGTGGTCGACTTCCCAATTACTGTTGAGGGGAATGGGGAATGAGATGGAATGATTTCGACGGGATTTTGAAGCCCAGATAAGAATCAGGATGGATGATGGAGCAGTTGAATGAAGTGGATGGTGAATGGAATAGAACTGTAATGAGGATGATGATGGTTTTGGGCTTGATCCACAAAGAGGCTTCCTACGTATCCTCGTGGAAGGGAATAAAATTCCATATAGTTCATCTAACGACTGCATACTGTTGAATTTGGTTTTCAATGACTTACCACATGATGGGGTTGCAACGGCTTACCATTGGATAAGAATGTCAATGGCTTACCGCTGAATAGGGTCAAAACGGCTTACCGCTGATTGAGGTCACAATGGCTTTCTGCTGGATAGGGATGTCAAGGATATATTGCTGAATGGGGTCACAATGGCTTATTGCTGATTGAGGTCACAATGGCTTACTGCGGGATGGGGATTTCAACGACTTCTCACTGAATGGGGTCACAATAGTTTACCGCTGATTGAGGTCACAACGATTTACCGCTGGATGGGGTGGAACCGACATGAATGGGGACCTAGGGCCTAGATAGATGGTGGGGCATGAACCTCGTAGAGGCTTCCTATGTACCCTGCATTGGCAAGGATCAAAGACCACATATTTCAGGTGGTGTGGGGATTACACTCTTGGCTGCCCAGGGTGTTGTTGAACAGAAGTGAAGGTGGTCAGAGCGACCAATGGGTGGTGGGCTTAAACCTCGGGGAGGCTTCCTACATACCATGCCTTACCAAGGATCAAAGACCATGTATTTCAGGTGATGTGAGGATTATAATCTAGGTTTCCAATAGAGGATTTCATGATCAGTGCTTGCTCTATGACCACGTGAGTCATGCTCGGTGTGAGAAATAAGAGACAGTAAAGACCTAACGATCACGTCGCGAAAGGCGCATCCATGGGAAATGGAGTGGGGCTTGTGCATGATGACCTCCAAAAGAGGAAATAGGATCTTATGCATGGTTATTAGCCCAATGATGTTGGGACTTACTCTGGGATAGAGGCCCATTAATGATAAATCCCAGCAGGAGAAGGATTGGGAACCGAATAAAGGAGGGGAAAGGATGATGTCACCTACAAGAAAAGCTAGGGTCTTTCAAGAGGGTGATAGCACTTTCCCCATGTAGGATATATGGGGGAAAGTCACAGTTTAATGTAATGTGCTGAGGATGATGATGCCTGGCAGTTTAACATCCTGCAACTCGGACGAGGTGGGATCACTCTACACCCCTAGGACTTACATAACTGGTACCCTCTGCACCTTGGTGAAGGGAAGGCACCGAAAATTCCCTAGAGAGGGGGTGTTTTGGAGCAAACCATTGATGGGTCCACGTTAGAGAGGCAATGTGAAGAAGAAATAGTCATTAGCTTGCCTATGCGAAGAAGCATGAGGCAAAGCAACGCAACAGGAAGTATCGTCCAAGGGACATTGAAGTTACCTCATACGATCCTAGAGGGTTGTACGAGAAACGATTGTATAGAAAAGTTGTTTTGGGCATGGGTGGCGCCCGAAAATGATTCCCGGAGGAGAGACATCATGGGCACACAAGGAGGGTTCCCTACATGCAAAAAGAATAGCTGCATGAAAAACGGTGGGGCCGACGTGCAATTGAGCTTCTTGCGCGAAAAAAGGTCGGGGCAGCGCGCAATCGTCCTGGGTGCGATAAAATTACCACAGTAGAGTGCAATGGAGATTCATGTGCAAAAAAGGCTTGGGCGGCATGCAATTGGGGAACTTGAGTGGAATATCCCAGGCTAGCACGGAAAAGAGGGCATGCAATTTGATGGAATTGCGCGCAGAAAAATGGATTGTGCTCAATTGGAAGGAATTACACGCGAGGGATAGGATGCATTGGGATTTGGATGAGGATTAAGACCGTGTGGTCTCGCACGAAGGCGGACCCCCGAGCGACCTGTCGCGAAAAATTCAGTACATGAGAGACATTCTTTGCGTGCACGAGAGGTGAATTTTTTACCCAGGAGAGGGTTCAAGTTCTTCAGCCTGGAAGTTGAATGGGGAAACCTTCTATTTATAGGCACTCAGGGTCACGAATCCATGCAGAAAATGAGCCCATAAAAAAGTTTTCATGCCAATGTCAGCAGCGCTCAATTGCAACAGCTCGGGGCGGCTACACGCAAACTACCACTCCCGCGGTCTAGCGACAGAAAAATTCCTCACCCATGCGGAAATCTTTCATGCCCGCGCATAAAACATTCTAAAATCCGGCAGTTTTCCATGCGAAAGACATTTTTTGGTGAACCTCCGATTTTTTTTCGTGTGGCCCCTTCGGACCCCCCGAGATGGATCGTCGTGTCCAAATATGGCTTCGCTTTGTCATGCAAAAACCCTCCTTTATCCCTTGAGAGTTTTTTAGTGTCTAAAAATTCCCCCCTCAAAATAGAATCAGCGAGGGGAAACAAATGTCGGATTACGAGGAAAACACCGGGATGAAAGACTCCCTAGGACCCGCACGCACTAAAACTAGAGTGGCACGTAAAACTGATAAATGGCGCATAATCCACTTTTCGCGCGGGCGTGAAAACCCTGCTCCGTACCTATAAAATCCCTTAGGGGTCCCTAATCCATGTGGATTTTTCTCACATGACAAGTCCAGAGCACTCATGTGTGAAAAAATTCCATGAGCTTTATGTGAAAAATCATCTCAGTTGTGCGTAATTCCTAACTTTAGCGGTCGTTTTACACGCCGAATCGGGGTTTTTTGTGCCGACATCAATTTTTCCACGTCAAGCCCTGATTTTTCATGCCAAACTTGATTTTTTGTGCCATCCCTATTTTTTTTGCAACAACCCCTACTTTTTTTGTGTCGAGCCTCAAGTTTTCACACTTATACCCTAAAACTGCATCAGAAGAAGATCTATGTTAATCGGGCTGACGCTGAGAGAGAGGCTAGTTTCACCGCTCAAAGGGATGAGAAGGTTGCCAACCCTGAGGTACATGGCACCCGAAAGATCATATCTAACTACCATACTCTCTTAAATATGATCACACCTGCCCAGAAGGAATATGCACTATCCGAAAACTTGTCGTTATGGGACTTCGGTATCTTGGAGGAGGTACCAGTGCCAGGATTTGAAGTCGATACACCACGATCATGGGTGACCCATGAAGATGACCAACCTCAGTATAATATCACCTAAATTGGTCATACTTATATATAAACCCGACCTATGGACGTTTACATCTGGAATCCCAGGATCAGGACCATTTTGGGGAGCGACGCGGTTGGAGAAGATTCTTCGGCCCTTTATGCAAGTACATTCCGTCCGAGTTTTACTGGAAAAACCAAAGGCTGGATGCTAGATTGGGACTTGTGGTCTAGAGAAAATTTCACCAGTGAATGGTCTAGAGCGTATTGGGTATGCATGATGTGTGACCAGTTTGGGGGTAAACTACAGCACATCAATTTGTTCGAGGTGGTGTGGATGTCAGAGATTCCTTTCTACAGTCAGCATGAGCTTGGGCCAGATCTGTTTACTCAATGGTCCCCTGATACCAACACCTTCCATCTTCATCATGGGGAAGTTGGTATCATCCTTTTAGATGTTCATTTCATCAGGGGTATCCCTTTGGATGGGCACTAGTACGATGAATTCCTCTCGTCGAGGAACATCTGTGGAGATGGATCACAGACTCATATGTTGGCATTGCACTTGTTGGAACTTGCTAAGGAGAGGATGGGGGGTCAAGGATTTTTTTTGAGGACATCGCTTACAAGAAATGGTTTATCTTGTTCTTTCAAATAGATCTGGATTTCAAGATTTAGGGGTGAGGGAGATGGTGTCTGACCGCGTCATAGAGAAGAAAAAGTAGATCGTACTAGAGGATCTTGGAGGCAGGGGAATATCATTTGTGGGGCTTCAGCATAAATGAGAGTCAGGACATGAACGTATGATACACTGGATTTCTTAAAACATTCCTGAGTGGTTGGAACATACTGGTGAGGGATGCAATGATGAGAGTTCGCCCAAGGACCCTGGTGATGGATGGCATCATGGCTGCGAACCAGATGTTCAACCTGGGGTTCCACGTGTTATCCCGTCTGTACCCCATTTTGGGATGCAGTTCGAGAGGGGGAAACTGAGAAGGATATGTGGTCCCTTACACATATTTTATGACTAGGTCGCGGCTCATTGTGGTGGGAATACCTTTCTGAATGCCATCTGTCTTCTAAGTAATGGCCTGCGACCTTCCTTGTTGAACATTGTTGGGGTCATGCTGTTAACGCTCAATGTGGAGGCGGTAAGGATAAGGATTGAAAATCATGCCAAATTCACTTTTACCCCATTCCCCACCCCAACTATTCAGATGATATAAAATGGAAAGGGTTCAGTAGAGCAATGAGAATACATATAGGGCATCAGAGGTGGGGTGCTTGTGGCCCAGATTGATGGGAAGATCCTCTATGATCCCTATGTTCCATCATGAGTTGCTTGGCAGTTTGGATGCCTCCAGTGGATTCAAAAAAATGTTTACACAAACATCCAAGAGGAAAGGTACCCTTGTGTTCTTCACCAAATGTGGTTGTTGATTACAACCCATGGCTCTGGCGACATCATTACCTTTCCCCCCACCGGAGTTGACGCTGGCATCTCAACCGAATATGTTGATCATTGGTCCATAGCATACAATGAAGTACTTTTGCGAAAGAGATTTTGGAAACTCAAGGTACCCAGTGTAGAACATGGGCGGGGAGAGAGCACACATGGTGTTGTTGGGGAGGAAAGGTCAGGAGCATGTCAGGAAACTAGGACTGCACACGTCGGGGCTTCAGTAGCAGGGACATCGCATGGTGTGGTCGTACCCTTATCGCCTAGGGGAGAAGGGATCATGTAGAAGCCCGGGAACTCCCATGGAAGTAGATAAGGTATCTCCTTCAAACTTCAGATGACGCAATCTTTTGGACTCTGTGGTCGGCCTAGATGAGCCTACAGTAGTTGATGGGTACAGAAGCCCTCTGGAAAAAGATAGTACAAGATGGACTCTAGCTTCCAGAGGTCAATCTCATTCGTATTGGCGACAAGGTGGGATTCCATCATCGGTGCATATACTTAATGACCATGGATGCTTATGCACTCCAGCGAGGTCGGCGTGAATAATCATCCCTCCTATTGAAGGTAATGCTTGGCCAAGGGCATGATCTAGACAAGGTGTCATCTGAGGATGTCAACAACGATGAGGAGTCGGAGGGCAGTGAGATGGAAGAGGAGTAGGCATAAGGATAAGGTGAAAGAGGGGGTGATGGATAAGATATCTTGAATGTGGAGGGTCTCAGGGGGTATCCCACCAAGGGAGTCTCTGAGAGAGTGGTGAGATCATTGGCTCTGATATAGATATAACTGATCTACTTGAGGTACATCTCAACACTTATCTATCCTTTCCCCCTTCATTTTGTTTTTTGTAACCCTCAATCAGATCTCTTTAACCTGTTTAGGGGAATATTTGTGCCGACCATGAGTCTCCATCTGAAGGGGAAGAGGAGGCGAAAATAGAAAAAGGTGGGGAGTTGATGCCAATTATTGAGCTAATGAGTACTGAGGGATCCCCTACAATGATAGCTCCTGTAGTGGCTAGAGCACTAGACGTTGAATCTTTGGGCTCTTATAAGTTCATTTATTCAATGCTGGTATTTACCATCGGAGAGCCCAGTTGACTAGGGTGTTCATTTTTTGTGCAATAATCTCAGCCTTGGAGGCTCATCATGCTTGAGAATCAAGGTCATCCTTGATAGGTTCAATGGAAAATTTGTCGTCCCATTCAAGACACACTTCTCAAACCAAACCGGTCCTCGCACTTGGTGAGAAAATATTGGTGGACATCAGCGGTACTATTGTCGGGGTAGGGTCAGAAGTTGGTGAGGGAGATACTATGACCGAGTCGAGAGGGGAAGGTTTCCAGGGTGTTGAAGAGTCTAACCCCTAAGTAGGAATACCCAAAGAAGACCCTACTACAGGTCTCTTGTCTGCTTTCCCTGACTATCGACCTGCAGATCCTGATGATATAGGTGATTCTGACTTGGAGGTGGCTAAGGAGAGCCAGATGAGGCAGCACAAAGGATGGAAGTGTATCAAGATATTTCTCGGTCAGCCTCAAATAGAATGGATAAAATGGATGGGATCTCTCCAGACCTGGCTATGCTTTCTCTGTGTAGGAGGGGTGGATGCTCATCATCCCGTTTCGACAGTCTGTGACTACATGGCCGAGAAGCTACGCCAGAGCAGCTAACGTTCCAATGTTGCCCAGTGTCAAAAAGAGTCAGGGAGTAACCAAGCATTCCTGAAGGTTTAACAAGAGGTCTGACACCTTGAAGAACAGATGAAAGAAAAAGAGGTATTCATTGCCAACTATTTCGAGCTTATGGAGCAATTAAGGGGCCAACTGGCAGACGCCCAAGAGCAGCTAGTGGAAGCTCATTACCAAATGACCGAACATCAAACTGAATGGGTACAATCATAGGATAGGTAAATTTCACTCCATTATATGGCCACTTATGAAGAGAGGGTCATCATGTGGTGGGAAGCGATCCTAGAGGACACAAGATAAAAGGTAGCAGTGCTGGAGCGATCTATCAAATATGCTGATCCATAAGGGCCTTGTTTTCGTCGAACTCATAAGCTCATTTCTCCTTACTGCCTCTTATGTTGAACTTAATTTTTAGATAGATATATGGATAGATTCATTTAACTTTTCATTTGGTTTAATTCATTAAATTACAATCCTGAAATAAATAAAAATCTTTTCCTAAGCTCATATGGGTTGTACCTTGTGTGAGAAAAAGGGGATGTTTGTTCTATAACTTCATTTTTAAATGTAGGAGTTCCAACCCGGCTTCTGGAACCCAATGTAGGATTCCCGGGAAGAGAAGAGAGAGAACTGACTAGAGAATAAAGCTCTCAGAACAGCCTAATTACCTTTTTTCTAGCGTGCTCTTGTGCAAGAATGGGGTAACGCCAGAGCCACTGGAATGAATCCAAACTGGGGGGTGGAAGGAGTGAATCACAATACCCATGATTCAGAACACTTTAGTGATGTCATGACAATTGAGAATGATTGTTGACCATGTTCAAAACATAGTATCCTTATTGTGTTAGGCTGAAATGGAGATAACAAATGAGGGTCGACCGTTGATCGTGTTTGGAACCCGGGGCCTCACTCAAAATTCCACCCATGAGTCTTCCAGAACGTTGTCCCAGGATAGTAGGCAAGCCATAGGCCGAGCATCCAAACTATTAGGGGGTTCTTTTGGAAATTAAAGAGGATGAGGGTCCGAATAAAATGCACGCAATGCGTGGATTGTGGAATGACGAGTTGTTCAAATGTCATCCAATGCACTTGAAATCATGCCATTGTGGTGGAAACACATTAGGTGGGTGTATCTGTCTAATCAGGGAAAAAACATACTTCTGAACATGACCTCTTTGGTAAGGACCTAGAATTATATGTAGTTTTACATCATACCAATAAGGGCGATAGACATGTAGTTCAAACATCATACCGTGAGGACGGTGCACAGAGTTTACTGCATGGACCAGGGATAATGGTTGAAAGTCATGGTGCATGGACTGTAGGCTCCATGTTTAAGGTCAGAGACACTTGACCATGATCGGGGCCAAAGGGCCATGAGGGACAATGACTCTAGGGCTAGGCCTGAGGCGGAATTCCTGGGCATCGCTACGTATCCCATTCGATTGAGAATCAACCCAAATGTACTTATTGAAGAACGGTGTCATCAGAGACTGACACAGATAAAGGAAATTCTTTCTAGAAAGGGATCTAATGCATTCCATAGTTATTATGGGGCATCCTGAACTTTTTTAAGGTAGAATTGTAGTTTAATGTCATTCATGGAGAACATGTGGACTCGTGCTGTTTAACATCATACGATAGGATGGGGGAGAAAGGGGAGATCACATGAAGGGATTATGTGGTGTGGTAGCTATAAAACCAATGTGAATGAGGACATAAGGAGTCTGCACCACACCTCATATCCCTAGAGGAAACTCTTTAGGTCAAGGGACCAAAAGTGAAAATTTGGTCGGGGCCCGAAGCAAAGTGGTCGGGCATTCCTACATACCCCATGAAGATGGTAATCAAGCCATATGTAGTTATAAGAGAACAGTTTAATGTCATGTGGGATGAGGAAAGGTATGCGTGGTATGGCTACGCTAGTACACGTCCTACATGAATACTAATTCCACGTGAGTCGTTCTTGATGTGGGAAACAAGAAGTAGTGATGGGAATTTCCTAGAACAGGAAGGCACGCATTAGGGATGATGGGACACTAGTTGAATGACATACCACTAACACTGACCCACATATATAACGCACCTAGATGCGCAGAAGAGCGAATCTGAGTATGTTGGAATTATAATTGAACATAAGGAAGTGGAAATGTGTGAATCATGATGCCCGAGATCTGGACCACAATGATGGTGGCCTGATTATAGGGGATAGTTTTTGACCATGTTTGAAACACATTATTCATATCATGTTAGCCTGGAATGGGGACAGAAAAATGTTGGTCAACTGTTGACCATGTTCGAAACATGAGACCTGTCACAAATGTCGTTTGAGATCTTTAGAGACGTTGGCCCGAAACTGTAGGTGAGCCAAGGTGGCATGATACTAGGCCGTGAAGGGGGTCCCTTCTGATGTGGAAGAGGATGAGGATCTAAATAATGAGCTCATGATGCTTGTACATGGAAAGAGGGAAATATTCCCAAGAAAATTCCACACTTCGGGTTCTTTGTCAGAATGCATTTGAGTATGAAAATGAGACGCATCATATATATTTGGAGGCAGGTCCCATCCCAAGTACAAGGGTCCTGGGGTCTCACGCATTCAACTTAAGGTCCTAGGGTAGACCATTGAGGGGCCTGATTTAATGTATTGTGCGTGACGCACATTTCCCAAAGGGAGATCTTAGTTTTGGGTCATAGAACCCGGACCATGCTGGAAAAAGATATGGGAAGCACATGGTGTGGCTATTGAAAAACCCAACATGAACAATAACCTAAGATGTACTCACCACCCCACATATTCCCAAATAAGTTCAGGCCAAGGTGCCAGAAAAGAAGGGACATGATTTGTAGATTCCAGGGGCTGGACCCAGAGACAAAAATTCCTAGGCATTTTTATATATCCCATTAGGATGGGAATCAAGCCATGAACAGTTCTGGAAGATGTTGTGAAGTTTGACATCTTGAAACAAGGACATGGAGTGGTCTTATTTTATGATCATATAGCTCAGACCATGGATGGTACGAAACTTAGGAGACACATGGTGGGGTAATTATAAAACCTGACGTGAATGGGAACCTAGGGTCTTGACCACCACATTCCCAGAGCCTACATGAGTTGATATTGGTATAGAAAACAAGGGAAGATAAGGTATTTTCAATATGTGAAGTACATGCAAAGGGGATATCAGTGGAGCCCGGAATGATTGCCTTATCGCGGTGTTTTTCTCCTAAGGTGTGGATGGGCACTGAGGAATAGTACCAAGAGTCCCGACATTCTACTTGGACATGATGAGGTGGAGAAGGATGTGAGTCATGTAACCAAAATTTTGTCCTTAATGGGGTTGGCATGACGATGGAGGATAACTGTTGACTGTGTTCGAGACAAAGCATCCATATCGTGTGACGTGAGGTGGGAACAACAAACGAGTGTCAACTGATGACCAAATTCGCAAAGCGGGACATGTACCAATTTGTTTCTCAAAAACCTTAAGAATGTTGTCCCGTAATGGTAGGAGGGACCTTCAGCTGAGTATCCATGCCATTTGGGGGTCCCCTTGGGTGTGAAAGGGGATGGAATCCCAAATGAAGGGGAACACGAAGCCTAAAAAATTGGTGAATGCATTTCCAGGTATAATCCAACATTCCAGGTGCTAAACCAAAGTACCCTCGGTCAAATTAGTGAATCGGCGAAGAGGACCAAGGGGATAACCTTGATAACGACCCATTTGAAAAGACGAGAATAGCACAAGGGGATGGAAAACTCTTAGGACGATGAGGTAAATGGTGTGTTTGTTACAAAACCTGACATGAATGAGGACATAGTCCCATACCACACCATATACTCCACTTCCTGGGGGAATACAGGCCAAGGGGGGCCAATATGGGGCTAGAACTGAAGAATAAACATTCGGGTGGTCTTACGTATCCCATGACGATGGGAATCAGGACACATTTTGTTCTTGTACAGAGTAATGTGCAGTATATCGTTATGTAGGACGGATGAAAATGGGTAAGATACCCCACATACAGGTGGTGTACATTGAGAAGAGTAAACCAATGTGAATGGTGACATAGTCCTATACCACACCTTACAACCCAATGTGAGAACCTGGGTCGAGGGTCCAAAAAGGCCAAGGGGCCTGAAGTTGGGCCTCGGACAGAAATGCATGGCCAGTTTGCAGTTTATCATCTTGTAGTAAGGAAGAAAAAAGGGGTATGATAACCCAAACAATGGAGGTGTATGGCGCGGCGAGTAACCTGATGTGAATGAAGAAATAATCTCATACCACACTGTACAATCTCGTAAGAGTTAAGACTTGGGCTGGGGGCCCGATATAGGGCACGCGAAGCGCAGCAAGGCCTATGCTCACGGTATGGATGATAAAATATTGGAGGGATGTCTCAGGGGGGGATATGTGTGGCATGGTGAGATAGACCGACGTAAATGAGGACATAATTCTGCTCCACGCCACAAAAACCAAAATTAGAACTTGGGCTAGGGGCTCGAAAATGTTAAGGGGCAGGAAAAGGCCAAGGGGCCTGAGGCTAGGCGTCCTGACCAATGGTAGCCATACGTCCTCTTGTGCACTTATCACCTCATCACAACTCCTAAGCCTTTGTGACCAGTGTTTGGCATGGGAAAAAAGGATCTGGACTCATCTCTCCCTATCATATAGGGGTCTAATAGCTGGAATCGCCTGAAGGGAGTTTGTCTCTTGGAGATACAACGGGGCAGAATGAACCACTACACTCAACGTTTGGGACATCTTGTGGTGGTTCTAACAAAAATGGATAGTTGTTGACCATTTTCTAAACAAGATGTCCCTATAGTGACTCACACTAGGAACAACAAATGAGCATCTACTACTGACCATATTCGCAATGCGGGACTTTTATTAGTTTGTTTCCCAACATCCTCGAGGGCGTTGGCCCGAATAGGTAGAAAAGCCCTTGGGGCTAGCATCCCTGCTGTTCGAGGGCCCTTATGGATGGGAAAGATGATGGATTCCCAATCAAAGGAGTGGGTGAAGCATAGCCGTACCCATCTATGATAAAGGCGAACACCTATGGAGTGTGGGACGTATGGCAGGATCGAGATGAGCTTGACGTGAATTGCGGAAAAAGTCATCACCACACCATATGTCTTAACCTGAGGGAAGATTTTGGTATTTGGGCTGGGCCAACAGATGAAATTTTCATAAGTTCCAATGTATCCCTTGAATATGGGAATCATTCCGTATGTAATTATTAAAGGCCATGCAGTTTAACATCGTGTGGTGAGGACGTGGGAGGATAGAAGAACAGGGATTTGTCACATGGTTAAACCATTATAATCCTGACTTGATTGGGGCTAAAAAATCCTACACTATGCCATGTAAGGACCCTCTGAAAGAACTATACCTAGGTGGTATAGTCAAATAGAAGAGTTTGGGGTTGGGATCAAGACAAAATTCTTGAGCGTTCCTATGTATCCCATGTGGATGCGAATCAAGCCACTCATAGTTCTTGGGGTGCAGTTTAATGTCTTGTAGGAGGAAATACAATTTAATGTCTTATGGGATGTTGTACAGTTTACAGTCATGTAGGAAGAAACAGTTGAGGGTTATGATGGACCAAATAGTTTAGGGTCATACCAGAACAAACAGTTTAGGGTCCTGCCGGACCACTCATTTTATGGTCATGTGATGGGACCAACCATGTAGATTAACGTCGTATGGGGTAGATGTAATTGTTTGGAGTCATGTGGGACTATCTGGATCAAGAAAAGTATTTCTTGAGAAACTTGGCATTGGTGGGAGGAGTTATATGATCACCATCCATGGTCACCAGAGAGTATGCACCATTGGGGTAAACCTTGAGAATTTTGTAAGGTCCTTCGCATTTGGGCTCCAATTTGGGTGGTTTCCTACCGGGGATCCTTGGTGTCTGGAGGGCCAATACTAAGTCTCCTTGCAGGAAAGAGTGGAGGCGAACCTTCTTGTTGATGGCTCTAGCTATCTTATTCTGATCCCTTTCCAGATCATGCTGGGCACAAAGCCTATTCTCCTTAAGTGATTCCAATTCATCTAGATGAATTTTGTCTACATTATCTGGTGTCTGCTGGTCATAGACCACTATACATAATGAAGGCAGCTAGATCTCAATGGGAAGGATGGCCTCAGCTCCGTAACACAGAGAATATGGTGTCCCCTGGGTGGAATTACGAGCCATCTTCCGATAATCCCAATGGGTGTTGGGGAGATTTTCCGGACAACTCTTCTTGTTCTAACCAACCATTTTCTGCAGAATGGTAGAAAGGGTTTTGTTGATGGCCTTGATCTGTCCATTTTCTTGTGCATGATAGCAGGAGGTATGGTTCGAACGGATGTTGTACTTGGCGTACAACTTATTCAACTCAGCTACTCGAAAGTTGGTGCTGTTATCAGTGAGGACAGTGTGAGGGACTCCATACCGGTAGATTATATTGGAGCTCACGAAGTCAACGATTGAATGGGCCTTGACCTCCTTGAGTGGGATTGCCTCTGCCTACTTGGAAAAGAAGTCTGTAGCAGTCAAGATGAACCTACACTAGTGAGCTGTCACCGGTGGATATGGTCCCATGACATCGAGTCCACACACCACAAATGGTCAAGAGTACTTGGTGGAGTGGAGAGGTTTTGGCGGCCGATGCATGAATTTGGAACGCATGACACTGTTTGGCAAACATGATGCAGTCATGGATCATGGAGGGTCAGAAATACGCCAATCTTTAGATCTGGTGAGATAGCTTTAGCCCGGTCTGGTGGGTGCCAAAGGACCTGGTAGGAACCTCATGTATAACCTTAGAAATCTTGAATCCTTGGATGCAATGGAGGAGAATACCATCGAACCTATGCTTGTAGAGAATCTACTCAAGTCTAGGACCACTTTGGAGGGTAAACTACAGTGCGCGGTGTCAGATTCTCTCACACTCGGCCGGATCATCCGGGAGGTAACCATTTTGGAGATACTCAATAAAGGGGGCTCTCTAGTCGGGAGTCACTTCATCCACTACATTTGAGGAACATGGGGGTCATGATGTGGAGGCTCCAGTAGTAATATGGCTAATCCACAGTCCATCGCCATCATCTGGGGTGACGGTATAAATGACTCTCTGATGTGCCACATGTATAATCAGATCATCCTGCTTGGGATCTGTAAGTGATGAAACCAGGTCGGCCAAGGCATTGGCCCGACTATTCTGAGATCTAGGGATATGAGTAACTTCCAGCCGAGAAGGGAACTGGGCCATTAGCTAGAGAGTTTTCTCCAATAATGGTACAAGCTCTGGCTTTCTGATGACATAATCACCGTTGATTTTCTTGATGCTTAGTTCGGAATCCCCTTTCACATGAAAATGGGGAACATTGATCTCAAGGTCCAGCTCGAGGCCAGTGATAAGAGTCTGATACTCTGCCTCATTGTTGGTGAAACCTTTTAACAATAGGAATGAGTACAGTAGAATGGCTTCTGCTTGGGAAATAAAGACAATACCCAGGCCTACCCTATTGAGCCGCATATCATTGAGCATTCTGGGGATGGGGCTTCGGGAAGCACCATCAATGTGCATCTGCCAACACTAGATGGAATTATCTACTGATAGGATTGCCTCATCGAGAATAACATGATCTGAGGATGGTCAGTAGGAACCGGATGGGCAGCAAGGAAGTCTGACAATGCTTTCCCCTTAATATATTTCTGAGGGACGAACCTGATGTCAAACAGCGGGAGGATTACTGCCCACCTTTCCAGATAGCCGGTCCACATGGGCTGGTTTAAAATGTACTTCAGCAGGTCTACCTAAGACACTAGATGTACCTCGTGGTGCTGGAAGTAGTATCGCAATTTCTGTACTGTGAATACTCGTGCAAGGAACCTCTTTTAGATGGGGTGTATATGGTCTCTGTATCAATGATCATATCACTGAGGTAGTAGAGGCTATTTTTTCCCCTCATTATTCTTCTGGGTGAAGAGGGAACCAAGAGATCATTCTAGGGCAGTCGCGTATAGGATATGCGGTTTTCCGGAGATGGGTGGCATCATGACCGAAGGCTGGAGCAGATACTGCTTGATTTCCTCGAACGCAGTCTGGAACTCTTCATCCCATTCATAAGTGATACCTTTCTTCATCATCTTAGAAAAGAGATTACACTTGCTGATCATATTTGTAATGAATCGCGGTATGTAGGCTAAGTGGCCTTGGAAACCTCGAATCTCCCAAATATTGCTCGGGGGAGGCATCTTACTGATGGCCTTGATTATCTCTGGGTTGATCTCAATGCCCTAGTACCTTACAACAAAGCCAAGGAACTTCTGAGAGGTGACCCTGAAGGAACATTTCAATGGGTTTATCTTTAGGTGGAAAGAATGGAGGAATCCGAACACTTTCTTGAGGTCCTTTAGATGGTCCTGGCATTGGAAGGATTTGACCACCAGATCATCCACAAAACATTCCACCAATGTCCCAAGGATTTTCTTAAATATGTTGTGTGTGGCCCACTGATAGGTGGTGCCTGCATTCTTCAAGCCGAAGGGCATGACCTGGTAACAAAACATACCTTGTGGCACCCTAAAATCTATGGAATCTTTGTCCTCGGGGGCCATCCGGGTCTAATTATATCCATAGTACCCATCCATGAAGGAAAGTTCTTGGAACCCAGTCGTAGCATTGATCGAAAATTCCGTCATAGGAAGGTAAAAATCATCCTTCAGATAGTGATGGTTGAGATCCTAGAAGTCGATGCAGACTCTGATCTATCTGTTCTTCTTCCTGACTACACAATTTTGGCGAGCCACTTGGGATACTAGACCTCCTAGACAATTTTGGCTCTGATGATCTTGTCAACATCGGCCTCAACCATGGAACCATGGGAAGGGTGAATCTTCCTGGGAGGCTGGTTGAATCCATGATGATTTGCTGGGAGACCGAGGTGGTGGATGGCTACCTAGGAATCCATTCCTGGCATCTCATCATATCTCAAAGTAAAATACATCACGATGTTGTTTTAGGAAGACAATGTATCTTCACTACTCCTCGAGGAGAATAGTGGTACAAATTAATTTGGGTCTCGAGTCTGCCTCACTACTGAGGTTCACCTGTACCAACTCATCGATCGTGGTAGAAATGACCTATTCAAATGTAGGGGGAGCATCCTCCAAATCCTATTATTCACCTATGAAGGAGGGATCCTCTGCGAGAGGAGCTTCCTCTGGGTCAGCAGATTCTAATGGCTGGCTGGTACCGGCCTGAGCAGTAGTGGTCACTACATTGGGAGATTCTGGTACAGCCGAAACCATAATAATAATGGTTGTTGACCTGATCCAATCAGGTCTTCAGCCCAAGGGGCCACGCTTGATGATATCATAGAAATAGTGGTTTGTCGGCTTTAGCTGGTTAATTATAGCTCAGCAACA
This sequence comes from Viscum album, assembly GCA_963277665.1. Lineage (NCBI taxonomy): Eukaryota > Viridiplantae > Streptophyta > Magnoliopsida > Santalales > Viscaceae > Viscum > Viscum album. The sequence goes on from OY728150.1 coordinate 1,609,867,995, forward strand.
CTGGCATGTATGATGTACTTCTATTTCCATGGGGTGGAAATCCCGATACCTTATGGGGGTAGGAGGCTCCGGGATCACCTGAGCCTGATTTGGGTTGGAGTATGAGGTGATTTTCCATCGTTGCATGTACATGGTAATATTCTTATCCCTTATACCAGATACAACAAAACATTTCCCCATGTCGGGGGTCTTGGCCTCCAATCGATTGATCAGGAATACTTAGGCGTCATCCAGGCCTGCCCAGGGGTCAGTTGCAACCACGACGGGTTTGACCTCACTGGCATGAATCTTCTTTTCCTTGCTCTTGTAATAGTCAGCATCCAGGTAGCGGGCTTCACAAGAGGAAAAAGGAGACATGTCACCTTGGAGCATGGCCACTCTACCATTGAGGGAGTACTTATGGCGTTTTTGATTCGATGAGGGGTCCACCGTGTGCAGGTGGAGCCATGGTCAACTCATCAATGCATTATACGCGATGTCTTGGGAGACAACCATAAACTCGGTGCTGCCAACTAGTCCACTGAACTGGTTCTTTATATGGATCTTATTGAATGGGTTATCCTATGTCCTTTCGTATCCCGAGATTCTTGTATCGGAGGGAGTCATGTTATCTTCGAATAACCCCAGCTTCCATAGTGTCTGTGTCGGGATAAGGTTAATCCTGGAGCTAGTGTCAAAAAGACAGCGGTGAACCTCCACACAGTTAAACTGGCCATATATGTATAGTGGGATGATGTTCCCCAATATGGGAGAGCCTTCATCTTCTCTAGATAAAGAAATGATGTCCTAACATTCCTCTTTCTTGACCGCTTTAGCATGAAAGGCTACGACAGCTGCTCCCTCCTTCTCAAACTAGAGGGGGCTTCTTAAAGTCTCAGCAAGGGACTCATGAATATCGTATGATAGGAGGAGGGAATATAGGATTTGAATCCTCTATGGATGCCGGAAAGGTGCTTGAGAACATCATACTTCCACGCGAGGTGCGAAAGGAGCCGCTCCGTGACAAGAGGCATGGTGGGCCCTGCCGGCTGGATTAGCGGCTGACTGGTGCTGAGCAGATCCTGCTTCTCACTAGTCAAATACCATAGAGTAGCTACCAAATGAGGGTTGGATGACTGAGGTCAGCCTATAGTAGGGCGAGGCTGGTCGTGGTATGGTCAAAGTGGCTCTGCCTGATCCAGTAGAACAAACGGCGGTGTAGGCGGACCCGACAACACCGGATGAATCGGCTACGCATGTTGAGTTCTATGCTGGGCCTGTTGTCTAATCTCAGTGTCATGCACAGCCTAGCTGGAGGTTCCAACTGATATGCCTCAATGAACCATATGGCTGTGGTGCCACCGATATTGGCGTCAGCTGGGGACATTGGGGAGGTTCTCCTGGCACTCCCCATTGTCGGGAGTCATAAATGGGTTTACCAACTCCATGGTGTTAACCGAAGTGTACTATTGACTATCAAATGAAGATTTATCCATTAATAGGAGGATTCTGGGAGGAATCCCCATCTCTAGAGGAATGGTGTCACCAAGAGTGTGGGACGATGATGGCATTGGATGGGCGTGTTGTTTTCCATTGCATCGTCGATGCTTTCTCTTCTAGGAAGAGGTCGGTTGAGACGATGATGCAGAAGTGGTGTTTGTGGATTTTGAAGGATCTGGATGATTCAAGAATGCACAAATGATACCATGGGCATGGGAAACCATTTTTTCAAGCCATCCATTCATCATACATCTGGGACCCAAAGATAGAATCCTAATGTCACTCACCTTCGTCGTCGCTGTCACTATCTGGCCTTACGAAGACACAAGACACTTGTGTTGGGACTGGTCCCAGCCTAACTATGTTGTTATCATCCTAGTCTTAAATCCAGTGTTTGAACACATATAACTAAATGAGGTCATTACCTAGGATCCGATGATAGGGGAAATAGTTGGGGCGATCAGTGAGGTTCACCTCCTCTGGCCTTCTGCACTCAGGCAAACGCACGATCCCTTATTCCAAGGCACTTCTGAAATAGTTGGGGACCTAATTCTCATTGGATGAATAGGTCCAGTTTCTTCTTTCCAGAAAGGGGTCCCTTGGTGTCTGGCCCTGACGAGGAGCTAGAGGAGTCTTTCAAGGAGACAGATCCTGATTGTCCTACCTAGGTGGTGGCGGCGCATTACGCGGGGGCACCTTTCAATTCTAATGAGGACGATGTTGGTCTGGAGGCTACACCTGTGGTGGTGGGCCACTATGAGGTTCCGGAGGTGGTTCCAATGGTAAAAAATCTAGTTGTCTGGGGGCCTCTATTTGGGCCACCGCGGCAGGCTCAGCTCTAATATCTCTTCTTGCGGTATTTACAGGAGGCAACAGACGTGTCTTGATGTCCTATTTCAGGACTTCTTCCAGGAGCAGGGCATTATTAGAGAGGTCTCGAAATCCCCTGGGGTAGTTTTGGGTTATCAGAGAGGGAACCAATTCCTTCTTGACTTATCCTACACACATCGTCCGTAATTTCTCCTGAGTATGTGGCATGTCAAGAGAATATGTAAGCCCTTTCAACTGGGAGATAAAGTCTACGACATGCTCATTAAGACTTTGTTTGCACTTGAAGTGGTCTTCGATTCTTGTTTTCCACGTGGTGGAGTAAAACTAGTAGAAGAATTTCTTGCGAAGGTCCTCCCAGCTGGTTATGGATCCAATGGAATGCTAGAAATACCAGATGAACTCAGGCCCCTCCAATGTATGAACAAAACAGCGGAGCTTAGCAGCCTCCTTCTGCGATGAAGTCCCTAACATGGGACCACACATTGAGTTGAAGTGGGTCAGGTTTTGTGGAGGGTCCCCAGTCCCATTTATTGTGGAGAAGGTGAGATTCATGAAACCCAGAGGTGTCGGCATATCATCCACCCATGATGTATATGGCATGCCATTATGCGGGACTACCACCTATTGTGTTTCCAACGACTTGAGGCGGGCAATGAGTGTTGTCATTGTATCATCTGGACCGGGGACCCAATCTTGACGTGGATCCCATCCCACGAGAGTGTTGGCATGTTTTTCAACATGGTAAGCAGGCTGATCGGCTCGTGGAGTGGCTGGCGGCATGACCCTCGGGGCGGCTTGGGGAGCCCGAGCTCGGTCCCTGGGATTGTCGCGCCGTTCTGGAGGGTTTGTCGAGACATATCATGCCATCTTGTCATAAGTTCTAGCCTCAACCCTGTCTGTGGGGGCTGGATGGTCCGGGTCCCATAGAGGTATCTTGCTGAGGGGAAGTAGTCCCTTCCCATGTTGCCTTGATCTAGGATCACCGTAGTCCGGTCGTCACTCTGTAGCATGTTCATCCAAGAGGTTATCGACCAACTTCTTCTGCTTGGAATGTTGCTAGCGTAATGTGGCCTTCTCCGGGTCTTCCTCTATCTTCTGCACTGAGGTGGATGGGTTAGAGTTCTTAGCATCTCTGATGTGCTCTTTACCCTTACCGGAATTCTGGTTGAGTAATAAGGCCTCGGTGGGAACAGGTAGACCTAGTAGGTTTCTCTGCTGGCGAGTAACCCTCCCCGATGGGTCAAATAGTGTTACCACACCCTGGGGGGTAAGTCCCCATCATGAAGTTCCAACTCAACCTCCTAATCCACTATGTTGGCCATGTTGACTGTGACCCTTCATGGGGGCATGTCCTCGACATCGCCTAGAAATCCAGGTTACCGCCGGATAGGATGGAAGAGGAGGGCAGCATACTACCCCCATCCATAGATTTGTGTGTGGGGGGAAGCTTCCTTAATGATATTGCGATGTATCTTGAAACTCTGAATGCATTTGTCTTGGAGGACATCACGTAGGCCTGGTGACTCAGGGCACTATCCCACAGGTAGCGCAACCATATTGACTAGAAAACATTGCTTTCTAATGTATTCAAGATGCACTTGGCTCTAGGGATAAACCACTAACTAATGAAGATAGGGAAAGTGCATCGACCAGAGGGTTTGGTGGAAACATTCAACCTCCTCTGGGGTGAGGGATTCCAGTGAACGAAAACCTGGTGCTTCCATAGTCCAGAGCATCTTGGGAAAGTGTTCTGCTATGAGGATGTTCCATAAGCTCCTTGCCTCAGATTCAGGGTTTGGCCCTTGATTTCCCCATTTGTCAACTGGGGGTGGCTGAGGAACTGGCAGTGGTACTGAGGTAGACCGCTGGGACGGTCGGCTGGTCGGTGGAGAGTACGACGAGCAGGAAGACTAGCTTTCGAATCTCGGTATGTCCTCCAAAGAGTTTAGCGACCTGGCCACTACGTCGTGATAAGATGGGCTGGTGGCCAAAGTTCCTAACATAGGGTCTATGGCTACTAGCGATAGGTTGTGCTGCAGCTCACCTACCATCAGTCCCTAGAATAGTTATTTTTGGTCTCATATCGAGGTGGGGAGAACTTTTGGTGATGACGATGGTGAGTGCAGGATCATAACCTGTAGGGTTGCTCAATTTTTATCCTCCTAGATATACCTATGAAGTGTGGGAGGAATACGATGGACCTCGTATTCTAGGAGTATTAGGCTGATTCACCTTGTTGCCGCCCTAGTCCTTGAATTGGATGAGTGAGGGGAGGGTTCCCAAGCTGATTCATATTCCACTTCAGAGTCATAGAATCGGACTGGTTTAATCTCTATCTAAACCTTCCCAGAATTCTTTTTATGGTTGCAACAACCTACCTTCCTGCCCCTGGGTGGCTCCTTAAATCAGGGCTGATTTCTAACACGAGGTCCTCCGGCTGCACTGGTGCTGAGGTGGAGAAGGTTTCCACTTGAGTAAGCTGGGGTGTGATGAGCACCAAGAAAAATGTAAAAGGGGACATGGGTAGGACCTTCAGAGATAGTTCTGGAGTGGGCAAGACCTCCACTAGAACTGGCAGGAGCATCGGGAGGAATTATATGCTTGTTTCCTCGGGTGACCTCTATATGAGGAGGCTCCTTGTACCAGTCTAGCTGAACATAGGTGGGACATCTGTGTTTGGTTCTAGTGAGGTGGGGAGGGACTTCGGCTACTGCTAATAGGACATGGGGATGATCCCCGCTTTGGTGAGATACCAGATGTGCAATGTCCATACACTGGCGGTCGGGACAGTATGAATGACTCCATACCCAGTGTATTGGGCACGAGAGAGGCTTCCGTACTGAATGTCACAACCACAGGGAAGTCCCGTATTTATATTGAGGGTGGCACGAGGCATACCTCCATGCCGAGCATCAAAGCAGGGAAGGCCCACGCTCTCCATGGTAGTGGTACGGGGGAGGGGGACCTCCGTACTGGGTGACATCGCTACATGTTAGCTCGCGGTGGCCACTTCTTGTGCGGATGACAAAGAGGGTCAACCTAGCCTACCTGTGGGGTGGCTGGGGCCTCAATCCTGGTTGGGCATATAAGTTCCCCTACTCAGTGTATGTAGGGAACTAATGATATGCGTTGGCGGTGGCTCGGGCCATAGTAGTTATCGACGTTGACGCTCCTTGGCGGGCATCCTCTTCAGCTTGCGCCTAATACTAGCACCGGGTTGGACGAACCAGGGCCAGTGGTGAATGTACGAGGCTTACCTACTCCTCATCCAGCAAGACCGGGCAGCGACACTGACACGGCCAGGTGGGAGCCCTCACTTGGAGCCCTGTCAATGGGACTCCGACTGTGCTCGGCCAGATGTCACCTACCTCATCAGCGTAAGGCAAGAAGTCGGCAAAGCGTTCTGGGGAGAGGCTCCTGAAATGCTTATATGTTGGTGTGGGGAGCAGCAGCTCCCTGCACGACCCTTGGGGGTGGCGTTGGTGATGAGGCGCAGATGCCTCCAGATCCAGCCGGGCCATATCCCATGTCGGGATTATACCCTCCTCCTCATACCGATGTACGAGGTCATTGATCACCCTTCATTGGATGAAATCAGATGGGGAGATGGGGTGTGGGCTCCCTATGGTCATATATGTACAGGATGTTGTGGAAGTGTTCAAGCTGTGTTGGACGGCCATGTTGGTGCTGCCCCGACCCCTGCGTCGGTGGGAAGGTGGTGATCGCTTCCCCGATACAACAACGTGATTCTTGAGAGCTGGGAGATTAACTCATTTGTGCTGAAATAAAAAAAAAATAAACAACCAATTCCCCAACACCATACCGTCTTGCATGACTAGTAAGAGGGTTCCACGCTGACAACGTTGCAGAATGGAATGTCCACCGTTCTACTAACCTGACTTCTGTTGAGTTACATGCATGGCCTACTATTTTCCTGGTGGGACCCAGCACCGGATAACTGGATCTTGTGACATGCTAATCCATTGATGCCTCAAGAACATCTAATATCTGTATTGAGGAGAAGAAATTCACGCCGGGTTCACCATTTCTGTTTCTGATGCTTTCGTCCAGGCTTGGGCGTCCTTCTCGTTTGGTGGGATGGCAGCGCTGCCAGTTTCTCCACATTCTTGCTTTCCAAAGGCAGGAAACATCCATTCCTTATTTAGGGGTGTTTTCTCTTTGATCTAAATGGGATGATGGGATGACGGTTCATCCTTCCATGGATTCCTCTTCGGAACTCATCACCCAGTCTGGGTATCCATTATAGATTTAAGACGTTGTTCCTAAAACTCTTCCTGGTGTCGTATCTTCATGGACACCAATTAATTACAGTTTTTCTATCAGGATATTCCAAGGGGTCTGGTTAGGGCAGAAACCATCGGTTAGGGGAGTAGTCACGTAGGACATCACTGGCATTTCTGGACCCTGGGACATTAGCGCGTCTGGATTTCTTCCCCTTATTATATGGATTCTCGAGGGCGTGGAAGCCAGAAGCATCCCTCGTCAAATGCAAGGAATTATATTCCATATGCACTTCTCTAGGGTTTTCTTCATCTTACCATGTTTAACATAGGGTATTCCGCTTGTTCAACATCTAGAAGAGACGGATCGAACTGATCAGAACACTGATTAGAGTGGATCAGATGGGTGCAACCCCTTGAGGGACCACTGATGTTGGGACCAATGTGTGGTCGACATCCCTGTTACTGTTGTGGTGAATGGGGCATGAGATGGCATGATTTCACTGGGATGTGGTGGCCTGGATAAGAATCAAGATGGATTATGGAGTGGTTGAATGAAGTGGATGGTGAATGGAATGGAACCGTCATGGGGATGATGATGGTTTTGGGATTTAGCCTCGAAGAGGCTTCCTATATATCTCCGTGGAAGGGAATCAAAGTCTATGTAGTTCATCTGATGATGGCCTACCACTGACTGGGGATTTCAATGACTTACCATTGGATGGGGTCGCAACAGTTTAGTGCTAGATAAGAATGCCAATGTCTTATGACTGAATAGGGTTATAACGGCTTACCGCTGATTGAGGTCACAGTAAATTACCGCTGGATAGGGATTTCAATGACTTATCGTTGAATGGGGTCACAATGTCTTACCATTGATTTAGGTCACAATGGTTTACCGTTATATAGGGATGTCAATGAATTACCACTGATTGAGGTCACAACGACTTACTGCTGATTGAAGTCACAACGGCTTACCGCTGGATGGGGACGAACAGACGTGAATGGGGACCTGGGGCCCAGATAGATGGTGGGGCTTGAACATCATGGAGTATTACTACGTACCCTTCCTTGGTAAGGATCAAAGACAACGTAGTTCCGGTGGTGTGTGGATTACACTCTAGGCTACCCAAGGTGTTGGTGAACCGACGCAAATGGGGTCAGAGTGACCAATGGGTGGTGGGCTTGAACCTCATGGTGGCTTCCTATGTACCCTACCTTAGCAAGGATTAAATACCTTGTTGTTCAGGTGATGTGGGGATTACACTCTAGGTTTCCTAGAGAGTATGTTATGATCGGTTCTTGCTCTAATCCCATGTGAGTCATGATCGCTGTGGGAAACAAAAGACGTCAAAGACCTGAAAATCACGTCATGAAAGGAACGTCTATGGGAAATGTAGTGGTTCCTGTGAGTGATCACTGCAAAAAGAGGAAGTAGGGGCTTATGCGTGGTTAGAAGCATGAAGAGGTTGGGACTTACTCTAGGATGGAGGCCCGGTGGTGACAAAGCCCAGTGGGAGATGGATTTTGCACCGAAGAAGGGAGGGTCAAGGATGTTGCCTCCTGCAAGAAAATCTAGGGGCTTACACTAGGGTGGTTTCCATTTCCCCATGTAGGATACATGGGGGGAAGTCACGGTTTAACTTCGTTTACTGAGGATGATGATGCTTGGTATTTTACCGTCCTACAGCTCAGACGAGTTGAGTTCACTCCGCACCACTAGGACTTACATAACAGGTACCTAGGGCACCATGGTGAATGAAAGGCACTGGCAATGCCATGGAGAATGGGTTTTATGTAGTGAACCATTGAGGGGTCCTCATTATCGTGGATATATGAGGAAGAAATAGCCGTTAACATGCCTATACAAAGAATCATGAGGCGAGGAAACGCAATAGGAAGTATCATCTAATGGACTTTGAAGATACGTTGTACGAGCCTAGAGGGTCGTATGAGAAAAGATTGTTTGGAAAAGGTGTTTTGGGCGCAGGTGGCACCCAAAAATGATGCCCAAAAGAGAGACATCACGTGCGCACAATGAGGGAGGCTTGTGTGAAAAAAGAAAAGTTTCACAAAAAACGCCTGGGCCAGCGCGCAATTGTGCTACTTGTGCGAAAAAGGCCGGGGTGGTTTGAAATCGACCAGGGTGTGAGAAAAAGGCCATAGTGGTGTGAAATGGAGATACGTGTGCAAAAAAGGCCGGGGTGGCACGCAATTGGGGAACCTGTGAGGAATAACCCGAGCAGGCGTGGAAAAGAGGGCGCGCAATTGGAAGGAATTGCTCACAGAAGAACGGATTGTGCACAATTGGAAGGAATTGTGCGTGAGGGAATGGACGCATTGGGATTTAGAGGAGGATTAAGCCCGAGTGGTCTCGCGCATAGGGCAATCTCTGGGTGACTAGGCACGAAAAATTATGTACCAGAGAGCCATATTTTGTGTGCCCAAGAGGTGAATTTCACACCAGAGAGACGATTCAGATTCTTCATCCCAGAAGTTGAAGGGGGAAACCTTTTATTTATATGTGATCGGGGTCGCGGATCCGTTTGGAAAATGATCCCGTATGAAATTTTTCCAGCCGATGTCAGTAACGCACAATTGAAACCCCGTGGGGTGGCTATGTGTAAATTTTCGCTCCCGCGGTCAGGCCATGGAAAATTTCCACGTCCGCACGGAAAACATTCGCAAATTCCAATGTTTTCCAAATGATAGATATTTCATTGCGCACCTCCAAATGTTTTTCATGTGGCCCCACCGGGATCCTCGGTATGGATCACCGGGTCCAAATATGGCTTTGCTTTGTCGCGCAAAATCCTTCCTTCATCCCTTGAGCATTTTTCGGCATCTACAGCCTCTTCAATAACATGGATTACATTTATCATGTTATGCAATGATTATTACATAATTGGGCTTTATACATCACCCTTTTCTAACATACATACTCGTGTTATCCTATGCATTATTATAATAAAAATGGAATATATGGGCATGTTTTGGAGTTTTTAAATAATTTTTTTATACCCAGGATTCAAGATAATATTTCATGTACCTAATTTCCCAAATACACTATGCCTATCAATATTTTGTGACTGTATCATGTTCATCTTTATATAATAAATCATGAATTGTTTTTTATGAGTTATATGGGTTTTTATAGATCCACTCATAATGAAATGATGTATAAATCCTTTTGGATCACCATCCATCCCAACAATTATCCATTAAACGCACAGTAATGACAGAAACCATGTCATAAAACCACTAAACTCATTGTTCTCTATATCAAGGACTATAATATCCACCCCATGTCCCACCAGGGCATGTTGAATCCCAGATTTACAAAATATCAATTATCTAAATACACATCATTATTAAACAAAAAAAATTATATTCTAAGAAGCATCAAACATATAAATTCATGATAAAAAATGAATCCAAAAACTGAGGCTATAAAACTCTCCCGACCATTTGTATTTTCATCCTTGAAAAGATATAGGTGGTTTTCTAGAAACATCAAGGCCCACTGATCCAAAAGAACCCTTTCCTACAATTAATCACAACAACATGTTCTATGGTGGGAATAAAATGGAACAACCTACTATATAGAATCATGATAATATCTAAATATGGAAAAGAATATCAACTCCAAATCTATATACATAAATATATGAAAAATCATAAACTGCATTGAATTAGGAATTATACTCCTCCAAACAAACACCCTTACCAATATAGTGAGGAATATCCAATAATAAACTCCACAGAGGAGCTATTACCCTCTATTAACTAGATAAAAACTCATAATTATGAATATACTAATAACAATAAATGAATTTTCACAATTAATGGCCATGTAAAACAATGATTGGATAAATATGTATAACTCAAAAATCGTAAATATTCCTAGATTTAATCTATAATTATAAATACTTAAATAATCAAAATCTTTTTAGCCTTTCACACAAGCCTTATCACATCAAAATAACATATCAAAACCTCCAATTGAATAATGGGGTTTAACATGGACACCCAAAAAATTATCCAATTAAATCCACCTAAAGAATTTCTAGATAAAAAAATTAAAAACAAGTTTATTTATTAGATATGATTGAAACAACACATGATACAATGTGAACACTTCATGAACATACCCCACTAACATATCTTAACCCAAACTATCCTTGTAATTGGAATTAAAATCATATAATCAATGATTTATCCATCTACCACATCTATTCCATAAAAAATTCTAAGATATTCAATTTCCTAACAGTGTGACAATTCACTCCCCACACTATAAAGGTATGGGTGATAGTTGTGACATTCCCATTGGTAGATATTTATTGTTCTCTACCTTTTTTACTTATATAATATCTTAATTTTTAACAAAAATTCAATTGTACTGAAATAGGGAAGAACTATAAATGGGTTTTAAAAGGAAAGAGATCATTTTCATTCAACGCCCAACCATCGACGACTCCCCATCATTAGGGTTTCCCTTGATGTTAAGACTATCAAAATTAACCCATCAAATATCCTATTACATGGTTTCCAACATTAAGAATGAGAGTTACCTAATTGAATGAAATTAAATCATCCTTGTTTGTACGACTTATTTTTATGTTAGTATTATATCCCATGAATCATTGGTGACACATTTCTAGTTTTTCTAATTTCGCCTTATTACATTTTTTTCACTGTTTAAATTTAATCTATCAACTCACAGCTCTCCATTGGCCTATCTCCACCATTTTATAGGGGAATTATTAAATATCAATAAATTCCAAAATGTGAAACCACTAAGCTGCATGTTCAAACCACGATCTGAATTTTAATTACTTTAAAATGGTCTCTCAGGATTTAAGATCTGGCCTCTTCTTAAGCTAAGATCCTCACTTACATCTTCCTTTTTGATTCTCTTGGTGCACCTAGAGACTTCCTCCAAACATTAGTTGTGTAACTATGCTAGATCCCTTCCCGCTCATCCTTATAGTTCTTCCTAGAAGTCACGCCATCCCATGTTCATAGTGCAAGAAAGAACTTCGATCTTTGATCATCTAATTGAGTATTTTCATTGGATTATATTTAATTTTTAATCACGTGGGGTGGGTATATTAATGGTTGATTATGAGGAATAGCTGGATAATCATGTTAAAATGATAATTAAATAAAGATTTAATATGATCAAAAGATAACTCTCAAAAATAAAATAATGGACAGGGTGTGGCTTCATGTTGGTCACAAGTATTATTTTGTAATATTTAATTCTATTATTTCTGTTGTGGACATATTCCTTCTGAAAATCATGACCGTTGGTGGTGTTTTCTTATGAACTGGTGTTCAGTTTCATTGTGATGTTTTTATGTAAATATAAAACAAGAATATGATTAATTGTATGCACAAGATTAAATAAAAGTTTTCCTCGGGATCAAACCTATTGTGTGATCACCCCTGTTATATTCAAGTGGAAATTACAGAACCCCTATTGGTTAAATTTGAATACCCCTGGTTTGATGGTTGTGGTTAGGTGAAGTGTATCCAGGTCTGGGTTCTGTGGTCTAGTATATGGGGTGGTAAATGGGGGGTTTAGGTGTCTCAGTCGGAGGGATTGATTGATTGTGTAATAGATGAACTTGTATATAGTTGTACTAGCTTTATGACGTGTTGTGGTCATGAAGCGACGTTGACTAGTGGAGCTGCCATGTTGTTATGGACTTGTTATGAAGTGGGATTGCATCTATGAAAGTTTTGGGAAGTAGGGATTTAGGGCTGGGTTGTGAGATAAGGAATGGGAGGTATTACTTTGAAGAATGATATTTGATAGTTGTCGAATAGGGATGTGCAGTGGGACAACGAGTCTAGTTTTGTGCTGTTGTTTTGTCATGTTGTACAGTGGGACTGTAATTTTGTTTTGTTCGTTGCTTGGTGTGGTTAGAGTTGTTAGATTCCCAGTAGTGAAATAATAATTTAAATTGAATCCCCTTAAATAATTAAATGGATTTTGAAAAAAATGGGGTTGGGTTTATGATTGGTAGTAGTTATTGTATTGTTGTACTTATAGGAGTAATAGAAAATGGTGTGTTAGTGGGGAATCGTTGTCTGTTTTTGTATAACCCATAGGTTGGGGATACTATTTGTTTACAGATATATATATATATATATATATATTGTAGTTCCTTTTTATTCCTATATTCACACCACCCTTATTGAGAACTATGTTATGAAGACATCTATTTTAGGGGGGAGGGTGTCTCTCCCAACAACCTGGGGGAGGATGGATGCATGGTTTTTTATTTTCTTCCCCACACCCTCTTTTGGATCATACTTCTTGGGCGTATATGGGTAGGATGTAATGGAATGAGTCTTACCATAGTCTAATATTCTTTATTAAATGTTTTTTTTTGGGATGAGGGGCCAAGTTATTTTTAGGTTGGGTTTGGTTTTCCCAAGTATCTTTAGGATGAGGCCTAGGTGTCTTCGGGTGTGGTGTGTGGTTGTTACGGCCCATATGTTTTCGGTCGTGGTAGTGGTTATTATGGCCCAAGTGTATACGGGCATGGTTATGTGTAGTTTGAGGCCCATGTGTGTGCAGGCAGGTTGCAACAGTGGGACTACAAGTTGGAAGAGTGGCACCATCAATATGTCAGATCATTACGAATCATCAGTTAACCTGGGGTAATGTGGTGTGTGGGGTACCCAAATGTTGTTCAGATATTATTAATACCACTATGGGAAATATAGGTATTTGCGACGGGTCATTTGCGAAGAGATCCCGTCGCAAATAGCCTTTTGCGACGGGGCCCTGTCGCAAATCGCCCGTTGCAAAAAACACCGTCGCAACTAATTTTTTTTGCAATGGGCCCGTCGCAAAAACACTTATTTGCGATGTGAAATGGGCCCATTGCAAATAGGTTTCTGGTTTTTTTTAAATCTTTTGCGACGGGCCCGTCGCAAACAAGTATTTGCGACGGGCCCTTTTCCCGTCGCAAATAATAATAAAAATATTAAAACAAATTAAAAATTTATTTATTAATATATAAATCAATAAACCTATTTATATTGATATAAATATAATATTTATTTTTTAAATATGTTTTAGAAAGGAAGAATGAAAATCAAATATGAATGTATAAGATTTTCAGAAAAAGAGGCTTATAAAATAAATTAAAAAATATTTTTAATTAATAATTATGTAATTTTTATCAATTAATAGTAATTTAATAACTCTTTGAATATAAAAAAATAAAAAAATTAATGAAAGATGGAAAATAAGTTGAAAATGAAACCTAAACTTCAAACGGCCATAACTTTTGATCCGGGACTCCGTTTGAGCTCCACAACTTATCAAATCGAAGCCTGCGACGAGCTCTATAGCCATATGGATTTTTCAAACCCGTAAAAGTTTTTTTTGAGGCACAAAAGGCCCAGAAGTCCTCCAAAACTGAGTTTTTAGTCGGGGTACCCCGGTTTTTCACCGTTTAAACAGATATAACTTCTGCTCTCAATGTCCGATAAACCTCTACCATATATCATATCGAAGATCGTTTCATGTTCTTCGATTTGACTGATTGTGGAGCTGAAACGGACGTCTGGATTAGAAGTAATGGTCATTTGAAAATTCAAATGGCTATAACATCCGATCCGGATGTCCGTTTGGCATGTACCACATATCATATCGAAGATCGTTTCATGTTCTTCGATTGACTGGTTCTGGAGTTGAAACGGACTTACGGATTAGAAGTTATAGTCGTTTTAACATTCTCGGTGGATTTTCACCCCCTCATTTCTATGTATTCATTCATAACTATACATATATATGTGTGTGTGTGTGTGTGTCTATTGTATATATGTATTTATTTATTTATTTATTTATACATATACATAAAAACACATATTTTATAAATTTATTTAAAACTAAGCTTATAATTATATATTAATTAATATACAAATAAATATACGAATAAAAACTTATAACTACATATATATATATATATATAAATAGAATAAATATATATTAATATACAAATAAATATATATATTTTTATTTATTTATATAACCAAATATATTTATATGAATATAAATCTATATTAATATACGAATAAATATAACTATATATAGATAGATAGATCATTAAATGTATAAAAAAATGAAATGGCTTAGTTGTAAAGGTTAATGCACGCATAGGGGAGGTTTATTCCTATTTATTATTAATTATTCCTATTTATTATTAATTATTTCTAATTATTATTAATTACTATAACTATGAACAATTAATACTAATAATTTAAATTTATTAAATAACAAAACAATTTAAACATAATTAAATTACAACTAATTAAAAATAAATAAAACTAATAAAAAATTTAAAATAAATATTAAATTAAAAATTACATAAATACCATTAAAATTGATCTGAGTTTGATCTCCGATAATTATTGATGACATCAATATCAAATCTGGAAATAAAAATTAAACTTAAGAAACTGTGAACTCTAAAAATAGAGTTTTGAGAGAAGTTGAGAATGAATGGAAAAAAACAGGTGGGGGTATTTATAGGTTTTCTTATTTGCGACGGGAGTATTTGTGACCGGTATCCCATCACAAATAGTATTATTTGCGACGGGACCTGTCGCAAATACTTTAGCCCGCATTTATCACGGTCAACGGTTAAATAGTTATTTGCGACGGGTCCTGTTGCAAATAATAACCTGCTGACATACTATTTGCGACGGGGGGTATATTCCCGTCGCAAATAGTTTTTACCGCCGCCGGGTATTTGCGACGGGTAGTTACCACCCGCTACAAATAGCTTTCCCACGGTTTGGCGCGCTCTGCGCGCCAAGCCTTTTGCGACGGGTGATATTTTCCCGTCGCAAATAAGTGGTTATTTGCGATGGGAAAATACCCCCATCGCAAATAAGTTTCTAACATGAATATTTGTTACGGGGTTTATTCCCGTCGCAAAAACCCCTTTTTCCCGTAGTGTACATTACTTGACTTGTGTTACTTGGGAAAGTGTGCCTTGGTGAGGTTGGGCTGGTTAGTATTTCCTTGGTTGGTGCTTGAGGATCTACTGTTTTCTCACAGAGTTATTAGTATGTTCCCCCACTTGTGCATGAGTAGCTTAATTTCCATAATGACTAAACTTGTATGCTCACCCTACGTATGTAAAACTGTTTTCATAATTCCAGAAGGACATTGAGGACCGTTCTATACTTTCTAGCTTAGGAATCTATACAGTTATTATTTCTATTTAGGTTTCTTTTACTGGTACATTGTTTGGGTGTTTTGTCTTTCCTTGTTTCATTTTTAATTTTTAACATGCATGTGGTAATGGATTGTTGGCATTACTTTTTTCATTTTTATTAGGTGTTGCTAGGATTTACCATCTTATATTATGGTCTTGTTCTATAAAAATGGTAATGCCTTCCATTTATGTGAGATTTTATATCCTTGATGCAGTCCCCACTCTGAGGCCTACAGAAGGGGGGACTCAGGGGTCATTATCTCTTCGTCACCTTGAGAAAGGAAGGGTAGGGAACTTTACTGTCCCTTCCCTCATCTTAGAGAATTTGGGTCATGACAGAATGGTATAAGAAGTGATGGTTGAGAGATAGGATAGAGTTCAGGGTTAGGCATGGTGAGGATTGTATGGGATGTTAGGGAAACTATGATAGGAAATCATGGTGTGTGAAATAGTCCCGGGATGACCGGCTAGGATATGGGATTTTAGGGGCCCCTTGTGATCTAATACAAGGACTCTAGACCTTAAAAATGACCAGGTGAGGCTACACTAATTTCAGGGTAGAGTGTAGTTCCCCAATCCCAGAATCTCAGAGACAATGAATTATTTTAATACATTTTCATGATTTCAAAGAATCAAATCCCAAAGGACCCAGAAGTTCAGTATTTTTGGATAACCATATACGTACATTGTTTCAACATTAAATCTTGAAAAGAAATACAACATATAAGTTTTATTGCGTACATCAACAAATCTATGTTTATCCATATAGGACCTTAATAATAAACCTCTTGATGCCCTGAAAAAATGAAACGTAAGAAATAGTAGAGCATAGATGCTCACTAATGGTAAGAAATGCTATTAAAGATACTATAAACATAAGAATTAGGCATGGTGAATAAAGAAAAACACTTTCATTTAAAAATAAACTTGAACACATTATAGAAGGAATATTTGTTGTGTAATTATTTCCATAAAAAAAATAATCATGGGTATCTACTAGTCTAATAACCACAACAACTATTAATTTATAACTTCATAATGTAGGAAATTTATAGGCCAAACATTCTAAAACATATTGTTAAGGCCTCATCCATGAAATCTAAAAATGATAAAGGCCTAATCCAAAACCATATCTCAAAATGGGCAAGGCCTCAGCCAAGTCCATGCCTATTTGTCTCATTAGATATAATGATGCATAAAGGGGGTATAGTGGGACCCACCCATCACGTTTTAAGTCCAATTCAATCCTCATATGAAAAGAGTGGACATAATCAACATATACATTCATATTGAAACTAACATATGAAATGTAAATAACTTTCCCCAATCATTGAACATAAACCCTAACCATTATGAATAATATAGTGAATAGTATCAATATAGCACACCCATAGTCAAACTAATCAGAAACCCATCAAAATCATATTGTAGATTATATCGTAATAGATAATTCTATATGAAATAAAATATTCATAAAAGGATTTTGAAATAAATAAATATAATTTTAAATGATACCATTGAGAAATTCTAGGGGATATAATCTTTAAACATTCCAAAGTGTCCCATACTCCCATGAATCATTCAAATAATAATACCTTAGAATATTAATATTAAAAAGAGACTCCTGATATGGTTTAAAAAAGTGAATTACATACACAACATGCATGGAATAAGTTGTGAACATGGCATATAGTTCATAAATGTTAATTTGAGGTGACAAAAATACTTTTTACTTTTGAAAGAAGAGTTCTTTTTAGAAAATCATTTTTATTTTCCATGAAATAAAGTTTTAAACATGTATATCCATGAAAATAAAAGGTAAATACATTTAAATTATATTTGATTCATAAATGAGGTCCTTCTTAAGTGAAATCATGTAAAAATATTTCTTAAAAATCTTTAGAAATAAAACATTTTAGATCATTTTAGGGAAAATATTAAAGAGACTTTTAAAGTTGAAATGAATGTTTGATTTCATTATACCAAAAATTAACCAAAAAAACATTTCATGATAATATGCGTGATTTTATAAAAATAATGGTTTCTTAAAACAAACTTTTTAGTGCAATATAAAATATGTAAGAATTTGAGAAGTTCCATTGAATCAGGTTTGTTTATCGGGATGAAATTATGAATGATCCTTTTAAAAAATATAACTTCCCCATAAAAAAGAATGATTATGATTGGTACATATATATATAAAATATTAAAACATAATTTATGAGTTTTAAATAATAATAAATAATAATTTCATTGAAGTGAGTAGTGAAAAAGAGGGACCCAAATGAAAATAGAGGTTCTGGTAGAAAATACTTACAACTTTGTAACCAATTGAATTGTATGAACCAAAATTAATAATCATAAAATGATACATTTAATATAATTATAATAAATATATTAATGATATGATACATCAATGGGAAGTATACATACACCATACACAAGTAATAGTAGTGAATATGGAATATCTCACAAAAAATTAAAGTGAGATGAAGAAACCCTGTTACCTTAAGTCTGTTGGAATTCTTCACTTGATATTAGTGTCCAGGATAACCAAATTAAATTCATTATTTAATATTTCTAGAACCTATTCGTTATGTAATTGATTTATTATAGACTTATTAAGTTCATTCATGGACTTTATGATTGATTTAAGAGGTTCAATTTTATTGTTTGCGAGCGTTTTCTTCCTTGGTTTTCATTATTGGATTACTTATATTCATGTATGAACAGGCATGTAGAATGATAATGGTAATATAGAATAGAATTTTTATGTTATTAGTGATAAATCCAAAGATTACATGGTTATAAAAAATTTGGTTATTGGAAGTGAAGATGAATCATTATATAAACCACTAATGATAATTTATTGTGTTTGTTGGCAGCTTTTGATCACAATGAACTGATTTTATTTATAAATTAATATCATGTGTAAAAAAATATTTCAGAACCTTAAATGAAATATAATACATATATTATAGTCTGGTTCAACTATAAAAATGGGTTCACTACCATAATTTATGATGGTAATTGAAATTGAAAACATATCATCCTTAATAAAGATAAATTAACACATCTCAGATGGTGTTTTCATTTCTATTATAAAATAATGGGAAAAGAGAGATGATGATGAATTATTACATTATCAAAAAAAAATTACAGAACGTGTATGGTACTGGAGTTATCATAATTTTTGGATGAAAGGATTGTAGTAAAGAAAAAGAAAAGAAAGAACTCAAAATAAAATAAAAATTGAGACATCTCTTATGAAAATTCAGCAGCCTAATGGTGTCACTTAAAAATTCATAAAATATTTTGATGAGAAAATAGTTTATCTAATCATTCATAAGAAATATCGATAGTAAGGGGTATATTTAATGACATATCCCAACATAATACAATTTAAATTAAAATATAATAACATAATAAGTGTGCTTGAAAAAGAGAGAGCTTTTGTGACGAAAATTCTACAGCATAATAGCTATTCAACATGGTTTTAGAAAACATTAAAAAGGGAGGAGATATGTGTCTCTCATTCATAAAATAGTCATAAAACAGTATTGATATAGAATAAAATGGAAATAAGAACATGGTATGAAAACTTTAAATACATACCACATAAAATAGAACTTGACATAAAATAAATTGAAAAGAGGAATTTACCTCTTCAAGTAACCTTATTTGAGATCCTCTTTGAGGGAGTGTTTGGGTATTTTTATGAGACCAAGGGTTTCTAGATGTGGGGGAGGATCTTGGGAGGATATTTGAGTAGAATTTTGTAATGCACAAGGATTGAGAGTAATGAATAGAAGAGGATGTGAGGGGGGTTTTTTATAGTTGAGAAGAGCGGTGATTTGTGAATATATAATTCATTATTTTATTATTTCCCTCAAGACAACCAATATTGTTGATTCATGTGACCAATAATAGTAATAAGTGAATGTGAGTTCAAACCTAGTTGTCTTATATAATCCTTAGATCACTTATGACCCAATAAATCATGTATTTAGCATTTACCATAATTATCGTATTTTACTAATCACGTAAAATTCAAGAATTTTTGAAAAATCCCAAAATATCACCCCATCCATTTTTGATGTGTAGAATTAAAAAATGAGATTAATTTTTTGAAAATATTTTCTATATATTTTTAATTTACTTTTTAAATAAAATCATAATTTATTCAGAAAAAAACAACATTAAAACTATTAATCATTTTATAACAACATGAAAACTAAATCAATGTCCCAAATAATTATCGAATAACCATAATAAAATAAATTGAAAACTTATAATTACATTTTATGAAGATAAATTTCCATATTAAATTATTAAATTAATCATAAAACTTTTTATTAAAATATTCATGACATACAAAAATACCAATACTTATACTATGATAGTTTTTTTCACTTATAAGATGTCTAAATTGTTTTTATTCATTTATGGGAAATGTTTATATTTTTTGGCCAATTTACTATTCATTACTTTTTATAAGGGTATGTTACTATTCACAAAAAAATATATGTTTGCCTTATCAGACTCAAAATATCTTACTGAATGCAATCGGGATTTCCAGTTCTTCAAAATTAAAATTACAGAAGTGGAAAAATTATTTTTATTGTCTATGTCATAACAATGTGGTATTTTTCAGAGAATCAATGTTTCATGAATTCAACATTAATTTTTTTTTAAATTATTAGGGTGTTAGATAGAGAACCAATGAAAGCTGAATGCATCATAATGACTTGTGTTCTTGTGTTTCTGGGGTGTTTTGGGAATCTATAATAAATAAAATGTTTGATAAAAAATTAAAAGGAATTTTCCACACTACCCGGGCTTAGGAGTTCTTATTTTATTTTTTTAGCTATGGAACCCAGATGTTGTCCATGATTGGTATGAGTAATTGAGGCCCCGAAGGTTGATCTGGTTGATCAGTGGAGGGTGAACAGTGCCAGACCAGGATGACCTTAGGGCATTTCTCATGGACCTCGACTAAGGTGTGATTGTGGTGGCGGTCGAAAGCTGAGGGATAGAGGTTTTGGGTGTTGGTAGTTTCATTCTACATAGGTAGTAGTTTTAGTGGGGCCAGAATTGGTTCGATGTATGATCAGTCTGTTTAGTACTCTTGCTTAATCCTTGATTGATTCAGGAGCTTCACTCTCCTTTGTTGCACCCAATCTATCCAATGCCTTGGGTCTAGATGTAGAGACACTTTCCACACCCCTACTATTGAGTACACCAGTAAGAGGTCAGACTAGCCTATTTGATGTTTGTTGAGAAAGGAGACTAATGTTTGGGCCAAATCAATCCAATGGGAATATCCTTCTCCAACAGATGTAGACATATGATGTCATCCAAGGCATCAACTGGTTGCTTTCCAAGCATGCTATTATCGATTGCTTCTGGCGAAGGGTGGTGTTCTTAGTTATGGATGGCCATCATGTAGCTTTCATTGGAGGGCTTAGTTTCCAGGGGAAGCAAGTGTGTAGATCCCCTTCTTTCATTGTTAGTCAAGTTTTCAGTGGAATCTGCAGACTCAGAGATGGTGGAACTTCTGGGTATTTTCAATGAGTTCCTCGTCGTCTTCCCTGAGGAGGTTGTGACTCTACCACCTTGATTTGATGTTGAGTTCAGGATAGACATACAACCCGGTTCCCATCCAATTTTGATGGGTCCCTATCATATGGAACCTTCTAAGTTATGGTGGATGAAAATTCAGGTTGATGACAAGATGAATAAGGGTTTTATCTGACCATGTCTGTTGCCATGGGGTGCTCTTGTCTTGTTCATGAAGAAGGCAGACGTTGGTCTCAGGCTATTCATAGACTACCGAAAACTGAATCAGGTGACAGTCAAGAATTGTTTCCCCCTCCTGATGATCGATGACCTTTTTGACATATTGAAGGGAGCATGTTGGTTCTCTAAGATCAACCTACGGTCTGGATATCACTTGTTTAGGGTGAAAGAGGGTGAAATCCAAAAGGCTGACTTATGGTGCAGGTATGGGCACTTTGAGTTTGTGGTGATGTTGTTCCGCATCATGAATGCGCCAGATGATTTCTTGGGACTCATGAAGACTTTTTTCCACGAGTATCTAGACCTGTTTTGGGTCATGTTTATTGATGAAATCATGATTTACTCAAGATCAAGGGATAATCACATGAGAATATAAGGACAGTTTTAGATGTCCTCTAACACCGCTGTCTCTATGGGATGTTTTCCAAGTGAATGTTTTGGACATGATGGGTGCACATCCCTAGTCATGTGGTGTCCTAGTATAGATGAAAATTGAACCCGTCAGAGGATGAAGTGATAGTTTTTTTGTAAGCACCTTAGAATGCAGCTAAGGTTCATAGTTTCTTAGGTCTATTAGGTTATTACTGAACGTTAGTACCCGAATTATCTCGAGTTGTAGTGCCGTTAACATCTTTGACCATAAAGGAACAATATTTTTTATGGGGTGAGAAATTCCCGGTATCTTTTAGTTATCTGAAATAGAAGCTGATCAGTGCCCTGATGCTGAGGTTTCCATAGGAAGGGGTAATGTTATAAGTATTCTATGATGCTTCCGGTCTAGGATTGGGATGTTTTTTGATGAAGTATTGAGAATTAATCTCTTATGGTTCAAGGAATATACCTCCTCATGAATGTAACTATTCCACCCATGACCTGGATCTTACAGTGGTCATGTTCTCACTGATGTTGTGGCAGCATTACCTCGTCGGGGAACACTTCATGGTCTTCATAGATTGCACGATCTTAACGTATATCTTATCCCTGTGATACCTGAACTTGTAGAAGTGGAGGTGGATGGAATTTCTTCAGGACTATGACTTCAAAATATCCTACACCCTAGGAAAGGGTAATGTGTTGGTCAGTGCCTTGACCTAGAAACCAGAGATGGATGTAGTTCGGGGGACTTCATATTCTTGGAAGGTAATGGAGGAGTTCACTGCCTTCCATATAGTCTTGAGAGTGGAGGAAGGTAGATATTATCTGTTTCAGATTACAGTGCAGTCTTCTTTGGTATGGATGGTGGAGGAGTCTCAGCGTGGAGACTAAGAGTTTAAAGTGATGTGTGATCGTGTTAGCCAGTGTGATGCACCAGAGGGATGGTCATTGGAGAGTCAGAATCAGATTATGTTCCCTAGGAAGCTATTTATCCTGGTGGAGATGCAAGAGGATTTTCTCAGTGAGTTCCATAACTCCCCTCTATTATTACATCAAGGATTCTCCAAGATGTACGGGGGCTTGATAGGTCAGTTTTGGTGGCTCGGTGTAAAGTTGGTAGTGGTGGAGTTTGTGACAAGGTGCCTTGTGTGTTATCAAGTGAAGGCTGAACACTGTGTTCCCGATGGTCTTTTTCATCCCATATACATTCTTGAGTATAATGACATCTCGATGTATTTCTTCACAGGACTACCCAGGGCCGAGGGAGCCTTTGATTCCATCTGGGTATTGGTGGACCAATTGACGAAATCAGCTCACTTCTAGGAAATAAAGGAATCGAGCGTAGTGGATTCTTTAGGAAAAAGGTACATAGGTTAAGTGGTATGGATACATGGAGTTCCAAATCCATCATTTTGGATTATGATACTTGCTTTACTTCACAAGTATGGAAGGGATTACAACATGAATTTGGCACCCAGCTATTCCTTAGAACTGATTTCCACCCTTAGAAGGATAGGAAGATAGAGAGGACCATCCGGATGTTGGAGGATATTCTATGGGTGTGTGTCTTGGACTTTGGAGGATCGTGGGTAAGACACATTCCCCTGGTGGATTTTTCCAAAAAAATATCTAACAGTCTAACATTGGAATGGAAAAATTAGAAATTTTGTACAGAAGACCGGGTCGTTCGCCCATGTGCTGGATAGAGGTTGGTGATGTAGTTGTTCGTGGACTAGAGGTAGTGAATAGAACAATGTAGAAGGTTCATCTTGTACGTGAAATGATGAAGATAGCTCAGGTAAAGAATAATTCATATGAAATTCATTGGAGGAGACCCTTGGAGTTCAAGGAAGGAGACCACATGTTATTAAAGGTCTCCCCTCATTACGGACAGCGGAGGATTGGTAGGGTTTAAGATTTCTCCTAGGTTCATAAAACATTCGAGGTGTTGGGATGAGTTGGCTAAGTGGTATATCATCTGGGGTTACCACTATGGTTGTAAAGGATCCCCAATGTCATTCATGTCTCTCAACTCTATTAGTATCTACACGATGACTACCATGTCCTAGAATTGGTAAAGATGGATTTCAAGGATGATGTGACATTTGTGGAGTGACCATTGAGAATGGATGATCATGAGGACAAGGTTTATCATGGATAGACCATTCCCATGGTTCATGTGTTATGGATGAATGGTGGAATATAAGAGATTAAATGGTAATGGAAGGCATAGATTTGTGCCAGGTACCCAGAGTTGTTATGATTTTTTATCTTCTAATGGATTTATGCCTTGCTTATGATGTAATGTCTGACCTCGCTTGTTGTATGGTAAGTTGTTTCCATGTTTTCCATTTCTGTGTGAAAATTCTTGACTATGGGGAGGGGAGGACCTAATCCCTAATCATGAAACATTAATTTTTATTTGATTTAACCCATGCTGGCGAGTTAGTGCCACCCAAAGTAGATAGTATCATGATAAGGAAAATGAGCTCCCTAATCCACATATCAGGACAGTGTGACCCTTGGTGTTTGTATGATTGCATGGGACAGTAGAGCCTTTGTGTCTCCCCATTTGGTTAGGAAAATGTTGTTAGAGATGTGTTCTTGGATATTGAGGTTTCCCCACTAGAGTTCAACACAGGGTGGTTTAATCTTGAGAGGTATCATCAAGGTTGGTTTTTCTGTCCTATTTTTGTTTATGTAAATTTTCAATTATCGAGGAAAATAACAGTTTGAGTGGTATCTGATGTAATAATCGGGATATTCCCCAAGCCAATCCTTTGCATGAATCTAGTGTTGAGGTGTTCCTGGGGCTCTCATTGGCTCATTTCAAGAGTTTTCCAAAAATGTTGTTTTTCTATTGGCATGGCAGTGTGTTGCCATGTCAGTGCATCAACATGTCGGGGTGTCGGCATGTCAGTGCATCGATGATTCAAGGGAAGTCAGAATAAATTATTCAAGGGGTGTCAGCATCAGTGTGTTAGGGGCGTCGGCATCGGTATGTCAAGGGGCATCATCATCGGTGATTCCGGGGCCTCGACATCAGTGAGTTGAGGGTGTCAGTTTCAATATAGTATGGAATTGGTAGGTTGAGGTGATGATATCTCAGCATCAGTATGTCCGGGCATTGGTTTGTCGAGGAGTTTGTAGCTCAACATTGGTATGACAGGGCGTCAATAGGTCGAGGCGTTGGTAGGTCGTGTCGGTAGTTCACCCATCGGTGGCTCAGCGTCAGTGACTCACCCATCGGTGACTCATTTCTAGTTTTCCTAGTTTTCCAGTTTCACCTATATTATGTATTTTTCTCCATTTAATGTTAATATATCAACTCATAGTCATTCGATGTTCTATCTCCACCATTTCCGAGGGGAATTATTGAATCTCAATAAATCACAACGTGCGAAACTGCCAAGCCATGTGGTCAAACCACGATCTGGCCATTCTATACATGGAAATGGATTCCCTGGTTTTAGGATCTGGCCTCTTCATAAGTTGGGATCCCCACTTACTTCTTTCTTTTCGTTTCACATGGTGTGCCTGGAGACTTACTCCCAAGATGAGTTGTATAACTGTGTTTGAGCACTTCCTGGTCAACCTTGGAGTTATTCCTTCATGTTGCACCATACTCTGTACATAGCTCAAGAAGTAAATTCTATCATTGATCATCCAAGTATGGGTTTTATTTGTCTTCTCTTTAATTGTACATCATTTGGGGTGGATATATTAATGGTTCTTTCTGAGGAATGGTTGTATACCCATCTTAAAACTATTATTAAAAAAGATTTAATTCAATCATAAGATAACTTGTGTAAATAAAATAATTGTTAGGGTGTGGTTTGATGTTTGTCTCCTATTTTATTTTGTTATCTTTTATTCTATTATGACTATTTTGGTTGTATGCCTAATGAAAATCACAACCATTTGTGGTTTTTCTTGTGAACTGGTGTTCAATTTTTTTTTGATGTTATGATGCATAGATATGACATAAAATCTAATTAATAATGCGCAATCATTTAATCAAAATTATTCCCCATGATTAAAAATGTTTTGTGATCACCCCACTTATATTCAAGTGGATGTTAAATAACCCATGTCAGATAAATTTTAATATGCTTGGTTTTATGGTTATGGTTATGTGTTGTTTTTTCTAGTATAGATTATGTGGGCTTGGTATGTGGCATGGTGCATGGAGGCGTGCTGGTGTCTCGGTCCAAGATATTGATTGATTGTGTAATGGATGAACTTGTAGGAAGTCGGATTGCCTTTATATTGTTTTTTGGTCACGAAGCGACCTCGAGTAGTGTGATTGTTGTGCGATTATGGACTAGTAATGTAGTGGGACCACATCTGGGGAATTGTTTGGCCAGGGGGAATATAGGGAAGGGTTGTGGGAGAAGGAATGAGCGGTATCACATAGAAGAATGATAGTTGATATTATTTTAATGGGGATGTGCAGTGGGACTGCATGTCTAGTTTTGTGTTGTTGTTTTGTGATGTTGTGCAGTGGGACTGAAGTTTAGTTTTGTTCGTTTCTTGGTGTGGTTGTGGTTTTTAATTGCTCAGTAGTGATAGAATAATTAAAATTGAATACCATTAAATAAATTAATGGAATTTGAACAAAAATACAGTTGAGTTTACTCTTGGAAATAGTTGTTCTATGGTTGTGCATAAAAGAGTAGATGAAAAATTGGTGCTGGTGTGGGTTTGTTGTCTGTTCATGTGAAACCCATAGATTATGGGTGAGTGTTTTTATACACACACACACACACACACACACACACATATATATATATATATACTATTGTTCCTTTTTATATCTATACTCACCCCACCCTTTTTGATCACTATGTGCTAAACACCTCCATTTTATAGGGGGTAGTGTCTTTCGTAACATCCCGGTGGGAGGATGGATGCATGGTTATAGATTTTCTTCCTCATAACCTCTTATAGATGTTTCCTATCAGGCGTATCTAGGGATTTTATAATGGATTGAGACTATCCATAGTCCATGATTCATTAGGAAAGGGCTTGTTTTGCAAGAGGGGAATAAGTGTTTTGGAGAAGGGTTTTTTTCCCAAGTATATTCGGGATGAGGCCCATGTGTCTTCGGGCATAGTTTGTGGTTGTTCTGGACACAGTGTCTAGGGGTGTGGCAGTGGTTCTTGTGGCCCACATGTCTGAATGTGTGGTTGTGTGCGGTTTGAGGCCCAAGTGGGTGTGGGTAGGATGCGGTTGTGGGACTGCATGTGGGAAGAGTGGCAACATCAAGACGTACACTCATTAGGAATGAGTTGTTAACTAGTGGGATAGTAGTGTGTGTGGTACCCAAATGTCTATGTTCTTATATTATTACATTACATGACTTTTGTTAATCAGGTGAGTGTTCCATAGTGAGGTTGGGTTGGTTAGTATTTCCTTAGTAGGTTCTTGAGGATCTACTATTTTCTCTCATGGTAATTAGTATGTTCCTCCACTTATGCACGAGTAGATTTAGTTTCCATGTTGAGTATACTTGTATACTCACCCTACATAAAGAAAACTATTTTTATGTTTCCATAAAAACTGTTTTGTAATTTACTAGTTTGGGCTTCAAGATAGTTATTGTTTTTATTTAGTTTTCTTCTTTTGGTAAATTATTTTTGAGTTTTTTGTTAGCTTTTATTAGTTTTACTTTTGATCATGCATGTGGGAATGGATTCTTGTCTTGACATTTATCTTTGGCCTTTGGTGTTGCTGGGATTTACCATCTTTTCTCCAGTTATTATTCTATAAAATGTGTAATACCTTACATTTATGTGAGATTGTATACCTTTTTTTTCTAGTTTCAACTCACAGGCCAACTGAAGGTATGGCTCAGGGGTCATTATCTCTCCTTTATCACAAGGAATGAAGGGCATGCCACTTTGTCATCCCTTCCCTCATCTTGGAGAGGTTATGTCGTGTCACGTAATAAGCCCCTAAGCCTAGAGGGTAAGTGTGATGCTCCAGGATTTATGAACTTGACAAAGTGAAAAATGATATATTTTATAATGATGTTTCTTGTTTTAAATGGTTTTTTTGTACTAATAAAGGAATTGAATCTAAATAGATGAAAAACAAGGGGAACAAAGAGAACTGTTTTACATTAAAATCTTACATTACAACAAAGGCTCAAACTAACCGAGAACACCACGTACAAGACTTAATATGGCCATAGCAAGGCTGCTAAGAACCAAAACTTGAGTAATCAGATAGTAAATTTTTTTTCAGTCTGTTCGTGTGAAAAACATAATAACTAGAACCACAACACACGTACTCATCACCAATGGAATGACAAGAGCCATCCTCCTAGTGTCAAGTGTTTTGAAAATGTGAAACACCCTACCCCCTATTTTTATAATGGTCCTTTAAGAAATTATGACCATTATATATATGACTATTGGGTTTAAATTGATAAAGTTTATATTTTTATAAAAATTTGTTTTTTATAATGCTCTTATAATCTTATGGTATTTAAAATAATTCAATATATTCAAATTATTTTAAATAAATCTTCAAGTATCATGATTTTAAAATAAAAGAATATTCTTGTAAAAGAACCTAATTGATTTTATAAAATCTTAATGGTTCCATACATGGTTGAAGACATAGTATTTTAATAACTTATAATTTTTTTGAAAAGACATGTTTAAAGGGTATCTGTAATTATTGAAAAATATGCCTTGTTGGATATTTAAAACTATGTATTTTAAATTAGAAAAACTACTGGTCTTTTAAAAACAATTTTATGAATCAAATAGTGGAGTATGTTATAAATTGGATTTTAGATTTTAAAAAGTTATAAGATCTTAATATTTATAAAAGTTTAGTATGAAATATATATCTTTTAAAAGAGTTATATCAAATATTAAGGTTTTTCACAAAAATTAGAATGGGTTTTTTAGATTTGAAAATTATAAGTTAAAAGTATGTATTAAATTGTATAAAAAATTCAATTTATAATGTTAATGTTTTATACTATTTTAAAAAATGTAGTATACTGTCTAATTTTACATGTTTATTATACTGTTTTTTGTTGATTTCTAATTAATTTTTCGGTTATGCGTAATGCGGGTCGTTCATCGCATCTCGCGATTGATCAAATCTGTCCATGCAACCAACGCCTCACGAATGACCCCATGTAGCCCGCGTCTGTCCAATCAAAGCCGGTACTAATCTCTGCCATCAATCTTTTTTAAAATTCTCATTTCATCCACGTCTCACCGTAACCATATAATCTTCTCACGATCAGATCCCGGCCATCGTCTCCATTTAAAACATGTGATCTCCGTCGTCTCCTTCCTCACGTCGGGGTCCCACTACCAGTGCACTGGTTCACCCAAGGACGCCTCGATCACCTCATTTTCCACTGGTTCTTTTGACCTTTGTGCACCCCACCCACCTAGGACACCGTAGGCTTAGCCTAACTTCTGGATTGAGTTCCATTAAGTGCACTGAATACTTCATCTAAACCTCTCCCCCTCAAAGACTTCCTCTTGCCCTACGATCTCCTGTCGGTCTCCCTAGTAAACCAGAGAACTTCTCCTCTCCTCACAGTCTGAGCGTCCTCCGTAGTCACTGTAAGGGTGCCCTATTTTCATTTTTTTCCAAACTCATAATTACACCTCGGTTAATATATATCTGTACATTTTTGTCTTATGTTTTCATGCATACACTTACCATACAATCCCTCTAATTTAAATAGAGGGCTCCAAGGGTGCTTGCCTTTGAGGGGATACTCCCGGATTTTTATAATACAAAACTTAATATAAAACCTTTTTATGTAGTCGGTTACATGCTATGTAAATATATATATAAATATATATTTTTATAAGAATCGTTTCAATCATTGTTTCAAAACTGGGTGTGTGGGTTCGGAAGGGTGTTTCCCTAAATGATTTAAAGGTTTTTTTTCCATTGAGTCTTTATTTTGTAACCCATATGATACAATATGTGTAATTATAAAATTTTATATATGTTTAGGTATACACCATAAAACTCTTCCAGCTTAAGGGTTTTCCAAGGATGTTGATTATTTTTTTACTCAAATAATTACATAAGATTAGTTGAGAAAGGTTTTTATTTTAAGAAGAACTGTTACATATCTTATATATATGTATTTTCGGGGGTTTAGGTATACATATATATATGTAACCAATACAAATCTATTTCTAAGTTGTCTATATAATTCAGTATTTTATATTAAGAATTATACAGTTGAAAAGGGTCTTTTTAAAATCAATTCCTAACATGTATGATCTTTATGTAAGCCATATATATAACTATATATTATTATAATTTTATGTATTTCAATATAAACCAGTTTTGTTTTTTTAGAATTATAAATATCTATGAATGATATTTTTTATGTGAACTAGGTCTTTGGATTAAGTGAAATTATTTTATAGTTTTAAAACTATAGTTTTTATATGTTTATGTGTCTATGGTTTCATATATAAAAAACCCTGTTTTCAAAAACAATTTTCAGGATTTAATTGATGTTTTAACACATGTAAGGTTTTAGTTTTTTCCTAAGCCTATATGTATTTTATATATGAAGATACATTAAAGAGTCTGTTTAATTATGTAGTCATATTGTCATATACCCTCAATGTAATTTTTTTTGAAGAATGTGCTTCGACCTATTTTAAATTAAAGGACTAAGAAATCATGGGTTTATGTCATCATGTAGTATCCTTTTATTATTTGATGTTAAACCTTTTGTAGTGTTTATTAGTGGTTAATCAGGTTATGGTTTAGTTGCAAGTTCAATATCATGGTTAACACCTTAACTAATGACATGTTTTTTCTTTAAGTAATTTGTTTCCATGAAATAAGAATTTTATAAGAGTTATCAATTATCATCTCTTGTGAGAAATTGTATTATTTATCATGCTCTAGTGATTGTCTTATGAAGTAGGATGATTACTAAAACATGTATGCCATATTTCCATGTTTATTTAGTAATCATGTATGCCTTATCTTGTGTATTCATTTGGTTATTTGTTTCCATAATTTCATGATATTTGTCACATCTTATAATTGCAAGCCACGTGTACAATGTTTTCATTGTTCATAACATTTATTATTTCTCATTATGCATGCATAAGACACATCATAATAACAAACTAAGAATCAAGTTACCCAAAGTGGTATGGGACACATTGGGTAACATCAAATGGACATAATTATCCAAAATGGTATGGGACACTTTGGGTAATGAGAAATGAACATAATTCTCCAAAGTGGTATGGGACACCTTGGGTAATGAAAAATGAACATAATTATCCAAACTGGTATGGGACTCTTTGGATAATACAAAAGAAAAATTTTAATATTCAAAGTGGTATGGGACACCTTGAATATCAGACCTAATTAGTCCTTTTAATGGTGCTCCCTGATAGCGCTCCAATGCACTGGGTAATGATGTAATCACTAGCGATTGAAATTTTAATGATACCTTGGTGAATAACCTTGTTAATTTTAAATGATACCTTGGAATATAACTTTCATAATTTTACAACACCTTTGGGGTGGATATGTTAATGAATTTCAAAGGAACCACTACCTATGAGTATCAGATTAAAATAAACATGGCATATGATGAAGCAATGTTGATGCTAGACCAGTTTTCTTTTCCAAAATTTTATTAAAAATGTTGCATTACATTTATCATCTAGTGATGTGAATTTTTTATACGTTGTAGATAATGTCTTTATGAGAGAATATGATGATGGTTATTCCTAATTGTTATTACACACCTTTGTTGTTATGCCCACTTTACTTACTAAAACCCATGCCATTTGATACTAGCATGCTTACCTTGTTTATTAAGTGGTTTTCAGCTAACTGTTCTAATGATTAAGTATGAAGTGCTTTAACTGTATTATATCAACCTTTAATTATCATGATGTTTTTCCTCTAAGAAATTATTTTACAATGGAAAAATATTTTCAAAGGTATTTTTCAAAAGCTGGATTTTAGTACATTCAAAACCCCTTACTGAGTATTTCAATGCTCACCCTACATTTTTTATTAAATTTTTACAGGTTGATAGAGTCTTTACAAGTTTTGGGAGTTTGATCCTAGATTTGTAAGGAATAAGTGAAGCGGTTGACTATGATTCTCAAGGATCTAAACTAGAAAGTTCTTCTAGATGGGTTAAGATGTGTAAATTGTATGTTTTGTTTGTATGAAATAAATTACACACCATAAACAGTGCACCGGCTCTGGGATACCGGAGGCTGGGGCCTTATTGTAAGATACCTTGAGGTATTATTCAATAACAACTCACTCATTACTAAATAAAAGTATATGATCAAGTACACCCGAACACCCTAATAAACATCAATCAAGATTTCCCATCAGGAAACTAATCATAACAAACCGCACCTAACTGATAAATTAAATCTTGGTAATTTTTTAAAAGCATTAGTAATTTATTCCCAATTTCTCTATATGGACATATAGATCACCTATATTGGTTGAAGACAAATAATATGTTGTTCTATTTTCTTTCATCTGATCTATCATTATGTTTCCTATATATTCTAATAAATACTTCTCATGAAAAATAAGCATCTCATCCTCAATGAAAAAAATTAAGAACACATATAATGATTTTATATTTTATCTATGGGTATATAAATCAATATGAAATTGGAATTTAGAAACCATTTTCATATCTAAATCATAACAATGACACTTATAAAATAGAAAACCCTACCAAACCTATAACACATAAATGATACTTGGGAATGGTGCCCAAACTAGATATTAAAATATTTTATTACTTATGTGATGTCAAGGTTCTCATCCAAAGAGACATAATTTACATATATAAAATACATTCCTATCAGTGGTTACCATTTTTACCATAGAAAAACCATAACAATAAAATCATGTTTATTCATGAATTATTTCTTCCCCAATTAATTTAATCTTTTCATTATTTTTCATTTCATGCAACATAGAATATAGCTTCTGTTAAATGAAAGAACCAAGTAATTCTTGATTTTTACACAAAACTAAGAATATTGTTTTCTGCACATAAAACATAGATGAGATTATTGTACATGAAACACTATATTTGGCTTCTATTATACAAAATTCCTAATTCCATTGACAACTATCATGACATACAAGACTGAATTTTTCAAAACATCAATGTACTATTAATATTATTATTAAAATATTTTGATATTTTTTCCAAACTATTGGAATAGTGGTTATGAATAATATCAATTAAATTTTTAAAATTTGGTTTAAACACGTATATAATAAGAATTATTTGATGAGAAATTAGCTAGAAACGAAAATAAAACCCTTTTGGAAATATAGAAAATATTTTGCTAGAAAACTATATTTATGAAATCAAACACATTTTATATTAATAAATTAATTAATTTTTTTTGATAAATTATTTTAATTTATTATATATATATATATCATTTATTTTTTTCCAAAAATACTGTAAGAAAATTGAAACAGGGTTTATGCATATGTACGACCTACCATCTACATGAACAATATATTCCATTTCATATTTATATATTTTATATATTATCATAAATACTTATATATTGAATATAGATATTATATTTAAATCATTTTTTATTATATAATTAATTAAATCATGATCTAAGTACTAGTGTGATGAATAAAATGTCAAATCATATAAAAAACAAAGCCATTATTACCTAAAATGTTACTTTAACATGAAATTGTTAATAAACATGTAATATAAAGTTACAATAAAATCATATATTGTATGGTATATAATAAGTTGGTTATGTGGTAGATTATAATAAACATATATTTATTATAAATGATTTCTTAAAATTTTTGAATAATTTCAAGACTGAAGGTATGGGTTTTCTTGTCTCACTTTTATTTTTGTGAGATAAAAGCTATATTCACCACTAATTCTTATTCTTTTGTGTATATAATACCCTATTCAATTTTTTATCATGGATTTACATTATTTTAGGATACTAAAAGTTTCAGATGATGTTATTTTCTTATGGGTTTCATAATTCAATAGTTACTCAAGTATTAAGGGGATTTCTAGTCTCAATTTTATTTTTCTAAGACTTATGCCTTTTTCACCACTCATTTATTTTTTCTAGTGTACATATTTAAAAAACTGTACTATATTATCCTTATACATAATTTTATGGGTATTTAAATACTCATTTTATGACCTCTATTTCATTTTTTTTATGGTTTAAATGATACCGAATCGGTATGGTAGTTTTGCCTCAATTTTCATTCATTGAGACACATGTTTTCTTATGCACGTATATTATTTTATGAGGTGTATATACTACAATTTAAAATTTTATATAATTATTATCATTATTTAGATAACATTTTATATTAATTTAATGTCATTATTTCATGGAGAATATGAATTAATGTTCCAAAAGTGGTTTTATTTTATTGATACAATCTCATCGTTTATAGGGATAGTTTAAGATTATGATTCCATTGATGAAATATTTTGGTCCATATATTAGGAACTATCATTATTTTATTCTCCTATATCTTTAATGATATTTTCATGTATTGGTATCATTTTTCAGTCTTTTTTACTTATTATAATTAATAAGGTTTATTTATGAAATTCTCAACTTCTTTCCCTCTTCAGTTAGAAATCTATTTTATTGAAAACCAATGTTTTCACAAAAATTTTCAGAAATATTTTTAAAAATTATCCTTTAAGATAATTTTCTTGTAAAAAGGATTTTAGTTTATTTTTTTTAAATTTTCCATCTATTTTATCAAAACTATTTTCAATGAAATAAGTTTCAACAATGCTTTTTGTTTTTAAAAGCATTTCTCAAATAATTAAGGATATTTCATTTTAAGAAATGTATTCAAAAAATATTTCAATATTATTTTCCATATAAGATGATATAATTTAGTGTTACTCATTAATTTATTGTGATATTATCCAATGTTACCATTCATATTATTTCCCAGAATGGTTTATGTTTTTTATAACATGACTTCTATGACACTCGTTTCCCTTTCATGGGTTCTATGCTTTTGAATCCCACTTCTTTTAATAGATTATGATTTGATGAAATGATTATGAAACATTTATATTTTGTAAATGTTATTATTTGATGAAATTTTATGATACACGTTCCTTTTCATGGGTTATAATATTAATTTTTATGATCTTCTCTCACACATATGTAGGATTTAATTATGATACGTGTGTGACCTAGGCCTCCCTACATTGCATTAGGTATGGATTTATATCTCAAGTGATAGAAATTGAAGGAACAAAGATAGAACTGAGTTCAGTCAAGGACAACATAAGATGAGATGGTCCTGGGAGTAATCCTTGACTACTAAGATAGTCATGGTAGTGAAAAATGACTACCAAGATAGTTTGGGGAGTGAAAACATTCCACTAATATGGCATTGGAATTAAACCTTGACTACTATAGAAATCAATATATATGATTATGTGTATTCCAAAATTCAACTTATTATTCCTATGTTATTAATTCAAGGATTATTAACCTAATTCCCTTATGATTCATGTCTTATAAACGTCCAATTTTGTTGTCATGTCTCTTGATTTTGAACTTTGATATAAAGGGTATGGTATCCTTTTTCATGATCATATTCTCATTCCCTTATGATCATGATTATGCTTACATGTCTCCCTTTTTTACCCATATTGAGAATATAATCTCACACTTTCTTATGATTCATTTCCCTAGCTTATGAAGAATGGTTTTAAGTAGGAGTAAAAAATGGAAAGATATTTATGGGAGATGTTTAATATTATTCTCCATGTAAGAATATTTTTTCCATTTTTCAAAAGACACTAAACTATTATGGTTATCGGTGATGTAATTATCTAATGTGATGAATAATCATATAAAATGATGTAATATCCATCTATGTTAAACCTTGATTTCTATAGTTGGTAACTAGGGGATGGTTTAGGGAACCTTTAGAAAATAGGAGAAGAAAACATTTATGAGATCTACATGGATATTTTAATGCCAGTGTATAAAGATATATGTATGGATAATCCTATTATATCATAGATTCAAAAGTATGTTTCATGATTTTGGTATCCTATAAGTAAATTTTCATGATTATGTTTCTTTGTTATGATAAGTGTTACACACACTTTTCCTTCTACTATTATTCAATATTAGTAACTAGATAGACCAGAGTTAATGTTCAATTTTTCATATATGGATTTAATGGGAAATATGAAAATCGAGGTCCTAAGTGGATATCTCATTAAGATAATTGGTAATGTGGTATGAGTCTTGGTTATAAAACTAATTATAAAGAGACTGAAAATTACATGTGAAATGTATGGGATGTTCTAACAGTATTGTAAACATTAAATGTAAGAAGCATTATTAAATGTATATTGCTTAACCCTAATACATGATTTAATTTTCATATTATAGGTAAGGGGTTTTAAGGAATAATATGATGAATCTTGATCGATGGTTTAAGAGTAAATTTTGATGATTCCATTATATATGTTTTGGAGTTCATTGATTATGTTATATGAATCATGACATATATAAGAATTTTTTATAGATGTTTATCATTAAGGATGTACAAGATTGTGTTAAATGATATTGATGACACAGAAAAGTGATTTAATTTCATTGTTTTATTAAATAAAGGTAACCATTAACATGTTCATGAGAATGAGAAAATGATATTTAGTATGTATAAATACATTATGATATGAATAAAGTAAATTGGATAGTATTTATGCCCTAATAAGTGAAAAAATATGTCTTAAAAAAGTGTTCGATGCTATCATTGATGAAGATTAAATCATTTTTTGATTTATGTAATATGTCTAATAATCACTAGAATAAGTAAGAATAAATGCTTTAAAAAATTATTTATGGTAATTTAAATTATTACTATTTATAAAGAGAGTACATGATGAAGTTATTATCATGTTTGGTAAGTAACAAATAAGAGCTAATTTACGATATCTGTGGGATCAATGTTAAGATGATATTGAGAAAATTATTTAACTTATTTCTAAAGTGTTGGAATTTCATCTCTTGAAATGGTTTCAAGATTAACCATTTATGGAATGGTTTAATATTAATTTTTGTGGAGGTGTTAATGAATAATGTATGACTTTCCCATATTAATATTTTACCGTTTTCAATAACTAGGTATAACTTTTAACTATAGATGAAAGGAATGACTATTATGGATCTTTTGATCTATTAGTTACCCGATAATAAAAATTACCTTAATTTTTTCGAGTAAGATATAAAGTAGAAATTTATCAAGACAAATATAAAGGATGAGATTTTTTTTATTAAAAATAATTAAATAAATTAATTAATTCTTCTCATCAAAATTCCACACCTCTAGGGAAACAATCTTGAAATCCAAAAGGCTATTCTAGTACATCCATTTATGATAAATCAAATAGTCCCTTAGATCATCCCATATTTAAGATTTTGGGATCATTAAATTTACAGTAACCATGTTCCCCATCACTATCCATCAGAACTCGATAGATATATTTCTCTTAAATATAAAAGTTTTCACATAACATATATGTTCTTCTATGTGGAATCCCACTGAAGAGTTAATTTAGGTAGCCGTTATGATTCCAATGTTCCTTTTTTAGAGGTAGTTTTTTAATCATTTCTACGATGTGGGTTTCTATGAAAAGAACTTTAATATATTAAAGCATTGATAACTGAGATGTATTTAGAGGGTAAAATTCCTTTTAAGGGGGGTAGAATGTAACACCTTGTGTTTTTATGAATTATTTTTTTCGATTAATTTTATTTTTTGATATTTTTTATTTGAGACAACAATCAATATGGATTGTGTTATATAAAATAACGATCTTATTTTTTTATAGAATAAAAGTACCTATTTTTATACATAAAATATATAGATTATCCTTATGTATACACAACACTATTGTTTAATTTTTCATCACATAAACCCTACTTCCTTTGATATGTTGTGGGATACCCATTTTTTTCAAACTACAATGTAATATTAATATTATTAATAAAATATTATTATAGCTTTAAATAACTATTTGAATGGGGTTTATAAATATGATTCATTAAATTATGAAAATATGGTTTACACATGTATATAAGAAGTATTATTCCATTACCAAATACCTAGAAATGAAAAGAAAGCCATTTTCAAAACATATGAAATTTTTTACTGGAAAACAATATTGATGAAATCAAATAATTTTTACGCCAAAAAATTAATTAAAAATCATATGATAGATTATTTTAATGATATATATATATCATTTATTTATTTCTATCAAAAATACGATAAGAAAATTGAAACTGCATTCACGCATATGTACATACCACTATCTCTATGAATGTTGTATTCCATTTAATATTTCTGTATTTTATAGATTATTATAAATACATATATATTGAATATATATGATATTTAAATAATTATCTATTCAATATGATCAATAATAAAAGTAAAAATATATATAAAATTTTTTATTACTCAAAACCTAACATAAACATGAAATTGTTTATAAACGGGTAATATAAAACAAAAATAATATCATATATGGTATGAAATATAAGAATATTTTTTTAGATGTATAATAAAATTATATTTATTATACATGATGTTTGAACTTGTATTAATAAATTCAAGACATAATGTAAGGGTTTTCTGATCCTACTGGTATTTCTTTGAGATATATGCTATATTCACCACTAATTCTAGTTGTATAGTATATATAATTCCCTATAACATGTTATATCATTAGTTTATTTTATTTAATGATATTAAAATTTTCAATTGATGTTATTATTTTATGTATCTCATAATTTAAATGTTACTCATGTAGTAAGGGGATTTCTAGTCTCACTTTTATTTCTGTTAGACTTATGCCTTATTCACCACTCATTTATTTTTTCTAGTATATGAAATGAAAATTAATATAATCTATGATAGTTTTCATTAAATTTATTTTTTTTATTTAGAAACTTTATTGTATTAATTTCATGTGCTTTTATTGTTCAAATTTTACAAAATCGATAAAGAAGTTTTATCTCAATTTTCTTTCTTTGTGGCACTAGTTTTGTTATGAACCTATATTATTTTATGAGGTATATATAATTCCATTTGTCATGTTATATCCTGAATCTCCTTATTTTCATGATATTTGAATCTTCATTTAATTTAATTCTATCATGGGTATTATTATTTGAGGTTATCGATGTGGTTTGAGTCTATTTCCAAAATCTCACAATTTATCGGGATTATTTATGATTATGATTCAATTGATGAAATATTATGATCCATTTCTCATGAATTATCATGATTTTATTATACATAATTTGTTTATTATATCTTCATCTATTGATACAATTATTCCACTCTTATATACATAATGAAATTAATAATGAGTTTTTTAAAAAAATTATCTTTATATCTCTCTTTGATCAGAAATCTCTTTTATAAAAAAACCATGTTTTCAAAAAAAATCAAAATTATTTTACAAAAATAATTTTTTAAAATAATTTTCTTTGAAAATGATTTTAAATTTATTAATGGTTTTCAACGATTTCTTATAAGTTTTAAATTATATTTTCAAAGATTGTGGTTTTAAAAAATGCAGTATGTTTTAAAAAAACATTTTTTAATATACAAGGGGTATTTTCCTCGAGAACTATTTTAAGAGATTTTGAAAATTTATATTCCATCTATAATGGAATCCTTTGGTGTTACTCAATAATTTCTATGGATATTATCCAATACTACCATTTATAATATTTCTATAAATGGTTTTTTATGGAATGATTCTATGAAACCCATTTCTCTTCCAAATGAATGTTCATATGAAGCCTAATTCTTCTCATGGGTTATGATTTGATGCAATTATTAGGAAATCTGTCTATTTTCCATAGGATATAATATTATGACATGTTTTTGATACCCTTTTCATTTCATGGGTTATGAAATAATTTTTTAAGATCTTGTGTCATGCGTATGTATGATTTCATTATGAGATTGGTTGGACCTAGAGCTCATTAAAATGCATTAGAAAATGATTTATATATCATGAGAGTGGCATGAATGGAATGAGAAGTGATCACAATCTAGTAAAAGACATTATCAACTAATATGGTCTTATGAGTGAACCATGACTACCAATATGGTTTGGGGATTGAACTTATTTCACTATGATGGCCATAGAATTAATCGTTGTCTACTATGAAAAAAATCGTGCATGCTTTAGTGTTTTCCACATTTCCATTTATTATTCATGAGTTATATTTATTGGATTATGATCTTGGTTCCATTCTTATTCATATATGATCAACTACTAATATTTTTTACATGAATCTTGTTTGTGATCTTTGATATTCAGGTTTTGATATTCTAATGTTTTGATCATGTTCTCATACCCTTATTCTTTTGATTACACTTACATGACTCCCTTGTTTACCCTTACTGAGAAAATGATCTTAACCATTATTATTTTTCCTTTCCTCAGGATATTGAAAAATTATTTAAGTAGTAGTACTAATGAGGAATACATTTAAGCGATATATTTAAGATCTTTCAATAACTTAGAAGATTTTTTTTTCATTATACCAAATACACAAAACTATTATGGTCCACTGGCATGTAATTTTCTAATGTGATGTATATTCATCTAAAATGATGTAATATCCAAGTATTTCAAGAAAGGGTTTCTATAATAACCAATCATACCATCCAAAAATGATCTAATGTCATCTAAACACCACTAGTTTATTAAGCACAATAATTTCAATAGAATAAAATCACAACCATTGTATCAAGTGTAACAAGTGTAAATTGCTCAAAAACTATAAGAACCATAATAATTTCATCATGTAAATATCTGTAAAAATATTTCCCTTACCAAATAACTATTTAATTCATATTTTATCAATACACCATAGGTTTTTCATCCACTAATGTGGATATATTTTTACATTGTTTTGCCACGTCTATTTACTTGATTTTTAATGATTTAATTAATTATTTCAGCGCTTTATACTGAATAATTGTACTTTTATATTTTTATAATTAATTTTATGAATTAATCAATGTTCATAAATAATTATGTATTTTTAGTATTTAAATATATAATTTTAATCTTACATTACTTTTATAATTTAATTATTTCTTAATTAGTTTGGCTAATTTAAATCTTTGAGACTTTTTAATAAAAAAAAGTTTTATAAACAATTGTTTAATCATTTTAAATCTAATCAATTAACTAAGTATTTATTTTAAAATTTTATCTTCTAATTTGGTTTAATTATAATAAGTATAAAATGTTAAATAATTTGTCAAATCGTCCTGCTAATTACTTATGTTAAGAATTTTAGTTCAAATTAAATAAATAGTGTGCTTTTGATTTTATGTATTCACTTAGTTGTTTAAATAATTAATTAAGGGTTTTAAACCATTAATTGTTTCAATTTAAGAATTCAGTTAAACTATAATTTCACTAATTTTATTTAGTCTATTTGTGAGACAGATATGAGCTATCGGTGACCTGTTGGGTCACTGATGCCAACCTTTTCATTCACTACTTTCATTTTAATTAATTATATAGTAATATTAATTTAAGTCATTTATCAATTTAGTTTATCAAATATTCAGTTCTTAATTTATGTGTTATCTATTAATTTTTTTTAATGTTAAAAGTTTAATAAAAACTTTGTTTTAAATTTATGGTGTTTAGCATTATTTTAATTAATTATTTTCTATCTTTTTATTTAGTTTACTTAAGTTTTAATTTGAAGTTCAATCTAATTTTTAAAGGTCACTGTTAGTTATTTATTCTAACGGTGACCCTTGGTTCTACCGGTAACCCTATATGTGTTCCTTCAGTCAGTTTCCCATTTTATTTATGTACCGGTAACCTTTTAATTTTTCTGCATCGGTGAATTTATTGGCACCGGTGAACCTTTTATTTTTTTTGCCAATGGTGACTTTTTTTATATGGATCGGTAACCTTTTGTTTTGAGTAACAGTGACCCTTTGTTATTAAACTAATGGTGACCCAGACCCACAGTTACCCATCCAATCAGTGACCTTCTATAATTTTACTACCGATGACTCTTTCTCTTTCACTAAAGATGAGATTTTCTCTGGGCGTGATGGTGACCCTTTTCTTTTATTTCTATTGGTATCCTCGCCACCCGTTCACTACATCTCATGTTGATTTACCTTTCTCCTTTTCTTAATTCTTTCCCCTCACCGATAGACATCCACATTTCTCATATTGGCTTCCCCTACACCTCACCATTTCCCACTTCCATCTCACCCTCCTCCAACTGTGTTTGCTTCCACCATTTCCAACCCATCACTGATTATTTTCATTATATGAGCTATCCATTATTCCTCTACCATCGCAACCCATCCACCATTCAACCCACATACCTTCAATCTCAAAACCTCAAAAATTCAAACCATTAATTTAACAAAGTGAGAACAGAAACAACTTTTAAACTCAGTTATCAAAACGCAGAATCTCTTCAAAGCTGAACCCGGAGCTTTTACAGATCTAGATCTAGAATGTGAATAGCCTTTTTGAGAGAAATTGGTTTCACCACACCGTTTGGAGGAAGTGACTCAACTCGTCGTCAAATAGTTCACCGATTGAGATTTCACCAGCCTTGGAACCACATCGTACTCTGCTGAAGACGTCGAGGACCGCCACTGATCCACCGCAACACTGCGTGTTTCCGCTACTATTTTCAGGTTGAAATGGATGAGGACCGCCGCTGTGAAGAACTGAGTCATCGAATCTGAGTTCCAACTAAATCATTCGCTGAATAGTGCCACTTGTAGTTACCAATTTCTATGGAGCCGGTGCACTTCGCTGCTACTATGGATCTGAACTACTGGACTGAGTTGCAATCAAGAACTCAACCGCTGCCACTGTGGTCTCAAATCCGAGCCGAGGATGAAGCAGGGCTGATGAAGGAGCCCTCCTTCCATCTGCTGAAGGGAAGCTGCCACTGAAGCTCCACGTGGAAGAGATGATTGGGGGGAGAAGAAATCCTTTAAAAAAATAAATTTACTCAAAATGAAATAAATAAATTATTGAATATAATAACTTAACTATATATATTAAAAATTAAACATTAATAAATAAATAAAACAAATAAGGTAGATAATTTTAATTAATTTAATAAAAAAAATTATCAATAGAATAAATTTTAACAAGAATTAAATAAAATTAAACTATCTAACTAATAGTGAATAATTTAATTTTCAGAATAATAATAAAATAATTAACATTAATAATATTAATTTATTATAAATATCAACATAACTAATTAATATAATATTTAGAACTAAAATTCTAACAAATTTAAAATTCAAATTAAAATAACTTAATAAAATTAACTAATGAATTAGTAAACATCTTCTTTTGAAAATAACGTTAACATTAATTAATATTTTAAAATAAGTTTATTACTTAATAATAATATTTCATTATTAATTAATTAAAATTATCAAATTCATTTGTTCATGAAGATTTATTTAGTTTTCATTAACCAATGTATAAAATTTTTTATACTTAAATGTATAATTAACTTTTATTATTTAACTTTTATAATTAAAAAATGTTAATAACATTATGTTTTCATCTTAATATAATTTCAAAAATATAATTACTAGTTATTAGTAATAAAAATAAAAAAATTTATTTAATAACATTATCTAATGGTTTATTAATTCCTTTAAAATAATTCTAAATAAACTATTTTCTTAAATTATAATTCTTTAATTCCTTCGTGATTTTACTGTCTTGTTTTTCTACCTTGTAGGTTCACACCATAGCTTAAAAAACGTCTAGGCTCACACAAATAACTCATCCGGAGATAGTTATATGGGTAAAACTAGCGCGATGTGCCAGTCATGGAAAAATGCATGTTTGTG
The DNA here is from genome assembly GCA_963277665.1 of Viscum album. NCBI lineage: Eukaryota > Viridiplantae > Streptophyta > Magnoliopsida > Santalales > Viscaceae > Viscum > Viscum album. Next base: position 1,609,911,952 of record OY728150.1, read on the forward strand.
GTACATATGTGAAGAGCTTCTGATGTCGGTGGAAAATGTTCGGTGACAAGCAGCGGAAGACAGCTGCTACTTAAAAGTAGAGCAAGCAATATATGATGTGGAGAGACTCATTTATTCGAAAAATTCAAGGATCCATCTCTGATCAGAGGAAGTCCAGAGGGCCAATCTGGAACCACCTCTTATAGCTGGAGGATTTCAGGAGAAGAACATCTTCTCGAGAGTTTATCTTCCTTTTTAATTCTAGAATTTGGACTCAGTTTTTGTATGTTATAATTTGTTGTATTGATAATAGAGATAATTTCTAGATAAATGATATAGTTTGGGGAAAATTTGGAGTTCTAATGGTTATCTTTTAAATCCATTGTCACTTAATCATTTCGATGATTTCAGAATTGATCAGAGAGATTGATACTAAGGTCATCCAATTAAGTCTACCACTAGAACATAATCCCATGATTTCACAGTTAATTGGTGAGATTGGTTGTGGAAAAACTTTTTAGAGGATAATGAATTCAAAAGACTTCAAGACTTATGGTGAGTTCGAATTATTGTCATTTTTTTCAAATAGTTCACATTCGATTAATTATGGTGTGGAGAACTCTTAAATTGATTGGATTTTTTGACTTAACTCTTGGCGAGGGAGGTGAGTCATTATTTTTAAGGTGGTACTCTTAAAAAACTTTTAATTGAATTGGAATACCTTAAAAACCATAAGAATGAAAATTTTCCCACGAGCATTTTAATAGATAATTACTTTAACAGCAATCTATATCTATGTGTCTCTTTGTTTTCAACTGTCTCTACCTTCAATTTAGTTTAGAAACATGCTTTGAAGTTTTCTATCACTTTAATGCTTATAAAAAGTAAAATGAAATAGAGTAACCACTCTACTGCAGACAACACTGGTGTTATTGAAGGTTTTTTAGAGGGATAGTGGTTAGAATTGCCTTCCCTGTGGGTTCGACCCTACTTGCCACATATATTGTAGTTTGTGGGTATATAAATATTAAAATTTTACCGACTTCAACGATGGTTTAGGTTATGTTTTTGGTGCCCTTTATGGGGAATTCACAAGCCATTGTTCAAAAAAAATTAAAAAAAACATATATAAAAATCTAAAAAAATTTGAAAAATTTGAAAATTGAAAAAAAATATGTTTCACTTCTTGCTGAACTGTAACTATTATACTTTATAATTGTGCTATTTGAATTTTTTATCTACTTTTTAAGAGCACAAGACAATCTTATATTAGTCTAGATCCACTGAACATAGAAATAGACAAACATTTAACTACTCTTCGAAGAAAGAAAAACAAAATTGAAATGGAGAACATAGATAATAGATTTTCTAATAACAACATTCAAAATCATCTATAACCCTTTGATGAGAATTAAAGGCCTATTATGAGGGAATTCCAAATCCCTCACATTTCATGTAATATATCATCCATTAGGTTATCTCATAGAGCCAGAAATTATGTGCTAAAACAATCACACATTTTGTAGCTACTTGCATTTAATGGGCTCTCTAATGAGGACTAACTTGCCTTCATTAGAGACTTTTACAATACTGTGCACCAATTACCTCTTCTAGGACTCATAGATAATGAACATAGAATGATATTATTTACTTTTTTCTTTAAAGGGAATGCTAGAAATTGGTTTCTGACTCTAGATGAGAACATTTTCAAAAACTGGGATCAAGTGTATAATTCTTTCATAATGAAATTCTATCCCCAAAGATTAAAAGTTAAAATTAGAACTAATATAACTTATTTTTATCAAGAGGATGGAGAAGGTTTTCTTGAAGCTTGGGGTAGATTCAGGGATCTTCTTCGGTAGTGTCCCCATCATTAACTCCCATCTCACCTTCTCATGGATACCTTATATAATGGGATGTCATCCTCGGGACATAATCTAGTAGACCAAGCTACCGAGGGTAGTTACAATGAAAAAATATATGATGAACTTAGTCAAATTTTTAATAATATTTCTATAAACTCACAACATAAAAAATTAAAGAATGAAAAGAGTCAATATAAATGTTAATTCAAACATCGATTCATTGAATGAAACTCAAGCTCAACTGGCTGAAATCACCAACCAACTTCAATATTTAATGAACCAAGAATTAAATATAAACTGTTAACCAACATGTCTATCAAAATACCAACCAATATTTAAGGGAAAAGTCTATCCAATGTGTTATATTTGGGCATACTAAAAACTTCTATCCTAATTTTGATATGCCATCCCAACAACAAGAAAAATGAAACATTGTTAACTATGTTCCTAGAATGCCTCCTAAAGAAGATCCATTTTCAAACAATTATAATCATGGATATAGGAACCATCTAAATCTGTCCTTTAAAGATCAAGGCTTAATTAAACAACTCACTACCCCAAATTACTCTAACCAACAAAGACCAAATTTTCAGAATCAACAAAGGGGTGAGTCTTCCAATGTACAAGGAAACAATGACAATAAAAATTCTTCTCAGTTTGATCTAATCATGACTCAGCTATCCAAACATCAAAATCAATATGATTCTAATAAAATGAAAACTAATGTTAGAATGCAGAACATAGTAACATAACTTGGTCAACTGTCTTGGGATTTTTCATCTAGGGAAAATGGTATACTTCCTAGTACCACTGAACATAACCCTATAGATATTTCCATGAAGGTTGTAACTAGAAGTGGGATTAATACCCAAACTGTTGCTGAAAAAGTCCTTGAAATTTCCTAAAATGAAAATATGATTCAATCTAGAAATAAAAATCTTCTATGCACACATGCTGGAAAATCACAAAAAATCAATGAAAATTATGAGAATTGGAATCTCTCATTTTAAACTCAAGATGAGTATTCATCTAAAAATCAAAAGAATAAAGGAAAATAAAAGTTTGAGGAATAGGTGATTGATATACCTACTATCCTTAAAAAATTCTCCCCACCCATCCCTTTCCCTGAGATGCTGAAACCTCAAAGTAACACTAGGGATGAACTTCTTCAGTATCTTGGTCTCCTTTCCATTCTTCAAGTAAACATTCATTTCATTCAAGCCTTAATTCAAATCCAATTTTATTTTAAATCTCTTACAAAAATTGATTTAAAAAAAACACCATGGAAGAATTTTCTACTTACATCCTAACTGAAGAGTGAAATTATGTGCTTTAAAAAATCCCTACTAAATTTAATGATTTAGGTAGTTCTGTCATACCTTGTACCTTAGGAAAATCTAATCATCTAAAATGTGTGTGTGATTTAGGTGCCAGCATTAATCTTCTCCCATACTCACTATTTTAACAGTTGAGGTTGGGTGATATTCAACCCACCAAAGTCATACTGTAGTTAGATGATAGATCGTTCACTCACCTTGTGGGTAGAGTAGATCATTTGCTAGTTGGGGTAGGGAAACTTTTCTTGCCTATATACTTTTTATTTTTGTACATGGAGTGTGACCAAGAGGTTTCCATCATCTTGGGTAGACCCTTATTGGACACAGGTGGTGCTATCATTGATGTCTCTAAGGGTTAATTAATTTTCAAAATAGGAGAACAACAAGAAGAGATCAATGTGTTTGAAAATGTTAAAAGACCATGTTTTTTAGAAAACTGTTCAAAGTTAGAGACTTTAGTGAATGAGAACTCAATTGGAATCTCTGATGAATCTAAAAATAAATTATATACTGAATAATATAATTGTGTAGCATAAAATCCTATTGAATCTATCTTAGAAATTGGAAATTCTGCTCAAACGCTAAATCTAGAAAATTTTCCAAAACTGGACAATAGTTTAGTTTCGGCTATAGAAGGATCTTCTATTTCTGAACATAGGAGTTTTTTGAGTGAATTTGAGGGTGTTTATATTAACACCAACCTTGATGAACATTTTGATCATATTGAGGGATAACTTTTAAGACAACTAGATGATTCTTCTTTGATAAACTTGTTAAATACCGATCTAGAAAATCTAGACAATATACTTCCCACATTGGATAGCAGCACTTTTACTTCTTAATCTGAGCATGAAATTGTAAATCATTCATAATTTCAAACTCCTTACAAGAAATGTGTTTAAGATCTTGGACCTCCCCATCCTAAGAATCTTCCTTCTAGTGTATAACCACCCACTCTTGAATAGAAACCAATCCCTTCTCATCTTAAATATTCATTTCTAGGTGATAACTCCACTTTTCCTATAATAACATCTTCTTAAATAAATGAAAAACAAGAGGAAATATTGTTAAATGCTTTGAAGAAATTTAATTATAACATAGGTTAGAAAATATATGATATCAAGGGTATTAGTCCCTCATTTTGTACGCATAAAATACCTATGGAGCCTGACCATAATCCTAGGGTAGAATGTCGAAGAAGGCTGAATCTGAACATGAAAGAATTTGTGAGAGAAGAAGTGATTATGTTGTTAGACACTGGTATGTTATATCCTCTTAATGATAGTTCTTGGTTCAACCCTGTCCAGGTTATTCCCAAGAAGAGAGGTTTTACTGTAGTTAAAAAATGAAAAGAATGAAGAAGTACAAGTTAGAAATGCCACAAAATGGAGAGTCTGTATAGATTAGAGGAAGCTTAATGTAGGCACTATGAAGGACCATTTTTCAATTTCCTTCGTGGATTACATTCTTGAGAGTCTTGTTGGAAATAAGTTTTTCTTTTTCCTGGATGGGTATTTTGGTTACAACCAGATTCCTATTGATCCATAGGGTTATGATAAGACCACGTTCACATGCCCTTTTGGTACATTTGCCTATAGGTGGATTCCCTTTGGGTTGTGTGGAGCTCCAGCCACCTCTCAAAGGTGTATGATGGCTATATTTTGGATATTATTGAAATAATCATTGAGGTTTTCATGGATGATTTCTCCATTGTGGGGAGTACTTTTGATACTTGTCTAGGAAATATGGAGTAACTCTTGGAGGGGTTCATTAAAACCAACATTGTTCTTAGTTGAGATAAGATCCAATTCATGGTTATAAAGGGTATTGGTCTAGGGAAAAAGGTGTCCAAGAGAGGTCTGGAAGTTGATACAACTAAGATTGATGTCATTCAAAAACCGCATCATCCTGTAAATTTCAATGGTGTTATAAGTTTTTTAGGGCATGCCGGTTTTTAACAGAGATTCAAATAATTTTTTTCTAAAAAAACCAAGCCCTTATGTTCCTTTCTGGTCAAGGATGCACCTTTCAATTTTGATGAAAAATATTTGAAATCAGTTAATCTTCTTAAAGAGAAACTCACGTTATCACCCATTATCACTACACTGGACAAGAAACTCTCTTTTGAACTTATGCGTGATGCTAGTGATATTGTTGTAGGTGATGTCCTTTTATATAGGAAAGATTGGAAGTTACATGTGGTGTATTATGCTATTAGACTACTATATGATTCCCAAAAGAGTTATACCACCACTAAAAAATAACTGTTAGCTATTTTTTTTTTGCAATAGAAAATTTTAGACAGTATATGTTAGGTCCAAAAGTAATCATTTTCACGGATCATTATGCTTTTAAGTACTTGTTTTATAAGAAGGAAACTAAACCCATACTAATTAGATGGATTTTATTGCTACAATAATTTGACTTAGAGATTATGGATAAGAAGGGAGCTAAGAATTTACATGTTGACCACCTATCTAGGATTCCTCTTACTCAATCTATATTTGAAGATCCTAGGGAGATTAACTCTTCCTTTCCTAATGAGAAGCTACTTACTGTGTCAATCAGCCAATCTGATTGGTTTTCAAATTTTGCCAACTTTCTTACAATAGGTGTCTTTCCAAAAAAATTTCCTAATAACCAAAGAAATAAATTCATTTCTGAACTTAAATACTACCTTTGGGATGACCCACTATTGTTTATGAGATGTGCTGATGTTATCCTTAGGAGATTTGTGCCTGAGGAAGAGATGTTTCCAGTTTTATAAAGTTTTCACTCCTCACCATAGGGAGGTAATTATGGTGGTGAAAGAACTGCTCAATAAGTCTTCAAATCTAGTTTCTATTGGCCTACTCTTTTTAAGGATTCTAGAATCATTATAGTTGGTTGTGATAGATGTCAAAGGCTAGGAAATGTTGGTAGGAATCATGAGTTACCACAAAAAAGGAATAATAGAAGGTGATATTTTTTATGTTTGGGGTTTAGATTTCTTGGGTCCATTTCCATCATCTCATGGGAATGAGTATATTCTTGTTATTGTAGACTATGTTTCAAAATGGGTTGAGGTAGTGTCAATGCCTAACAATCAAGCCAATTATGTAATTATGTTTGTCAAGAAAAATATATTTACCAGATTTAGTGTCCCAAATATCTTTTATCACTAATAATGGAACACATTATAAGAATTATAAATTTAAAACTTTTATGGAGAAATATTGTTGTGTTAATAAAACTAGTACTCCTTATTATCCACAGTCCAGTGGACAGGTGGAAATTTCAAACAGGGAACTTAAACAGATACTTGAGAAAACTATGTAAAACTCTATGAAAGACTAGTCTCTTAAATTGGATGGAGCATTATGGGCATATATAACTTCTTTCAAGACCCCAATTGATATGTCTCCTTATAGGTTGTTATTTGGGAAATGATTTCATTTACCTGTGGAGTTGCAACATAAGTCTTATTAGGCAGTTAAGGCTATGAACATTGATTTTAAGAGTGATGGTGAGGGGAGATTACTTGATCTGAGTGAACATGATGATATTAGGAGAGAAATTTATGATAATTAAATGATTTATTAAGAGGGTACTAAAATAAATCACGATTCTATTATACAAACTAAATAATTCAAACCTAGATATAATTTCCTCCTCTTTAACTCTCAACTCAAAATTTTTCCTAGAAAATTTTAACTCAAGTGGTCGGGACCTTTTACAATTGTGAGGGTGCTGAAGAATGGAGCTTTAAAAATTATTGGTGAAAAAAATAAACTCATGTTAGTTAATGGGAATGAAGTGAAACTTTATTTTGAGGGATAGCCAAAGGTCTTGGCTACTTTAATAGTGCTTGAAAACTAATATCAAATAATGTTCGGCTGAAGACTTTAAAACATAGATCTGCATGGGAGGCAACCCATGGTTCTTTTTGTCTTTATGTTGTTTTTTTTACGTTGAATAAAGTGTTGCTTTTGTGCTCTGTTTTTTGTGAAATACCTGTTACTGGTTGTTCTTTGTCTCTTGGTTCTATCTCAGGATGCTGCTGCATGTGTCAATAAACGAGTGGAATTCCAATTCTGGAAGGAAATTGACAAGTATATTCAGGGAAGTACTCAACTCATAATTATTATATTTATTATTCTTCTCCTTAATGATTTAGGGAAAAAATCTGATTCATGTCTTGCTTTCCCGGAAAATTATGCTTATAGAAAATCCTGCTACATGTGTACTAAAATTTTTGTTGCATGGATTGAACTGTATAAAATTCCGCTGCATTCCTTGCTACTAAAATATAAAAAATTCTGCATATGTTTTAAATTCTTCTTTTATTGTAATGAATGTCTGCTTGTATAAAAATTTACATCTTCCTGTTACTTTGAGTAGAAATTCATTGTTCATTTAATCTTCACTGCTTGAAAATAAGTGTGAGGGGTACACGATTCTGGTATGTTGAATATACTTTAGGTGGGGTTTTTTTTAGCATTCTTTTATCTACTCTATGGAAAAAATTATTGAACTTATTCTTTTAAAATGCTTACACCCAGGTCACTGTGCACTTCCAAGTTACATGCTTGGTTTGAACATTAATTGTAACTTTGTGTCACTAGACTTAAATAATAATACATGTACTTTCTTGTGAACCTACTGATAAGTTATTTTTTGTGGAAAGAAACATTTTTTTACATCATTGAGACCCTTTATACATGTCATAAATCTGCTTTATTAAAAAAATGTTTTGAACCTTTAATGTTTAATTGTTCTTCTCCATATTTGGAAGTAAACTTTGGGGAAAATGTTGGGTTTTAAATGTGGGGTAGGGGGTCAATTCTTGACTGTGTTAAACAGTTATTAATTGAAAGCCCATCAATTCCCACTACAACTTAATTCTTTTTGTAAAAAATAGGTTAAAATTTTTCAAAAATTTTTCATAATTTTAGGCTGTTCATTATTATTCAAATGGGTCTTTCCTTTGAACAGTTCTTTTATTGGTAGTTAAGAACTGCTCTGAATCTGAAATTAATGAGTTTGGATGATTGATGAGTGATCTTACTTAGTGATTTGATGTAAATTTAGGTTAGGAACTATTTATGAGGGTAATATGGGTAGTTTTTTAATGGAATTATGATCATAACCCTTGAAACTGGAAGTTTGTATTGATCCTAAGGGACACACTTTTTTGTTATTATATAATTAATTGCCTTAATTAGCCAAATGTAAATGATTTTTAATATAAATCTTTTGGAACTGGAGTAATTTGGGAATTTGGGATCCCACGGTGAGTCTCTAAGACCCAAGATTATTGGTGCATTTCTGTTTACTATATTCCCTCTGTTCACCTTGAATAAGTTCCCATGCACAGTGCTTAGCACATTGATACATGGCTTGGGAAAAATTAAATAAAGTGTCTAGGGTCAAAAACGAGTTCACTAAGGTTAGGGGAATGATGAACACAAAATGAAGAAGGGGACAAATTATTTATAGTAGAATCATTTAGGTTGTATCATTATGGTTAATCACAAAAAAATATTATTTTTATTTTTGGGTACCTAGGTTTGATCTGAAGTATAAGGTTCTTCTTTTATGTTCTGAATTTCACATAAATTTTACCTCTTTTCACTCTTGGACTTAGAACTTGAGATTGGATTTAAATTAGTCATTACGTTGTATCACATATGAGGCATTACTTCTTCATTTCTTGATAATTCATTGCATCCAAAATTACCCTTAGAGTATTTGTTCGAGTCAAGACTTGATTTGAACATATTTTTCAAAAACCATGTTTCATTGTTTTATTCCACCATTTGGAGAAAGCTGGATATGTTACATTTAGAACAAAATCATAAATAATAAAATTTGTTTCTCATTGATTACAATGAATGAGATTTTTTGAGGACAAACAATGCTTATGTGTTGGGGAATTTGATGTGTCTCTATTTTTATACAGTTTTCCCACACCTTTTTACTTAATTTTCATTGATTTAATTAATTATTTAAACACTTTATACTAAATAATTATAATTTTGTATTTTTATAATTAATTTTTTAAATTAATCAATTTTTATAAATAATTATTTATTTTTATTATTTAAATTAATAATTTTAATCTTACTTTACTTTTCTAATTTAATAATTTCTTAATTAATTTGTTCAATTTAAATCTACGAGACTTTTTAATAAACTAAAATTTTTTATAAACAATTATTTAATCATTGTAATTCTATTCAATTAACATAGTATTTATTTTAATATTTTATCTTCTAATTTAGTTTCATTAGAATAGGTTAAAAATGTTAAATAATTTGTCTAATCGTCCTGCTAATTACATAAGTTAAGAATTTTACTTCAAATTAAATAAATAGTGCGATTTTAATTTTATTTATTCACCTAGTTGGTTAAATAATTAATTAGTTTTTATAAGACATTAATTATTTAATTTTAAGAATACAGTAAAATTATTAAGTCACTAGCTTTTGTTTTTTAGTCTACCGATGAGACAGGTATGAGCTATCGGTGACCAATTGGGTCACTGATGCTAACCTTTTCATTCACTGGTAACCTTTTAATTAATTATATAGTAATTTAAATTTAATTCATTTATCAATTTAGTTTATCAAATATTCAGTTCTGAATTTAAGTGTTATCTATTAATATTTAATTTTTATTTTTAATGTTAAAAGTTTAATAAAAATTCTGTTTTAAATTTATGGTGATTAGCTTTATTTTAATTAAATATTTTCCATCTTTTTATTTAGTTCACTTAAGATTTAAGTTTAAGTTCAATCTAATTTTTAAATTTCACCATTAGTTTTTTATTCTATCGGTGACCCTTGGTTCTACCAGTAACCCTTTATGTGTTCCTTTGGTCGGTATCCCTTTTTTTTTTTTTTTTGACAAAATAAGACGGATCCATTAATGATGGAGATCAGCAGAAATACAGGAGCATAACCACGATGGAAAATGATTGAACCAGAGCAAATCCTCATAGGGAGGGCCAATGCCTGCCATCTTGTGAGCGGCTTCGTTCGCTTCCCTTTTAATAAATGAGAAATTGCAGGAATTGAAGCCTTGTCTCCGCGAGTGAATACACCGGATAATGGGACCGAAAGGTTGAAGCCCGCCGTCAGTGAGATTGATGGCATTGATTACAGTGAGACAGTCGGATTCGATGTGAATGGAGTCCCAACCGCAATCTTTTGCGAAGTTTAATCCAGCAAGGTTGGCGGCGGCCTCCGCGACTGAGGGCTCCCAAAGTGCATAACGTGCTTCGTATTTGGCAGCGATAAGATTTCCCAGGTTGTCCCGGGCCAGTAGACCTAGTCCAACTGGGCCATCCTTAGGGAGAGAGGCATCCACATTGATCTTAAAAATCCCTTCCGGTGGGGGGCACCAATGTTGGGGAAGAGGAGGGTGGGTGGAAAGTCTTTGTTGTTCAGGGTGGTTCTGCCAAACCGCAATCCATGACAATGCCCGGTCAATCCAAAACCTGGGGGGCCTCCGGAAATGATTGAAAATGGACTCGTTCCGCCTATTCCAGATAATCCAAGCCAAAATGCACAGGGCGCCTGCGTAAGCCGGCGAAAAGGAGGAGCACCATCGCATCAGGAGAGCTGTGAGATCTGAGGCGGGGTCCGGGAACAGCTCTAAAGTTGATCCCCAGCCATTCCAAATCTCCTGAGCCCCGGGACATTGAACAAGGGCATGGAAAGGAGATTCAGTCACAGAAGGGCAGAAAGGGCAAGAGTTGTCGTCTGAAAAGTGTCTGTAGACAAGGAGGCTCTTAGTTGGGAGGATACCAGTACACACCTGCCACCAGAAAAAGTGAACTTTGGGGGGAACATTAAGCTTCCAAATTGATGTCCAGGGCCTCGCATCTCCTTCTGAAATCTGAGCAGAAAGAGCTCGCCGGTAGCCAGCTTTCACTGTATACTCACCTGAGCTGTCGTTTGTCCAGTAGAGATGATCTGGCCCTGCGTCTGACACACAGGGAATACTCAGAATAAGTCTCCTATCCCTCTCATTAAACCAGAAGTAGAGTTTTTCCAGACACCATCCCGCCCCTTGATCATCAAAAAGACAACAGACTGTGGCATGTTCGGATCCGGGAAAAACAGGGGATGACGCCTTCGTGCCTGTCTGATCAACAAGCCAAGGATCGGTCCAAATCTTGACCGTAGAACCATTCCCAATCCTCCAGCCTAGCCCTTTCCTCAGTAGATTACGACCGCCCCAAATGCTTCTCCAGAGAAAACTGGGTCGATAGCCAAGATGGGAATCCATAAAATCCTTATGTGGGAAATATTTAGCCCGGAGAACACGCGTGCATAGGGATGATGGGTTATTAATCATACGCCAACCTTGTTTAGCCAGCAAATCATCATTAAACAGAGAAAGGTCCCGGAAGCCCATTCCGCCTTCAGATTTTGGTTGACAGAGAGCAGACCAGGCGATCCAATGGACTTTATTTTTTCCGTCCTTTCGTCCCCACCAAAAGTTAGATGTTCTGGATTGAATCTTTGAAAGCACCACATCAGGGAGTTTAAAAATAGACATCAAATATCTGGGGACAGATTGAAGTGCCGCCTTGATGAGGATTTCCTTGCCGGCCTTGGAGATTTTTTTAGGGGTCCAGCCTTGTATTTTTCTTTCAATTCGATCCACAATAGCTGAACAGATTTCTTTCTTTGACCGTCCAACCACCGTCGGGAGCCCAAGATACTTCTGGTGCTTATCGACCCCAGGGATGCGAGCTAAAGAGCAGAGATCTTCTCTTTTCGGCTGGGGAAATCCAGAGCTGAAAGAAATTTCTGATTTACTCTGATTGATCATTTGTCCTAAAGCCCGTTCATACTGTTGAATCGCCTGGCAGATTGCAGTACACTCATTAGGGGTAGCTCGAGAAAAAAGAAGGCAATCATCAGCGAAGAAGAGGTGGGATATCGGAGGGCCCTTGCGACACGCTTTCGCCCCATGGATTATGGAAAGCGAGGCTGCCCTGGAAAGGAGGTTGGAAAACACATCAGCCACTAAAATAAAAAGGAAGGGTGAAAGAGGGTCTCCCTGGCGAAGCCCACGGGATGGGGAGAAGCCTCGGGTGAGCACCCCGTTGACATTAATGCAAAAGGAAACTGACGAGACGCATTGCATGATCATGGCAATCCATTTGGTGCAGAAACCCATCTTGAGCATCACATATTCGAGGAAGTTCCATTCCACTCTATCATAGGCCTTAGCCATATCCAATTTCCACGCCATGATCCCTCTCTTCGCTCGTGTACGCGTTTTCATGGAGTGGAAAATTTCATGAGCAATAATGGCATTATCAGTGATTAACCTTTTTGCCACAAAAGCGCTTTGGTTCTCTAAAATGACGTCGGGTAGCCAAGGCCGCAACCGATTCGCCAGGATCTTCGAAAAGATCTTATACGAGACATTGCACAGACTGATCGGTCGAAAGTCCGAGACCCCTTGCGGATTTTTCATCTTGGGAATGAGAGTAAGAATAGTTTCATTAAGAGAGGACAGGTCCGTTTTCCCCGCCCAAATATCCCGCATTAAATTGCAAATGTCTGGACCGATGATGTGCCAGTAATTCTTGAAAAAGAGGGCGTGGAATCCGTCTGGTCCCGGGGCTTTCGTAGAGTGGATTTGCTTTAAGGCCTTAAGAGTCTCGTCATTCGTCACCTCATAAGAAAGTTGTCTGTTCATATCGTCAGAAATCACAGGTTTGATGCATTCCTCAATCTCGGGAGAGATGTAAGAATGGCCTGCCGAGAAGAGTTTCTGAAAATGGCTCAGGAAAGCTTCTTGGATTCCCCCTGTGTCTGACACTTTACTGCCATCTGAATTAAGAATGCCAGAAATAAAGTTTTTCCGTCGTCTTGCTGAAGCCTTCTGGTGGAAATAACAGGTATTAGCATCCCCTTCTGCTATATGAATATCACGCGCTCGCATAGCCCAAAAACCTTCCTTATTGCGCAGGGCAACATCCAGCTCTCGTTGGGTTTCACTTATTTTGGAGAGAATGCTGCTAGACGGGGGTTTGCTAAGAAGATAGCCGATCTTCCTTTCAAGGAAATTGCATTGCCGGTCCGGATGACGGAATTTAGAGTAGCTCCATGTCTTCAGATCAGATGCTACTCGGCGAAGGTTGGTTCTCGGATCCGCTTGCCCCGTCTTCCAGCCTGAACGGATAACCGCCTCGCACTCGGGATCATTTGACCAGAAGCTTTCGAATCTGAATGGTTTCCTGGAACTAGTAACGTGCTCATTATGGGTACAGTTAATGACAATTGGGCAGTGATCCGAGCAGTTGAACGAGAGATGTCTGATATGGTACATTTTGAAGAGGCTCATCCAGTCCATTGAGCCAAAGAATCTATCCAGACGTTCAGCGATTCGAGTTCCATCATATCTGCCTCGGAACCATGTAAAGGGATTACCCGTGTAACCCAGGTCCATCAGCTCTGCCTTAAGGATCGCATCATTAAAATCAGACATAGACGTGGAGGAGCGCATAGCTCCACCAATTTTTTCCTTCTGGAACAGGATCTCGTTAAAGTCCCCTCCAAACAGAATGGGGCTTGGCAGATCACGACGAAGTTTGCAAAGAAGATCCCAAGATTTCCACTTTTCAGACTGGGAGGGCCAGCCATAGAAGCCCACAAACGTCCAGGTGGGGTTGTGGGGATCACCAATGGAAGCAGCCACATGGCGCTGGGAAAAAGACAGGAGCCTAACATCGATATTATCCTTCCAGAGCAGACACAATCCCCCTGAGTGACCCTGTCGGGGGACCGGGAAACAACCATGGAAACTGCACTTTAGGGCAATATTTGTGATGTCCTTGTTTTCCAATATGGTTTCGGACAGGAAAACCATATCAGGGCGACTTTGAGCGCAATAGCGCTGGAACATACGAACCGTCCGTGGGTTGCCAAGCCCACGGCAGTTCCAGCATAAAGCGATCATTGCTCTAGGCGGGGCCGGGCCTGACCCGCCTCCGTCTTTGTCTCTTGTGGGGTAAATGACGTACCTGATGCTTTCCTCCTTTTGGGAGGACTGGTGTGCATACCACAGGAATCGCTTTGCCGTTTCAGATCTCCTGGTTTGGGATTCCCTGGGCAATCGCTTTTACCACCGCCGCGTGCCCTTCTCCAGGTTCTACGAGTAACCTGTCCTGAAGGTGAGGCCTCAGTCATCCGAGAATCAGCTTGCAGAAGGGCATCAGTTGGGATCCGATTTGGACTCTGCTCAGCTTCAGGCGGATCCAAGGAAACATGTTTCTGTCTCGGAAGTTTCTCTGGAGGTTCTTTTGGTTTAGGTAGCGGCTCAGTTGAAGTAAGGAACGTTAAATTCGGTGCAGTTAAAGCGAAGTCGGAATTTGTGATACCCTGAATCAGGTGACTGTCTTGCCGGGCCCCATCATTGCATCTTCCGATAATCTCTTGGGAGGCGTTTCCATTTCCACTAAACTCAGCTGGGGATTCTTTAGGGAAGACAGGGGGTCCCATCCTTATAATAGAAGGTTGTCCAGATTCCGGTCGCCTTAGATGGGCTGCAATGAGACGGTCCCGATCTATTTGTCTTTCCGCCTCAGGAATAAATGCCTCTCTGTGTGCTTTGGCCCGGAGCCATGAACCGTATTGTAGGGTAATATTTTCGGTGGAATTCTCTGGCTTTGCCCCGCACACTTTCTCAATGTGGCCGATACGTCCGCAAAGGAAGCAGAAGATTGGTAGTTTTTCGAATTCGAACGAGATCCAGGTGTTGGAATCATCAATTTTCAGGAACATACCTCGCATTAAGGGTTCAGACACATCGATCTCAGCCTTTATTCGAACCCAGGGTCCCCATTGTATGGGGTCCGAGCAATCCCACTCTAGGAAGTGACCGATCCGGTCTCCAATTTCTTTCATCACATGTGTTGATCTCCCATGGAACGGTATTCCTTTAATTCTTACCCAGAACGGGGATCGGGTAAGTGTGCAATTCTGAATCTCGTCTCCCCCTTTAAATTCCTCCATCAGAATGAGATGATTGTCAAAGGACCAAGGTCGTCCTCTGAGGACTTTATCTTTGTCTTTATCACTGAAGAACTCAAAAACAAGGAGTTTGTTCTCAATTTCCCGGATGGCTACTCCAGCTTCCAATTTCCAAAGGTTTTGAAGGGTGGTCCTGAGGGCCTTTAGGTTAAATGGTGCCTCGGTTGCCAGTCTTCCGACAACCAATAAAGCCATACGTTTTGTCAAAGTGTTGTCTTCATTTCTACGGGTTGCAAGTGGCTCTTTTTCTTTGTCTGTCAATGTGAGGTTCTTCCATTGGTTCAGCAGATCCGTTTCCATGTTGAGAGCCACGAAAACTCCTAGGGAGGGATTGGCCTAACAGAGGTCCCGGCTTTTTTGCAGTGATAACCCTCACTTTTGGGAGATCACAGACATGATTCGCGAACCTCGTCAAAACAGGGAAAAACCAAGGCCTGACCCAGTTCAAAGACACACTGTCCAGGCCCGGTCCAATCAAAGGGCCCTTGGACCGGAAACCCCCCTCTGCAGCCAACGTCCGTGACCAATCCTGCACAATCAATTCATTCGCTAAGTGCCTTCACGGTCCGCGGTCGGGGCTACCGCGACCTCACTCACTCCCGGATTGAGCTCGCCGTGATGCACTCCAGTGTTCGCGGAACGGCTCAACGCGACGGGCTCTTCGCGATCTTGCTTCGCAGCTGGATCTTCGCGGCTGATTCTGCGCGAGTCAATCACAACGCGGCGGATTCTTCGCGAACAATGATTCTTCGCGGCGGCTTCTTCGCGAGACAAACCCACTGCGGCGGCCTCTCCTCCAACGGCTCGAGTTACCGCGAATGGGCAAAAGCGGCCAGCCCTGTGCGACCGGGGAAGCGCGGCCGGGCTTCACGAAGGTGGCTTCGCTAATCGGCTCTCGAGCCTGTCCTTCGCGAGGCAGGATGAGCCGGTTCCACAAATCAGGGGGATCCAACTTCGCGATGCAAAGTGGAGTCGACTTCGCGATGCAAGGGGAGTCGGCTTCGCGAAATCGGTCCTTCGCGACCTGGAATCCCACCTCACCGCCAACCTGTGGGCGGTGTCTTTTGCGGACCAAGCAGATCACCGACCAAGGTTCTCGTGCCCGGACCTTTCGCGAAACAGGGAAGTCACCGCACAGAAGAGGGGGGTCAGCGTCACCGCGGATCTGGGAATCGGCCACCGCAAATCGCGGATCTGGAAAATGACCAACGCAGTACGATCACCGCAAAGCGCGGATCTGGGGAAACGACCTCCCAGAATGGAAATGGATCTGAAAACCGCCTCTGCGAAACCGAACCTCCAAGCGAGATCTTCGATAATCTGGGTGATCGACACGGGAGCCTTCACCGATTTTCAGATCTGCGATTCAGCATGAAAGGTCGTCGTTGAGGCCTTCTTCGTGAAACAGGTAAGAAACTCGTCCGTTCTCACGATGCCGGAACCAAAGCTGTAGTTCTTCCCCTCTGGATCGTAGGCGTCGAGGGGCCGAGGTCAGACACGGGGCAAAGGATTCAGAAACGGTAAACCCCTCAGCACAAGGGAGCCAGGTGTGGGAGCCGGAATCCGATAGGAATCGGAAGAGACCGAGTCAACGGAGGTCTGGTCAGTGGGTGAGGAAACGGGATCTGTGGGTGGAAGAGGGGATCCGGGGAAGAAGGCTGGATCACAGGGAAGCTGACGACCGTCGCCTGTCCGGTCGAACGGCGGGCTGGTTACAACCTCCGTGAGCGGGACAGGAGGGAACCACGAAACCTAGGAGATCCTAGGAGAGACGACTCTCACAGCGGGAGAGACTACTATTCGTCTTCCACGTATCCCTTTTAATTTATGTACTGGTAACCGTTTAATTTATCCGCATCGTGACATTATTGGTACCAGTGACTCTTTTATTTTTCTTGCCAACGGGGAGTTTTTTATATGGATCAGGGTCATTTTGTTTTGAGTACCAATGACCCTTTTTTTAAAACTAACGGTGACCCCGACCCATTGTTACCCATCCTATCTGTGACCTTATATAATATCACTACTGGGGATTCTTTCTTTTTCACTAATGGTGAGATTTTCTCTGGGCGTAAAATTGATCCTTTTCTTTTCTTTCTACCGGTAACCTCCTCATCACTCACTGCATATCACATTGATTTACCTTTCTCCTTTTCTTAATTCTTTCCCCTCACCGATAGACATCCACATTTCTTGCAATTTCTTCCCCTGCACCTCACCATTGCACACTTCCATATCACCCTCCTGCAACTGTGTTCACTCCCACCATTTCCACCCCAGCACCGATTCTTTTCAAAATCTCTGCTATCCTTTCATCCTCTTCCATCACAACCCATGCACCATTCAACCCACATACCTTTAATATCAAAACCTCAATAATTCAAACCATTAATTTAATAAAGTGATAATAGAAATAACTTTTAAACACTATTCTCAAAATCCAGACTTGCTTCAAAGCCGAACCTGGAGCTTTTCCAGATTCGGATCTGGAATGCGAACTGCCTTGTTGAGAGAAATTTGTTTCGCCGCCCCGCTTGGAGAAATTGACTCAACCTTTTGTCAAACAGTTCACCGATAGAGAATTCACCAGCCTCGGAGCCGCATTGTACTCTGCTGAAGGCGCCGAGGACTACTGGTGATCCACCACATCACAGCGGGTTGCCGCTACTGTTTGTAGGTCGAAATGGAGGAGGACTGTCACTATAAAGAATAGAGTAGTCGATGTTGAGTTCCAGCTACATCATTCGCTAAATAGTAATGCTTTTAGTTACCAATTCCTGAGGAGCCGATTCACTTCGCAGCTGCTATGGATCTAAACAGTTGGACTTAGTTGAAAGCAATAACTCAACCGCCGCTATTGTGGTCTCAAATCCAAGCTGAGGCCAAAGTAGGGCCAGTGTAGAAGCCCTCCTGCCACCTGCTAAAGGGGTGCCACCACTGAATCTGTGGAGACCTACTCTTCATGTCACCTCGCCGCTGTATGGATGAATTTTCTAGAACCCCCACCGCCCCCATGTGGAAGAGATGATTGGGGGCATAAGAAATCCTTTAAAAAACTAAATTCATAAAA
The DNA here is from genome assembly GCA_963277665.1 of Viscum album. Taxonomy (NCBI): domain Eukaryota; kingdom Viridiplantae; phylum Streptophyta; class Magnoliopsida; order Santalales; family Viscaceae; genus Viscum; species Viscum album. Next base: position 1,609,930,241 of record OY728150.1, read on the forward strand.
ATTAAATAAAAACTTGATTGAATATAACAACATAACTAAATTTATTAAACCTTAAACATTAATAAATAAATAAAACTTATAAGATAGATAATTTTAATTAATTTAATAATAATATTTATCAATAGAATAATTTTTAATAAGAATTAAATTAAATTAAACTATATAATTAATAGTGAATAATTTTATTTTCAGAATAATAATAAAATAATTAACATTAATAATAATAATTTATTATAAATATCAATTTAACTAATTAATAAAATATTTAGAATGAAAATTCTAACAACTTTTAAATTCCAATTAAAATATCATAATAATCTTTACTAATGAATTAATAAACAACTAATTTTGATAATAAAGTTAAGTTCAATTACTATTTTGAAATATATTTATTACTTAATAATAATATTTAATAAATAATTAATTAAATTATCAAAATCATTTGTTCATAATGATTTATATAGTTTTCATTAACCAATTTAATAAACTTTTTAATAATTAAATGTTTAATTAAATTTTATTGTTTGACTTCTATAATAAAAACAACGTTAATAACATCATTGATTCATCATAATATAATTTCTAAAATATAATTACTAGTTCTTAGTAATATTAATAAAATAATTTATTTAATAACATTAAATAAAAGAGTTATTAATTCCTCTAAAATAGTTTTTAATAAACTATTTTCATAATTTATAATTCTTTATTTCCTTCTTGATTTAACTATGTTGTTTCTCTGCCTTGAAGGTTCACACCATAGCTTAAAAAATGATCATTTTCACACAGCTAACTCATCTTGAGTTAGTTACACGGGTAAAACTAGTGGTACATGCCAGTCGTGAAAAAACGCACGTGTGAGGTGCATATGTGAAGAGCTTTTGAAGTGGTGGAAAATGTTTGGTGACAAGCAACAGAAGATAGTGGCTACTTAAATGTAGAGCTAGTAGTATAGGATGCAGATATACTCATTCATTCGACACATTCAAGGATCCAGGTCTGAGCAGAGGAAGTCCAGAGGGTGACTCTGGAACCACTTCTTGGAGCTGGAGGAGTTCAGGAGCAGAAAATCTTCTCCGGAGCTTATCTTTCTTCTTAATTATAGAATTAGGACTCTACTTTAGTATGTTACAAGTTTCTATATTGATAATATAGATAATTTCTAGCAAAATCATATAGTTCGGGGATAATTTGGAGTTCTAATGGTTATCTTTTAAATCACTTGTCACTTAATCATTTTGATGATTTCATTATTGATCGGCGAGATCAATAGTGATTTCATCCAATTGCATGTGCCACTAGATCATAATCTCATGATTTCACACTCAATTGGAGATATTGGTTATGGAAACACTTTTTAAAGGATTATAAATTCAAAATAATTCAAGACTTATAGTGAGTTCATCTTGTTGTCATTTTTTTCAAAAGGTTCACAATCAATTAATTTTAGAGTGAAAAACTCTTAATTGATTGGCTTGTGTAAATTAAATCTTGGTGAGGGAAGTGAGTAATTATTTTTATGGTGTTACTCTGCAACAACCTTTATGTGAATCGGAATACCTAAAAAACCAGAAGAATGAATATTTTTCCCCGATCATTTTAATATATAGTTCTTTTAATAGCGTACTGTATCTTTGTGCCTCATTTTTTCAATTATCTCTAGCTTAAATTTAGATTAGAAACATTCTTTGATGTTTTCTATCACTTTTCTTCTTATAAAAAGAAAAAGAAAATAATGTAACCACTCCACTATAGACAAAAGTGAAGTTTTTGAAGGTTTTTTAGAGGAATAGTTGTTAGAATTGAATTCCATGTGGGTTCGACCCTTCTTACCACATATACTACAGTTAGTAGGTATATAAATATTAAACATTGACTGACTTCAACGACATTTTAGGCCATTGACCAATAAATCTTTTTATTCCAACAATACCATACTCAATATTCTACAGTAGCCATATATATTTTAAGGTTTTCAAAACCCGATTTTTCTCTTGAAAATATCTATAAAAAATGTTCTTAAATATTTTATAAGATTTTAATAGTCGTAAATCCTTTCAAATTTTTTTTAAAAAAAAAAACAAATTTGAAACCTATAATACAAAAATTATATATTTTCTTTAATACCAAATTATTAGTGGAAATCATTATTTTTGGAAAAGACATTATCATCAAAAAATCATTATAAAAAATAACATGAGTACCACTAATAAAATCAGTTATAGACTAACCAAAAAATCATGAAAATTTCATCTACAAATCGTTTACCATTATATAACTCTTATTTTACATCTTCTAAAGAGTTTCTAATTTCTTTTGGAAATCAATAAACTAATAAAAAAGTAATGTTTTTCATAATATGTTTGCAAAAATATGGAATTTATTCATTAATTTATGATTGTAGTGAAAAAATAATTATTAAATAAACATTTATATCCATTTTCATTTCATTATTATTAATGTTAAAAATATTTCAGAAACATTTTTTTCACATAGTGAGCTAAATTAATAAAAAAATTATAAAACTAAGGTTAACATGTTAAAAATTTCACCATGTTTTCATAACCCATGAATTAACAATATTACTAGTAATAAAACAAACTAAACATTTAAATGGTTAACAAATTAAACATATTAATGATTTTAAATGATATAATAATCATCGTATAAACTACCCTACTTCCAATCAAAAAACCAAGAAATAATAAAAACATCAAATTTCTAATTACAACTTCAAATTAACTAAAACATATAAAATAAAATAAATTTATATGATTTTTGTTTATTGAAATCTAAAATTATCAATTTCAAATATACACGTGATGTAACATCATGTCCCGGATGAAAATAAATGGTTCTACGAGATTATGGGTCATAAGGCCTCATGTTAATCTCCCCAAATTCTATAGACTTACAACTAGTAGCGAGAGACTAGGGTGTGTTTGTGGGGAGAATATTCACTGATATCAGTGTGTATCACATCGGTAGAAAACATATAAGTCAATACAAAAATATTAAAACATCGAGATAAAATGAAAACATCCAAGGAAGATATAAAAGAAAGTCCAAAAGAAATATCATATACAATGAAGATCATGTGATGTTTCTATAAATCAACCAAAATAGGTATATAGGAATCAAAATAATACATGTATCAAAACAAAAAAAAAGATAAAAAAATGAACTATCCATAATAACATAATGATCCTAGATCAGTGATTTCTCTTTGACTCCTATGAATAGCATAAGTCATGCAGTGTACTGTGGGTGGTTCCCCGATTCATAAACTATATCAACGAAGTCTGCGCGAGAACCCGACTGTGGCCAAAATAGGTTATTATATAACACTCAGTAGGCCACCACCAAGGGTGTATACAATTATTTTTTTTTGTGAAATAAAATTTAATGAAATTTGAAGTATATAATAGATATGAAACATTAAATGTAATGTGATAAAGTAATGTAGTCCTATCAAGCCAACCAAGACTCCCAGAAAGCATAAATCAAGCTCCAATAACAAGGAATCTGTAAATAGAAATAAACAAGTCACACTATCTAGTCTAACAACTATATCCCAATACCCATACCAGGAATATCTATAAAATATTCTAAAATATCCACCATTTTCATGTAGTACAATAAAGAATAAAATTAACACTTTTAGGACATATAATCTAGTATATTATTCACCATGGACTTGTCATATTATCAAGTCATCCATAATAGCCTTGGCATGTGATCTAATGTGTCAGAACATGAAGGGTCAGATCAAAGGTATTGAAAACCGAGACATCCTCATCAAGTAAAAGGAGTATCTCGATAGAATATGAGTAAATAGTTGGGTGGTTATTAATGATCATTTCCATTTCAATCCCAATAAATCAGGATCCAAGGGGTATTAAGGCCCAAGGAATCCTATAGAATCAAGACCGAATGATAAATCTCATCTAAGGCATATACTACCTCAAATCAAGATCAATGGGATAAAATTCCATGGATTTTAATGGAATTAAGGCATGTGGTTTACCAACTAGTGCATCTTCTACCATTATCTATTTATCAATTCACTTTAAACATCAATTGACAATCAATTATATTTCATGAGTTTACCAACCCATTTCCATAGTTTCTCTAAAAACCATTTGATCAATAAAATCAATATAATTCATGCTATCACAAGAAAAGGTGGTAAACCACATCCAATCCATTCAATTAAATTCAATTTAAATTATAAATGTATCCCACTAAATAGGGGAGCACACATGCATCCCATGTGTGGTATAATATTTATAAAAAATAAAAGGCATGCCCAATGGGTAGCCTAGTTAAGGAAAACAACCTCCATAAAACTAAAATGTCCTATTTTTAATCCCTAACATGTTCCAATTCATTCAATTCAATAATTTAATAAATTTTAATGGTGCTACTGGAAGGTTCGGTTTGTGGTGCAACAATGTCTATGATTATAAAACACCAAATCACAAGGAATAGGTATAGATCAACTATCGTAGGACTGTAATAGAGTTATTTTCTAATATCATATCATGAAAAGATCTACATCAGAACAAAAATTAATAAAGAATGATGAACTTGAAAATACCGCATATTAGATGGACAGAATATTAAAAGGAATAACACCATCGATACAAAGTCAATAGAAGAATGACGCGATATTATCAGAGGAATTACCAAAAAAATCCAATGAGACTAATAATGATGAAATATGATTTTATATGGAAAATTTGGATCAAAATCTATGGATTTCCATTCAAAGGTTCTCCCACATACTCAAATATATCCAATGGTAGATTAAAAGGACATAGATTTAGATTTTAAACCCAATAAGAGAAAATATGAAATTTTCCTACGAAAAACCAGGCCGCATAGTTTGGTCATATGGTTGGTTAATCCATGCTCTAACAATGTGCCCATTAATACTTCTAGGGAACCTTACAAAGACATGTTCAATAGTTTTAAAGACCATCCACCAGTTGTGCACTTTGGATATTTTAAAATATGAAGGTCCCTTGAACGGGCCAGAGCCCGAGGATGCATAGCATAATCAAATTGTGTGACCTCCTACATCCCAATATCAAGTATCACATTGTTATGCATAACCACATGACTTATACTGCATGGTATTTTCATGACCCATCCCCCGAGGCCCATTCCATGACAACCCCGAGCCCTCCTTCCATATTCTAGGGTCTAGAGACTAGTACTAAAAGGCGTATTCCCTAATACGGAAAGGCATTGTCTTTATAAAATGTAAAATCACACAAAAAAACCACAAAGGAAGATATGAACACAAGTAAATTGTATATTAAAAAAAGTGTGTACAGTAAGTAAAAGGGTCCAGAATACAAGACCAACTAGAAAGTACAAGAAAACCAAAAAGTTCAAGTAAAACTGAAAAACCGCACCTATTATCACCCGCCACGGATCCAACCTTAAGGGTAGGCAAATCTCTACAACTATCATCTCTGTAGTATGCCATGTCTATTATCCACCTCTGAGTTACCTCTAGTCTTGGTACCATCTTCATTAGTCAGCACTATCTGTCGTCTACACAAAACACAACATGGTGCGGGCATAGCCCGTGTTGGGGTGAGTTTAAAGAAACTAAGTAGGGTCCCCGAGACCCTATAAGGTCTCAAAAAATCCACAAATGATAAACCAAAAAGAATGAAAACTAATCAAAACCCTACTTAGGTATATGCCCATACATATAACTATGTTTTCGAGTAAACCCATCTCAATCATGAGGTAACACAAGGCCCAACTCGAAATCCCAAAGCTCAACTATCCCACAAAGGAAAGAATACCATGAAGGTAACATCTCAAAGGTAAGTACCACAATGGCAATGCCACACAAAAGAATACCAAAAAGGTTTCACCACAAGGGTACGCCACACAGATGATTACCACAAAGGTTATGACTCAGCTCACACTAGGTATAACTTAGGTTCGATAGTAAAGATGATTAGATGTAACTACTTAATCATATTACTCTGTTGATAGGAAGACCCATGTTGGATCCCACATCATCATACCCACGTAAGATCCAAAATCATCAAACCCACATAAGATCCTAGTATAGCAGACCCACGTAGGATCATAGAGTAGTCCCACATGGATTCCTAGAGCAGATCCAAGTGGGATACCAGAACACAGACCCGCGTAGGATCCCAAAACACAGACCCACATAAGATCCCTTTTTCATGTTCCAGCTAGCTACAGGGTTCCCACACTAAGCTAACTTGATTCTGGGAGAATCATCACTTCAAGCCACCGGTCAATACGACAACTTATTTGTAGTCCAGTGAAAAAGTATCCAAATGGACCGCCACACAATAGAGGTCTCAACTCAATAGACAGTGCATCAATCAGAAGCCCGGTTTGTAAGTTATTTCCCTTATTGTCCCGAGGGTCTGGTTGGATTCGTGTTCAATCCAACTCGACCATACCTTAACTTTATCCAAAACCCAATTGGGGTTTTCCAAAATGACTGTCTTGATACAAGGTTTTCGACGCGGAATTACAGTTCATCAAACGGACACCCGTAGCTCAAGTTATGTCCAAAATAACGAAAAAGGGTTGGAGCTGGTTCGGGTCGACCCGTCCTCACCCAGGTCCGAACCTGCGTCGGACCCGGCCCGTCGGCGCGACCTGGCTCACTATGCAGCGAGCGCTGGGAGGCTAATAGGTGGCCCGTGACTGGGTGGCTCTGCGATGGGTTCTACCCTAGTAGTCATCCAAGGGGGAGACACCCCATGGGTTCCCTGAACAGTCCAGCCGTTCTGGTTGGGAAACTGACCGGTCTGCGCCACTTGGCCCCGACAACTGGTATGTGGGACCCAGTGTCCTGCTCGACACCCCGGCTAGCCAGACATCCAACCCTTTTGTGCACCACACCACCCCCTGTGGCCGGCAACGAGCTGGCCACCCTCCTTCACCGTTGCGACCTCATGTCGCGGCTCCCACACACCTAGGGGCGCGGTCGCGCGCCGCTGCCCCCATCGTGCGGTCGGCCATGCGCCGACCACCGACCTTTCTCCATCATGGTAGATGGGTCGTGGCCCTTATCCAACAGCGTGGTCGATCCGCCAACATCTTCGTTGCCCTCTGCAGTGATGGTCGTTGCTCATGAGCCCCACCGGTGCCGGTCACCCGCATGGGTTTCCAGAAACATTCCTTGGGTCACCCGGTGAGCCCCGGTGGACCATTCTTCATTCCAAAGACTCCTGCACTCGACATGGGATATCTCCATCGATTCAAGACCATCATAAAACACAAAGGCTGTGGAGAGGTCAGGCTATGTTCGGTTGGCCCGCACACTCCATGTTAGAACGATAGAAATTAGCATATATGTTCTTAATTCAAGAAGGATGTCAAGAATGGGGTAAGGGGAATATAAAAACCACAATCACTACCTCAATTTTGAATTGACATCAGTGAGTTGAGGAAAGGACGTACATCGGTTCATCGTTGTTGATGGCGTCCCTCATTGGGAAGCCTTCAACGGAGTTCTTCATTGGAGAAGATGTTCTTCATTGGAGAGATTGTTTCTCCACAATTCTCTCTAGCTCTCGATTTCCAACAAATCCTCAAACCCAGAAAATGAAGATCCAACCTATTAAATTATGTTTACTAATTTAATTTATGGTTTTCACAGTTAATTATTTGAAGATGTAACAATTAAATAATTTATGTTGAAAGTTTTTCCCACATTAAGAGGGGTTCGGGTGGTCCCCACCACCATGAATTCAAATTGAGAGTTTCTCATATTCCGGTGGTCCCCACCACCAAAATCAAATTGGGAGGATTAAGTTCCCTAAATAAAATAAAGAAACATTATTTTATTTTATCCCACAAAATAAAAAACCCTAACATTCACCCTCGATCTACTACGGTCAGGGTGAAGGTATCCTTAAAAGGATATCAGCGCTGTGAGTTCAACGGTGTCCTCATATTTGAATTCTGAGCACCAGTTCAAAATTTACAAAAACTCAGTCGCTCGTTTACTAAATGTACCCAAAATGAAAAGTTCAGAAATACATTTCGGGCACTCCGGCCCTCAAAATCATGGACCTTCAATTTTTTCAGACTCATAATATTCTAATATAATTTAAAATAATTCATGGAAAATCTGGGTCATTACATTCTTCCCACCTCTGGGCTTTGCGTCCCTGAAAGCCACAACCCAAACTAAAGAAACAAGTGGGGGTATTGAACACGTATCTGAGCCTCCCGCTCCCATGTTCTCTCCTGGAGGTTCCCATGCTTCCAAAGTACTCACAACAAAGGTATCTATTTCCTACGATGGAATCTCTCTTGTCGACCCTCAATCTCAACTCAAAACTCTGTAAACGTCGCCCCATAGTTGATGTCCAGCTCTCCCCAGTCAATTATGTGTGAAGGTTCATGCATGTATCTTCTCAGCTAGGATATGTGTAGGACATTGTGCACCCGATGCAACTGAGGGGGAATTACTAGGCTGTAATCTACCTCGTCAACTCTACTATGGACCCGAAAGGGTCCGATGAACCTTGGATATAACATGTCGCCCCAGCCAACTCTCCACAAACCTTATCATGGTGAGACCCATAGAAATATGTGGTCACCATCCTCAAACTCTAGAGGCCTCCATCTCCTATCGGCATACATCTTCTGTCGGCTCTGTGCAGTCTTCATCTGCTCCTGGATGATTTGCACCTTCTCTGGGGTAGCCCATACCATCTCTAGTCCCGCGAGTGCTGACTCCCCTGGGTCAGTCTAGCACAAATGCAATCTGCAAGGTCAACTATACAGAGCCTCAAAAGGTGTCATCCCAATCATGGAGTGATAGTTTTTGTTTTATGCAAACTCCAACAAGGGAAAGTTATCCTCGCCGCTGCGACTGAAGTCAGGGACGCAAGCACGCAACATTTCCTCGGGGTCTGAATCGTCCACTCAGTCTGGCCATCCGTCTGAGGATGGAAGGCGGTTCTCAAATGAATTTGCATCCCAAAAGCTTCCTGAAACCCCTTCCATATCCGGTAATTTAAACAAGTATCATGATTGGACACAATTGTCGAGGGTACTCCATGTAGCCACACAATCTTCTGCATGTAGAGGCATCCCAAGCTCTCTACTGAACCATGCTCTCTGATCAGTAGAAAGTGGGCCGACCTGGTGAGTTGGTTAGAGATCACCCAAATAGAATCATGAACCATAAATGTACGTGGATATCCTATCACGAAGTCCATGGATATCCCATCCCACTTCCTCTCTGAGACCTCTAAAGGATGAACTAAGCCTGCTGGTACTTGATGCTCCGCCTTCACTTGCGGACAAGTGAGGCACTAAGAGACAACTCTGCTACTTCTTTCTTCATTCTCGGCCACCAGTTCCATCATTGAAGGTCTTGGTACATCTTCTCCACTCCAGGATATACCGCTAGAGGGGATTTGTGGAACTCCCTCAACACTTCCTCCTGAAGAAAAACTGGTACCGTGGAACTTCCTCTAAAAAGGATGTCATGCTCCCCACCTTCAAAAATTCCATCAAGTGATATCTTGTAGATATCTGAGCACATCGAGCCTCACAGTCAGTGTCCCCACACTGCACCTCCCCGACTCGCTGAAGAGGTGGGGGAGTGACTATAAGATACAGAAGAAAAGCTACTCCATTTTGTTCCATAAAGGTTATCTGCAAAGAGGTGAGCTGCTTCATTTCCTCACCTTGCAGTTGTATACCAGATCTCCTACGTAGTGCTTCTACCACAATGTTCCCCTTCCCAATAGTATAAACTATCTCGAATTCATATTCCAAGAGGATAACTAGCCAATGTCATTGTCTCAGGTTCGGGTCCTTTTGGGAGAAGATATACTTGAGAATCTGGTGATCAGAGTAGACTGTAAAACACTCTCCCAACAGATAGTGTCTCCCCATCTTCAAAGAGCAGACCACTGCTACTAACTCTAGGTCATGGGTAGTGTAGTTCTTCCCATGATGTCTCAGCTATCGAGAACTATATGCGATTATTGCTCACTCCTACATCAGTACAGATTCGAGACTGGTCCCTGATGCGTCGCAGTAGACTACGTACCAAACGCCCTCCTCTGGAAGCCTCAATATGGGGGCACTAGCTTGCCTCTACTTCATCACCTAAAAACTATGCTAGCATCTCTCCAACCACATGGAGGGTTTCCCTTTCTTCTTCAATGGTGATAAAGGTGCTGCAACTCTGGGAAACCTAGCAGAAATCTCAAGTAGTATCCAGCCAAACCCAGGAAACTTAGTACCTCCATAACACTCCTAAGTGGCTCCCAAGAAAGTACCACCTCAATATTCACTAAATCCACCACAACTCCAGCCTCTGAGATGAAATATCCAAGAAAGTGAACCACTCTGATCCATAACTGGCACTTTGAGAGATTACCAAAAATCTGGTGCCCCCGGAGTGTGTCCAGAACTATCTACAGATGGTAGGCATGCTTCTCCTCAGTATCCGAGTAGATCAAAATGTCATCAATGAAGACCACCACAAAGCGATCAAGATATGGTTGAAACATCTTTTTCATGATTCCCATGAACAATGCTGGAGCATTTTTCAGGCTGAATTGCATAAACAAGTACTCGTAGTGGCCATACCAACATCTGAAAACCGTATTCTAAACATCCTCGTCTCGTACTCTGAGCCAGGGATAGCTGGATATGAGGTCTATATTTGAGAACCACCATTCCTCCTTTAGCTAATAAAAGTGTATGTCAATCCTCGAGAGTGGGTACTTGTTCTTCATTTTCACCTGGTTCAGGTGCCGATAGTCAACACAAAGTCTCAAACTCCCATCCGCCTTCTCGGAGAACAAAATCGGGGCTGCCCCAGGAGAAACATTGGGTAGGATGAACCCCTTCCCATGTATGTCGTCCAGATGTACCCACAGCTCACGAAGCTTCATAGGAGCCATCCGATATGTAGGTGTAGATATCAGTGTCATACTGGGGTACAAGTCAATATAAAATTCCACGTCTACATGAGGAGGTAGACCTAGAACATCACCAGGGAAGATATCCATGTTCTGGACCACCACTACAGGTTAGCTCAGACTCTCCACATCAATCTCTTTAAGGGTAAAGATAGCCAAATGATTAGTGACCAGCTGCACTCTCCTCCGAGAAAGTCCATCATGTGCTGTAAAGGCTCCCTTCTTGTCGGTGAAGGTAAACCCAGTCCCATCCATGCAGACACACCACACTTTTCACCTAATGAAGTCGATTTGGGCATGGGTTGTAGATAAACAATCAATACCCAAGATAATTTTTTAAGGCCTCAACACCTCTACTAGAAGATCCTAGTCGAAGCTCACACTACCGGTACTGGTGTTTAATCATCGAATCCTCTCCCATAAGAGTACCTAGCCATAAGGATCAAAACAACGGCTCCCCCAGAATCTCCATGCTATGAAAGAGGGTAGTGGTAATAAAAGAATGACTGGAACCTGTGTCTATAAGTACCGCAGCTAAGGTAGAGTAGACATAGATCGTACCTCGTAGCATCTCTGGAGCACCGTGGTCGTAGGCCTCAACTACCTGGAGATGATCTCTCCCCTTTCCACCTTCTCCCTATGGTCGGGGTGGACCACCTAGTAGTGGTGGTGGTAACACCTCAAATCATCCCCCACCGCCAGTTGCATGGCTAGCTCCTCTGCCACGTCCTCCTGTTCCCTGTGGACCTCCATAGTCAAACCTCTGACTCTGCCTGGGAATTCCTTCAACTGTCTGCTGATCATCCGTATGGTGGGTCAGGCAGTCATGTTCCATGTGACCCTGCCCGCTGCATGCATAACAATTCCTACTCCTCGCATGTCTGGATCTGTCTTCAGTACCCCGCACAACTGACTCTGAATCCTGTGGTCGTCCACCTATACGTCTAGTCCTCTTAGACCTCAGTGACATCTATTCTCTTCCTGCTACATAAGGCTCCGCTACCTGACTCCCGGTGGTGGGTCTCGCTGCTGGTGACTGGTCAGCAAGAAAATACTCCACTAAGAGGGCACACACTAACACCCTCGCCTGTGTCGGGATGCTGAGAGAAATCATCGAAGCCCTGATCTCCCTCCTGAGTCCCTACTTTAATGTCCAGGCCCTGAATAATGGGTCTTTCACCATTTTAGTGCAGCAGTGTGAGAGTTCGTTGATCCTCGCTGAGTATTGAGCCACAATCATGCAGCCCTGCTGCAGATGATGAAGTCCCTGCATGCGCACTGTGAAAAGGGTTGCTGGGACAAACTCCTCCTGAAACAGGTTATCAAAGTTTTTCCAGAGAAGTTTCCCCTCATCGTGAACCTAGAGCATGAAGCCCCACCATCTTCCTACTTCTTCTTGTACAAGATTGGCAGCAAGGATCACCATGAGATCAACCCGTGTCTCTACCTATTGGAAGACTCTCACCACAGCCTCCAGCCAATCCTCGACCACATGTGGGTCCATCTCACCCCAGAACCTGGGTGGCCTCTAGCGATGGAACTCTTGAATCACACTCAATTGGCATAAACCCTCTGCTACTGGGGTTGTTGGAATCGTTGGCCCAACAGGTAATGTTACCGTTGGTGCCTCCACTGGTGCCTCTACTGATAAAGGGTCCTACACTGATCCCTCAACGCTCGGTGGTCTTTCATCGCATACTATACTCAAAACCCTATCTGGATGTCTGTGTGGAGGCATCCTGAAAAGAAATAGGTGTTCCACGGTCAATTAGTTATACCTGGTGAGCTGACTCAAAGCGTTCACAAAGAAAACTTTTCAAAACCCACAAGCAATTTGTGTTTTAATGCAGTGAGTCAGAAATCAGAAGTCAGGGTCCTTGTGTATGGATATGTCCGCCACTGGCCCAACAATGGATTCCCTAAACTGATAACCACATAGATAATACTTAACACTATTACCGTTAAATGATCAGAGTCCAATGTTCTAAAGTAGAACCGACTCCTCTGAAACCAATTTGTCACAACTCGTCCCCCCAGGGCCCATGTCGTGACTACCCCAATCCCACCATACATAGGCTAGGGGCTAGTGTGTAGCACCAAAAGGAATATACCCTAAAATGGGAAGTCATTTCCTTTATAACCTGTAAACTCACACAAACAAAGCACACAACAAGATAAGAACACAAGTAAACTGTATAGTAAAAAGTGTGTGTACAGTAAGTAAAAAGGGCCAGAATACACGCCAAACTAGAATGTACAAGTAAACTGAAATGTGAATGTAAAACTAAAAAGTAGCTCTTGTGATCACCTGCCAAGGATCCTACCTGATGGGTAGGTACAACTCTCAAATTTTCATATGTGCGGTATGCCATGTCTAGTGTCCACCTATGATCTACCTCCAGTCTAGGTACTCTCGTCCTCAGTAAGCAATGTCTATCTTCAGCACCAAACACAACAAGGTGTGGGCATAGCTCGTGAAGGGGTGAGCTTAACGATACTCAATATGGACCCAAAGACCCTTAAAGGTCTCAAAAAATCCATAAAGGATAAACCTCACAGCATGAAAACAACTGAGAACCCAACTTAAGTTAATGACCATACATATACATAATTTGTCGAGTAAACCCATCTCAATCATGAGGTATCATAAGGCCCAACACAGAAGCCCAAATCTCAATTGTCCCACAAATGAATGAATACAATAAAGGTAACACCACGAAGGTTAGTACGACAGATGTAACGCCACATAGAAGAATACAAAAAAGGTTTCACCATGAAGGTATGAACCACTAGGGTAATCCACATAGATGATTAAAACAAAAGTAAAGACTTAAATAACACAAGGTATAACATAGGTAATGTATTAAAGATGATTAAATGTAACTACTGAATCATCTTACTCAGTTGAGAGGCAGACCCACATAGGATCCGACATCATCAGACCCACGTAGGATCTAAAATCATTAGACCCACATTGGATCCTAGTACATTATACCCACGTAGGATCCTAGAGTAGACTCACGTGGATTCCTAGAGTGGATACAAGTGGGATACCAAAACACATACCCACATAAGATCCCAAAGCACAGACCCACATTGGATCATTTTCTCATGTTACTGCCAGCTACTAGGTTCCCGCACTAAGCTCGCTTGATTCTGGGAGGATCCACTCCTCAATCCACAAGTTGATACTCTAAATTCCAAGAAGTCCCACTAAGAATTATTCCAAAGGACTGCCACATAATCGGGGTCTCAACGCAATAGACGATGCGCCAATCGGATGACTGATTTGTAAGTTATTGGCCTCTTAGTCCCGAGGGCCCGTTGGATTCGTGTTCAATCCAACCAGATCATACCCAAACATTATCCAAAACTCAAGTGGGGTATACCAAAAGGACCTTCTCTATCCAAGGTTTTCTATGCCGCATATGGTTTTTCAAACGGACACACGTAGCTCATGTTATGACCAAAAGAACGAAAAAGGGTAGGAGTCGGTTCGGATCCGGCCTGACCCCGGTCCGGCCTTGGGTCTGACCCTGCCCGCTGGATCATGCCATGCCTGCCGACGCGACCCGGCCTGCTGCACTTCCTATGCTGGGCTGCCCGCAGCAGGCCCGTGGCTGAGTGGACATGTGGTGGGGTCCTCCCTAGTTTCCACCCAAGGGGGATGTGCCCTTGGGTTCCCCGAACGGCCTAGCCGTTCTAGTTGGGTAGCCGACTGGTCGACACCATGTGGCACTGGTAGCTAGTATATAGGACCCGGGGTCCCCCTCTGCTCCCCGGCTAGATGGATGGCCAGCCCTCCTGCGTGGCGCGTTCGCGCACCACGCCTCCACCGGCGGCAGACAGTGAGCTGGCCACCCTCCTTCGCCACCGCAACATCATGTCACGGCTTCTGCATGCCCGATGGTGATGTCGCGGGCCGCCGCCCCTTTCGCGTGGCCGGCTGCCACCATTTCTCTACTGCGGCTAATGGGGCCCGACCCTTCTACGGTGGTGCGGTCACGCCACCAACGTCATCGTGGCCATCCGGAGTGCCGGTTGCTGGTACGGGTTGCCTGTGACGTTCCTCAGGTAACCGAGCGCACCCTGGTGGACAATTCTTCATTACGAAGACTCCTGCACTCAACTTGGGACATCTCCATCGATTCAAGGACATCATAAAACCACAAATGTTGTGGAGTGGTCGGTCCGAGTTCCTTTATCCTTCACTCTCCGCGTTAGAACGATAGAAATTGGCATAGATGTTCTTAATTCAATAAGGATGTCAAGAACGAGGTAAGGGGTATTCAAAAACAACAATCCATACCTCGATGGCTCATTTATGTCGGTGAGGAGATGAAAAGATGTACATCTGTATGTCGTCATTGAATACATTCCTCATTAGGGATCCTTCAACGGAGTTCTTCTTTAGAGAAGGTGTTATTCATTGGAGAGATTGTTTCTCCACAATTCTCTCAAGCTCTCCTTTGCCAAAAAATCCTCCAACCTAGAAAATGAGGATCTCAAATATTAAATAATGTCTAATAATTTAATTTAACATTGGGACAATTAATTAATTGAAGTTGGCATAATTAATTAATTTATGTTGAATGGTTTTCCCATATTAAGAAGGGTTCAGGTGGTGCCCACCACTATGAATTCAAATTGAGAGTTTCTCAATCTCGGGTTATTCACACCACCAAAATAAAATTGGGATGATTAAATTCCATAAATAAAATAAATCTACTTTATTTTATTTTCTCCAACGAAGAGAACAAAAACTAACTTTGACCCTGGACCTGCTGCGGTCATGGTGAAGGTCTCCTTCAGCGAATATCAGCACTATGAGTTCAACAGTATCCTTAGATTTCAATTTCGAGCAAGGGTTAAAAAGTAACAAAAACTCACCCGCTCATTTACTTAACGTACCTGAAAAAAAGATCATAAATTCATTTCAGGCACTCCGGGCCTCAGAATCACGCGCTGTCAATTTTCACAGATTTGTAATATTCCCATATAATTAAAAAAAATACATAGAAAATCTGGGTCATTAAATTTATCTCATAATTGGGAATCCTATCAGTTATTTTTCAGAGGTCGGGCCTCGGGCTCCGAACAAGCCACAGATGCCCCCAAAACTCATATAATCTCAATGGGCATTCAGAGTTAACCATAGAAAAGAATTTAAACCAAATAAAAATATTTTTACCTTATAGGAATCCTCTGGATCATACACCTGACATGTCATACAAATCATGAAATTTAAGGCTAAAATAGTCATGTTGTATCACCCGGATATATTAAATGAATACAGAACTTAATGGTGTCGATGAACTGCCACACCAAACCTAAATAAACTACAGAATATATTCAAAAAAACTGAGCCATTAAATAGGAGGGTAGGCATATTATTAACATAATAATTAAATACATATAAATGACCTACTCAATACAGAAAAAATATATTAATTCTTATAAAATAAGTACTCAATTTTCAATAATATTATTTTATGCTTCAGAAATAAATTTCCTTCAAAAAATGATTTTTATTAAGTTTTTTTTAAAATAATTGAAAACTTTATAAGACATATATACATTTATATTATAAACCTAACATCATTTTTGTAATCATCATACCAAAATTATATTATGTTAATTTTTTTTATTTTTTTCAAAGATTAATTCTCTAGTGAATAGTGAAAATATTTATTTCTCTTGAAAGTGTATTTTTCCAACCATTTACAATATTCCATTTATTTTTGAAATACTTTGAAAGAAACATAAGTTCTATTATATTATGAATACTAATTGTGGTAAAATTAATCACCTTAGTAAAAGGTAAATCTGGTTAATCAAGGTATAAACTAAGTGATAAGGCCATAATTTTTTATCCTAATTTTTATTTGATGAGTGGATTTGACCCTAATATCCTTAGGCTTTAAATTTAAATTTTAAATGAAATATATTCCTAAAAATGACCCATATACTATTTATAGAAAATATTTTTAAAAAATTTCACTATATTTGTAATAAATATTTATTATGTGTCTACATAGAGACAAATGAAATATATAACTTGAAATAAATGTCAATTTTGAGATTAATGATATTATTTTCTTGATATAAAATTATTTCTAATTTTAAAAATTTATATAATTGCCATAAATTCTTGTGAAAACATCATAAAAAATGTCTATGTTTTTTTGGATTATATTCTATGGACTCGTAATGATCTTATATTTTGATATTATCAATTGTTTCCTTTTTGAAACTAAAACTAACTTATATTAGTTTAATATTTGATAAAATTCAAAATGTTCCCCTTACATCAATTATAAATGGACTCCAATTATCCTAATTATTCACACCACTATGATCCATCTAGCATAACCAACCCTAATAGTTTTCCTTTAAACATCCTTATCATATTTATGGATATCCTATTCTCCTCAATAGAATAACCCTAGGATCATGAAGAGGAATTGAAAAGTAGTTTTTCAAAGAACATGTAATCCCCATAACCAATCATTATCATTTTACATCTTCTTTTACATCCTAAAAATCAATTACATTTATCATAATTGTAGAATTATTATCCTTAGTATAATTAAATGTTATCATTATTATGAAAACACCATTATAATCCCACATTCCCATCAAATGGGAAGTGAATATATTATTCATGAATACGAATGGATTTTCACCAATGCGTTGTGATAAAATTCATTTTCATGAACATATTTTAAAGATGGATATTATGATCTGTTTAATGCTTGTATAATATATTTTAAAAATAATTATAACATTTTAATTATAATATCTTATATAAATTATCAACATCCAATCCATTGGGAATCGATTACATCGATCTGCCGTATGAGTGGACTGCCACTTCCATGAAGAGATGTGAGTAAATTTTTATTTCTATTTTACTTTAATGGAAGCGAAGATATATTTGTTTAACATGTATGATTTATAGGATATATTAGTGATTTGTTAATGGTGGATTATAATTTACCTTTTTTTATTTTATCTATCGAAAAATGGAAACAAAGTTCATACGTTCATACGACCAACTATCTCGATTAGCAGTGTAATCCATTTTTAGTCTCTAACATTAATGGATTTATATAAATAAATATGTAAAGAATATATTTTATATTTATATAATTATTAAAAAATTTGAAATTATATAACCATGATAAAATTACAAATAATGAACATATTAAAATAAAACATATATGAAAAACAAAGAAGTTATTACCAAAAAATGATTTAAACAAAAAATTGTTACTAAACAGATGATAAAATATTATAATTAATATATGGTATTATATAAATGATTGTGTTTATGAAATAGATTTATATTAAATAATTATTTATTATATAGGAATATTGAACAAGTATTAAAGAAATCGGACCTAAGGTAAGGGTTTATTTCACAATCTCATTATTATTCGAGATTGTTTATTTTTAAGTCTCTACTATGGATTATTTCCCTTCAATGTACATGTTTTATAAATCTATTTTCAAAAATAATTTTAATATTATGACATTATTTTTTAAATCATTTTTACCCATGTTTTACTTTTTATAAAATCTTTTATAATAATTATTCTAATAATTTTCTAAATGAGGTACTTTGTAGTTTTTTACAGAAGTGTTATAGGAAGGTTTTTTTCATGAAAAATCCTTGCGGGGACCATGATGTGGCTACCCAAATCTCACCTCTGATAGGACAGGGTATAGAGACTTGCATCGAGTAGTAATATCCAATGAATGGTAGGAATTTCTGTATGTACGTCTATGCACACACACATCTCCAAGCCCAAAAATGCTAAAAATTTAAAAATGCTAAGTAAACCATGCGTGTTAACCACTAGATATAAACAAAAAATAGAATACAATATGAAATTAATTTACAAGGAAGTGAATCAGGCTAGAATACAAGCCCACTAAAAGATGGAATGAAAGAATGTGAAAGCACAAGTTCCTAAAACATGTCTGCAGGAAACCCTTCCTAAAGGGTAGGTGAAGGGAATATTTTAGAAGCATTAGAGGTATGAATCATCTATCTGACCTCACTGGGCACCATCTGGTCCTGGTCCACCCTAGACACTATCAAATCTCTGATTATCATCACAAGACATGATACATGTGGGAAAAGCCTGTACAAGGGTGAGTATAACAATTCTCAGTAGGACACCCCAAAACCACAAACGAATGTACAATTATCTCTATACATGTATATTCCTATGACACATATAAAAAGAATATCTCAAAATACACATTAACATACACAAGGTAAAGAAGGTATGTCACAACCAATCATGAGCCACAGATTCTTCTAGAGGCTTGCTCATTCTGGTAGAACTCACTCCCCAATCCTTGATATCATCGGAGACTCTTACAAAGACGTCAATCTAATTTGGGCCCAGCCCAAAGAGATAACAGTGGTCAAGGTTAAGGAATACAGAGATGGGATCCTTCTCAGAGGATACCAAAAACACAAATCTGTATTAGCATGAAAAGTAGGGGATCCTTCTCAAAGTATAACAAAAACCCTTCTAATACGGCCCACTAGATGGAGGATTAATTCCATGTGCTCAGAGGTCACATCAATTACCACAATACTCTATCTAGGGTCATGGAGGATCATTCCCATCCCAAGGAGGGATTCCAGAGATCTATCATATGCTCTGACTCTAGAGGGGATTAATATTCAGTGATGTGGATGTAATTTCATACTAAAACATTGAGGAAAGAACAATGGGAAAACCATCACGTACATCAGTCCATAATAAAACACCCCAAGACATCTCAAATAGGACCACATCATCACAAGGGTCACAACATCGCATACGTCTTATCAAATGGACCTCCCGTTAGAATGATATGGCCATTTTAGTGAAACGGGTCCAGACCGACCCGAGTCCGACCCAACCCCGCCTGACCGACCCGACCAGACCCGATTCAGCAGAACCAACCCAGTCAGTATGGGCATGCATGAACTGGTCTGATCCGGTTAATCTAGCACATCCCTCCACATCCGAGCAAGCCCCTTATCCTACACACGGATCAGTCACGTGCACTGTTTGGTCAATGTAGTCGGACCACATGGTTTAGCTGGTCCGAGTGACCCGTCAAATCCCACAGCTCTATCACGAGTCCCTCCTCTGATGTGGCTCATGGCACGTCGTGAGTTCTGGTGTGTCCTCCAACCATGGGTTCCCGAATGGCTCATGCAGCTCACGCCACTACAGACCCTCCTCCGACGTGATCTGGATGGACTACATCCCACCATCACTAGTCACCATATTGGCGGCCTCACTAATCCACTACATGCAGCCTCTACATCTTTGGTCTTCTCATATCCATCATCCCACCTAGACCTTGGGTTACCACTAGCGGCCATTTTCCCGGTTCTCCTAGCCCAGCCTCCCTGATGGGCCAATGCCCACTTTTTCTTTCGGTTGCCTCACATCACCATGCTCTACCTGATACTTCCAGGACCACTACTTTTGGTCACCACCTTGCATTGTAGTTATTTTGAATTTCTGTCGTAGATCGTGAATCACGATGAATGAAGAATGAGGAATGGGGTGTTAAACAAGCACCTAAATGTCCAAAATGAATGAATCATGTCCTTTTTTGTGTCTGCCTTGATCATTCCATGTTATATATGGATATAAGGAGAATAATAAACAATTTCTAGAATGAATCATCGTGATTCAATACCCACAACAGAATAAACCCATCCTGGAATATTCAAGATCCTTTAATTAGTTTTTTCATTGACTAATTCATGTTCGACTTATGGATAATAAATGCGAATGGATAATCAAACAAAACTCACATACTGCCTTGTGTTTGGATCGATCGGTTAGGAATGTTCATCATCATTGGTGATATGTTCATGAGCGATCTCAATCCTTTATATCTTCATCATTCATGGTTCACCAGTGAGAGGTGTTTTGAAATCATTTCTTCCTCAGAACATCGAATTTTTTTCTAGGATTGGGAATTTAATCATGCATCTCTACCATGTTGTTTCATTTATGAAAGAAAATGGGCTGCCCCATTGTGGTGCCACAGAATCATTGTGACACTACAAAACATCAAAATAAATAAAATAAAATTTTAAGTTCATTTAATTCTACTTTAAAATGTCCCAAAACTATATTTCACAGTTGACACGTGCCAGTCGATATTAGGCCTCATCTAAGGTAAATTTATTGATCTAAATGCAATGGTTCCCTCAATTTTTTGATATGGAAGCCATTTAGAGGTTATTCTATTAAAAATTTAAAATGACTTATCATTTTAATTAAAAATAAACGGTATTCATATATTTGTTCTGGGCACACCGGGCCCCAGAATCTCGTTCTTTCTCGAAACTTTATCTCCGAATTTTTTCAACTAATATTTATAAATAAAAACAAAAAAATTGATTCATTAAATTTTCCCCACCATAGATATTTAAGTCCCCAGAATCCAAAACAAGGGTTAATCAACAATAATATGGGGTATATAGCATAAGTCTAAACCTCCCATTCCATTGTTCTGTTTTAGAGATTCACGTGCTACCACTGAACACAAACCAA
Organism: Viscum album; assembly: GCA_963277665.1. Classification (NCBI taxonomy): domain Eukaryota; kingdom Viridiplantae; phylum Streptophyta; class Magnoliopsida; order Santalales; family Viscaceae; genus Viscum; species Viscum album. The sequence goes on from OY728150.1 coordinate 1,609,951,797, forward strand.
AGGAATTGACTGGACATAAAGGATTTTCTCTTTTTGATCCTCTTTATCCACAAAGTATTCCAAAAAAGTTTCCACAACATCAAAGTCAATCTTTCCCTAGTTTATGATGTTTGATAGATCATGAACATACCTCTTTAGCTGCTACATGTGAAAGATATCATTCACATGATGCATCTATGGGGGTAATGCAAGGTGGTACACCACCTCACCAACTCTTCTCAGAATTTGAAAAGGACCGATGTATCTTGTATAAAACTTCCCTCCCCAGCCAAATATCAATAATACTTGTCAAGGAGAGACTTTAAGAAACACATGATCTCCCTACACGAATACTAGAGGCCTCCATCTCTAGTCTGCATAGGGTTTTTTCTACTCTGTGCGGTACTCATCCACTCCTGGATGATCTTCTCCCTCTTGGTGGTACCCTACACCAACTCTAGGTACATGAGTGCTGACTCCCCTCGGTCCATCCAACATATTGGTGACCTATATGGTCACCCATAATGGGCCTCAAATGGTGCCATATCAATGGTGGAGTGTTAGCTATTGTTGTACGTAAACCCCACTAGGGGTAGGTGATCCTCCCAACTATGGCCAAAGTCTAATATACAAGCATGTAGCATGTAAACTAGAACCTAGATGATCCTCTCAGTCAAGACATCCATCTAGGGATGAAATGACATGCTAAAATGAAAGTGAGTCCCACACTCCTCCTGTAGTCCCTTCCACAGTTGATATGTGAATCAAGAATCATAGTCTAAAATGATCGTTGAGGGTACCCCGTGATGTTTAACTGTATTATCACCATAGAGGCGTCACACACCCTCTACCAAGATCTTCTCTAAGACTGCTAGAAAGTTGGACAACTTGGGATGTCATTCAATAACCACCTAGATGGTATCATTTCCCCTATACGTATGTGGTAAACCAATCACCATGTCTATTAATATCCCTTCCCACTTCCATTCTGGCACCTTGACTGGCTGATTCAAGTCGGATGGAAGCTGATGCTCTACCTTCACTTACTGAAAAGTGATGCCCTGAGATACAAAATTAACCACTGATTTATTTATCCCCGACCACCAGAACTGACATCGGAGGTCCTAGTACATATTTTCCACACCCATATGTACCGTAAAAGGGGATATGTGAAGGTCCCCCAAGATATCCTCTTACAATGAAAATGGAACAATTGTGTTCCCCAGTAAGATAACAATGTGCTCCCCACATGTCGAATATCCATCAAGGGCCTGCCTATGGAAAACTAAGCGCGTCATGTATTTCAGTCGATGTCCCCATGTTGTGCCTCCCTGGATCACTAAATGATTAGAGGGGTGAAAACCATCCACTGATTGTAATTTTCTCCATCACAATCCACAATAGATATCTATAGTACAAATAACTATTCTGTTTCCTCACTCAGAAACTAAAATATGGATCTCATGCTAAGTGTCTTCATCACCAGGTTCCCCTTCCCAGGATTAAAGACAATTTTGGAGTCATAGTCCTAGATGAACTATATCCACCACCCCTATCTCAAGTTCAGATCCATTTGAGAAAATATATACTTGAGTATCCTGTGGTCAATGTATGTGATATACCACTCCCCCATTGAATAATGTCGCCAAATAATTAATTTTAAGACCACTGCTTCTACTTCAAGATCATGTACATGTAGTTATACTCATGTTGTATCAACTGTCATGAAACATAGGAAATCAACACTTTCCTCTACATCTGGAAGAAGCTCAATCTGGTCCCAAACATGTCACCAAACACTACAATCCCAACACCATTTTTCGGTATTATTAGGATTGGAGAAATCTACACCCTCTTCCTCAACTCCTAAAAACTCTACTGGGACTTCTATGTCCATATAAAGGGTTATCCTCTTCCATGTAAATGTTGTAAATGGTGCTGCTACCCTAGAAAATTTGGGTAAAAATCTTTAATAGTACCCATCAAAACCTAGAAAACTCTTAACCTCGGTCACACTCATAGGTATCTTTGATGCGAACATCGCCTCAGTCCTTGATAGGTCCACTAAAAATCGATATTCTGAAATGATGTGTCCTTGAATGTGGACCTCCTGAATCCATAACTGACAATTATTGAGCATCCCATAAATAAGGTTCTCGAAGATTGTGTCTAGGACCGTCCTCAAGCATATCATGTTCTCCTCCTCAGAAGCTACATACACCAGGATGTCATCAATAAGGACCACAATGAACCGGTCTATGTAGGGCTAGATGATCTTATTCATGAGTCCCATGAACACTTCTAGGGTGATGGTTACAAAAAAATGCATCTTCAAGTTCTCACAGTGGTCGTATCGACATGTAATGGTTGTCTTTAGTACATCCTCATCCCATACAAGAAGCTGATTATATCCATACCCAACGTCAATCTTCAAGAACCATCTCGCTCTTTTCAGATAATCGAAGAGGTCATCAGAAAAAAGTTGTGTATTTTTTTTCACAATCACCTTATTCAGGAACCAGATGTCCACACATATATTCAAGCTTCCATCTTCCTTCTTGGAAAATAAAATTGGGCAGACCTTGTGTGAAACACCGAGACTCATGAAACCCTTCCTTTGTAGGCCCTCCAGTTGTACCCTCGAATCATTATGCTTCATGGGAGCCATATGATATGAAGGTGTATATATTAGTGTCATCCTGGGGTATAGATTGATACAGAAGTCAACCTCCCTATAGGGAGGCAATTTGGGGACATCCACAGGAAAGATATCCTCATACTCCACACTACAAGAAATTGAGGAATCTCAGCATCTAATGTGTCGAAGGTGAGTCAAAAAACTGCTAATCAATCGGTTTCACCCTCTTTTGATATATTTCCTTCTATACTGCATTCATTTCCATTTCACTGACATTGGAAAAACATGTACCATCTTAGCAGATACACCGCACTCTCCACCTAAAACAGTCATTCTGTGCTTGGACTATGGATAACCTGCCCATACCCAGAATGATGTTGTAAGGCCTCAACTTTATTACTGGGAGATCCAAAAGAAGTTCTTTCCTCCAAGAGTAATCTCACACTATCATCACTAGTGAGTGATCACTGAATCCCCTCCTATAGTAGTATCTAAAATTAAGGGTCAATATAATGACTCCACTAGGATCTTCATGCCCCAAAAAAGGTTTGTGGTTAGAAAATAGTTATCAGAACCAATGTCTATTGTAACTGGATATATGGTGGAAAAGTCATATATCGTACTTCTAATCATCTCTCGAGCATCTGGGTCTGAATCCTCTATTGCATTAGTTGTCCCCGTCCCTATCCACCAGCTCTATGAGATCATGTTGGACCATATAGGTGTGGTGGTGGTGGTACCTCAAACCTCCACCCACCGCATACTACTCTACCTTCTCCCTTTCTAGGTCTTAACCCTATGGAACACCCTACTCAAACCTCTACCTCTACCTCAGAGGTTCCTCAATAGTCCCTCGATCAGTCGTATGCTGGGTCGAGAAATCCCATTTCAGATGCCCCTATTCATCCCATGTGAAACACCATCTAACTCTAGGTTGACTCAAGCAACCTTATGAGCTTGACACTACCAAACGATTTTCCTTAGGTCACCTCTTGAAGAATCTGGCCTGATGGGGCCCCTACAACTACCATCAGCTACCTGAAGCTGATGAATTAGATATCTAATTCCTACGTGTATATACCACAAATGGTGTATTCTATTCTAGAAATCTCTCCACTAGTAAACCTCCCTCTAGTACCCCAACATATGTCATAATGCTAGGGGATATCATCAATGCCTTTATATCCGATCATATCACATAATCAAAGGTATGAGCCCTAAAGAATGGGTCCCTCACCATATCTGTGGAGTAAAGAAATTTTTTGGTGAGTACTTCACTGACATCTGACTACCTTGTTGTAGATACACGATCTCTTGGATGCGCAATGACCACAACGTAGATAGAATAAACTTCTAACTAAAGAGATGCCCAAATTATACCCAATATAGTGTCGCCTCCTCATGTTTCTAGGTCACTAAGATCCATCATAACCCATCTTATCAATAATGAATGATCATGGCTCGGACTTCCATCTAGTCGGGAGGCTTCCTCACTAGGCCGAAGACACGAGTGACTACCTCCATCCAATCCTCCTCTACTAAGGGGTCTATCTCACCCCTAATACTAGGAGGTCACATCCTCTGGAACTCATGTAATACATTCATCCTGTGTGAATCCTACACTAGTAGAACTAGCAGTTACTACTTATCGGTGGGTGGGGGTATCACTAATACACCAACTAGAAGTGTTATATCTAGTGCAAGGAGTTTCTCGGTATGGTTCCCTATACTGATGTCACATCACTAGGCATACCATCTTTGGGCTAATGCAACATAATCCTAGATGGCCGTCTGCGTGGAGGTATCCTAAAATAGATCAAGATAAACCACGGTCAATATAGTATATCTGAAGAGCTGACTCAAGAAGGACATGGAAAATTCACCCCATTCCTATGTGATGCAGGTACTATTAATTTTTTCCCTTCAACGAGTTTGTTTATGTACTGAGTTGAAAATTTTAATTTAGGGTGTTAGTGTGTGGATGTGTTAGCTGCCACACCAACATTGGATTCCCTATCCTGAAAAATGAGATCAAAACATTTAACATTGTTTCCCCTAACCAAAACACATAGACTCTTGTTCCTTAAGATAGAACTGTATCCACTTATACCACTTTATCAAGACCTATTCCATTGGGTCCTATGTTTTTACTGCCCCAATCCCACAACCAATAAGAGAAGGGATGAAGACAAGAACTGAATATGAATATCCCACAAATGAGAGTCATTTTCTTAAGTACATGTACGCATGCAAAAATAGCAAAGCCCACAAATAATGAAATGTAGAAGCACATAGTAAACCATGCATGCAAACCACTAGATATAAACCACAACCAAAGTGAAACAGGAATGTATAGTACACGGAAGTGAACTGAGTCGAAATAAAAGTCACTGAATGAAAGGCTGAAAACAAGTGAAAACACAATCTCCTAAAACGTATCCACAAGAAATCTTACCAGAATGGTAGGTGAAGGGTAGATGAATGAATCCATATGAGTGCACCTCATATTCATAATCATACTACGCACCACCTGGTCCTGGAACACCCTAGATTACATCAAAGAAACGATTATCTGCACAAGACGTGGCATTTGTGGGAGAAACACGTACAGGCTCATTAGGACAACCTGAAATGGCAAAGGAAAAACCCAGAAAGTAACGGATGGTAATCTCTACGTAGGTATATTCTTATAAAACATATTCATGAAATATGTAGATATACTCATTACTCGCAATAAGGTAAATAAGGTAAGTCACAACCAATCATCTTCCATAAAATCTGCTTGAGGCATGCTCATTCCGAGAGAACTCACTCCTCGAGTGTTCATATCATTACAGACTCTTACAAGAGATCCTACAAATTTGGGCCCCACCCGAAAACATAACACTACTCAAGGTCATGGTATACAGAGGGTGGATCCTTATCATAGGTAACTAAAACCCCAAATTTTTATTACCCCACAACGTAGGGGAACCTTCTCTGAGGATACTAACAACCCTAAAAATTCATCATGTAACGTAGGGGATCCTTCATAAAGGATACCGAAAACCCTACCTATACCGCCCATTGGATGGAGGATTAATGCCCTATAGGTGAAGGTCACATCAATTCCCACAAAACTGTATCAGGGGTGAGAGACTATCTTTCCAGTCCCTATGATGGATTCCAAAACTCTATCATGGACTCAGCCTCTATAGTGGATTACTATCCACTAATGTGGACATAATTTTGTATTGAAGCCACAAGAAAAGAACCAAGGGAAACACTGCACCTACACATGTCCCTATTAAAATCACCAAGACATATCGAATAGGATCACCTCATCTCAAGTGTCCCAACTTCATAGACGGTTCATTAAATGGACCTCCCATTTAATTGATATGGCCATTTTAGTGTAATAGGACCGGATCAGCCTATGTCCGACCCGACTAGGACCGCCGGACCCAACCAGACCCTCTTCGGATGACTCGACCCGACCCGATCGGTCTGGTTCAGCCCTATTCGGACCATCCCATTATTCCACTGGACTACCCATAGTTGCTAGGCTTCTCTAACCTATCCCACCACATGTGGGCCGACCACTTCTCACGCACCCGAATTAGCCATGTGTGTTGCTCGATTAATGAAGACCGACCACCTAGAGCGGCTGATCCGTGTGACCCATCAGATCAAGTGGCTATAGCATGGGTTCATCCTCTAACGCAGATTGAGCTAGGTCACCAGATCCTCTGCAGCCTCCTATCATGCCCTCCTAGTCACCGACTGTGGATGACGCTGCCTCGGGACCACCCACAACGTGGTCTCGCTGGATAGCATCCCACCACCACTTGCCGCCCTCCCAGCAGTCTCTCCTAGCCACTTCCCATGGACTTCATATCATAGTTCATCTTACTATTGTGGTTCCGCTTGTACCATGGGTTGCCACCACCACCGGCCACCCTACCAGGTCTGTGCTGGTTTTCCCGCCGATTGCGTTACTACGCTCGACCTAAAATGGTCATAACCTCTACCTTTGATCACCTCTTTGTGCTTCCATGTTTTAGAATTATTCCAGTGAATCATAAATCATAAGGAATGATTAATGGGGAATGGGGGTATAAGAAAGCACATAAACACAAAAAATAGACGGATCTTGGAAATTTTCATGTGGGCCTTGATCCATCCATGTTAGATGAAGAAAAAAGGGGAAGAATAGACAATTTATATCATAAATCAACCCAAATCAATCATGCAACAGAATAAACCAAACCCATAATATGCATGATCCAAGGATTAGCATGTTCATTCACTAATTCGCATTCGCCATAGTCATAGTGAATACAGAAGGATAATCAAACAAAACTCACAACCAATATAGATTTTGGATCGATTGGTGAAGAACGTTCATCGGCGGAAATGATCCACCCATGAGCGATCTCGATATGTCATCTTTTCATTCTTCACCATTTTCCAATGAGTAGTTTTGAAAATTATTCTCTACTCTAGAGGTTCCATGGAATTTCTCCAGGATTGAGATTTAAATTTGGAATCCGTTCCAAGTTGTTAAATGAAGAAAATGTGTTTTGGAATTTCCATATAGCTATGTTGTTGTGTCTCTATGCTATTTCATTTTTGAAATAAAATGGGATTCTCCATCATTGCAATGCTGCAAAACATAAAAAGAAATAAAATAACATTTAAAATTTCTTTTTACCCTCATTTTAAACGTTCAAAAAGTATCTTTCAAAGTCAACCCATGTCAGTCGATGTTAGGCCCCGCCTAAGGAAAATTTTGTGTTACAAATGCAACAGTGCACTTTGATTTCTCATCCAGAACCCATATAGAAGTCATTTAATTTCAATTTTAACAGACTGTCAATTTTAATTAAAAACTAATCTTTATTCAGAAATTTATTCTGAGAATAATGGGTCTTCTAATCGAGTCCCATATTAGTGCATTGTCTCATCATTTTTGAAATTAATTTATAAAAATAAAACTATGGAAAATTCAACTCATTGTTGTTTTTTTAATGTATAAAAAATGAAATTATTTTCCTATATTTCTGAATAATAATTTTATTTTTGAAGATTCTTTTTCATTTTTACATGTTAATTTTAAAATAAAACATTTACCTTCAATTTTTTGATTTTTTTTAGTTTCATGTTCAAAGTTAAATTCTTATTTTCCTAATGATTTTTCTACTAAAATATATATGATATTCCTATTTATAAATTAAAAAACCTTATTTTACATATTATCTACCTTGAATATGTTTTGAGGACACTATAGTTATTATATATACACATGGTTTGTGATTATTTTAAATGGTGATGTACTATTTTAATACCATTCACCATAATATTATGGTGGGTTTATGATTATGTTTATTAATTGGGGAAATTATTAAAAAATTATGATATTTTAAATATGAATGTTTATGTTGATTATAATTCACCCTTTCATATATGGAATTTATTTTACATAGTAAGTGGTATATGTGTCCATATATGGACCCTTCAGTGCATTTTTATGTTTCATGATACAAACATGATTGTGTATTTGTGGAGGCTTTACCCATTTAAATAATATGTCATTGCAGTAGGCCTCGATGTTATGTTAATGATCTCCAAAATTAAGGGTTCCCTAAATATGAGTTTAGTTATTGATTCCCATGTGATTATTCTATTACTTATAATATCCATTAATATGTTTCCATATCATGTTATTGTTTATATAGAATTATCTTACTGTAATTCATTCTTCAAAATTTATTTTTCATGATTATGTAATTAATAAATTTGAATGTGTTTTCATATTTTAACTTTACATACTAATTATTACTTATTTATTCATGTTATATTATTCGTTATGTATACCCTTACTAAGCATCTAATCTTACCCCATATGTTTCTTTTCCTTACGATTCCAAGAAGTGTTTTATGATTTATATACAGGGTTATTCTAGAAAAAATATTGATATCATTATAGAAAATAGTTTGTTATCTTTTATATATTCAAATATAATGTGAAGTTGAAGTATGTATATGATTTTCCTTGACTAAAAAAATATTATATCATATGGGATGTGATTTATTCTATCTAGTTCCAGTGTGATAACGTAACCAATATCTATGGGAAACTCAGGTTCGATTCATTACAATTGGAGTTAGATAAATCTTTTAAAAACATGGGAAACTAAATTTGGAAAATATTAATTCGGTATTGTAACCCTTGGAAAAAATTTGATCATATTACTAAACAAACCAATCTTTTGATTCTAAGGTTATTCATACATAAATTGTCAATTTATTTCAAGTTTTTCACTAGTTTCTAAATTTTACACTATGATTCATAATCTAGTCTAGTATATAAAATTTATTAGAAATAGTTCCAGTAGAAGAAAGAATAACCATTTCAATGCACATAATCCATGTAGAGGTTTCCATACTAGGAATGATAATAATGTTAGAGTTGAATCTGTAGCTAGAGATGAAATAAAAATAACAATATTGGGAAAGATGAGTTAAGTTATGAAAAATAACCATGCCCTTATGTATCATCATGTTGATACAAAATGTGGTGTAAAAAAATTATACCAATTTATTAATTAGAATCCTTAATTTGATTAATATGACTATAAATCCATTTTTTTCTATGAAATGGATAAGTTCCATAAATAAGATATTTCTATATTTGGTAATTAAATAAATAGAGAAGGTTATCAAGCCAGTTTATCATCTCTCAAGAGTTGTGGTTTAGTGGAAGACATTGATTCAAAAAAATAAGGATGGGGATGAAACATAAAACATGGAATGGAATTATTTTAGGAATAGTTTTTGTAAAATTATTTTCCACATTAACTATGAGAAGATATGAAGAGACAATTCTCGAGTCTAGGAGAAAAGGAAGAGGAAAAAGTTTCAATGTTGGAACCAAACTTTACAAGGTTATCCAAGCATATAGTTGACTATGTATAAAACCCAAAGATAATAATATTTAGAATTTTTTATGGTATTAATTCAATCCTTTTAAAATAACTAGTCTACAAAACATTCTTATCATATGAGGATATAGTATCAAGTGATATCAATACATAGAAATATTTCTATGTGTTTTATGGACTTAATGAAAATCTATGGAAAAAATATATGGAAAGGAAAAAAAAGATACATAGGTTATGGGAATGAATTATTTTCCCATATATGAAAATTTTGGAAAGAAACATCATGGTACTTTCTTGAGTGTGATGGGGTTTTCTACTATTATAGAGGGAACATACACTATGATCATTATTTCATAGGAAAGACAGAATCTTCAAATATATAATGCATCAATTGTAAGGAGATGGAGAACTATGAAAATAAATTCCCCAACTATCAAGTTAATATACCCCATAAGAAGAAAATGGTTAAAGGTTAGGTTCATAATATTACAACAACTGATGTGGAATAATTTAGGATCATATTTATTTAGATTCAATAATTATGTTGCAAAGATATTTTATAAAGGATATTGTGGTTATAAGAATCATGAGTCATATAAAATTTTTTCTATATTATTTTATGTTGAATGATATGAAAGCATATAAATAATGGTAATAATAACCAAGAGGAGACATTCTTAGTAAGGTGATAATTTTTTATAATGAAAGAATAAGGTATAGATAAACATTAACGTCTTCTGATTTTGAGTTAATAATGTTTAGTTATGATAAAGAAAGTTTTTTCATTGAAAACGTTAATAGGGTGGTATTTATTACCTTGAAAATGGTTATTAATTTGATTAAATAGTAATTTATGATGATGTTTAATACATTTTTTGATTTATGGGATATACTGAATAAGTATAATTATAATGGTGATTCAGATTATTATTATAGGTTATCAATGTATTCATATATTGGTAATGTTACATTATAAAATCTTTTATGTTATATAGGGATAAATACTTGATCAATTTTTTATTTTTTAAATATGGTCGGTTATATTTTGGAGGAGTCTTACGGTGAACTACTTTTGGAATGAACTAAGCTAAACATTAGATATTATTGTTTGAGATTATAGAATGATTTACCATATTGGATAACATTTTCTAAAATTTTTTGTATCAGTATATATTTAAAGGCCAAAGTAATGACCTGTGAATTTTATGATTCAATATAAGTACTTTGGGTATTAAAAAATCATATTGAATATCCATTTCTTGGATTAATAAACGAAGTCCAAATAGTTTTATTCACTAAAACGGATCATATTTTTCTTATGATGTGGAAAAAATAAAATTAATTTTCTCAAGTGATTTATCCGGAATGTAAAAAATATCACTTAACATTAGGAAATGGAACCTGAAATAAAAATGGTATATTTTAATTTTTCATACCATTAAATTCATTGTCTTTTAAGCCACTGCAAATTAATGATGTTATAATGGATAATTTTCTCATAAACATGTTCTCTATCACTCTCTATTAATAAATGGTAATTAATTTTCTCTTAAATATCCATGTTTTTTATTCCTACTAATGTACTTTTATTTTGAAACCTCATTTTTTGGTGACTTTCATACTTTCATATCCTTCTTTTTAAAAAGATGTTTTATTAAGCTTTTTTATGATATGGGTTTTTAAAAAGGTATTTTAAAATTTCAAAAAAAATTATTGTCATACAGGAGTTCAAATTATTAGTCTATAATTTATTTAAGGGTTTGGGGAATATAACACCCTATTATTTTAAGAGAGCACTATGTTCGATAGCGTATATAAGACACAACACCAGAACTTAACAACCCACCAAATATTATCATTATAACCAAGATATTGAATTGAAAGGTATGAATTTTATTAATTGAATTATGAAATATATATATATATATATATATAATATACCCACTCAATAAAAATAAAATGATTAGTTCTTATGAAATAAGTACACAATTATCATAAATTGTATTTTCTTCTTCAAAAATACATTTCCTTCCAAATAAAAATTTTTTATTTATTTTTGTGAGAAAATATTAATTTCAATTTATGGAACATATATAAATTATAATTTTTAAAAATAATAACATTTTTTAAATAATCATAAAAAATTATATTTGGGTAAAATTACTATTGTTTTTTGAATAGATTTTTTCCTAGTGAATAGCCAAAAATACTGATTTTTTTAAAATGTAATTGTTTTTACCATTTAAAAAGTTGAATTTTATTTTTAATAAGTTTAAGATTAAAATTGGATATAAAATATTATTAGTAATACAATTCAGATTATTTTAACTAATTTCATAATTTAATTTGGTACAAAAATATTTTATATTCAAAAAGTATTTATTAAGAAAATTTCTTTTTTTCTAAAAAGTGGTTTTCATCACATTTTTTATGCTTAATTTGAAATAAATTCTTTTAAACTATTGAGAATAAATTTGATAAAATGGATTACATATTTTTATTTTGGATGTCAAAATTATTTAATTGGTCTCTTTTATTTATATGCATTATAAATAGTAATTTTCCTAAAATTTACTATCTTGGTAAAGGGGTAATCGAGATAATCTCGGTAAAAACTAAGTTATAAGCTCATATTTTTTCTTCCTAATTATTATTGGATAAACATAAATATACTATAATATTCTTTGTATTGAAATTAAAATTTTTTAATGGACACTTCTATTTGAAAACAAACTTTATAACATTTAAAGCAACTAATGTTACAAAATGTCACTCTTTTAGTATCAAATATTTATTATGGGTCCACGTAGGGAAAAAAGTATGATATTAATGAAAATAAATTTCTCTTTTGAGATTAAGAAAATTATTTTAATGATAAAAATTTAATACTATTATTTTGAAATTATAAAATTGCATAAAATTATTGTGCAACACTAATAAAATATTTATTTAATTAAAAGAAAAATAAAATAATTTATTTTTAAAAAAATTATAAGTGATATAATTACAATGAGTTAATGTTTCCCATTATATATATATATGATTTATTAGGTATTCTTTCAGTTGTTGTATTCATATAAAATCTTTTTTCATCATGTAATTTAATCCAATTTAAATGAATAGTTTTAAAAATAAAATTAGTGATATTTTATAATAAATAATATTTATTAAATGATTTAAAATTCATAAAAATAATATATTCAGCCAAATGATTTGAATATTGTTTTAAAACTCAACCATGTTTCATTTATAGAACATCTTATATATTATATTAATATTATTTACACTTAAACTATAGAAAGATATAATATTTTTGAAATTGTGAAAAAGGTTATAGTGGATTAAAACTATAAGATAAGTGTGAAAATATACCCCAAACATGTAAAAAATTATTATATGTGAAGATTTAGACTAATAATCATATTATATTCTAATATTATCAATTTGGATCCATTTTTATTTCAAAATTAATTTATATTAATTTAATTGTTTATGAAAATTCAAAACTTCTCCTCACCTCAACTATAAAAGTGAAGCCCTTATCTCAATTATTCACACCACATTGATCCACAAATATCTACTAAACCCTAATAATTTAAATTTTCAAAATCCTTATACATGTTATGAAGATACTGGTCCTTACAAAAGTCTAATCCAAGGATCCTTAATTAAAGATCCAGCGAGTTCTTCCAAAGAATAGGTAATCACCTTGACTGATCTATTTATTTTGACAGCTAATTTTACCTCTCCTAAATATAGGGTATTTTTCATTAAATTTTAATATAAATGTAAAAAATATAATGAAAAATATTCATGATTATGAAACCCCCATTTTCAACCCTCTTTCCCATTAACAGGGATGTGAATGTATTTATTGTGCATACATATGACTACCATCTCTACATACTGATGTAATTAATTTTTCAACATCTTATTTTATGAACGATAATTATGATGGGTTTAATGATTTTATATTATATTTAAAACATAATAATACTTCTTGATTGATAATTTCATATCTACCTGGTAAAACTCGAAAACATTACAATATTTTCATTTTGGAATAAAATTAATTTTTTTTCTAGATTTCTATATACACAACATCATGTTAATATTACACTAAAAAGAACATGGATTTATCTTGTGTTACATACAAGTAAGAGTTTTACTATCTTTTAATGGTGAAACAATTTTAAATCCATTTTTTAAAATTTTATAAATTTAATTTTTAAAAATAAACATCATTTTTGAATAATGAATTTCAAAAGTATATTCGGTTGAATTTTTTTATTTTTATGGGATGTTTCATTTTTTGATGAATAGTAAAAACTACAACAATTTATTTAAAAACTACAAACTTGTTTAAATAAATATTATTCATAAATTGAATTATAATTCGGGTTTTAACATCAAAAAAGATGAATTATACATTTATTAACCAAATTTTGGTAATTGGAATCATTTTTATATTGAAATTGGATATAGAAACATATTTAACATTAGAATGTTTTAACTTTAAAATATCGCTTTCTTACCATGCATGTGGGATAAGCATTTAAAATAAGTTTACTACTTCTACAATTTGAATTTTTAAAAATGTAAATACATGATCATAATAAGTATAATATTTGTGGTCTAATAAGGTCATCTTTATTTTTTTCCTAAATGATTAGTGAAAGCGTCTAATGTTAATTGAGGTGATTTACATAAAATTAATTTTATCATTGGACTAAACCTTATAATTAAGAGACAAAAGAACCTAAATTATTTTCCAAAATCCATTGGATAACAATATTTCAACCATATCTTGTTTGTGCTCCAATTTTATGGTTTACTTGGATAATATTTCATATCTTTTTTTATATGATAAGTTAAGTATGAAAAATAACAAAAAGAAAAATGCCTTACATTTAACATTTACAAAACGTTAAGATATGAAAAAAACATATTTTAGGTTATATATATCCTTTCGAAAGATTAATAGGTTATTTTTATTATAATAATTAATCATTAATTTTTATAGATGAATTAATTAATTAAAATGCTTAAGTAACACCAATGTTGGGATTATTTAGTTAATAATCAACTAAAATAAATTATACAATAAATAATAAAAGTGAAGAAAATTAATTGAATTGTAATATTTAATTGTTTTTGTAGATGAATATAAAATATTACAGAACTATGAGTTTACTATATTTTAATTACAATATTATTATGATATTTTTACATTAAAATGAAATAAATAATGCTGAAATTGGCATTAATGTTATTTTATAAAAATTATATTTTATCAAATGATTTAAAATAAATTAAAAATCAATATTCTACCATGTTATTATTAAATGTTAATAAATATTAAATATTTTTTAATTATGCAACCATTTTTCTATTATAATAAACCTATTGACCTATAGTTTGTAAAACATTATCACGCCCCAGGATAAAGCAGTGTTTTTTCATGTTGTATGTGCTTGCGAGAAAATTAATTTCCAACACACATGAGTTTTTTATTTTTTAAATTAGATATCATATTTATAATTCTATGTATCTAAATTTTAATATAAATTTATCATTAATTAATTTTTAATGGTCAAATTAAGTAGGTTAGAAATCTAGTTTCTTCAATAATAAACTAAAATGATAAATTAGGGAAACATAGAAGTTATGGAACCAAATTATAAAAGTGCACTTTTTTATAGTGATGGTTTTTATCGACCATTAATCCCATTTAACCATTATTTTACCATTAATGTGGCACATTAGTTAAATTATAGATCCCATTAATGTATACCTTTTGGTATTTACAAGAGTACCATTCCTAATCCACTATAAAAAGGCCTCATCTCCTCCCACTTCCTCACACCTCTCAAGCCTCATTGGATCGACCAAGATATAAAAATATTGACCATAAAAACAAATAACCTCATCTTATAAGATTAAACATGGGAATAAATCTATATAAGGTATACCTTTTGTGAAAACCATAAGGAGTTACACAAAGAAGAGGTAACATCGTTCTGTTAGACCTTTAATTTTATCTATATTCTATAGACCTTAAACTCCTATTATTCCATGATTATATAACAAAATAATTCCTCAACATAATTTATTTTCTTCTATGGTTTCAACCTAAACTCCCAAACACTTCCGTCTAATGGGAAACAGGCATTGGGTGTTTGTGCAAGGAAACTTACCGCCTCACGAAAAGATGATTGTTCATTTTCCCTTTACAACCAATCATGGTTGGGAATTATGATGATAACTCTATTAATATATGTTATATATTATATTTATTATGTATATATTCTTATTTAATTATTTTATAACACATACCCTTGTAATTTCATTTTGTGTAAATATGATAACATCATTTCTGGAAGTGTAATCCACCACCTCCTCAAAGTGATGTGATTAATTCACACTCTACATGTATCATATAAAGGAAGGTTTTAATTAAAAATATTTTACATATTTAACCTAAATGAAATATATATGATATTATTGACTTTATTAAATTTCTTTAAATTTAATATATTTTATTATTTTTTACTCTTTTCAGACACTAAAAACTAATAACGTCGGTCGTGGACGTGTGGACTACCACCTCCTCAACCTAATTTGGGTTCTTCAATAAGATAATAATAATATTTTTAAGTATATATGTTTAAATAAAATGGTATTTATGATATAATTATCATTATATAATGATATTGTTTTACTCACCTTTTTTCCATAACGATCACTGAAAAATGGGAATGTTACTCATGCGTACGTAAAACCTACTATCTCTAGTATTATAACATTGGTTCATTTTTAATAACCATCATTCATGATTGGATTTAAATGTATAATTGATGTATAAAAATGATAATTATGTCATTATTATTATTTTTTAAGGGTTTATATAGGGACCCCTTTTACAATAGTTGATTTACCAATGTTTTTTTTGACACAAAAACAGAATAAGGTCAAAAAACACAATGTAAAGATAGTCATTTATGTAGTTGTTTACAACATTGTAATAAGTGACGTAAAATTATCAATAAACATTAAAAAATTTACTATTAAATTAATTAATTAAAATAATTTCAATAATCATGAATATAAATATACACCTGATAAGTTGGACTCAAGGTAATGGATTTAGTCTCAATTTACAATCCATTGAGACTTATTTTCTAATATGCATCAATTCACAATTATGTGGTGTATATATATCTATTTTACATGTTATATCTTGAATCTCATTATTCACCTGATATTCTAAATTTCAATAAGTTTTATATCTTTATGGGGGATTATGATTCTAAAATTTTCAAGTGGTATGGGAGACTTTGGAATGTTTAAAAATTATTTTCTTCTAGAAAGTTTAGTTGATATTTCAAATGTATTTCTATTCATTAAAGTGAATATCACTTCTTTCTACTTGTCCTCCATGGGGGAAATTATTAACAAATCATTATACCTTATTAAAAAGGGATATTTGGTGATATAGTACATTATTTATTAATAAAATCGATTATTTGATATATGAGGAATCCTTTTCACTGGTAGATATAGGCGATGCCTAGTTATATATAGCCCTTCGATGCATTAGTATTCTCTTGAGATGAAGTAGTTGGAAAAATAAGATTATTTTAAACTATCTTTAGAATATATCTTGATGGTATATTGGTTCATGTTTTAGATACATGATGTCTAATATTAAATAATTTCCTTAATTTTAGTTATCATTTTTATCAATGAGATTTTTAATCGATATATCTAAAGATGCATTTGATACTTATTTATTTGATTAAATTGAATGTGTTTCAATTTCATACATTTCCAAACTGATTTTTTATTATCTAGTTATTTTAATGGCATGTTTCATCAGTTATTTACATTTCCATGTTGATTATTTTCATGGATTAATTATTGCTTCTTATTTTCTTATCCTTACTAAGTATTTTAGATCACCCATATTATGTTTCACTTCCATAGATTGTGAATAAAAAATATTTGAATATGATTTCAGGGATTTAGGTAATTTTATTTTATTATGTATCATGTTTTATTTTCTCATTATGAATGTAATATGGTTATGGTGAATGTAATCTAGTTTTTTAAAAATAAAATGGTTCGCTCCCTTGGAATTTGGAGCTCATGTCTATTCCAATTTAATAAAGTAATGCACAAGATCCTAGATTTTTGGTGTCAGTGTATTATAGTTGGTATCAAGGAATATTTAGAAAAAACCATGGAAACTAGTTTTTAGAAAACATAGATTATGTTACATAACCCTAAGATAGGTATTGAGGAGAAATATAGAAAAACATACTAGAATTTTTTTAGGACACAGATTGTGTGGGTATCCAAAGAAATAAATCCACGTATTTATGCTTAAAGTGTATGTGGTTCTTAATACAGCTGTACCTATGGGTAACAACATTGAAAAGGTCCATCATGCCTGACTTGGAGTTACCTAGATCTTGAAAATGGGTCTTACTGCACACCTAGTTTGATACTCTTGGTGGATATTCTTAGGATGGTTCAAATTTTCTTTACAAACAATTCATAAGGATTTATAAGTAATTATTTCCACAAAAAAACTATGTTTATTATTATGATATTATTTAGGTATAAAATTTTCAATTTGTGTTGTGTGTTTCACTAGTTTTTGCATTATATATTATGTTATTATTTAATCTAGTATATGAAATCTTTTGGAAATGGAGCCTAGTAGAAGGAATTTGAACTCAACAAATGTATGTGATCCAAAGAGTAAGAAGGATCGTATATTTATTAGACTTAATCCAAAATTTAAACTATCATGTGATAACAAGATAGGAAAAGAATTATCCATGTCCTATGAATTTTAGTGGAAGAAATATAATAATAATATGGTAGAGAAAACTTTGGATAAAGGGAATAAGGGAAAGAAGTAATTTCCAACATGTGATAATTGTGGAAAGAAACAACCTTATAATTCTTAAAAAGGAATGGGAGTTTCCTAAAACCAAGGAAACAAACTACACAATGCTTGTGATTGTAATGGTTAGAAAAAGGTTTTCAATATATAGTGATTAAACTACAATGAGATGGGACACTATGAAAATAAATGTCTCATGAATCAAAGGAATATACCCCAAATAATGCTAATGGGCATGGTCAAGTTATGCTACCTTCAAATATGACATGGAATGATTAATATTCCCACTCATTATTTATTTTATTTTATTGTTTTATTAGATACATAGCGATTATAATAATAATGGTATATATGAGGATTATACAATAATACTTTTCATGAATTATGTTAGATCACAAGTTGAATGGTAGCAATAAAATAAATTTGGTATATAGTTAATATTTTTAGAAAAAAAATGGTTAAGGGAAAGATAGAACATAATATGTTCGTTATACATAGATAATGATTTTATAATAAATATTTTACTGATATGGATAATGTAAATTGGATCGTACCGACTACCTTGTAACTGATTAATGGTTTTTTGATTAAACGGTTCATGCTATCATTGATGGAGTTTAAAAAATTTTGGATTTATGGAATATATCCAATGAAATGTGTTTTATTGATAGAATAAGGAATAATGAATGTTTCTAATAATTTTTTATGGTAATTGAAGTTATTAACATATTTTAAGAGAATACATGATGATGGTATTCACATGTTTGGTATTTAATGATTAAAATTCACATTATGTTATTTTATATGTTCATTTGGTAAATTAGGTGACTTTCATTAAAAATTGTTGGTTTATAATCTTTTGGAAAATTTAACCATTTAAAAAATGTTTTAGGATGATATTTGGATGAGTTTTTAGATACTGATGTATTACATCACCATATGATACAACTTTTTCTAATAGATAATGTAGAAATAGTTAAAGACATTACCAAATAATATGATTTTTCTTAAATAAACATAGCAAGTAATTGCATTTACTTATATTATTAGAGTGTTAAATAATTTTTTAAATCTTGGAAAAATTATTTTGAAACAAAAAAAATACCAATTATTTTGGTTTTTGATGATTCAAAAAAAACCCATGGATCATTGCAGATATAAGGCTTTATGATTTTAAACTGTTCTCTTATCCAAGTTTTATATCACCCCCATCAGAAAATGATTTCTTGATTTTTCATCAGTACCCATGATTCCATTTCCCACCTATATTATTATACTAGGGAACATAATTACTTAAAATTGGTAATTTAATTTATCTCTTATTAAGAATATGGGATATTAACCTTATTTATGTTGTGGGAATTTGAATAATAGTTTATTTTTAAATATCATACTCTTGATTACTTAGATCAAGTTTAAATTAAGAGGATACAATTTAATAATAGAGGGGAGAATGTAACACCCACAAAATTTACATTATTTATATTTTTAAATGAAATTAAATTTTTTTATGGCATGATTTATACACAACAACATGGTAGGATTATGCTACACAGAACACCGAGATATCTTTCATTACAAAAAATATCGATTTTTTTTATTTCTAATTGAGAAAATATTTTATTTCTAATTTGAAAAAATTATAAAATAAATTAAAAAATAAACATAATTTTAGAATTCATAACTTCAAAATTTTCTCTAGATGAATGTTTGGGATTTTTTTGACGAATTGTGAAAAATACAACATTTTAGTTATAAACTACCCTTTCATTTTAATTATTATTAATGTTAAAATATATTATAAATTGGTTTCTAAATTTTAAATTGATAAATTATACATATATTAACCCAATTTATGTCATTTTAATCATTTATAAATTTTAATTGTATAAAAAACTAATCAAAGTTTTGAATGTCTTCACATTAAAAACCAACTTTCTCACCACATCTCTATGATTGGTATCAAACATAATTTTTCCACCTACGTGATTTGAATTTTGAAGAATCATAATTTCAATAATTTCATTAAAATACTTTTTTTATAAGATAAAATTAATTTTTGACAAAAAATATTTGTAAAAGTAATTAGAATTAATTATGGTTGTTAATGTAAAATTAAGCTTAATAATGGATTAAAAAATAACCATAAGGGCCAAAATGGCCTATAAATTTTTCTAAAATCCACTAGATACCAAAATTTAGAACATATCCCTTATTGTATCTAATTTTATGGTTTATTGGGATAGTATTTCATGAAATGTTCCTATATGATAAGATAGTAAATAAAAACGACCAAAAGGGAAACTATAATACATTTAACATTTATAAACCTTTGAGATATGTACAAAAAATAATATTTTTCGTTATATATATAATTTTGAAATATAAATGGGTTATTTTTATCATGATAATTTACAATTAGTTTATATTGTTGAATTATTAACTCAAAATTCTTATTAATTGTAAACACCTTGATTATTTAGTTCATAATCCACTAAAATAAATGATACTAAAAATATTAAAAGTGGGGAAATTTGATTTAACTATTGATTTTAATTAATTTTGTAGATGAATATATAATTTAAAACATCTATAAAAATAATTTATTTTACTTCCAATATTATTTTGATATTTCTAAATTAATATTAAATAAATAATTTCAAAATTGACATTAATATTAGTTCAAAATAATTTATATTTTATCCAACGATTAAAAATAAATAAATAATACTATATTCATTCTAGTGATCTTTAAGTTTTAATAAATATTTAATATTTTATATTTATATACCAATTTATCTTTTATAATTAACATATTGACACATTGTTTGTAAAAACATTGTTAGCACGGTCCGGTATAAAGTAACATTTTTGTGCGTTGCATTTGCATCAATTTTTTTTATAAATTAAATATAATATTTATAATTTACTTGATCTATATTTTAAAATAAATCTAACTTCAATTTATTCTTAATCATCATATTACATCAGTTATAAAACTAGTTTCATTAATAAAAACCAAAATGAAAAATTGGGGAAACATTGAAGTTAAGGTACCAAATTAAACAAATACACTTATTTTTGTTAGTTTGAGGTTTTTCTTGACATTTATTCCCCTTTAAACTATCATTTTTTCATTTTTTATGTACACTAGGTAAATTTTACCTCCCATTAATGTATACCTTTTGGTATTTTCAAGATTTAAACTCCTCCTCCACAATAAAAAGACACTCACTCATCCCAAAAACCTCACACCTCTCAAGTCACATTGGCTTGACAAATATATTATTAAATAGTTACTCAATGTCCCTAACATATTCCTCAAATCCTACCCTTAGTCATAAATCCATCCATGTATTCCCATTTTAGGTATATCAAAAGGGGTTACCCAAAGAAGTGGTAAAATATTTCCTCAATCTATTTAGATTTATTTCCTTTATCCACAACATAAAATATTCTTCTTCCATGATGATATGAAAAAAATAGTGTCCAAAATATTCCTCTATTTTTTTTCTTAAGGGTTCAGCCTATACTCATAGACACTTCCTTAAAATTGGAAAAGATCATATTTTTTATGTGTCTGGCGAACTACAGCCTCATAAAATGATAATTGTTAGTTTTTCATTTAACACCATTTATGGTTGATAATTATGATGAAAACTATATTTATATATTCTATATATTGTATTTATTATGAATTTATTCTTCTGTAATTATTTTATAACACATTCCCTTATAATATCCATTTCTGTAAATATGATAGCATTGTTTGTGGAAGTGTGGTCTACCGCCTCCTCAAAGAAATGTGATTCATTCACACTAAACATATAATGTTTAAATGATGGTATAAATTAATTATATGGACCATAAATTAAATATATATGATATTAGTGACATAATTTACATTATTTAAATATGTCATATCATTTTCATTATTATCATTTCACACACAAAAAAGTTATAATGTCGGTCGTGGACAAGTGGACTACTGCTTCCTCAACATGATGTTATTCCTTTTACATCACTATAATACTATTTATAAGTATATATGGTTAAATAAAATGGTATTTATGATATAATTATCATTATGTAATGATATAATCTTACTCACGTTTTTTCCATAATGATCACTAATAAATTGGAACATTACTCATGCGTACGTATGGCCTAGTGTCTCTATGATTGTAACATTGGTTCATTTCTCATAACCATATTTAAATATTGGTTTTAAATATATAATTAATTTATAAATATGATAAGCATTTCATTATATTTTTCTATTGATTTTCATATAATGACCTCTTGGAACATTGTCAATCTACCAATTTTTTTTTTGGAAACATAAACCTAATATGATCAAAAACCTGATGTTAACTTGGTTGTTTGTGTAGTTGTCTAAAATATTTTAATAAGTAAAGTAACAGTAATAATAAACATGAAAAATGTTATAAATTAAGTAAATAATTAAAATATGCTTATTGATAATTAATATAATGACACATGTGATAAGATGAACTCAAGGTATGGTATTTATTCTCAATTGCCATTACAATGAGACTTCTTCATTTTATAAACCACTTCACTTTTATATGGTGCATATACTACACATTGACATGTTATATCATGAATATCCTTATTATAATGATATTATAGGTTTTATTTAATTTCATTAATTCATTGGGATTATGATTTAAATGTTTCAAAGTGTTATGGGACACTTTGGAATGTTAAATGATTATTTTCCTAAAGAATGTATTTAGAGTATTTAAATGGTATTTCCAGTCATAAAAAACAACTAACTATGTTGTAACTTATTATCTATTGAGGAATTGTTTATAAATCTATGAATCGACTATTCTATATATGAGTAATTCTTTGGACTAGAAGAAAAGGGTGGCTCCCAATTATAGATATCTCCATGATGCATTGATAGTCTTATGAGATGAAATATTTGTCCAAATTAGTTGGGTTTTTACATTATATGCTAAACTTTCTTCTGAGACTTGTTGATGGTAATGGTACATGATCTAGATACATGATGTCTAATAACTGAGAATTTTTTCATATAGATACATTTTTTATTTATTCCTGATATTTTGTGTCAGCATTTGTATGGATACAGTTCATTCTCATTTTATTGACTATATGGGATTTTATTAGTTTCTTACCTTTATATAATTAAATTTCATCATCTAGTTTTTGGAATAGAATGTTTTATCACCTATTTATCATACCATGTTAATTTATTCTCATTGATTAATTATTTCTTCTTCTTCATATACCCTTACTGGGAATTTGAGATCACCCTTATATTTTTTCTTTTACCCAGGTTAAGAAGATTAATCCATTGAATTAGATTCGAGGAATTTTTTTATTTCATTTCATTATGTATCATGTATGTATTTTGTATTCCCCAATGAATTATGGGTATCATCTCTGTAATTTGGCTTTCGAAGACTACTACATTGATTAGTCCTTCATGATTTGATTCATTATAATCATGGAAATGTAATTTAATAACGCACTAGATCTGGTCTTCTAGGGTTAGGTAATTACATACCTTAATACCCTCAAATCCATTAGGAAATGATAACGTCACTCATATGTATGTGTGGACAACCACATACTTGATGTGATGTGATTTTTTTATTTTCCACATTAATAAGACATTAATAATGATGGATATTATGAATATATATGATTTATATGATTTAATAATTACAGTATAAAGGTTAATTATTATTTTCCATTCATTCATTTCATCTCTCAATAAATGGAAGCATTGTTAATGCGTACGTATGACCAATCCTCTCCATGAATAGTGTAATTAATTTTATATCATTAAATTTAATCGATTACAAAAAATATTTATATAATGAATATATATGATATTTATGACATTTGTAAATGAAATTATATTATTAAATCTTGTCTAAAGTACAAAGACAGAAACTACCAAACTAAAAAAATACATGAAAAACAATGTAGTTATAACCTAAATTAATAGTTTAAACAATGAATTTCAATAAAGAGGTGATAAAATAAAATAAAAAATTCATATATGGTATTATGCATATTATTATTATTATATAATAGATTTATAATCAATATATATTTATTATATAGCAATTTCTAACACATAAAATAGAAATGAGACCTAAGGTTAGTGTATATTTCCAAATATCATTATTATTTTATACTATTTATATATAATCACCCTTTGGGGAATATTTCTATCCAGTGTCCCTAATTTCTAAAAAAATTATGAAATTTTTTTATTATTATCAAATTATTGTGTAAAGTCATATATACCCATTTTTTACTTTTCTCAAAAATGATTTAAAAGGTATCGTTCTATCATTTTCTGAAGGTGTTATTTTGGGATATTTTTTTAAAAAGTGTGAAATGAATGTTTTTTAACATATATAGAATGAATTTATTTTCACTCCACCATTAATTATATTTTATTTGAAGCTTCTTTTAAATTTCTATACGGTTATTTTTAAATAAAGAATTTCTATAAATTTGTTGACATTTTTGAAAGTGATTTTCAACTGGAAAAGGTTATTTTATTCAATAATGATTTAATGAAATATGTATGGTATTTATATTCATAAATGAAACAAATACCTTATTTAACTTATATTCTACTAAGAATATGTTGTAATGATACCATATGTATTATTTATCCAGATGGTTTATGATCATTTTGACTGAGGATAGACTATTTTTATACCATTCTCCATATTACCCTGGATTCATTAGGATTATATTTATTCATTGGGGAAATTATTTAAATTTTATATACTAGTTTCAATAAAAAAGTTTTGTTGATTATTATTCACCTCTTTTATATGATAAATTAATTGGCATAGTAATTGTTGGACAAGGCTTGTTATAGCTCCTGGAGGCATCAATAGGTCTGAAGATACAAACATGCATGAGAATTGGCTGAGGTATTAGCCATTTATGTAATATGTCTTGGAAAGAGGCCTTAATGGTTTTTTCATGTTGTCTGGAATTATGAATTCCCTTAATATGAGATTAGTTATCAATGTCAAATAGATTATTCAATTAGTAATAATATTCATAGATAAGATTAATGATCATATGATTATTTTTATGGCATTATTTTATTATAATTTATTCCAACCATATTATTATTCATTGTTATGTTATTAATTAATTGTAACATGTTATTGATTATTTAACTTTCAATATTGATTATAACTTATTTATCCATTTATCTTCTATTGTATGTATACACTTACTAAAAATTCGAGATCACCGCTTTCTAATGTTTGTTTTCTCTAAGATGCTAAGAAATGTTTTATGATTAATATTAAGGGTTATCCTTGAAGAAATATTTATTTCCATGAATAAAATACTATGTTATATTTTATATTTTCAAATGTAATTTTAAATTCATATATGTATATTTGTTTTCCAATACTACTAATATATTCAGTTCTATGGGATGTGATTTATTATATTTTGTTCCAATATAATCATGTAAAAATAAAATCTAGGATACTACTGTAAGGTTATTTACATTACCCCATCATTTCGATATGATTTCAATGTTCAAATAATTTCACCAATGACTATAAAAAACCAACAGTAAACATTTGATCATTGTTTTGGATACTCATTCAGTAATTTTTAACATATTCTTTAAATTACTAGGATTTCATTTATGATTGGATGAATTAAATTAAAAAATAATCATTACTAATTTATGTTTTAATTTCATATTTTCTTAATATTCCAATAGATAATGCAATCAATAAGAAGACATAAATTAATTTAAATAACATAAAAAATAGAACCCATTCAAAATCCTATAAATATTATACAATTTTTATATTACCATTTCATATAATTACCAACATTCCTTCACCAATATAAATAATAATTACTAAATTGAAGGTTATAACACTATATTTATCATGTAAAAATTAATAAAACTCCATATAAATGTTATAATCATTGTGTTAATTCTATTTTCTAATGCATGATATTAAAATATCATTATCTAAACCCATGATGATGAGGTGACAACACCCCAAGATGTGTTTAACTATAATTTTCAAATGAATACCACCATGGTTACATGAAGTTCAGTATAAAAAGGTTAATTATTCATATTTATGATCAATATTTCTTGTTCTAACAAATCTTATCTCCATGTCTATCATCCAAACTAATGGAGTGTACTAAGATGATATCATTTGTAACATTCTATCATAGACCCATCAACATGGGCAGGACATGAATGCCACTAATCATTAGACACATTCCCTAAACACCAATGGTTAGGAATAAATTCCAAGGGTTTATTAATATAATGGGTACTTATTTACCCATATATATAATATGAGATAAAATTATAATACCCCATGAAAATGTTTTAACATGGAAAATGAATGAAACTAAACAAAACACCAATACATAACATATCAATAAAAAAATATGCAGTGTATTAGCCAATATGAAAAAACTATTATTGGTCTAAAAGACCCAAAATTAATGACTAATTTCCCACATATAACACTCCCATTCTCTTCAAGAAAGCTACTTTGAAGCTCCCAACTATATACTATTCTACAACCTTAATTCATCCCACAAGCATGTAAGAGGTCCCCTCATCACCAGTTTCATAATAAAAAATTATTTCATACACACCAATGTGTATATGAAAGGGTGAGTATATTTACTATTTTGGAAATCCTTCAACTACATCCCACAAAGACAACAAAAAAATATTATCAGAAAATAATAAGTAATATGGGAGCATAGTAATAAAATTCAAAAGAAACAAAAATCACAGAGATAACTCACAACAACAAAACATTTCTATTCAAATCCATTTATTTAAAAAATTCAACCAAACCAAAACTCACCCAAAAATTCCATGAACTCACACAACCAATTACTTCATTCCCTACCAAATATAAACTCCTAGAAGAGACCAAACTCACTAGAGAAACCCCATTTCTCTAACCTAATGATATTTTTTTGGGGGATTAACAATATAATTTTCCCAATTTATATAATAACATCTAATTATGAAAAAACAATGCCATATATAATGTAGTATGAACACACATAAACCCATATCAGTCCTATGTTAACCTAAATTTAGAGCTTGAGGACAATTAATACCAATCAAGGCCCCATACATGAATATCATGAACATACCCCCAAAACTATTATTTGAACTCTAAATAATTAGGGTAGTATATTAAAGAGTATAATTACATAATAATTCATCAATGATAAATAATTTCTTTTATGAAACTTTTACCCGACTAATTCAATAATTAAAAGGTAGTAAATCATATATGCCAAAAAATTTGATTTAAAAAACATAACCTCAAATTTATTAGAAAAATATTTTTGATATGGAAGACACATACCTTGACCATTCTTATATAGTAGAATATAATATGTAATATTGAGATAGATGGGGGGATAACCAAAATGAATCAATAACTTATATGATCGATATATCTAATAACCATTGGAATTAATAAAGGATTTGAGGTAAGCTAATCATGTCATGTATGAGTTATGATTCCCTACACAAATTATCATGGTTTCCCTTTAAAGAATATAATCCCCTCACCATATGGTGGTTGTCTCATTATTTAGAGAATCAAAACTACTGGAAGCACACTTTGGGCCATGACAAGGTACGTTCTTTCAAGCCATTTGGGATAACTCACAAAAGTACAACCACCAAAATGACTAGAACTATGATTATTTTTCTATCACATGCCATTTTAGCATGTCATGACATCTTCCACAATATATGGAAGTTGTGGTACCTTTTTAAAACTCACCTATTGAACTAATTTTCACTATGACCATGAACCACTTTGAACAATACTATGGACATGGGGTTGGCTTTGATTACCATAAGAACCCCCCCCCCTCTATGTAAATCACATTTCACTATGATATAAGGGAACTCCCATCTCCATTTACAACTCAGCTTTTCCAGACCAAGCCTGCCATACCAAGAACCCATATGGACACCACTATGATCATGGTGTGCTCCATTTTTCATGGAAGGATACTAAAATTTTACCAAGTTAAAGACTAAATAATTTCACTCCCCAAGGCTCTACCAACATTAAATTTCATGGAAACATTCCCACAACATCCAACATGATTGAGACCACAATTTCCACAATAGATACCACCATTTCATGGGGAATCCCAAGGAAACTAAGAATTTTCTATACATCCATCAAAATCTCTAAATATTAACATAACTTACATAAACCACCACACAAATTAAAATACATAATTCAACCCATGATTCTATAAACCAACGTTTTCACATTCTCCTCGTGATTATGATTTTTTCCATGGAATGTTGGATGTGGTGGACTTAAAATAGCTTGACATGTGAATCTAATATAATACTATATCATTATCCCCCAAAACCCCAATATTAGTACTATGAAATACATACCAAAGTTAAAAATTGAAAAAAATATATTATCAATCCAAACATAAGATATGATGCCTGGAGAGATCCCCATCAAAGCACCAGATAATGAGGAACATAATCACAACCAATTACGTAATAATGTTCATATAAATGTGTGACCATGAGGATATATGAGAACAATATTATATAAATTGAATAAGGAATGAAACAGTACCTAAAAAACAACCCAAATGATATGGTCAATAATCACTCATGGTACATGAAATGAAGTGACTAATACCTCTCCTACATATATGAAAACATTATAATCCAAAATATTTTCAAAATGATCAATAATTTTTCACTATAAAAGAACATGGAAAACAATGATATTACAAATAAGGATAAAATTATAATTGGTAATATTCCATGTTATAATCTATATTCATTCTTCTCCACATATTATATTTCATTATATCCCATGATAGAATACACTTCCAAAGTTACAAACTTATCTAAAACTACACCTGAACAATGGGGGTTGACATTAAGTATCTTAAAATGATCCAATTTTAAATATATAATTCATTTATAGATATCCAAAAATGGAAGACTAGTGTCTCTATCTGATAAAATTTAAATTAGTACATTATATAAATTCCAAACATTGTAAACATACCCAACTACCCAATAATCCTAAATAATATCCCCCAAATATGAGTGAAAGTCATTTACTCGATGAGTTATAAATCTACCACCTCGATGAAATCATGATTTTAAAGAGTTTTTGGTGCCAAATCCTATGATAATTAACTCTACCAAGATGAAAGGTATATGTAATATTTTCAATATTCCCATAGGTCTATGTGTACTATCCATATATCTAAATGTAAAACCAACAGGAAACTGTTTGGACATACATATACGGACCCATACCTTACATAAAAAGATATTACATTAAAATTGAAGAATAATAATTACTAAATATTACAATGTTATGATATTATTTCATAGGTATAATGTCTTTAAAAACTAGGGAACATAAAAAATGTGTACACAAGGTATCACCATTGCCTCCCTCTTATTCCTTCATTACTATACCTCTTTTGACATATCTTACTTAATACACTTTTTGATGACATAGGGAGAAGAAACATAAAAAATAGTGATAATAGTTTCTCAGTAAAGTTAAATATAGATATATGAATCATGTCATAATCATAACATATAAGAATATAACATTTTAAAATCTTTTCCTTCATATGAAATATCATGATATCATGCCATGGAATAAATCATAAAAGTTCATAACGAATCAATGTACATATTCCCAAAATTCATAACATAAGACATCAAATATGTGACATACTCATTATAACAGAAAATCATTTCATATTAGTCATTCTTCATTGAAAAGTCCATCAAAGTGGAAAAATTCTATCACTGAACTGAGTTCATTCCTTGTTCTAGACCTGTATTACTGAACCAAGATCATTTCCTATTCCATATTTATTTATCTCATGTGATATAAATATTTACCCAACACATTCGAGAGAGAGATATGTCCCACTTATATCATAATAAATTCATTATTATGTGTACCACAAATATATATATCATTCATCATTGCATAAGAAAAGTAATAAAATGGGTTTCTTAAACATCATTCCATCATAACATAATCCATGTAAAAAAATGGATTTCATAAATATAATTAAATAAAAAATATTATAAAACCATAAGAATAATAGGTATAGTATAATTGAAACATAAACCTATTAAATAATTCCATCATATATGGATAATAATTTTGATTGAACACATGAAATTTATTCTTGAGGAAGATATAATTTTATCTTTAAAAACATTTTCTTTTCTATAAATGCAACATAATTTTAAAAGAAAATAATTTCCTTAAAAATAAACTTGAAATATTTTTCCGGAAGCTTCATATAATTAAGATGTTACAAACATAAAATCCCTCCATTTCATATTAGTTAAAAGAAAAAATTATTCACATACTTTTGCTAGATAAGTCAGAAAGTACCTTGTAGTGAAAAATGACAAAAGATTCATCTCATAATGTTTCATAAAAATTTACCAATTGGTATGATTGAATTTATTCAATAGTAGAAGAATAAAAATATATTTTATAATAAAAATGATTAAAAATGGATGATAAATATACCCTTGTAAATACTTACATAGAAACAATCTCATATAAAAAATAATATTTTAGAATTATCCCTTATAAATTTAAAATTAGTCTATTAATTTGACTCATAAAATAATGAGAATTTCATACTTTTTAAAATATCATAAAATTCATAATTAGGATCATATAATAATTTATAGGCAACATAAACACCACACAAAATAAATAGGTGGTATATAAGGCATATGTCCAACAAAGATAAAAGGAAGAAAAAATAATATATTACCTTAGGTTTGATATCTTTGGTATGTATCTAAACCTCCTCTTTCTCCCTCTGGATCTCCTCCTAAGGGCAAGAGAGTTGGTCTTTTTGAGAATACTAGAACCTCTATAATGATACATGTGAAGTTGAGAAGTGAAATGGGTAGGGGTGGCTGTAACACCCCGAGATTTTATGAAACATATTCTTTTAATTTCATTAATGTATTGTGTTGTATGATACACCAAGATGACCTTGTGCTATACGCAACACCATATTAGCTTGCAGTATACACACCACTATTCTTGGATCATGTTACACACAATTTTGATAATAGTTATTCTACACAACATTGAGTATATATATATATATTCAATGTATAAATGAAATATGGATGGATTATGTTATACAAAACAACGAAGGATTCTTGCACAACACGCAACCCTGACTTGGCTTGCATTTCACGCAAGCGCGACCTCCCCCGATAGCGTGTGTTGTACGTAATACCGAGTTTCGCTAAACAAAGATATGCTATTAAAATATTATTAAAACTAGCTGTTATGAATAGTAATAACAATTTTTTGAAATTTTTTAAATTTTATTTTTCAAAATGGACTTCATTTTTATATTCAGAATATTGAAATTAGCTTAGGGTGAAATTTTGGTACATTTCGGATAACTTTCATTTTCTGATGAATAGTGAAAATTACTAAATTTTAATTAAAAACAACCTTTTTAATCGAAATAATTAATAGTGATAAATTATTAATTTTAGTGGTTTGAAAGTATATTTAGAATATATTTTTACAATTTAATACAATGTTGGTCATTGGATGTAATTTCACATTTAAACCAGACATAAACAAATGTCAATCTTTTGATAGTTATTATCTCTTAAGAACACGCTATTTGTTTTGACGATAGGAATTAATTTTTAAATTAAGTAATGCAAATGATATGTTTTGAAATTGGTAAAATAGAAATCATTTTTCAGATCATAATATCAAATATAGCTTAGGCCTAATTTTTTGTATTTTTCTGGAAACTTTCATTTTTTTGATGAATAGTGAAACCACTAAGTGGTAGTTAAAAAAATGAATTTTTCATTAAACTTAATTTTACTACTTCTGTGAGTGGAATTTCAAAAATCCGAGATACACAGTTGATGTTAGTAAGTAAAATGTGGTTCAATGAGATGAATTTTTTTTTGGTGAATAGTAACTTTTTACTTTTTTTTACCAGGGTTAAAAGTAAATAGGGTAATTAAGGGTAAAATGATATTATTATTACCCTAACACATGTACTAATTCTATTGGATAAGTGTAATTAGACCCAAAACAACCTTAGGAATAAAATATGACCATTTAGGCCCACTTGGATTAGATTAGAACATTTATTATTAATTTATTTAAAGAAGGGTTAAAATAGTTAAAATCAAAGTTTAATAAGTATATCATTTTTAATATAAAGTTATACATAAGATAAATTCGACTATAAATATTCATTAGAAATATACAAAGATTTCCTACATAATTGTATTTTATTTGTAATTTTTAGACATTAGATAATTTAATTTATTTATGACACAATGATGATGCAGTAATTATCTTATTAATGAAATATTGACATAATTGATGTTATAAATACCAACATAAATGTAATTTGAGAATTTTTATGAATTAAAATATTTTTCAAGGTTAATATGGAATGTTATTATGGATATAATTAACTTTTTTAGAACGAATCAGTCTGTTATGATTTTCACAAAAATCAATTACTAAATAGTGTCAAAATTGACATAAAATAGTTTTTAAAACAAATATTATATTATTAATTGTTATTTTATTCCTAAAAATATAAGGTTCGGCCAAATGACTTATATAAGGTTATATATATTAATAATAAACAACTTGGGGTTCGTTTGACTTATTATAGTAAGTTTATTAACCTTATCGTGTAAGAACACAAAAAGACACGGTAAAACTAAAATTATCTAACTTAATGTTAAATCTAAATGACAAGGTTAAAATATGAACCTAAACTTATCTAAATTCTATTGGATGAGATTATTTCGACCCATCCCCACCTTATCTTCGAAATAAATAAATTTGGAGCTATTTAAAACCGAATTTGGCTTTATAATAAAATAATATTTTTTGTTATTCCAAAGGTGCCCCTCTCCTCCCTTATAAAAGGGCACCTCCTCCCTCTCTTCCTCACACCACTTTGAGCCTTCAAGCTTGTCCAAACCCTGACAAATTATCTTCTACACTTCCCTAGTAACATCCTAGAGTTCCTGGTCCTCTTCAAAGACCAATTTCAGTGCCCTAAAAGGAGGTATCAAAGAGGCGCTTCAGAGAAGAGGTAATGTCTGTTACCGATTCTTTCAACTTTATTTCTTCTTCAACTTCTTCTTCTTTAGTTGTTTCATTATGAAGTAATAACATCAGTATCAATCATATACTGATATGTTATTATAAGTATTAAACAACCCTATTTCACCATCTATCCATCCTACAGAAAACGAAATCATCACGCGTGCGTGTGTACGGAATACCGTCTCCACACCGTGGTGTAATCTGTTTTCTCAACACCACCTTACTTGGATGGGTATAATGGTGTAAATAATAACTATACATAGTTATTATAACATCATACTGATTCTGATATATAGTATCATCCACTCCAATTCAATTCAATGATTATGGAAATGATATCATCGCTCGTGCGTACGTACGGACTACCGTCTCCACGACGCGATGAGATTCATTCTCCATATTAACCATACATGAATGATCATAAAGTTTATTTAATGAATAATAATGAAATATATGAAATAATAATGCTACTGGATTTATGTATATATATATATGTATGTCGTCTAGTTAGTTTCATTCAATTCAATAAGGAAACGAAAACATCGTTCATGCGTACATACAGCCTACCATCTCCATGAACGGTGTATTTCATTCCTTTTATCGACCTATAATATATATATGTATATGATGAATATATGTAAATCATGTTTTACATTATGAAATTATGTAAATCAAGATATAAGTAATAATATCAAGAATGACAAGTCGAAACACATACGATAAATGAAATTATTTTACCCAAAATGATGCTTTAACATAAGAATGGGTAATATAAAGTCATAAGTGAAACATATATGATATAATAACAATGAATATGATTCTTTAATAAGTCAATGACATTATTTAAATCATTATACAGGAGGTTTGGATATGTATGAAGCATATCAGACCTATGGTAAGGGATAATTATTCCAATCTCATTCTTATCCGAGATTGTTTACTCGTAAGTATTTACTGGGGGTTATGTTTATTATCCATGTCCATATGCTCTCAAAATGTTTTCATAAAATGTTTAATTTCCTTCCATGTATGTTTAAGTCATTTTTACCCTTTTCTTAATTTTACCACATCGTATGGAAGGAATCTTTCTTTTGTTTACCATACGAGGTAATTTTTTACTTTTCTGGAAAAAGTACGAGAAGAATGTTTTTTTTAACTTATACGGCATGAACATATTTTTATGGTTTTATAAAGCCTTGTTTTCATGAATCTTCCTCCAAAATATTTCATGACTATTTTCAACAAAATCCTTTTCTTTTAAAATTGCATGACATTTTGTGAAAAGAAAATGATTTTAAAGAAGAAATGATATTTTCCTCAAGAATTCATTTCAAGTGTTTTATAAAAAACCATTTTTCATCTAAGATGAAATTATTTCATATGTGTATGTTTCAAGTATCATGTCTCTATGATTTAAATGGTTTCACTTTTCATATTATGAAATGATATCCATTTCTTTTATATGGATTATGTGATGATGGGATGATGTTTATGAAACCCATTTTATTTATTGGTTTATTATGAATGATGTATGTTTATTTTGTGGCACAAGTAAGAATGATTTCATTATGAGATGGGTGAGACCTATATCTCTCTCCAATGCATTGGGTAAAGATTTATATCTCATGAGATAGACATGGCTGGAACGGCAAGTTAAACCGGTTTAGTATTACAGGACTGGAATGAGGAGTGAACTCGATTCAGAAAGGGACTTTGTCCACTAAAATGGTCTTGGCAGAAATGCCTTGGCTAATATGGAAATCATATCATGTGCTTAATGGTTTCCACAATTACATGTTTTATTCCCATGCTATTTTATCATTCTTAATGTTTCTTTATGATCTATGCCTTTCGTACTTCTATGTTTTATGTCATTGCTCAAGCTTTTGATGATTAAAAATTATGTTCATGTTTTTAAGTTCAAATGTATACGGTATGTTTTATTTTATCCATGCTTACCCTTACTGAGAATTTGAGCTCACCCTTTTTATGTTTTCTTTTCCCTAGGATATAAAGAAAGGTTTTAGGTAAGAAAAAAAGGGGAAGATCTTTATGGGAGATGTTGAAGATCTTTCACCACGATTAGAAGATTACGTTCCAAGTTTCCAAAGACACTAAACTATTACGATCCTTGTGTGTCTGTTATTATTATGTATTAATTATTCTGCTAAAGTAATGTAATATCTATGTACGTCAAGCTTTGGGTCTCTACAGTTGGTATTGGAGGAAAGGTTTAGTCAACCTTTGGAAACTAGGATGCGAGAACTTTAGTGAGATCCCTAGAGATATTTCTAAGGAATGTCTAGGGATGTCCCTAAGGATATGTATACGTGTAGGATATAGTCCTAGAAATATGGTAATTATATTAGATTAAACCAAAGATGTTATATATTGAAGTTACTCCCCCTTTATTATGATTTTTTTCCTCTCACACTATTATTTTTGGGTTTTAGAAAATGGCTGGAAACAAGATGATTCACGATAATGGAGGATATGATGGACAATGGAATGATATTCTTCATGAGAAACCAAATGAAATGGGATTTGGAAGTCCATACATCATTATATTGTCGAATCAGCAATCTCATAATATGATCAATAAAGTAAAATTTGGTAAGTTTCCTAACTCGGCTAATAAGAGAAAGATGGAGTTTCATGATGATCATATAGGAAAGAAAGTTCAATTTCCCCTATGTAAATCATGTGGGAAGAGGCATCAAAGAGAATGTTTCAAAGGAACTAGAAGATTCTTTGGGTGTGGAAAAGAAGGACACAAAGCCAGTAAGTGAAAAGGAAAAGGTTCAGTTAACACCAAGGATGAGGATAATGGTATTGCTACGACATCAACAATGGTTAAATGTTTTAAATGTGGAATGTACGGGCATTATGAAAACCAATTCTCTAAGGGAAAGTCTCATGAATAGAATCAGTATGGTTGTATGGGTAGTATTTATGTTGATGAAGATACTACAAATGATATGTGAGATGAAAGAATTATTGAAGCTCGGTCAATGGTTTAGGAATATAGTGGAATGATTACATGTTTATCATGTGTAATGTTGTATAAGTAATCTCATGGTACTATGGAATAAAGAGACATCCAAGTATTGTTACACTGTTGTCTTTCCTTGAGTTTTGAAAGTGTATGATTAATTGTGCCAGTATCCATGAAGGGTTATTTAGATATTTTTGGAATGTAGATGATATGCGCATAATGAAGGGATAAGAAGAAAATTAAATGTTTGATAGTATTCATGATCTCATGACTGATATAAGGAAATAGTTATATCATGGTTTGAGTATATAGAATTTTGGGTTTTTTGTATGTGGAATGAGTTAACTTTTGACAGCACTCATGGTTTTACTAAGATTCAATGGGTATTCATTTTTCAAGAGAATACATGATTAAGGCCTTAGAATATTTGGAATGTGACCAACAACACATATCTTATGATATATGGGGATCAACGATGGTATTAACATTCTTATTATATGAAATCTCTGGTAATCATTTTCGCTATATTATGAGAGTGGACTATAGTATTATGGATAAGCCTAAAGATTGGAATGGATTATGTTGGACATAAGTTTGTATTGTTTAAGGATAGAAGTTGTTTCGATATTATTGATGGGATGTTATAGTAATGTAGTTTTACAAAAAATGACAACCTGCAGGACGGGTGACAGCCCATCGCGTCGGACAAGGCTGTGGGAATTGAACCCACAACCGAAGTGTGACTAGCCTTTATCGTCTACCACTGGCCTACAGGAAGTCCCTGGTTAGTTGAAAATAGTATTATTTTATTAAGCGGTATGATATATGAAGTATAAGTTCATTTTTGGAACCATATACGATTAATCTAACCATAAGATGGACTTATAACTTTTGCTAACCTTTTGTTTGAAACAGATGGAATGACCCATCATTCTATCACATGATCTGCTAACAAATCACGAATAACAAATTCAACTTCATTTCTTTAAGGGATGAAGGGAAATTGTTCAATTCACGAACAATAGTAAAATTGTACCAAAATCATGTATGTATTTCTTTTAATTCACCAACTTTAGGGAAATGATCTTGAAAACCAAAAATGTTGTCCTAGTGCCCTTATATCTGACGAATTAGATGGTACCTTAGATCATCGCAAATCTATAGCTTTGTGATTGTTGGCTATTTCATAGCCATGATCTCTACCACTCTCCATCAGAACATGATGGTTAGATTTTTCTTCCATATCCATATTTTCACCTATGTTCTCCTACGTGGAAACCCAGTGATGAGTTAATTTGGGTAACCGTTACATTTCATACTTTAGTTTTTAAAGCCAAGTTTGGGTATTCCTTTTTACGATGTGGGATTCTATTAAACAAACTTTCGAGTAGTAAACCATTTATAACCCCGACGAATTTCGAGGGATAAATTCATTTTAAGGGGGGTAGGATGTAACACCTCGAGATTTTATGAAAAATATTCTTTTATTTTTATTAATTTCTTGTGTTGTATGCTACAGCAAGATTACCTTGAGCTATACGCAACACCGTATTATCTTGCAGTATATGCAACACTATTCTTGGATCGTGTTACACACAATTTTGATAATAGTTATTCTACGAAACATTGAGTATATATATATATATATATATATTAAATTTATAAATGAAATATGGTTGGATTATGTTATACGAAACAACGAAGTATTCTTGCACAACACGCAACCCTGACTTGGCTTGTATTACACGCAAGCGCGACCTTCCGCGATAGCGTGTGTTGTATGCAATACCAAGTTTCGCTAAACAATGATATGCTATTAAAATATTATTAAAACTAGCCGTTATGAATAGTAATAATGACTTTTTGAAATTTTGTAAATTTTATTTTTCAATATGGACTTAATTTTTGGATTCTGAATATCAAAATTAGCTTAGGGTGAAATTTTGGTACATTTCGGATCACTTTCATTTTCTGATAAATAGTGAAAATTGCTAAATTTTAATTAAAAACAACCTTTTTAATCAAAATAATTAATAGTGATAAATTATTAATTTGAGTGGTTTTAATTTATATTTAGAATACGTTTTTAAAATTTAATACAATGTTGGTCATTGGATGTAATTTCACATTTAAACCAGACATAAACAAATGTCAATCTTTTGATAGTTATTATCTCTTAAGAACACGCTATTTGTTTTGACGACGGGAATTAATTTTTAAATTATGTAATGCAACTAATATGTCTTGAATTTGGTAAAATAGAAATCATTTTTCAGTTCATAATATCAAATATATCTTAGGCCTAATTTTTGGTATTTTTCTGGAAACTTTCATTTTTTTGATGAATAGTGAAACTACTAAGTGGTAGTTAAAAAAATTGATTTTTTAATAAAACATAATTTCACCGCTTCTGTGAGTGGAATTTTAAAAATCCGAGAGACACGGTTGATGTCAATAAGTAAAATGTTGTTCAATGAGATGAAAATAATTTTTGGTGAATAGTAACTTTTTACTTTTTTTTGCCAAGGTTAAAAGTAAATAGGGTAATTAAGGGTAAAAATGATATTATTATTACCCTAACACATGTCCTAATTCTATTGGATAAGTGTAATTCGACCAAAAACAACCTTAGGAACAAAATATGACCATT
Source organism: Viscum album (assembly GCA_963277665.1). Taxonomy (NCBI): domain Eukaryota; kingdom Viridiplantae; phylum Streptophyta; class Magnoliopsida; order Santalales; family Viscaceae; genus Viscum; species Viscum album. Next base: position 1,609,991,129 of record OY728150.1, read on the forward strand.
TAGGCCCACTTGGATTAGATTAGGACATTTATTATTAATTTATTTAAAGAAGGGTTAAAATAGTTAAAATCAATGTTTAATAAGTATATCATTTTTAATATATGGTTATACATAAGATAAATTCGACTATAAATATTAATTAGAAAGATAAAAATATTTCCTACATAATGGTATTTTATTTTTAACTTTTAGACATTAGATAAATTAATTTATATATGACACAATGATGATGCAGTAATTATCTTATTAATGAAATATTGACATAATTGATGTTATAAATACCAAAATAAATGTAATTTGAGACTTTTTATGAATTACAATAATTTTCTAGGTTAATATGACATGTCATTATTGATATAATTAACTTTTTTAGAACTAATCAGTGTTTATGATTTTCAGAAAAATCAATTACTAAATAGTGTCAAAATTGACATAAAACAGCTTTCAAAACAAATATTATATTATTAATTGTTATTTTATTCCTAAAAATATAAGGTTCTGCCAAATGGCTTATATAAGGTTATATATATTAATAATAAACAACTTGGGGTTCGTTTGGCTTCTTATAGTATGTTTATTAACCTTATAGTGTAAGAACACAAAAAGACATGGTAAAAGTAAAATTATCTAACTTAATCTTAAATCTAAATGATATGGTTAAAATAGGAACATAAACTTGCCTAAATTCTATTGGATGAGAGTATTTCTACCCATACCCACCGTATCTTTGAAATAAATCATTTTGGAGCTATTTAAAACCGAATTTGTCTTTATAATAAAATAATATTTTTTGTTATTCCAAAGGTGCCCCTCTCCTCCCTTATAAAAGGGAACCTCCTCCCTCTCTTACTCAAACCACTTTGAGCCTTCATACTCGGCCACACCCTGAAAACTTCTCTTCTCCACTTCCCTAGAAACATCCTAGAGGTCCTTGTCTTCTTCAAAGACCAATTTCAGTGCCCTAAAAGGAGGTCTCAAAGAGACACTTCAAAGAAGAGGTAATGTTCGTTACCGATTCTTTCAACTTTATTTCTTCTTCCAATTCTTCTTATTTAGTTGTTTAAATATGAAGAAATAACATCAGTATCAGTCATATACTGATATGTTTTTATAAGTATGAAACAACCCTATTTCAACATCTATCCATCCTACAAAAAACAAAATCACCGCGCGTGCGTACGTACGGAATACCGTGTCCACGCCGTGGTGTAATCTGTTTTCCCAACACCACCATACTTGGATGGGTATAATGGTGTAAAGAATTACTATAAATAGTTATTATAACCTCATAATGATTCTGATATATTGTATCATCCACTCCAATTCAATTCAATGATTATGGAAATGATATCATCGCTCGTGCGTACGTACGGACTACCGTCTCCACAACCCGATGAGATTCATTCTCCATATTAACCATTCATGAATGATCATAAAGATTATTTAATGAATAATAATTAAATATATGAAATAATAATGCTACTGGATTTATGTATATATATATCTGTATGTCTTCTATTTAGTTTCATTCAATTCAATAAGGAAACGAAAACAGCGTTCATGCGTATGTACGGCCTACCGTCTCCTTGAACGGTGTATTTCATTCCTTTTATCGACCTATAATATATATATGTATATGATGAATAAATGTAAATCATTTTTTAAATTATGAAATTATTTAAATCAGGATATAAGTAATAATATCAAGAACGAAAAGTCGAAACACGCACGATAAATTAAATGATTTTACCCAAAACGCAGCTTTAACATAAGAACGGGTAATATAAAGTCATAAGTGAAACATATATGATATCATAACAATGAATATGATTCTGTAATAAGTCAGTGACATTATTTAAATCATTATACAGGAGGTTCGGATACGTACGAAGCATATCAGACCTAAGGTAAGGGATAATTATTCCAATCTCATTCTTATCCGAGATTGTTTACTCGTAAGTATTTATTGGGGGTTATGTTTATTATCCATGTCCATATGCTCCAACATATTTTCATAAAATGTTTACTTTCCTTCCATGTATGTTTAAGAAATTTTTACCCTTTTCATACTTTTACCACATCGTATGGAAGGAATCTTTCTTTTGTTTACCATACGATTTACTTTTTGACTTTTTTGGCAAAAGTACGAGAAGAATGTTTTTTTAACTTATACGACACGAATATATTTTTAAGGTTTTATAAAGCCTTGTTTTTGTGAATCTTCCTCCAAAATATTTCATGACTATTTTCAACAAAATCATTTTCTTTTAAAATTTCATGACATTTTGTGAAAAGAAAATGATTTTAAAGAAGAAATGATATTTCCTCATGAATTTATTTCAAGTGTTTTATCAAAAACCATTTTTCATCTAAGATGAAATTATTTCATATGTGTATGTTTAAATTATCATGTCTCTATGATTTAAATGGTTTCAATTTTCTTATTATGAAATGATATCCATTTATTTTATATGGATTATGTGATGATGGGATGATTTTTATGAAACCCATTTTATTTATTGGGTTATTATGAATGATGTATGTTTATTTTGTGGCACAAGTAATAATGATTTCATTAAGATATGGGTGGGACCTATATCTCCCTCCAATGCATTGGGTAAAGATTTATATCTCATGAGATAGACATGGCTGGAACGGAAAGTTAAACCAGTTCAGTATTACAGGACTGGAATGAGGAGTGAACTCGATTCAGAAAGGGAATTTGTCCACTAAGATGGTCTTGGCAGCAATGCCTTGGCTAATATGGAAATCATATCATGTGCTTAATGGTTTCCACAATTACATGTTTTATTCCCATGCTATTTTATCATTATTAATGTTTCTTTATGATCTATGCCTTACGTAATTCCATGTTTTATGTCATTGCTCAATCTTTTGATGTTTAAACATTATGTTCATGTTTTTAAGTTAAATGTATATGGAATGTTTTATTTTATCCATGCTTACCCTTACTGAGCATTTGAGCTCACCCTTTTTATGTTTTCTTTTCCCCAGGACATAAAGAAAGTTTTTAGGTAAGAAAAAAGGGGAATATCTTTATGGGAGATGTTGAAGATCTTTCACCACGATTAGAAGATTACGTTCCAAGTTTCCAAAGACACTAAATTATTACGATCCTTGTGTGTCTGTTATTATTATGTATTAATTATTCCGCTAAAGTAATGTAATATCCATGTACGTCAAGCTTTGGGTCTCTACAGTGGCCATGATTTAAGGCTGAAAGTGAATTGAAGAGGCAAGGGAGGCGGCACCCTTTTACAATTAATTTGATAGATCTTTTAGAAACACCAAAAATATCAATTTATAATAAACTAAACCAACATTAAAAAAATAAAGAAAATTCCTTATATATAATATGATATGAGAGAAGGTTTTAATCTCATTTACTAGTAATTTTTAAACATTCTTTGATTTCATTTTAAACCATATCATTTTGTTGTACCTTTAATTATTCTATTTTAATTTTAACTAAGATAAAAATTTGTTCAATAATAAAATAGTGTAATTTTTAATTATTTGATTTCAATTCAGCCATAAATGAAAACTATATAAAATTTTAGAGTATAAAAAAATTATATTTAATTTTTGAAAATATTTTTTGATTTTTAAATGATCTAAAAAACATTATTTTTACAAAATATAAATAGTGTCATTTTGACTCAATTAATTTTATAGATTTTTAAAAATATCATGATTATATGTTAACCTTGAAAAAAATATTTATTATATATCTAAGGAATCAATGGAATATATAAAATTTGATGGATATATTATTTATCTAAAATTATATTTTATTTTACTCTTCTTAGTAACATTAATTTAAGATTTCCATTAATAAAATAACTAATACATTAGTTTTGTGTAATTATTTAATATACTTATTTTTTGAGTAAATTTTAAAAATAAAAAACTACTTTGAAGGAAAATATACAATATTTTAGGTTAATACTTTTAGTCAAAGATATATTTTGTAAAATCCTTCATTAAAAATGTTATACTTGTTAAACCATGAATTTGATAAGTTTAACATGACTTTAATAAAATAATATAAGTGTCATAATTTCTTCTATAAGGATCCAAATGGTCAATAACTCAACCCATGGATGAATATTGACAATATATACTATAAAATTAAATTTTTTTAAAGTGTTTGTGTCTTATAATTGTTATTATTATTTTAATAAAAATTATTTTATTGATTTTTTAGCAATTAAATAATTTTTGCATCATCAATATATAAACTATTAAGGTAATTATTTATTACCCAAAAATTACAAATAAATTTACATTGTAATTAAATACATTTTATATTTCAAATGAGTATTTATAATCGAATTTACCACCTGTATCACCTTATATTGAATATGATTCGGTTAATAAAAATTTAGTAAGATATTTTTAACTTTTCTATAAATAACATATATTAAATGTCCTAATCTCATCCAAGTGGCTTCCAAATGGTGTAATTTCTAACCAAGGATGGATTATTTCTAATACCAGGCATCCAATAATACTATTAAAAGTGTTAAGGTAATTTAAAAATAATATATTTACCCATAATTAGATGATTTATCTTTTTATAGTATTAATAAAAACTACTAAAGTTACTATTCATAATGGCCAAAAAATAAAATTATTATATTAATATATTTTGGACCCAATTATTCTATATATAAAATAAATTGTTAAAAAATAAAAAAAAAAAATAATTTTAGGAATTAATTTAAAATCAATCTCATTGCTGGAATGAAAATAGAGTTTTTAAAGGTAAAACATTGCCAAAGATTGAAATGTTTTTTCATCAAAATTCATTGTAAAATTAATTCAAATTAATTAAATTATATTAAATGATAAAAATTTATGTTATTTATTGTTTTAAACAATTTAATAGTATAATATAACTATATAAATTATCCCAATAAAATAAATATTTTAAATTAAAATCAAGTAATTTTTACTACTCCTCAAAATATGAAATTTATCAGAAAAAAATGAAAAATTAATCCAAAGTAAATTTTTATATAGATACTAAAAATAAGTAGATTATTTTTTAAAATAAGATACAAAAATGTGTCAAAACTAGATTTAAAATTGGTATGCAATCAAAAAGAGGAAAAACTACTTTTTTCAAAATACTTCTTTTATCTAAAAAATTGAATTTTTCTAATATCATGTATAAAAGACATATAAGATGAATTTTAACCATTAAATTGACTATATTACATATGTAATATAATCCATCAATGGATATTTTATTATTTAATAAACAAAATTATTTTCATTTAAATAGTTTTTTTATAAAAACATTTTGTTTTATTTAAAAAATATATTTATTTTTGTTTATAAATTATTGATATCTAAAGAGTAATGAATATTTTCAGTATTTAGTTAATATTGTTCATACCAAAAATATAGTGGATAGTTTATAAGATAAAATAATAACTTTTAGTTTTTTTCTTAAACTCAGAAATTCTTAAAATGAATTCTATCAAACATACTAGAAATTGTATGTAATAAAATCAAATCATAGTGTTGTGTATATCAGAAGCTAAGAAAATGAAACGTATAGCACAATATTATCATAGTGATAAATACAAAAAAAGAATGAAAATAAATTTAAAAATAAATATATAAATAAAAGAAAATAAAAAACCCATCTCCTAGAAATATCAGGGTGTTACAATTTACCCCTTTAAAAAGAATTTTCCAACGAAATTTGTCTGGGTTATAAATGGATTAATACACTAAAAGTTCAATTATAGAACCCCAAATCAAAAAAATGTAGACTACAACTTCCTTTTAAAAAGAAAATTATGAGAATGAAAATGGTTATCCAAAGTCACTCATAAATGGGTTTCCACATAGAATAACTTATGTGGAAATTGAAAACGTGGATAAAAAAGAGAAATATAACCATAAATTTATGATGGAGAGTGATAGGAAACAATGTAGATAAAAACATGAAAATAAAAAATCCAAAATCTTTGATCATTGAAGGGGGGATTTGATTAATTGAAAATAAAATTACTAGGGTAACATTTATAGTTTTATGATCCATTACCTAGAGCTTAATAATGATAATAAATACTTACATGATTATTATAATATGATCTTTTTATTTTTTACTTTATCAATTTCCATATCATATCTTATTCCCCAAAATAAAGTTGAATTTTTCATTCTTGAAGCTTTACCAGATCATGTGATCCATAAATAGGATAATTGGTCATTCCATTTGTCTAAAAAAATTATCACATGTTATCAACCATGCATAAGCTATCCTATAATGATATATTTTATTTTTGTAACAAAATTCATCTAAAAATTAACTTAATCCTTTAATAAATTGAAAACATTAAATCATTACAAAAACTGAAAATCCTAATCTCCAGAAAGATATTAAGTAAGAATGCTTAACATTTATCTCTCATATCTCATAAGTTAGTTATTTGTTTTCACATTCCAAGAATGTGAATACCATAATCATGTATTATCTTGAAACATGCTAATAATGTAATTTAATGTACATCCTTTATAAAAAACAAGCACGTTTTCTTCTTCTTAAGAAAAAAAATCTCTAAACTTCATCCATGACACCATAAACATGTTTTCATTGAATCATTAAATAGTTATTAGTAAATCAAAACCATCCAATTATTCATAACCTATATATCTTTATACAAATATCATTATCTCATCATCATGTTCATATTAAGGGTTATCCTTCCCTTAATCATGTATTTTCCAAAAAATCAACTTATTACCTCAATAATTTTTCATGGTTACCAGTACCATTCAGTGTATGATCTTAAATCCATATTGAGAAACTACAGTGGAACAATATATAGATGTTTCATTATTCCATAGTACCATAAATATACTTACACAACATTATTATTGAATTCTATAACATATACATGAAATCATTCCAATATATTTCAAAACATTATCCAAGCTTCATCCTTGTATTTCATAACACTTCATTAATCTCAGATATCATTTATTTCATATTCCACATTAGAAGTATAAAAATATTCATATGTCATTGCTGATTCTCTTCACAATAGTTACCCATAGGGCTTCGATTTTCATAATTCCCATACATTCCACATTTAACACATTTTATTGTCACTGATTCCATAGTAATACCATTATCCTTATACATTTTTTGAACTAATCCTTTTCCTTTGTATGTAATTTCTTTGTGTCCTTTTCATCATCCAAATACTCTTGTAGTTAATTTGAAAATTTATCCTTCATACCTCTTCCCACGTGATTTACATGAGGAAAAGTGAACATTCTTTCCACTGTAGTCACCATGAAACTCTGTATTTCTCATATTAAACAGGTCAAAAATCTCACCAATATTTAGATTATTGGGCGTATTATGAGATTTATGATTAGGAATAATAATTATTTGTCCCTTAAAACTTCCATTTTATTTGGTTTCTCATGAGGAAAATAATTCCATTTTCCATCATATTATCCATTAACATTAATCCTTATACTTCCATCCATTTTTTAAAACAAAAAAACACTTGTGCGAGGGGAAATAATTGTACTAAAAAACTCATAATCAATGGAATGAACTTACAATCTATAGAATCTTAGGATTAATCATATGTTATCCATGATCATTAGAAAAATTCTACTATTGTAACCTATAATTAGATATATCATTAGGGACATCAATAGATATATCATTAAAAAATCTCTAGTGATCTCCCTATTTTTTTTGCATCCTAGTTTCCAAAGATTAACTATACATTTCATTTGATACCAAATATAGTGACTCATAATTTACATAAATATATATTACTTCAAAATTGAAGAATATTAGTTAAAATATATATTTCAAAGTCACAAGATGACTGTATAAGAATAATGTATTTAGAAACTGGGTATCCTAAACAACTGGTTAATAAAATAGCTACATTGTCTCCCCCTTATTCTGAAAAGTCCCTGAATTTCCATGTAATTTTTTTTAATTAAATGGGAATTTTAAAAGTCAAAAAAAATTGACGGTGCGTGATTCTGAGGCCCGGTGTGCCCAGAATTAATTTCTGAACTTTTTTTCGGGTACGTTCAGTAAAGGTGCGAGCGAGTTTTTGTAACTTTTGAACCGGTGCTCAGAATTAAAATCTAAGGGCACCGTTGAACTCAATGTGTAGATATTCTCTTAAGAAGACCATCACCTCGACTATAGTAGGTCGAGGGTGAATGATATATTTTGGGTTTTTCATGGAAATAGAAATAAAATAAAATAAACATGTATTTTATTTTTCTTTTTGTTGAAACCTCCCACGTGGATGCTTTAAAGGTAGGGACCACCAAAATTATAACCTCCCATGTGGGTTATGGTGGTGGGGACCACCTGAGACTAAAACCCCCATGATCTCCCATCTTAATGGGAGAAACCTCTTGAACTCACTCATTAATGATGAGTTTACCCGTGGACTTCCTCCCATTAATTAATTATGCCTCGTCAATTGATTAATGATTCAAATTGTTTTGTGACAACAATATAAAATAGGACAAACCCTTTTTATTTTGGTAGTCTATTCATTTGAGAGCATTCGTTGGTAAAGGTAGAAGCTTGGGAAGAACATTGGAGAAACATTCTCCAGTGAAAAACTATTCTCCTTCAACGAATATTTCTCCAACGAAGAACACCACTGAAGGATCTCAAACGTTGAACGAACCGATGATCGCAGAAATTCCAATGTCACCGACTTCACCCCTTCCAACGTCAATAAGAAATCAAGCTATAGTGGTTATTTGAATTCATTCCCCTTACATGTTCTTGATGATTCATCGTAAATCGGGAAGAGATTATTGCCGCTTGCTACCACTCTAATGCAGAGGGTGTGGGCCAAACAAACATGGCCCGACCTCTCCACAATTCTTGTTTTTTATTGTTGTCTTCTTCGCGATGGAGGAGGATGACAACCAAACTCAGTGGGGCATGAGAACGGTAGCTAGCACCACCACCAACTACGACGAAGGAGTCAAACAGAGGGCAGACTGTCAAGCCAGCCTCCGGTGAATGTACGGCGTGCGACCACGCCGCACGACCAGCCAAGGAGGATCATCACCCCACAGCCATGCCACGCCGCCCCATGGCCTTCTGCACCGCCTCGCGACCCTTCGAGGCCTCACGTCTCTCTGCGGCCCTCCATGGCCTCGCGGACTCCCGCGACCTTTTCGGCCCCCCTCACGGTCTCCACACCTCCCTGCGCCACCCAGCGTGGGCCGGACTTCCCGACGTGGGCCAGACCACCCAGCACGGGCCTTCCTGCCGAGCGCGGCCTGGGCCGCCCAGCGTAGGCCGGGTCGAACCCAGTGGGTCGGGCTGGGTCGACCCAAACCGGGTCGGTCCAGGTCGCCCCAAACCGGGTCGGGCCAGGTCGACCCCAACTGGGTCGCCCATGTTGGGTCAGACCGAACCCGAAACCACTTCGATCCATTTGCGTTCTTTTGGCCATAACTTTGGCACCGGTCGTCCATTTTAAAAACAATCAATTGCACTTTAAACCTTGTAGTGAGACAGTCTCATTAGTATGCCACACCAGAGTTTGGGATTATGTGGAGGAATGGTTGGGGTGGACCGAGCACGAATCCAACCGGGTCCTCGGGACCAAAAGGATAATAACTTATAGACCATAAGTCTATTTTATGCAAAGTCTATTGCATTGAGACCCCTATGGAGTGGTGGTCCTTTGGGATACTTTTTCGTGGGACGTAGTGGCAGTGGGAGTATCGACAAGTGTCATGAGGAGCAGACCCTCCCGGAGACGGGCAAGCCTAGTGTGGGAACCCAATAGCTGGCTGTGACGTGAATAATGAAGAGAGATCCTATGTGGGTCAGCACAGAGCGATCTTCTATGGGTTAGCATTGAGCAATCCATTATAGGTTAGCACCCAACGATCCTATGTGGGTCAGCACCGAGCAATCTTGTGTGGGACAACACTGAGCAATCCTGTGTGGGTTAGCACATAGTGATCCTTTGTGGGTCTGCCTCTTAGCAGAGTAAGATGATTCAATAGTTACATCAAATCATCTCTACTACTATACCTATGAAATACCTAGTGTGAGATAAGTCTGTACCTTGTGGTGTTTTCCTTCATGGTCAAACCTTGGTGGTATTTTTTTGTATGGCGTATATGTGTGGTACTTTCCTTCATGTATTTCGTTCCTTTGTGGAATAGTTAATCTTTGGGCTTTGATTTGTACTCTGTTTTTTCCTCATGATTGAGATGGGTATACTTGATAATATAGGTATAAGTATGTGAAATTACCTAAGTTGGGTTTTTAGTTGATTTCATGTTGTGTGGTGTATCCTTGGTGGATTTTGTGTGACCATGAGGGTCTCAGGGTCCCTACTCAGTATCGTTATACTCACCCTTGCACAGGCTATGCCCGCACCATATTGTGTTTGGTGCAGATGATGGAAAACATTGACTGAGGACAAGAGTAATAATACTGGAGGTTGCTCAGAGGTGGACGATAGACAAGGCCAACCGCAGAGACGACCACTGGTAAGTTGTACCTACCCTTCTGGTAGGATTCATGGTGGAAAATCCAGGAGCTTCATTTCACCTATTAGTCATCTTATACTTTCCATTTTTAATTTTACTTTCCAGTTGGGATTGTATTCTAGCCGATTGTTCTTACTGTACTCACCATGTTTACTATCCAGTTTACATGAGTTTGTATCTTGTTGTGTGCTTGGTTGTCTGGGTTTCAGGTTATAAAGGAAATGCCTTCCGAGTTTTAGGGAATACGACTTCAATGCTAGTCGCCATCCCCAAGCCTATGGAAGGCGGGCTTGGGGTAGTCACATCACATGCCCTGGGGAATGGGTCGTGACAAATTGGTATCATAGGAGTGGATTCTACTGTAAAACATAGGACTCTAATATTTCTTTTTAACAGAAATAGTGTTATGTATAGTGATTGTGGTCGTTAGTTTGTGAAATCCAATTTTGGTGTAGTGGTCGATGTATCCATACACCAGGACCTTAACCTCTGATTTCTGACTTAGTGTACGAAAACATTGATTGAGTGTGTGTTTTCAAGAGTTTTATTTATGATATCCTTGAGATAGCTCACCAGGAATACCTTTTGACTGTGCTGCACCTGTATTTTTTTTCAGGATTCTTCCACCCAGACAGCCAGCTAGGGTTCCGGATCCTGTACGCACTGATAGCCCACCGAGCGATGAGGACTCGGTGTAGGACCCTCTTTCAGTAAAGGCACCAGCAGAGGCACCATCGGTACCATTACCTATTGAGACACCAATTCCACCAGCCCCAACAATATAGGGCGCACACCTCTTGAGCACGTTGCACGAGTTCCAGATCTGGGGGCCACCCAGGTTCAGGGGAGAGACGGACCCACAGGCAGCTGAGGATTGGCTAGAGTCTGTGCTAAGAGACTTACGACTAGTAGGGATAATGGCCGATCTCATGGTGATCCTTTCCACCAGTCTTCTACATGAAGCAGCAGGCAGATGGTGGAGCTTGAATCTCCAGGCACACATTGAGGTGACGCTTCTCTAGAAAGACTTCGAGAGACTATTTCGGGAAGAGTTTGTTCCAGTGACTCTTTGCGCAGTGCACATAGAGGATCTTCTTCATCTGCAGCAGGGCAGCATGACTGTGTCTTTGTACTCAGTGAGGTTCACTATCCTCTCATGCTACTCAAGATGTATGGTGCATGATCCATTCTTTAGGTCCTATACCTTTGTGTAGGGACTCAGGTGGGAGATCAGGGACTCGATTATCTCACTCAGCATCCCAAAAACATGCGATAATGTTAGAGCGATCCCCTTTATTGGAGAGTTTCCTTGCTGATTAGTCACCAATAGCGAGACCCACTACCAGTCATCATGTAGTGGAGTCTTCTGCAGCTGGAAGAAAAACGTTGCAGACGTCCAAGAGGACTAGACCTATAGGTGGAAAATTGCGGGATTTAGGGTTAGTTGGCTGAGGCACCCGAGGCAGAGCCAATCATGTCAGGAGCGGGCAGTGTTACACAAGTTATGGGCAAGGTAACATGGCTCATTACTTTCAAACCCACTGTACGGATGATCAGAAAACGGTCTAAGGACCGCCTAGGAAGAGACAGAGGTTCGACTGAGGAGGTCCATAGGGACCAGGAGAATGTGGAAGAGGAGCTAGCCATGTAGCTGGCAGTGGGCGATGATATGAGATGTTACTGCACCAACCACCAAGTGGTCCACCCCGACCACAAGAAGTATAAGGACAGGGGTTAGCTCAGCTCTATGAAGTTGAGGCCTACGATCACGATGCTTCGGAGATTATACGATGTACGATCTGTGTCTACTCCACCTTAGCTACAGTACTATAGACACATGTTCTAGTAATTATTTTATTGCCACTTCCCTCATTCGGAGCTCGGAGATTCTGACAGAGTCATTGGATCGATTTTTATGGCTAGATACTTCTACGAGAGTGGATTCAACGATTACGAACTGCTCCTGGAAGTGTGAGATTACTCTAGGAGACAAGAGATTCAGCTGGGATCTCTTAGTAGTAGCATCGAGGCCTTACGACATCATCTTTGGAATGGACTGGTTATCTACATTCCATGCCCAGATTGAATGTATTAGGCACAAAGTGTGGTTTGTCCACACTGATGGGACCAGGTTTACCTTCACCAGCGGGAAGGGAGCCTTGGTAGCACAAGATGGACTTATCCAGAGGAGAGTGTAGCCGATCACTCATTAGTTGGCTAGCCTTACCCTCGAAGCGGTTGATGTGGAGAGTCCGAGATATCCTATTGTGGTGGACCAGTATGCAGATGTCATCCCTAATGCTGTTTCAGGTATACCTCCTTGCAGAGAGGTGGACTTTTACATCAAATTTTACCTCAGGATGGAACTGATATATACACCATCATATTGGATGGCTCCCTCAGAGCTTCGTGAGATTCGGGTATAAATTAAAGGGGGAAGGGTTCATTCAGCCCAGTGTTCTCATTGGGCAGCCCCAATTTTGTTCTCCAAGAAGGCAAATGGGAGATTGAGACTTTGTGTTGACTATCGGTGCCTGAACCAGGATACCGTTAATAACAAGTACCCACATCTGCGGATTGACGACCACTTTGATCAGCTGATGTGAGAATGGTGGTTCTCAAAGATAGACCTTAGATCAGGCTATCATCAGCTCAGAGTACTAGATGGGGATGTGAAGAAGACAAATTTCAGATGTCAGTACAGCCACTATGAGTTCTTGGTTATGCAATTCGACGTAAAAAATGCTTCAGAAGTGTTCATGGGACTCATGAACATGATCTTTCAGACATACTTGGATCGATTTGTAGTAGTCATCATCGACGACATTCTGATCAACTCGACTACTGAGGAGGAGCATGCCTATCATTTAAAAGAAGTACTGGACACCATTCGGGAGCACCAGCTTTATGGTAATCTCTCGATGTTCTAGTTTTGGATCCAAGAGGTTCACTTTCTGAGAAATTTCATCTCAATGGCTGGAGTTTTTTTTATACAATGAATATTAAGTCGGTAATTTCTTGGGATCCACCCAGGAGTGTGACAGAGATACAGAGTTTCCTGGATTTTTCTGGATACTACCGGAGATTTGTGCCAAATTTCTCCAAATTCGTAGCACCATTATCCACATTGAAAAGAAAAGGGAAACCATTCATTTGGTCGGAGAGATTCCAGAAGAGTTTTCAAGAGCTGAGGCAGAGGATGACTAATGCCCCCATCATGAGGCTTCCAGAGGAGGGCATAGGGTATGTAGTCTAATGCAAGACATCAGGGACCAGAATCTGATGTGTTCTGATGTAAGAGAGAGAAATTATCGCATATGGTTCTCAACATGTGATACAACATGAGCATAACTACGCATCCCATGGCCTGGAAATAGCAGCAGTGGTCTTCGCCTTGAATATGTGGTGACACTATCTGATGGGTGAGCGTTTTACAGTCTACTCGGATCACAAGAGTCTCAGATATATATTTCATCAGAAGGACCTGAACCTGAGAAAATGACTATTGATTTAATTCATCCAGGACTACGACATTGAGATAGTCTATACTCCTGGGAAGGGGAATTTTTTTGCAGATGCACTCTGCCAGAGATCTGGTATACATCTGTTAGGTGAGGCGACGAAGCAGTTGGCCTTTTTACAGATATCCTTCATGGAACGTGATGGAGAAACTTTCCTTCAGTCTCTTACAGTCACGCCCCCACTTCTTCAGTGAGTTAGGGAGGTTTATCATGTGTACGTTGACTGCGAGGCTTGACGTGCTCAGATATTCATAGGTCATGCACTTGATGGATTTTTTGAATGTGGGTAGCACATCATCATCTTCAGAGGACATACCATGGTACTATTGTCACTTAGGGAGGCAGTGTTAAGGTATTTACACACATCCCGTATATCGGTACATCCAAAAGTAGATAAGAAGTGCCTGGATCTCCAATGACAACACTGGTGTCTAGGAATAAAGAAATCAGTTTCAGATTTTGTCTCTCGATGCCTCACTTGTCAGCAAGTGAAGGTGGAGCATCAAGTACTAGTAGGATTAGTTCATCATTTAGAGGTCCTAGTGTGGAAGTGGGGTGGGATATACGTGGACATCTTTACAGGCCTTCCACGTACATCCAGGGGTCATGATTCGATTTGGGTGATCGTTGACCGACTCACCATGTTGGCCCACTTCCTACCAATCAGATAGTAGGGTTCATTAGAGATCTTAGGATCCCTCTATGTGCGGGAGATTGTGATGTTACATAAAGTACCCTCAGTGATTGTCTCCTATCATGGTTCACATCTTACTTCTGGCTATGGAAGGGGTTGCAGGAGGCTTTCAGGACGCAACTTCGTTTGAGGAGTCCCTTCCATATTCAAACGAAAAGCAAGACTAAGTGGACTATTCAGACCCTCTAGGAAATGTTACGTGCTTTCATCCTCAACTTCGGTTGTGGATGAGAGGATCACTTGACTTTGGTGGAGTTTGCATACAACAACAGATTTCACTCTGGCATTGGGATAACACCTTTTGAGGCATTGTACGAGTGACCTTACAGATCACCGTTGTACTCGAATAACCCATGGGCGTCAGCAGTAGTGTGACCAGAGATGGTACATGCTACCATAGAGAAGGTGTAGATCATCCAAGAGCGGATGAAGACTGAAAATAGTAGGTAGAAACCATATGCATATAGGAGATGGAGACCTATGGATTTTGGGGATGGCGACCACATCTTTCTATGGGTCTCACCTCAATGAGGTTTGCAGAGATTAGGCCGACATGGAAAGTTATCTCCGTGGTTCATTGGACCCTTTCTGGTCCTTATCAGAGTTGGAGAGGTGGCTTACCTCTTAGCTCTTCTACTTTAGTTGCACCTGGTGCTTGACATCTTCCACGTATCCCAGCTGGGGAGATAAGTGCATGACCCTTCTCACATCATCGACCTTGACGAGTTGGACGTCGATGATGGGTTGACATTTACGGAGGATTCAGTAGAGATTGAAGATCTATTGGAGAAGGTCCTTTGTGGATGGTGGATACCTCTGGTGCACGTCCATTGGCAGCACAGAAAACTCTAGGAGAGCACGCGGGAGCAGGAGACTCAGATACATGCTCAGTACCCTACTTGTTCCCTTAGATTGAGTTGTGGCTTATGGGGATTCAAATCCCTAAGGTAGGGAGAACGTAAAGACCCAAAATTTCTATGTAATTTTATTTAATTAAATGGGAGTCTTTCAAGTCTGCGAAAATTTACGGCATGTGATTCTGAGGCTCAGTGTTCCTGTATTGAATTTCTGACCTTTTTCAGGTACGTTCAGTAAACATGCAAGAGGGTTTTGGTAAATTTTGAACCGGTGCTCGGAATTGAAATCTAAGGGCACCGTTTAACTCACAGCGCCAGTATTCTCTTATGGAGACCTTCACCTCGACCGCAGTAGGTCGAGGGAGAAAGATAGAATTTGGGATTTTTGTGGAAATAGATATAAAATAAAATAAACTATTATTTTATTTTTCTTTTTGATGAAACCTCCAATGTGGATGGTTTAAAGGAGAGGACCACCAGGATTAAAACCTCCCAAATGTATTATGGTGGTGGCGACCAACCAAGAATAAAACCCCCTTGATCTCCCCTCTTAATGGGAGAAACCCCTTGAACTCCCTCATTAATGAAGAGTTAACACATGGACTTCCTCCCATTAATTAATTATGCCTCATCAATAGATTAATTTTCCAACATGTTTTGTGGAAGCAATGTTAAATTGGAGAAAATATTATTATTTTGGTTGGATATTCTTTTGAGAGAATTATTTTGAAAAGGGTGGAAGCTTGGGTAGATCTTTCGAGAAACATTCTATAATGAAAAACTCTTCACCTCCGAAAAATATTTCTCCAACGAAGAACACCGCCGAAAGATCTCCAATGATGAACGAACCAATGATTGGGGAAATGTCAATGTCACTGACATCACCCCTTCCAATGTCAAAAAGAAATCAAGGTAGGGTGGTTGTTAAAATTTCTTCCCCTTACCCATTCTTGACGATTCATCATAAATCCGGAAGAAATTATAGTTTTTTGCTACCGCTATAATGCGGAGGGTGCGAGCCAAAAAAAAATGGCCCAACCTCTCCACAATTCTCTTGATAAATTGTTCTGTTCTTCATCATGGAGGAGGATGGAAACCAACCTTGGTGAGGCATGAGAATGGCGGCCGACACCACCATCGGCAATGACGAAGGCGACAAAGAGAGGGTGGTCTGTCAAGCCATCTGTGGGTGAAGTTATGGCGTGTGACCGCGCTGCACGACCCACCCCGTGGCCTGACAGCGCTACCCCATGACCTCACTGCCCGTAGCCTCACTGCCCTATGGCCTTGCCGCGCCACCCCGTGGCCTCGTCGCGCCTCCCCGTGGGCTCGCCTCCCCGCAGTCTCATAGCACCGCCCTGCAGCCTCAACGCTCTAACCTGCGGCCTCACTGCCCAAGGCCTCTGCCGCCCCGTGGCCTCGTCGCGTCACCCCATTGCCTCGCGGCCCGTCGCCTCTTGGCCCCTTGCAACCTCTGCGGCCCACGTTGCGGCCTCCGTATCAACCCACGCTTCCCAATCCATGCTGCCCAGTGCGGGCCAAGCCGGACCCAGCGGGTCCGGCCGGGTCGACCAAAACTGGGTCGGCCCATGTCGGGTAGGGCCGGGTCGGACCGATCCTGGACCCACTTCTACCCATTTGTGCTCTTTTGGCCATGACTTTGGCACTAGGTGTCTATCTAAAAACCATCAATGTCCCTGTAAACCTTGGAGAGAGATGGTCAGTTTAGTTTACCACACCAGAGTTTTGGATTATATTGGGGAAGGTTGGGTTGGATCGAGCATGAATCCAACCAGGACCTCAGGGCTAAAATTCTAATAACATACAGACCATGCATCCGATTGACGCACCCTCTCTTTAATTGAAACCCCTAGGGCGTAGATGTCCTCTGGGATACTTTTCCATGTTACTTAATGGCAGTTGGAGTATCAAACAGTGGCTTGAGGAGCGGACCCTACTAGAGACGACAAAGCCTAGTGTGGGAACCCAGTAGCTGGCTGTGACGTGAATAATGAAGAGAGATCTTGTGTGGCTCAATCCCGAGAGATCCTATGTGGGTCAGAACCTAGTGATTCTGTGTGGGTCAGCACCGAGCGATCTTGTGTGGGTCAGCACTTAGGGATCCTTCGTGGGTCTGCCTCTTAACAGAGTAAGACGATTTAGTAGTTACATCTAATAATCTATACTACTGTACATAAGAAATACCTGGTAGGAGCTGAGTCTGTTCCTTGTGGTATTTTCCTTCGTGGTAAAACCTTGGTGGTATTCTACTTTTTGGAGTACCTATGTGGTACTTTCCAGTGTGGTATTTCATTCCTTTGTGGAACAATTGAGATTTGGTCTTTGAGTACGACTCTGTGCTTTCCTCATGATTGAGAGGGGTATATTGGACAACTTATGTATTTGTATGTGCATATACCTAAGTAGGGTTTTCAGTTTATTTCATGTTTTGTGGTTTATTATTGGTTGATTTTGTGAGACCTTGAGGGTCTTGAGGTCCCTATTTAGTATCGCTATAGTCACCCCTGTACGGGCTATGCCCGCACCCTGTTGTGTTTGGTGCAGACAACTCACAACACTGATTGAGGAGGAGAGTACCAGAACTAGAGGTGGGTCAGAGGAGCATGATAGATGAGGTGAACTGCAGAGATGACCATTCTTGAGCTATTCCTACCCTTCAGGTAGGATTCGTGGTGGATGATCTAAGAGCTGCTTCTCACCTATCAGTCGTCGTGTACTTTCCAGTTTTCCTTGTACTTTCTAGTTGGGCTTGTATTTTGTCCCATTTTTCTTACTGTACTCACCCTATTTACTATTCAGTTTACTTGAGTTTGTATCTTGCTATGTGCTTTATTGTCTGGGTTACAGGTTATAAAGGCAATTCAATCCCAGTTTTAGGGAATATTCCTTTGGTGCTAGTTGCCATCCCCTGTTCAATGGAAGGTGGGGTTGGGGTAGTCACAAAACTGGCCCCATGGAATGGGTCGTGACATATTCCTTCATAACTAGACCCCATTTTTTACACATCTTACTTAATACCCTTCATCATGACCGAGGGAAGAGAAAAATAAAATGGGTTGAGCTCAAATGATCAGTAAGGGTAAATAGGTATATATCAATCATATCATAATCATAACACAAACGAACATAACATTTGAAAATATTTTCCTTCATATGAAAGATCGTGATATTATTCCATGGGATAAATCATAAAAATTCATATATATTCAATGGAAATATTCCCAAAATTAATAACATTAGACATCAAATTTTTGGCATAAACAGATGCATATAAAAGAGTTTCATATTAGTTAAGGCTCATTTCTAAGACCATCATAGTGGATAATGTCTACTACTGAACTGATTTTACTCTACATTTTAGCTCTGTATCACTGGACCAAGACCATTTCTCATTCCATCCCTTTCAATATCTTGAGATATAAATCATTACCCAATTCATTGAGGGAGATATAGGTCCCACCAATCATATAATGAAATCATTCTTACATGTTCCACAAAAACATAAATCATATATCATAGCATAACCTAAGGAAAAAATTGGTTTCTTTTATAATATTCCATTATAACATAATCTATGTAAAATAAATGGATTTCTTAAATATCATTCAATTAAAAAAATAATACCAAATTAATAATAGGTATAGTATACTTGAAACATAACCCTATTAAAGAATGACGTCTTATATGGAAAATAATTTTGACTTAACACTTCAAATTAATTCTTGACGGATATATCCTTTCTTCTTCAAAAAAAATTTTGTTTCTCAAAATGCCACAAAATTTTAAAAGAAATGAATTTCATTGAAAATAGAATTTAAATATTATAAATTAAGATTCATGGAAATATGGTGCTTCGAAAAAATAAAAACTATTCATTCCATATAGGTTAAAATAAATCATTATTCTCATATTTGTTTTCCAATAAGTCAAAAAGTACCTCTTATCAGAAAACACCAAAAGATTCTTTTCATTTAGGTTCATAAGAAATCACAAATGGGTAAAATTAACATCAAACAATAGTATAAGAATATAAAGAATATTTAACAATATATATGTTTAAAACATGGATGATAAATATACCTGTGTAAATACTTACATATAAACAATAATGAAAAAAATGAGATTACAAAATTATCCCTTACGAATTTATAATCAGTCAATGAATATTTCTCAAAAAATAATGATAATTATTTTCATATATAAATATCATTAAATTCATAATAAGGATCATATAAATATTCATAGGCAATATAAACACCACAAAAAAGAAATGGGTGGGGAATAAGGCATATTTCACATAAGAAAAATGGTGAGACAAAATAATTTTTTACCTTAGGTCTGATATCCTTTTTATGTATCTAAACATCCTATTCTTCGATGAGCACCCTCTAGATCTCATCATAAGGGCACTAGAGTTGGTCTTTGGAAAAGGCCAAAACCTATAGAATGAAACTAGGGAATTTGAGAAGGGAAATATGTTGGGGATGGTTGGCCATGGAGGGTAAAATAAAAGTAAATATGTAATGGAGGAGGTTCCCTTTTATAGTTGATGTGAGGGGCACTTTGGAAACTCCCAAAATATTAACTTATAATAAAATAAAAACACATAAAAACACCTCAAAATATTATTCTTTTAAAGATGATATGAGATCAGCTTGTAATATTATCAGCCAATTGTTTGTAGCTTGTTTTTTTATTTCATTTTAAACTTTATCATTTCAATTTAAAATTCTTTATTCCCTTTTAATATTAATTATTGTAACAAATTGTTCAATATTAAAAAAATCGTAATTTCTAAATATTTGATGTAAATAAGAATTTAAAAGAACAATATAGATAATTTTATAGTAAAGTATATTATTTAATATTTTTATATTTTAGTACTTCTAAATAATTTAATAAAACATTATTGTGATAAAATATCGATAGTTTCATTTTGATACTATTAATTCAACAGATTTCGTAAAATATAAATATAACATCTTAACCTCAAACCAAATATTTTATAATATCTATATGGGTACAATTTATTATATAAAATTTGTTGGATATATAAATAATCCAAATTTTATTATTTTAATATTTTTATTATGATTAATTTTATATTTCCATTAATAAAATAATTACTACCTCATTTTTCCCTAAATATTTAATATTCTTATTTTTTTGAATAAATTTTAAAAATTGAACACTATGATGAAGATAAATGTAATATATTTTAGGATAATACTTTTAGATGAATATGTCTACTTGAAAATCCCTAATTAAAAATGTTATACTTATTGAAACATGAATGTGACAATTTGAACATAACATTAAATAATATAATATAAGTGTCATAATCTCATCTATAATTATCTAAATGGTCAATAACTAGACCCTTGGATGATTATGGTCGATATATAATCGACCAATACTATTTTCTCTCATTATTTTTCATTTAAAGGTTATTATGATTTTAATGAAAATTAGTTTATTGATTTTTCATCTATTAAAAAATTTCTCTGTCATCAATATATATACTATTATGGGAATTATCTACTTAATAAAAATTAAAAAAAATCCATTATAAGTAAAAAAATAGCTTTCAAATGAGTATTTATAATCAAATTTATCATTGGTATCACCTTATATTAAATATGATTTAGTTAAAAAAATTGAGAAAGAAATATTTATGTTTTCCTTAAATAAAATATACTAAATGTCCAAATTTAATCCAATTGGCATAAAAAGGGTATAATTTCGTCCCAATGATGGTTTAGGTATAAAATAACTCATGAAATCATATTATGATAATTTTGAAGGTAATTTTATAATATTATATTTAGGCTTAATTACTAAATTTGGCTTTTTATTGTATTATTAAAATTTACTGAAGTTAGTATTCATAATCCCCAAAAAATAAAATAATGTTATTAATATAATTTTGACCCACTGATTCCAAATATGGAAACAATTTTAATAATTTCAAAACAAAAATGTTTCAGTAATTATTTTGAAATTAATCATCTTGTCAGAATAAAAAATGGGGTTTTAAAAGAAAAAACATTGCAAAATATTGATACGTTTTTCAATCAAAAATCCTGGTAAAATTAATTAAAATGAAATAAATAATATTTAATGATACAAATATGTTATATTTATACTTTAAAACTATTGAATAATTTAATTTATCAACAAAAATTATCTATGTGAAAAAGTTATTTTCTGTTAAAATTTTGTGATTTTTACAATTCAACAAAACATGAATATTACTAGAAAAATGAAAAAAAATCATCCAAATTAAATTATTATATCCCTCTTAAAAATAGGTTTTTTATTTTATTAAATAAAATATATAAAAGTGACAAAAACTCTAATTACAATTTGTGTTCCATAAAAAGGTGGCAAATCTGTATTTTATTAAAAATACTTCTCTTATCCAAAAAAATTAATTTGTTCTTATATAATCTCTAGTGAAAATATGAGTTGAATTTTATAAATTATATTTAATATATTAAATATGTAAAAAAAATATCAATAGTTATTCTATTATTTTATATACCCACTTATTTTCATTTAAAATTTTTTTAAAACCAATTCCGTTTTATATAAAAAAATGTTTTGTTTTAATTTATAATTAATTTCTCGGTAATAAGTACTGAAAATTTTCAAAATTTAGTTAATATTTTTCATAAATCAATTATAATATCTAGGTTATAAGGTAACATAATAATTAAGTGTTTTTCTCATAAACTCAGTCTTCTGTGAAATGAATTCTACCAAATGTACTTGAAATTATGTGTAAGAAAAGCCATGTATAGTGTTGCATATATCGTATGATAATTCAGTGTTTCATATAGAAAGATATTATCTTAGTGTTTAATACCATAGAAGACACCAAAAAAATTAAAAAATATAAATAAATCAATAAATAAAAGAAAATAAAAAATCCATCTCATAAAAATCTCAGGGTGTTACAATTGGGATAAAGCATAATTATATCTCAAAAGGAAGGAGATAATTTTATAATTTTCTACACATTAATGGATCCCCACCATTGAGATTTAAATTAATGGTATGAATATCACAATTATCCCATTTAACTCTCTAAGACATGGTTACCCAAAAAGGATAGATAGCCACCCAATAAAATACCATAACATCATCCCAATCCAAAAAAATAATTTTCATGTTAGTGATATAACCCAAGATCATAGGTGATTCAACCTTCAAATAACCATATTACCTAGAGTATTGTAATTCAATTAATACTCTTCCAAATGGATCATGAAATTTTATACCTAATCAAAGCATTCCTCAATGAGATCAAATATGGTATGACATAAATAAAGAACTAGAAATAACACACTTATCATAGAGGGTAAGAGTCCTTGATGAATCCAAGGAAACAAATATCATTACTAAAAATATAGATATAACCATGTTTGAACTAACACATAGAGAATCTTCAATGGAGGTAACCCATCCTAAAATGAATAGAGATTAACCACACATAATCAATAAATTCAACACAAGTGGAATAATAAAAAAATTAACTTTTCCCCAAATCAACCAACCAGACCCACGGTTCACATAGTTTCATTGATCACAATGAAGTTTTGTTTTTAATTAATTTCAACTACTCTAGCCCGATGGATACTAACTATTTCAATAATAACTCTTATCCTTTCAGTATATTTTCCAATCCCCATTAAAAATATGAACTACCCTACTTGAATATTTGGCAATAAATCTCTAGGAATAACAATCAATATGACATTGAGTTCTAGAAACCACTTTCTTCTTTAGATCATACAAAAGACACTTATAAGAAAATTAAAATCTATTAAAGATATAATACTTCAATATTAATTTATCATGCTGATCAATCCAGATATCAAATTATCATGTTATCCATGAGGTTTCATGGCTAACATCGCATGAGGATTCATGGTTTACATCCCAGGAGACGTAGTTTTTAGATTAAATTTATATTCCACTTCCCGGTAATCATTTCTAGCATAAAACAAAAATAAATAATATTACCATCCCAATAAGCACTAATATCATACACACACACCACTAGTACAATACGTATAAAAATTTAAACTAATCAAATTAACAAAAAACATATCCATTATAACCTGAATAAGTAAAAATAAAATACAACCAAGACAATAATATGATCATAAAGATATTCAGAAAAATAATTCTAGACATAGTAACTTTGTACTACAAGTTCCATCACGTCACAATGTGGTTTTTATCCACAAATTCCCCCATGTTATTTCCAAGAAACCATACCCATATTTATATTGTTTTCAAAAACAATTTTAATGTCTTAAAAATCAAGATTTCTCATGAAAACATTGTTAATTAATGTCTTTAAATGTTTCAAAAAAATTATCAGATAAGTAAAAAAATTAATAAACACCATTTTTAAAATTTATTCAAAACAAACATATAATAACCGATTAATTTTTAAAAAATATAAATGTTTATGAAATTAAACATTAAAAAAATTAGAAAAAAATATCTTTATCAATAATATCACAGGAGTACTATCGAGAAATAAAACATAATTACTAACAAAAAATGTTCAGTGTCAATAAAAAACTATTTAATAATATACATACCATATTTCATATCAATTTAAGGGTCACTAATTTCATCATGTAATCAATAAATATTATAAAAATAAAGGCTAATTATATGATGCTAGAAGAAATATTGAATAAATTCATTAATTACCTATTATGGAGAAAACAAATCATAATTACATAAACATTTGAATATACTTCTCATGTCACATAAATAATGTATAATCATATTACTAAAACATTTTGGTTTCCACATAATCATGAAAAATTTAGAAAAAAAATAAATACACATGTTAAACATGTCATAAATTTCAATATGTTTTCATAACTTGTGAAGCAACTCTTTTACAACTCCCAAAACCCATAAAATATTTTCAAGGTTATCAAATTTACAATATACCTATTTTTTATGTCATAATATTCACTGCATTAACACATATTGGTTCCTACACAAACACCATGAAATAATAACACCACAAAATTATATAAAATTTCATCAAATTTAATAAAAAATTATAAATCTTTTTTCATGATTTTTGTGTGATTATGTATAAGATTAAAAATTTTAAATAAATGGAAATCATGCCATAAAAATCATAAAAATTAAAGTTGAAACAGCCCATATATCATTTCTAATTGTTTTTTAAGTAAAAAGCTTCTTCGAAGTGAATGAAAAAGTCAAGCAGAAAACATGTGACAAAAATTATATATAATCATTCTGTAATTATTAGTATACTCAAAAAAATACTTCTATTTTTTATCATTTAATCAATTATCTTCCAAAAAATTCATTATAAATTTATTCTTCATTTCCAAATCAGTTTCATGTTCCTATAGATCATAAAAACTCAATGATAGCATAAATGATAGTCAATATTAACATTAAAAGGAACTTAGTCTAAATATAAACAATGTTATTCCATCTTCAGAAAACCATTTCTTAGAAACTCTAAACTTCATTCACTAATTCCAAAAATAATACTAGAAAACAATTTCGAAAACATCATTTTTTTCTAATGCATAACACGTAAAATTCCATATGAATGTTGTATTCATAGTGGAAGGTATATTTTGTAATGTATGATAATAAAAGATCATTATCAAAGCCCAAGATGATTAGATTATAAAAGACCTCTATGTGGTTAATTTTTTTACCCTACGAACCCTAGTAAGTTGAAGTTCATCAAAATGAGAATAGTTTTACATTTTTATTCCTTTCAATTAATTTTGCATCACATAACATCTCCAGATCTACCATCCCAAATGATTCACCAAACAAAATTGATACTATTTGTAACATTATAATAAAGATCTATTGGCTTGGTCAAGTCTAAAACGCCACTATCCTTGGGTAACATTCCCAGGATACCAAATTTTGGAAAATAATTACAATGGTTTAATAATAACAAAGGGAATGATTTACTCTTATATCTAAAATTATCTCAATGTAAACCACCCCAAGATAATTTGTTAAAATGTTACATAAATGAAACCAAACAAAACTGTAATAGATAACATATCTCTAACCAATAAGAATATTTTAGCATCCAATGTTTATAAGAATAAAAGACCCAAACACAAAAGAAAAATATTTCACAATGAACACCCCAATTCTCCCAATTATCTCTTTTATGAAGATCCTCAATCCACCCTAATCTACAATATCAACTCATCCTTTTATCATGAAAGTGGTCCTACCCAAACATGTTTTATTAGAACAATTACAACATGCAAACAAAAGTTTCTATATAAGATGTTAGTATATCGACTCAATGGGAAGTCCAATATATACATCCCATAAACTCGACATAAAAATGAACTTTTTAGATCACATTTTTATGAAATGATAGAGAAGATGAATACAATACACAAAAAAACACCATTAGATAATCCACAATAAAAATCACTTTTCCATTTAGATCCATAGTTACCATAAAACCACCCACACCATAAGAGACCCACATAATCCATAGACTCACAACCTGAATGCATGAACCACCCCACTATAGAGGACCCCCTATAATAGTCCCAACATATGAGGGGAACCATTTTACTCCTATCTAAGGAATTTATTTGTAGATTAACAATACAATGTTTCCAAATATAGTACTAATAGCTATGTTTGAACCAAAAAGGCCATGTATAATGCAGTATGAACACACAAAAACCCATTCCAATCGAAAATTCCCCTAAATTCAACACTGGAAGATATATATGAACTAATAACACCTCACAAATACATATCATGGACACAAATAAAAACTCTTATTTGAGAAAAACATATTTGTATATTCAAGATAAAAGATTTATGATATTTAATCTAATAAAATGTATTATTTTTTAAGATAATTTTTTTTAACTCATTCAAAAATGAAATAATAGTAAACCCTAGATTCACAATAATTTCATTTAAAAGAATAATAATTTATATTCATTGAATAAGGAGAGTATGAGATAATAATCCTACGTCAACAATTCATTTCCATGAGAATCAAACGTGGAATCTTCATAAATAAGATAGAATTTCCCAAATTCCTAGAGATATTACATGTTCGAGATCCCTAATAACTCTGGTAAAGAATGCGGCTTTGGGGATGTTAATTGAGTTAAAATTGAGTTAATAACCACCCCCCCAATTATCAGACATGGTTTCCATTAAATGAACATACCCCCCCCGGTTCCTGATACAGTGATTGACATAGCCATTTTAAAAATAAAAATGATGAACACCACAGCTTGGTCCATGGAATGGTGCATTATTTCAAGATGTTTTGGATATATCAGATGTGGAAAACCACCAAAACACCTTCCCCTATAGTTCTTTTTCTGTCCCATTATAATTTATCAAGCCAAAAATTCGACCACGATATAGAAAAATTATGCTCTCCATTTTTATCTTGATTGAATATTTTATTTACACCATACCAATGTACCTCTATGGCATACGCTACAGTAATGGGGATATACCTATTTCGCATTATACAACTTCACATCATGAAACAACTTTCACAACAACATAAGCGAACTCTCTTATCCATTTTAAACTCACCTACACTAAATAATGCCTCCTCAACTCAACACCACTAAATCTACCATTTAACTAATGGTGAACTCCCTATTTCCAATAGGGAGACTCTCATTGCACAATTCTAAATACCATGATATTTAACACCCTACAGTTCAACCAACAAGAAATTGAAACATGTTACACTCACAACAACCAACATGAAATGTAAACATGCTACACTCACAACAACCATAAATATTGGTTCCACGAATTCAACCACGACTACCACCAGAACCCTCAAAAACCACCTCATGACATACAATACATAATAAAGTACATAAATTCACATAACATGGGGTTCACATTCTCCCCCTCCATTAGGCATTCCATCCTCAGAATGTTGGAGGTGGTTTTCTCGAAATAACTCAACCCACTGATCAAATATAAAATTATACATAAATTAATCATCAACACAACATTTATACTACAACATAAATTTTAAATGTACACATTTACCTAGTAAGACCTTTTCATTACAATCTAAAGAAATTATGCACAGTGATAACCTAATGGAATAAATATCTCATGATCAAAATGATAAAAACTAATTATGCAACAAATATCAACTCACACTCTGTTTATAAGGATATATGTGATTTCCATGCACTAAATTGAATTATGAATTAAACTTTACCCAAAAAAACACCCCACTAATATATTAATGAATCCCCAATCATAAATGACACCAAGGAGATACTACCCTTTCTTACCTTGATGATAACTTGCTATTAATTAATATGCCTATACAAATAGATGATTTTTAAATATTTAATACCATGGAATAGATAATGGGACAAATTAGGAAAACTCTCAAATCATGATAAACTTGATACTAATACATAGTCATGGTTCTAAAAATAGTCAATGCCTTTTATCCCACCAAATAAGACATAGACCAAGGCAAGGACATATTCAAACCTCCACCATGATAAATATATTTTATACAAAGGACCACACAAATGATTATATTAGGACTATGTAAAGAACTTATGAGTAGCCCATAGTATTAAATTAGGGTCAATATAAGATATGGTGGAAATAGGAACACCGTGAATTGTTAAAAAATCATGAAGATACCCCACTACCTAGTATTCCAAAACATTATCCCTCAAATATGAATGAAATGTACTCCTCAATGTGTTGGAAAAATACCACCATGATGAATTCATTCATTCAAATATATTCTTTTAAAAATATAATATAATAATTCACCCACCCATATCTGAAGTTAATTTTAATAGATGAAACATCCCCAATAGTCATTATTCCACATTCACTTCCTTTTGTAACATTTAAACATCTAAATTGAAATAAAAATGAAAGTATCCAAAAAAATGGAAGAATCAGAAATATATTCAAAAAAGGAAAGAGGAAATTTTAATTCTCCACCCACACATCAACATATCTCAACCATTAAGGTTTTAAATAATGTTAAGACAATCAAAATTCACCCATTTAACTTTATAGGACTTTGTTTCCCAAATTATGAAATAGAGTCACTTAATAAAAACCTATGATATAACCTTGGTCTAAATGACATAAATTCACATCTATGGCCTCACCATAAATCATCGGTGTTTAAAACTCACATTAACCTATCATCTAAATACTTGTGAGTTAATACATCCACCATCCAATTGATCATGAACTATTTTAACTTATTATAGATGTCCTAGTTTTCAAGAAACATGATAATACACAAACATGGAATTGGAAATAACCCAGTTATCCACAAGGGTAATACTCCTCGAGTTATCTAAGAAACTATGTAGATTATTTCTAATGCCATGGAAATGACCACGTATGCACTAACAACCTAAGATACATCAATGGAGGTTACCCATACTGATGAAACCCCAAGTAAATAATACTTAAATATGAATGTAAATCCATGTATGTTTCTAAATAAAGTAAACCATGTTTCCCAATTCTCCTAAACTAGACCTATAGTTCACCTAATTAATTTTAAGATAGGGAAGAGGTGGTTCTAATCTACTATTTCCAAATGTTTCATAATCCTTCTTGTAATGACTCTTTTAATTATTTATTTTTGTCCAATCTCTGAAAAACCCCATCTAATAGTACATCGAATGCTGGAAACCTTCAACTTCTCTAAATCAATGAAACATGAAATATAAAAAACTGAAATTCTCTAATTATAAGCCATATTAATGGTAACTAGGCATGGATACCAATCTGGATATCAGAATATCTCATTACCCATGGGGCTCTATGATGCTTATATCACGAGACAACATTTCCATATAAAATTTTCATTCCCATTGATGGATATCATGTTTATCATATAACATATTTACTCACTAATAACATTCCAACCAACACAAATATTAAACAAACACAACCAGTAAAAAATTTACAAAATTTCAACATCAAAAAATGTAAACCAACATATCTTGTGTAATGAGAATAAATAACACAACAACTAAAAAAACTCCTTCAATAAAATATCTTCCCGCATTTTCCCTCGACACTATAACTCTATAATTCAACTTCTAGGAAGTGACCATGAGTTTTTCATCCAATAATTCCACACTTTATAAAAATTAAACCATAAATATAGTTCTAAAGTTATAAATAAAATTCACAGTTTTAAAAAACTAATTTTCGAACTAAATATAAATTAAATAAAGTCAATATATATTTTCTAAAATTTTATAACTTGTAAAAAATTTCATAAGGTATTTTTTATAAAATACATTGAAAAAAATCGTACAAAAACACAACTATGTGTACTATAGAAGTTGTGCCATGCACTTTTCCATATTAACCGTGTGGTATCTGTTACTCAAATAATATAATTTAACTCTGATAGAAAGTATCTTAATTTCCTTAGAATGATGGAATGATATTTTCATGTGCTTAATGACTTCTCACACATTGAGCGATGGATATCAATACAAAACATCACCCAACATGGTGATATTGTACTGAGAACCACCCTCTCAAATTAATTTATGAACTTCACCCCTCACTAAAAAATATTGTGTTGAAGTATTAAAACCCAAACATAGAGGTATTATAGGAACTTTATGTCCACAAAAAACATACCTACTAGTGGTTATAACTCATCCCATGGGAATTTTTTTGTTTGCAGGATTCGATATTATAGGTCATGGAGTCTAAAATAACTTATGAATCAAAATTTCTGGTCAATATAAGATGACCATCATTTTTGAATAGAATAAAATTACAAAAGTGATATTTTCCAAAATGCATTTGACTTTAACCAAAAATAATTTCATTTTATTCGTGAAGGAGTTTTATCTATTCATGAAGCACATTGATACCCTCATGAAGTTAGTAAAATAATTCACTAATAATATTTAGTCATATATAGAACCATCATTTTTGGTCAGATGCCTTCATGTTGGTCCCATCTTCATGGAATATTTTTGTTAAAAACATTTAAAATTATTAAATTTTACAATGAAGGTTAATTTCATTCTTAATAAATTCATGTGTTTTTTTAGGCACCCCTCATTCATTGAATAAAAATAATTTGTGGTATGTGGTTACATTGTGTGGATTGCCACATAATAATTTAATCCCTTTATAAATAACAATAAGAAAACATTATTCAGGTAATTCTATGAAAACTCCTTCCTCACGACGAACTATAAATAAAATAATTTAAAAAGGAGTTAACCAACTTGTGACTATAAATATTGGAACATAATTCAATTAAATGATAGACATGGGATGTATAAGACTTTGAGAAACAAAGAATTCAAGAGACCCTCTAGTGACACCATGATCGAGCTATGAAAAGGGAGGTCCTTTGTGAAGCACTCTCATATGGTCCCTCCGTGAAGAATAATCATAAAATTCAAGTTTAGAAGATCTATATCAAACACTATGTTAGTATCACTATGTGACCACTTTTATGAGAGTAGTGATATATGAACATCCCCATGATTCTTCCCCTGAAAACCATCCCCATGATGACTCCCATTGAAAATCACTAAATGAAGATACTCTACGAACCCCATAACTGAAGAAATATAAAAGCCTACTTTGTAAGTATATGATCATTTGGAATGGACCCTTCGCTTCCATCACTGGCCTACATAATAATTCAAGAGTCTCACAATAATTTTTTTGGGCTGATTCAGACATATTTTGGGTGGTAATTTCTTCTACCGCTTATGTGATTCTAGATAGTTACTTCAATAGAGATAATCCTCTCAACATCTTAGAAAATCATGAGTCGATATATCTTTCCTTTATTTATAAAACACCATGATTAGTTATATTCTTATTAGTTTCTTTATATAATGGAATCCTTCTTGGTGTGAGCACTTAGCTCTCCCTACCTTCACCTAAGACACTAAACATGTATTTTAAATCAAGGAAGCACGTATTCATAATCTCGGCACATTCACCTAAAGTATAAATACTCCTCATGGATTATTTACTCTCCTTGTGTTGATATATTCCACTTATTTATCATATATGGGACTTATTTTAGGAATAAGAAAAAAAACTCATTGAGAAGACTTGTCTACTAGGTTAGGGATCACAATGAGACAACTATCTGTAAGCCACACCCATTGTTCTTGGGTTGATATACTCATATCGGTTTCATCATTACCAAGAGTTAATAAACTCTTCAAAGTTTCTTTATTAACCTTGAGTAGATATATTCCTCTAGGTTATCATGTGTGGGCATCATCCTAGGTGTAATCCTCAAAACATACCTTCACCTGACTCATATATTAGTTCATATATCTTAAGACATAAAATGTGTAAGCCGTACTATTTATGAAATTGTTTAAATATATAAAAAATAATAATCCTATATAGTCATCCATTATCATCTAATACCTAATAATATCATTATCTTAGTCACTTACTTGGTTTGGCACTTCATGGAAGATAATGTGTAAGCCACATTCAATCCGCTATTTGAGTTCTCCAATGAAAAACATATAACTATATATCTCTTATTTTTTGACACCGAGAATAAGTCATATAGGATTATAGTTTTAATTTTTCATTATTATATTATAATTTTGATAAATCACACGAATCTCCTTCATGACCAAGATATATTTTTTTAATACTTTATAACAGAAGTCTTTACTTCATGATGTTAAACTACATGAACCGGACTTCACATATGACCTTAAACTATGTAACAAAAAGTATATGGAACATAATTCTTATTGAATAGGATATGTAGTGTTACTCTCTAATTACAAATACCAATATTTACAAAACAATCCATGTACCTTATGTGGTGATAATAAAATGACCCATCTCACCATGAGTCGAGACACTCATTTTGGTTCCCTAAAATACATCATGAGATAAGATTATACTCTTTGTTTCTAAAGATACACTGAGTCAATATACTCTTCATGGTCTCCCATTACATAGGAATTATATTATTTATTAACCAACATGAGATAACTTTATCATATATGGTGAGTATAGATACTATTTATGCTAACAAGTGTAAGTAGAAGAATTCTTCTCTAGTGAAAAGATAGTGATACTTCTAGAGATGAACCATAGATGATCTATACCTACTCCTATTTAGTTACCCATAGAAAGGATAGGTTTTAAGGGTATTATTATGTATATGTCTCATAAAAACTATTCATAGACAACATTTATTGGTAAGAATTTTCCTGATAAATCAATACAATCACCAAACAGTTGAACCTTGAGTTCACTAGAAATATTTATCCGGTATAACTTTTTTAGAGAATAAGAATTAGGTAGGAAATATATACCCAAATAACTAATTAAAACATTAATCACACACACCCACACAAGAATACACAAAATTAATCTAATAATTATAAAAAGTAGGTAAAACATGTTTTACATGGTTCATAATTTCACCCTACAACCATAGGAGAACACTATAAACATGTTTTTATTACTAGAAGTATAAGATTTACAAAAATTATAGATAAATAACATAGTTTTAACCTTTTTCATAATTTAGTATGTTAGATAGCCTCATCATCTGGTCCCACTTACTATTATGGAGATTTATTTTTGGAAAAATAAGTTTCACTACCATCTGAATTTTTGTCCAAAAATTCATTGATTTCATCGTTCAACTGAGGGTTGCACCGACTCAGTCATCCAAACTCGTAAAATGTTCATGTTACCCAATGTTCATAATTAAAAATATCTATCACAATTTTTTGAAATTACAATGGCGAAACATATACTGAAGGTTGATGTTATAACTATTTTGAAAAGACCAAAGGGTACAAACAGTAACTAAAGATTAGATGAGTGAACATCCACTAACATGAATAAAACATCATGATACCAACAATCTCCCACTCAAAAATTAATTCAAGAAATGTAACCAATATTCTCAAAAAATATGGGTAAAACAAATTTTTTCCACATTCCTTATTATGTTCCTCATCCTCGTATCAATTAGCTGAGTCCCACTGAGGTACAATGTTTTCACTAGATTTCTTGGACGAACACCTTTTTGAACTTATTTGCTGTATTTTTCTTCCATTAAATCCTCTATAGTCTAAATAACATGTCCTTCAATAGATTTTGGATGAAATGGATTTTATGTCAAGAGGATTCATTCTTGCATGAAATTATAGATTCATATATGGATGGATAACTTGTTGATTGTCACAAAAATAAAGCTCCCCCTTCACATGTTTTTTTAAATTCATTTAGAAATCACATCAACCATATCAAGCCCATTAACATACTTTTTTCCCCTAAAGTCATCTTCTTCAGTTGTATGAAATGTTTTTACCATCTTTAGACATATCATCAAGATGATTTTCATTTTTTTAAATGATAATGAAAACCTTTTTATTATTTATCAAGTTTCAAAATCCCCAGAAATATATTCATAAAAAACCATATAGAGGACAATATTCCCTAAAGAAAAATGTTTTATTTACCATTCCCTTTATTCATTGTATGATCCACTTTGCAGATTCATAGTTCTCTTTACATGGTTTTAATGTGAAACTAATTATCACTCCCACTGAATAGTCAATTTTCAGCTGCATACAATCCATGAAACATATCGATATTCTTATAGATGAAGTATAAATTAATTTTTCCATGTACTTGACCTTATTTTACATTGAAGGTTCATGTTACATGGATAACACGAAGTGTCTATAAAAGGGAGTTATGAAATATTTACCTCTGATCATTTGAAATCATTTAATTACCTTCTTGATGTATTCCATATGGGATAACACCAAAGTACTTGATTTATGTTCTCTATCTAAAATCATCCCCATGAGTTCTTATCATAACCATGATCCTTCATTTTATATATTATGAAACAAATACTCTTTAGTTCATTAATCCACTAAATTTATAATTATGTAAGTATCTTTTCATCTACATAGACTAGGAGAATAATGTATGTTCTATAGTTATAGGATGGAAAATAAAAATTGTGATTGGAGTCATACATTTTGAATTGTTTATCACTAATGAATGCATAGAACTTTTGGTTCCACTGTTGAGATTCTTATTTCAATGAATATAAACATTTACTTAGTCTTCATAAAATTATCTCCTTATGATGGTATTCAAACCCCTTGTCATGTTTCATATAGATCTCCTCCTCCAAATCACCATGAATAAAGCTAGTATTCATATCCATATGTTGTAGGAAAAAACCATTTTATGTAACAGTGCTTAGTAATATTCATTTTATAGTATGCTTTTCTACCTAATATAATATTTATGATAAATTGATTCCTTAATTTTTGTAGAATAATTTAACCACCAACCACTAATTATATCATTAACTTGTATAAACTTATTACATTAAATGATAAACGCATCTATTCTCATGTACTCTTTTACCCTTTTATTGTTCATTTGTCTCCCATGTTTCATTAAACTTTAAGGAATTACTTTAAAATCCATAGAAAAATTCCACTACATTGATTCACTAAGATTTTTTTCTACTTCTAGAAATATGGATTCCTTGGTATCCATTAGAATTAAAAATTTCTTGTTGAACTTGTACTTATGTACTTGTTCTATAACTGTAAAGGATCCTCCCTTAGAAAATTATGCAATCATTAAAATTCTAGTTTTTGGTACTTGAACTTCTAATGATCTTATTTCCAACTTCTTTTCTATAGAGGAGTCTCCTTAGACTTCTAATATTGTTGATCATTCTAGCATATCTTCTGTTGGTCAAATATTTGGTGCATTTATACTAACTTCAAAAATCACCTGTATTTTTTAATTTCTATTTTATTATCAAGAAAAACATGTACTTCAGTATTATATATATTTTTCTCAACTTTTAATTCATAAATGTTCATATATTTCCATAGGATCTTGTCATTGAATATTAAATATCATTTTTTATTAATCATCAATAAATTAGAACTCCATATATAATATCCCAAATCCTAACTTTTGTAGACTATAATAAAATACTCTTCAGACTTCTCCCATAGTTTGTCTTTATCTGTTGCTTTAAAAAGATCACAAGCAATGAAATTGAATATATTGGGGTGGGAAAAATTTTATAGGTTATTGTTCTAAAGTACTTAAGGTAAACTCAATGTTGTGTGTAACACAATATAAACATAATTTTTCATGTAACACAATATAAACTCAGTGTTGTGTGTAAATAAATGTAAGATCAGTTTTTTTTTGCAAAACACTATTTATAAAAATTAATTTAATTTGGGAAAAATATTTCAAAAAATGAAGGTGTGTTACATTCTTCTCCATTAATGTGAATTTCATCCTCAAATGCATCACTTTGGTAGAAAAAACAAAATATGCTTCTACCTCATTACATCCTCAGGTTCCTGCATAGCATCTTCAAGCTAGTGATTTAACCTCGAAACATTGACCAAGTGAGTGATCTTGTTACATATCAATTTAATTGTATGACCCCGAATCTCCAATGATTGTTCTTTAAAAGAAAGATAATCATCCAGTAGTACAACTTTGAGTTCAATACATATTAAGGATCATGTATATACTTCCACATGGTAGATAGATGGAATACGTGTAACTAAGATAAGGTCAATGTAACTCCCAATCGATGAGATATTGTCCTAATAATATTAGGAATTAAAAATTAGGTAATATATATAAGTATCAATATTCCTTTATATTGTAATCACAATTACATCATTTGGTTGTTATTCGATAAATTCCCACTTTATCGAAGAAATTTATATTCATTATGATTTTTTTTATTCCTAAATCACTAAAATCAAAATAAGAACCATAATTAATTCCTTTATCCTTGAAATAGTTTCCAAAAAAAATCACTAAAAAATTTTATCCAATAAATTCAAAAGTTCAAAAAAATTGATTAAATGAATATTTAACATTATGTTTTCTCTAAGTCTAACCGAAATTGAAATACAAATTATTATAAACAATGTCACTGAGTTTATAAAATCAACTTATCATTAATAACACATATATATCATAAAATAGATCTTAACTATATTATACCAAATATTTGACTACCTTCAACATATATTCTACCATAACATGGTGATAACTAGAACTACCTTTAATCATAAATGATATCATAAATAATTCCTCATTCCTTAAATAAAACCACATATTATTGAATATATTCTATAAATCAAAAAATTATTGAAACTTCAACAATTATAACTAAATACTATTTTTCATCAATTCAGAAATAAAATAAAATTTATTTAATACTATCTAATTTAATTTATCCATGTCAATTATCTATTTGCTACAACATTATTATCTCTATATAATGAAACAATTCTGGACTATCTTTCCCTTAATCATGTGTTTTCCCAAAAATATCACCTTTATATTAAATAACTTTTCTAGTTCATCAAAACCATTCAATATATTAATGAAAATACTTAATGAAATACTTTTATGTGAAATTATTTATATATTTTATAATTCCTGAATGATAATACAAAACACTTTATTCATTGTATTTGATTCTTAGACCACTAAATATGCCTCATCATCTTATTAAATAATTCCTATCTGCTTTCATATGTCATTTTTAGTCCCTTTGTCATAAAAAACCCCTTTACCTAGACATCTATGTAGATCCTCTTCGTGATCTCTCCCGCAAATACATAGATTTATATAATCTTCATAATTTAAACAATTCTAATATTCCACAATTGATGGTGCCTTATTGAAACATTTATCCTCATCCATTGTGTTAATAGAAATTTTCATTTTTCCTTGTAAATCGATTTATCTTTTACCTTCTTCTCCATAGTCAAGACTTATACCTTTTTGAGGCATTCACATTAGTGATTATTCACAAATTATATACTTATAGAAAACTTAGTCTTCTTCTCTCCATGGTTTTTATATCCTGAACTCCCAAAAACCTCTATCATTCTCTTCATTGGTGAGTTTTAGAGTTGGTTAAGGCTAATTTTTTACACTTATATCATGATTAATGATTATTAAGGATCATAATATCTATAAATCCAATCATCACATTTTTTGGATTCTAATCAAGACATTGTCCATCAGATTTAATGTTATCCTAATTCTTACTAGTTCCCACAATTGATTAAAAACCAAAAATCATATTATGAGAAAAAAGTACTAATTAAGGGTAACCAAATAATCATGAAAAATAATTTATAAGATATCCAAATTGTGAAACATTCTCTTAAAAATATGATACCATAGGTTTATCCTAGGTCATTCATGGTCATCTTGTTTTCAAAACCTTCATGAAGTACCATTAAATAAATGTGAAATAAAAAAATAATTTCTCCTGTGAGTGTCAATCTATGTG
This sequence comes from Viscum album, assembly GCA_963277665.1. Taxonomy (NCBI): domain Eukaryota; kingdom Viridiplantae; phylum Streptophyta; class Magnoliopsida; order Santalales; family Viscaceae; genus Viscum; species Viscum album. The sequence continues at coordinate 1,610,029,214 of OY728150.1, forward strand.
CGTAGTAAGGCCCATTTTCATGTACCAGGTAACACTTGAGTCAATCTTGATAAAAATGTTTTAGAGTTATTAAAATTAGGTACATATATACTAGAAAATTGTCTAATTTCAGTATCCAAATGATGATTTATTTCCATGTAAACCACATAATCTCTTCCTTAGTCAAACATTTGGATGTTATCCTATAAATAGTTTTATCTTAAGGGTTATCACTATTGTTTTCTCACCCTATATTCTAATGGTTAATTGAACCTTCTACTAATACCAATTGTAGAAACCCATAATTTTTATACATAGATATTACATCATAATAGATGAATATTCATTAGATAACATTATGATCCACGATAGAATCCTTGTCTTCTATAGCCTTTGGAAGCATGAAAACAAAAATATTTGGTTCATTGATGAATTACATTGTATCCCACTATGTTTATCCTAAATGTCTTCATTCTTATAAATATCATTAATAATATGATTCTTCATATCTTGGGGAATGAAGGCAAAATAAAGGGTCATCTTAGATGTTCAGTAAGTTTAATCAAGGGAGATATCAACATGTTATAAGAATTTTCTATGGGAACATGAGAATAAAATTTTCAAAATAAATAATATTATTTTAATAGTATGTCACATTTCGTTTAAACTCAATGTTGTGTGTAACAAAATATAAACTTTTTTGTTTCATGTAATACAAGATAAAATCAGAGTTGTGTGTAAATAAATGTAAGATCAGTGTTGTGGGTAAAACAAATTATTTTAAAAAATAAATTTCTTTGAAAAAAGTTTAAAAAAATGAAGGGTTGTTACAGTGATCACCATCAATTTTAATTTCACCCTCTAAATTCATCACTTTTAAGAAAACAAAAAATACTCTTAACTCATTACATCCTTAGGTTCCCACATAGCTTCTTTAAGCTTGCGATTTAACCAAAAAGCATTTACCAGGTGAGTGATCTTGTTACATATCACTTTCATTGTATGACACAAAATCTCCAATAGGTATTCCTTATAAGAAATATAATCATCCAGTAGTACGACCTCTGAGTTGAATACATATTAAGGATCAGTTATGTACTTCCTCATGGTAGATACATGGAATACATAGTATACTTGAGATATGTTCGATATAATTCTCAATTGATAAGATATTTTCCAGAAAATAATATGAATTAAAATTGAGATAATATATATAAGTATCAATATAACGTTATATAGTAATGACAATTTCATCATTTTGTTGTTCTTCGATAATTTTCTACTTTATCCAAGAAATTTATATTCATTATGAAATTTTAATGCCTAAATCACTAAAATAAAAATAATATACATAATTAATTCTTCCATCTGAGAAATATTTACCAAAAACAGAATGGCTCAAAAATGTTATCCAATAATTACAAAAGTTCAGCATAATCAATTCCATGAACATTTATCCTTAATTCTTATCTATATCTAGCCAAAATTGAAATAAAAAAATTGGTAAATAATTTTACTGAGTTTATAAAATCAACTTATCATTAATACCATATCGATCATAAAGTATCTCATAATTATAACATATCAGATATTTGAATATCTTCATAATATATTCTACCATTACCTTATGATGACTAGAATTACCATCAAGCATCAATGAAATCATAAATGATTCTTCATTCCTTAAATAAAACCATAGATTATTAAATATATTCCATAAATCCAATAATTATTGAAACTTCAAAATTGATAACTAAAAACTCTTTTTAATCAATTCAGTAATTAATTAAATGTTAATCAATACTCAATAATTTAATTTACCTATATCAATTATCTATTTGTACCAACATCGTTGTCTCTACATAAGGAAACAATTAAATACCATCATTCCATTAATCGTGTGTTTTCCCTAAAATATAACATTTCCATTAAATGAATTTTCTAATTCATTAAGACCATTCAACATATTCTTGGAAATCCTTAATGAAAAGAATTTATGTAAAATTATTAATAATTTTTATAATTTTTTATTCATAATAAAAAACACATTAATCATTGTATTTTATTCTTAGACCACTAAATAAACTTCATCATCCTATTACTTAATTACTCTTACCTTTCATATGTTATTTTTAGTCCCTTTCTCATAAAAACCCCCTTTAAGTATACATCCACGTAGATCCTCTTCTTGATCATTCCCACTAATACATCAATTTGTATAATTCCCATACATTCAACATTTATAATATTCAACAATTGATAATGCCTTAGGGAAACTTTTATTCTCATCCATTATGTTAACTGAAATTTTCATTTTTACATGAAAATAGATTACTATTTATCCTTCTTCTCCACACACAAAACTTATTCTTTTTTAGGCATTCACATTAGTTATTTTTCTCACATTATTGAATTATAGATAACTCGATCTTCTTTTCTTCATGGTCTGTATAACCCGAACTCCCAAGAAACTCTATCTTTCTCTTCATTAGTGAGTCCAAGAGTTGTTTAGGGGTATTTTTTTACTCTTATATCATGATAAATGATCAGTAATGATCAAAATATCTATAACTTCAGTAATCACCTCATTTGGATTCTAATTGACAAATTGTCCACCACATTCAATGATAGCCTAATTCTTAAAACTAAAAGGCATATTATAAGAAAAACTATTAATTATGTGTAACCACATAATCATTAAATATAATTTATACGATATCTAAATTGTGAAACATACTCTTAAAAATATGATACCTTAGGTTTAACCTAGGTCATTATTGGTCATTAACTGTTCAAATCCTTCCTAAAGTACAATAATGTAAATGTGAATTAATCAAAGAATTTCTCCTGTGAGTGTCAATCTCGGTGCACAGTAAGGCCCATTTTCATGTACCAAGTAACTCTTTAGTCAATATTCATACACCTTTTTTAGATTTATTAACCCTAGGTACATATATACTGGAACAATGTCCACTTTTAGTATCAAAATGATGATTTATTTCTAGGTAAACCACATAATCACTTCCTTACCAAAACTTTTGGATGTTATCCTATACATAGGATTATGTTAAGGGTTATCACTATTATTTTCTCATCCAAGTTTATAATGGTTAATTTAACCTTCCAATAATACCAATAGTAGAAACCCATACTTTTCATACATAGATATTACATCATAATAGATAAATATTTGTTATATAACATTATGAATCAATATAGAATCACTCTGTTCTATAGCCTTTGGAAACTTGAAAACTTAATTAGCTAGTTCCTAGGTGATCTATATCATATCACACTAAGTTTATCATAATTTTCCACATTTTATTAATACCATACATAATACATTTCATCATATCATGGCGAATGTAAACATATTAAAGATTCGTATTAGATGTTTAGTAAGGGTAATCAAGGGAGATGTCACCATATTATAAGAATTAGGGTATGGGAACAAGAGAATAAAATTGGAAAAATATACCATGCAAATCATAGATCATAAACATGATTCATTGAAAAAATATTGGCATTTCATAAGACAAGAATCATAATGGGGTCAAAGATCATGTGTCATGAGAACATAATATTGTATTAAAGAATGGATTAATGGAATTCACCTAAGATAATAACATTGTGAACATGTATATATAGAAATATGTTCACTAATTCTGTTAAATACATGAAATCAGTCCCACAAAAACATATATAGACATGAAACCAGGTCCATGCATTCCCTTATCGAGATGAAATCCAGTTCCACAGATAACATTGTAAACATGTAATCTAGTTCATCCATAACATTTGAATGTCTAATAAAATTCATGCATGACATTGTGAAAATGTAACTAGGTTCACACATAAAATTTTTAACATTTAATCAATTTTAAGTATAACATATTTACTAAATAATTTTCTATATTAACCCGAATGCATTACGGGGAGATATAGGACTATCCCATTAAATAGTAGAAATCATACATATGTGTTCCAAAATTTTATAACGGATTCATCACATTTGAACCCAATAAAATAAATTGGTTACACACACATTTCATCTTAGAATAACCAATAGAAAATAGATAGGTTTCATAATCATTTCAATATTGCATCATAGAATAATATATAGAAAAAGAAGTGGGTTTCATAATATTTTTATAATTTTATATCCCATGGAATAGAAATGGATTTCATAAACATATTAACATCATAAGTATAAACCATTCAGAGAATCAACCAGAACAGTATCTAGGATCATATCCCTAGTAAATAAATAGTAACATCAGAGGATGTCCTATTTGATGGGAAATGATTTTGAAATATCATATAGGACATTTCTTGAGTAAAATATACTTTCCACTTTTAAAAACCCTTTTTAAAATAAAAAAAAAATTAGAATCCTTTTCCTTGAAAAAAAACATTGAAAAGTTATAAAAAGAAGTTATAAAAATCATTTTAAATATTTATAATGAAAAAAAAATATTTGGTTGAAAATTACATAATTAAAAATATAAATTCATAAAATTTTGTTGAAATAATTTTCTTTTAAAATAAATCTGAAAATATATACTGGAATCTTTAAATATCATTAGAAATATTTGTTCATGAATATAACCTTTCTTTGAAAATAAATTTCTTAAAACTAGAAATTAATACTATATTTTAAATGTTTTTTTCCATAACAATAACCTTGAAAACATAAAAAATAATACAAAAATAAAATAATAGTCTCGATGGTGGGAATTTTTTTATGGTTTAGATGATAAAATAATGTAGCGTTTCACATATTCAGTAAAAGATAAAAGAGGATTGTTTGAAAAATAACTTGAATATTAATTTCAAAAAATGTTTTAGAAAGTAAAACATGGTTTATAATTTCACTAAAAATCATTTTTATAATATTAAGATATTTTAGAAATTGTTTTTATAAAATGTGGATATGGAAGAAAATGGGTATTCAACAGAAGAGTTAAATTATGAAAGATTTCATTAAAAAATTATTTTGGAATATTGAGTACGTAAATATATGAGAAAAATGGAAAATATTTATTCCATAGAAATAAATATATTATATTAATAATCATGATTTTATTTAGTGATACATAATAATGTGTTGACATATGAAGAGTAAATATAAACAATCCCAATAAGTGATGAGATTGTGTCATAAAACATGTACCACATTGGAAACAATAAATAGATATCCCCAAGAAATAATATAATTAAATGAAACATAAAATTATTGATAATAAATAAATTCATGATATTTATTGTAAAAGGGTATGATTATAGACATCATAAAAGAAGATAGGTTTAAAACATATTGTATGTCCCAATGAAACAAATTCAAACAAAAATACATTGCCGTTATGGTTGTCTAAGAAACATATACCCCATGGAATATAGATCCTAAAATGGATATTTATATACCTATAATTTTCATTATTAGTTCATAAAATAAATTCATGGTTAGTAGATACACCACATAAAATAAAAACATGATTAATATGACATGTGTCTCATAAAAAATAAAATTGAGAAGAAAATCCCTTACCTTATGTCTCAGCTTCCTTCATAAACATTCAATCCTCCACTGTAATAAATATATGTTTATTATAAATATTTTACATAACCACACACATATATATAATACCAAATGTGATTTAATTATAAACTTTTATTACATATTTATTAACAATTCTTTGTTAAAATCATGTTTTGAGTAATTACTACTTTATTTTTCTTGTATATTTTGATTTTCGATTTATGGTACTCTTATTTTGATCATAGTTAAATAATATACATTATTCTAAAAAAAATATTAATAAAATATATATTTATCATATATATTTAGAGTATTCTATAAAATTTATAGATGGAAAATGAGTTATACAACTCATGGAGGCGGTAGGTCATGCGATGCATGAATATTGTTTACATTTTATCTCAAGGTTAAAAAATGAAAGGTAAATAATATATTACATTTAAAAATAATTTTTTTAAATAAATATCACATATATTAATTTAAATATTTCATTATTCCTTGGTAAATATAAAGTGAAAAATGAATCACATCCGTTTGTGAGGCGTTGGTCTACCATACACACAAGAAACATTATTATATCCCCCATGGAATGGAAAGTAAGAATGTATATGTGAAATAAAAATTAAAAATATATGAATATTTTGAAAATATAACAAAAATTGATTAATTCTATCCTTATTACCATACAAGTAAAATTCAATTGAGAAAAACACATCACATTGGTTCGTGAGGTGGTAGTCTTCTATTCACATAGGTGAAGTTATTGTTTTCCAATGGGTAGGAAGCTAAAATGTAGATGTGATATTATAATTAAATAAGTATAGGTGTATCATAAATATAATATATATATATATATATATATCTATAATTAATCTATCAATATATCCAATTGTGATAGGTGATTTCGGGAAACGAATAACATCGGTTCATGAGGTAGAAATATATTGTACACACGATCGAGTGTTTTATTTACCATTTGATGAAATACGATATAGATAAAGGTAATTTCATTAAAATAATAACATATCATAACGTTTTAGATAAAAAAATTATATTATAAATTTTAATTATATTTTATACAGGTGGAATAAGAAATAAAAAAATACAACTTTATTAATTTTTCCTTTTCTTCAGAGATCCACTATTGATTTATACCTAATTCATTTTTAGGAGGGTTTACTAATAAAAATAATTCCTCCCCAAATTTTTGAGTGAATTAGGTAATAAATATAGGAATGTATTTTAAAAAACAAATGATTTTTAAATTGTAAATATAGGATGACACGTTGTGACCTTTTAAAAGTGGGGAAGATGACTCACTTTGATGTTTTTATAAAGAAGAAAGTGAACCCATGTTTTTCAAATGACAAAAGGCTCAAAAATTTGTCATTAATGAACCTTAAAAGTGATGAGATAAAACTATATCCATAAAAAGTATGTCTGACGTGTTTAAATTTCATCTTGTACCTTCTCTTTTTTAATTCAACACTGTAGTAAACATGTTTTAACCATAGTTGCGGTAATTAATTTTTCGTGTTTTAACTATTCTTTGTGGGGAAAAATCAAGTTGTACTTATAATATAATATAAATTATTATGATTCTAAATATGGAATCCATTTTTAGAAATTTAATTCACATATTTTGATAATTTAATTTATAATTAATACTATAAATGCAATGTAAAAGTGGTTTTCAAAAAAGAAAAGGCCAACCAGCTCGTACCCGAGTGGTAAGGGCTCCTGCTTAGCATCCAAAAGACCCAGGTTAAAAACCGGGTGTAGGAAAATTTCCAAGTTACTATAGAAGTACTGTGGTATTACTGAAGTAGTTACTGTATAAGTTACTATTCGGTACTGTAATAGTCGGAACTATTCACCCAATTTGGGCTTTTGGTCCACCAGTTTGGGCCTACGGGTCTCAAGGGCCTTCAGGTCATCAAAGGCCTTTGGGCCACAGGGCCTTTGGGCCAAAAAGACCATGAAGTAGCCATGTTCACATAGAATAGGCCCCAGAAGAGGATCAAAGCAACATGAGTAGCTGCCACCAGATGAAAAAGCTAACCAGATTGGAAGAATGTGAGGGTATGGTAGACGCCATCAGGACTAGGCACCATGCATCTTTGTATGGGGCAATGATATATGATTAGAAATGAAAGGTGGGAAGATAGGTGATCAATGACGCAAAAAAAATGTGGGGAGGGGTCATTCAAGTGAGCTGGGCCTACGAGTCATGTATTGGGAATTTTATGCATTTGGGCCCTCTAGTCATATATTGTGAGCCAGTTGGGCCTTGTGCCTTGGGCCTAAGGGTCAAGTACCGGTTCCCCTCTAACCCTTAAAAGGGGGATTATCCATAATAAAATAAATAAATAAGGCCTTCAAGCCATTTGGGTAAAAAATAAAAGATTCAAAAAATTAAAAAGATTTTATACCACAATTATATATTAAATTTATTAAAATGTCATTAACTAGATTAATAGATATATTATTGGACTAATTTTACATTAAAATCATTTTACAATAAAATTATTATTTTAAACTCTTTTAATTAAAAGTATTTTTTTAATAAAACCCTATATTTTTTACTATTCACATAAAGATTACCCTTTAAAATTTATCAAAAACTACATTGAATATAATATTAACATTATAGTTTCAAAAATGAATTTCATATATTAAAATACATTTAATATAATTTTAAATTTTTTTTTGTAAAATATGTTTTAAAAATATGTTAAAACAACTTCTTAGAAAATTATTATTTTAAGAGTAAAATTAGATTTGTTCTCATCTCATACCTAAAAAACACATATGGTAAATTTTAAACATTGAGTATTTATATGATATATAAATTTAATTAAAATTATTCACCAAAATTTATTTATTTAACTTGGTGGGATAAAATATGTTTGTGCATATACAAAATAGTTTGATAGAAAAAATTATCTTTATCTTCAAGTGGATTTCTGTTTTCATTTATGATTATGTGGTAACAAAAGAATTCATTTTATATATAAGTTAAAACCATATATTTTCATAATTTAGTTTATTATATCCATATAAACCACTCCAATGTCTAGGAAATAGATATAATAATAAATAATAACATTTTAATAGTTTTTCATGTTTTATTTAAACTCAGTGTTTCATGTATCACTAGATGAACACCATATAGAATTTAACACAATCTATAATTAGTGTTTCATGTTAGGAATGCTAAAATCCGTGTTTTTTTATTCAAACTATCAAAAAAATAAACTTAATTTTGAACGAATTATTTCAGAAAATCATAAAGTTCCATAATAATACTGATACTTATAGTGTTTTTGTATGAAAAATAATTTTAGAATTCCAAAACTTCTTCAAGAGCATAGATAATTCGTGATATCTATATCCATGTTGATTATAGTATTTTGAGTCGCTATTTTTGAGCAACAAAAAATCCAAATCTAAGGCCTTGGTGTTATTCCCATTTCAAATGGGCTAACTACCATATGTAAAATTCCTTCCACCATGGTTTAAAACAATCCCCGTATTCATTTTTAAATCACCTACACAAGAATAAGACTCCCGACATATGTGCACCTATGTCCACTTCCATGACTGTGGTGGGATCCTAATTTCTCATATAGAGAATCTTAGTGCACCAGACCCATGCCCATGTTGTTTTAACCCTCTTGATTCACAAGACACGAAAAAGGAAAAACACCAAACCCACAACAGCCAACCCGATCATGACTGAAACTTCCCCAAAGGATACCACCACTCATTGGGAAATCCCCTTTATAAAAATCATTCCTTATCCAAATATGATTCTATCCAAAGCTTCCAGAAACCAAAAGAAATAACCAAACGATAAAAAATAAAAAATAAAACCCATAATTCTAAAAATATGGATGTAACATTCTCCCCACCCTTATGCTTCCCATCTATATAAAACTAGATTTGGTTTTCTAGACATAGATTGACCCACTAATATTATACAACACTACCCCATAATTACTCACAATGCTAATATTTCAACTATAAAAGTCATACCAAACATATATATTGACCAATCAATAACATACCATGCCCATTCCATGGGATGATTCAATATGAAAACCCAATAGAACAATTGACGCAAGATAAACATTCTCCTAACCAACTATGCACCAAATATATACTCACACTTCAACCAAAAGGATATGTGAGAACATCATTAAATTCATTGAACCATGAATGTAATAGATCATATTAAAAAAAACCATATATATGGTCAAGAATTTCTAATTGTTCCGGACCCCAAGAAATTAGCACCCTCGTTTATTAATAAAACAACTCGCTAATAATGAATATTCCCACAATAATAAATGATCTTTCACTATTATATACCATAGAAAATAGAAGTTGGAAAATATGTAATATTGTATAATCATGAATATATATATATATATATATGGAATCCATTATCTTGCTTCCCCACATAGTCAATGTATTTACAACCCATCATATAAGACTTCGCCTAAGGAAATGACTAAACCATACCTCCAACTGAATAGTGGGGTTTTACATGTAGGATGATAAAAGAATCCTAATAATACCATTTGATGAATTTTTGGAAAACCCATATTGTAAAACTAGTGTCGCAGTCAAATATGATTGAAATCAACACACAATGATATATTAGAACTTCATGACCATACCCCACAACCAAATCTTCACTAACATTATCACTTGAATAAGAATACCACTAACTAAGGGAATGAGTTTCTCCTCAAGTACCACATTTATGACACCATTATTTCAAAGAGTTCATAGTGATAAAGAATATAATAAATATCCCCTCTTATCTCTAGGTACATGTAATATTCATGAAATTCCCAATGACCAGTCTTTAAAATTTTCTATCGTGTGTACAATTCTAAAATCATAATGTAAAACCCACATGAAACTCCTCTGACAAAGGGAAGAACCAAAAGAAGATCCCAAAAGGGAAAAAGATAACTCTTATTCTCTATACATCCATCATTGGATCAGTACCATTGAGGTCTCTATTAATGTTAATATTATCATAATTCACTCATTAACCATTCAAGGAATTTGTTTCTTACATTAGGAATCAGATTCACTCGATAAAAAACCATGACATTATCCCAATCCATATGACCCAAGTTCATGTCTGTGATCTGGAACATGAATCATCAACGTATAGAACATTCACTAACCCATCACTCAAATTATTCTATATTAATACATCCACTAACCAATTGATCATGAATTGTAAATCCTAGTTAAATAATTCCTCAGTGCAACCAAACATGAGAAGATGTGAACAGGGAACTAGAAATTTACCACTATGAATAGATGGTATGATTCATTGAGGTGGATAAGAAAACATTTCACTCATTTATAAATACAGATACATATATTATACACACTAACTCCCTAATAAACTTCAAATGAGATTTCCCAACATAAATATACTCTTGATGAACCACACCTAAATGAGAAATTCAAAATTGTGTATTTCTTAAAAAAGTGAAATCTATTTCTGAATTTTATTAACTAGACCCACAGTTAACACAGTATATTTTATGACTATGAAATTGTGCTTCTAATTTCATTTAATTACTCCAGCTTGGTGTTTCCAAACTATTTTTTGAAATACTGTTATCTGGGGATATTTGTGTCTCATCCACGTTTTAAATATAAAAAACCCAATCAGAAGATGTGAGTGTAAATCATGTGGTGTAAAAATTAACATGACATTGAATTATAGAAACCTATAACTTCTCTAGATAATTTCAATGAAACATTTTAGATAATGAAGTCCACCAAAGTTAGACCTTGACCATAGCCATTGAGCATGGTGACCAATCTATATCCCAAAATATCATGTTACCTATGAGTGGTTTTGATACTCATCCCTTGAGACATCATTTACAAATGAAATTTATACTCTCCTTCCTGGTAATCATTTCTATCATAGACCAACCATTAGCAGCCTCACCCTACCAACAAGCCCCAATATCACAGAAACACCACATGTACAACATTCACAATAAGTTAAACATAATGGAAGCACATCTCCAATATAAACATTTCCAAGTATATATAAAACCAACACTACAACCAACAAAACAATTTCATCAAGAAACTATCCATCTGTATCTTTCTCCAATAAAGTGACTATGTATTACCGGTTCAAGAAATCCCCCATAGTGTATTCATCCTCCAACACAACACATTATTTCTAGAAAATCATACCCAAATTTCAATAATTTTTAGAACAATATCTCTGTTTTTTAAACCCCCTTTTATATAAAAAACTCAGCTGATAAAATTACTTAAATTTTATAAAAATTTAATAGAATGAAAACCTTTCGTAAACTCCCTTTTGTAAACCACCATACAATAACTCAATTTTCTTAAAACCAAATTATTTAAAAAATTCATTATTTTGAAAAAAAATTATCAACAAAACATATCCCTCTAAATCAAATAACATGATATACGTCATGAAAATCACTTAGTCACTGACAAAAAATGATTTAAATTCCTATAAGAAATTCTTTATAAATATACATACTTAATTTCATATCAATAAAGGAGTCAATAATTTTATTATGAAATAAATAAACTAGTCTAAAATATAGGCTAATTATATGATGTTCATAAAAATATGAAATGTATTCATTTATTTTAAATTATGGGTAGAAACTTTTAATTATATTAAATTGTATAGACACATTTCTTGTATTTATTATAAAGTTTAAACATATACAAAAACGTTTTTTCCCCAAAAACATTCTCAATTAATAAAAAAATTAAATATCCATGGTTAACATGCCATAAATTTTACAATGTTTTCATACGCAATAAATAACCATTTAACCATTCCCAAAACACATTAATCACTTAATAGATTATTGAATTTAACATATTCCTAATTTTAAATTCAATAATATTCATTATAATATCATAATTAGCTACCTATAATATTATCATTGAAAATAACGAACTATTATTATTTATAAAGCCTTCAAATTTACTAAAACAATATACTCAATATTTCAACATCATTTTTTTCTCATCAAGACTAAAATTATCAATTTTAAATGATCATATTAAATTTCATAAAAATCCTTTAATTTATGGAGGAAACCATCCACCCTATCATGTCTAAATGTTTTCTGAGTTATAAAAGTGTGATTATAGACTAAAAAACAGGGAAATAGAAATGTGGCCATGATATATTATACTCATTTATTTTTTATTAATATCTTATTAAAATAACTAGAACTTTATTAATCATTTGATATATTAATTTCCAAAAAAGTAATTACTAATTTATGTTTTAGTTTAAAATAACTTTCAAGTTCATATACATAATAAAAGATTAATATATACATAAATGAAATTAAATACTAGTCAGAATCCTCACACAATCTAGATCCAAATCGTAGTATACCATGTTTAGAAAACTATATCTTATAAAATGAAAATTTAATTCACCAATCCTACTAATAATTCAATAATAAAAGATTATAGAATCAACATTTACCAATACATAACTAATAAAATGTTGTACGAATTTTCTAATCCTAGTGGGAGTTCACATTACTAATTAATTAAACCAAAATCACATCATCTAAACCCAAGTTGATGTGACGAAAACATAGAAAGAAGTATTTAACTGTAATTGTTAAACATAAACCACCCTAGAAACATAAATTAATATATAAAGTGTTTAGTGACACCTTTTTATGCTCCAAATTTTATGTTTTTTCACATCTAATATGTAAATATACCATCTTAACTAACGGACCGTAGCAAAGTAAAACCATTTATAAAATTTGGATCATAATTCATGGGGATGGGTATGAATAGAATGACATTGACCTTATCTATCATTCCTTGTAATCCAATGGTTGAAAATAAATTCCATTGAATTAGTAACATCATGGTGAATTATTTATCATGACCTCAGCAATAATCTCAAAGTATAAAACCTCAATATAACATATAAACATGATTTATGAGTGAAACCAAACCAAACTAAAAAACAAAACATATCTAAGCACAATAATCAGAGTGTAACATCCAACAATAATTCATATACTACCAGAATAAAAATCCAAAAATGAGTTAAAATGTTCCCGCATGGAACACTTTAATGTTCTTCATGGACATTACAATAATTCTCCAAGATCTGTTACAATCCCAAATGTAAATACATCCTACTATAAAGTAGAAGGTCCACCACCACCTGAATCATAATGATGAATTACTACATACACAACTAAGTGCATATATATGGAAAAATTATATCAACTTTGTAGGAAATTGACCAAAGAATTCTTTACACACCATATAAATAAGAAAATGTTAGCTACTATTTATATAAAATTGAATACAAGGGAAATAAAAATAATAATATAGAAAAATCATATGGATAACTCAAAACAAAACAAATGTTCCTTTAAATTCCATTTTTTCCACCAATCAACATACACCACAAATCACCCACACATTTCATGAACTCAAACCCTCATTGAATGTATCCCCCACCAAATTGAATCTACCATAAAACCTAAAATAATGTTTTTATCCGTATTCCTCTAATGCATTCCATCTCTTGGTGGACTAACAAGTTAATGTGTTCCAATTAGGAATTGAAATCCAAGCCTGAAACAACATGGTCCTTTAAAATTAATTAGAAAAACAATCCAAGACATTAAAATATAATGTTTCCCTAAATTTTTCACAATAAACTAAGTGAAAAATAACAAGGTCCCATAAAATTATATCATGAAAACATACTAGAAAATGTACTCTATAATTGAATAAATATAGTAGAAATTAAATATTACATTTCTAGATTATTTCATTAATGAAAAAAGAAATAATTTGAAGATTATTTTTTCAAACTCATTCAAAAATGAAAAATATTTAAACCATATATGTACAATAATTTTATTTAAATAACACATGAATCAAGTTCATATAGAAATGAGAGTAAGATAGAATCAATATAACTCATCCATGTTTTTGTAGTAGAATCCATCATGGAATATATAGAAGAAAAATATCATATCTAAAACACTCAAAGAATATCGAGTTTCAAGTGCCATAATAAATCCTTGAAATATTAAGGGTTTTCATGGGAGGTAATTGATTCATATGTGAGATTAAGTTCCCCTAAAATTATCACACAAAATTTCCCTTAAAAGAACATAACTCCCCCTAGGATACAATGTATAAATAAACCATTTGAAAGAACAAAAATGACTGACATCATACCTTAGTGCATGTAATTGTGTGTTATTTTAAGATATTTTATATAGCTCCCATAAGTATAAACACCACAATTAATGGCCCTATGGATATCCCAACATGTGTTAGTAACCCATTACTTCTACCATGAAATATTGAATTCCAGATCCTAATGTCCATATCCCCTGTAGAACTTTATTTCATTGTGCCCATGCACAACTAAATTTAATGTTATGACCATGGGTATGTCCCTATTTACCATATTATGAATCCACTATATATAAAACTATCCATCATGACATAATGAAACTCCCATCACTATTTCCAACTCAACTTCACTATACTAAGACTCTCCAACTCATCACCCATATGGCCACCACTACACTCATAGTGTGATCCTCATTTACCATAGATAGACTCCTAGTGCACCATACCAAAACCCACACCATTTAATACCTTGTGGTTCACCTAAAATTCAATACCCAAAAACCACACCAAAAATGGATAAAATTATCACAACCCAAAATTCCACAAAGCCTACAATGAATCCACAGTTAATCCTAGAGATCCAAAACCTTCCCTATCCAACCAAGGTCTTCTCTAAAGCTTTTTAGAACTAATTAATACCACCTCCTGAAATAAAATACAAAATAAAAACCATAATTACTATAACTTAAGGTGTTACATTCTCCCCACAATTTGGTATTCCATCCTCAAAAACCTGGAAGTGGTTGTCTAGACACATCTCAACCTACTGATCCAAATAAACACTATCCAAAAGAAAATTCCTCACAAATACAATTTTTCTACTTCTGTAGACACACAAAACATTTGTGTTGATCTTGGAAATGATTATCCTATGTATCCCAATATATTTTGTCTCCGTTATAACCCAAAGGAAAAGTTTACTTAAGGTAAACATGATCCTAAAAAATTAGAAAAAAAATATTGACTCACATTATGGACATAAGGATATATGAAAACATTATGCACTAAATTTAATTAGGAATAAAACAATAGACAATAAAAACAATGTTGATATGGTCAAGACTCTCCAATGGTCTAGACATTGAGGAGATACTTCCCTCACTTTACTAGACAACAACTTTACTAAACAAGATTATAGACACATGAATCAATGTTTTTTCACAATTGATGACCATATAAAATAATAATAGGATATAAAAGAACTTTCTAATCATGAATATAACCAAATTGAATCATTAATCATTATTATCCACACATCTATTGTCTTTATATCCCATCATGCAAGACCCAACCGAAGTCATTGATTTATTTTAACACCCACCTGAACAATGGTGTTTTACATGGAAAGCTGTGAAATTCTAAAATTGGAACGAAATGAATCATTTTCATATATCCTATAATGGAAAACAATGCTCTCTGTCATAGATGCTAAAAATTAGTACACAATGTAATTTTAAGAATTCCTGAACATACCTCACTACCTGATATCTATAATCATTATCCCACATATAGAAATAACATGTGTTGAATCAGTGAGTTATCCAACTTCCACCTTGGTGTCATAATTGTTCCAAAGAGATTACGATTTTAAAGCCTCTCATAATTAAAACACCCTACTCTAAAGGTATATTTGATAGTCACAACATTCCCACTAGATGGTATTTACCAATCACTACCTTGTGTACCATCTTAATATCAGAATGGATAACCCACTTGAAAATTTCTTGATAATTGGAAGAACCAAAATTTGATCCCAAATAGAAAGACATAATTTCTAATCTCAATCCACTCATCATTTCCTCCCAGCAATTAAGGATGTACATAATGAAAATACTATAATAATTAACCAATTAAATATCTTAGGACTTGGTATAATAAATTTGGAATAAGATTCACCCAATAAAAAACCTTGAAATTATCATGGTTTATACAACCCAAGTTCATGTAAGTGATCTTACCTAGAAATCATCAAATAATCAACCATTTACTAAAATATCTACAAAACATGTCTGACTTATGATAACCGCTACCAATTTGATCAAAAATTTCATGACCAAGTTATCTAATTCCTTGGTGTTACCAAAAATCAGTAGAAACAAAAAAGTAATATGAAATAACCCACTAAACATGTAGGGTAAGAGTTTATAAGGTCACTAGTGAAACAGATCACTCATTTATAAATCCAGAGATATGACTATGTACACACTAAAAACCCAATAATATTTAATGGAGATTACTCATCCTAATATGTCTATAAAAACACTACACCCAAATAAGAAAATCATCCCATGTAGATTTTCAAAAAAAAAGTGAGCTCTATTTCCCTATTCTTCCAACTAAACCAATTGTTCACCTAGTTCAATTAATTACTAATGAGATATGATATAAATATATTTCAGTTACTATAGGAATATGGTTCCAAAATCTTCCCATAAACTCTATTCATAAAATATATTTATCTCATCCCCATTTAAAATTTGATAACCCCATCTAACGATGTGAGAGTAACATTCCATGTGTAACAATCAATAAGAAATTTATGATAGCATCCTCTACCTTCCCCAGATCATGTCAATGACAATTGTTTGATAGAGGAATCCCTTAAATTAAAACCATATTAATGGTAATTGTGAATGAAGAAAAATATAGATCTCAGAATATCTTATTACCCATGAGGTTTCATAATGCTCAAAAAATGAGACATCATTTCTAAAAAAATTTCTTTCACATTCCTAGTTATCAAGTATATTATAGAACAAACATAACCAACCATACCATCCCAATAAGAAATAATAACAAAAAAACACCTCCAGTATATCAAGCACAATAATTTAAACAATAAATATGTAATACCATAATATAAAGAGTAATAGGCATAACAAGTTCATGAAATATAACCAACAAAAAATTGTTCATCAAGAAAATATTCATTTATATATTTTCCCAACATATTAATTTCATATAGAAACTTATATTAAGAAACAATGAGATTTTAATCAAAATAATTCACCACATTATTCCAAATAAACCATAACCAAATTTCAATAGTTATTAATACAATTTAATTTTTTCCGAATTCTATTTTTCTATTGAATAACTCAATTAAATAAAGTCATTAAATCTTTTCTAAAACATAAATTTTAGTATAGCATTTAATAAAATATTTTTCATAAACCACTTAGAAGACTAGGATGTAGTAATAAAACATTTTTCATATCAAAATAAATTGGGATTACTTTTTTAAACATATTAATTAATAATTATATTCATATCAATTAAATAAAATGTGTTAAATTAAGAAAAAATACAAAACATTAACACACAAATCATGAAAATTTCAACAAGAAAATATTTTACATTATAAATACATGATTTCTAAATAAGTAAAGAGTAAAAATGTCTGTTTATTACTAAGATAAATATTCTTATGTGCACCTAAGAATTAATTTCATGAACTTCCATATTTTCCATTTTTAAGGATTCTTCATTTTCATCTAACCCAAAGAAGTTGGTTCCTACCTCTATTCTAGATGATGGATCACTCCCTACCTGATATCCTTGCTTGATAATCGGGGTTGTTCAAGATAGTCATTCCCTTAAATTTTTTCTTCTAAATTAATAATCCTCCATATCCACAACTCTTCCATAGATTCCCATGGTTCAATTGGACGAACTCTAATCAAGAATAGTGAAGGACCTTTCTGTGCTATACCATTCGAGAGGGAATATTTTGGATCTATTGTTTTTCCAAATGTTTTCTATGATAGATATATTTTTTAAGAAAAAAACACATTTTATGTTCCAAAATTAAATTAGTTCTTGGGGGTTAGCCTCTCTAGCTAGGTTTTTATGATAAATCATAAAGAATTTTCTTGTTCTTTATTATGTGGAATATTTAATCATGTATTGGAATCAGAGATTAATATTTTTTCAGATGTTACGGTTCAACCTCTTTGAATAGTAAATGTGGATTCCTTCTAGGTGTGAACCTCTCCAGGTGGAAGTGTGGATAAATCTCTCACGTCTCCTGCTCCTATTCCATAGTATTTTGTTTTTTTGGGAATAGTTGATTCTATTGGATCATTTCTATATATGTATGATCAAACTCTCCATTTTCATAAAGCCTCTATGGTCCACCTATGTACGAGAATATATCTCTCAAAATAGTTCCAATGTGTGTTATTCTCCATGTTTTGGATAACATATATTTGTGTAAAAACAAATTTTATGCCTCTCCAACTAATGTTTTCTTGTAATTACATCTTTTTGGACACTCACTATCATCATCCAGAAATAATCACTTAAATTTTAATGATTCTCAACTTATGCATGGTTTAGATCTAGGTCTAATGTCTCTATTTTTATAGGGTTATTACCTTGTTAACATGGAAATTCATGTTTCAATATATGCTGATGGGGTTAATGGTATCTATTCTATTTCCTCCTCCCATCTTGTTACTATCTCTCCCTACACTAAATGTGCTCCTCCATCTCAATATCTTTTTGTTTCAAAAGACGGTCCTTGTCATGATATAGTGATTTCTACGCCGAGGATAGCATTTGGATTTACGGATGGTTTATCTCTTCCTCCACTACAAAATAATGAAAAATCCACTCTTTTAGGTAATACAATAGATCATCCCTAAATTTCTATTTTATATTCCAATTCCAAAGAACATGGCCCATATGGCTACTCACCTATTAGAATTTCAAATTTTTTTAGTGTGTTATCAAACCCCTCACCAACTAATTTGGATTTATATGTCCCATGTATGGCTATCATTACATCCTTTTCTCCTATTAGTGGTGTGTGTACTAGATACCACTCCATGTGTGATTCATCCCCACATTGTTCCCAGATAAAGAGATCTCCAATGTCATGAACCAAATACAAGCTTCCCCTCCATTTCATTATTTCTTCATCATTTGGATCACCAATAGATTGGCTTCCTGAGAGAAGTATAATTATATTTCTAATGAATGTAAAAATAATAGAGTCCCTCTTGTGGATGTTATAGAAACTAAGTCGCAGCGTTTTAGGATTTCAAAATTATCTATTTTGGTGGTTTTACATGACTTGATCACTAGTGATCACTCTAATCATTCTATATTGATTTTTTGGAATAAAATATTACATTGGAGAGGGATGAATTCTTAAATAAATATATAATAATCAAATATAGTTTTGTATCTTCCAGTTGTTTCATATCCTTTTTTTAGTTCATGTGTGATGAATTGTATATGGAATAGTTATGGAATCACGTTGGATCCTTAACTTTAGGGGACTCTAATTAGCTCGTTAGAGGAACCATAAATGTTATCTTGGATGTTGAGAAGAATAAAGGAGGTGGGGTGTACCCCAATAAGCACAGACAATACATATCTTCTCTTTATGTCTTGTAATTGTATAATGTAAATGGGTGTTTCCAAAAAAAATACACTTGGTTCAACAACCATAAGGGAATTAGTCATACCTGGTGCCACATTGCCTATTGATTTTCTATCTTTTGAACAATATTATTTTACTAGAATGAAATAATTTCTCACATATTTCAACTTATATCTGACCACTCCCTGATCCAAATTAGTATGGAACTCGGAACAGTTATTAGTGGCCATTTTTTCTTTTCTAATCGGTGCACCTATAGTACTCACTATAATAAAGTGGAAGTCACATATAGGAACAATCTAATATAAAAAATATTATAGGTTTGTTTTCACAATAATCACAATCATTTGAAAGGGGGTCTGAAAACATGGAACAAAAACTAACATTCCCTCAATCAGTAGATAGACTCTATATAATTAGACATTGAGATGATCATGGAAAAATGTCAATATTGTCGGGAAGATTAGCTCTCAATCATCATCTTCCCAAAAAAGAACCATCTAATGGATAATATCATTGAAAAGGGAGAGGTTGTCACATGAATAGTCTAGTGATATGTTTCTTAAATAATGGTAATGAACACTACTTATTTTCAAGCATGAAATAAGGATAAGAAGAAGGATCGAAATCCAAACATTCTAATGGAGGATGATTATTTAACTAATGATATCAAGGTGGTGGGAGTTATGGCCAAGTGACATTTCAATAATTTACTAACATGATATATCCTTTTTTAACAGGATGGTTATCTGGGGATCCATGAAGGCCTCTTTGTTATTATCCCTCACATTTTTATTGGTCATATCAATGATTATTTTGAGAATATTCTCAAGGAGTGGAAAATATGGGATGTTTTCCTCTATATCTCCCCTGAAATCTATCTTTGTCTAGACATATTCTTGATATAATTCTATGTTCCTTATTGGGATCTCATCAAGGGTGGATTTTTTTGGATTTTCTATAAATTTTCTAGTGGGTGGTATGCCTTAGGTGTCCAATGAAACCACCCTTGTTCTCATTGAAAATGTAAAAAAAACCCTCTTCTCTGAGGTAATATATACCCATCATAATGATTAATTTCTCATTGAAGGATATTTCTAGAATTATTAATATGGGACTCTATATGAATAGTAATGCCTGGGTTTCGAAAGAGAATCATGGCTACATCAAGGGAAGTCTCATCGAGAGTACAATAGTCTTAGGTCACCAAATTGTAAGATATATTAATAAGAAAAAAATTAGTTCCAAAAAAATAATCAAAGTCCATAGGGATCAGTAATACAATAGTATGGTGAGATGTTTCATTATCAAGGTGATATATTTATTGGTATTCAATACTTAGGTGATTTAGTTTTTTAAAATCTTATAACTCCTCTTTTCTCTATATAACATTTATGGAAATGAAATGTTGTTTCGTTAAGTCATGTAGGGGTAAAAGTTAGGGGGACCTATTGTCATCATATGTGTTTATTCAGGTTCATAATTCCCCAAGTAGATACCTTGGTATGTTCCTTCATAATTTCGGCATCCTTGTCCTCTAGTTTAAGCCTCACTTCAATGGAGTATCTGACCTACTCTCTATTCATTATTTGTTACTCTTTATTATTGTAAATAGAAGATACATCCAAGGATTAAATAAGTTCCTAGAGAAATATTTCAAATAGACTTTTCAACGCATAAAGTATAAAAAGGGTAATTTCATCATATTTAAATTTTTCATGGAGATCTATGAAAAATTGATCGAGGCCAACCTATTAGATCACAGGGGGTGCTTCCCCATTTATTACTTAGGAGCACTAATTTCATAAAGTATGTTTCATATTTATCATTTTAAGGTAATGGTTGATAGAATTTTTAACTAAATAAACTATTGGAAGAACCAATTCTTATTTTTTAGAGGAAGAATCACTGTATTCAATTCTGTTTTCACTTCTATTCCCATTAATTTTTTATATGTATTTAAGGAAACTAAGGAAGTTATATTGAATATTGAGTGCATTATGTATTTATTAATATTGGAATATCATTCTTCTGGAACATTCCATTGGGATTCATGGTCTTGTATAGTTATAGTGGTGGAAAAAAGATGTATTAATATGGTTAGTTCCTAGGGCATGATGCATTGTTTAAAAGATAGGTGGGTGTGGAATGTTATTGATTGATGGTTCCTCTAGGCCAAGATCATGATGGATAAAATGAGAAAGACATGATTTTACTAAAGGGGAGATTTTTAGTATATGGAATACACTCAATGTTCATATATTTGTTCTCTAGTATTATTCTTATTGGATTGTTGTTTGTGGATCGATCAACTTCTAGAACCAAAACTGGGTGGGAGTTATGCTTCGTTTTTTTGGGTACCCGACTATGGAATTAACGTTTAATAAAGTAAGTAACAACCTTTATTAGATTAATTTTATCTTAAACTGGGATAAATGATAAATCTTTCAAAATATTATGATAATATATGACCATGAGAAATGTTTCTTCATAGCATCAACATTGGGGATATTTTCTACAAATTCATATTTCCATGTGTTATATGAAAATCAGGATTAATATGAATGGGGTGGAATTCCCTAGTGTTGGTAAATCCAAAAAAATTATAATTTATTAGTCTATATAATATAGAACAATGTAACATCTATAAATGAGGAGGCCAATCGTAAGGGGATAAAACATTATTTTTGATGTTTATGTACTCGAAATCCAAGTAAAGATATGAATTATCATCTATTACTTAAAGAAGTTTGGGAGGATTATGTGTGGTAATATTCTTTTGAGTTCAATTGGATAGAATCCTAGGAGCTTATTGATTGAGACATTCTATACCTATTTTTCCATGGAATGGGTAGAAACAACAATTAATGAAAGGTGATGGTAATTATCCAAGAATATAGTTGTTACTATATTTGGAATACAAGGAACAAAGATTCCCATAAAGGATCTAACAACACAAGTCATTCTATAGTGGTCAAGACCAGATGTTTGGAATATTACTTGTCCACTCTCTTGAAATAATGGGATAATTAACCTTCTTTTGGGATCATCATGGTTGGTATGATATCCTCTCAATTTATTTAGAGGATTCTTCTATAGGACCACTAGATAAGGTGGAATATCTCTATCATTGGTTTTAATTATAACAAAAATGGGTCCTACAACATAATATTCGTCAGGGGGCCATTATTTATAATCCTAGTGGCTTATTATTTATATCCTTAAGTTCCTTTTATCAAAAATGTGTCTTCATTCTTATAGATTCTTGTGATATGCCCAATGGTTTGGAGCTATGTTGTTCTAACAACATTTTATTATCCTTGGTTGAAAAAGCCCTTTTTTGACACACGTCTCTTCAAGAACAAATCACTATCCCATGTTCTGCTACTTATCATATCCATGGGTGTAAGATTACTATTTAAAAATGAGTTGGATTTTGAAATAATTTTTTCAATGAAAACAAATCTACTGACTTCCTTTCATCAAGGGCCACTCTGGGTGGTTTGTTTACATCATTTTTGTACATTTTTTCCTCCCCCATATTGTGATGACATTGCATAAGGAGATTCTCTCATATTACATTACATCATTCCACTTTGATCTCCTACAATACTTATTATCCCAAATAAAAATTAATACATATTCTTGTAAAGAGTCACAAATTTCATCCAAAAATAAAAAAATTACATTAAATGTGATTCTAATTATTAAATGTTCCCAAAAAATCGAAATTTGTACAGTTATTTCCAATTTGAGGGAAATAGCTGCAAATTGCAGACATTTATATCCATTTCCATGTAATTATGATAATGTTTAAACATAACACAAAAAAATTATTCCTACACAATAATAATCAATTAATAAAACATTAAAATGATTGCCATTAATATTTAATGAATTTTAACATGTTTTCATAACCCCAAGAACTAACAATTTTTCCAATTACAAAACACATTAATCATTTAAAATTTTATCAAATTTAACATATTCCTAATTTTACAATCTATAAAATCGTTATATTAACATACACAGTTCACTATGAACATTCCATTGAATAATAACAACATGTTATTAATTATCATGTCTTTAAATTTACAAAAATATAAATAATTAATATTATCTCATTCCTTTGGTCTGACGAAGTGTAAAATTATTTTTTTAGAAAAAAAGACTCCATGTAATAAAAAACCAAAATTTATGGTGAAACTGTCCTCCCTATTATGTCTAAATGATTTTTAGGTTACAATCATGTCCCCAATTACAAAAAAGGGCAGTAAACATGTGATAATTATTTTAGATACTCAATAAGTAATTGTTAACATATTACTAAAATACATTGGATTTAATTTGATATTTTATCAATTGCATTCCTAAAAATTCAATAATAATTTTTTTAAATTCATCTTCAATTTCATGATCATGTTGAAAATAAAATCAAAATAAAAACATAAATGAAAGTCAATGCTATAAATAATTAGTAAGAAATCCAAGTACAAAACACATTTTACCATAACCAGAAAACCATTACATGAAAACACCTAGGTTCATACACCAAATTAAGAATAATTGCATTGTAAAAGGTTGGAACATCATCATTTACCAACTCATAGAAATTAAAACACCATATGAATACTTTAATATTATTGAGAAGACTCTATAATATCACATTATACAAAAATTTCACCAGTAAAACTAGTGTTGTTGTGGTGAAAACACATGTATAAGTTTCTTGCCAAACTTTTTTCCCTAAACCACTAGGTTAATTGACGTTTAGAAAAAAAGACATTAGAAATAAATTTTTACTATATATATTTAACTATCTAAAACATAATATATCCAAAAATACCATCCCAACTAATGGATCATTCCAAACTAATACCATTTGTAATATCCTCCCCCTGACCTGCTGGTATGGGAGGAACTAGAATTAAACTGACCTTATGTGAAATTTTCCAAATTCAAAATTTTGAAAATAAATTCATTTGGATTATTGATATATTGAGGAATGATTTAATAATATATTAAAAATAATATCAAAGTATACCACTGTAAAGAAAATATTTAAACATGACTAATGAATTAAATGAATCCAAACTATAATACAAAACACATCCACAAGCAATGATTTCATTTTAGCACCCAAAAGTAATACAAACCATACAACACTAAATGACTTAAAATCAATGAAAAAGTTCTGATATGGAACAATCATAAACTCCTCATGACCACAATTATGAATCTCCCTTATATATCATAGAATACAACATCAATAAATCCCACTAGAACATACGAGTTCCTCCCATTACCTATATCAAAAGAAATAATTACTATATATTAACGAAAGTTAACATATAAGGGGTTAGTATATTGACTTATTAGGTAATACACTATAAACATAAAACACATTCAACTTAAAAAAAATGTTAGTACACATTCATATGAAATAGGATCAAATATTAACATAATACATAATACAATAAAATCATATAGATAACTCACACCAAAAAACACATTTCTATTGAAATCCATAGTTTTCAAAAAACAACACACTCCCTAACTCACTCATACATTTTATGAACCCACACGCCTAATTTATGCATCCCACACCACAATGGAACTCCCAGAATAGACCCAACTCACTTGTGGATCCTCGTTTCTCCAACCCATTTCTACTATTGTTACAATAAAAATCTAATGTTCACAAATTTTGAATCGAGGGCCTTGTATGAACCAATGAGTTCCTATAAAATGAAGTATGAACACACAGAATCCCATGAATATATAATGTACCCCTAGATTTGGAAGTAATAGGCACGTCTAGACCAAAAATTTCTTATAAATGTATATAATGATCCCACATTAATACATTTCATTGAAAATGTAATAACAATAAGAGTATATTTAAGAGTATATTTCAAGAATAATTTTCTGATAAAAAATTAGTACTTTCAAGATAATTTTTTCATTGAATTTCAACAATCAAATGGAAGTAAACTATAAATTCATAATAGTTTCATTTAAACCCTATAAAATTAATGTTCTTAAAAAAATTACTGTGAGATAGAAAACAATGATACTAGACCAATCTTGTTCTTCCAAATCCATTAGGTAATTTTTTTTAGCGAGGAGATAATTTCCAAAACACCCAAAGAACTTTCATATTCAAGAGAACTATTCACCATAGTGAAGAATGATGTTTTTTATAGAAGTAAATTGATTCCAAATAGAATTAAATTACTCTAAAAATTATCCAAATTTATTTCCATTCAAAGAGTATAACCCCCCCCCCATGACAGGGTGGTTGGATCATCCATTTGAAGAATCCAAATGACTAGCACTACACCTTTGGTCATGGTATTGTACATTATTTCATGGAATTTTAGCCATCTCTTATGAATCCAATCCCCAAAACACCCAGATATATACTTTTTTGGATATCCCAATACATTTTACCGTGTCCCAGATTCTATAATATTATATAAAATCCATGATATATATTTCCATATCTCTTATAAATATCGACCACACCACACCCAAGAACCACAATGGCCAACGGTGAGATTATGAAGCTATACTTGTTTCCCATATGCTAACTCCGCCAGGTAAAACTACATTCCCTATAACATAAGGGAACTCAATTTACCATTTATATATCACATAGAGTAGACCATGCCTCTATTACTCAGCACCGCTATGGTTATGCCTAATCTCATGGTATTCTATTTATTTACCATAAAGAGACTCCAATTACACCACGACCATTCTCACACCATTTGAAACATCTTGGTTTACCCAGAATTCAATGGAGTAACACCATCACCATAAAATATAACACAAATTATACCGTGAAATATTCTATATAAACATCCACACTATTGTGAATCCCTAAAAATTTAAACCATCCATATCCAACTAAGTCATTCTTTATGGATCTATAAAACAATGGAAACCATCACATGGTTTATAGATTGGGGAGGTCAAGTCATAATAACACATACATTCTATTGGTAACTAGATGAGGAAGGAATACTAAATAGGATGGGTATAATACCTGGTTGTATGCCCATATAAGATACTTATTTCATAAAATGGGGGATAAAAGTTGAATGAGTGAGGCTTACACAAGAAATGACTAAATTGATTATTATGTAAAATGATTATATTAGGGGCCTACACCTAATAAGAGGGATATATATGATTTAACCAAGATGTGTACCTCATCTCAAGGAAAATAATGATCCCACAAGGAGTGTCTCAACACAGAGTATGTATGAAGAAACTAATATGACTACCATTACACAATGAATTTAGGTAAATAAAGTCTTCTTATGGTCATCACATATTAATTAAAGTATGTTTGAGGATGTTGGGATGTGGCCAAAATTAGGCATCCTACGTATCCTGATCCACAAGAATCAAATACCATATAGTCTGAGTTATATATTTTAACATCATGTGATAGGATCACACCCTAAAGTTTAATTTCATACCGTAAGGATGATTTTATATAATTTTATTCCATATGACTAGGAACTTTTTGTCACAATGGGGGATATAATAAAGGATTGAGGGGATCTTATGCATGGTGTTCCTTGAGGTTCATGTCCAAGCATATGACTCAATAGAAGGAAAAAAGAGTTCTATTTTACCACTATAAAGTGGAAAAAATTATGAATAAAATGGTAGTGTCTCAAATGAATTTCTTTTTGGGACTGAGATAAAAATATAATCTCAATTTAGGCACTGTACGGTTATAAACCAAGTCATGGAGGATTGATGAAATAGCACAATGGAAGAAGAATTAAACAATTTAGGTGCCCTAATATAGTAATTGAGAGGGATGGGTACTGAGGTAAGAGACCTGAAGGAAGTGTTTTTTTTGTTTTTTGGTTGGTTTTAAGGCCTCTCCCTAGTAGAGAATTAGTGATGAGTCCCTACCTAGTTGGTGGGTTGGGTGAAATTTTCTCCCTAGAAGGGACCTAGATTAAGGGTTCGCCCGAGAATTGGGATAAGAAAATAGGGTTTCTATAGTAGTAGCATGGGTGAAGTGTCTCCCTAGTTTGGATCCATGGTTAAATTTTTTAATAGGTTTAGAGACACATTTAATATTCACCCATGTTTTTATCCTAGTGAAATGTGTCACATACTTTTGTAGCCCTGTGAAATTTTTTCCCAGTTTTGAATCCCTGGTACAAGATAAACCTAGGATTAGATCCGTAAGATAATATTTTATTATGTTTTTAGCCTTCGTTAAATGGAATCCCTATTTTGGATCCCTAGGTGAATTGTTTACTAATTTTAGAGCCCTGAAGAAAGGATCTCCCATGTTTGGATCCCTTTCAAAGGGTTTCCCAGGATTGGTGCCCAAGGTGATGTGTCACCCAGGTTGTATTCCTCCAGTATGACTATATCGTAGGACACCCCAGTATGGTGGATTCGAGATATATATCATCCCATACCGACACTCTCATGTTTTATGGTAAATAAGTTTTATATAAATATTTTATTTGATAAAAAGTGAGATGAACCAAGCTATAATGATATGTATTTGACTTCAATTATATAATTTAATCATTACAACACCTAATATCTACCAAATTACAGGAATAATATTTTTAGGATTAAATACTTCAATGGACTATTTAATGATACTTGTATTCATTTCCCTATAAGGAAACAACACAAGACCCCCTTCTAGACTCTTTATTGGCTATTCTCACATTCATAACTTGGGGAATTAAAACATAATAAATTAGTGAAATCATATGCTAAACAAGGGTAAAAAATCATAAACATGCCATCAAGGGTTATATAATAATAATATTATAAAATATGAGAAAATTAATTATAACTTACTAAAAAATGGATCAATAAGAGTTTTCCATAAGTGATGACATAAGGATATGTAATATCAATTGAAAAAACATGAAACATGGTATAAGAGTGTGAAATTATAAAAAAGATTCATGGAGCCTAATTATAATCATGTTACAAAGAAATATAATATTTCAATGAAACATATACTAATAAGTAATTATGGTACAAACTATAAGCACATGGAATAATCATATTGAGAGTAAATATAAGAAGTCCAAATCTTTACGTTTGGATCATAATCCAAAAGTCTCACCCTTAATGTCACTAGTTTAATCATATAAGGATAACCTATTATTTTGTGAGAGTAATTCAAGAAGGCTCACTCTTTATAGCTTTAGAATAATCTATGAAGTCCTTAAATTTAATTTTCTCAATGAAATCCAAGTAGGCTCACCCTTGAATTTGTGATCGTAATCCAAGAAGTATCATGGTATATTATCTAATGATAAATATAACATTAACCAATGTATTGTATGTTGATATAAAATCCCACACATGAGTGATTCATTAATATGTGTGCAACATTAAAATAATCCTCCACTGCCTAAAAAAGAACCCATAAAAAATCTGTTTTACAACATTTCTTGATGGTATAACCCAAATTGACCTCCAAAATATAAATTTTTGATACTAAAAATTCAATCACCGTAAAAATTTACTTCATAGGATAATTTTTAATTTTATCCATGAATAAATAATTTACAATGAAATAAAACCTTTATATATGAATAGTAAAATGGTAGTGTAACCATAAAATATTTTTTTAGAAATACATTTAAACATTGTCATAAAATTTGATGTTATAGATCACATTAAAAAAATATTTTTGAAATTTTGAAGTGAAAACATTTGAAAATATATAATTTTAAAAATAATATTCAATAATAGATCTTTGAGAATAGTATTATTTTATCACTATCAAATGTGGAGGGAAAGATATATCCTTTAATTATGAAAAAGTTGAAAATCTTTTTAATATTTTGAAATATATTTTTGAAAACCCATATAATAGAAAAAGAGAATAAAAATTCATTTTAAAACCCTAAAAATTTAATGGTAATTTTCATATGATATTATACACATTTGGGTTTCAATAATTAATGGATAATATCGTTGCAAGAAAATATGGACAAAAAGGGTATACTATTTCTAAAGAGAATCATAATTATTCTCTGTAATGATATAATTTTTTGAGAAATAAATTCATCTAGATAAAATATATAAATTTATACATAATTATCCAAATAAGTGAATAGAAAGTACCACGAAATAATATCATACGGTGGAAGTGACCATGATTGAAATAAATAAGTTTATGAAGAAACATTAAAACCCAACTATGGGAGTTATGTTAACAATGACCCCTAAAACCTTTGTATATTTTTAATCAAAATAATAGGAAAGATAAAATATAATATTAATTGGTAAAATTCACTATGTTGAAATAATATTCTGAAAAAAATAAATAAAAGTCCAATATATACACCATATATGGAAATAAGTTGTGAATACAGAACATATCCCCATGAAGGAAAATTGAAATGAAAAACTCATTAAATTTTATTAACACTTATCCTAATATGATATAACATCCTATATAAAAATTAACTATATAATTTACCTATTTAAAAAACTTATTCAAACTTATAACTATTTAAATACTTTATGTATATTCATTTATTAAAAATATAATAGTTAGATAAATTTTATTTTGATAATCAGATGTTATTATCTTCAATTTATTGTTTAATACTGGTTTTGTAATGTAAGTGTTTATCCATATTAATGGATTCAAATTTCACCATTCAGAGATAATTATAGGTATTGGATTTGAATTTTTATAATGGTTTATAATGTTATAATTTCATTTATTATTTATTTTCGTTATGACTCATGATGATGAAGTTGGTGGTGCACCTCTTTAAGTAAATTTTAATAAATAAAGATGGGTATTAATAAAAATATAATATTAATATAATATTTTAAAAAATGATAAATAAAAATTCATTATGTTCTAATAAAAAAATTATATATGTTTACAAAGTCGTCTATTATTGTAATATGTTTCATTATTCATGTTGGGGGTATAACCTACCCAAACAACAACTACCTAAAATATATGGGTGATTATAGTTAGGAAAGTGGCTTTTTATTAAAATAATTTGTAAATATTAATAATAATATTTTTTATATCTTTTTAATATGGTGAATAATATTTTAAGATAGTTTGGTAAGGATGAAAATACTTGATGAAAATGAAAATATGTAACATTTGTGGATGAGAAAGTCCGTATATAAATTGGGGAAACATAAATATTTACATAGAAATCAAAGAAGTTATGAAATTATTTATATAATAATAATCTTAATAAATTTTTAAATATCATATGTATTCACTGTATTCCTTCTTTGAACATTCCATGTAATGGTTTTATGAAAAATATATTATCGTTCTTCTAGAGGAAATAATTTTTATGTAACACAAGCTGTGTTTTTGTTTTCTTAATGGTTGTGAGTAAGGTAAAACTGTGATATTTAATTAATATAATAAAATTTAATAATATTATTAATACCTATGTTAACAGATTTTCAAGGGTATAATAGTTTTGATGGGTTATAAGAAGAATATAATTTAAAGATCTTAGTTGTTAACATTACATATTCCTTAGGTAACACCTAAAAGATCATTATCATGGTATTTTAGAACGAAAAAGGATTATAGGAAGTGTGGATATAGTTTAGTTGATATAGGGATAGTTTTTTATTTACTTTTCTTTATAATTGTTGTATAAGTGTGGTTTGTGTTTTCTACCTTTATAACGGAAGAAATAACCTTTTTAAAATAGAATTCAATTTTTCTATTATGGATTGACATTATTCAAGGGTTAATGGCTCCAAAAGTGAAAAATAATAAACTTTGGGGAGAGATAATATCAATAATGAATCTATAATTATTTTTCACATATTTTTTAGTTCTTTTATCATTATATTTTTACATTTTACAATTTTGGTTTTTACCTTGGAAACCTATATTTTCACAAGTAATTTATGTTATATAAAATATATTATTTTTAACCTCCTAAAAAAATTTAGTTTTATGGACATAAATTTAGATTCCATATAATCAAATTTAATTTCTAAAAAAATGTAAAATTTACTTTTAAATTAAAATATTGAATATATAAGAAAATTATTTTATAGAAAAATGTTGTTATCATAATTATGTTTTCTTAATATTATATAATATTAATTACCAATTTAGTGTGTTATAATATATTTATATATGTGTGTGTAAAAATAAAATAAAATTCATTATATAAAATATATCATATTAATTTTTTAGATAAAAATTACCCAACACTAAGTAGAAAATTCATTGAAAACAACCCTTCCACCATTATCACAGTAATTGACATTAATATTAGTGACAATACGTTTGTGATTATAAATTAAAACATAACTTATTAAAAAATTTTAACATGAGCATATAAACATTGAAATCTATTTTTATAGAAATAATTTGTTCAAATGAAAAAAAAAAATCAAATGTTTGAAAATAAAAATAGTTTTTAGAATAATATATTACCTATATTTCCAAAATGATAAACATGGGTTTTAAAAATTCAAATTAATGGGTTTTATATAAAATAGATTGATTTAATTTTTTAGATAAAAATTACCCAACATTAACCAAACTATTAATTGAAAATAACCCTTCCACCATTAACAACATCGTTGACCTTAACATTTTCGACATTACTTTTATTCCTATAAATTAAAAAATTAACTTATTAAATAATTTGAACAATAGTATATAAACAATGAAATATATTTTTATATTATTAATTTGGACAAATGGAAAAAACTAATTTTCAATATAAGCGAATAAAAGTAGTCGTTAGAGTAACATATTAATTATATTTCCAAAATGTTAAACATGGGTTTATAAATTCAACATATTGAGAAAAAAAATTTAAAAATAAAAAACAAATAATTTTTTAATATAAATATAATTATTTGATATAAACTTTTAAGAACATATCTATAATTCTTGTATTATATTAATTTCATAAAAGTGTTTTTTTAACAAAATCATTATTATTTACTATTCACCCAACAATCAATTATTTTTCAAAAAAATAAAAACACCACCCAAAAACAATTTTCACATGATGAATTTAAAAATGATATTCATTTTACATTATTAATTTTTTAAAGTTTATATAATTATTATTAAATAAAAATATAATATACAAATAAAATTGGTTTAATTAAAAAATTCTCTTTTAAAACATTGAATATTCCAAATCAAGTTTTTTAAAACTTTATAACGGATTTACATATATTTATTTACTATGGGTCAAATTATCCTAAAATTTTGCTACTAATAATCAGTTAATGTTTTAAATTTTTTATTTCATTGTTTCATTGGAAGAAAACTATAGAACATAGTAGCAGTTTTTAGAAAAAATATATATTCCTTAATTTTAGGGTTTTACATTTTTCTCATCTTAAATAATGTGTTTACGTACAATATTATCTGTAGAATCCTAATAAAAATATATAATATAATCTAAAATATAGTTATGAATCAAGTAATAATTTCTAGATAAGTATCAAACTTATTTACTTAAATAATATATCTTTTTCCTTAGAATATTCTTATTATTAATATTGATTTTTTATCTAATCATTTGGGATTAAAAGGTCCCATTATTGGGTTTCATGCCTCTAATAATAGAATTACTTTTCCAGTAGATATCATAGTCATCCTTGCACCAAATTATGATCCAAAATTATTTGGAATTACGATATGTGATTTCCATATTTTATTGCTTAATAGTAATTATATGTTAAGATAGAAAATATGTTTCTAAAACAACAACAAATTAATCTAAACGGAGGATAATAAATATTGAATGGATCATAATCCTAAAATTCTAAATGATTATTTGTATAAATTGGATATAATAACGATACCATTATAAATTTCTATTTATAATTCAACACTTAATATTTGTTCAAAACTTACATGACATAATAAATCTAAAATTTAGATTGAATAATTGGGATACCTATAACCACTAAATTTTCACTATCCACAAAATTAGTAGTAATTTTATAGTATTTTCCTTGTTACCTTGGTCTAGGTGGTAGTTGAGGCCTTATATTGTCGATAACATAGGGATAGAGCATTGATTTACACAATATATAAACATATTTCATTTGAAGAATTAATTTTTGGATGATGTATTAGTTGAGACTATTATATCATCCATCGTATTGGATGATCTCTTTATCTCTATTTTATAAAAATAATATTTATTGCAAATTATTATGTGCTTGAAACATTTTCTTCTTCCATTGATACATTCCCTCTAGTTATTCATCCCAAATTGTTTTCATGTTGGAAATTGATTCTTCATTCCTTTATCATCTTTAACACCTCATCATCAACGAGACTACATTCATATCTTAATTCATTTGGTTGATAAATAGACCAAGTTTACATTATTAGTCATATTATGTGATTATTTTTATTCACATCCATTATATTTATCACTCTATCTCTTATGATGTTAGATTGATAACTGGGATTATCTATGTATTTTCCATTGAATACATTGTTATTATGGATACTTAAGGATTTGTCTAATACAAAACCATAATGTGTTAACATTAGTGAAAAATATTAATATAACAAGAGAGAAATTTTAATATAATTACATGAAAATTTTATCCTTAGAATTCCTTACTATATTTCATTGTCAAACTAGTATTCAATTCAACCTAAATCACTCTCAGTAAAATATAAGTTTATTTATGGTGGTTTCTCTCATACTTATTAACAAAATTTCGTAAATAACTATCCCCAACTCATTATAAACCTTTTTTAAATATTCTAAACCACAAAATATTAGAAATATAAGCTATAAAAATTCAATATATCATTTATCTAAAAAATAACATATCAATTAATATATACCATAACTTATGGATCTCTATGTTTTATTCTAGGTTATCCATAATAATTTTCGTATTAGTTAAAACAAACTAAATATATTTAAATATTCGATAATGGTACATAGAGTTCACGTAAATTTCCAAATTATATCCACCAAGAATGTCTAGAAAGATCTGCAATCTTTGGCCCAATCATTGTGCACTAAGTAAAGATCGAGTTAGTAATCAACCATCCTTTTGGGTAAATACTCGGAGGTGCATATATGTCGTAGCCACATCCAATTGTCAATATCCATGTAGGGATTGAATTTCATGGAAAATAACATTCTTAAAACATCACCATAATTTTAGGATGTTTCACTACACATAGACATATCCCTAGGTTATTCACAAATGTTCACTTATTTTAGTCTAAAAAATAACAATATTAATCTCTAAAAATAACTAAATCATACTATAATAACAATTATATCCCCCTAGACCCACATTATTAGGTATACTAATAAAAAAACTGTCTTTAAATCTATATTTTATATAAAGTGATATGAAACATGCAAAAAATATCTTTATTTTTATCATTTCAATAATTTTAAGATTACATCTCACACTAGTCACACGATCCAAACTAAGAAAGATCACCCTTTATGTTGTGAGAATAATCAATGAAGTATCACCCTTCATGTTGTGATAATAACCCAAGAAAAATCACCTTTTATGTTGTGATCATAATCCAAGAAGGCTCACACTTTACTTTTTTGTAATCCAAGAAGGTTTTCCAATTAATTTTTGAGTATAATCAAATAATTACCATAGTTCATTATTTCATGATATATAAAACATTATACAATGTATTATAGGTTTATATGGGTCACATCCCATAAATAATCTATACATATGTGCTCCCATTTAAATTAATCATTCATCACACCATAAAGAACAACGGGAATGAAAAATTTGCTTTTACAATATCTCAATATTATATCACCAAAATTTACTTTAATAATTTAAATCGTAGACACCTAAAATTACATAACAATAAAAGGGTATTTTATAGGAAAATTCATATGGTCATTTATGAAAAATAATTTCTATATACATAAATCCTTTAGAGAAGATGATGTAAATGGTAGTGAAACAGTAAAATAGATTTTAGAAACCATTTTTAATACTCTCAAAAAAGTTGAAATTAAATATCACATTCAAAAGTTGTTTTTTTAAGGTTTAAAGTGTTAAAACTGGTAAATATTTACTTCTATAAAGAGTCATAAATAATAGATCCTCGAAAATATGTAATGTTTAATGCAATGCAATATGGGGTTGAAGGAAAACCAATGGACTATGAATGAATGGAATTTTTTTTAATAATTTGAAAACCATTTTTGAAAACCCAAATCATAAAAAAGGGATAATAAAATTATATTTTTAAAAGATTAAAAGTGAAATTTAAATTCCATGAGTGATAACACATATAAAAGAGAATGTTAACTAAAAATAAAAATATGGATAAAGAGGGAAAACGTTTTGTTAAAGGGATGAGAAAAATTCTCAATATTGATAAATGTTTTCCAGAAGAAAATCATTATGATAAAATTATTTAATTAAAAATTCATTCTTTTTAAATATTAAAATAAATTACCATTAAAAAAATATTACGGTGTAATAAAAAATCTTGGAATAAATAATTTCATGAAGAATCATTATAACATCGTGAAGTGAGTTATGTAAATGAACAACCCAACAAATTTACTATCTTTTGATTCTAAAGACCATAAAAGATTAAATTTGATATCGATTGGTAAGTACATTAAATTTAATGAAAATTATAGAAAAATGAAATATATGTCTAATAGATACCCCAAAAAGGGAATAATTGGTGAATATGAATCATATATCAATAAATAAAAATTTAGATGAACCGCTACTTACAATTTTTCCTTCATAGACAAAATTGATATAAAAAATAGACCATAAAGATAACTATCTTAATAGCCTTTTTAAAGATCCTATACATACCTATATTCATTAATAAACCTAATTTATAATCATTCATTACAAATATTATAGATACTTATATGTTATTTTCATTACCAGTTGTTACTAGCTTCGATTGTATGTTTAGTACTAGTTTTCTAATAGAAATATTTTTTTTGTGTTTATAGATTCAATGATAAAAATTTATATATCATTATATGTATTTAAATATATTTTTATATTCATTTATTATGTTATAATTACAATTAATATTTATTTTGGTTATGATTTATGATGACTATGTTCATGGCGATCTTATTTTTTGTAAATTTTTAATGAATAAAAGTCGTATTAACAAAAATATAAATATTGATATAATATTTATATAACCATTAAAAACATTATTTTATCCTTAATTTGTAATTCTATTTTTATTTAAGTCTTCATATTAATCTTTGAGAATAATTTAGTTCTTTGTTCATATGGGTGATTAAAAGTCCCAATCAAGAATTTACTAAACTCTATGGATGTGTATGGTTATAAAAGTTATTTTTTGGGTTAAAATAGTTATTATCGAAGAATAATGATATTATTAAGATATTATTATGGTTGTTAATTATATTTTAAGATATTTTAATATTCAATAAATTGAAAACTGAAAAATTGAATACATTTTTCTCATGTAAGCGGTAGTTCGCAAGGACACATTGGTGTTGTGTTTGTTTACATATAATATAAATGTTGTTAGGATTGGTTAACATGTTCAAAATTTTAAAACATTTTTTTATATTTGATTAACTATATTAATTATATTAACAATCTATGTATGGGGGTTGTGAAAAATGGATCATGCTAATTTTTCATGCGGTATTCCACACATTACTCAAGTGACATTTTCATTTTCCAAACTATATTGGAGGAATGTATAAAAGTGATATTGGATTAACATAATAAAATTTCATAATATTATTAGTAATTATTTTTTCATTCCAAAATTTATTGAATATTTTTATTGTATAAGAAGAAAACAATTAATAGAGCTTGGATGTGAACATTACCACTTCCTTTGGATATTCTCCCTTGGGTAACACATTAAGGGTCCTAATATTGATCTTTTAGAAATACCAATGCTTCTAGTAATTTGGTATAATTTCTAAAAGAAACAAAGGTATGTTTTTTGTTGATCTACGGATTTGTAATGGTTCAAAAAATGTGGTGTCACTTATCCCCTTTTATAAGTGAATAAAATGGATTTTATGTGAATACCCATTACTTTTTTAATGATGGTGTGGAACAATTCCTGGGTCAACAGCTCAAAAAATTGTAAAATAATGAATTTGGGTGGGTTAAGGTATATCAATAATCTAATATTCATTTTTAAACATGTCTTAAAATTATTTCAGGTATTTTATAACTATGTTTTTCTCATTTTACAATTTTGGTTCTCACCTTGTAACTAGTTTTTACCAATGTAATTTATATTTTATTAAATATATAATTTCACCCCTATTTTAAAACATTTATTTTTTAGCCCAAATTTACTATCATTATAATATAATTCAAGTTATAAATAATACAAGTTAAAATTTTAAATTATAATATACAATATAGAGAGAAAATTTTTTGTAGGCAAATATTTTTTTCACGATTATGTATACCCGATGTTATATAACAGTAATCACTAATTATATAAGAGAAAATGTATTATTATATATGTTTAAAAAAATATCAAATTAAACATATGAATTTTTAAATTTAATTCATTAGATAAAAATTTCACAATAATAATAAATCAATTATATTAAAATAACTCTTTCATCGTTACAATGGTCATTAACATTAATCAGAGTAATCATAATTTTTTAAGTATAAATGAAATTGAAATTATTACCTAATATAAAAATTTTTATATAAAATATTTAATCCATTTTGTAATATTTAATTTAGATAAGTGATGAAAAATAAATTTTTAATATAACCGAGTAGAAAACGTTTTCAGTTAAAATAATTACTTAGGCTTCCAAAATTTTATGAATGGATTTTATAAATTATAATTAGTTTTTTTGATGATTTATTTTAATTTGTGAATATTTTTTTAATGAAGCATTTTTCAAAAAAAAAAATTCATTTTTTTATTTTGAAAATTTCATAAATGTGATGGTGTTAGGAAAATTTGTACCTTTTCTTTACTCACCAAAAATATAAATTATTTTTTAAAAATATCACAAATTAAACCTAAAATAATATTAGATATTTTAATTTAAAAATAAATTTCATTTTTAAAATTTAAAATTAGAAGAAAAAAATTATCTTTTAAATGAAAAAGTAATATATAAATAAAAATTATATTGTAAATGTCATTTTAAAAGTTAATGTATTCCTAATCGTACTTTTTTGGCAATTTATAAATAATTTAAATATTTCTATTGAATAGAGGTTCTATTATTCTTAAAATTCCATAATATTATTCATCTAATGTGTCCCAACTCATTTTTATTCAGTGTTTCTTGTAATAAAATATTTCAAACAAAGTATTAATTTAGGGAAGAAATATATTCCTA
Organism: Viscum album; assembly: GCA_963277665.1. Lineage (NCBI taxonomy): Eukaryota > Viridiplantae > Streptophyta > Magnoliopsida > Santalales > Viscaceae > Viscum > Viscum album. Next base: position 1,610,068,740 of record OY728150.1, read on the forward strand.
TATATCAAGGTCTTAAATCAAGGATATTGTACATTGTGACATAATACTTGTTTCTATTAGGTTCAGACGTAAGATTATCCATAAGGGAAAGAGAGTAGTCATTGGTGTGCAGATATTTTTTTACTATAGTACAAACTCATCAACATTGTATATCTGTTCATATAGAGATGTGAGGAGGTGGTATAACTATAGGAAAACAAGATACCTGGGAAAATGAGATATGGGAGTTCATGGTGGATTTTATTGAAAAAAGGACAAGGTATCCCAAGTTCTTTCACACTAGAAGACCATGGTGCACATCAGCAAACAAGAATACGTGCACTATTAGGGACATCATTGAAGTGACTTGGGTGCCTAGGGATGGGAAAGAATCGAAGTTATGATTAAGGATTATGTAAAGGATCTAGGTGATTATCTATCACCCTCTGAGTTTAAAAGGAAACACTATTCTCAATATAATAAAAGATATCCCACATCAAGCATAAATAAATTACTAAACATTATTATTTAAATGTGATAGTTATCACCTTGTAATTGGAATGGTTGGAATGAATGATATTAATAGAATTATGAAAATATATTTTACTCATATTTATAAAAATAATTCATTGGTTTCTATTTAATTACATATAATAGTAAAAAAGAATTGAATATGAATTATGAGTTTTTATAAAAAGAAATATTTTTATGACCGTAATTATGTTTTATCTTAATAAAACAAATTAGCCATTATTATTAAAATATAATAATTATATTTATATTTTATAAATTAAATAATTTTTTTTAAATACATTAAATAATATTTATAGTCTTAAGATAGCAATAAATCCTATTTTAAGCATAAAAACATTTTTTTTTCTAAAAGGAAATTTTTCATCCTTTTGATGGTGCACCTTTTTTAATTATAAAATTTTTATATTTTATAAATTTATTTTAAAAAATAAACATTTTATTAAATTTTCATATCAAAAATACCATAGGTTGATATTTTTTTATTTTTTAGATAAGATTAAATTTTTGATTAATAGTGAAAAATACTCAATTTTAATTTGAAAATGATTCTTCTTATAATTATTTTATATAATTAAGTTATATTTTAAATTTTTATTAAATAATAATTTGTAAAATTAGACATAGATAAAACCAATTTGGATTATTCGATTAAATTTAAATTCTAAATTTTAGATAAAATTTTTTCAAACTTTTGAACATTTCACATTAAAAACCCACTTTTTCGTTATGTCTTTGTGATTAGTTTTAAACCTAATTTTTTCTAGTAATACTAATTGAATTAGGTAAATTTGATAAAATATTTTTAATCATAATGTCAAAATTATTTTTTAATATCAATTTCATTTTTAGTTAAAAAAATTAATCATGGAAAAAAACTTATATTCCGCACTATAGGTAAAAAATGAAACATGTTAATTTTAAAAAGGTACAGGCTAAAAATTCCTAAAAACAAAAAAAATTAATGGTTTTTTGAGGTGGGTATAAACACTAACCAGAATATAAAATTTTCATTTCAATAAAATGTCATTTAATTTACTATCACCTCAATGTGGTTGGCTTTAAATATAAAATATTCATTATTTTAATCACTTAAGCCCTACACTCATCAAGTATAAACAAAACCCCTCACCACTGAATTTCGATCCGAAAAGAATTTAAGATGAAAAAATATCTATTAAAATCTCTCATCCTCACTCTCCCCATGTCAAATTTCTTCTAGTATCACCAAAAGAAACAATCCAATGCCCATAGCGGTCTCTTAAGGTGGTGATATTCAAGGGTAATTTTCTCAAAACACCTCTCTTAATTTCTTTTCTTATTCTAGTTTCTCCTCGTCTCTTTAATCCATAAATGAATGAAAACTATATAATAATTTATATATTATAGTTTTATGTTTCTCATTTAATAACTGATATCCATTTATTTTTACATCTTCTCTTATTAAAAGAAACTAAACTATTGTCCAAGTTATGTCGATTAATTGCCTCCTTGAATAATGATTTTGTTAGTTTTCCATTACCACATTAATGGATAATAATAAGCCCATAATTCATGTAAAATAATATTTTAATAGATATATTAAAACCTATTTCATAATATTGAACTATTATATACACATAATATTAAATAAAATGAAATTGGTTTGAGATGTTTGTAAAAAACACCAAAATAACTAAACATTTATCCTTAATATTTTTTCTAATGAATCATCCTCTTATAGAAAATAAGAATAAAATATGGGACCATTAAAAATTATTTAATTTCATTAAAATTATTTCCTTCCAAATCATGAGATTTAATACTATTTTATAAGAACATCCATAATTTTAAACAAATGAACGGATCATTGAACCACAGAACAAACGCACCTAAAACCATTAAAATAATGAAACATTATTAATAAATGGGTCATAATATGTTATAAAATCCTAACATAAGGTATTATAAAAATTATTATAGTTCTGTAAAGACATAATAATATTCTTTAAACCACTATACAAGAGGTTAAAGTATTCAACACTAAAGGGAAGCATGAGGTATGGGATTTCATAACCCAATTTTTATTCATTGGATTATACTTATAATAATTGATTCTGTTAGGATAATATTATGTTTCAAATTAATATTGAATATCTAATTTTTTCCACTTTTTTATGCGTATTTATAGTAGATTCAAAAAAATTATTCGTCTGAATAATTTCTACTTCAACGATATGATAATTATAAAGTAATTTTTCTTAAAAACTATAATTAAACATTTAACATTTTAAATCACTTTTTCCTCCATGTCAATAGTTTATAAAATAATTTCCAATTTTTTTTAACAATTAATAATTTATATTTTAAATCCATTTCTACTCATTTTTAACTTATGACAAAAAAAATTAAATTAATCCTTTCATCATTTTCTAAATTAGTTTCTTTGTGAATGTTCCGAAATAAATACATAAGGAATGATTTTTAATTGTATGACATTAGAATATTTTTTCCACCATCAGGTCACATTAATATGTTAAATCGTATATTACATGTTTATATGGCTACATTCAATGGAGATTTATTCTATTTTATAAGAATAGTTTTTCAAAATGAGTGATCTTAAAATGAATAAGACCTTTTCAAAAAAGATTAATTTTATAATCTAATCTTTCAAGATTTACGTTTACGGTATGGTTCTTGGAAATTTTTATTATGTTTTAAGCCAATTATAGCTCAATATATGATGTTTTGACCACCATTATAGCTCAATTTATAATGGTTGGATCTCCATTATTTCTCAATATATGATGGTTTGAGCCCCATTATTGCTCTAGATATGTTGGGTCAGTCCAATTTTAGATCTCCAATGCATTGGGTACACTAAAGATTGAATTTATCCATTTTTTTATTCCATTTGTAAGGGTTAATATAAGAGTGAGATTGTAATAATTTTCAAATAACATACATAATATTTCAAAGCTTCCTAATGAGTTTTTAAGAAAAGGTTTTTAATGGGTTTTACTCTTTTTATTAGACTAATGAATTTCATTCTTTATGCCCCTTACTGAGCTTTTTTCTCAACTAATGTTTAAAAAAAATACAGGATAAAGGGTATGTAGAGATGAGGATACGGAACAGAATAAAATTGTGAACATTGAGAAAGAAAGGAAAATATGTTTTATTTTAAAAGATATTCTTTTTGTGTAAAAAAGATGATATTGATTAGAAGTGTCTACTTTAAAATCTTTGTTTAGTACTAGTTTTCTAATAGAAATATTTTTATTGTCTTTATAGTTTCAAAGATAAAAATTTATATATTATTATATGTATTTAAATATATTTTTATATTTATTTATTATGTTATAATTACAATTCATAGGTATTTTGGTTATGATTTATGATGACTATGTTCATAGCGATCTTGTTTTTTGTAAATTTTTAATGAATAAAAGTTGTATTAACAAAAATATAAATATTGATATAATATTTATATAACCATTAAAAACATTATTTTATCAATAATTTGTAATTATATTTTATTTAAGTCTCCATATTAATCTTTGAGAAGAATTTAGTTCATTATTCATATGGGTGGTTAAAAGTCCCAATCAAGAACTTACTAAATTCTATGGATGTTTATGGTTATGAAAGTGATTTTTTGGGATAAAATAGTTATTATAGAAGGATAATGATGTTATTAAGATATTAATATGGTTTTAAATTATATTTTAAGATATTTTAATATTGAATAAATTGAAAAATGAAAAATTGAATACATTTTTCCCATGTAAGCGGTAGTTCACAAGAACACATGGGTCTTGTGTTTGTTTACATATAATATAAATGGGTTTAGGACTGGTTAACATGTTCAAAATGTTAATTTTTTTTGAATATTTGATTAACTATATTAATTATATTAAAAATATATGTATGGGGGTTGTGAAAAATTGATCATGCTAATTCTTCATGCGGTATTCCACACATTACTCAAGAGACGTTTTCATTTTCCAAACTATTTTGAAGGAAATTATAAAAGTGATATTGGATTAACATAATAAAATTTCATAATATTATTAATAATTATTTTATCCTTCCAAAATTTATAGAATTTTTTTATGGTATAAGAAGAAAATAACTAATAGAGCTTGGATGTCAACATTACCACTTCCTTTGGATAGTCTCCCTTGGGTAACACATTAAGGGTCCTAATATTGATCTTTTAGAAATACCAAGGCTTCTATTAATTTGGTATAATTTTTAGAAGTAACTAAGGTATGTTTTTTTGTTGATCTACGGATTTGCAATGGTTCAAAAAATGTGGTGTAACTTATATCCTTTTATAAGTGAATAAAAGGGATTTTATGTGAATACCCATTACTTTTTTAATGATGGTGTGGAATAATTCCAGGGTCAAAAGCTCAAAAAATTGTAAAATAATCCATTTGGGTGGGTTAAGGTATATCAATAATCTAATATTAATTTTTAAACATGTCTTAAAATTATTTCAGGTATTTTATAACTATGTTTCTCTAGTTTTAAAATTTTGGTTCTCACCTTAGTAACTAGTTTTTACCAATGTAATTTATATTTTATTAAAAATATAATTTCACCCCTATTTTAAAACATTTATTTTTCAGCCCAAATTTACTATCATTATAATATAATTCAATTTATACATAATACATGATAAATTTTTAAATTAAAATATATAATATAAAGAGAATATGTTTTGTAGGAAAATATTTTTTCACGATTATGTATCCCTGATGTTATATAACATTAATCACTAATTATATAAGAGAAAATATATTATTATATATGTTTTAAAAAATATCAAATTCAACATATAAAATTTATAAATTTAATTCATTATATAAAAATTACACAACAATAATAAATCAATTATATTAAAATGACTCTTTCATCGTTACAATGGTCATTAACATTAATAATAGAAATCATAATTTTTTATGTATAAATTAAATTGAAATTATTACCTAATATAAACATTTTTATATAAAATATTTAATCCATTTTGTAATATTTAATTTAGATAAGTGATGAAAAATAAATTTTTAATATAACCGAGTAAAAAACGTTTTCAGTTAAAATAATTACTTAGGCTTCCAAAATGTTAAGAATGGATTTTATAAATTATAAACAGTATTTTTTTGATGATTTATTTTAATTTGTGAAGATTGTTTTTAATGAAGCATTTTTCAAAAAAAAATACTTCCTTTTTTTATTATGATAATTTCATAAATGTGATGGTGTTAGGAAAATTTGTACCTTTTCTTTACTCACCAAAAATATAAATTATTTTTTAAAAAAATAAAAAATTAACCCTAAAATAATATTAAATATTTTAATATAAAAATAAATTTCATTTTTAAAATTTAAAATTATAAAAAAATTTATCTTTTAAATGAAAAAATAATATATAAATAAAAATTATATTGTAGATGTCATTTTAAAATTTAATGTATTCTTAATCCTATTTTTATCAATTTATAATTAATTTAAATATTTTTATTGAATAGAGGTTCTATTATTCTAAAAATTCCATAATATTATTCATCTAATGTGTCCCAACACATTTTTATTCAGTGTTTCTTGTAATAAAATATTTCAAACAAAGTATTAATTTAGAGAAAAAATATATTCCTAGATATCAAGGTCTTAAATCAATGATATGCACATTGTGACATAATCCTTGTTTCTATTAGGTTCAGACGTAAGATTATCCATAAGGGAAAGAGATTAGTCATGGGTGTGTAGATATTTATTTACTATAGTACCAACTCATCAACATTGTATATCTGTTCATATAGAGATGTGTGGTGGTGGTATAACTATAGGAAAACAAGATACCTGGGAAAATAAGAGATAGGATTTCATGGTGGATTTTATTGAAAAAAAAGCACAAGGTATCCCAAGTTCTTTCACACTAGAAGACCAGGGTGCACATCAGGAAACAAGCATGCATGCACTATTAAGGACCTCATTCAAGTGACTTGGGTGCCTAGGGATGGGAAAGCATCGATGTTATGATTACAGATTATGTAAAGGATCTAGGTGATTATCTAACACCCTCTGAGTTTAAAAGGAAACACTATTCTCAATATAATAAAAGATATCCCACATCAAGCATAAATAAATGACTAAACATTATTATTTAAATGTGATAGTTATCACCTTTTAATTGGAATGGTTGGAATGAATGATATTAATAGAATTATGAAAATATATTTTACTCATATTTATAAGAATAATTCATTGGTTACCATTAAATTACATGTAATAGTAAAAAAGAATTGAATATGAATAACGAGTTTTTATAAAAAGAATATTTTTATGACCCTAATTATGTTTTATCTTAATAAAACAAATTAGCCATTATTATTAAAATATAATCATTATATTTATATTTTATAAATTAAATAAAATGTTTTTAAATACATTAAATAATATTCATAGTCTTATGATAGAAATAAATCCTATTTTAATCATAAAAATATTATTTTTTCTAAAAGGAAATTCTTCATCCTTTTGATGGTGCACCTTTTATAATTATAAATTTTTTATATTTTATAAAATTATTTTTAAAAATAAATATTTTATTAAATTTTCATATCAAAAATACCATAGGTTGATATATTTTTATTTTTTAGATAAGATTAATTTTTTGATAAATAGTGAAAAATACTCACTTTTAATTAGAAAATGATTTTTCTTATAATTTTTTTATATAATTAAGTTGAATTTTAAATTTTTATTAAAGACTAATTTGTAAAATTAGAAATAGATAAAACCAATTTGGATCGTTTGATTAAATTTAAATTCTAAATTTTATATAAATTTTTTTCAAACCTTAGAACATTTCACATTAAAACCCCTCTTTTTCGTTATGTCTTTAGGATTAGTTTTAAACCTAATTTTTTCCAGAAATATTAATTTAATTAGGTAAATTTGATTAAATATTTTTATTCATAGTTTCAAAATTATGTTGTAATATCAATTTCATTTTTAGTTAAAAAAAATTAATCATTGTAAAAAAACTTATTTTCCACCCTATAGGTAAAAAATGAAACATGTTAATTTTAAAAAGGTACAGTCTAAAAAAATTTAAAAACAAAAAAAAATAATTGTTTTTTGAGGTGGGTATAAAAACTAACCAGACTATAAAATTTTCATTTCAATAAAATTTCATTTAATTTACTATCACCTCAATGTGGTTGGCTTTAAATATAAAATATTCATTATTTTAATCACTTAAGCCCTACACTCATAAAGTATAAATAAAACCCCTCACAACTAAATTTTGATCCGAAAAGAATTTATAACAAATAAATATCTATCCAAATCTCTCATCCTCACTCTCCCCATGTCAAATTTCTTCTAGTATCACCAAAACAAAAAATCCGATGCCCACAACGGCCTCTTAAGGTGGTGATATTCAAGGGAAATTTTCTCAAAACACCTTTCTTAATTTCTTTTCGTATTCTACTTTCTCCTCATCTCTTTAATCTATAAATGAATGAAAACTATATAATAATTTATTTATTATAGTTTTATGTTTCTCATTTAATAACTCTTATCCATTTCTTTTTATATCTTATCTTATTAAAAGAAACTAAACTATTGTCCAAGTTATGTCGATTAATCGCCTCTTTGAATAATGATTTTGTTAGTTTTCCATTACCACATTAATGGATAATAATAAACCTATAATTCATGTTAAATAATATTTTAATAGATATATTAAAACCTATTTCATAATATTGAACTATTATATACACATAATATTAAATAAAATGAAATTGGTTTGAGATGTTCGTAAAAAACACCAAAATAACTAAATATTTATCATTACCATTTTTTCTAATGAATCATCCTCCTATAGAAAATAAGAATAAAATATAGGACCATTAAAAATTATTTAATTTCATTAAAATTATTTCCTTCCAAATCATGAGATTTAATACTATTTTATAAGAACATCCATAATTTTAAACAAATGAACTGATCATTGAACCACAAAACAAACGCACCTAAAACCATTAAAATAATGAAATATTATTAATAAACGGGTCATAATATGTTATAAAATCCTCACATAAGGTACTATAAAAATTATTGTAGTTCCTTAAAGACTTAATAATATTCTTTAAACCACTATACAAGAGGTTAATGTATTCAACACTAAAGGGAAGCGTAATGTATGGGATTTCAAAAACCAATTTTCATTAATTGGATTAAACTTATAATATTTTATTGTGTTAGGATAATATTATGTTTAAAATTAATATTGAATATCTAATTTTTTCCCACTTTTTTATGTGTATTTATCGTAGATTCAAAAAAAATATTCATCTGAATAATTTCTACTTCAACGATACGATAATTATAAAGTAATTTTTCTTAAAAACTATAATTAGACATTTAACATTTTAAATCACTTTTTCCTCCATGTCAATAGTTTATAAAATTATTTCCAAATTTTTTTTACCTATTAATAAATTATTTTTTAAATCCATTTCTACTCATTTTTATCTTTTGACAAAAAAATTAAATTAATCCTTATAACATTTACTAAATTATTTTCTTTGTGAATGTTCCGAAATAAATACATATGTAATGATTTTTAATTATATGACATTAGAATATTTTTCCACCATCAGGTCACATTAATATGTTAAATATTACATTACATGTTTATATGGTTACATTCAAAGGAAATTTATTCTATTTTATGAGAATAGTTTTTCAAAATGAGTGATCTAAAAATTAATAAGACCTTTTCAAAAAAGATTAATTTTATAATATAATCTTTCATGATTTACATTTACGGTATGGTTCTTGGAAATTTTTATTATGTTTTCATCACATTATAGCTCAATATATGATGTTTTTACCACCATTATAGCTCAATATATAATGGTTGGATCTCCATTATTGCTCAATATATGATGGTTTGAGCCCCATTATTGCTCTATATATGTTGGTTCATCCCAATTTTAGATCTCCAATGCATTGGGTACACTGAATATTGAATTTATCCATTTTTTTATTCCATTTGTAAGGGTTAATGTAAGAGTGAGATTGTAATTATGTTCAAAGAACATACATAATATTTCAATGCTTCCAAATGAGTTTTTAAGAAAAGGTTTTTAATGGGTTTTACTCTTTTTATTGGACTAATGATTTTCATTCTTTATGCCCCTTACTAAGCTTTTTTCACAACAAATATTTTAAAAAAAATACAGGATAAAGGGTAAGTAGAGATGAGGATGTGGAACAGAATAAAATTGTGAACATTGAGAAAGAAGGGAAACTATGTGTTATTTTAAAAGATATTACTTTCATGTAAAAAGTTTATATTGATTAGAAGTGTCTACTTTAAAATATTTGGGTTGTTATGTTTGATTTAAGTCTTAATTATCTTAATCTATAAACAAATAATATTCTTTGTAATGTAATAATGTTGATTCTAGTTCAAAATCACTAAAATATGTATTGTTTATGGTTAGGTTTATAGAGTTATTAGGAGATGAGGGTTTACTTAACATTATATATTAGGATTGTTTTTAAGAGTTATTAATATCATAATTGGGTCCACAATATTAAATCATTCTCAAATTAATTTGATTGATTTTAGATTATTCAAATCACCTCCAAAAAACTATTTGAATTTTCTGATACATTTTCTTTTCTCTAAAAATTGTATAGATCATGATGCCTTTTTTATTAGAATCCAAAATATAAACTTTACCATCTCTCTCAAAAATTTAAATTCAACAAAGGACATGACTATTTACCTTATGGAAGACTCCCATCATGTTAGAAGATAAAGGGGATATCAAAGAAATCCTAAAGTCTTGAATAATGTTAAGAATTGTTTTCTTATGTTATAATTAAGGAGAATTTTTAGGTTGATATTGATTATTTATAAGAATATAATTCATATATTTTATTTTAGTAATAAATTATTAAGGAATAATATGATGAAGCACAATTAATGGTTTATGAAGGAATTTGAATGACGTATGTGTTTATGTATTGAGTTTTGCAATATATTATATTATGGTATTTTACAAAAAAATTAGGAATCATGGAATGCAGATTGATTCATCTACAACAGTTTTTATAATCAATAATTTGGAAACATATTTTTGATGGAATCAATACCACTGAAAAGTGGAGAAAATGTGATGATATTTTATTGACATTTATTGAGTTTTGGGAAAATTTTAGGAACATGTAACCATAAAAATTAATATATTAAAAAAGGTTGTTTTAGGAACAATGGATTTACCTTTGGTTGACATAAGATTAATAGTATTTGAATTATTTTTTCACAGTTTCTCTTATATTTAAGAAATTACCAGTTCTAACTTTTTGGGGTGAAAAATGAATGGGTTGAGATAATATTTTTGGTTAAATAAGTTTATCTTTGAGGATTTTTCTATCATTCTTGGAATTTTATAAGGACTATATTAATATATTTTTTTAAAAATGACAACCTGCAATATGGTGACAACCCTCCGTATCTAGAAAGGTCGTACAGATCGAACCAACAATAGAAGGGAGACAAGGGCACATTACCTACCATTATCCTATGTGATGTCTTGGTTAGTATGATATTTTTAATTTTAGGAAAATGATATGATAAATAGAAAATAATTTTATTTGGGACCACATGTTTTATAGTAACGATAGTCAAGTTATGGAAATTTATTTGTTCATTATGTGATCAATGTTTTTTTGATGATTTCCACTATTTTTGGAACCATATATGATCAATGGAAAATTAATTATAGTGTAATTTATGTGAGAAATTAAAGGATGAGTTGTTTTTTGGAAAAATATATTCTTTATAGTGATTTATGTTATTTATATAAATAATTAGTATATCTTTATGAATATTAAGGAAATTTATTTTGTATGATACTCTAAGAGTAATTGGAGTTACTTTAATATGAATATTAAATTTCTCTTGGATGACTCTGTGATTAAATCCAACTAAATTTTGGGTTTCATTTTTTTATTAATATTTTTAGGAATTTTGAGGATAGTTATTTTTTGAATAATATATGATCATATTTGGGTATTACAATAAAATTTTAGAGATTAAAGTAGTTTTCTATAAAATAAATTTTAATTTTTTTTTGGAAAATTAATTTATCATATACTTAACATTCTATTTTTTTAATTCCTAAAGATGGGAGAAATATATTTTTATACTTTTATGGATTATGCAATTGGTAGATGTTAATCCAGATGTTGCAGGTATGAAAATTCATCTTGAATAATCATCATTTAGAGAGAAGATGAGGATGAAATAATGCTTTCATGTAAATATATTTCCCAATGTTCTTACTTAGGTTGTAAAAAATTCCTCAACCCTAAAAAAAGAGTTTCAAAAAATGGTATCTGATTACTTTTCATACCAAGAAATCAATGGCCTTTCGGTCTATCATAGATTTATGGTTTTTTATTGTTATCTTTCTAGCAAAAAAGTTCATTAATATTCCCTATCATTCCTTAAGAATTATCTTTTCTATTCCATGCCCATGTTTTCTTATATGTTACCCCATTATGGGTTATCTCTGGTGACCTTCAAACATACCTTTCATTATATTAGAATGTAAGAATCATTAATCCTTTTTTCAACGTGGGATTTCAACAATGGAATTGTTTAAAGTCAAAAAAATAGTTTTTTTATACCATGATGAAATTTTTAGGACACAATTTATTAATGTGGGGAGAATGTAACACCAAGAGAGTTTAAAAGAAAACAGTATGTTCAATATAACAGAAGACATTCCACATCAATCTTAAATAAATGACTAAACATTGTTTTTTAAATGTGATAGTTATCACCTAGACACTGAAATAGTGGTAATTAATAAGATCAATTAAATTATGAAAATATAGTTTACTCATGTTTATAAAATTAATTCATTGGTTTCCATTTAAATAAAAATAAAAATAAAAACTAATTATATATCAATTATTTGTTTTTATAAAAAATCATATTTTTATGCCCATAATGAAATTTTATATTAGTAAACTAAATTATTCATTATTAGTAAAACATATTAATGGAAAATATATGTTATATATTTAATAAAAAAATTTAAATTCATTGAATAATTTTGTTCTCTTAGGATAATAGTAAATATTATTTAAAGCATAAAAAGTTATCATTTTTCTTAAAAGAAAATTTTACCACTTTTTGATGGAACACATATTTGAAATATATTTTTTAAAAATTTCATAAATTTATTTTGAAAAAATATATATCATATCTGAAAATTTAATATCAACATTACTATAGTGTGCATATTTTTAAATTTTTTGATAAGTTTCATTTTTTGATTAATAGTTAAAAATATTGAATTTTAATCAAATTTGTTTTGAATTTAATAGGTTTTTATAGTTAATTTATATATTAAATTGGTTTTAAAGTATAATTAGTTCATTTATAAATCAATAAAATAAATTTAGTCCATTTTATTCAATTTAACAATGATATTGGATATAAAACATTTTAAACATTCAAATGTTTCACTTAAAAACTCGATTTTTTGTTTTGTCTATGGGATTAATTTTAAATAATTTTTTTCCAAATATGTCAATTATTTAAAAAAAAATGGATTCCATATTTATAATACTATTTTTGAAATTAGGTTTTAAGTTTAATTTTATTTTAATGCATAAAAATTTTACCATGATAAGAAAATATTATTTACTACAGCATAACTAAAAACAATAAAACATGTTAACGTTTAAAAGGAAAATGCATAATATAACTAAACATTATTGATCCCACTATTTGTGTGGATTGTATTTTTTTATAGTGATTTTTAATAGTGGTTAATGAGATAATAATATCTCATTGTGGTCAGTAAGGCGAAGTAGATCTAGTGTTAATTGAGCTTGGATAATGTCCTCATGTCATGATAATTCAATAATCATCTTTTCAAGACATTGAGTTTCAAGGTGATGCCAGGATGATTTTTTTGGATTTATTTTATAATATTTTATGTCATGTTCTATTAAACATAATATTTAAAATATGAATATGCTTTTCTATTTTTTATTTATCAAATATCAAAAGTCGTTTGGAGAACATATGATACATTCATGATGAAGGATATAATAAAAGGTGATGCCAATAATATTCAGTTTTGATTAGATAAAGTGTGGTATTGGAAGACCAGGAAGTTTCAATAAATTCCTTGGTAAATCTGATGACTCTAAAGATGATTCATCAAAGGTTAATAATCATGATAGATAATGTTCCTGATAAAAAAATGATAACTACAAATCAACATGGTTTTTGTAGTCGAATTAGAATGTTAAGGTGGTGTCATTTCATAGTGTTTTCTAAATTTTCAGGCCTCAAAATTGGGATTTTATTTTATGGAATAGGAGGAGTTTTCAAAATGGTGTTCCTAAATCCCAAGTCATAGACTATGAAGGATATTTCGTCGACTCCATAGTAGGTGCGTGGAGCGGAAAAGGAAATTTAGGAAATGAAGGTTTCCACATATCGGTGTTATATGGACAGTGAATCATGTTACAAAAACAACATAGGATTGAAATTCATATGAAGGATTACAATTTGTGGGTTGTAAGTGGTTCCTGGGAGGTGTATCATTTTCAACTGAGAGGCATTGCCTCGTTTGCGGAATGCATCAACCGCTGTGGAGGAATGAAAGGTGGTACACAGACTATAGAGGAAAAATAGTTCGTGGGAGGAGCATAGTCTACGATGAATGTTTTCCCGCATCAATGTTTTGGGTAAATCATGTTAGAGGGATTTTCGGATATATTTTCAATATAAAGGAGTATAATCCCATTATTAATTGATAAAAAATTTGATAAGAAACAATCATCGCTACTGAAAGAATTTGGTTAAGTATGAAGTAGTTCTTGGGGAATATATTCTATTAATGATAAGGAATTATGCGGGAAATTGTAGCTAACAAAATATATGGATTTTGGATGAGATTTAGTCTACATAGATAAGAGTGTATTTGTAATCATGTCAATTCACGCTGCAAAGAATTTGTCCATGATGAATCAGTTGTTTGCAGAGGCATCATCCATCAACAAAGCAGAAAGGGTATGTGGAGGAAGAAGATGGTCAAATAGCATCAGTAGTTCATGGGGCATCATCCAACCATAAGGTAGATTTGGTTTATAGAACAATAATTCTGTTCACTAAGCACTCTTCCCAATCAATTCAAGTTATTTATTGAGGATATAGGGCAGTCCCTGAAGGTGAAACATCACATAAAAAAATGTATGTAACTGGTTGATACACAACAAATACAGAATAACAAACACACACAGTTTGTTTGGGTGAGAATAGATAGATGTCCACCAAAAAAATATTTCATCCAAATAATAAGAAAGGGATATCAAGACACTAATGCACTATTCCATATTATTGTGTGTCCATGAATAATAGAGTGTTACCACTTAAATATTGATTATTATTCAGGTCATATTAATTTTAATGATGCTATGTTGAGATGATCTTCAATGATTTAATAATCAAAAATATTTTTTTATTCCAGTAAGAAGAAGAAGAATATTCCCAGTGTAGTTTATTTCTCACTAAATAAGAAGAAATAATAAGAGGGGAGAATTTAGTGACCATATTTATATCAGTTGATTAAAATTTGGGTCAAATAAAATTCATTTTCCATCAGTCCACAACACAATAATATTATATTTACTGATTGAAGAAGATGAATGTAATGATATTGAGATTTCATCTAGGAAGAAGTAATAATAGTTACTTCTATACTTCTTGTCATATAACAAGTGAATATAGGAAGAAAAAATAAGTATTGTTAAATCCAACAGGTGGGATTATTTCTTGATGTTACAAATCCTTATCAACAATGAGAAGTCTTTCATGGGAGGTAGTATAAAGATTCAGCCAAGTGTTATTAAAAGGCCTATCTTGGGAGGTAGTATATTGATCCAGCCAAGATATGTAAATCACATAGTATTGGATTTTTTTTAAAAGTGCAACATGAGTGTAAGGGTATATTATAATCATTGAATTCCAATCAAATGGATTATTTTCAAGTGGATTTTTTGGTATAGGATTGTTTCAAAACCATACTAAGTATGTACTTCCCATTTTTAGTAGTAAACCTAGTAAAAATATAATGTGAGATCTCTATTCCTTTGTTATTGTTACATGCGATACGAAATGATAATATGAGAATCAACATCCTAATAGTTCTCAGAGGTGTAGGGATAAAAAGTTACAATTGGTTTAAAATGTCCCCAACACTAATTCACCCCCTGTCAGTCTTAGGCATATCCAAAACTGATATTTCAAAAATAAAACATTAAATGGATGGTAGAGGACTTTATCGACCCTAACCAAACTCTAAAATATTAATTTCAATCCAAATTCATGGAATTTAATTCCAAACCAATGTGGTTGGATTTAAATATAAAATATTCATTATTTTAATCACTTATACCCACCTCTCCTCAAGTATAAATGTCACCCCACCACACCCCATTTCGACCCAAATAAAATACTTGAAGCTCCGAATATCTCAAAGCAAACATCTTTTCATCACTCTCCCATTGTACGAATGTTTCTAGTATCACTAGAATACTAAATTCAAGGTCCCCAAGGGTCTCCCAAGGTGTTGATATTTAGGAGGTAATTTTCTCCAAACACCTCACTTAATTTCTTATCTTATTATACTTTCTCCTCATAATTTTGATCAATCAACACATGATAACTCCAGAATATTGTTTATACTTGAGTTTTATTTTCCAATTGGATGATATCATATCAATTTAATTTCTCCTATCCCCTTATTAAAATAAATGAAACTATTTCCCAAGTTCATTAAGTTATTCACCTTCGTGAATAATGAATATTTTGTTTCCCATTACTACCTTCATGGATAGTCATAAATATATAATTTTGGTTATATAATATATAAATAGATATATGAAAACATATTTATATTTATAGAACTAATATATATGGAAAATATTATGTAAAAAAAATAGTTCATGATGTTTTGTAAAAATACAAAAATAAAATAAACATTAATCGTTAATGTTTTTTCTAATGAATAATCAACATATAAGAAATAAAAATCATATATACGAATATTAATACATATGGAATTTAAATGATACTATTCCATTCCACTTCTAGAGTTGTAATACTATTTTACAAAATCACCCTTAATTTTACACAAACGAACAATTCATTAAACCTTGGATCAAACTCACTTGAAACCATAAAAACAATAAAATATTCATAATTAATGGGTCATAATATGTTATAATATCAAAACCTATGGTATTATAAATATTAATATAGTTATTTAATGTGTTAATAACAATATTTAGACCATTATATAGAAGGTTAAATTATTCTCCACTAAACGAAGTGTGAGGTAAGGGATTTCTTAACCCAATTTCCATTCATTGGGTTAAACTTCTACTACATGATTATTTCATTCAAATATTGAGTGTTAAATGACTTTTGATTATATTTTATTTTATTACACTTTTTAATATGAATCTATATTTTATATAAATATTATTTTCATTTGATTAATTTCGAATTCAACGATATGACATTTATAAGGGTCTTTATTTTTAACATATCTTTTTAAAATTACCCTTAAAACCCCTTTTTCCTCTATGCCCATGTCTTGTAAAATTATTTCTAATAATTTTTTTAGAATTTTTAAATTATATTTGAAATTTATTTTCAATCATGTTTTACATTATAAATAAAATGTTAAAATTTTTTTTTTCTCAATTTTCTAAAAGTGGTTGATTGGACTTTTCCCAAAAAAAATATGTAAGGCTTTTTTTTAAAAATATACAGAATGATAAAAAATTTCACCTTTAATTTCACATTAATATCTTTCACATTACCTTAAATATTTATCTCTTTACATTCAAATAAAAAAATTTCCATCGTAAGAGCATTTTTTTTAAAATGAGTGATTTCCAAATGAAAAGATAATTTTCTTTAAAGATTGTTTTTATACTGAAATATTTCTTGATTTATGTTTATGTATGGTTCTTATACATTTATTATTATGGTTTTAACCCATTATATCTCAATATATGAAGGTTTTATTCTCATTATTTGTCAATATATGAATTTTTATCCCTATTATAGTGCAATATTTGATGGGTTGAGCCCCATTATATCACATTATATGATGGGTGAACCCCATTACACTGGGTACTCTGGATATGGAAGTTGATTTTTTATTTATACCATTTGTAATGATGAATTTAATTGTTATATTATAATGATTTCCTAAGGAATGTGAATTATTTTTCATTTCTTGCTAATGTGTTTTTAAGAAACGTTTTTAACGGGTTTTCATGTTATCACTGGACTAATGATTTTGTTCTTTTTTGTCCCTTATTGAGACTTTGTGAACATCTAGAGTTTCAAAAAAATAATAGGGTAAATGATAAGTGCGAATGAGTACAAGATAAAAATTTTAAATATTGAGAATGTAAATAAACCATGTTTTATTTTAAAATAATTTTCTTTTGTGTAAAAAGTTGATACTAAGTAGAAGTGTAAAATTTTCAATGTTGAAATTATTATAAATGATTTATGACTTAATTATATAAATCTATAAATTGAAAATAATATTGGAAATTTAATAATTTTGATTATAGTTTGAAATCACTAAATATATGCAGTTTATGGTCCTTCTATATAGATTGGTCATGGGTGAAGGATCTGGGTGAAGGAGTTGGGCTAACAGACTTAGGAAAAGAAGTTGGGTGACTGAACATAGAAAAATTTGTAGACTTAATGAAAACTAAATCATAATGTTAGAAAATAAAATGACCTTAAAGATTGAACCAAGTGTTTGTTTGTTCTCCTAAATATGTCACACAAAATACTAAAAAATTAACTACACCCTTGGTTATAGGTTTCTACCATAGAAAGTATTTTTTTATTCTATAAAGGTCCCATAAATACATAAAAATTTTTATTATTATTTCCGAATAATCTTGGTTAGAAATGGAGGAAATTACAAAGTTTACTCCTAATGGGAGGTTCAAACAACCATGTCACCATATTGGGTAAATTTTTTTGGGAATTCTTATACCTCAGTGTGAAATAAATTATCCGTCACATATAGATCTAATATTCTTCTTATTTAAACATAAATATACTTTTCTATTTAAACTAATCATGGGTTTATTGAGTGAGTAATGCATCTCAGGTTTTGTGGATAGGTGTATGGAACTAATTTTTTGGTACCAATAATCACGTTTATGATTGATTAAATGATTAAGATATTAAAATAAAATGCATTTAATGTTTTCAAGAAAGATTTAATTTGTATGGATTTATGTTTCATTCAACCTAAAAATGTCTCACACATATTAAACCTTCATTTCCTTCATTTGAAAGATATATATTTATGTTATAGACACGATGAAGTTACCAATTATATAAAATGAAATTGATATAATGGTTGAGAAATTGATATATACTTCTCATCAGTATTCTTTGATAAAGTGGTTCTCTTGATGGTTCACTTGTTTATATATATCATAATACATGTGATTATACATTACAGATGGATGCACCCACATTTAATGAGATATAATGAATTTGGAAAAGTAAATTAAAAATTTAATTCATCTAGAAGGTTTTTTATGGGGAAATATACGATTTTTAATGTCATTGAATTCTATATCGACTATCTATCTTTTATGGATAGAATTGGTCTCCAAAAATCTCATCACAGTGGAGGACTTATGGGTTTTGGTAATTTCATTATATAGATCAATTTTCAATTACCATTTAATAGTTGGATAATTATAGATATTATTTTTTATATAATTCTATATAGTATTAACTATTAGTTTAAACTTAAAAAGTAATTTCTTGATATTGAAAACCATAATCGATATAATATTCAAATGAAATACAGAAAAAACACTGTATAGGTTGGTTTTGAATGATTATTTTTGAATAATTATCTAAAAATCCAAATTCAATTTCAGAGTTAGTTTGATGGACACATATAAGACCAAGTGTAAATGTTTTATCATACAATAGTTCTTGTATTTAAAATTATACATTCTATAAAAAAACAATATGAATTTTATATGATGAAAAATTAAATATTTTCTCCTATGGTGGAATTGATGTGTGTATTGGGACTAAGGAAATAAATATAATTTTTTTTACATATTCCACACATTGGAATCATTCAAAAAATAATGTAGTTTGATTATATAACAGTTCATGTGTAAATTTTATAATAAAAATGTGTTGATAATAATATTTTTACTACAATTATTAAATTTGATTCACAAAAGTGAATTTAAATAAATAAATTCACAGGGATGATAAATTCAGAATAGAATCAATAGAAGTGATAGTATATTAGGATTTTATATTTTCAAGAATTGTTTTCAATTTTTATTTTATTGATTAATTTAGCATTAGTTTCCAAAGACAATTCCATTGGGGATGAACATTTCACCAGGATGTGGCAATTATTTGTTGGCCGCACACTCTATATGGTGTATTGTATGTTAATGGGGACCAAAATAGGTGATTTGGATATGTAATAAAGTTTTAAAATCCATTCAACATTTAATGAATAAATATCTAAAGGAACATGAAAATATCTATGAATAATTTTTTATATAAATTGTTTTTTATCATAATATTATGTGTTCACTATAATATGTAAATAATTCTAAATTAAATTTATAACTACTTATGTATAAAATGGCTTCTCCAATTACCGATTCTTCCGACCTCAAGGAAATTTTTTTGTTGATGTTATAGTGAGAAAATGTTAGAAGGTCAAAAACATGTTGTTGAAATAAGACGTGATTGATATATCACTTCAATGTCAGTAAAAAATATTATTGTGGAAAGTGAAACTCTAAAATTAACATTTTTTAGAATTCTTAGTGTAAATATATTATCCCATAATAAGACCATTTTCATTAGTTCCATTAATTTCATTACACATATACATGTTCTGGTTAATATAGATAAATGTAATGAAGTTTTTCCTTCATAAAATGAAATAATTGTTAAAAACATCTATGTAACATTACTTTAGAATTTCTCTATTTTAGTGAAAAATATAATATAGAAATTTTGATTTACCCTTCATTATATATTGTAAAGTTAATTTATATTTTAATATTTTATGATAAAATATATACCAATGGTCACTAGATATTCTTATGGAGACTTCTAGACTCTTATTATAAAACATCATCTTAGTGATTTTTAGGGGAGAAACCCCCACAAACATACTATATATGCACACATAAAAACCAAGAAGCCTGTGGACATTTTTTTGGATATCAAAGAGGAATAATCACTTAATTAAATTGGGATTTATAATATTTTATTTGGAATTTTTTTATTAATAACATTGAATAAAAATTTTAATTTATGAAATAGTAAATGGGAACTGAATATAAAAAATATGAATCAAAACATCATTACCCAAACTATAAAGTATGGATGGGGTATAATTAACTTAAAAATTGGTATATATTTTAAATATATATTAAAATTCTCTATAATATGATACCATTATATAATTATGTTTCTTTTTTATATTTTGATTGATGATTCAAAACCTCAAGAAACATACATCCCATGTCATGTGTAATAAAAGTATTATCTTGTATATAAAAGGGTACATATAGTCAATTAAAAAATAGCTAACTATTTTGAATCAATTTTATGTATGACATAATAGATGATTTACCTACTTTAACACAATATTATATAAAAATTAATCTTTATTCCTATTTTTTCATACATGACAGAATAATTGTCATCTTTTGTACCTGATACAAGACTAATTTTAATAGATTGGATGTTTCTAGAATAGTAAGATTGTATTAGATGTATTGGTTTCGTAGAGTCACCATGAGAATACTTTTATAAAAAATACTTGTGGGGAAACTTATTAAAAATGAAAAATATGACTTCCAATAAAGATCCTCTAAAAGAAAAAGATGGTTAATCAGTTGATTTGATAAACTGATTTCCTAAGTAGTATTAGTAAGAATAATTAAAATATTGATTACCAAAAAAATAATAGACTCACCCCAAATTTAAGGATGTATATTCCGGTAGAAGTTATTCATTACCCTAGGTTATCCATTTTCTTATAACATTTTCTTTTAAATATGAACAAAACAACTATGGATACATTTCTGGTAATAACATTTTATAGGGTGAATTTTTTTATTTATATCTATCAGGATTTACTCATCTCCTTATTACAAGTGATACAGGGTAATATATCATGTGATATGATTTAAACTATAAAAACATTAAGGGTATTATGTGAGAGTATAGACTAACATACCTTCAAATTAGACTACAAAGATACATGTTCCCCTTCATAACATTAATTTTTACACAGTGAATCTTATATATTATAAATTTCATAACATGACTCTTTAATATTAAGATGATATATAATGATATTAGGGTATGTTGTCAAGACTTATTTTTTACTCTGTAAGACATTGTAATATTTCAATATATATTTCTAGTGCTAGGAACCAAGACGACATGGGATTTTGAGGTCTAGTGTTCCCATGATTAATTTTATAAAAATATTAAATATATTTTATATTCTACACACAAACCTTCTGAAAGAAAATGTGATAAGTCCTAAATGGTTGATCAGATTCAAAATCAGAGACCACAATTGAGTTGGGAACATGGTGCTTACACTGTGCACAACATAAAATGAGTTATCATGGGAGGTTTGGACCTCTCTCTCACTGGAGGAACGTTAAGTGGATATATTTAATTATTTTATTAATTAAATAATTCAATTAACCGAAACTAAATTTATTTTAAAAATATCTCTAGAGGATATTTTCTAAGGTTTGATCATAATTATATTATCGCCGATGAAGATCTACTTCCTCCCTTCATTAACGGATCTCATCAGACGATGAAAAAACTCCACAATCTAGAGGATTAGGAAATATTGAGTGCAATGACTCCCCCAAATCATTAGTGAATTCATTATTCATTAGATATTGAACCAAAACCTAGGTTGGACTCCTTATATGCGGTTTTCATCCATTATAAATAAATTATTTAGTAGATTGCTCCCAATTATTTTATCACTGCCCCGTTTTTTCCTCTTCACATGGCTGAGTATTTAAATTTTTATTTATTTCATTTGGTTTCTATACGAGGATCCCTATTAATTATTATTGGAAAAGAACTCCTGGACAACTATGTTTAATATTATTTCTTTTATACCTATTTTCTAATCATGTTATTCACTTAGTGGACCCCTTGGTCCAGATTCAAATGTTCTGAGATCTACAAGTTATTAATTCAAACACATATACATGGTGGATCGA
This sequence comes from Viscum album, assembly GCA_963277665.1. Taxonomy (NCBI): domain Eukaryota; kingdom Viridiplantae; phylum Streptophyta; class Magnoliopsida; order Santalales; family Viscaceae; genus Viscum; species Viscum album. The sequence goes on from OY728150.1 coordinate 1,610,091,669, forward strand.
TGAAATGAGAACGTATTAGCGAGTGTGGAATAGATCACGAGATCATGAATGATTAGGATTCTTGATTTTTTGGTTTATGTTCCAGGAATCGAACATGAAGCTATGGAAGTGTGCGAAATGAGTGGTAAAACCCTTAACAAAAAATGGATCTTTTTTCAGATGAATGATAACGAGAAGCATGAATAACATCCAAGTACATGAGTTTAAGGAGGAATCAAGGTGGAATCTATTACAGTTTGACCTGATTCGAAACGTGAAGGAAATATTAAGAGATATTTGTTTTTTTGTCGAAATACCAAATTCCCAACATGACCAATGATGAACACACAGTGTATAGCCTTTCTGTGGCAGTGGCTGGATTTTTGCAAACCCATAATGATGTAAAAGTGTGTACATATCCAACACACTATGTACCACCTTCTGTTGTGGGTAAGCCATGTGATGGGTCACATGGCCAGGCTCATGGACACAGTGTCTGGTACATTGGCACAAATAACATCATAGGGCCCAATCCTTAGGTAGCTAGGACACATCATATAGTCCACCTGCATAGTGTGTACTCCTAAATAGTCAAGAGCCATGTTCCAGCTAGGTACACGGACTGGCGACAATGCCGAGCCTCATGCCATGTGGGTCCCCTCACACATTGTGTACCTTATGATCTCTACAAATCAAACTTTTATCTCTCATATCATATTAATTTGAACTCTAATTTTTTCACATGACTAGCCTATCCTTGGTGTTTTTCATCTTAGAATGTGATTTCTCTTTATGTTTTGGATTTCATGATATGATGTGAAATGTTTTGGGAAGAAAACATTCTGAGGTGACCACAATGATGATAGTGATTGGGCAAGATCAATATATGCTTACCCCTGAGTGGAACCCTCCATCTGGATGGGGAATGGGTCCTCGATGGCTTCTAGAGTGGAAGCCTATAATTGGGATGGGAATGTGACATTTATAGACTCTTGAGTGGAATCCTAAATCTTGGTTGGGCATGGGACCATGATGAATATTAGAGTGCAACCCCCATCTATATTTTTCATGGGTCCTCAACTTCCATAGTGAAACCCTCTTGTGAAATTAGTGCATGGGTCCTTGTTGACATAATGTGGAACCCTCTAGCTAGGATGGCCATGAGTCCCCAACCATTTGAGTGGAAACCTCCTACAAGGCATGGAATGGGACCTCCATTAACTAAAAAAGTGGAAACCTCCTCTTGTACCATGGCATGGGTCATATATATAGAAATTATGGCCCCACAACTATGTGACAGAGAGATGATACAAGGTTAATGAAGATTTGCTATCCCAAGGAAGAGGGAATCCTTCCCCAGTGATATATTTTTTTAATACATGACCCAAATTAAGCGGGTGAGTCAGTGTCGCCATTAGCAGATAATATCAAAGTGTGGTGAATTATTCTCTTAGACTTGTGTAAACAGTGTAGATATGGGATATTGGGCATCCATTATGGAGTTTTGGAACTGTTGGATACTCTTTTTCATCAGATGAGATATGAGATGGAGATCTACTTAGTCTCTTGTTTGTGCTTCTTTTAACTGATCATACATACAAATATATATATATATATATATATATCTTTTTTCTATATCCACTTATTGGATTTGGTTACTCAATTTCCATAATAGGATAAGATGTGTGGGGTATTCCATGTGATTCATGTGTACAATTTCTTATGGTTTGATGAGTCTACTCTTTTGCTATAGGTGGAGAAGGCTCGACGGGCAGTTCATCTACTCACCATGTTTAGACCCTTATCCTTGGATTAGCTAACATTCACTCATTATCGGCTGAGATATACTCTTTCATCATATGATGTGTATTTACTATATTTCTATTATATTGTTTCTCTTGTGGCTCCCCCATCTTCTTTCAGGGCATCATACTAGGTATTTTTATACTCACCCATGCATGGGATTTTCCTACACTTGTTGTGTCTTATTTAGAAGATGGAATAGTTGAAAATGACTATATATGAACTTAGAGAGACTGAGTTCTAGGACCACATACGGTGGTCATAGCTTGGGATTGAAGAGTTGGTCTCTCTCAACTGTTTACTTTTTCCATTTTCTTGTTAGTTTGGGACACATTTCTTGTAGCACATGTAATTTAACCCATTACTTATAATCTTACACTACTATAATTATGTACTATCTAGATGTTTATGCATGCTTTGTTTACTTTATTTTATTGTTTCATATTTTATTCTTAACCTATGAAATTTATATGGAGATGGAAGTGTGTGTGTGTGTGGGAACTTAGGAAAATTCCTCCCCGAGATAGTTATTCCTTCAGAGTTTGTCACCACCCCCTGGACTATAGAGGAGGGCCTGGGGTAGTTACAGATCTAGCCTTGTAATGGGTCAAGTTGTGATAGATTAGTATCATAGAAAGTTTATTCCAAGGGATTTTTTTCGGACGTATCCCTATACGATGGTATGTTAGGCTTAGGGAAATAGTATCAAAGGGTATCAAGTGAATCTCTTAGTCTATGGAGTCTAGTGATTATACAACGACCGATGTATAAATTCACCACGACCTTTACTACCTAATTGTCTACTCAAAAATCTGATACATTTATTATAAGGAGTAATGGTATATAAATCATATAGGATTGAGTTTTACTATCCTTATTAAGTCATATCCCAATTTTTTATGATATATATATAAGATCTTTATGACTTTGGTACCCCTTGATAAATTTCATTATGCCACCACAATGATAGATAGCTAGGATACCAGCTCTGGATCTTGGGAATGATCTAATTAGTGAGGAGGCCACAAATAAGGGTCCATTCCATGACCACCTTCCTCTAGGTGGATAGGTGGAATTACCTCCACCTTTCAATCATAAGATCAATTCAACAAAGAAATATGATCTCATGCACAGTCATTGCACCCTCTGAGAGTTCCACCATTAAAGACCACAGGGTTCCATGATGAACTAGATCTGTAGGTAGGAGAGGATGGCATATAGTTTGTGCTACATATTTCCAGGCTCGTTTAGACCTAGATAGACCATGTGGTGGAACTATATTCCATAATTTTCCATAGAGAAGTTGGACATTGTTGGAGCCTTGTTATATAGAATCATGATGAATTAACACTCACATGGAATGCCTTCTTGTAGATTCTTTGTGAGGAGTAATACCCCTCTATCCTAGGATAAATCTGGATCCAAACCCCTGTGGAGGTAAAGAAATAAGGGATAATAGTGGTTAAGTACGTTTTGAGGTTCACATGTCTTATTTTCTACTCTCTTGACAAGATTAGGGATGACTACTTTCAAGAATGGATGTTTGAGTAGGGACTTCATAGAGAGATTCTATCCAGTGTTCTACTATTGTGCATCCCCACCTATGTCAGGGTGCTGGAGCGGGCACTAGTGATAGATGGATTTGTTTTTATGGTATGCCAGACTGCTGAAGATATCATTGGGCACCAGAGAACATAGTTGTCTATAATAGTTAGTATACATTGGGTGCCAAGATTATGAATTCGATATAATTTAACAATCATACTCAAGCGCATGGTTAGATGTGTCATATAAAACTTGGTAATCCTGGATAGTTTTAGTGCTTTACTTGTAATGGGCATAGTCACATGGCATGAGACATCCCGACTAGGTGTGCATACTATCCTAGGTAGATTAGAAAAGGGACCTCCACTTAGAGAAACCATCCTGATTAAATAACATCCATCTATGGACTGAGTGGTCCCTAGGTAGGAAGATCTGGTAGAGGAGTAGGAGGATCTATAGGTGTATTAGGATGCTATGATATCCTTCCACCACCACCACCTGGTGGCCCATGTCAAGCTCAGTGAGTTGGCTTCCAATGATGTAGAAACCTGCATGCTTTGGATGTCTATGACCCCACGGTGCCTGAGATGATTTGAGGTATGATATGTATTTATTATACTCTTGCCTTAGTATTAGTAAACACAGGTTCTAGTCCTTCCTTCATCTCTCGACACCTGGTGTGAGAGTGGTAGTTCCCAATTCAAATGCCAGAATAAAAGATTCTTCTTCAGGTTCCCATAGGGAATTCTTCTTCTGTATCTATCAAATATTGGTAGTGTGAGATAGCTCTTAGTGGAGATAAGTTCACATGGGACATATTAGTCATCCCAAAAGAATCATATGATGTCATCTTGGGTATGGATTGTCTATCCATGGTCTAGTACTTGATTGATTGTAATCAAAGAAAATATAGACACATATGAACTTATAGGATGGGATTATCCTTTTATAGTGAGAGAGATCTCATGTACGGATAGGTGGATATTGCGATCAAGAGGTTGGATCCTATCACCTATCAATTGGAGAGTGTATCCCTTGGTGTAGTAAGATCTTCAGGAATCTTGGTTCCTTCAGTTATTGAGGATTATTTGGATTTATTCATTGAAGACATTCTAGGACTACCTCTGAGGGGGGGGGGGAGTTTTTTATTGACTTCCATCATGGGAATACTATAATATATTTAACAAAAATCGGATGGCACCTGCCGAGCATTGTGGTATATGGTTGCAGTTGGCAGACCATCATGAGAAATGTTTCATCAGAACTAGTTTTCCCCCTATGAAACTCTAATTATGTTAGTTTAAAATGAGGAAGGGAGATTGTGGAATTACATGGATTATCCTTGATAGAACCTAGACACAATAAAGAACAGGTACCCATTCCTGAGTATTAATGACCTATTTGATCAGTTGTTATGTGTGAGATGGTTCTCTAAGATCAATCATGGGTCTTGATACCACCAGTTGAGGGTTCGGAAGGCTAATATTCCAATTTTAACATTCCAATGTCTCTATGAACACTATGAGTTCCAAATGATTCCCTTTGGTTTCATTAATTACCCTACTATAATTAGTGCATTGGTGAGCTATTTTTTTCATACATACATGGATAAGATTGATTTTTCTTCATCGAAGGCATTCTTGTATACTCTAAAATAGAGTAGGAGTATGAAAAGAACTTGAGGATAGTCCTAGACAATGTTATAGATCACCAGATTTATGAGAAACTCTCAATGGGTCAGTTCCTGATACAAGAGGTTATCTTTCTAAGGCTTGTGATTTCTGAAAAATGATTAGTTATCGATCATGTAAAGATCAAAGCAGTGATTTCTTGAGATCCATCCAAGAATTTGTTAGAGGTGCAGAGATTCCTTGGCTTGGTAGGGTACAATAGAAGATTTTTGGTATACTTCTCTATAATTACATCCCCAATGACCATCCTGATGTGGAAATATTATCTTTTTACCAAGTTTGAGATGTTCCAAAGGGAATTTGAAGAGTTAAGTATGAGGATTATGAGTGATCATGTGTTGAGACTATAATATAGGGTTGTGTAGATCAAAGTGTATGGAGATTCCATAGGATATGGGATCAGTTACATGTTGATGCAGTAGTAGGGAGTTATCACATACAGGTCCAGGAAGTTGTGACCCCATGAGTATAACTACTTCACTCATGACCTAGAGTTGAAAGCGGTAGTATTTTCCCTATGGATGTGGAGATACTACCTTCTAGGGGAGAACTTTTTGGTTTACTCAGACCACCATAGTCTTAGGAACATATTCACTTAGAGAGACCTCAATCTATGAAAATGACACTCGTTAGAATTCTTTTAAGATTATGGATTTGAGATAGTCTATATTCTAGAGAGGTGAAATGTTGTAGTAGATGGTACAACTTTTCTTCATTCCATGATGTTGAAACATTCACATCTTGATAATTATATAGATTCTCACCATGGACACATTTAATGTAAGGTATTTTTTGATCATATATCCATAGGAAACTCACCAAATGGATATTATGAAGGAGTTAATCACACCAGGTTGTTCTAGGGGATAACAGTGGTTCCAGTCCCCTTGTAGGAGGTGGGGATGTGATTGTTCCACACTTCCCCCTAGATAAACATCCTAGTGTGGGTAAGATGTTCGGATACCTTTATCTATAATTTTAGGGGTATTACATGAGATGAAGCATACTTGGATTCATCTATCGGTGCCAAGCCTATCAGCAAATAATGTTTGAGCAAAATGTTCACAAATCTTTGCTAAAACCTCATGATATCCAGGAGTGGCAGTGGGATGGAATATCTATGGAATTTTCCACATGGATACCATGCACAATGAAGGGACCTGACACCATCTAGGTCACATTTGACCGACTCATAATGTCGACCCACATCCATGATATCAGGGAGTATATTTAGGTGGGGGTTTGGGGTAGCTGTATGTACAGGAGATAATTCACCTTCATGGGGTTCCCTCTATGATTGTCTCTAATTGTGTTGTGTGGATAATGTCACAGTTTTGGAGAGGAATTGTGGATTCATTTAGGACCCAATTGAAGATGAGAACAGCCATTAACTCCCAAAATGAATGCCAAACCGAGTGTACAATATATGTACTAGAAGATATATTGAGGCCTTGGGTGTCAAAATTCGGTCAGATCTTGGATGATTTGGTGCCATTGGTATAGTTTTTGTACAATAATAGCTACTGCTATACCATATGAATTGAACCATTTAATTCCTTGTACGGAAGACCCTGTAGGTCACACTTGAGCTGAGAATATATTAGAAAGTTGTATTTGGGGGGACCAGAGAATGTACAGGGGACAATGGAGAAATCCCATCTCATCTGTGAGTGGATGAGGATGTCCTAGAGAATATAGAAATCCTACACAAACCATTTTTTAATCCCATTAGAGTTCAAGAATGGAGATCATTGTTTCTTGCGAGTCTCCCCAAGGTGTGGAATAGGGATGTTCAGACATGGAGGCAAGCTATCCCTGAGGAATATTGAGCCATTCGAGATTGTAAAGATAGATAGATGAGTTTATTATCTCCTCACCTTACCCCCAAATTTGGAGAGGGTGCACGACATCTTCCACATGTCATGTCTAAGTAGATTCATGCATGACCCTATTAACATCATCGAATGGGAAGAGATGGACATTGAGGATGTATCCACCTTTATGGAGCACATGGTAATTATCTAGGATCATCAAGAGCATACCATGTGTGGATAGACCATCCATTTAGTTCAGGTGTTGTGAAATAATTGGAACCTACTAGAGAGTCCCTGGGATCAAGAGATCTAGAGGTGGGCCCAATACCCCGAGTTGTTTCCTTAGTATTGATTTTCAAGGATGAAAATTTGAAAGGAGGGAATGATATAAAGACCCTATTTTTTCCTTGTATGACTTTGAAATATTTATATATATATATATATATATCTCGAGTTATGAAATGAGGAAATGTTAAATTCAAAGAGTCTATGTATCCAGAATTAATTTTTTAAAAATATTGAATAAATTTTATATTTCTTGTGCGCAACTTATTAATGAAAAAAGGATAATGCCAAAATGGTTGATTGAATTGGAATTTTGAGACCATGGTTGTGTTTGTAATGTGGTTTTTGAACTTATTTGAGACATAAAATTAGTCTATGTGGGTGAACATACCCCTCGCTCATTAGCGGTATGTTAATTGGATTTATCTAATTATTTAATTAATTAAATAATTCATTTATCCAAAACTAAATTGATTATAAATACATATAAATGTATGATTTTATAGGGTTAAATATTAATTATCTAATCTCTGGTAATTCTTTTCTTCCTCCCTCCATTGGTGGATATCAACGAACGATGATGAATCTCTGTAATCGAGCGGATCAAGATGTATCGAATATAACTAATCCTCCCAAATTGTTGGAGAACAAATTATTTATCAGTGATCAAACCATAACCAATGTAAGACCCATTATATGTGGTTTTCCAACCTTATAATTAAAATATTGAGTTGATATCTCTTGATTCGCGGATATACACCTTGTTTTGTCACTTGTATGTGCCTGAGTATTGACATATTGATTTATTTAATTTTTTCTCTAACCTCGACTCCTTGTTCTTTATAATTTGACAACAACTTTTAGAAAAAAAAATATTAACATTTTTTTGTTCCTTTCTCCCCTAATTTTATATTGTTTTCTTCACCAATTAGACACATTGGTCCTAGTTCAACCTCACCAGGAGGTACCGAGCTCGATCAAACCCCCATGTTCATGACATATCAATTAAATGAGAATGAATCAGATAGTGTGGCATATATCTGGAAATATTACGGGATGTGGATGGTCTATTTGGTGGTATATGTTCATAGAATAAGAAATATAAGTTATGGTTGTATATGTAATGATTGGTGAAACCCTTAATGGTGGTTGGAGCCATTTTTTGGTGAACAATGGCTGAAAAACATGAATAATTGCTATATATTTCAGTTTATGGAGGAATTGATGTAGAATCAATGATGGTGTCATCTGATTCGAGGTGAGAAAACAATATCTAGATATATGGGATTTCTGTCGAAACCCCCACGACAGGCCATGTTCAAGGATGAACACATGGTAGGTAGCCTTTTAGTGGCGGCAATAAGAGTTTTGGAAACCCATAAATATGTCATGTTGTGTACATGTCCAATATGTCATTCACCACCTTTGGGTGTTGGTAATATATGTGACATGTCGCAGAACCAGGAACACGAACATGGTGTCTGGTATACGGGCACACCGAACAACACACAGCCAAGTCCCTGGGTAGGTTGGACATGTTGTGTAGTCTACCTGAATGGAATGTACTCGTACACATTCCTTATATGTGTTCCATAAAGGGACACATGTAGGTGTTGGAGAGAGAAAACAAGCTATGGGGATCCACTCACACACCATGTACCCTTCGAGCTCTTCTGAGAATACATTTATCACCCATATATCCTTTGATTGAACTCAAATTTTGGCATGTATCATATCCTAAGTGTTTCTTCGCATATAATGTGACGGTTCCGTTGACTGTAGATTTTGAGATACGATGTGAAAAATTATGGGAAAAACTACTTCTAAGGGGACTCTTATGATGAAAATTATTTGGTAGGATCACTAGATTCTTACTCATAAGTGGAACCATCTGGCTGGGATATGTATTGTTCCTCAATGGATTCTATAGTGGAACCCTCTAGTTGGGCTGTTAATGGGTCCTCTACAGACTCCTAAGTGGAACCCTCTAGTTGGGCTGTTAATGGGTCCTCTACAGACTCCTAAGTGGAACCCTCCATATGGGGTGGTCATGGGTCCATGAAAACTATTAGAGTGGAACCCTGTAGCTAGACTAGGCGTGTTCCTCAACCTCCTAAGTGGAACCCTCCTGCGATATCAGTTCATGGGTCCTCTTTGACATAGAGTAGAACCCCTAGTTAGGATTGGCATTAACTTGACCATTAGAGTGGAACTCTCTAAAATGGCAGGAAATGGTTCCTCCATCAAATATCAGAGTGGAACCCCCTACTATTCCATTCCACGGGTCCTCTATATGGAAATTGTGGCCCCTAGACTATTAGATAGAGAGATGATATGTGGTTGACGTCACTTTTGACTCACAAGGAAGACAGACACATTCCCCCCTGAGACACATTTTTTAACGCGACTAAAATCATGTTCCCATGTCAATGTCACCCAAATCGGATAGTATCAAAGTATAGTGAATGATTCCCTATGAATTGTGGGATCAGGGAAGATGATTGGGATGATGGGAATAATTTTTGTACTTTTATGAATATTGGATACTCTTTTTCTTATTCTGAGCTATGAGATGGAGATCCCCTTACTCTATAATTTTGGAATAATTTGACTAAGCATATATATATATATATATATCCTTTTACTGTATTCTCTTTATTACTCTCTATTTAGGAGAGGCAAAGATGTTTGGGGTATCCGACCTTATTTCTATATCTATCTTCTCAGGGTAGGATGAGTATACTCTCCAATAATTGGTGGTTAATGATCGATGGTTAGTTCATCTACTCACCACATTTATCCACTAAATATTGGATGAGCACACTTTCACTCTTCCTTGGTTGATTTGTAATCTTTAATTGTACCTTGTCCATCTTCTATCTTTTTTATTATATTGTATCTCTTTCTAATACCCCCTCTACTTTTGGGGGGTCCTAATGGATATATTTATACTCACCACTACAATGGTTTTTCCCACACGTTTCATGTCTTATGAAGATTATGGTAAGGTTGACCATGACAATAGATGATCTAAGGGACATTGGGTTATTGTACCACGTATAATGGTTATAGCATGATATTAAAGAGATTTTCTCTCTCATCTATTTACTTTTTCCAATTTTCTATCAGGCTGGGACGTATTTCTAGTTGATCTTGTATTTTTTCCCTTTATATTTCATCTTACACTACCATAATTTTATATTGTCTAGAGGTTCATGTATGTTTGGATAATTTTATATCAATGTTGAATCTTTTCTTCTTTCCATATGCACTTTTCCTAGAGTTGGTTGTGTTTGTGTGTGTGTGTGTACTTATTCAAATTCCTCCCCGAGTTATATATTCCTTCGGTTCTTGTCACCACCCCTGGCCTATAGAGGTAGTTATGGCTCATGCCCTATCATGGGTGGGGACATGAAATATATCATTTATAATTTATTTTACATGAAAACCCTTTTATAATTAATGAATAAAGGTAGAAATTATTTTATGTTATTACAGTTGGATAAATGTATGGGGAAACAAAAGGTCAAGTCATGAATCTATAACGTATCATCTCATAGATCATAATAACCATTCAAAAGTAACACCACCCAACCAATTTCATGATTGTATTTGCTAAAATTATAGGTTTATATATATAAAATAATATAAGAAAAATCATGTCCCATGTTGAATATCAGGAACAAATTTATTGAGATTCCATTAATAAAATGATTGGTCATGTGAACAAAAATGAAATTCTCAGACATGATTCGTAGGGAGCCTCAGTTATGAATGTACACATGAGGTATATTTTCATAATTTGTTTTAATAATAATTGATATAATATTTTCATTATAGTTTCAAATTATTCATATTTTCTATAGGATCACATATCAAAATCATATAATGGGAATACCTTGGGATGTAACTTTTGGATTCATTATTCCTCATGTAACTTCTAAACCCAAAAAAACAAAATATGAACATGAAATTCTAGTAAGATCTCCCTAAGTAGTCAAAATTATTGAAAATAAAATATCATATGACAGATTCTTCTTAATATCTATAATTTATATATAAAACTCTATACTCAAATCAAAATTAAATATTTTCATTTTTTCATGTACATAATCCTTTATTTAGAAATCACTTGATACACAATGTGATCGATTTGGTTACTCCAAAAATATATTTTTGGATTTAATATAAATATATGCAATGAATTATTTGTACATGATAAACCTAAATAATTTTTAATTTAGTTCATTCTACATTTTACAAACAAACAAAAAATTGGTTGTTTTATATTTTGTTTTAACAATCATTTTATTATGATCAGTTGGAGTCTTTTTTATTCAATGCCATTTTATGATGTTAAAAAATTCACACAAAATGTTTTTGGATTTTAAAATTTATTATTATTTGGTATATTATATAATAATCCACAATCAATGAATACTTTAAATCAAATGAATTATTTTTATCATTGATTCTATAGTTTTAAAAAAAAATAATCACAAAGATTATTTTTAATACATTGTCAAATTTATGAAGGATGTCATCTTCTATCCACAAAATATCATCCTTGAAGAGGGAAGTTTGAATATATTTATAATTTAAATTAAAATAGTTTTTAATTATTATTTTTATATATATTTTTATTCCTTCCAATACTACCAAAAATATTATATGCAATGGAAAAATATATTTTATTTAGATTCAGTGGGAAACATAAATTATTTTATAATGTATAGTGACATCATTAATAGGTTGTTTTCAATCATGTTAGAAATTTATTTTATTTTATAGATTTCATAAAAAGAATTTTTATCTAATTTTTATTTAGTAAATTTCCATTTCATTATAAGTTATAGTTTTAGAGTGAAAAATTAGAATTGATCAGTTTGTCTTAGTGAGAATAAGATAGAATATATAGAGTTTCATTTTATTAAAGGATATTACAGTAATGTTATGGATTTCAGATTGGGAGACCATATTATTCCAAAATATGATTTTTTGTATTTATGATCATTTCTATAATTTGATAGGGATATTTATTTAGATTCCTATGATAGGATTCAAACTGGATATATAAAATTAATAATGGATTATTCTTTGTTTTTTGATCGTAATGTTCCTTTTAAATTAATGGTTAAATATTATAGTTCTTTTATCAGACCATTTATTCTATAATGTAGTTATAATTTTCCTTTAATGGGAAACCTTGAAAAGAATATAAGGGTACAAGAAATGAAAATGTTAATAAGGGAATATGTAAACATTGAGATGGATATGATTATAAAAGAATGTGTTTGGGAGAAAATTATAGTCATTCCACTTGAGAAGAAGATGACTGAGACTATATAAAGATGGTTTGTACATGTAAGAATAATTTCTATGGATGCACCTATTAATAGGATATTATTAAGGAAAATTTTAATTATTAAAAGGATTTTAGGTACAACTAAGATGAATTTTCATTTAAAACATATTTCCCAAACAAAAAATTGTACAAACATGCTCAGATTATAAGGATACTTGATGGAAAAGAACACTAATTAATTTGATATTTTTATGAATTAAATGTATATCAATATGACACAATGTTTTGACAATTTGATGGAAAGTGAATGTTTTCATTTAAAGGTGACATTTTTTTTAAAACACATGTAACATACTCAATATTATCCAAAACTATTTTTATCGTCATGATACTTAATGATTGTGATAAGTTATTTGTTTTTTAGATGTAGGATTTAATTACACATCAATCTAATACACTAGGTGACTGGTATGACAGAAAATTTATGTTTTAAATTTAAAAATGTAATTTTAATTCAAAATATGTTTTTTAAAATCATAATAATGGAATCAATCTCACATTTTCATGATAAATTAGGAAAATGATTAATTATCTATTGTTTACAATTTTCAATTAATAATGCATAAATCTAATATGTAGTGATTTTTATAAAATAATTTTCATGTTTTTATTTAAAATTTTATTTTTATTTCAAAACACACTTATCATACTCAAAACTATGTAAACACTCTTTTATTTTCTTGATACAGTATAAAAAGACTGATAATTCACTTCTTATATGTAAGAAATAATGTCATGTTAGTTGGATACAATGTGTGGCTAGTATGATTGAATGTGTGTGTTTACATTTAAAAGTGATATTTTTGATAAAAAATAATTTCATAGACTCGCAATAAATAGAAAATAATTTACATTTCATGATACATTAGGAAAATTAATTTTTATTAATTTGTGACATGTAGGAATTAACCAAAAGTAAATCTATAATGGGGTGTGATCATTATAACTAAAAGTTAAGGTATCAAATTTAAAACTATAATTTTTGTTCAAAAAGTTCATAACACTATAATAACACAAAAAAAATATTTATAATTTCATGAAACATTTTGATAATGATTAGTTATCCATTTTCACATTTATTAATTAATTGCATTTTAATTTAACATGCAGTATGTCTGGTATGACTACAAGATCGTATTTAAATTTATAATTGATATTTCAGTTCAAAACACATGTCACATACCAAAAACTATGAATACATGATCATATTTTATTTATAATTTAGTAAAAAATGAATATAATTCATTTTTTATGTGTATGAATTAACCACACAACAATTCAACACACGGTTCATCTGATCTAAATATTTGTTTGATTCTTCTTTTAAAAGTAAAAATTTAGTTCAAAACATTGTTCATGTTAAAAAAAATAAAATGTGATAAAATTATCATGATACTTTATTAATGTGATTTATAAATCAATTTTACATATTGGAATTAACTTCACATAAATCTAACGTACGGTGTGACTTATATTACAAAAATTTGTGTTTAAATTAAAAATTTTAATTTTTGTTCTAAACATACTTTACAAAGTCCAAATAGAAAAAATGTGTTCCTATAGTCATGCTATTTTAGTAAAAAGATCATTTTTTCCATTTTTATAATTTATAAAATTTATCTGTAATTCATTTGGAATGTGCATGAATTAAATGCATATAAATTTGACACATAGTGTGGATGAACTGATTAAATGTTCATATTTTAAACTACTGGTGACCTTTTATTTAAAAATAAATATCACATACTCAAAACCAAGAAAATAAGATCTAATTTTATTGATACATTAGTAAAAATATCAGTAATTAATTTGTGACAAATATGTATTAACATCAAATCAATTTGACACATGGAGTGGTCGGTATATTAATAAGTTTTTGTTTTCATTTAAAAGTGATATTTTGGTTCAAAATTAATGTCACAAAATAAAACATAATAAAAAACACTTAAAATGTCATGATATTATAGAAAATTTATTTTTAATCCATTTTTTACATGTAAAAATTAATTGTACATCAATTTGACATGTGGTGAGACCTGAATAAATGAATATGAAAGATTTAAATTTAAAAAATGGAATTTTATTTCTAAAAATTCTTCAAAAAGTAAAAATAGATAAAACATGTTCATATTTTCATCATAATTTTGGATAAATTATTATATATCCATCAGTATCATGTAGTAATTAAATTTATCTCAATATAACACGTGGTGTGGTCAGTATGACTGAATGTGTATGTTTTCCTTTTATTAGTAATTTTTCTGTTAAAAGAGATTTTCGTTAACTCAAAACCCAGAACACACTAATATTTTTTTGAAAATTTAGTAAAAATAAAGAATATAATTTTAACTTTTTAGGAATTAACTATATGAAAAAATAACACATGTCGTGTTTGGTATGACATAAAGTGTTTGTTTTCATATAAATGGTTGTTTTTGTTAAAACAAACATCATATACTCAAAATTGAGGAACCACACTCAAAATATTATGATACATTAGTAAAATTATTTGTTTTTAATTAGGGACTTATATAAGTTAACCTCTCAATAATTCAATATATATTGTGTGACTGGTATAACTGAATGGTCTTTTTTATTTTAAAACTAGAATTTTTGTAATAACCATGAATCACGTAGTCAAAATGGGTAAAATATGTTTTTATTATCCTGATAAATTTGATAAAATATTGGTTATCCATTTTTGACATATATTAATCATCCTCGCATCAATCTGACATGTAGTATGAAAAGGATGATTGAAGGTACATGCATTCAAATTAAAAGTGACATTATAGTTCAAAACAAGTGTCACCTACTAAAAATAGTGGAAAAAATATATTGTATTAATTATTTATTACAATGTGTAATGCCCCAGTGTAGTCCAGGATTATGATATTGTTTTCCTTGGGCCTAGCCCACACAATTTTCCTTTCCCTCAACATTGGACCTTAGGCTCCCCTAGTACAAGGCCTCATTATGGGAGAGGAATCCATACCACCTAATAAATGGGTTCTTCATGCTCCTCCTTCATTGATGTGGGATAGCCATAATTCACCCCTAGAAGGGCTCAGTGTCCTCATTGGCACATCAAATGGATACCGGCTCTGATACCATTTGTAATGGACCAGTCTATCTCATGATCATGATTTTGTCCACATTGGGCCTAGCCTACACGTTTTTTCTTTCCCTTGGCTCTTCCCCTCAGTCATCCCCCTGGAAAAGGCCTCATGATGGGAGAGGTATCCACACCACCTTATAAAGGGTTGATTTCCGCTCCTACTCCTTCGATGTGTGATAGTCATAATTCATTTTTTTATTAATACTTTTTTACAATGTTTGATATTTAATTTGGACATAAAGGAAATAATTCAACATCCATTTGACACATGGTGTGGCCGGTATGCTTGAAGGTGGGTT
Organism: Viscum album; assembly: GCA_963277665.1. Taxonomy (NCBI): domain Eukaryota; kingdom Viridiplantae; phylum Streptophyta; class Magnoliopsida; order Santalales; family Viscaceae; genus Viscum; species Viscum album. The sequence goes on from OY728150.1 coordinate 1,610,107,568, forward strand.
TTTTATTTGAAAGTAACAATTTTATTTATAACAAGTGTCATATAGTCAAAACAAAGGAAATGATCTAATATTTTCTTAATAATTTAAAAAAAATATTAGATAATTAATTTTTTTATATTTAATAATTAACCTCATCCATAAAACACATGGTGTTAATCATAAGATTTAAAGTGTGTAATTTAATTTAAAAGTGGAAATTTAATTCAAAATGCATGTCACTCAAAATGTTAATGAACTCATATTTTTATAATACTTTGGTAAAATGATACATTGTTCATTTTTTGAAATGTTGGATTCAATAACACATAAATATTACACATAGTGTGTCCAATGTATGAAAAATAATGTGTTTTCAATTTAAAACAATCAATTTAGTTCACGAATTCTTTAAATAGTAAAATCCAAGAAAAAATTCTTTAATTATAATGATAATTTATTTAAATGATCATTTATTAATTTTTACGTGTACGAATTTTTCTCATTTCAATATAGAATGTAATGTGACCAGTGTAACTAAAAGTGTGTGTTTTCAATTTAAAATTTTCATTTTAGTTAAAAATGTGTTACACGTAGTCAGAACAGAGAAAATATATTTGGATTATTTTTATTCTTTAGGTCAATGATCATTTATGTATTTTAGCTATATAGTAATTAACATTATGTCAATCCAATACATAGTGTGGCTAGTATGACTATACGTTTGTCATGTACTGAAAATAGTGAAACCTCTTTGGGAGTGTTGAACTAATTTCTAATATTTTTTATTTATTTAAAATATTATACATTTGATTATTGTTTTATATTTTATCATTCATATTTTCCTTTTTATTTATTTGTTTTGTGAATTATTGTATCCTATTTAATTTTTATTAATTTCATTACAAAATTTCTAAAATAAGAACTACATATTATTATATCCACACACCATTTTCTTTAAGATCGGGGTGTGTATTCAAGAACTAGTTTCATGAACATGCCTTATTAGAAGGTGGTCCCATGGTTAGTGAAATATATGCCCACCCAGTCTCTTATGAATTATATTATTTTGAGTTGGATGGAAATTATAACTCTTTTTAATAAATTTTCCAAATTAGCTTAATTGTAATATACCAAAATATTTTCAATGATAACTTATTTTTAATTGTTTTCTATTGTAATGTGTATTTATTTTTAATTAATTAATTTTTTACTTATTTGGTTATTCTAGTGTGTTTTTCATGTTTCATTGCATAGTAGTAGTAATGAATTTTATCTACATTTTAAATAGACTTCATTTAAGAAATATTATTTTATTAGAAATGGAAACATCCTTTCTTTTTTATCGCTCATATAGTCAATATCATACGCTAATGTTATCCAAATTTGAAGAAGTGAAAGTATAATTTTATTGGTTATTACTTATTAATCATACATATCCTCTTATTCATTTAATTTAATTATTATATCTTTTTTGATATTAATTATGTGATGGATTTTATTTTTACAATATTCATAAAAAAATGTTATATTTTTTTAAATTTTAAACACATTTTTTATTTTTCTATTCTAATAAAAATTAATTTTTTCCATTATTGGTTATTTATTTCATAAAACTTTAATATTATAAATTTTTATAGTATACTGTTTTATTCTTTTAAATATCTAACTAATTATTTTATTATTCATATATATATTGATAAATAAAAAATTTAGTAAAATTTATCATTGCATAAATATTTTTATTAACAATAATATTTGGTTTTTAATTGAAAAGATTTACTTCCCCAAAAATCTAAAGTAGAAACGTTGTATCCGATTGCATGTATGACACAAAACCCCAAGCATGTAAGAGTGTATAATATACTGAGAATTTATAATATATTTACTTTTATATAGAAAATAAATATATTTTATATCTTGGAATGCACACAACACAGAATTGGAAAATGTAAAACGCAAAAATGAGTTTGTACAGTAGCTTTTGTTACACAAAAGACTGAGTTTTACTGAAACATAATATATTATTAAAATGTTATTATTTAATATAATAAGATATAACATACTTGTTAAATTAATGGTTATGAATTGTATTAACTAAATTTTAAAAATGTCTGGTTTGTAAAAAATATAAAATGAATTCATTGGATACAAATTTATTAGAAATTAATATATGAACCAATTGAATATAAATTGAATGTTTCAATAGAAAACTATTTTTATGCCCACAAAGTATTTTTATCCTAAAAAAATAAATTAATTACAATTAATTAGAGATATTAATGTAATATATATAAATTAATATATATATATATATATATATATATTTATATATATATATTCAATATATTATTTTTGTTATTCATGCAATAGATTTGATATACATAAGATTAGAACAAACCCAATAATACACAGAAAGAACTACATTTTTATTATCTCACTTTTACCGCCTATTAATATAGAACATTTTTTTAATTAAATTTTTTCACATTTATAAATCTTATATTTGAAAATGAAATTTATATTTTAAATAGGAAATAATTATTATGATAGGGTTATTTTTTTCTATTTTTCTATGGAGTATCATTTTTTAATAAATAGTGAAAATAATGAATTTAAATTCAAAACTTGTTTTTCATATAATTTATTTACAAAGTTAAATTATTTTTTAAAATAGGTTTAATGTTTAATTAGATAAATTATTATTAATTACTATAATTTAGGTCATTTGAATCATTTTTCACTTAGAAATTTAACATAAAAACATAACAAACTTTTGAACCTTTTATTTTAAAAACATGTATTGTCATCTCGTGTGTAGGATTAAATTTAAATAAATATATACCATTTCTGTGATTGTAATACAGAAAAGTGGATTCTTTATTTTTGATCTGAAATTTTTTTAATTCCTAATATGGTGAAATTACTTTTTACCCAAAATATTAGAATTAATTAAAATAAAATACAACGCTTAGGTAGAAATTAAGATTAAAAAGGGACAAAAACACAAACTTAATATCCAAATTGACCTAAAAACGGGTACAAAATATATTTTCTGATCATAATTTGACCCTATATTCACTTTTATCTTATTCTTACCATTATTGGCCTCACCTTTCATGTGGAAAATGTTGGTGGAACTATCATTTCATAAATTAATAAGAGTTTCACTCCCCCTCCACTATAAAAATGCCACATCCCCCCCTACATCTTTACACCTCTCAAGATACTTAGGATTGACCAATATCATCCCAAATAGCTCCTTAATATCCCTCTCCTAATTCTACAATTATCCCCTTGCACATAAATTCGTCCAAGGAAGCCCTTTGATGCAAACCAAAATGAGTAACCTAAAAAATATGTAACTTATTTTCTCAAGATATTTAGTAGAATTCCCTTTATTCCACCCATAAAATCTTATTATTACATTATTATATAATGACCCCAGTCTATTAAATATAATTTTATGTTTCTATGTTATGTTTTTACCTACACTTACCCACACTTACATCTAATGGGGAATGAACTAATCATTTATGTGTACGGAAAATTACCACCACACGAAACGATGTTGTTTGTTTTTTATTTACCATAATTCAATGTCACACCCCGACCATGGAAGCCTACTATTTTATTCTATTCATTGTCTAGTGACTTTTTTAAAGAGTAGGGTCTGGGTCTGGGTTTGAATTTTTTTTAAACTTTGATGTTTTAAGTGGGTCTCAGGCCGGTGCACGATCACCATACCGTTAGAGGTGCCCATGCGTTCGGCCCGAGTGAATGCACATTTTCCCGATACGTCAAATAACTGTTTTTTATAAATGTTTAAACTGACATGATAATATTTTTTTGCATATAATAATAATACTATTATAATTAAATTTATATTAATATTATTCTCATTAAATTTATATTAGTATTATTTTTTAAAAAAAATCATTAATATTATTATTACCATCATTATTATTATTTTTTGTCTGGTTTTCATTTATTTATCTATTATTATTAAATTATTTATGTTATTATTATTATTATTATAATTATTAACAATATTATCACATATTAAAAGAAAAAACTAAAATAAAATTAAAACGCTAGGTCTACCCCACGTCACCCCCCCATCTGCCGATTTTTTTCTGCGTAGCACCCACCCCACCCTCATCGACCTGATCCCTGGGCCACCCTCATTCATCGGCCTCCTCCCAGTGCCACAGTCTGCCCCTTCTCCTCCTAATGCGTCGACCATCCTGCGCCCCCTTGTTGACGGTCGTTCCGCAGCCCCCTCCTCATCGTCGATAGGTCCAGTCCTCTTCCAGCCACCGCCCTACTCCCCAAAACTCGGACCCACAACATTCTCCCTTCTTGGATACCTTTTTATGATGGAATTTTCCTTCTCCAATATCGCGACCCCACCGATGCCCTCTCTGGCGCGCGCGACCTCCCTGATGCCCTCTTTGGCGCGCGACTCCATTTTAGTGATATTTCCCTTCTTTTAGGGTTTTTTTTTGTTTTTATGCTTTGGTAAAACTCAGGTTTATGATTTTCAGGTTCTTTTAAGTGTCTAGGGATTAAAATTTATCCATGACAATATGCTCTTTCCTTTAGTTGGGGTCTCATCACTTTCGCACGTGTTGAGGTAGTTGAATTCTTGTGTTTTTTCTTCTGAAGCATTCCATTTATACTTGCTATATTTCAATTAGTTTTTCAAAATTATTCACACATTTAATTTAGTGTTTGAATTTTGTTTTGAATCATGGTTTTTTAACAATAGTTTGGATAATTATTTGGATTAAATCTCGACTTTCTGCATGTTTTCTAGGTTTCTGCCACCGTCTGAGTTGATTTTCTTGATTAGACATCATGTTGCACACTTTTTTTGTACATGTTTATGTATGTGAGTCCCTGGAATTTTTTTGTATGTGCAAGGGTCTTCACTACACTAGTTTGTTTTGGGTATCAGAAATTGTTGTAGGGAGTCGAGATCATTTCCAAGTGCGCACACTCATTTTACTAGGTGTGGATATAAATATACATCTTCTAAGTGTGTGTTCCCTCATGGTGTGGGGAACATGTGCATATGTTTAAAGGTGTATATATATATACATAAAATTTTGTGCATTCATGCAAGTGGGAAGTTTCTTGAGTTAGAAATTTTCGGCTTGACTTCCTTGAGGTAGGAAAATCCATGCATTTCCGTTCCATCACTTGTCCTTATTGCTTGATGTTTTCATTAATTTATTGTCTTGCTACGCATCCCCATTGTACCTCTTTAAATATTTTTTTGGTATTCTAATGTTTTTTGGTTTTGTTAAAGATAGTTGTTTACATGAATGTTGGTTTATACCTTGCGTATGATGCCTTAGGTGTTTGTAAATTTCCACTTGTTATTTTTGGGTGAAATTTGATGTTCGGGTGGGGTTTTTCCCAAAGAAATGTTTTCTTAAATTGGTTTGAAAATTTTTTTTGGTTTTTTTGTGTGAAATGTGTTGATTTCACTGGTTATAGTTTTGTGTTTATCTAAAAATGGGATTTTGGTTAATGAACTTGTGTGGTGTTATATAAGTGAGTGATATAGGTGATTTTAGATTGAAAACAAATACTGTATTTTTGAAATTTGGATTCAAATGTTTCAGTTGGTTTTAGAGTGTTCTTCTTGGTTTTGACCGGTTGGCCTTGGAAACATGCTAGGGTGAGTTTTTAGAAAAAGAAAGGGGCATTTGTACTTCGGGGTGTGTTTGGGTGAAAGTGGAAGCCAAATCCCATTTGGAACCTTCTGTTGTGTTGTTGTTTTAACTTGACATAAAGTGAAATTGGGAATGTTTTGGTAAATGTTTGATTTAAGGGAACGTTTGTCCACATTTGAATAAATATGGTATTTGTGGTCATTTTTTGAATTTTTTAATAATTGTTTTGATAAAAGGATGAGTATTGTAAAGCTAAAGTCCCTTTTTGTCATCTGTGAAACTAAATGTTTGGAAAATCCCTCCTTGGTTAGTCCCCTTGCCTTGTCTGACGATCTTGTGATAGGAGGGTCCTCGTGATGGGCCTCTTTTTGAGAATATTTATTTTAAGTCATGAGAATAACCATGAGGTGGTCAGGGTGGTGTTAGATCGTGTCACATGCCTGATTATATATATATGGCTTGTTATTTGATTGTGTGGCACACCTCTTTGTGAACATAGCACAAAAACATAGCATTCCAAGGGGGTTTACTGAGAATGATTACTACACTAGTTTAGATTACACAATGGCTAGTGTCTCATTGAAGAGAAATGTTTTCTTATTATTACTAATATGGGATTGGGCCCCTCGACCCGGCCAGGTAAGGCGATGGTCGGGCCTTAGGGAGTCATGACCTCATCGAGAGTAGGCATGCCTTTCAGATGAGTCACATGTATAGTATGTTTGGGTCTTCCTCTGATCTCCTAGGTTTTCTGTAATCCTTTGATATGAGAACTAGTAGTACCATTTCCCTTGTTGTGTGCGAAATCATACCCTTGAACTTAGTTTTGGTGTTATCTTGGAAAATTTTTGTGTGTATGGTTGGTTTTAAAATAGACTTCAAAGTAGCTATTTTGGAAAAGTTTTTGTGAGCCCATCTTATGTTTTCTTTTCCATGTTTTTTAATTATATGGGAAATGGAATTGTGATTGTTAGTTTTCAAAATTCAGTGTAAATATGAAAACATTATTTTTTTTATAACTGTTGTTAAAACTATTATTATTGGACTATTTTGGAATTGGAAAATGCATGGATTTGATGGTTCATTTCTAGAATCCCTACTGAGAATCTCGGTGCTATCACCTATTATATATTTCCAGTTGCAGGTTTTGTTTCGTTTTTAGGTTTTTGGTTAAGTTGCTCAATGTTGGAGCAGACTTGGTTTTGAGTTGGGCGGTGACATTAAGGGTAACAAAGAGGTATCTACATTTATTTTCATTCTGCTTCTAGTTTTATTTCCTCATCTCCAATCTTTATTTGTTTGGTTATCTTTTGTTCATGTGACAAATCGTTCCCAACAGTTGGTTTTTTATGTCTGACACTACTTTCCAGCCTGTGGGGATCGGGAACACCCCTCGGGCCATTTTGTGGGTCGGCTCGGGTGATCGGTTCATGGTTGACCGGGGTTGGTTCATGAAGAAATGGTGTGAGAGGAGGCCCATATTATTTGTGGTGTCTAGTAGAAAAATATTAGGAATGTCAGGGCTCATAAGGTAGGTTGCGGGTTGGTTCCTGATCACCACCACTCACGACGAAACTTTAGTTACCAGTGGTAGTCTGGGATTTGAGTCATTTGTATTTGGTTATTTTGGATTGAGTGATGAAAATTGGGGCCAAATCAGTTCACATTTCTTCCTCACATGGGGTGGTGACCCAAGTGGAGTCCAAGTGCCCGGTTTGAGATCCTCTTAGTGTTATGCCTTACTTGGGGCATGGCACACCAATGTGTCACTAGGTTAGGCACAGACACTAGTTCCTCATTCCGATGGTTTATAGTCCGTTGTGTTTCATTTTAAACTCAGTTGATGTAAGTTTGTGTTAAAAATGAGAGTGATTTCGAAATGCAAAAAGGAGGTTTCTTCCAAATTGTTTTTGAAATTATTAAATTTTGTTTTTAAAGGGAAAGTGTTTCGATTCGGAAACTTTTGGTGTGTGTTTTGGTTTGATTAGGGAAATAAAATTTTAAACCTTGGAACTTTTTATGGAGGGTCACACATGTGTGGGAATGTACGGAGAGTGTGTGGGGCCACTTGTTTGTAGATGATGTGAGTGACCTTGAATGAATGCACATGTGATAGTTCATATGGTGCCATATATGAGTTTTAAAATTTTAAAGAAATAACGGTTTTGGAAAATTGATTTTTTTTCTTCTGTTTATATATGTTTGGATTATGGGCATGTTCCCTTAGCTTTTGTTGTTTTCTTGATTGAATTTTGGCTTGATGTCGGTTTTGATGTTGTTTTTCTTGTTGTTATGAGTACGCCGCCCAGAAAGACTCCAAAAGTTGTAAATGAGTTAGGCCCAGTTCACTATTCCTTTTTTGTGTTTAATGCTTATCGAGGTCATCGAAGAGTGTTAGAGGAAGTTGTATAGTTCAAAAAGATACTATGTCTTTGGGTTGTTGGAAAATCCCATGGTAGTAAAGGTTCGTACCGTCCCAGAGTTATTTGAGGGGCCAGTTCTAGACTAGTAAAGGTGAGATGTCTCATAGTCATTAGAGTCTCGGGTGTAGTTGGTGGGGCTCGTCTCTTGTAAAGGTTCCACATTCAGCAAGGATCTTTGTCTATACCAACTCCAAGTCTGTTAGATTGTTATCTCACATGCGACTAGTCTGGACGATTCAGGCATTCTAAGCCACCTTTCTGCATCCCTCTGAATTCTTTCTACCATTGGACTTTTCATACCACTGTGGAGAGTGCTAAAAGAAGTTTAGTTCAGGAAGAAGGAGTTAGGGATTGGTGGACACAAATTATTTACTGTGAGGCAGAAGATTCATCATCCATCAGGGGCCCAGCCACAGGTCCCGGGGTGAATCTCGCGCATAGTCAGCATTTACTAAGCGTGTGTGGAAACTCGATACGGATAATGTTTTCAACTTTGGGATGGAAATATCAAAAATTTACTTGTTCTATTCTCTTCATTGACATAAGCTCTTCTTGGTTATGGTGGCATGATGATCTCGTTCCCCCACAATCCAAGAGGTCTTATCTTCTCTCAATGTGTTTTTTAAATTGCTCGGTCTCTTTCAATGGTGTGGGTCATGAATAAATAGACCTGTTCGGATTTTGAGTTGGTCTCAGCTGTGTTTGTTAGGGGGGATGTTCGTTTCGTGAAATTGATGGGAGTAGTTGAGTTAATTTCTCATCCTCAAGCGGCAGGGTTATTCTTTAGTAGGCTTTCCATCATAGTCTCAGGTTTGTTAGTCGGTCCATGTGGGGAAAATGAATGTGTTTGGTCTGGGAGTTCCCGCGTTTCTCCTGGGGGTGTGTTCGAGTTTTAAGGGCTTCTATTTTAGTGAATTATTGTGGTGGGGAGAACCCTCTCAAGTTCTCCCCTCAATCTCGGGTAGTGGTTTTCCATGAATTGGTTGGGTGTGATGTTTTTTTGGAATGGTCACCCTAAGGTTCTCATTTCTCTATGATTTTGTCTGGGCATGGACTCAAGTTGGGTCGACTATTGGCTTGGCGACTTTCTGGGGGAATAAAGTGGTTGTGGTGGAGAGAATTGTCACACCCTAACAATGAATGCCTACAATTTTATTCGTTTCTCTATCCAGTGTCTTCTGGACATAGTTGGGTTTGGGTCTGGGATTGAAATTTTTAAAACGTTGATGTTTTCGGTGGGTCTCGGGCCGGTGCATGATCACCGTACCATTATAGGTGCTCGTGTATTCGGCCCTGGTGAATGCACGGTTTCCCGATACATAAAATAAATAATTTTAATATATGTTTAAACAACCATGATATTATTATTTTTGTAGATAATAATAATACTATTATCATTAAATTGATATCAATATTATTCTCATTAAATATCTATTTTTATTATTTTTTTGAAATTTTCATTAATATTATTATTACCTCTACTATTAATTTTTTTTGTTTGGTTTTAGTTTGTTTATCTATTATGATTATTATATTTAAGTTATTATTAATATTGAGATTATAATAATAATTATTTTTATTATCAATATTATTATATGTTAAAATAATGAAAATGAAATAAAATTAAAACCCTAAGTCAACCCCACGTCTCCCCCCCCCCCTCACCGACCTCCTCCTGGAGCCACCCTCCTACATCAACCTCCTCCCGGCGTTGTTGTCCGCCCCTGCTCCTCCTGATGCGCCGTCCGTCCCGCGCCCCCTCGCTGACCGCCATTCCGCAGCCCCCTCTCCCTCACCGACAGGTCCGGACCGCTTCTGGCCACCGCCCGGCTCCTAAAAACCCAAACCCCCAACAATCTCACTTCTCGGATGGCCTCTTACACTAGCAGTAGCCTGCTCTAGCACCGCGACCCCGCCAGTTCCCTCTCTGGCACACACGACATTATTGATGCCCTCTTCGGTGCACGACTCCATTTTGGAGGGATTTCCATTCTTTTAAGGTTCCTTTTTGTGGGTTTTTTCTTTGCTTGAACCTGGGTTTGTGATTTTCTTGTTTTTTTCGGTGTCTAGGTATTGTAATTGGACCGCAAAGCGATTATTTTCCTTCCGTTGGGGTCTCTTCGCTTTCACATGTGTTGAGGTAGTTGAATTAGTTTACTTTTCCTTCTGAATCATTCCATTTATAGTTTCTCTATTTCAATTAGTTTTTCAATATGCTTCATACCATTAATTTAGTTTCTGAATTTTGTTTTAAAGTCCAGGGTTTTTTTAAATTGTAGTGCGGATAATTATTTAGATGGAATCTCGACTTGTCATGTGTTTTCTAGGTTTCCACTAGTGTCGGAGGTGATGTTCTCCATTTTTCATCTTTTTTTGCACTTTATTTTTTTTTCTTGGTCACGTTTTTGTCTTTGAGTCCCTGTAATTTTTTTGGATGTGCGAGGGTCTTCTCCGCACTGATTTCTTTGGATGTCAGAAATTGTTGTCGGGAGTCAAGATTATTTCCAAGTTCACACACGCATTTTACTAGGTATATATACATTTATATATATATATATATATATCTTCTAAGTGTGTGTTCCCTCATGGAACGGGGAACACATGCCTCAGTTTAAAGTTGTATATATATATATGTATGTAAGTGTGTTCTTGAATGCGAGTGGGATGTTTCTTGAGTTAGAAAGATTCAGCTTTACTTTCTTGAGATTAGAAAATCCACACATTTCCTTTCCATTGATTTTCCTTAACTCTTGATGTTTTCATTAATTTTTTACCTTGCTATTCATCCCCATGGGACCTCTTTAAATCTTGTTGTGGTGTTCTAATGTTGTTTGGTGTTGATAAAGACAAGGTTTTACATAAATCTTTGTTAATGAATTCTGTAAGATTCCTTCTGTGTTTCTAAATTTCCACTTATTCATTTTGGATTAAATTGGATGTTTGGGTGGGTTTTTCCCTTAGAAATGTTTTTTTTAAATTGGTTTGAAACATGTTTTTTGATTTTTGTGTGAAATTTGTTGATTTCCCTGGTTATGGTTTGGTGTTTTTAAAAAAATGGGATTTTGGTTTATGAACTTGTGTGGTAATTAATTAGTGAGTGATATGGGTTTTTTTGGGTTGAAAACAAATGGCGTATTTATGAAATTTGGTTTCAAATGTTTTTGTTGGTTTTAGAGTGTCCTTCTTGGTTTGGCCTGGTTGGCCTTAGAAACATGCTGAGCTGAGTTGTTGGAGAATGAAAGGGGTGTTTTTTTTCAGGGTGTGATTGGGTGAAAGTGGAATCTAAAGCCCATTTGGCACCTTCATAGGTGTTTTTGTTTAAAATTGACTTATAGTGAACTCAGGCATGTTTTTATAAATGTTTGATTTAATGGACCGTTTGGCCACTTTGGAATAAAGATGGTATTTGTGGTCATTTTTGAATTGTTTAATAATTTTTTTGATAAAAGGATGACTGTTTTGAATCTAAAGGCACGTTTGGAATCATTGAACCTATATATTTGGAAAACCCCTCCTTGTTTAGGAACCTTACCTCGTCTGTCAATCTTGTGATAGGAGGGTCCTCGGTATGGGCCTCTTTTTGAGATTATTTATTATAAGGCATGGTACCAACCTTGAGGTGCTCGGGGTGGTTCTGGATCTTCCCGCATGCCTGATTATATATATATATATATGGCTTGTTATTTGAATGTGTAGAACACCACTTTGTCGACGTATCACGGAAACATAGCATAGAACGGGGGTTTATATAGAACGATTCTTTCCCTATCAGAGAGATGTTTTGTTATTATTATTGATATGGGATTGGGACCCTCTACCAGGATAGGTAGAGCGTTGGTTTAGAATTAGGGATTTATGAGGTCATCAAGAGTAGGCATGCTTTTAGGATGAGTCACATGTATAGTACGTTCTGGTCTTCCTCTGAGTTTCTAGGTTTTCTGTGATCCTTTGGTATGGTCACTATTAGTACCATTTCCCTTGTTTTGTTTGTAATCATGCTCTTGAACATGGTTTTTGGGTTTTCTTGGAAATGTTTTTTGTGTATGGTTGGTTTTAAAATCGACTTCAAAGTAGTTGTTTTGGAAAAGTTTATGGGATCCCCCCTTTTTTTCATTTCCTTGTTTTTGAATTATACCGGAAATGGAATTGTGATTGTTAGTTTTCAAAATATATTGTAAATATGAAGACCATATTTTTTTATAAATGTAGTTCAAACTTGTATTATTGGACTGTTTTGGAATTGGAAAATGCATGGATTATGTGGTTAATTTCTAGAATCCCTACTGAGAATCTGGGTCCTAACACCTATTATATTATTCCAGCTGCTGGTTCAGTTTATTGTTTAGGTTTCAAGTTTATCTGGTCAATGTTAGAGAAGACTTGGTTCTGAGTTGGGTGGTGACATGAAGGGTTACAAGGAGGTTTGTACATTTATTTTTTTTCACTTCTAGTTTTAATTTTTCATCGTCAATATTTTTATTTGGTTATCTTTTTTTCATGGGACGAATAATTTCCATCAGTTAGATTTTGATTCTTGGAACTAGTTGCCAGCCCGTGGGGATCGGAAACGCCCCTCAGGCCATGTTGCGGGCTGGCTCAAGTGACTGGTTCAAGGTTGACCTGGGTTGGTTTGGGACATTCATTGTTGATTAGTATGATATAAATGATGTTTATATATGATATATATGATACATATTTTTTTTTATGATTCTATAATTATTTTATAACACATACCCTTAAAATTTCTATTTTGTGTAAATATGATAACATCGTTTGAGGAAGTATAGACTACCGCCTCCTCAAAGCAATGTGATTCGATCACACGACACATGGAATGTGTAAAGGTAGTTTTAATTAAACATATGTGGAATAAAAAAATCTATATTAAATTCATCAAATAACTACATTTCTAAAAATATAATATTTATCTTTTTCATTGTTACTCTATCACACACTAAAAAGTGAGGACATCGGTCATGGATATGTGGACTACCGCCTCCATGACACGATTTGATGTCTTTTACATCACAAAAATTATATATAAAAGTATATAAAATTAAATAACATAGTAGTTATTATATAATGATCATTATAGAATTATATATTTCTACTTACCTTCTTTCGATAATGATCATTGAAAAATGGGAAAGTTACTCATTTGTACGTACAACCTATCATCTCCATGATTGTAAGGTAGGTTTATTTTTCAAAACAGTATTTAATTATTGGTATTAAAATTATAATTAATATATAAATTTAATAATCATATCATTATTATTATTCTAGATATGTTATATAATGTCACATTTGATCATAGTTGACCTATAAACGTTTTATTTGATACATAAGCTGTTTTTTTCTAAACACGCGACGTGAAATTAATTCATTAATTAGTTTTATAAAACATGGTAATAATTGAAATAAAAGTAATTATAAAAATTAAATAGGTTCTCATGTATGTAAATAAAGAAAATACTTTTGATATTCTGTAATATAAAGAAACACAAGACAAATCGGATGAAAGGTAATGGATCCTCGTCACACTTTTTACATCCGTGAGACAAATGTCATGTTCACCACTTACATCTTTTATGTGGTGTACCCACTACCCCTTTTGGTACATTATATCATCAATCCTTTTGTCTTCATGGTATTTAGAACTTTTATTTAATTTTATTCATTCATGAGGCCTATGATATAAAATGTATCCAAATTGAATAGAACACTTTTGAATGTTTAAAGATTATTTTTCCTATGAATAATTTTAATCATATTTTAATGGTATTTTCATTCAATGAAATTATATGTTCATTATTAAATAAAACCATTCATATTGATATATTATGGTTATTATTGACATTTTTCAAGTATTATTACCATTTTCTACTATATACTACACAAAATGTTTTCAAACTTTTTTAAGAAAACCCAACTTCATTTCTATATTTTTTCAGAGAACATGTTTTATTCTAGAAACCATGTTTTTCAAAAAATCCAATTTTTTTTAACATTTTCAAAATGATTTATTAAAGAACTTTTATAAATTATTTGTCTTTTACATATTTTTTTAAAGGAATAATGTTGTCTCTTTTCAAATAAGTAATTTTTTCTAAACATTTACAATGAAAAGGGAATGTTCTTCTTACCTTGTATGACATATACATATTTACAAACCATAATTTCATTGATTATTACTTTTAATATTTATGAGGTTAATTTTTTTAAGAAAATTTTTAGAAATTTTATTTTGAAGTAAAATGTTTTTGAAATGGTTTCTTTAAAAAAATGATATTTTAATCGAGAATTATTTTTAAAATATATTTTTTATATTATTCATATTCAACCAAAACGAAACCCTTTTAATTTTCCTCCACTTGGGTTATGTTGTATTGATACCATCCTTATTATTCCTCTGGATAGTTTATGATCAATTTTCTAGTTATAATATTAACATTGACTTCCTTAATTACTTTTATTCCCCTTGAAATATTCATTTTCCAATGATCATTTGACATTGAATTTCCCCTAAATGTCCCGAACAATTTTCATGGATAAGATTATTTCCTAAACTATATATAATTTTTCATAGGGTGTTTACTTTGAAATACATTTAATTATTTGGGTAAATATTGATAAATATGTATCCTTTATTCAATACAAATATTTTATAAGGAACATTGTTTATGAATTTAAATCGATCTTTTTGTAATTATTTTTCCATGAAATACCCAGGTTGGGGACCATTTAAGGCAATCCCTTTGGGTGGGGCCTAGTTATAGATATCTCATTGATACATCAGGGGTCTCATTTGATTAATCAATTAGTGAAACCCCTTCATGTTTGATTCCAATAAGAATAGACTGTTATTATTCGGGTTGGGGACTAGTTAATGTAATCCCCTAGATGCATTGGTAGTCTCATGATATGAATCATTTGGAAAATTATGTTAGTTTAATCTTTCCTGAGAATATATCATAATGGTAAAGTTACCTTGAAAAAAGAAAACATGGATTTCAATAATTAAGCATCACATTCATTTTTATTCAATTATTATTTATCCGTGAGATTTTCATTGACATGTCTATGGATTAATTTCATTCTCAGTTCATTGATTAAATTGAATGTGTTTTAGTATCTTACATTGAAATAAAAATTTTACATTATCTAGTAATTATACTGGCATTTGTTTCTATTTATTAACTTTCCATATTTTTTATTAACATCCTTCTTAGTTTTTTGATTTCACGGAATGTGTGTTCAACTATATACCATGCTATGATTATTATTATCATTGATTCATTTTTTCTTAAGTTGTACTTTACCCTTACTGATTATTTGAACTCAACCTTATTATGTTTCCTCATCCCAAGATTCCTTTAAGTGTATTGGGAATGATATGAAAGGATAATCTAGAGAGAATGTAGTTATTATCGTTGAAAGGAAACAATTATGTTGTAATTACTATATTAATTTGTAAGAAAAGAATCATGTATATATCTGGTTTACCAATACTACTAAACTATTTTGTTCTTTAAGATTTGATTGCTTGAAATGATTCTAATTTAACGGTAGTACACAATAGCTCTGGGATTTCTGGGGCCGGGTTGCTACAGTTGGTATCAAAGTATGTTTAGTAGAAACCCCGAGAACTTGGTTTAGAAATCACATATTAGAGAACATATCTCCCAGGTATAATTTGAGGACAAGAATAGAATAACATCCTAGAATTTTGGTAAGGTATAAATTATGTGGGTCTGCATATAATTTTATCCCATTTCGGATACTACATGTTCATGTGGTTCTGAAACATATGTACCGATAGGTAACCACTATAACAAGGTGTGTCAGGCCTAACTTAGTATAACTCAGTACATGAAAACGGGCCTTACTGTGAACTTGGTTTGATAATATTACGGTATGTTCTTGGGATAATTCATTCATTCTTTACAAACCATTATGAATGAGTTTGAAAATTAAGAACCTAGGATAAACTTAATATGTATTACATTTAAGATAAGGTGTTATGATTTATAAATCCTATAAAAGATATTATGGATAAACTCTATACCATGGAAGGAAATATATGGAAATAAATGGATGAAGTATTTATGTATTAGAGTTGTATTGATAACCTTATTTAAAAATAAAATTTCATGATTAACCCTATTTCAAAAATGTACGTCTTGTTTATTTTTTAAATTTTATGGATTTAGAAAAGGAAAACCTATATGTCTGGTGACCACCAAGCAATTCTGAAAAGGTCGTGGATCTTGAACCATTGACAGAATCCCGATAATGGTTTCACACCAACAACATACCTCTGTAATTTCTTAGTTGATATACCATTGTTTTATTTAACTAATATGATGAATAGATAATAATGATGAATATATACTATTAATTTTGAGGTTTGAGATTAATATATTAACCATTTTCATGATAGATAATATTTAGAGGCCAATAGTTATACTTTTCATTATTTTATGGGCATTACGACCCAATAAATTTTTATTTTTGTTCTTCATGCATCACAGTTAATATTTAGATATCCATTTCTTTATGTAATAGATGAAATGGAAATTTATCAAACCAAAACCAAAAGATGAAATTGTGTCTATATAAATATATGTTGTCATTATATTTCTTTATATTCTTAGGAAATAAAATAATTCCTCAACATTATGAAAATTATTATAAAAAATTCCATAATACCTTAATTTTTGTTTAACCGATGGTATTCTAAATCATCATAGATTGATGGATTTGAGGCCTTAAAATATCTATTAAACCTTAATTATTTTATGATTGATGACCTCAATCACTCCCTATAAATATTTATTTTTTTCATCCATGTATGTATCTCTAATTTCCACTAATTTCTTCATACGTAAATACATAGTTATATATTATTCCATGTAACCTTTATACTTTCTATTCACTCTTTTCTATAGAATTTCCCACAAACCCTTCTCATGATGTGGGATTTCAACATAGGACAAATAAAATAAACCATTACCAGGTTCATTTTTAAATTTCAAATACACAATTTAATTATATTTTGTATAATGTAACACCCCAAAAATATAAAGTAGAAGCATTGTATTCGATATCTTGTATTACACGCAACACCAAGAACTTAAGGGAGACTAATATCCCAAGAATATATAATATATTTACTATTATAAGTAAATTCAATATATTTTATAGATTTTAAATCATGAAATAAAATGTTATCATACTTTTCATGCAATAATGTTTTTTTTCAAAATCTTATGTTTTACGCAAGACCTAGTTTACAGAAAAATCATATATTATTAAATTATTATTATTTAATATAATCAAGTATAACCTAGCTATTAAATTAGAAATTATAAAAAGGATTTAATTACTTATGAAAATATTTTTCTGACAAAAAATATTAATTTTATTCAAATTAATTAGAAAAGAATATACAAATGAATTGAATATAAAGGGAATGTTTTTTATGAAAAACAATTTTTATACTCACAAATCTGCATTATCTGAAAAAATTAAATGAATTACAATTAGTGACTGATATTAATTTAATATATATTTTTTACATTCGATGAAATATTTTTTTTCATGAAATAGATTCGATAGACATAGGATAAGAACAAACTCAATTATAAACATAAAATACTATATTTTTGTTGAGGAACTTTTGCTGTCTTTAATGGAGAACCTATTTTAAATATAAATTTTTGTACTTTTATAACTAATATATGTTTAAATAAAAATTATATTTGAAATAGTAACATAATTTTTAGGTTAGGGTGAATTTTTGGTATTTTCTACGAAGTTTCATTTTTTAATGAATAGTGAAAAATGCAGAATTTTAAATCAAAACCTATTTTTTAGATAATTTATTTATAAAGATAAATTATATTTAAAACTCGTTTTAAAAATTTATTAGATAAATTTTTTATCATTTAACATAATTTAGGTCATTCAAATCAATTTCACTTTGAAATTGAATATAAAAACTTAGAAATGTTTTAAATGTTTTTACATTAAAATGTGCATTGTCGTCCTTTCAGTGGGATTAAATTTTAATTAATTTATGTAATTTATGTGATTTTAATTTGGAAAATTTTATTCTATATTTAGTATCAGAATAATTTCTAATTTCTAATAATATCATGTTTGTTTTCTTACCAAATATTTTAACAAAAGTAAAAAAAAAAATTACAACGCTTAAGGACAAATTAAACTTAACAAGGGACTAAACCATAATCTTAAGGAACAAAATGACTTATAAACTTTTTAAAATTCCATAATAGGGTACTATTTAGACCATATACTTCCTAGGATAAAATTTGGAAAATTATTGTATCCATGTTCGATTGTTAAAACGTGGTGGAATTCCATTTTCCAAAATTTGCAAGAGTTTCGCTCTTCCTCCACAATAAAATGGTATCCTCTCATCCCGCTACATCACACCTATATATATAGTTTTTCTTGAAATATATCTTCCAAATAGCTCCTCGTCTTCCCCCCACTCATCCTAGAAAATTATCCTTTGGAATAAATCTAGTCAAGGAAGTCATTCAGTGTGAACCAAAAGGAGTTACCCAAAGAAGAGGTAACGTCTTTCATCGTACTCTTTAGTTTTATTCCCATTAATCTCCCATAAAATATTCTAATTTCTTTATTATATAAAAATACCAGTTTATATAACCTACTATTCTATTTTTATGTTATTTTTTCAACTTAAACATACACACACCATCATCTAATGGGTAATGAACATACCGTTTATGTGTACGGTTAATTATCGCTTCACAAAATATAGTGTTCTTCCCTTTACAACCATTCATTGTTGGTCATTATTGTGGAAATTATGTTTATATATGATATATATGATACTTATTATTTAATTATTCTTCTTTAAATATTTTATAACACATACCGTTATAATTTTCATTTTGTTTATATAGGATAACATCGCTTGTGGAAGTGTGGACTACCACCTCCTAAAAGTGATGTGATTTAATTACATGATACATGTTAGGTATAAAGGTTAGTTTCAATTGAAAATATGTAACATAATAAAATATATATGTTGTTAATGAATTGATTATATTTATGAAAAAATAGTATATATCATTTTCTTTATTACCTTTTCACACACTAAAAAGTAATAATGTCAGTCGTGGATGTGTGGACTACTGCCTCCTCGACATTATGTGATTCTTTTTTCATCACATAAATTATATAAACAATTGTATATGATTAAATAAAATGGTATTTATGAAATTATTATCATTATGTAAATATATAGTGTTACATACCTTTTTTCCATATTGACCACTGAAAAATAGAAACATTACTCATGTGTAAGTACGTCTTACCATCTCTATGATAATAACATGTTTCATTTTTCATAACCATATTTAATTATTGGTTTTAAAATAATAATTTATTTATAAATATAATAATTTTTAATTATAGATATTCTTTAGATGTTATATAATATCCCCTTTGACCATAGTTGACCTATAAATGTTTTTTTCGATTCATAAACCGACTTTGATCAAAACACTAGAAATAAAAAAAATTGATTAAGTAGTTTTATAAATCATGGTAATAAGTGAACTAAAAGTTATTATAAACATGAAACATGTTCTCAAGAAATTAAATAATTATTATAAATTTTTTATTCAGAATTATAAAGACACGCATGAAAAATTTGGCAGAAGGTATGAAATTTTTTACTCAATTTTTACATCCAGGATATAAATATCATGTTTGCCACTTACTTCTTTAATGTGGTGTAAATACTTCTCCTGTTGATGTATTATAAAATTAATACATTTATCTTAATTTTATTTATAAATTTCATTTAATTTTATTATTTCATGAGTATTATTATTTAGGAATGTTTAAATATAGTTTTCCTCAAGAATAATATTAACGATATTTCAATGGTATATCCATTTGAAGAAATTATATGACCATTGTTCAATAAAACCATTAATATTACTCCAATATGGTTATTCATGATCTATTTCAATTATTATTACAAATTTCAACCCTTTGGTACACAGAGTGTTTTTTAGAAAACCCATCTTCATTTCTCTATTTAGTTGGAGAAACTTCTTTCTTCTAAAAACCATGTTTTATTAAAAAAAATTAAAAAATATTTTTTACCTTTTAAAAATTCTTTAGTAAATGAATTTTTACTCTATTTTCATTTTCTAAATTTTTCAAAGGAATGATATTGTCTCTTTCCGAAAAAGGAAATTTTCTAGCCTTGGTGCCGTGATAAAGTAATATTCTTTTTTCCTCATACGTCATGTATAGAATTATCGTCAAAAATTTTTGTAAAGCTTCCTTTTATTGTTTAAATGGATAATTATAAATGTAATTTTTTTCAAAAGTTATTTTAAATTAAATGTTTTTTCAAAATGATTTTTTAATATAAAAGGATAATTTACTCGATGATGTTTTTTAAAAGATATTTTTAATATGATTATTATTAATCAACTACAACAACCCTTTACTTTTTCTCCACAATAGTTATGCTGAATTGATACTAACTGTATTCTTCCTCTATATGGTTTATGATCAATTTAGTTAAGGAGAGTACTAACATTCATTTCTGTTATTCCATTTAGTCCCCTTTAAATACTCAATTTACTATGATTATTTTAAATTAAATTTATTTTAATATCAATATCTTTTTTCATGGATATGATTGTTTCCATAATCGTATACCATTTTTAATATGGTTTTTTACTTTGAAAGTTATTTAATTATTTATGCAAATATTGATATGTCTGTATCCATTATTCAATAATGATATTTCTCTAAGGAACCTTCTTTATGAATTTAACTCAATTATTTAGTAATTATATAGACATGAAAGACATTGGTTGGGAAACAGTTAAGGAAATTCCTACAGGTGGGGCCCAGTTATAAATATCCCCTTAATGAATTAGTAGTCTCATTGGACGAATCAGTTGGTGAAAACCCCTTCGTGTTTTTTTCCAAGAATAATATATTGTTATGATATAGGTTGGAGACCTATTAATACAAGTCCCTCAATTTACTAGCAGTCTCATGAGAAGAATCATTTTGTAAAATTAGCAACGTCTAAATTGTCTTGAGAAAATATCTTGATAGTAAAATTTCCATGATACTATGAAACATGGCGTACAATAATTAAGCATTGCTTTTATTTTGATTTAGTTATTATTTATCCAAGAGATTTTGCATCGGCATATTTATGGATTCATTTCATTCTCAGATCATTGATTAATTGTTATGTGTTCTATTTTCTTACCATAAAATATTTATTTTTCATTATCTAGTTATTTTATTGACTTGCGTTTTTAGTAATTACATTTCCATATTGTTTAGGAACTTCCTTCTTAGTTTGTCTCTTTCGTGGTATGTGTGATCAGTTATTTACCATTCCAGAATTATTATTATAATTGAATAATTATTTAGTTCATTATACTTTACCATTAAAAATAATTTGATGTCACCTTTATTATGTTTTCTCTCCCCAATATTCCATTAAGTGTACTAAGAATGACATGCAAGGATACGCTAGATGCATTAGAGTTATTATCCTTGAAAGAAAAAAAAATATGTGTTTTAATTAGTGTATTAATTTGTAAGAGAATAATCATTTATGTATCTGGTTTATCGGGACTACAAAACTCTTTTGTCCCTCAGGATTTCATTACTTGTAATCATGCTTAGGTAATTGTAGTAGACACAGAAATCAGTCGTTCTTGGTTCAATTTGAAATGAAAAACATAGCATAGACTATAAATTTAAAAACCATATTCTTTAGATTATTTAATGTTTTTTAAAAAAAGTTTTAATATAATGATAAATTCAAAAGTTTATGAATAATTATCATGAACCACCTTAAATTTACAATAAAAACAAGATGTCCCACCACTAACCATGGGTGTACTCTCTCCAATTATCAGATGTTTCCAAAAATTGATAAGGGATTATCTAACCCAATGGGGAATATTTTCCTATGAATAAAACATAGCCATATATAGGATTTCAAAAAGAGAGAAAAATGAATCATTGAAAAAATAAAACAACATGAGAATTTAGAAATTGAAAAAATAATAAAATATATATTAAATATTATTCATTGAAACACAATAATAGCTAAAAATAAATAAGTTGATTAATGGTCCATGATCCTTTTTGGACTTCCATCAACCCATCTCTGATCTCTAAGTGGGAATACTTCTTATCAATGACCACGACCATGAA
The DNA here is from genome assembly GCA_963277665.1 of Viscum album. Classification (NCBI taxonomy): domain Eukaryota; kingdom Viridiplantae; phylum Streptophyta; class Magnoliopsida; order Santalales; family Viscaceae; genus Viscum; species Viscum album. The sequence goes on from OY728150.1 coordinate 1,610,129,919, forward strand.
CAATGCCCACAAATTACTCAAATCAAATCAAGATGAAAAATATGAATATGCACAAGAGTTCATATGAAATGGGTGAGTATAAACATAATTTAACACCACGATTATTTATGAATAGTTTTTTAAAAAAAAAAATTAATTTCTCTCATATCTTGTGTTATAAGAAATATTATGTTTTAATGAACTATGATATATGATTAATATAATTATTTAAATATGATAGTTGTAACCAAGATGTTAAATTTGGTGGTACGAATAGGAATAACCACATGTTCAAAATAAATTATAAATTTCTATATAAAAATACATATTTTATGAATAAGTGCTTAAATTTTAGTAATGTCTTTATATTGCTTAAAAAATAACTTTCTATGAAAAAAATAATTTTTATATCATTTTATGCCCAAAAAAATTTTAAAAATATTATTTGAAACAAATTAACGTCATTTTTCGAAATAAGATATCTATATTATCTTAAGATGAAGTTCTAATATTTTTCTGAAAAGATAAATTTTTCAGTGAATAGTGAAAATACATATATTTAAGAAAAATATTCATTCCTTTTGAGGCCTTTAAAAAGTTACATATTTTTTAAAAATATTTTAAAAGTGAAATTAGTATAGAAATGTGATTATTAAACTAATACATTAAATTTTATTCAAATTCATGTAGACATTTGATAATAAAATTTTCTATAATTATGGAAATTATATCTTTGAAAAACTACTTTTTCATCGCTTCTGTGTGTTTTATATTTTAAATAAAATACTACATCTATGAATGGTATTTTGAAAAATGGATTCCATATTTTTAATCGTCTTAATTGATATTTTATAATAATTTAAAATTGTTTTATTGGTCAAAATCAATATTAAAAACAATAAAAATTAATTGTCACGATTAAGGTTACAATGAGTTTATCATGGGTTGAATTTTTATGAGTAAAATGGCCAAAAAATCATTCCAAATCCCATAATAAGGAAATATGTATACCGTAATGAATTTATTATTCTATAATGATACATTTTTTATCCTTTTTTCTTGTTTAAAATGTGGGTACACATATTTTTATTCACAAATTCCATGTTTTTCCTATCCCCCACTTATAAAAGTAAACCCATTATCCTCTAATATTTACACATACAAAGCTATTTATCATTTAAAATAACTACAATAATATATTAAATACATCTACACTCACTTCCTAGAAGAATTATTTCTATTTTTGACCCTACTCTAAAGGATTTTGGAGAAAACTGAAAGAGGTTTCCCAAAGAATAGTTATCATTCTTAACCAATAATTATTTTATTATTTATTCTTCCACCTATATTAAATATTTTTAAACTATTATGATATAATCTAATCTGTATCTACCATAATAATATTTTATCTTATTAATTAAAAAAACATTATCTATCTTATCCCACATTAAATGGGAAATAAAACAGGTGATCGTGTGTACAATGGATTACCGTCTCACAAACCGATGTGATTTATTTTCCACCACTACCTATCATAGATTGATATAATTATGGATTAAACATTTAAATATTCATTTTAGTAAATAATTACACTAATTTAACTATAATATCTCATATAAATACTGACCATACAACCATTGGAAAACAATAACATTGCTAGTGTATCAGTGTGGACTTCCACCTCTACAAAGCGAGGTGATACGTTTTCATTATATTTTGACATGGCTGGTAATAAGGATATATTTGATGAAGATATATCATATATATGAATTGAAAAAAAATTGATGTGATATATTATTTACCTCTCTTTCTTTCCATCTTTCGGGAAAATGGGAGCATCATTCATGCGTAAATACAACCTATTGTCTCCATGAAGGGTGTGATTTATTTTCTATCTTTAATTTTTTTGGATTACATTAAGTACATATATAATTAATATATATTATATTTATATCATAGTTAACATTCTATATATTATGGGACCAATATTAAATTCAAAGGACCTAAATAACAAAACAAATCATACATTTAAAATCAAGTAGTTATTACCCAAAAAGTGATTTTAACATTGAATTATTAATAAATAGGTAAAAAGGTAATAATTAATTCATATATGGTATGATATAAGTGTTATTTTTTAAAAATAAATAAAAACTTATATTTATTTTAATTTATATTTTAATTTTGACTAAGAAACCCGAGCTTGAGGTAATTGAATATTGTCTCAAATTTGTCTTCTTTAAGAAATATATTATATTATGAACATATCCTCTTTCATGAGGTGTATATATAGGCTAGTTGAAATTTTATATCATGTGTTTTGTTATTCAAAATATGTTTAATTTTTTATTTTAATTTTTTTTTCGAGGGTCATACTATTCAAACTTAACCCAATAATATAAATGAATTTAGTCTATCTTTTATTTATGTGGGACACATACCTTATACTAGTCATGGAAGCATTTTATGATTTCTATCATTAAATTGTTGTATATATATATATTCATCTATGTCTCTTCCATTCAATGGGCTTATGATTTAAAATATACCAAAGTAGTAAGGCTATTATGTTACAACATCATTATTTATCAGGGTTGTTTGTGAATATGTTCTAATATTAAAATATTATAATATATCTCTCAAGATACTCAGTAATTTAATTATACCTTTTTTATTTCTGGAAATTAGATATTTTCCTTTCATTTTATTATCTTTGCGTTCTTATGAGATCAAAATAATGAGTTTAAGGGAAATAAACATCATTTCTCTCCTCAGTCAAAAATCAGTTTTCCTCTATATACATTTTTTCAAAAAATGTATTAAAAAGTTTTTTATTATTCAAAAAATGATTGCTAAAACTCATTTTTAGGCATGTCTTAATTTTAGAAAAATTTTAAAAAATAAATATTTTTATTGTTTTCCAAAAAATTCCATTCTTTATATAACCAAAAATGTGAAATGGATCTTCATTTTTACATCTATGACATGAATGGAATTTCATATCTCCATGAATGGTCAATGATTTAAATATTTCATTAAAATAATTATAGTTTATTTTCAAAGAAACTATTTTATTTAATATTTGGTAATTTTTAGATCATAAATAATTTATTTCAATCTGAAAATGATATTTCTTCAAGAAAACTTCCATGTGATCTTTCAAAATCATTTTCTATATATTATTTCATTACTTTTATGTTACCAAATTCTTATATGGGATATGATACAATGACTCCATTATTATTATTTTTCTAGATTTTTTATGTTTATAATGAAAATATGTTTATGAAACCTATTTCTTTTCCACAATTTATGTTATGATGAAATGATAAAATGTTTATTTCACCACTTTCTATTCCCACAAGTATTATATAATGAAATGTTTATGGAACCAATTTAATTTCGTAGTTTTTGATATGATGAATATTTTATGATCTTTTTTAACATAAATTGATGGATTATTGGATGGGTTGGACCTATATTTCCCTCTAATTAATTGGGTAGATATGGATAAGTCATTAGTAAATTATGTTTTGAATAAACCTAATTTCATTTTAAAACTTTCATGAATAGACTAGGATTTCATTTCTGTAAGATTCATTCATCAAATAGGTTTTCATGTCCATAATACTAATAATGTTACTTTTTTCATATCCATAAGTTTAGTCAAGGACTTGATTTTATATCCTTAATCCAATGACTCAACCTGACTCTCTTTTTACATGTTTCTAATGTTACGATCTTAGGTTTTTTTCACATACCTCTATTTAGGTTATTCTCTCATGAATTATGTTCATTTATTTCCTTTCTGATTCATACCTTATGAACTATCAATATTTATGAAAATAATAAATTTAAGATCTATTATATGCATAGTATGGTTTTCAAATGTTATATCATGTTCTCATTCCATGATGCTTATGTTATGCTCATATCTCATTTTTTTACCCTTACTAAGAATCTGAGCTCACCCTTTCTAATGCATCATTCCCTTAAATTATGAATCTAGTTTTTATTTAGGGTATCTCAAAGAATATTTCTATATTAGAAGATTATTTTGATAGATTTTGATAATTATTCAATAAATAAGAATATTCTGTGTCTATTCTCAAAATAAACTAAACCTTTTTGGTACTGAGGTGTGTTTTTGAAGAATAATACGGATATTCACCTTTTTAGATGAATATGTTTATTTTATATGGATGGGTTCTTGTAGTTGGACCCAAAGGAAAGATTTAATTAACCATTAAAAAATTGTATGCGAAATTTTTTGAATGATTACAATAGATATGTCTATAGATATTTATAATGATAAGTCTATGTATAGAAAAATATCCAAAAATTTGATGATGGATAGGTTAAGTGGTTTCTAAGAAGTTATATCCCTATCTAGATTCTACAAGTGGATGTGGATCTGAAATAGTTATTATTAGGTAAATTAAATCTAAAAAGGGTGTCCAGATCTAGATACATTATTTACCTGGTACACAAAAATGGGCCTTGATTCCCACCTAGATTGACACTACTAGGTGATATTATTTTGAAATTAAAAAAATATTTATGAATCATAATGAATTATTTGAATAATGATAATTATTTACCTAGTATTATCCAAAGGTTTCATAGATTTAAAATCAGGATTCATAATTTAGAATTTCAATAACTGATTATTCATGATTATGTGGTTCCCTACAATGAATATTTTTGTTTACGCCATGATTTTTTATTTTAGTCATTGGATGGAACTCGAAGGAACCATGTTTTTGAAAAATTCAATGGATAATGCAATTATATTACTCCTAATAAATTTAATGTTATGGGAGATAGAATGAAAAATATTATTTCCATTCCCACAAACTATTATCATGTTATGAATAATGTTAAACTCATAAGCAAGAAACTGTGGGAACAATACTATTTTTAGTCCTTTATAATGAAATATAAACCTTATTTTAGTGGTTCTTCTAATTCACTAGTTTCTAAAAATGTATCTGAACTACTAAATTATATTTTCCATTCTCTGATGTTTAGATCATGAAAATTTTATTTTTGTTGCCTATTGTCTGGAAGGTAAATTGGATCACCAGTGGAATATTATCAAGGATATGAGACTAAATGATGAAATTGACTCTATGGAGTGGGATGAGATTGAAATATTATTTTTTTAGTATGTACATTCCATTTATTATTCATACAATAATAGACAAATAATTCCTTGAGATAAATTATAAGGATGGTGAATTTGTTGTTACCTATTAGGAAAATTTTTACACAAATTTCAAAGGAATTTTATCGCATTACCATTGCACCTAAAATTATGGGTTTTAAATTATTCAATGGATTAAAATCAATTCGCTGAAGGCTGTTGAACAAAAGGGACTTTAATTACTTTTATTAAATCATTATTTTCGATATCAAGGTAGAAATAGCTAATAGAGTTACCCATAAATTTCATGGTATTGATAAGAAATGAAAATTTTAATTCAAGGGAAATTATAAAAACCATAGAAAGAATAAGATTTCATTTCCTTCATGATCGAAGTGTGGAAGGAAACATAGAGGAAATTGTCTTAAATGTAATAGGATGTGATTAATGTATGGAAATGAAGGTCATCCAAATTATTAATACCAATTTGATGGGAATAATTCAGCTAATGATTCAAAAATAGATGAAGCACTAAAAAATTAACCATACATACTGCCGTGTTTCAAAAGAAAGGAATATGGTAATTATACTAACTGGTTCTCAAATATGATGGTTAAGGAGGATTTACAACATTATAAGACCTTTATTTGAGAGGAAAAGTGAAATCTCAAGTGATAACTATTTTCTATGAGGGTTATGATAATGACATTGTAAAAGGTACTCTTACCATACACTCTATAGCTGGTAATGTTTTATTTGATTTTCGATCTAACAAATTTTTTTATATCTAAGGAATTTTATAATGTTATCATAATAAAATCATAATGATTATATTTTGAATTAGAAATGAAACCCCCCAATAGAGAAATTATAACATCTAAATTCTATCATTCTTACCTAATTGAGGTTTGTGGGAATGTGATTCCTAAAAATACTTTTATCCTCCCTCTAGTTGAATTTGATGTTATCCTCAGAATGGATTGGATTTCAATTTATAAACCCTACATCAACTGTTAGGAAATGGATGTCCGGTTTTATATTCCAAAATAACAAATGATATTCTATCAATATGATTGTAAATATGAAATTATGATTGACATTTAACACATTTTACTGAATTTTATTTCGATTCAAAATTCATTTTTATTTTATATTATTGGAAAAAACTCATCATTGATGACATGTCTATTGTGCAAAAAAAATTAATTTACTTATACAAGAGTTTTCTATTCCTCCATAGAATAATGAGGTTGAGTTCTCAATAAAATTCAGACCTATTGTTGTTCCAATTTCAAAGACATCCAATTTAATAACCCTAATTGAGTTACAAGATTTAAAAAATTAACCCCATGAGAGTCTCGAAAAGGGATTTATTCTGTTATGTTTGTTACCTAGGGGTGAGACTTTTCATTTTTGTTTATAATAAAGTTGGATTTATTGTACTATTCATTTTTTATTTGGATTAAAAAAATATAAAAATCAAGAACATGTATCATTTACACAATATTGATGACTTCTTTGATCAACATCATTGAGCTCCATAATTTTTCAAGATTGACCTTCACACTTGATATAATGAATTTAGGGCCATGAAAAATTATATCCACAGACCATCATTTAATATAAGGTAAGAACACTATGAATATATATTGATTCCATTTAGTCTTAATAATTCCCCTTCAAACTTCATTGATCTAAAGAATAGAGTATTTATAGATTTCCAATAACATTTTGAGAGATTCATTATAGATTATATTATTTTATATTGAAATATAATGGAAGATCACTAATACCACTTGATAATTGTATTTCACAACCTATTAATGGAAAATATGTGTGAAAAAATTACTATGTTTTAATTTTAGATAAAAAAATATTTCATTTTTGGGAAATATAATCTAATGTGAGGGAGTATCAGTAGAACCACCAAATAATGAGGCTATTTATAACTATACCAAACCTTGGTATTCAACATTTTATTGGTTTGGATGAATATTTTCAATGGTTTTCAAATAATTTCCCAAGGATTCCCAATCAACTCTCTGTGTTAACTTGGATGGAAGCTAAGTTCCTCTGGATAGATGAATGTGATGAAAAATCAAGGCATGGAAGAAAATATTAGTCATAACAACTATACATACATTAACCTAAAATGGATAAGGGCCTATAATCTATTTTGATACTTATAATGATATTTTGGGAAGAATTATTTTTTAGGATGATATGGGGATATCTTATGCCTCATGAAAATTTAAGGTTCATGAGAAAAATTACCCAACTCATGATTTAGATTTAGCTGGGGTAATTTTTTCATTAAATATAGAGGCATAATATGTAAGTGAAAAAATTTGATATGTATATATAACTATCATGAAAGCTTAATGTTTATATTTACCCAAAAAAGAGGTAAACATGCTCCAGAGAATATGGTTGGTGCTAATTAAATAATATTACTACATAATAAATTACCACCCCATAAAAGAAAACAAAGTGGATAGTGCTTTGAGCCAAAAAAAATCATTATTTCTAATCTATGATGGGACTCACAAAAGATCCAATATTTATGTACTTTCATATGATGGATTTGGAAATTTTGAAGGGGAGATATCTTATATTTATAAAATTATTTTTCAATCGTCAATCCAAGTGAAGATTAAAGATGCATAGAAGGATGATATAGATCTACAAAAGAAGGTTAGGAATTTTTTTTAGTTTAACATTGGTTATGATGGACTGATAAGGTTTAGGAACTATATATGTATTCTGTATATACCATATTTTATGAAGGAGTTGTTGTAGGGATCTTATTGTTCTTTATTCTCTATTCATCCTCAAATTAAAAATATTTATAGGTATTTTAAAGAGTATTTCTAGAAATATTCAATTAATAAAGATATTTTAGAATTTATATATTAGTTATTGGTATGTCATAAAGTTATATATTATAGAAAAAATACTCTAGGGATGTTACAACCATTACCCATACCAGAATGAAAGTGGAAAAACATTGCAATAGATTTTGTTATCAGAATACATAAAACATCTAAAGGGAATAATCATACATGGGTTCTCGTCAATAACCTTAAAAAATTTATTACTTCATTACTATCATAGAATATTTCTTTCTATATCTTCTTTTAATAATATGAATTAAGTGTTAAGGTTTCATGGTGTACCACATTCTATTATATCTAATCAGGATGTGTGGTTTACTATATTGTTATGGTGAAATCATTAACAATATCTGGATATGAAATTGAGTTTAAACACTACATATCATCACTATATAGAGTTTAAATCTATGTGAAAAATTCATTCCCTAGTGGATATGCTGAGATCTTGTTCAATTTATTTCAAAGGTGGTTATGATCAACACCTCCTTCTAATCATGTTTTCTTACAACAATAGATTTCACTCGAGTATTTAGATAACTCCTTATGAATCCCTCTATGAAATTAAGTGTAAATATCTAACAAATAAAGATGAGATTGAGAAAAGGAATCTTTTTATATAATCTTGTGCTTTTGAGATGGACTAAATTACAATACATATTAATATTTTTTATTTTATGGATGGGACAAACTATAAATTGAACATTGGAATAAAATTTTAAAAGTTGGGAAACAATAGTGCGTTGAATCTATACTTCGTTTAAGGCCTAGTGTAACATCCCATGTAAATAAATAATATTACATTCTCATGTTTATAAATATTTGTGAATATAATGTTAATATTACTTTAAAGGGAATTCTATGCTCGATGGAGTAGCCAATACACAACATCGAGTTTCTTTGAAATCTTACGTTGCACACTAATAATATAATAATATTATTTTAAATAGTTAATTCCTAGCCATTTTAATGGTTGGAATGAACAAAAATAACTAAAAAATGATTACATATGTTTTTAAATATTTTTACATTTATCCAATAAATTTTAGAGGCTTAAAATGAAAATGAATCCAATTCTAAGAATAAATACTCTAATATTTTTAAAAGATTGTTTTACCGCCTTTTGATGGAGAACCTTTTTTAAATCCAACATTTGACAATTTTTTAAGCTCTATTTTTTCTAAATAAACCTATTCTTTATAATGGGATATTTAAATTTACATTGGATAAATTTTTGGTATATTTTTGACAAATGTTCGTTTTTTTAATGAATAGGGAAAAATACTTCATTTTACTTCAAAACTACTTTTCATCTAATTTAATTATATGGATATATTATCTTCTTTAATTGTTTTAAAGTGTAATTAGAATATATTTTTACGATTTAATTCAATGGTGGTCATTAGAATTAATTTCACTTTGAAAATGGATATAAACAAGTGTCAATCTTTTGATAGATATTGTTTCTTAAAAACACGCTATTTTTTTTGACAGTGGGAATTAACTATATGATTTATTAATGAAACTTATATGTTTTTAATTTGGTAAAATGGACATCATTTCTGAATTTGGAATATCAAATATATCTTAGGGTTAATTTTTGGTATTTTTCTGATAATGTCTTTTTTAATGAATAGTGAAAAATACAGCTTTTTAATTCAAAACTGCCTTTTCATCCAATATATTTATATATTTAGATTGTCATTTAATTGTTTTTAAAGTATAATTTAATTATTTTTTTATAACTTAATACAATTTTGTTCATCGGAAGTAATTTCACTTTTCAATTGGATGTAAAAACAAGTCAATCTTTTGATAAATTTTACTTCTTAAAAACTCGTCTTTTGTTTTGACAATGGGATTTACTATTAAATTAATTACTACAATTTCTGTGTTTTGAATTTGATAAAATGGATTCCATATTTTAAATCCTAAGGTCCAAATTATGTAATTAAGTCTCTTTTGTTTTTGTACATTATAAATAGTAATGATGGCAATTATCTTTAATTATCGTGATTAATTAGTAATCTGGTAGTTAATGGTAATAAAATAATGTCATAATAACAAAAAATGACCCCAACATGTGTCCTAATTCTACTTTTTGTGTCATTTCCGACCATGGTATGCCTTTTTCCATACTTTTGACCCCATGGAATCACTTTTGGGGTGATAGTGACACTTTTTAATTTTATGTTTCTAAAAGGAAAGTATAACCAAAGTATGTATCACCCAAGTAAAACAATTATATTTTTTTCTGTGTAAATTTTATATTAGACTATAAATAGTCATTGGAATGATTAAAATATTTCCTAAATCATAGTATTTTTTTATAATTTTTAGACTTTAAATAAATTAATTTATTTATGACACCATGATGATGCAGCGATTATCTCATTAATTAACGATTTAAATAAAATGAAAAGATAATGTAAAATATAAGACTTACACTTGTATAAAACTTATTATATGAGTATATTTCAAACCCTTCTCTCCTTATCCTAGAAATATATCAATGTGGGACTTTTAAAATCTGAAACCCATTTTAATATAATGTAACATTTCTTGACTTTCCAAGAGTGCCCCTCATCCCCCTTTTAAAAGGCCCCCACCACTACCTCCTTACCCACACTTCTCAAGCCATTTTCTCGACCAAACTCTACTAATTGTATCTCTAAAAATCTCTATATTCATCCTAGAATCCTTACCTTAGGCAGAAAGCTCTTCAAGAAACCCTTTTAGTTCAAACCAAAGGGAGGTACCCGATTTAAAGGTAATGTCCTCTCTTATGTTCTTTTGTTTTGTTTTGCTTCTCCAACCCCCTAAACTCTTTTTATTCCTTTATTTTTTAACAACACTAGTATATTAAATATACTAGGATTTTTTATGAGAAATATTCAAGCTACACTTACACACACTTCCGTCTAATGGTTAAAGAACATACTGTTTCTGTGGATGGCGAATTACTGCCCCACGAAATGATGATTGTTCTATCTTCTCCTACCACCTATCATGGTGGCCATTATTATGGAACTATATTTATTTATGATATATATTATATTTATTTTCTCTCTAAGATTCTGTATTTTACATTTAAAACATTCCTTTATTCTTTGCATGTTGTGAAAATGCGATAATTTCATTTGAAGAAGTGTGACTACTGCCCCCCTCAAGTGATGTGACTCGTTCATAAAATTCATGGAATGTATAAATAATGAAATTAATAAACTTATGTGAATTATATAACATATATATTATACTGTAATTATAATATATATATATATATATATCTCATTTAGTTTTAATTTCATTAAATACGAAATAGAAATGAAAGTAGCGTTCATGCGTACGTACGGCTTACCGTCTCCATGAATGGTGCATTTCATTTTTAAATGTTATGTAATATTATAAATGAAAGTATTTACTAGATATATATGATATATATGATATCAAATTCATGAATATAATTCTGGATATAATGGATATTTTACCACATGAACAACTTGTAATTATAAGAAGTTTATTTTTGACTCACGTACCAATGATCGACAAAACGACCGTTATTAACTTAAATAATTACATAATGTTCACAAAATGGTAATAAGTGATATAAAAGGAATAATGAAATTAAAAAAGTTCTTAATCAAGTATAAATTAACACTAGTTTATTATTCAGGAGATTAAAGAAGGATCGAGTCAAGTCGGACACGAGGTAAGGGATCCTACCTCTCTCTTTCTTTTTAAGTACTCTCTTTTATGTCATTTATTTTAAGCTCATCTTTATTATGTTTGGGTATGTTATTTTATATTCTTAATTCTGTAATTTTTATGTTCATATGTTGAGAGACCCTATTTTATTTCATCAATCCATTTTTTGGCTGTTTTAAGTGGCGTTGTTAGGCTGCCGAGTTTTCGTAAGGGGTTTTTCATCTCACTTTTGTTCCCGTGATATTTATGCAACATTTGACAATATTTCCTTTGATTTGTATATGTACTTCCCATTATTCTACTCTTTGTGTAATATAGTTTCTTTTATGGGTATTTACATCAACATTGTATGATCCTTCTTTCATGGGGTGAACGTTTCGAAAGTTACCCAAATCAGTAAGGGAACCTTTCACCCTCCTCTTTTTTAAAAAGACTTATTTTTGTTAGGTCTTTTAATTTACATATTATTATGTTGGGATATGTTCTTATATATACTTATCTCTGTAAATGATATGTACAAGTGATGAGATACCCTTTTTATCTCTCATCGTCTCATTTTATGAATTTTAAAATGACGTCGTTAGGCTGTCAAATTTCTTTAAAGGAACTTCTTAACCCAATTTCAATTTTTTGGGTTAAACCTCTACTTCCTGATTATGTCGTACAATGAATATGTGTGGATGACCTCCGATTGTTTTACACTTAATATCCTCTTATGTTATGTCTATTTATATTTTCCACACATAATCATGTAATTGATTTATCCATAATCTAAGGATACCGACTTTGTATGGGACTTCATCTCAATCTCCTTTCATTAAGGCATATTTTGTTTTATACACAACTTTCCTTTATACGGTGTATAAACCCCTTTCAATTTTACGTTCATTCAAAAGTAATCTTTTTTATACGATGCATTTTACTAAATGAAAAAGGGAATGTTTTTGTCGTACGTATGCGGCGACAACGACTTCTCCGCCGCCGTGACCATTATTTGAGTTTCATCTTCATCTACAAGACATAACTTTTCCTTAAATGAAAAATAAATACCATGTTTTACTTTTCTTTTATTTTGGTATTGAAAATGGTTTTGATAATGTTTTTATCAATGTGTTATTGATATCTTGTGATTGATATGTGGAAATGTTATGTTTCCTTTATGCATGTTTTATGTGATACGATTATGTTATGGTTATTGGGCATTGTCTATGAAGATGGGTGGTTCTGTGATAAACTAAGTGCGAGTCAGCCCGATATAGCTCTCCAATGCATTGGATAATGCGAAGGGGTTAAACGCTAAGTTTTCTCTGAAGATATTTAGGGAATACACTATGATGGGTATTCCAAACGTAACCATGAGGGTTAATCCCTACGTAAGAATGTTTTGAATGCCTTTAAAGTTACCTTTATGTCTTATGATTTCTATTGAGTTATGCATAAATCTTATGATTTCATGAGGTATGTTAAATTTCTGATGTTTTATGAGTAAATTATGATTTCATTGATTCTTATGTATACATGGACTAATGTTTTCTTTCTATATTGTTATAACCCTTACTAAGCTTTTTATACTCATCCCACGTTTTTTTTGAATTTTTTTTCACAGGACATTAAGTGGAAGGGTCAAGGATGGGATTAAGGAAATGTATTGTTGTCTAAAACAAGGAACTTGACATGACTCTTTTGTTCAAGAGTTTTTATTTTGTGAAAACAAATGGAAACTGGGTAGATATTTCTACATTGTAATCTTTGAGATGTAATAGTTAAGTCCTAATTCTCTAAAACTCTAAACATGAAAAGATCCTCAATGAGAATTATTCAATTTAATTCAAGAATATATAATGTTTTAAGGTTGGGTCCTTATAGTTGGTATCAGAGGACGGTTTAGATAACTTTAGAGGTTAGAATGTTGTTTAAGCATAAGTGACAAGTTGTGTATAACCACAATGGTTATTATATTAGATAGAGTCATTGTTATTTATGAAGGTTGGAATGAGTTTAAGATAACTTGGTTAATTATATCTTAGTGTTTATCTTCCTCTTTAGTTCATGAGGATTTTGTTGATATACTCACACTGACCTTTTTGGTTTTAGTAAATGGATGGATCTAGAAGGCACCAAAGTGACAATGGTTTTGAATTAAACTGTGGTGGTTCTTTGATTAAGAGACTGGATGAAATGGGGGATTCAATGAGAAATATCATGGTTATTCTAAACCAACTATCAGGAGTCATGATCAAACACTTGAACCTTGGTGAGTTCTCTAATGCATCATGTATGAGAGAACCAACTCGATGTGGAAGTTCAGGTAATAATTATAAAGGTAACCATTATGGTTTATATGATCCTTACTGTTGAGGTATTTATGGGGTACTATATGATATGATGGAATATGAAAGGCATGAGATAAACTTGAGGTAAAATTATGTTATGGTTATTTTTGAAGATTTTATCGCTTCTTGGGGAATGTTATAAGAATTATGTAGTTTTTTAAAAAGGACAACACATAGACCATGTGACAACCTGTCGTGATGGACGAAGCTGCGGGAATCGAACCCACAACCAAAGTGCGACTGGTATTTATCGCCTACCACTGGACTACGTGAAGTCCCTGGTTAGTTTGACAAATTATTTTTATTTAGATGATCTTATGAATCTAGAATAAGTTGATTTTGGGTTTTCTATGGAAATTATTAACCTATCAAGGAGGATTTGTGATTAGGTAAATTACTTTTCAGTATGAGACTTTAAGATTAACTGATGTTATTTGGAGATAAATGTTAAGATTTACCTTGGAAGACTATGTGATTAAATCCTTCGGAGATTTGGGTTTCAATCATAGTTTGGTTTATCTTTGAAATATTTTATGGATATATGATTATTGAATTGTCTTTGTCAAACTTTGGATAATGTTTGACAAATTTTGGAGATTAAGAGTAGAATTTCTTTTTATAAAGGAGTATCCTTTTTGGGTATTATCAGATCTCGTACTACCAATTTTCGTTTTGGTTTTGGTATAAGGACATGGGAAGTATATAGTTCTCTTTTGTGGATTAGGTGATTCTCTAGAAGTTTATTATAGTTCTCTTAATGTGAACAAGTTATCCTAAATACTCATCTTTTGGGGAAAATATGAATTTTTGTAAGAAATCTAGAAAAAGTTGACAGTAAACATGACAAGTAAGTATGTTTCCTTATGTTTTAGTTAACAACGTAAATAAATTCCTCAATGAAATGTAATTTAAAACAAAAATGTTGTCTGTTAATTTTTCAAACTGGGGAATCAAATACCGTTTAACCCATCATAATTTTGTGATATCCTGGTGGTTAACATTCTCCTAATCATGTTTTCTATCAATCTCCATCAGAACAAGACCCTTTTTTCTCTTTCATGTCCGTGTTTTCCTACATAAAATCCTAGTATAGGTTAACTTGGGTGACATTTGTACTTATCTCTCTTTATTTTAACGTCATAGTTTCATTGACTCTTGTTCCGATGTGGGACTGTCAATGAAGTTTCCGAGCCCAATTTTAAAATTGTGAGGACGCAATTCCCAAAAGGGGGAAGGATGTAACATCCCAGGTAAACAAATAATATTACATTCTCATATTTATCAATATTTGTGGATAAAATGTTAATATTAATTTAAAGGGAATGCTATGCTTGATGGCGTACCCAATACGTAACAACGATTTTCTTTGAAATCATACATTGCACACTAATAATATAATAATATTATTTCAAATAGTTAATGCCTAGCCATTGTAATGGCGGGAATGAACAGAAATAACTAAAAAATGATTACATATGTCTATTAAATATTTTTACATTTATCCAATAAATTTTAGAGGCTTAAAATGCAAATGAATACAATTTTAAGAATAAAAACTCTAATATTTTTAAAAGATTGTTTTACCGCCTTTTGATGGTGAACCTTTTATAAATCCAACTTTTGAAAATTTTATAAGATTTATTAGTCAAAATAAACTTATTCTTTAGAATTGGGATATTGAAATTTATATTGGATAAATTTTTGGTATATTTCTGACAAATGTTTATTTTTTAATGAATAGTGAAATACTGCATTTTTCTTCAAAACTAGTTTTTCATCTAATTTCATTATATTAATAGATTATCTTATTTAATTGTTTTAAATTGTAATTATAAAATATTTTTACCATTTAATTCAATGGTGTTCATTAGAATTAATTTCACTTTGAAAATGGACATAAACAAGTGTCAATCTTTTGATAGATATTGTTTCTCAAAAACCCGCTATTTATTTTGACAGCGTGAATTAACTATATGATTTATTAATGAAACTTATATGTTTTGAATTTTAAAAAATGGACATAATTTCTGAATTTTGAATATAAAATATAGATTTGGGTTAATTTTTGGTATTTTTCTGATAATGTCTTTTTTTAATGAATAGTGAAAAATACAGCTTTTTAATTCAAAACTGCTTTTTCATTCAATTTATTTATATATTTAGATTGTCATTTTAATTGTTTTTAAAGTATAATTGAATTATTTTTTTATCACTTAATACAATGTTTTACATTGGAAGTAATTTCACTTTTCAATTTGATGTAAAAACAAGTCAATCTTTTGATAAATGTTACTTCTTAAAAACCCGTCTTTTGTTTTGACAACGGGGTTTACATTTAAATTAATTACTACAATTTCTTTGTTTTGAATTTTATAAAATAGATTACATATTTTAAATCATAAGGTCCAAATTATTTAATTAAGACTCTATTGTTTTTGGACATTATGAATAGTAACGACGGTAATTATCTTTAATTATCGTGATTAATTAGTAATCGGGTAGTTAAGGGTAATAAAATAATATCATAATAATAACAAATGACCCCAAAATGTGTCCTAATTATAATGGTTGTGTCATGGCCGACCATGGGATTCCTTGTGACAAACTTTGGGACCCCATGGAATCACTTTTGGGGTGATAGTGACACTTTTGAATTTTATGTTTTTAAAAGGAAAGTATAACCAAAGTATGTATCACCCAAGTAAAAAAAATTAGTTTTGTATGTGTAAATGATATCTTGGACTATAAATTGTCATTATAATGATAAAAATATTTCCTAAATCATATAATTTTTTAAATAATTTTTAGACATTAAATAAATTAATTTATTTATGACACCATGATGATGAATCGATTATCTCATTATTGAACGATTTAAATAAAATGAAACGATAATGTAAAATATAAGCCATAAACTTGTCTAAAACCTATTATATGAGTATATTTAGAACCCTTGTCACTTTATACTCGAAATATATAAATGTGGGGCCTTTAAAATCCGAAACTCATTTTGATATAAAGTAACATTTCTTGACTTTCCAAGAGTGCCCCCCTCCCTCTTATCAAAGGGCCCCACCACTACCTCCTTACCCACACCTCTCAAGAAATTTGATCGACCAAAATCTACTGATTATATCTCTCCCCATCGTTATCTTCATCCTAGAAGCCTTACCTTAGGCAGAAATCTCTTCAAGAAACCATGTTGGTTCAAACCAAAGAGAGTTACCCGGTTTAAAGGTAATGTCCTCTCTTATGTTCTTTTGTTTTGTTTTTCTTTTCCAACCCCTAAACTCTTTTTATTCCTTTATTTTGTAACAAAACTAGTATATTAAATATACTAGTATGTTTTTATGATAAGTATTAGATCTACACTTACACACACCTCTGTCAAATGGTTAAACAACATACTGTTTCCGTGGATGGCGAATTACTGCCTCACAGAACGATGATTGTTCTATCTTCTCCTACCACCTCTCATGGTGGTCATAATTATGGAACTATATTTATTTATGATATATATTTTATTTATTTACTCTCTAAGATTATTTATTTTACATTTAAAACATACATTTATTCTTTGCATGTTGTGAAAATGCGATAATTACATTTGAGGAAGTGTGGACTACCTCCCCCTCAAGTGATGTGACTCGTTCATGCAATACATGGAATGTATAAATAATAAAATTAATGAACTTATGTGAACTATATAAAATATATATTATACTGTAATTATAATATATATATATATCTATCTAATTTAGTTTTAATTTCATTAAATACGAAATAGAAATGAAAGTAGCGTTCATGCGTACGTACGACTTACCGTCTCCATGAATGGTGCATTTCATTTCTTAAATGTTATGTAATATTATAAATTAAAGTATTTAATGGATATATATGATATATATGATATCAAAATCATGAATATTATTCTGGATATAATGGATGTTTTACCACATGAACAACATGTAATTATATGATGTTTATTTTTGACTCAACTACTAATGATCGAAAAAACGACCGTTATTAACTTAAATAAATACACAATGTTCAAAAAATGGTAATAAGTGATATAAAAGGAATAATTAACTTAAAAATAAGTTCTTAATCAAGTGGGAATTAACTCTAGTTTATTATTCAGGAGATTAAAGAACGATCGAGTCAAATCGGACACGAGGTAAGGGATCCTACCTCTCTCTTTCTTTTTAAGTACTCTCTTTTATGTCATTTGTTTTAAGCTCATATTTATTATGTTTGGGAATGTTATTTTATATTAATCATTCTGTAATTTGTATTTTCATATGATTAGAGACCCTATTTTATTTCATAAATCCATTTTTTTGAAGTTTTAAGTGGCGTTGTTAGGCTGCCAAGTTTTCATAAGGCATTTTTCATCTCACATTTGTTCCCATGAGATTTATGAAACATTTTCCACTATTTCCTTTGAGTGGTGTATGTAATAACCATTATTTGACTCTTTTTGTAATAAAATTTCTTTTATGGTTATTTACGTCAACTTTTTACGGTCCTTCTTTCATGGGGTGAACGTTTCGAAAGTTACCCAAATCGGTAAAGGAACCTTTCACCCTCCTCTTTTTTGAAAAGTCTTATTTTTGTTAGGTCTTTTAATTTAAATCTTCTTATATTGAGATATGTTATTATATATCCTTATTGCTGTAAATGATATTTCCAAGTGATTAGATACCCTTTTTATCTCTCATCATCTCATTTTATGAATTTTAAAATGACGTCATTAGGCTGTCAAATTTCTTTAAGGGAACTTCTTAAGCCAATTTCAATTCTTTGGGTTAATCATCTACTTCATGATTATGTTGTACTATGAATATGTGTGGATAACCTCTGATGGTTTTACACATAATATCCTCTTATGTTAGGGGTATTTATATTTTCCACACATAATCATGTAATTGATTTATCCTTAATCTAAGGATACCGACTTTGTATGGGACTTCGTCTCAATCTCCTTTCATTGAGGCATATTTTGTTTTATACACAACATTATTTTATATGGTGTATAACCCCCTTTGACTTTTACGTTTATTCAAAAGGAATCATTTTTATACGAAGTGTTTTACTAAACGACAAAATGGAATTTTTTTTCTCATACGTATGCGGCGACAACAACTTCTCCGCCGCCATGACCATTATTTGAGATTCAGCTTCCTCTACAAGCCATAACTTTTCTTTAAAAGAAAAATAAATACCATGTTTTACTTTTATTTTATTTTGGTATTGAAAATGGTTATGATAAATTTTTTATCAATTTTTTATTGATATCTTGTGATTGAAATGTGTAAATGTTATGTTTCCTTTATGCATGTTTTATGCGATACGATTATGTTATGGTTCTTGGGCATTGTCTATGATGATGGGTGGCTCTGTGATAAACTAATGGAGGGTGAGCCTGATAAATCTCTCCAATGCATTGGGTAATTCTAAGGGGTTAAACACTAAGGTTTCACCGAAGAGATTTAGGGAATACATTGTGATGGGAATTCCAAACGTAACCATGAGGGTTACTCCCTATGTAAGAATGTTATGAATGCCTCAAGTTACCTTTATGTCCTATGATTTCTATTGAGTTATGCATAAACATTATCATTTCATGAGGTATGTTACATTTCATATGTTTTATGAGTAAAGTGAGATTTCATTGATTCTTATGTATACATGGACTAATGTTTTTATTCTGTATTGTTATAACCCTTACTGAGCTTTTTATGCTCATCCCAAGTTTTTTGAAATGTTTTTCACAGGACATAAAGTGGAATAGGGTCAAGGATGGGATCAATGAAATGTCATGCTGTATAAAACAAGGAACTAGACATGACTCTTTTGTTCAACAGTTTTTATTTTTTGAAAAAAATGGAAACTGAGTAGATGTGTCTACTTTGTAATCTTTGAGATGTAATAGTTAAGTCCTAATTCCCTAAAACTCTAAACCTAAAAAGATCCTCAATATGAATTATTCAATTTAATTCAATAATATGTAATGTTTTAAGGTTAGGTCCTTATACCTAGAGTTTTCATTGGTTTCTATATGAGGGTCATGAGTGTTTGAGGTATAATCTATAAGATAGGGAATGCTTAAAGTGGCACATAGTTTTTCTGAAACTATATGACCCTTTAACAAAAATTGTGTGGCCTGATCATTGGAGTTATGGGTGTCGCATAGTTTGGTCTAACTGTGTGCATCAAGGAACACTACCATGAACCCAACTATAGATCTTGGATAGAGGATACATGCGTTGTTTTTTCATAGTTTGTTCTCGGTCTCCTAAATTGTGCACATGAATTGTGTTACCTCCCTCCTTAGGTAGTGGGTTGATAATCGTTGCCATACAGTTTGGGCAACCATGAATCCAAACCATGAAATTCATTAAAAGGAGTAGAATTATCATTTTCCCCTATTTTATTTAAACCTTATCCTACTATATTCCATCTCAGTAGTGTGTAGAACCTTCCCTCTCCTATGGTTCTCCTCCACTCCTCTCATAAGCATAAAGATATCTCCCTCATCCATTCTCCGGATAGACCACTATCTGTATCATTTGAAGCATGATAGTAATATCTTCATTCAACTATCTCAATTTATAGTTTATATTCCCCTCATCTAATCTATTTTTGTGAAACCTAATTCACCCTATTTTATGGTGTTCATCTATTTCTTTGATTTCTCTTAATATGGACCCAATCAAGCCTCATTATTGGACGTCTAGGTCAACTATGGTATAAGGTAGGTGGTTTACAACTTCCCCCCTCAACGTCATAGTGTTTTATAATTTATATCATGGTGTCGTATTCTTGTATTTTTCTTTTACATTTCCAAAATGAGATATTTGATTTGTTGAACTGAATTCATTATGTTTAGTGGACATTGTTAATAAAATGGTTCATATTAATGTCCATGAACCTCAAAATGGAATATCCCTAACGGTATAACCATTGAATTATTTTAATTAATTATTGGTTTTCTGATAAAACCCCTTGTTGAGGTCCACTATATTGGAAAATATAAACATGTCATTTAAATGAACAGTGGGAGAATGTGACACCCTATAGGATTCCCCTTATCCACCAAACCATATTCTAAGTGGTTATGGACTTCCACTTATGAGTCATGATTGATGCTTTTATATAGAATCAATGGTAGGATGAACTACATTATATAATTTCATGAATAGTGTTATCTTCTATGGGAAGACCAGATAGTCTTATTATATTAAATCAATGCTTATTATTTATTGATAATAGAATGTACAATTTTATTAATTAAAGGACATGTTTGTGGGAATGGACTTCTTTTAGTTTTCTTGGGTTGAGTTATAGCATGCTTAAGTATGAGTCTAACTTTTGGTATAGTTGATATGATTAATTTTTTTGGACTTCCTTCTTGATAGAAGTTAATTCTATAAGTGAATAAATAATTTTTAGACACCTCGAGTAACACTCACTTTTCCATTTCTACAAAAAAGCAATAATGGGCTCATGTTTGGATAAGACTTTATGATGAGAGAGATATAATATATGTGTTGGAAGGGATCTTTGTGAGGGTTATTTACCTACACATGAGAGATATTAGTTCTCTAGGGAGAACCCTTGCATGGGGTTGGTAAAAATATAGTGAAACCATACCAAAAGTGATACTCAGACCCTTTTCTGAGATAGCTAGGATGGGCTTAGAAGGTACATGTTTTACTTAATGTTGAGACTGAAACATGGGATTCCATTTATCGATTACCATATATGGAATCCTTTGGTTTTGTATAACCTTTATGCTCTAGGTTCAATTATTGGGTTTATTTATAAGGTTCTCCAGAGATGGGATCATGAATCCATTTAATTGAATATGAGAGATGAATCTTTCATTTAAATTAAAAAATAATTACTTAAATGTAAACGACAAAAAATATATAGATTATTTTCAATGAATTAATCTACTAGAAAAAATCCAATGCGTGGGATTGGAATTTATTATTACTAAGTAATCCTAACCTATTATTACACCTTATCGTATTTTTATATATTGGAACTAGTCAATATAAATTCTGAACTAGGCCGAAGTAGGTACTGTATGTTGTATGTTTCTTATGAACCTGAACTGACTTTATTATTTTTCCTATTTTATTCATTTTTATCTTTACCTATCATACATGTAAAATATTTCACAATATATACACCAACTATATTGTTCATTAAATTGTGTTGTTTGTGGCCTTCTGAGTATATATCACACCCTTCTTGGGCTGCTATTGCACTGGGGTAACTGAGAAGATATTCTTGTTTTCAATTCTATGGTTTGTTGCTTGTATTGAGAATTTTACATGGGATCTTATGGAACAGGACTGAGTTAGTACTCAGTATGGTCATGGATATCACCTTAAGAGTTTGTTTCTTTCTCTAATTTATGTATTGTAATTTTTATACTATTGTATTTTAACTTCTTATACTTGCAGCGCATTTTACCTAGTTAATCTTGTCGTATCACATATACATGAATGCATAGTTTTACATTGTTGGCTATGTCCATTTTATTCACGTGTTATATTTATATTCTAATGGTTTCCATTTATTATTATTTCATCTACCAGTTTATATTCATTTCTATATGATTATACCATAAAACCGCTCTAATAATGAGGGTATAGTATCCACATTGTACCTCCCTTTGACCCTCATTGTTACTCGACAACCTCTAGTATATGGGGAGGTGCGCTTGAGGCATTGTGAAGATCATTCCGGCCACTAGTTTCATAGTACGTCATGTCAAGACATTGAAAAGTTGTATAAAATGTTATTTTCCTTTGTCTTTCTATTTTGGGCTAGTAGATAAGAGGCTAGGAATGTGCCACCACTTTGTAAATTGTTGTTCCTATGTGTGATAAACCCACGTATTGGGATAATACCATGTGGTCAGGGATGATATTGTTATTCACGCTATTCATTATTACAGTTGATTTGGATTTCACCATGGTTGATTGGTGTAACTTTTTTGGTTTACTGATTTATGGGATTTCAGTATTTACCCTTGGACTGTTATGTCAAGAAATGATCATTACATGAATCATTATAGGTACATAGGAATTCACATTCCATGAATATGTCATTCCAAGAATATTTCATTGCTAGGTTGTTTGCTATTTATTGATGTTCCTTGCATGTTTTATTACATTCCTTTTATATTTCATATTATAAATTTTAATAACATGGTTAGTTTTTACCAACTCAGCTATTTTATCATCATTTTATTGTAATTTATTTATCTTTCTCTACTTATATTCCATGTTTGAGTGTTTAATACTTATGTAGATGCTTTCTGTACTTATTTTTTATGCTTGTATTTATTTAGAATGTCTACATGTACATGTCACTATGTTAATCATTGCAAGTTAATTATTTTTTAATCCCATATTCTTACCCTGATTAGATGATAAATTAGTACTCTTTTCTCATATTCTATGCTCTTAAGAATATTCAGCATGTTTCTTTTTTATTTACTTTTTATGGTGTCATGTCATTAAAAAAATTATAATGAAAAGGTGGTTTAAATAAAATGTTAGAATCAATCTAAGTAGTGTTTTCTTACATAGACTTATAGTGACATTCTATTTTAAAAACAATTCATGATATGTTTGAGACCTGAACCATTTGTTGTAGGGGATTGAGCATACTTCTTGTGATTAAATAGAATCCAATTTTAAATTTAAAAAGTGCATGGACACTTTATAAATTAAATAATGGTGTCCCGTATAATCGAACCCTCTCTTTCTGAATACTATATATATGTAAACTATTTTATAAATGTAAAATATGTAGAATTTATATATTAAAATTAATTTGTTCCTTTAATAAGGACTATAATTCTATTACTCAGTAATGATGACCGGTATAATAAATACATAAATTCACAAATGTAACAAAGTATATCAGTTAGGGAATATTTTTCATGAGAGTTATTTTACTCGAATATAGTAGTTTGTCCTTGATTACTTAAAATTATGAGTTATAACCCATTAATGGTTCTTTAAAATATGATATTGATTTACTTTAAAGGGACCCAGGTAGGTCTCTCTATCTCTTATGTATTAGTATTAAATCCATGTGGGATATTTATTCCTTATGGTGTTAGACATTTAAAGTATTTTCAATAGCCTATAGGGATATACATATATATATATGTATGGTGGGATATTACTTCATTGGTGCCTCCTTGATTAATAAAATACCTTTTCACTTCTTTTTAACTATGCTTATATAAGGCATTAGTTAATTAAAATATAAATTTCAACCTAAATGGTATTTTCCTCAATTGATTTCAATTGAGTTTTTATTTAACAGATAAAATTGTGAAATATTGTAAATAAAATATTGATGTTTAAAATGGGTCTTGTATAATCAATAGCCAAATTATGGCATGGTTTCAGTAAATAAAATAATTTTTACAAGATATGTTTAATTGAATTTCATGTGTGAATTTTGTAATTTTTTAAATAATGTAACTCTTATAAATGTTTCCCCAAAAAGTATATGATATTATTTTGAGCATTTAAAATACTTACATAATTAAATGTATATTAATGTAATGACTCAAAACAAAACCATAAGTGGTGTTCTTAGCATCAACCCTTCAGTAAGAGAAGATTAATTTTTCCTATGTGTGGAATTAGAATGGGATCATAAGAGTTTCCCATTTTCCTCTTCTTTTGTGGTTTGAAATTAGGAGATACTCAATATGTCCATGTGGCCTTTTTCAGCATCACCTTGCCTTAGGGTCAACACCTTCTGCTTCGATTAGGAGCTATCCTGGGGTAGGTAGCACCCTTTGAACCATAAGGATCTTGCTAGATACTTGTGAATATGTTTTTAGTGTGTATGTTTGAGTTCTATAGTCCCGTATAAGACTCCTTTTTTTCTAAAAAGACACATTTTTCTTGACTGGTGGTTGTGTGTTAGTTTAACCCCTTCCTACGGGAATGAGCATCATATAATGCATAGTTTTACTGGGTTACTCATGCCTCGGGCATGGATACCCTCTTACTAGGTCATGTGGCCCTTCTTATTCTTATATTTCAGTGTTGGGTGACTTGGGAGGTCATTTCCTTACCTTTAATTCACATGGGGTGGTGTTAATTTAAGTTATTTCTTTTTGTGGGCCATTATATAGTCGAATGCATCGAGTGATAAGCCTACAGATAGTATCAAGAATATTCCATTTTCTAGTGAATCCTTGTGGTAGTATGTGTTGATACATGTGGTACTGTAAAGTTTCAAAAAATGGAAAATAATACTATTTGAGTTGATGCTTATTCATTTAATCATTATATTTAACACTTTAATCATTGATCCTATCCGGTGTAGAGTGGCATGGGCATTAAGTGAGTCAGGATTTTCACAATTCTGATGATGATATTATTAAAAGGGATCTGGTGTTTTAACAAGATTTTTATATTTTTTTGTCTTGTATGCCTAATGTTATAGTGCATGTTGGCCTAAATCAGGATAAATTTCATGAAACCATTTAGATTAAATAGTGAAATCATTATTTTAAGAGGTTATTCTATCTCTTCTTTTTGATTAATGTATGCAGAAAGCTTTTTGGCCATGTCCAAGAACCATTATTAGTGGTCGATAGAGAGTGTTATGTTGGATGAGATACCTTTCGTAGTAAAATTAGATTATGAAAACACTCATATTGACTATTTAGAAATGGTCAGTTCTCCCATTTAATTCCCTTGAGTCTAGTCAGTTTCAATCTATGATGATGCTTGTAAGGAAGGACGAAAATGGAATGCTCGGTTGTGTATAAATCATTTAAAGACACTGTTAGTTAGAGATGGAATTTAGTGGTTGTGCTTAAGTAATCACAGGATTCCTTAGGTGGTAAGGGAATCATTTTTAATTAACAACAACGTGTCTACAGGTGAATCTGAGCTTCTCTAAAATATTTGGCTCAAGGTGGGTTGGCTTTCTTTTATTCTGCAAATTTGGGTTATGGTTGGTCTAGAACCGTACTGAACACTTCATATTTATGTATATGGAGTGTATCAAACCCCTTTTAGATATCATTTAAATCCTATTAGATTACTCATCATTTACAGACGAGCATGTCACCCTCTTGACATCATTTGAGTACACTAAGAGGGAATCTGTTATAAATTGAACTAAATATTTTAAAAACCATTGGTCTAATTATGTAGTCTCAATCAAAATTGCACTCTAGAAGAATGTTTTTTATTCAATCATGGTTTTTCATGAGTGAAACTTGGGTTCCCAAGTAATATCTCTTTAGATAGACTCATGGACACCATCAGTTTTTTTATTCGATCTCCAGGAAGATTCATCTTTAATAATAGTTACTGTTCTTGCTATTTGGACATTTAGATTTTCACAAATGCATCTCTTGTGAACATAAGTGTATAAACTACCTTGTAATAACTCCTTAGAATCGTGTTGGTGGTTCTGAGGATACCCTTAATATTCATCGATCTCAGATGGGATGTTTTGAGGGTGGAGACCCACGTGTGCTTGATTTTGTATACATCCATGTTCATGAGGAAGCATGACAGCTTAAATCAGCGTCTGGGCTAGAGACATCATTGAAATATTGATATGGTCTTCAATGAGAATTCTTGGAGAATTTTTTATGGGTATTCATTTAATGTCATTGATTCTATTTTTCTAAATACACCATCCTTATAAGGTGAGTGTTTTGAGGATAGTCTCCCAAATATAGTTTGACTTGATATCACTCTCTTATCATATTTATTTAGTGAGGAACCAATTTGGGCATGTCATTAGTTTGAGGTGAGTGCAGTGTGGTTTGTCCAAGGATTTTATGAAGATCCAGGTCTACTTATCTAAATGCGTTTTTATGGATTTTACCATTCATCCAATCAGGAAAAAAATACTTCCAAGAGAATAATTAGATCACCAAGGGAATGTATAAAAAGATAATTCTGATGGTGGAGATTCCATGACTCGGAATTGGCCATTTAATTGATGGAAGTAGAGCAATAGAAGTTCCATATTCTAGTCAACTAAAGATTAGATTTTTCGGTCATGTATCATTTTATATGTTCTTAGGTAATCTCCATATTATGTTTTAGTATGGGGTATGAGTATTGGCTTGAGTTTCTATGGCTTATTAAAGATATTATTAATGTTATGCTTGGATATGAATTGGGAATCCAGAAACAAAATGCATCCATTTGAACAATAATTTACTAAGTGAGTATTTTGGGATATTTTTTTTAGTTTCCCCAGGGTTTATATTGGATGAGAAGTTCTAGGGTGAGGAGATTTTAGTGTCATATGTTTTTTGGGTGGGTAAAATTTCCACAGATTTTGAATTTTTTCATTTGGTGGACAATACATTCTTTAGACTAATAATTGGAATGAAATTATGAAATTTGGGATTCTCTAGTATTTTGTTTTTAGACTTATTTGAAGTCCCAAGATGTTTCATGAGTTTCCTGATGTGTTTTGAGGGAAATGGACCTGAAGACTCGAAGCGAGAGAAGACTATAAGGGGAACAACTTTTCTGAAACCGTGCAACACTTCATCAGAAATCATGTGGCCTGCTTAGTGTGGATTGGGGTGTCACGCTATTTGGAATAACCATGTGCACCAGGACACCTAGTTACTCACCCAACTATAGATCTTGGATAGAGGATATATGCATGGTTTTTTGAGGCCCTCTTAATCCTTGTGCATGAACTGTGAGACCTCCCACCATATATAGTGTTATAAGAACAGTTGGCGCACTATTTATCTAATCGTGTGGCCAAACTATGAGCCTAATTAATGGTGTTAAAATTACCATTTTACCCAATTTTCTCAAAAACTTATCCTCGTATTTTCCTTCCTAGTCATTCATAGTGACTCACTTCTCTCATGGAGCTCCTCCTCTCTTCTCTTTGGCATATGGAGATCTACCAAATCTGTTGTTAGAATCGACCATTGTCGGTCTCATTGGATGTGTATGGGTAAGATCTAAATTTCTCTATATCATTCATTATTTATCTTCTCCTCATCTATGCTATTTTACATCCACCGAATTCACCATATTTTTAGGGTGTTCTCGTATTTCATTTATTAATCACAAACCGGACCAAATCAAGCATCGATATTAGACGTGTGTGTCATCCATGGTTTAAGGTATGTGGTGTACAACTTCTTCATCATGTGCTTAATGTTTTATAATTTACGTCTTTGAGCATCACACTAGTCTTTCTGTATGATGATTAATAAATTTGATATTTAATTTGTCGAATTGAATTCCTTATGTTTAGTATCCCTTATTTGTAAAATGGGATATGTTTTTGGTCACAAACCTCAATATGGAACCACCCTAACAGTTCGGCATTTGAATATTTTATTTAATTAGAGGTTTTTATAATAAAAACCTTTATTAAGAAGCGTTGTATTAAAAAATATAAATGTGGCGTTTAAATGAAATGTGGGAGAATGTGACACCCTACATGTTATCCCTCAGCCACCAAAACATCATCTATATGGTTATAGACTTCCTCTTATGGGGGTATTCGTGATGATTTAATATGAAATTTATGGTAGTAGGGATTTCCTTATACAATTTCATGTATGGTGTTATATTCCATGTGAATATGGCCTAGAATTAGTGTATTAAACCAATTATTATTATTTCTTAATTATGGAATGGAAATTTTATTAATTAAATTACATGTTATTGGGAATGTACCTCTTTTAGTGTTCTTGTGTTGAGTTATGTTCTGATCAAGTATGTGGAATCTTTTTGTTATAGTAGAAGTGATTAATAGTTTTCCCCTAATTCTTGATAGAATTTAAATTTATAAATGAATTAATTAATTATATACACCTTGAGTGATACTCAAATTCCTTTTTCATGTTACTCTAAGGATAAGATCATGTGTTGTTGAGACCTTACACTGAGAGTGGTACATTCTATTTTAGGGAATGGCTCTCTATACGAGTTATTTACCAATACATGAGTGATACTGGTTCCCAAGGGAGAACCCATGGATTAGATTGGTAGAAAAATTGGTAAACCATGACACGAGTGACACTCAAACCCCATTTAGAGATACCAGGAATGGGCTCAGAGGGGACATGTTTAAATTTATACCTAGAACGATACTTGATATTCTATTTATGGATTACCATTGCTAGACTCCTTTGGATTTTTATAACTTATACCCTTTTGGGGTAATACTTGTTTTCCATTGTATGGTTTTCCATGGACGGGCTCAGGATTCCATTTAATCGAGTACAAGAGATACCTTTTTTAATATAATGAAAAATTTTTGACATAAACTCAAAGAACCAAAAATGTGTAACTTTTTTTTAAAGTATGAATTCACAATTCCAAATCAGAGGCCTAGGATTAGTCCTTTATTATGACTTAGTTACGATAACCTTTTATTACACCTTATCATATTTGTACAGGTTGAAACTACTTCAAATACCTTTCTGCTTAGGCCGAAGCAAGTATGGACATCCATGTGCCCCTTAGGATCCTAAGATGACTTTGTAATTTTTCCCATTTAATTTATTTATAGATTTACCTTTCATACGCTCACATTATCTTACATCATATATATAGACAAGATTTTTATTTAGACACAGTTGGTTATGGATTACTGAGTATATCTCAAACACTTCTCGAGCCACCATTATTTTTGGGGTAACCAAGAATATGTTCTTGTTCGTAGTTCTATGATTTATTTCTTATGTTGTGCATTGTACATGGTAGATTAGGATCCCAAGACTAACCTAATACTCTGGATTCCCATACAGATATCCTTTAGATCTTTTTTCTACTTCTATTATTTATTTATTGTACTATTCACCCTAATGTATTTTACTTACTTGTACATGTAACATCACATGAATATGCATGAATAGTTGTACACTGTTGGATGCGTCCATTTTTATTTTGTTCTTATATGTATCATCCTTTGGATTTCATTTATTATTATTTATTTTGTTATTTTCTATTGAATTATTTATTATTATGACTTCATTACTCTCTGATATAGAGGTTATATTCTACCAACCATACCTCTATTAGACCCTTGATACTTGTTGGTATCCTCTTGAATATAGGGAGGCACGCTTCAGGCCTTATGGAAACCATTTCGGCAAATGGTTTGTCAGTTGGTCTAGGATGTTACCCGATTGGGACCTAATATTGGTAATGAAATGATAGATATTATTAGATCCATTGATCAAAACATAAGGGAAGCATAATGTCGATATAAAAGTTATTTTGATAATAGTTAAAAGGATCTATAATTAAATTCTTGTAAAAAATTTTATCTATGAATTTCACCATGGATGTAGGTTATTAGATTTGGAAATATATGAAAGTTTTTCCCTAGTTATATTGTCCCTTTTGAAATTCTTGATTGAGAAGGGATTGTGGTTTATCGCCTGAGACTTCAACTGAACCTCACTCAGTTTTGAGATGTGTTCCATGTGTCTTTCATAAGTAATTACATACATGACCCTTTACATTTATTAATCATAGAGTTCATAACACATTAATAATATATTTTTTATGACTAAAAAATGATGGTGATTAATTATCATTAAGATAAATTTCTACAAACTAAGACCACTCACCTAGTAAAATTTTTATTGTGAAACTACTAATTTGAAGATTCTACATGGTAATGTGTGGTTATGATGAGGTATGAGTATCATTAACTAATTGAAAATGTAATTTTTATTACTTGATAAAAATTAATCATAATAAAAATTGTAGATGAAAATGATGAAGTCCAATAGACTCACCCTTGGAAATGAGCTTATAATTATCTCATAGAATGATCATTTTTGAATATAAAATATGTTCCATTACAAGGGTTACTTTTCTAGTGACCATGATAGAAACAAAATTTCCTTCCCTATAGGTATGACCGACCACCCTTCCATGCTCAATAAAAACCCTATGATTCCAAAATAAGTAAATCAAATCCCACATGGGGATACAATTTCCCGAAAGAGCATCCACCAACACCTTCGAGTCTATTTTAACCTCATTGATCTTAATGTTGTCTAACCATAATAACAAATGCATATTGATCAAGGCATGCACTTATTACCATTATGAGTTACTAGGACCGAGGAAATAATTGAAACCCAAAAGAACTAAGCCACTACCATCATGAACAACATTTTCTCCCCTCGTCATTCCGACCATGCATAACCCATCAATGATAATCTTAAACCCAATTGATGGAGGAATAAAACACACCAAATACCCATTTTTTCTATTTCCAATACTCCCTATAATCATGATCACCTGTGGAATTGACATCTTTAGATACGTCACAATGTAATTACAGGGGTCTGAAGCACCATGCTTGGCCATATAGACTTCATCCATACCTATATAAATATGTGGGAGTTTCTCATTCCATCCCCTTAGATATTATTATATTCCCATAAAATACATCATGTAACAAATAAAACTACGAATCTCACATTGTAATCCTTCATTCATAGAGATCCCCCCTAGAACCATGAAAATATAAAATCATTTATGTCCTCTACACACCCTGAATAACTCATTTCTATGTTTTGGAGTGTTGAATTTCGAGGATAAAAATAAATTTAAGTTCAATATAATGTAACACCTTGATTTTTTATTAATGTTTTCAATTTAAATTTAATTTCTTCGATAGCTTTTTTTACACATGAAAACACGTTTTAACGAACCACGATATACTATTAATATTATTATTTAAACATGAACATAATAACATATCCATAATGTTTTTCAATGTGAATAGGAATAACCAAATTTTAAAAATTAATTATAAAGGTTTAGAAAAATAAAATAAATGTATAAATAAATACCAAATTTTTACTTAACTCTTTATATGCTTTGAAAAATATTTTTTTATGAAATAGTGATTTATATTACTTTTTGTGAAAAAATAGTAAAATTTTATATCGAATATTTTAGATAATTTATTTGAACAAATTAACTTCATCTATAAAATCATAATATAAAAATTAGCTTATGGTGAATTTTTTATTATTTTCTAAATGGATAATGTTTTTAGTGAATAGTAAAAAACAATGTTTTATTAAAAACTATTTTTTCTTTTAATGATTTTAAAAAACTATGTCATGTTTAAAGATTTTTTAAATGGAAAATTAGTTATCTAATTTTATTATTATTAAAAATTAAATCCTTGGAATCAAATTATTATTTAAATTTTATATTAAAACAATCTATACTAATAAAGAATTTCTCTTTCAAAAACTTGTTTTTCATCAAGTTTATAAGACTAATTTTAAATTATATTTTTGAAATTCTGTGAATGGAATTTTTTAAAATTAATTCCATATTTTAAATAAGAATAATCAATATCATATTATAATTTCAATTTTTTTTCAAAATTATGTGTAAAAAATGAGGAAATTAATTTGTTTGGCTGAGGTTAAAATCGGTTTACAAAGAGGTTAAACTAAAAAATCAGCGGTAACATGATTTAAAAACTTGTCCAACTATAGTTTTATGACCATATTTGGACCTTATATTACCTAATTTTCTATAATGATACATGTTTTATCCTTTTTCATGTTTATACATTTGGTACCCCTTTTTCTTTTCAAAAATTCTAACTGTGTCCTTTCCCCCGACTTTAAAAGGGAACCCCCTCTCATATACTAATAAAACATTAAAAGCCTTTAATTTTGATAATGAAAACCAAAATAACTTCTTTAATTCCTCAACCACATCCTATAAACCTTATTTTTGTTAGTAAACCCTTCAAATAATGCTTGTGGTGCAAACCTAAGAATGTTGTCTGAAGAAGATGTATTGTTCTTAGCATAGCCTTTTTATTTTATTTCTTATTCTACCTTCTTCAAATAAAAAAATATTTTGATATAATAACATCCATATCTCCTATATATAGATATTTTATTTTGATATATTAACAACCTATATCCATCTACTCTCCTATTAAATTTGAAATTAAATTGTCGATCGTGTGTATGACGAACTACCACCTTTCGAACCCATGTAATTCGATTTCCAAAACCACCTCCCACGGCTGGTGATAGTAATAGATTTAAAATATGTATAAACAATTTCAGATATATTTAAAAATATTTATTAATAATATCACAACTACCTTCTTGCCTTCAAATCTATTAGAAAACAATAATGTCGCTCAGGCGTACATGTAGACCACTGCCTCCATGGAGCGATGTGATACGTTTTTCATTTAATTTTGACATGGATAATAATAATGATATATTTAAGAAATATATAATATATATAATACATATAAATAATTTTGTAATGTTGATATATTATTTACATTTCTCTTCTTCCATTCGTTGAGAAAATGGACACATTATTCAGGCGTATGTAAGGCCTATTGTCTCTATGAACGGTGTGTTTCATTTTAAATCTATTACTTTTATGGATTAATCTAAGTATATATATAATGAAAATATATTATATTTATATCATTTTTAACATTACATAGATTATGTAACCATGATCAAAGTAAAATGATCGAAAATACCAAACCAAAATATTATAAAAAAATGGGGTAGTTATTACCTAGAACATGATATTAACAAGGAATTGTTAATAACCAGGCAATAAAAGGTCATAAGTAAATAATATATGTAATGATATATATGATTATGGTTCTGGAATATATATTTATTATAAAACTATATTTATTATATGGTATCTTCAAACATTTATGAATAAATTCATGACTTGTGGGAGGGGAATTTCATCTCAAATATATCTTATTTGGCTAATATGGTGTGTTATACACCGATATTCTTTTATGAGGTGTATATACATACACAATGACATGTTATATCATGAATTTATTTATTCTAACTATATTAGTAGTTTCATTTGAATTTTTTTCGTTCATGGGGTGTACAATTCAAAAGTTACATAATCCTATAAGAGATTTTCATCTCACTTTTCTTTCGGTGAGACATATGACTTGTACACCACTTGGTTCTTTTGTGTTGTGTATATATTACTCATTAATTTATATTATTATTATTCAGCTAAAAATATGGGATATATTTATCCAAAAAAATTTCTTCCTTCCTGGGGTCTTACGATCCAAAACATACCAAATTGGTAAGAGAATTATGTTACAACCTCATTGTTTATCAAGGTTATTTATTCTTAAGTTCCAATTACTAAATATAAGGATAAATCTCTCTATAAACTCATAAATTTTCTTATAATCAATTTTTTTATTGAAATTATATGTTTTCACTTCATTTTACTCAGTTTCTTACTCAAAATATCAAAATAATATTTTTAATGAAAACTGACATTATTTCTCTATTCAGTAAAAAATATGTTTCCTTTCATGTACATGTTTTCTAAAAATGGTTTAAAGAAATTTTTTAATATTTATAAATTATTGTTTATATACATTTTTACCCATGTTTTAATTTTTACAATATGTTATAAATGAAATATTCTTTTTATTTTCTAAATAAGGCCTTTTGGATTTTACCAGAAATGTGAAAGGAATTTTTATTTTAATATATATGAATGATATTTCTCGCAGAAAGGAACACTCAATGATTTAAAAGTTATTTTTCATGTTTTAAAGTTAATTTTAAAATAAAATGTATGATAAAATGATACCATTATTATTATTTCTATATAATATTTATTTTTTGGATAAAAATATGTTTATGTAAACCATTCCTTTTCCATGGGTTATTTAATGATGAAATTTTTATTGAACATATTTCTTCTCCCATGGGTTATGAAATTATGAAAAGATTATAAAACCCATATCTTTTAATGGGTTCTAATATGATGATTTTTTAATGATATTATTCATCATAAAATTTTTAATTATGTGATGGGTTCCAATGAATTTAGTAAATATGGATAATTCATGAGTTAATTATGTTAGATGCGAATCTCATTTCATGTTCACAATTTCATGCATGGACTTGGTTTTCATGTCCTTAGGATGCATATATGTACCTCATTTTCATGTACAGAATATTTATCATCGACCTAGTTTTCATACCAATAATATTATTTGAGTAATTGATTTGATTTCCTTAAGCTAATGATCAAATATTCCTATATTTATACTCATTCACAATAGTATGAGATTATAATTTTTCAACATTCCTATGTTTGGTTATTCTATCATAGATTATGTTCATTTATTTTCATTATGATTTATATATTATTAAATACCATTATTTATTCTTTGAATCATTTTTTTATTTGTGATATTTGTAGTGTGGTTTTAAAATGTTATTATCAAGTAATCATACCCTTATTCTTATGTTATGTTGATATCTCCCTTGTTTACCCTTACTGGGAATCTCAGATCACCTTTTTTATGTTTTCCTACCTAGGTTATGAAGAATGGTTTTATGTATGGTGTGTATAATAATAGTACTGTGTGGGAAAATAACCATGGGATATATATAACATCATTTAATAAATAATAATATTTTTTGTCCACTCTCCAAAGAAACAAAACCTTTACGGTCCTCATGCATGATTTAGTAAAATGATATGGATATTCACCTATTAAGAAATAATATTTAGGTTTTAGAAGCCTGGTTTGGTACACATAACTTTAAAAATTACCATGAAAGGTTATATAACAATTTTATAGAAATATAAACCTATAATTCTCTTTATTACTAGAATTATAAAAATACAGGTTTTATTTTTTATCAAAACAAGTAGTCAGATAAAATTACTTTTAAAAATTTCTAATGAAATGGTTAAGTCGTACATGTAAAATAAAAATGACATATGAATGTGTTAATATGTTTATAAATGGGGGAAAACATAATAATTTTTTATTTCAATCATGGGGGACAGCCTATATGCTTAAGGTAAAGAGAACAAGAAAACACATTGGATAACCATGTACTCATGGTTTTATTTATAAGGAATCACATTGTCCCATTATTTGATTTGTAAGGGATTTCCATGTCCCATGATTTTATTTAAAAGGGTGAATCATTTTTGGATGATCTGGTTTATAATAGCCAAAAAATCTCCATGATTTTATTTATATGGGAGAACCATTTCCCAAGAATTTTTCTATGATGTAGAAACACTACATAACATAGGTGTGAGGTCCCAGACCTGAATTCCACTTAATGGGTGCCATGATCCTGGTGGGAAACATGGCCTCAACTACATATTACCAAAATCCAGAGGATGTTGACTAGAAGAAAAGTCCTAGGGTGTGTCTGTGGGATGACTATGACCTCCTTTGAAGAGTGTAACACAAAAAAAGGAATATAAAGTAATAGTAAACAGTAGAAGCAATATAAATGATTTAAATAAATATTAGAAGCAAGATGATGCAGTAAATAAATGAGAATAACAATAACTATATCAACTGGAACAATGATGATGTAATATCATTTCACTAGAAAATGGGAAATCATGGATACAAGATAGTAGGCATAATATGTTCCAAAAGTCCAAATAAAACAAATACTACTCCAAGAATCATGGTATCCTACTTGTTCATCTATTATCATGCTTCATCCCATTAGTACACAATCACGTGTTTGAAGTTTTATACTTCCCCTTGTCAATACCTGGAACCATGTAATCTACTCTGAGTACCAAATAGTTCCTCAAGAGGGTGTGAGATAAATCTCAGTGGGACACCACCAACGGTGTCTATAATATCTAGCCAGTGTAATGGAATATAGAAATGTGAAGGCACGCATATATAAATTAAAGCAAGCAGTACTATATTACTAAAAAACCAAGTACCTACTTCTTCCCTCATTTGGTGTATAAACACGTAACCAGTTCATTAATTAAGTAATTTCAATTTAATGTTAATAGGTCCCATTAGTCATATCCAGAACTGACATCACTTTGTGATACTATAATTAGTGAAGGTCCCAAGATGTAACTAGGAAACCTGAAAAGATATCCAATGATGGAGTTCCAGGGTAATAACCAAGGTAACATAAATCTCATATAGTGCTAAATCAGGCGTATCTGAGTCTAGATAAGGGGTAAGAGTGTAATCCAATAGGATTAATCCAAATCATTCTATAATAATTCATCTACCGAGTCAGAGGTGATCGAACAAGGTAAAACAGGGAAAATCAAAGACAGGGCCCTATGGGATTTCACCATGGAACCAACTAGTCAATGATGGATCCAAAGAGTGTATCTAAGGTATCATGTAATAATGAAAAGGACCATACAGTAGTATACCAGGCAGCCAAGGAATTGACAAGAACCAAATTCTTGATGGTATCAACCTAAGAAAACTTCATCCTTGAATCGAAATAGGGTTCCTGAGAACCAAGGTATTCTACTCTATGAATCCAAGTCAATCCATAGTCAGTCCATTCTTATTTCATGTTGAAATCATGTAATAATTCATTTGGCTCAGGTATTTCCATCCAATAGTTTGGATAGGTCTAGTTGAGTTGAGACCATTTATTTATTGGACCAAGCCTTGTCTCCCATTAGTGTGGATAGGCCATATAGCATTTCAACCATTTAATCCAATCATAATTCCCCATTAAGTCATATTCAATTAAAGAGGTTCACTCTGCTACCTTCCATTAACATGGAAATGGGTTCTACAAACATGTAACATTTATTCAATCTCATTTTTTAAGGCCAAGTCATATACTTAGTATATATTCCATTTCACATTTTACATTTAATTATCATTTGGAAGCAATTAAATTAGCCATGTCAAGTGGTGATCAAACATGGTACATGTTGTTAAAAAATTCTCATTAATAACAATACATTTATTATAAGAAGGCTCACCTTTAGGAAGGTCATGAAAAGGTACACCCGAACAGTGGCTCAAAAGTGTCAAGACCCTAAAAAACCAGTTATAACATACCCTTCTACATGAGGAGGATTGAGTTGTGGGTGTAACTGCTAAAAACTAATCACATATTTGGAAATAATGTTACTATTAGATTCTAACAAGTATAATCATGGCATGTAAAATTAAGAAATGGTCCCTGATAGAATCGGTGGGCCCCACACGAACATTCGAAAATCAATGAATTTTAGGGAAAAGTTATAGACCACCCACCTTAGGGTTTTACAATCCTTATCCTCTAGTATTGGGCCTGGATATTCCTCAGATCGAAGTAGATCTAAGAAAAGGTGAAAAACTCTCATTTGATGATAACTAGGTCGAGACATAAAGGGATGAAAAACAGCTAAAGAAGACTCAAGTACTTAATATTGTGCATCCAACATGATGAATGGATGCTCGATCAGATGCTAGATTATAGAGTTCTCTTGATTCCAAGTTTAAATCTTCAAAAATTCCCCCATTGAGAGAGAAATGGGTAAATCATGTATAAACTTGGATTGGGGAGGAAGGGTGGCTTAATTAGATCATTAAGGGAAATTTTAACGTTTTACCCAGAAAATATCCTACGCACGGTTGGTCAAACTATGCTCAAACCATTCGGGATAGCTCTACCCAAATTATTTGTTCTACACAGTTTTTCAAAACATGTGTAAACCGTGCACAGTTAGAACACATGGTCGTGCGCCAACCATGAGAGGTGGTTCAATCCGAAAAAAAAACAACATCTACATGGTTTACTCTAAACCATGATCCATGTCTGTTTTCTCCAAAAAGATGGGTTTCGAGCTTTGAACAATTCCCGAACACTCTCATAACCTTTACTAACTCATTAGGGATCCATAAAAGGTCCAAATTAAAGATTTAGAACCAAAATTAAAGGATCCATACCAGAGTGAAAACTTGTGTTCTTATAGTATTACCCCCTTAAAAGAACCCACTCCTGATATCTCCTTCCAAGGGTAAAAAAACACTATCATAGAATAACTCTATCCATTGAGCATGTACATCGACTTCCCTCTCCCAAGTCTCATCCTATATTCATTATGCTACCATATCAACTGTATGAGAGGAACAGACATGCCTCAAAGAACCTTCATGCTTCGGTCAATGATATATACTAGATACTCCTCAAAGGTAGCATTGACATCTAACTCAACTTCCTCAGGATAAAAGGTATGAGACGGGTCAACATGATATTGGCGAATTTGTGAGAAATGAAAGACATCGTGCATGGCACAGTACCTCTGAGTTAGTAGTCACTGATAAGCTACCAGCTTGACTCTCTCAAGAATATTGAACGGCCCAAAAAATGAGGTGGTAGCTCACCCTGCTTCCTTAACCGTCTATTCCCAAGCATGGGTGATACTCGAAGAAAAACATGATCCAAAACCTCAAACTCATTAGGTTATTGACGACGATCGACATATGATTTCTATTTAGATTGAGAAATATTCACACACTTTATAATCATCTTGACCTATTCTGAAGTCTCCTAAATGGGATGAGGACCTAGTATGGTTGCATAACCTACCTCTTTCTAGCACAAGGGTGAACAACATGGCCTACCATATGAAGTCTCAAAAGGATCCATTTGAATCGTTTCCTGAAAACTGTTATTATAAGCGAACTCAATGAGAGGGATATTATTCTAACAAGAACTGCTTAAATCAAGGTCACAAGCTTGGAGAATATCCTCTATAACTTGTATTGTCTATATATATTGTCCATTAGTTTGAGGGTGAAAAGCTGTGAATTGAATCACCTGAGTCCCCATATATTTCTGAAAACCATACTAGAATTGTGCAGTGAAATAGGATTCCCCATTTTAAATGATAGTACGTGGAACCTCATTTATTCATATGATCTCACAGACATACAATCATCCCAACTAATCAATTGAGAAAGTCACCCATATAGGAATGAAGTGGGATGATTTCGTTAGTCGGTCAATGACTATCCAGATAGCATCACTACCCCTTAGTGACCTAGGTAAGCCAACAACAAAATCCATAGTAACATCCTCACATTTCCATTCCAGGACTAGAAGTTACTGTAACAAGCCTCCAGGTCTCTGGTTTTCTTCATTCACCTACGGACAGGTGGAACACCTCGTGATGAAGCCTGAAATATAACATTTTATTCTAGGCCACCAATATTGGTGTTGCATATCTCAATACATCTTCAATATTATTGGATGAGCTGCCCAATGAGAAGCATGGAACGTTTTCATCAATTACTCTCTAATATCTTGAGGAACACAGATACATCCACATTGACACAATATGTCGTCTCTATCCACATACTAATCTAGAGGTGGGTTATCTCATGATATACTCTCATGGAGAACCAAACCTTCGAGATTTGAAAATTTCCATCTCTTCACCTTCTCATGGAGGGAATAGGTAACTGTTAAGTTTGAGAGGTAATACTGCTTGTGACTATCATGAAAATTCATATGAAGATCAGATAAAAGAACCATTAACTTCCATTCATTATTTGCTTCCTGTATGGCCTATGTTTGAGTTTTCTGACATAGTTCATCAGCGACTACATTTCCCTTTCCAAGCATATAGGAAAGCTCAATATCAAATTATTGTAGATATTTGACCCATCTTTATTGTATGAGGTTCAAGTCACACTAATAAAAGATATACTTGAGTATATTTTGATCTTTATACACCACAAAGTGCTCACCCAATATATAGGGTCTTCGACAACATAAGGCCTGGACTATTGCTGTTAGCTCTAGGTCGTGCATTGGGTTATTTATGTCATGAGGCCCTAATTATTGATATCTATAAGCAATGAATATTTCCTCCTACATCAAAACTACTCCTAAGAAAATTCCTGATGCATCGTAGAAGATTATATAACCTTTACCGGGTTTTGGAAGAATCAGAATCGGTGCTGAGACAAGCCTCCCTTTTTGCTTCTAAAACGATTTCTCACAGGCTTCTGACCACAAGAACTTAACAAATTTCTTTTTATGTCTAGAAAGAAGTTAAAAAAGATGTGAGAAGTCATGTAAGAAACACCAATAATATCTATAGATCCCCAAGAAACTCATGAGATCAAACACATTTTTTGGGATGCTCCTCGGAAACTACAGCACTAACCTTTTCAGGGTCTACAAAAACTCTTGATTCTGATATTATATAACAGAAGAAGTGGACCTTGTCAATCCAGAAGTCACATTTAGAAATCTTTTCATAATGATGATGCTCTCTTAGTGTACTCAAAATGATCTCAGTAAGTTGGTCATGGTTGTTATGATTGCGAGAATACACCAAGATGTATTCCACAAGGACCATAACAAATGAGTCCAGATTGGGGTGGAAAACCCTATTCATCAAAGACATGAAAACACAAGGGCATTCATATGACTGAATGGAATAAAAAGATAATCATACAGACTGTACCTACTACAAAAAGTTGTAAATGATATGTCGGATGGTCTGACACACACCTGATGATAACCTGATCTCAGGTTGATCTTAGAGAACATTTTTTCTCCTGAGAGCTGGTCAAATAGGTAATTTATTCTTGGGAATGGATACCGGTTCTTTACCAAAATCTAGTTCAAAATTATTTAATCCATGAATAGACATAATATTTCTTCCCCCTTCTTGACAATAATCACGGGTGAACCCCATGAGGATGTAATAGGCCGTATAAATCCTTTGGCCTCTAGGTCTTATATCTTCCACTTGAGCTCTTGAAGCTCAGTAGTTACCATCCTTTAAGGAGTAATGGACACTAGAGCTAATCCTCAAAAAATATCTATTTTAAACTCTACCTCTCGATTATGAGGTAATCCAAACAAATAATTAGGAAATAATTCCCTGAAACAATAAACTAACGGAGGGAAATCATATTAATGTAATACCTAATCATCCTTGGGTAGATTGGAAATCTAGGTGGTCACTCCACCGAGCCCATGATTATTCGGTCTAGCTCTCCCAGCCTGGACATCCCACTCACCTTTGAAAAGATAACTATTGCCTTATAGTGATGTAAAAGAAACCTTGCGGTGATAGTAGTCTACAAAGTTGTGATAGTGGACCAACCAATCCATCCCAAGAATGACATCGAAGCTCATCATCTCAGGAACAATGAGATTTTGCAACAAAGGGTAACTACCATCCTCAAGGGGATAGTCCCTGCACTAGCATAAGCCCTCTAACCATATTCCCAATGGTCTATTGAGGGTCATTACACCATAGTGGTACTATATCTGTAGTCCTACAATTTCCATGATAGATACAGAAATGAAAGAGTTTGAAGCATCTGTATCAAATAAAGTAGAAAAAATAGTTGAGGATACTAGAATAGTACCTCCTATTGTAGATGGTCATGTAGTCTAATCCTTCGGTATCAGCATTAAAAAAATGCAACTAACCTGATCTATGTCCTTGTTCAATAGATAGAATAAAACGATAATAACTTCTCTGTTGGCACTGATGGTGATCAGGGGTGGAACTACCAGGGCTACAAACTCCTCCTCGACTAGACCTGCCAGTGCTACTCCAAATCCCCTCCTCACATGGTGAAAAAGAACTTTCTCATATATTTGGATACAATGATAATCCTTTTCCACTCGAAGCTGGTGAAAAAGTCCTGCAAAACCATTGAAGATGACCCATATGGATGCAAGCCCAACACTCCATAGGGTCTCTATCACATTGGTGATTATTATTCCTCAGTCTTCCACATTGATGACACAACATAGAGCTATCAAACTGGATGCTCAGGATACCACTTCCCTGATGAAAGACCTCAATGTAATGTTTCCTGCCATCGGAAGAACTACTGGCGTGACACGAAACTGGTTCGTTCAACTAGATACTCATGCCATCCCTCAGGATACATTCAGTGATAAATTATGGATCAACTATTTTAGAGAATATAGGAAGGTGGAAGACATTAACCTGAGTTCAGATGGAATACTGGAGCCTATAATCAAAATTTCTAGTACGTGAAAGCTTATCACAAGCTAGAAGAGGTGAAAAGTTCTTTAAATCTATGAAACGGGCTTAATATTTAATGACTGACATAAAACCTTGATCGAGATGCATGAACTCTCTTGCTCTGTTAGCTCTTAGTTCTTGAGTAAGGAATTTATCATATATGGTAGTCTAGAAATCAATACATAACATAACCTAATGATGACTGGCCTGGGTAATCACATCCCACCAATGCTTTTCCAAATTCCAAAGCCTATAGGTCGAAAGCTTGACTCTCTGCTCTGTAGAGGTTTCCAGATGATCAAATATGGACATCATCAACTCTATCCAAGACTGAGCATCCTGAGATCTGTAATCCCTTGAAAAAGTAGGAGGATTTTTCTGCTGGAATTCGTAGGTTAGGTCAGCCATTGTCGGTGCAACCTATGGAGAACCTTGCATGGACGACATCAGACATAGTAAACTGTCACGGAATTAGGAATTAGGGCCCAGATCAGGTACAGAAGGTGGTCCCTCGAGTGGAACTCATGGAAGTAAGACTAGAAGCTCAGGTCCCACCATGTCTGTAGTATGGTCATCACCACCCTTCTGGTGGAAAAAACAAGGATGATGTGGATACATTGTTCTACCAATTCCAAGAACACATAATAGAACAAGCTTAGGAGCATAAGATAGAGTCACTAGTAGAAATTGAATATAAAAAAACTCACTACCCAAGTCATACTATCCCAAACTACCCACTTTTATTGACATGTATCAGTTGGTGCTCAAGTATAAGTTTTCATGTCATTTTATAGAATATTTCCAGGCTCACTCCTTTACCATTCATAAACATGGCAAGGTGGGATAAGGATGTGAACCCAATTTATTCTAGATTTTAGGATTCACTTTATAATTGGTATCCATTTCTGAAGAATCAGTTCCCATACACCTATCACTAGAAACGACACCCATTTATTGTATAATATAATGGCTTGACTCGATAAATTACTCCTCCCAATCCATGAGGGCCCACA
The DNA here is from genome assembly GCA_963277665.1 of Viscum album. Taxonomy (NCBI): domain Eukaryota; kingdom Viridiplantae; phylum Streptophyta; class Magnoliopsida; order Santalales; family Viscaceae; genus Viscum; species Viscum album. The sequence continues at coordinate 1,610,173,854 of OY728150.1, forward strand.
CACCTCATGAATTGGGATAGGAAATCACTCGATTGAAGACAATGTAATATAATTACAAGAATCTATCACAACATAAATCAACAATCATAGGAATATCAATTAATTCAATGTAGTGAAATGCACCCATATGGCATGGAAATATGGATGAAATGTGAATTATAAGTGCCTTTAATGATGGAAGTAATATTGCTCCTTTCCCTCATATCATTAGGATAAGGATGAAATAAATTCTAAAACAGAGTAAAAATAAATAACACCATACCGCATGTGCGTCACCCAATTGTGAAATAATGTCAACAATAATAGGAAAAATAAGAACAACAATTGCATTATGGGTAAATTGTATTTAAACCTGAATATTGGTTCATGACACCCAATCACAGCTTTTGACCATGTCTCATACATTTCTACTCTCCAATATACTATCAATAAATAGTAAATCAAAAAAATAAACCTTCCTTTGATACCAATTTGTGATGTCTTGGACTGGGATGCCACTTAATAAGTGCCCCATCCTCGGTGGGCCACAAGTCCTCAAACGTATCTTCCTGAATGCCAGAGGCTGCCAACTAGTAGTGAGGGCCTAGGGTGTGTCTATGGGAAGCCTAGGACCTCATTAGTAGAGTGTAATAAAGTAGAAAGAATATAAATTAAATTAAAATAATACAAGAAATATAAATTATTTAAATAAATAGAGGAAGCAAGCTGATGTAGTAAATAAACGAGAATAACTCTAACTGTATCAACTGGAAAAATGATGATGTAATTTCATGTCACTAGAAAACTAAGAAGAAAGGATACAAGACACAAATAATAATATGTTTCACAAGAAAAGAGGAAACAAAGACTACTACAGGCATCCTGAGATCCTACTTATTCATCTACTATCAAGCACCACCCTATCAGTACGCAATCAACTGATGGAAGTTTTATGCTTCCCCTTTTAAATATCTGTAACAATGTAATCTACTCAGGGTACCAAATGGCACCCAGAGAGCGTGTTAGATAGATATCAGTGGTCCACCACCAATAGTGACTATAACATTTTCCCCATGTAATTTAATGTAGAAATGTTCAAGCACACACATGTAATTTAAAGAAAGTAGTACAATATAACTAAAAACCCAAGTACCTTCTTCAACCCTCAGCTGGTGTCTGAACATGTAACCAATTAATTAATTAAGTAATTACCATTTAATGTTAAAAGGTCACATTAGTCATAGCCATCAGTAACATAACCTCATGATTGTATAAGCACTGAAGGTCCCAAGACATAATAAGGAAACCATATAAGATTTCTGATGAGGGATTTTTAGTGTAATAACCAATGTAATGTAAATCTCATGGAATGCTAAATCAAGAGTCTATGAGTTAATAAAAGGGGTAAGATTGTAATCCAAGGGACATAATCCATGTCATTCCACAATAATAAGCCTACCGAGTCCAAGGTGATCGACCAAGGTAAAACAAGGCTATGTAAAGACAGTGCCCTATGGGATTTCACCATAGAACCTACTAGTCAATGCTGAATCCAAGAAGTATATCTGAGGTATCATCTAATAATAAAAATTAACCAACCGTAGTATAATGGGTATCTGAGGAATAGATAAGAACCGTAGTCTAGGTGGGTATTAACCTAAGAAAATCCCATCCTTGAATTGGAATAGGGTTCCCAAGACCCAAGTTATTCTCCATTCAATATTTAAGGTGACCTTGAGTTAGTACATTCATATTTGATGTTAAAATCATAAAATAATTCATTTGGATGATGTCTGTACTTCCATTAATGTGGATAGGTGGTGTAGAGGTGAAACCATTTATTTATTGATCCAAGTCAAGTTTCCCATTATTGTGGATAGGCCAAGTATCATTGCAACAATTTAATCCAATCATAATTAACCATTAAGTCATATTCAATTAAATAGGTTCACTCCACTACCTTCCATTAAATGGAAAGTGGGATATGGACATGTAACCTTTATTCAATCTCATTTTTATGGCCAAGTCAGGTAATTAGTATACTTTCCATTTCACAGTTGACATTTAATTGTCATTTGGAAGCACTTAACTTAGGAGAGAAAAGTGGTGAGAATACATGGTACATGACATTATGAAATTATCATTAATAATAAGCCATTTATTATATAAAGTCTCACCTTTAGGAAGGTAAAGAAAAGGTACACTCAAATAGTTTCCCAAAAGTGTGAAAACACTAAAAACCCAATTATGGCATAACCTTCAACATGAGGTGGATTAAGTTGAAGGTGTAACCACTGACAACTAATCACATATTTGGAATGAAAATAACCATACAATTCTAACAAGTATAATCATGTAATGTTAATTTAAAAAACGGTCCCCATGGGAATTGGTGGGCCCTGCACAAATATTCTAAAATCAACAATCTTTAGGGAAAAGTTATAGACCACCCACCATTGGGTTGTATAATCCTTCCCCTCCGATATTGGCTGTTGATTTTTCTTGGATCATAGTAGATATATGAAAAGGTGAAAAACGCTCATATGACAATAACTTGGTCGAGAGAGAAAAATAATAAGAACAACTATACAGGACTTGAGTACTTACCGTAGCGTATACAACACATGGAAAGAAGCTCAATCAGATTCCGGATGATGGGGATATCTTGATTTCATGTTTAGATCTTCAAAAAGACCCAAATTGAGAGATAAATGGTTTAATCCCGCAAAACCTCGGATTGGGGAGGATGGGGTGTCTTAATTAGATCATTAAGGAAAATTTGGTCATTATACCCATAAAATATTATACACATAGTTTGTCTACACGGTTTTTCAAACCATGTGCAAACTGCGCAGAAAGGATCTGCCCAAACGGTTTGGTCAGTATGGTTTTTCAAGCTGTGTGAAAACCATGCACAGCTACCTGGGGAAAATTGGCACTCACATGGTTAGGCCACACGACCATGCGCTAACCGTGCTAGGTGATTTTTTCTGAAAAAAAAAACATCTGCATGGTTTACTCTAAACCCTATGCCAAGTATATTTTATTCAAAAAGATGGGTTCCAAGATCCAAAAAAGTATTGAACACCCTCTGAATCTTTAATTACTCATTAGGATTTAATAAAAGGCCCAAATTAAGGATTTAGACTAAAAATTAAAGGATCTATACATGAGTGAAAACTCGGGTTCTTACAATAGGTACTAGTCATAAACTCCCACCCAAGTGCCTCAAAAGGATTCTCGTGATATTTTACTATAAATAATATATTTTTAGTATTTCCAATAATATTATATAAAATCAATACATTTTATAAATATTCCATGTTTAATATAAAAAAAAGTTATTTTTTCTCAAAAAGAATAGGGAAAAAACATTAGAGTAATATTATTTCACAGTGTAATAAACCATGCAATAAGTTCTTTGAAAGACCCAAATACACCTTATCCATTAATGTTTTCTATAAAATTACATCATTAATTTATCATAGAACATAACATGTTGTTATAATAAAACACATTCATATACTTCATTATAAAACCATTTTGGAATAATAAAAATCAAGTTGTATGATACATTAGTAAAAGTGAATAATTTTAGTTTTTTTATAACTATATTACGATATGTTAGGGATTAAATGGGTGAAAAATCATTAATCATTTCATTAAAATTACCATAAATATTATATGAACATTTTATATCATTAAAAAATAATTAAAAATGTGTAATAATCGATGGTTAAATCAATTTATCAAATAGGTACGCAACCTACACCTTCATATCATCATTAATGTAATAAAAATCCAGAAATAACACAATATAATCAAGAAAAACACCCAATAAAATATAAAAGTCTATGATAAAAACATGTTGTTGATTCCTAATATTTAAATTTGGTGTGCGGGGTTAGCCTCTACTACTCTTCCATTCTAGAAAAAATACATTTCCAAAAATAGAATGTTTCACCATCCCATGTGAAATCCCATGAATAGTATCCCTAGGTGTTTAAAAAATTAAGAAATTGAGAACATGGAGGTTTAGAAGAATAAGATAAAGGGGGTATAAGTGGAGGTACAAGTGAATAGTAAGATGAAATTAAGTGATCTTAATGTCCCTTTGTAGAAAAATAATGAAGAAAAAAGGAGGATGAGATACCCTATCTCCATGGTCTATATATGACACCCCATAAAGAGAGAAGAAGGGATATCACCACACTTTAACCAAATAATAATTATTATTATTATTATAGATAATCATTCGGAATAAAAGAATTAGGAAGAAAAACACACAAACACCCACCCAATGGATCTTGGAAAACCCACCCCCCCCCATGGCTGACCCACAACCATTTACTAATGATAATCAAGAAATGTGTTATAATATAAATTATAAACAAATCATAAACAAAATACATATCTTCAAAATTAGAGAAATAAATCAATGGAATTTTTTAGTATTAAATGTAATGTTACGACTTGATCACACTAACACTCATCCGATTTTGGAAAGCATATCGATAGTGACCCCTAAAATTAACCTCTAATAAGACCCTACGTTGAGAATAATGCCAAAGGATATAATAATCACATTATTAGATTCAGTACTATTTATAAAAAAACCCAACACATTAACAGTAAAATACAGTTCTTGACATCCTAAAATAATTGTTTGAAAACATTAACAACCAATAAATGCATGTTAGATCACATAAACAAAGAAAAATAAAACAAACCCAAGTTTCAAAAAAACTCTAATTAAATAATTAATAGGATACTATATATAAAAAATAAACAAAAATAATGTTTCCTCCAACTCCATTTGGACACCATGTACTTTGAAATATTATTTCCCAATAACACCTCAAAAATTATCATGTAAATCTAAAAAATAGATATTGAAAACGGGTTAATATAAAATATATTTTATAGGTTCCTCCTTAAGAACTATCATGTGTTCATTTAGAAATAACATAACAATTAATCAATGATTGAAATAAAAAGAAGATGCTAATTTAGTCCATCCCAAAGGTGACTCAACATTTATCAATGTCTCACCACAATCATACTCTGTAGTAACTATATATATACATATATATATTAGCATATGTATTATGAAAAATAATATATCATAAAGGCACACGTGACCAACTTCCCACTGACTTTACTACCAATAGAGATTAATATATCCCTAAGGTAATAGAACATCCCATAATTAATGTATCAGTGAGATACTATATCATTGTAATGGAGTACAATATATAGTCAGTATGGAATATAGTAGTTAGGAATATAATAAAACATGAACATTGAGGTTCATATATAATCTAATACAACATGGATATTATATCATGATTTATCTAACTCATATTGTGGTTGGATGGAATATGGGGAAAAATTTTGGTCCTTCAATTAAATAATAATATACATACTGATATATATATCCCCCAATATTCTGAGTAAATCAACACATCGATTTTATTGAAATTCCCAAAAAATTAAATTAAGGATATTCTTTTTATTAAACCATATTATTTAAAAAATATCAATTAAGATCTTAACATCTGAGATAGATTTTAAAAATAAAAAAATAGACTATTTTTATAAAAAAATGACCAATTAATTAGTCATGGTTTTTCAAGTGATGGTCGGTCTTCACTTGTGATCATGGGAAATCTAAAAATTTTATTGGTTCTCATCAACATGTCTTGTTTTCAAAAGGCATAATTTTTTCATCATAGATTAATTATGTAATTGATAATTTTTAATAGAGTTTCTATTTAGCATGATAAACCATATCCTAGTATTTTAGACTACATCATGGGGAAAAGAAAAAAGGATCGTTGAAATTTTTCATCATTATGAGAATAATTTAGTAATATGTCGGATTCATTGGTCACTATTCTCAATAAAACGACATTTCAGTTTTGAAAAATATTTCATGTAAAGGAGTGAATATTATTATGGTTTAGTGATTATAGAAGATATAAAAATCATTGGAAGGATATGAACACAACATAGTTTTAATTAGTGGTATAAAATTTTAAAATTTAATGACCTATACAATTTTAAGATGCTCAAAACAATATTTATGGATATTAGATCTTCACTTTAATAATTGAAACTAAGGTGTGGTTCCATACACCACACTTTTTTTGAAAAAAAATTAGAAATATGGGATGATTCTATTAATATGTTTTGATGAATATTTGAAATTGTTTCTAACACATTCATGGAAGAATTCCATAGATTGAATATGTTATTTTTTAAGAAGGGAATAATCTTGAAGTTGACCTATATAATTTTTGGAATTTTTATTTTATTTTATTTTTCAATGTGTTATTGGTTAGTTTTCAATTTCATCATGTAGAATAAAAAGAAAAGGATGAAGAAGCATCCAATGAATTTGTAAATAAAATAAGTAACAGTTTCTTAGTGGCCATGACATAATCAAAAAAAAATGTTCTTCCTTATATAGAAGACATGTACTAAAGATATGAGTGTTATATAATATATTTTAATAAATATAAATTGTTTTCTTCAGTCAACATATTGAATCCCTTGTTATTATAAGTGTTAATAGCCAGCTGACTAGAAGACTAAAGTACTGAGTTTATGAATAAACCATCAAAGGATTTTCTAGCATGGTGAATATTTTTTTACTTTTCTACTCACTTTGGAGAAGATTTTTAATGAGTCCAAAGTGAACCCAAAATACATAGAAAGTGTTTTCAAGTAAATAATACTGAATATTTTTTCATTCATTGTAAGACCATGGGAATAGTGACAAACAGATGTAAAGAAGTGTGATGAATTTATGAAACTATTTTGAAAGTGTCTGAGGGGTTTTTAAAGGTCTAGAGATTACTCTAAAATTATTTGAAGTCAATTTGAGCATGTGTGAGTAAATATAGATTTATAAAGATCACATTAAATTCATTTAGATCTATGTAATTGTATTATTGAGTTTTTTAATGGTAATATAATTTATACAAAGATAATTCCCTTCTGTATAAAGGTTACATGTCATTCATGTATTGGTATTTGTGAATTCCAAGATATATATTTATGGTTCATCACCATAGGAAAAGTTGTGTAAAGGCCATCTAACTGTGAAAGTATGAATTATATATACATAAAGTTCAATGTGAGGATTAATCTGAATCCATGTAAAATTCATTACATTATCTATGTAAGGATAGTATGTAATAGTGTAAAGGCCTTATGATATTTATGTAAGGGTAATCTACAATTTCAATGAGCTGTGTAAGGGTCATCAAAATGTTTTTTAAGGGTAACTGTAGTTGCAAGAAGCATTGTAAGGGTAACTTCTATGATTTCTAGAATTAATATTCTAATTATGAAATTCAAATGGGGTTATTCTTAAGATGCACATTGATGTTTTAAACATGACAACCACTCAAAAGTTGAGTAATTTGTGCTCAGTGAATGATAATCTGACCTTTAAGAATGTGAAAAATATTATCAATAAAGGGATGAGTTTTCAATAAAAAAGTGATTGAATTGATATTTATTCAGATTACCAAATATGGAAATGTGGAAAACAATACGATTTTTGAGTTGTTATTTATGTTTCTATATATCATAAAGAAAATTGTGAATCAATCTAGAGCATAGTTATAAATATTTATGTTCAGATACTGATTAGATTTTTTACATTCATCCTAAATTGGTATATACTCAATATTAGAGGGCTAATTTACTTTTAAATTATCTATGTAAAAAAAATTATTTATTGTATGTTTTTATATAGTAGTTATGATTTAATTATTTAGTGAATGTGAGTGTAATATTCTTATATGAAGAGTATCAATGATTCTTGAAGAGTTAGAGAGGACTTACTATGTCAAGATGAAGAGAGATAGAAATAAGAAGAAAAGTGAATGGTGTTTCAATCATTTACCATGATAAATTCAATGATGTAAAAAATGAAAATATGATATATTGGGAAACCCAAATAAAATAGGTTGAGAAAAGACAAGATAATATAATAACAGTAATTGTGAATATAAATTATATTTTTTATTTTATATATATAAACATATAGAAAATATTTATAAGAGAATAACATATAAAAATAATAGGATATAAAAATAGAGTTCAGCTGAGAAGAACTAAGATTTTTGTTGTGGGTGAAAAATATACATAACTCTCGATGGATAAAAAGAAAAGTGGCCTGATTCCACACTAGAAATATTCACTATATGGGTATCAAAGTGTAAGGATGAATAAGATCCTATGAAACTCAATATTATTGGAGCTGAGAAGAATAATAAAGAAGATTTTTTTTGACTTTGTATTATGACTTTATTGGATGTAAATGTAAAAAATTCAATGAGAGGATATGAATTGGGTGAAGAAGATTGAATCCAACGATGAATAGAGATTGAGTTATGCCAATTTTCTTTTCATGTTAAAGGAGAAGAACCCAGCTCTTAGAAATAGGTGGCACAATTGTTTCTTTAGAATAATAGTATCAATATATTATTGATCAGATCATCATGTAATTAATAATTACTAAATATTATACAATACTTTTCTATAATAATCACTTAATATTTGGAAAACCTCAAGAATCCTGAAAGGATTCAGACACTATACCTTTATAGGATAGATTAAACATGCTATATTTAAAAACTATTTAACATGTTTCAAATTTATGGTGCCTAAAGTGGAGTTGGTGTGAACAGAGATGGATTAATATTGATTTATGAAGTGTTTCAACTAGGGTGGGAGATGATTTCATAGGAATACAATATTTTTGGTATTTTATATTCTAGAAAACCTTATAGAAATTCTTAATATAGTTGGGGTAATTTTAGTAATTTTTATAATTATTTGAAGAATTAAAAATATGATTCGTGGTGAAAAGATATGAATATAATTTAATTTGAAAAATTTGTGAGTTAATATATAGAATATTTAGAATCACTATACTCAAGATGAAATTAAGGTAATGGGAAAAAAATACTATGTGAAATTCTTATAAAATAATTTATCTACGCATGAGAAAATTTTATAAGGGGTTAATCTAATAGATCCACTACATAATTAAATATTGTTACATTTAGAATTATCGTCTAATGCATAAGTAAACTGATACACATGAGTTTGAAAAATGGAAAAGGCATTTTATCTTGTCATAAGAAAATTTACTTAATAAATCCAGTATGTAAGTAACTTTATCTACACATTTGATAAAATGTAAAGGTATTTTTGACCATGTAATAGAATTGAGACCCACTAAATATAATCTAGTTACGCTAATAATAATTGATAACCCTTAAAGATAATTCATTTATTTGTAATATGATTTTAAACTCATTAGATAATAGTCATAGTGATAAATTAATGATTTTTGTAGGATAAAAATTGAGTTTCTATAATTTATGATTATGAATAATGATGAATATGACAATGTTAAAGTTATAATTAAGTGTTCAAAACATCATGTAACTCTCTAAATCAGTGATCCAATCTATAAAATTAAGTGCTTCTAAAATGTTAGGTAAACTATAAGAATATAAATGTCTGAAAAATTGTTTCCAACATCAAATATTCTAAAATTATTTAATATGGATTTCAATAATAATGAAAATATTATTAATATAAATCTTTTTCATTCACCAGTCCCATAGGTTATTTGTAAAGAAATATATTTTTGAAGAATAAAGATAGAATAGAATTGCGTTGATTTTTTATTTTTTTAATTACTCAAATTGAGTATTGTACTTGTTTAATGTAAATCTCTCATGCTATAAAATTATGTTACATTCCACAGAAATTCCTATTATATAATTACATATTGATTTATAGATTAATATATAGATTTAAAAAATAGGTATATTTTGAGTAAAATAATAATTTAATGTTCAACCTATAAAAGAATAAAAATAAAATAAAATCAGCAAACTAGTTTCATTAAATGAGCATATTTCATGAATTTCATTTTTGTTGAAATAATATAATAAGGAAAATTATGGGATCCCAAATATGAGTATTTATAATACCACTTTTTGGAAGGAGACTACATTTTTCAATGCATGTTCCATTTATAGAAAATCAAATATAAAAGGTTCGATTAATAAAGTCAACCATGTATTTGAGAAGGAGGAGTCTAGATATAGGGGATATCAGAGATTATTTGTCAGAGTGAGTATCTCAAAAGTGGGGTGAATTGAGTACACAATAAAAATTTCTATATAAAATGATTTATAATAAAATATCAAAATTTAAATAAAATGGCCCAGTTTACCAAAAAATAGTAGATTGATATAATTTTTGATCATTTAGGGTATTTCGCGAAAATATTGATTGGGTATCTGGAATAATAGTTTAAAATATTATTCTATCCTTTAAAATCAATTTACTTTATCAAAATATTATATAAACACTAATTAAGATAAACAATCAAAGTAGTGGGTTTTATTACAATTTAAAACAAATTTAGTTTTAAAGCAAATAAATAAAGTAAAAAAACACATAGAACAATTTGAATACAAGTGGTTAAGTCTCAAGCTACGATGGAATCCTCTCTACTTGAAAATCACATACATCCAAGTATTTTATATAAAATAAAATTTTTCTCCACAACCTAGATCATGTTTTATAGTAGTATATCAACTGTCTAGACCACATAGGACCACTTCCACAGTTTCTTGTGGGAGTATAAAATATAACATGTCACAACTAGATCTCTACCACAACACAAGGGATATATGTGTAAAAGGTGTTGAGAATATATCTATATTTCATACAGTTTAACGTAGGAAACATTTTGTGGAAAAATAAAATAGACTAATCAAAACTGCTTGTAATGTAAATAGAAATAAACATATTGGGAAAATAAAAGATGTAAATGAATTGTGTTTCTTGGTATGTTAGTCTCTATAGTGCATGACTCTTGAAATTAGTTTGAACTAAAGCTCAAGTCAGGTTATTAGAAGTATGATGTCAAACATAGTGTCATGGACTCACTGTTCTTGAATACTTGAAGGCACTGAATATATGTTGTGCTTCAAATCCCTTAATTGAGTGTAGCATAATTAAATATGAAATCTATTCTAGTTATTTTAATTGGGTTTATCTTACTTCAAATGTATAGTTATATCTTTTCATTCAACACATCGTATGCTTTCAAAAAGAAGTCTTCTTCTTCTTTCAACAATATCAACAGTCAAGCGAATCATATGGATCCTTTGTTCTCCTTGTACTAAAATTTAGAAACATACATAAATACATTCTGTCAAGAAATTAAGGAACAAGCATTAAAAAAAATACAACATTAAATATAATAAACTAGCTATTATAAATATTTAAATAAAAAACATAAGTAATAGAATATAAGTGATGAGTCTTATACATGGTGTCACTGATGGGGTCTAACTACGGAGGTGACTTAGAATCTATAGGTGATAAATTGAAATGGTGATACACTCTTTTGGCGTCTCTGTCTGGTGTTGTTTCAGGCCGAAATTAGTTTTCTATTGTGTTGACTCGACTCTAGCATTGGGTATTTAAAAAATATCCTATATTTCATTCTATAAGTGAATTCTTTCTATAATTTTCCAGATTTCCAACTCGATATTAACTCACTATAGATGGTGAATCATCATTAACAGTGTATCAAGGTGATAGTGATACATTGTTGGCAGTGATATATGCCTTTCAGTCAGTCATTGTCTGATGGTGACTCATACTATGGAAAGTTTCATCAATATATCTCATAAAATAAAATTCTAATAGAAAACATGAAACCCATTAATTATCACAAAAATCATGATTTTATTATCATGAAAAAATGTTTTTTAAAAATATCCCCCTTCTTCATGATCTCAAATCATGACATTTTATATCCATGGAATCAAAGGTAAAACATGGTATTTTATAAATATGGTATCAAATATAAAGAAAGAATCAATGAAAGAAATTGAAACACATAATATAAAAGGAAAACATATTACATAATTTAGTAAGGTATCAAACAAAAAAAATGAAAGAAGGATATCACATAATACCAAATGAATATAAAAAATATATATGGAATCAAAGGAATATAACCGATAAATAAAGAATATAAATTTATCCCCATGTTGGGCTAAAAAAATAGTTCACAGTAAAATTAGAAAATTAAGAACAATATAATGAAATAAAATAAGATTAATCAAATAATTTCCACTGAAAATTTCATTTAGGGGACAATCAATATGGTCCAAAAAAGATACACACAAATATTCCCATTAAAAAAATTTATATTGATTAATGCTAATCAGGTTGGGATGAAGGCATCATAGGAGCTATTTCGTTTGACTTGTCTGAGGCAAAATAAAGAGTGAAAGGCAGTCTAGCAAGAACAGTGGTAAGAACTACAACAATAGCTAAAAGAGATTGAGGCTCTCCAATGAGGATTAGTCGGATTTGTTTTACTACCTTCCAGGGAGTTAGATAAAATGGTTGGAATATAACTCGAAAAGGTGCACGAAATCATCTAGCCACTACAGGCCAGGAATACTCTAGGGTACTTGTATGAGGTGTCAGGTGCCATGTAATAGGGATTTCCTCATGAGATACAACAACAGTCCAATAAAAATGAAAAAAAATAATTCATAAGGTTTATGAATTACATTATAATATTTATACCACACTCTATTTCTATGAATAATTCTTTATTCTATTCCATAAAAATATTCAATATAGGATTCAAGACTTTTGACTAATTGGATTGTTCCTTAAAGGCTTCGGTCACAAGGGGAATCATCAAATTCTAATCCAAAAAACATGAAATTGGAATCCCTATAATGATTAGTATATATCATTGAGAGATAATACCTGATATATTTTGTTATAGTATCCCATTTATAACTCATGATATTATAATATTATGTAATCAAATTGAGAACATGATCACTATTATACACGATTCTGCTTAAGATTTCTTGAGGCTGTGTAGTATAATGACTTAAATAACTAGATGAATCATCTCCAAGATCTTCTTGGATCATAGTTCGAAGAAACATAGTTTCAAAAATAGGAGGGGGTAGAAAAACTAGATTCCACTAACATAATATTTTTAATTCTCTCATGAAGAGAATATATAGAATCAGAAAAAGAATATTGTATCACTTCCATGGTGTCTTTTAAGTATTCTAGCTCATTTTCCATTATTCTATTCTCAATAATAACATTATGGATATGGCGAAACATCTTTAGTTGAATGTCTTGTATCACCAAATCAAACACATAACTATCACCTTGTTCACTAATACTTGTAATAATAGGTGCTTGAATCTTCAAAATCTAACCAAAATATGAAATTATCTTACCTATGAACTAAACCAAGTCACTCTTGGTGACTGTATCAATAAAATCTGAGGGAACATTAGGAGTAGATTCTTTCATAGAGACAAATCTTTCTATCAAATCTGTAATATAAATTTGATTTTTTATTGATCCTTTAGTATCTCTTTATTCTCAAATGGGAGGTCCATTATTCATTGGTGTACTTTTAGGAAACAAACCACATTCTTCTTAAATTGGGTCAATAAATCTTTCTGAATACTTGGTTGGAAGCTCAACCACTGAAGCCTTAGCATATTTATAAATAATTATAGCTGGAAAAAAGAGGAGAGACCTCTCCATTATGGTTTTAAATAAATCCCTTATCATCATAAATATTCTCTACATACTCAAATTCTATTTGTTTAGCCACATGTTCTTAAAAATATAATTAACATATACTCAAAAACAATATAATATGAAATTATATGACCATCAAAAATGTATATTTTATCAACTATATCAATAGGAAAATCCGCATGATGACTACCATGACATGGAGATTTCTCCTACTCAATATATGCTTCTCACTCTTTTCTAACTCCAAAATCCATTTCACTAAAAAATCAGGCCTCTGATGTGATCTATAAATAGAACCACCTATAGAAGATATAATATCATAAGAAATATCAAAATAATAACTTCTAATTTTCCCACTAGAACCATATAAATATAATCCTTTATCATCATCATGTCCATCAGCATCATCATTTTCATCTCTACATCATTTTCCATTTCATTCTTCATCGGCAACATTGCCATTAACTTCATCTGATTTAGAACTACATTTGAACTAATATTATCTAGAGAATTAATCCTCTTCCATATTAGTTTTTACTAAATTCTATCTTTTAGTGATATTCCTAGGTGGACTAGTAACTCCATATGTGATAATTGGAGATCTATGGAAGTGTTTGGGATCCCTTCCCACATTAGAAAATAATTTTTATTCTTCTTCTCTAGAGGCAGAAGCCTCTACTTTTTTTTATCAAAATCATAGTAATCAAAAATATCATCAAGATCTATACTAGGGTCAATAAGGTCTCTCAGTATTGATGGGTGATAAACTGGATTAAACTCATCATAATGTATTTCATTATTATCTACCCATTTCTTATTTCATGGGTTACAATTGATTTTTATCCTTCTACATATTGTTCTAGTGATAAAAAACTCCACCACATTACACTATAGATTCTTTATTTTCATCAAATAAACCTTTATATTTAATCCTAGTAGAAATAAACTTTTAGGTAGATCAAATAATTTGATATACTATTTTTCTTGGTCATTTTAGTAAAATGATGTTTAAGGTATCTTTAATGGATTATCTTATACCCTCCTTTTATAATACATAACAAATACACATAATGATACCTTAAGGTATAAAGATAACCCTTCCTTGGGCACATCATGTGATGGAAGAAATTTAAGAGTAGTATATACTATCCATAAAATTCAGAAGCAATTGGTTTTCTAACTATTCTATCTCTAGTTAACTCAGTAGGGGATTATTCATAACATACCATCATTATGAATAGTTCCTTAGTAATAATTAAAAACACCTTTATGTGTAACTTTTAAATAGTTATCCCACTACCTTGAAGAAAAATATGTTTTATGAACATGAACCCATCTTCGCACCTAGTACACTTCTTATACATCCAAACCAAACTCCACATACAGATCAAATTGATAAACTAACCTATAATAAAAATTTACATGGTTGGAAGTTAACCACTCCATCCATCCATGGTTCATGTATAACACTCATCACTATAGACTTACTGGATAAAAACTATTAGGATTTCACTTATTTTTGTTGAACAACCACTCCCTTTGAAAGCTCAAGATTCACTGGTTCTACTATAGTAGGATGACTTGGTTCCTCTTTCTGCTTCTTTTTATAACATGACTTTTCTAAATAATAATCTAAATGTCACATCACTCTGGCCATAGAAGTTAGCTTGGTTGGCTTAGTTGATAGATAAATGAAGGTCCAAAGGAAGGAGAAATAGATGGGAGAGAAATATATCATAGAGCTCAAGATAAAATGGCATTAGAAAAGAGTGTACATTGAAACTAAAACAAGTGTCGCATTTTTCATTTGGGGTTTTTAGGGATTCAAAAAATAAAAAATATGAATTATGATAAATTCTAAATTGATATAAAATTTCAACTAAAAAAATTAAGTAAACAATACATAATTTAAAAACCGGTGGTTTAAAACATAGAATTGAAATTTTGAAAAAGCCATCAAAACCCAATGGTGTGAAATCAAATGTTGAGAGGTGTAGTGGTTAGAATTATAGTGGTTATAAGTTCAATGAGGATATCTCCAATGGTGGGACATTCACAACAGTAAGACATTCACAATGGGGTTTCCCATAAAATTTAAATCAGCCAAATATAATCTTAATTAACTCATGTTTAGTGTAATGAATTCTCTTATAATTCAATGTCTTAGTTAATATATTAGTAAGATTATGTTATATACCAGTTTCATCAAGTGTGATATCACCTTTTTTTAATTTTATTTCTTGCATCAATATGTTTAATTCTAGAATGTGATATAGGATTTTTAGACATATTTATAAAACGTGTTTTATCACTGTTTATAGGAACATGTTGGAATTGATACACATAGTCTAGTAATGCATGTGGGAACCAAAAAATTGTGCATACAAGCTACCTATAGATATTTATTCATCTTTAATAATAGATAGTGCAGCAGAATTTTGCTTCTTATTACACCAAGAAACTAGAGTCTTCCCAAAAAATGACACATTCTCTAGATTCTGTTTTTATCTACCCTACATCCACCAGAATATTCATCCAAATAACTAAATAAACAAATTATATTCTTATTTGGTAAAAAAATCCTAAATTGTTAGTATGTATAAGTTAATTGAAAATTCTTTTTAAAGAAACCATGTGTCACTCTTTTGGATTTTCTTGAAAGTGATCACACATACACACACTAAACATAATGTGAGGTCATCTAGAAGTACGATATAGAAGACATCCAATCATACCTATATAATTGGTTTGATCCAACAGTTCCCCATCTTAATCATGATCCAATTATAGGTGGTACTCATAAGAGTATCATTACTCTTAGTGGTATCCATGTTAAAACATTTTAAAAGATCTTTTGTATATTTACATTGATTTAAAATTATTCCTTCCTTGTTTTTAAAATTCTGAAAAACATGAAAGAATTTGATTTCACATATTAAACTCATTTCAAATTAAATTGTAGTCATTTTAGATAACTTAGAACACTAATAATTTTATAAAGATTCCAAAATACTATCATCTTCATAATTTTGTAAAACTAAAAGATCTTTTGTAATTCTTTTAAAAAAATAGTAATATCAGAAATACCTTTTGAAAATCATTTTGAAAATCCTTTTGAAATAAGAAAATATCTGAACTAACCATACCATGCTCTAGGATCTTATTTTAAACCATATAAATATATAATTATCTATAAAACTCTATTTGGAAGATAAAGATTTTGAAAACTGTGGGTTGTTCAATAAAAAAATCCTCAAATATGTTCATATTTATGAATGGACTCTTAAAACCCATTTGATAATGTTTGAATACATATGGGCTAGAAAGGAAATCATAAGTCTAATAGATTCACATTTTACTACTTATGAAAATGTCTCCTAATAGTCTATTCATTGTTCATGAAAATATCCTTGGGAAAATAGTTTATACTTGTTCATTACCATCATGCATAATTCATCTATCTTATTTCAAAATACCCATTTAGTACCCATAGTCAATCAATATTTTTTCCTGTCCCCAAGTTCCCATACATTATTTATTTTAATTCTTTATGCATATAGAATACCTATAATTCACCATTGATTGCATCATTGGTGTTCTTTGGTTTTATCTAAGACAATAATGTTTGTGTTTATCCTAATTTCATAGATAATATCTTGTATGTGTACCAATATTTGGTTCTCCAACTTCAAAATATAATGGATAGTACTTACGGTTCCAAACATCGCTAGAAAAAATAGGGCTGGTCACTTCAGGATATTCTACAGGTACTGGTTTTGGAAGTTCAATAAATTCCTCATAATTGGATGATTTTTATAAATGTTTCAAAGAATAATGAGTAGTTGTTTAATCTCAGTATATAAAAGATAAATAATCCTCAATTTTTTATGAGGATTTATTATGAAAATGTGGATATGCCTCATCAAATTGGAAATGAAAAGATTCTTCCACATCTTGCGTTCTTTTATTGGAAACTCTATAGGTTTTACTATAGATTGAATAACCTATAAAATTAGTTCTTCATTTTTGTAGGAAATTTTTTCGAGATTATCCTTAGTGTTAACAACAAAGACTTTTAATCCAAAAACTATAAAGTAATTTCCATTAGGCTTCCTATTATTACGAATATCATAAGGGGAATTTTTAAATATTGGTATAATTAAAAAAAATATTGATCATGTAGCATGTTTTATTAATATACTCTATCCAAAAGTATACAGGTAAGTCATATTCATTTAGAATAGTCCATGCTATCTCTTGAATTGTTTAATTCCTTCTTTCAATAACCAAAATCTGGTGAGGGGTCTGACGAGGAGAGACATTATGATTATAGCCATTTTGTGAGATACTTTTTTCAAATTAATTATTTTAAAACAAAAATCCATGGTTACTTATTAAGGTCTTACTCCAATGTCCACATAAGTTTTATACATATCTCTCATACTTGGAGAGTTAAAAATAGGCTCCACTTTTGTGAGCTAGAAATAAAACCCAAGTATACCTAGAAAATTCATCAACTAATACATATAAATAATGCTTCACGTATAAACTATAACCTATGTAAGGTCCAAATAAATCCATGGGAACCATTTCAAAAAGTTGAGAAATTGAAACTTCTTTCATTGATTTACAATAAATCTTGTGATATTTTCCTTTTTGACAGGGGTTATAGGCTTTATCATTTTGGAACTCTGGCTTGGGTAAATTCATGACTAAACTATTCAAAGTAATATTCCTATGTGAGTGAATATTACAATTTCATAGTCTCTTATTCCAAATACAAGATTATTTATGAAAATTATTCAATAAAGAAACATTTTGATAAAACAATGAATTTAGATTAACGGTATAAATATTTTCATTCCTTAAATTAGTAAAAAATAAAACATCCTTAGAGTAAACCATATTAAATGAATTGTTCCCAAATTTAACATGAAACCCATAATAACATTATTGTGATGTTATAAGAATTTTATGCTCCAAACCATCAACAAATGGTACTTTGGAAAATAAAATTGAATTAGTGTTACCAATTTGGCCGAGGATGATGATTCTCCATTTATCATTATCACCAAAGCTGACATGACCACCATAAACCTGTATCACTCAATTAAAGCTATAAAAATATCTTATCATAGGTCTTGAAAATCCACTTTCTAAGTATCATATATTTTTAAAGTAGGTATTTAAGTAGTTTTCCTACAAACATCAATTTACACAAGAAATGATTTTGGTACCCAGATTCTCATGGGTCTATATGTGTTATAAATTAGGGACTTAGACACACATATTTTTCTAATAATCTTATTATAAATAGACTGTAATACTTTTGAAAAAAACACTTTGGTTATTCATCTTCAAAAATAACTATCATTTGACCATTTATATTTAATTATAGGTACGAAAGTGATATTGACTATTCTTCTTTGTCTAGGTTGGTATCCTATACCTATAAAATACGTAGGAGTGACCTATTTTTCTAGAATCTGATTTAGTGTTTCTATACCATTTTTAAATACTACTAAATATTTATTTTGTTATTCATTAAAAAAATATAAGCTTCATTTTCTCTTTTAGTAACTGATCATTTTTCTCTTTCTCAACATATAAATCACATATAATATTGAATAAAAAAAATATGGTCTTTTAAGAACATTATACTTATCATTATGTTCATTGAATGTTTCCTCCAATATTTTTCAATAATAAAAAATATCCTCTTGAGAAATATCATAATCATGTTCATTCCTATAAATATTATAATTAATCACAAGTAAAACATTAGTAACTGTATGTAACCTAGAGAAAGTATTCATGAAGCACAATTTTTCTCGATCCGACTATTTTTCAGGAGTATAGTTAGAATCACCAAATATATCATCATAGGTACTCATGATTATTTCATAAAATTATTTAAAAATCAATCCTTTTTACCGTATCTCTTTTTCTATTTCAGTTTTGGATAATATTCTTTAACATGCCATTTTCATTTTCATTTATAGTAGGTAATTTCATTATCACCTTTCTTCTGATCCTTGTGCCATTTTCCTTTAGGATCATACTTTCCTTTATAATAGGTATTTATGAAAACATTATTCTTCATATAAAACTTTCTAAATCCTTTGGCCAGATGGTCCATCTCTTCATCACTATTTGGAGGTTACTCAGTGTCACTTGAATGTTCAGTTTGGATCTATTCCATTTATTTTTCTCTACTTTTGGATGTTGTATATTTTCAAGCTACTGAATTCATTTTTGGATCATTATACTCTTCTCGGTCTATATTCAGTTCTTCTTCACACATTATCAGTTTCCCAATCAACACCTTGACCGAATGTTTTTCAATGTCAGATGACTCTCTAATTGAAATAGATGTACCTCCATATCGTTTTGGAAGGAATCTTAGAAATATCATAATCTGGCCTTTGTCAGATACTATATTTCCCAGATAGATCATGGTGTTTATAATTTCATTGAACCTCATAAACATATTAGAAATTTATTCATTATGATTAAACATAAAGGTAGCATACTTAATAGTATATGTATTTAGTATCATCTCCTTAAAAAATTACCTCATATAAAACACCTCGTGTATCCTAAATTTCAAATGTAGTTTTACAAAATGAAATTATATTAAACTCCTCTTCTCCTAAAGCACGAAAAAGGTAATTCATAGCTTTGGAATTTTTGTTATAACTAGTTTTGGTAGTTTCGAAACATGTTACTCTAGGAATTATAGGGAATTTTTATTTATCATCTATGACAGTCTAGATTACAAACCTCATCCTCTCTATATGAATTTTCATTTGGATATTCCACTATTTATAGTTATTTACAAGGAAAAAATTAGTTTTTTTAGTTAAAAACCTTCATTTATATTAAGAATTTAAAGATATAAATTTAGAAAAAATAGAAATTTATGATGAATAAACCATAACTAAAATCTTAGTTTGAAATCTTTTAACACTTTGATTCCAAAGCTCAATCCACTTATACGAAATATGTATCAGAGTGAGTATCTCAATAGTGGGGTGAATTGAATACCGAATAAATATTTCTATTTAAAATTGATTTAAATAAAATCCCCCAATTTAAATAAATTATCCTAATTTACCATAATAGTAGTTTGATATAAGTTTTAATATTTTAGAATATTTCTCAAAAGGTTGATTGGGTCTTGGGTAAAATAATATATAATATTATTATATCCTTTCAAATAAATTTACAAAATAAAAATATTATAAAAAAACTAATTAACATAAACTATCAAAGTAGTGGTTTTGTTTACAGTTTAAAACAAATTTTGGTTTAAATTAAGGAAATAATTTAAAACAAAACACACCACGAAATCTGAAAACAAGAATCTTAGTCACAAGATGAGACTTTATCCTATCCACTTGGAAATCTTCTATATCAAAGTAGTCTATATAAATTTAAATTTTGATCAACAACCAAGATAATATTTTATATAGTATATCAATTTTTCAGACCACACAAGGCCTCTTACATAGATTCCTTATGAGTACAGAAAAAACATGTCGCAACTGGACCTCTACCACAACACTTGTAAAAAAGGTGAAAATGTTTTGAGAATATATCTATTTTTCATCCAGTTTAAATCAGGATATAGTGTCGGCTAAAATAAAATAGATGAATCCAACTTTATCCTAATGTGAAATAAATAGATTTACTTATCTAATTAAATATCTAAATGGATAGTGTTTCTTGATATATTATTATTTGTAGATCATGACTCTTTAAATTAGTTTAAAGTGAGTCTTAAGTCATGTCTGCAAAATTCTTCTATAGAATAGAGAATCATAGACACTTTGTTCATTACTATAGGAATGCATGGGATGTATGTTGTTCTTTGACATCCTCAATAAAGTGTAGCACAATGTAGCATAAAATCACTTCTAGTTATTTCAATGAGGTTTAGCTCAGTTCACTTGTACATGTCTAAATTTTTGTTCACTACATCGTATACTTGCACGAGGGAGTCTGCTTCATCTTTTAAAATAGCAGTAGTAGTGAGAATATTCTGTAACCTATCTTCTCCTATTACTGAAAGTTTGACACACACTTCAATGCATTTTGATGATCAATTGAGGAAAAATCATTAATAATACGTTTTAACATTAAATTTGATAAACATGTTGTTGTAAATATTTAATTCATAAAGATAACTAAGTTAAAATCTATGGTGGGTCTTTTGAATGGTGACACTAGCAGTGTCTAAATCTGGTGGTGACTCAAATTCTAGTGGTGATACATTGGAATGGTGACACTTTCTGGTGGTGTATAAGTATAGTGGTGTGTCATGCTAGTAATAGGTTTCTTCATTGGTGACTCCACTTTATCAGTGAGTATTTCTAACAATTATCCAATATAAAATTTTTTGGTGAGGATTTTCAATACATTTTTGTATTTCCAACAAAAAGGTGACTCATTAACACTGGTGATTAATCCTTGGTGGCGTCTCTAGGAGATGGTCAGACTTTTTAGGTGGTGAGACAAGATTTTTGGTAATTCATTGTCTGATGGTGACTCATACTTAAGAAAAATTCTCTAAATTGTATCATAAAACAAAATACTAACAGAAAACATGAAACTCATTAATTATCAGAAAATCATAATTTTAGTATCATTAAAACAAAGAGTTCGACAGAGACGATGAATCCACGCAAAAAATAGAAAGAATATTGCATTCTTTCATGGAGTTGAGAATAGAGATAATAAATAAGAAACAAATATCTTGAAGAAAAATAAGAAATATAATTTGTTTATGCTTTAAAAAAGAATAATTGAGTGATAAATAAAAGAACCCATGTGTATAAGTGTACTTCACCCTGATATATTTTGACACACAAATCATGTTAATAAAAAACAAGTAAAATATATTGTGTGTTACTGATGCACATCAGTCATGGGGAATGTCAAAAAAATATTTAATATTATCTAAGTATATTCTAGTGGATAACCTAGGTACTCTCTCAAAGAGGAATTCACACAAAATAGATTTTCACTTGTATTTGATAAAAAATTAGTAGATGTTTTTTAAATTGTTTGAGTTTTAAAAAGATGAAGGAAATTTACAATATAGTTTTAACACAATTGGGGTAGAGAGTAATATTTTTATGGTACTAACTCCCTTTTCAATTACATCTTAGCTATAAAAATAATTCCTTCTCTCTACCAATTGAATGATAAATGAATTAATCTTCAATCAAGTTGTCAATCACTATTGGTTGACAGAAGCAATGGAAATCACTCCTATAGACCTTAAATTTCATAAACCAATCTCAAAAAATTAAGCAATGCCTTAATATATAATTTTATATCCTAAGAAAACTATAAACAATTCACTTATTTCACACACATGACAACGATCTCTGGACACTCACCACCTAAAAAAATATGTTCGATCGAGACAAATTGCACTAGGTGGAGGGAGTTTAATGTTATTCAACCAAATATATAAAAATGAATGAAATTAAAACCTAAAATACAATCACATGAATATAATTGGAAACCACATAAAATAGATATCATTCAATAGAAAAGAGAGTTTTATATTAATGAACAAAACTGTTACATTACAAAAGGGAAACTCCCCCTTCCCCGATCACTCCAAATCATTACCCATCCATGAGAAGGGTAATCGAGATGAATGGGGAATATAAATGAGTTAAAAATCAATGAAAAAAGAAAATATATAAAATATATAAATCCAAAAACGTTTTCCTCAAGGACTCCTCAAATGCAATGGGAAGGAATGAGATGAGATGAGATGAGAGGAGCTCCCCACCTTTTACAGGAATAATTTTCTTTCACAATTTGATGCATTGTAGCCTCGTTTAATGATATAAGAATGAATTAAATGTATAATTAAATTTGATCCAAAATGCATCGATCACCCATCATAAAACATTCAACTTAATTATCCACTGGAAGGAGGATTTATCAAATTTTTATTGACTTTTATTTTTCTGGACGAATGTTCTAGGAAACTTCCTTAAAATACCATATTTATTATCTCATAACTCCATGGAATCTATTGGAAAAATTATCCAATGTTTCCTCATTACATTATATGTATAATCAATTATATTTGAGGTTTTTAGACTAATTTTTTCTTCCATTAAGAAGGTGGGGTCCACACAGTTCACCCGAACACTTCTTCAACTTCACTGATTTTTTCAAGCCTCCAGATTTTTTCATAAAAAAATTACCTATAAGAAATAGTTGATGAAAATAAATAAATGAATCCAAAAAAACAATCACACAATTTGGAATCATATTTCAAAATTTATGTCCAAAAACCCCTAGTGTATAAAATCTGTTAAAATTTCAGATTTGAGCAATTTTCACATTTTATACCAAAACACATAAAAATCCAAAAGTGTTGTAAATAAGATCAAATTGGTAAATTGGAAGGGTTTAAATAATTTAAATTATTATAAAATATGTTCAAAATATTATCTCTATCAATTCCCTCACACATATCACTTGGACTCTGGGACAAGTACGCATTAAATCCAAATCATTGCAGTTTTAGAACACATGCCCATGAGATCCACCAAATCAAAAATATGAAACTAAAAGATATCATTGCTAATCAAAAACATTTATTTAAATTTGTCCATTTAGATTATTTAATATATTTCCTCTTCCTTTATCATCCAATGCACACAGGAAACCTTCCTCACATGAATTGTTTCTCATCTCACAAATGTCAATTTAAAAAAAAAGGCTTTTCTCATCCAAACACATACAAGAGGCACCATATTCTTGATAAATTCCTACATATACACTAGATGTGTGTAAAAGACCTGTGTTTCTCATGAATACATTTCAGGTTTGTTATGTGGCTTCCTTTTGGTAAGATTTAGATGTTAAAAATATTTAGGCTGAATGATGAGTGCTTGGCTCTTTTGAAGAAAAAATTTAAGATTCCAATTTTCACTTAATAATGTTATCTTCTTCACTTCCCTTATTAAAAAATAATCTCTATAATCATGAAAAATATAGAGAATTTTATTCCATTTAGCATTTCACCACCAAAAATTTCATTCATCATAGTTTTTCTTAAATTCTCTTGATAGGAAATGCTTTCTTTCTCTATTGGATGCTCCAAAAATGCACAACTTCATTTTTCTTAAAAGATCCAAAAAGTCATAGCTTTTAAATAAATGAATTACTCAGAAAAAAATAAAATCATTAAAATTTTATTTCCACCCAATGTATCATTAAATGAGGTATTACATCACAATAAATCATCCCCCACACTTAATTTCAACTATATCATGTAATTTCTCTTCAAGAGCAAGTTGTATAGGGAAAATTGGCTTGTAATATGGCTAACCTAATAGGATGTTCATGAATTATAAGGAATATAAGGATTAAATGTACAAGGTAGACCAGAATAAAAGGTATTTTCTTAAAAAAGGACTTTAAAATCAAATAAATTCTTCAATAATTTAAAACAAAACAACCTCAAACCAGCAAGTTTTGACTGGAAGAAATTAAATTTTAGTAAAATAAATCATGGTTTGGTTCTCTCAATAAATATGGAGAATGTAAAGTATATGGAAAAATGGTTTATAAGGATGATGGGTAAGTGATTTAATGAATAAAGGTAGTGATATGTGGCTTGGGATTTAAATATACAAGTACTTTTCATGAATTTCTCAAAACTTTAACTTGAAAAAAAGTCATTTTCCAAATTCATTTAAGCTCATTTTCATTGAATAGATTGGTTTACTAATTGAAATGGGATTAAAAAATAGAAATTATAATCTTTTCAGATAAAAGTTTTTGAAAACCCAATAAATTTTAAAAAGAAACACACAAAAATAAGAAAAAAACAAAACACATTTTTTTAGAAAAAAAATAAACAATAAATGAAAATAGAAAACTACAGAGGATCCCACCCAAATAGATAAAATATTTAATGTCCTTAATGAATTCAAATGGATTTATCATGTTAGAATTTTTGAATTTGAATCACAGTAAGCAAGAAAGTATAAAGGATTCGTATGACTTGATGGATTTTATTGATAAATAGGTTGTAGGAGTGTGATCTCCTCCACTAGATCTAATGGAAGGGCCCCAAAGAACTTATTTATCTTATTCCCATTGATAGTGAATGGATCCTTCTCTCCATCCTTCGTAATCTACACAACAAAAAAAAGGATATACATGAGTAATTATAAATGGACCTTCACATATGGAATGATGATTACCTAGAATCATCTTGAGTCTTGAGTTGAATAATAGAACTTTGTCTCTTGAATATAAGTGTTCTAGTTGGATCAAATTATCACGGACCACTCTTGTTATTTCTGTGCAAATACTAGATTTCTAAAATTCATCCCTTCTAATTTCCTTTACCTCCTACAACATAAATCTTCTTTATTTCCCAACAATTTCAATATCCAAATTCATCTTCCTCACAGCCCAATATGCCTTATACTCTAGTTCCATAAGTAGGTGGCATATTTTCCAATAAATCAGCCAATATGGTCTCATTCCAAATGGGGTTTTGTAGGTTTTCCAGAATGACCATAATGTATCTTCCAGCCTTTGGATAAAATCCTTCCTATTTGGATTAAAATTCTTTTCCAAAATTCTAATGATTTTTCTATTGGAAACTTATTCTTTATAATTATTCTGTTGATGATAGTGTATTGATGTTTTATGAGTCACCCCATAGTTATTTATAAAATACTCTAATATAAATTTTCAAAAGTAAGCCCCCTAATAACTGATAATGGATCTAGGAACTCCAAACCTACAAAATATGTTATTTGAGACAAAATCAAAAACAAATTTAGCATTTTCAATCATGGTGGCTTTGGCTTTAATCTATTTGAAACCATAATCAACTAAACTAAATATGTAATAATTTCCAAATTACATCAAGAAACATCCCATAAAATAAATCCCATATACATCAAAAATATTATATAAATTAAGTGTTTATTGTGGAATTTCTTATCTCTTGGAAATATGTACAAAAAAGTAACATTTTTCACCCCTTTTGAAAAATTCATGTGCCCCTTTGAAAAGGGTGGTCCAAAAAAGTCCATATTTTAAAACTTTCCTTGCCATCTTTTGAGGTCCAAAGTGGCCTCCGTAAGCTAAAGTGTGAAAAAAAATACAGAACCAATTTCACTCTCAGGAAAATATCTTCTTATCACCTGGTTATTACAAATCAACCAAAAAATGAATCATCCCAAATGTAATACATAGATTCAACTTTATGTTTTTAAATATTGTCAGAATTGAAATGATATGGGACTTGATATTTTAACAGATAATTGACCATGCCATCATATCAAGGCACTTATCCTTCAATTAAGTACAACTGATATCCTCAAATTTGATCATTCAATGAGTCTTTTTCGGGAATATCTTTTTCATTAGTGTTTGGGAGTCTACTTAAGTGATCAGCCACTTGGTTCTTGGATCCCTTTTCATCTTTGACTTCTATATTGAACTCATATAGTATAATATTCCATTTCACTGGCTTCATATTAGCATAATCTTTATTTATCATGTACCTAATAGAACCAAGATCAGAAAACATAGTGATTTTATTTCCAAAAAAATATGATCTAAATCATTCTAAAGAAAAACAAATACTGTTAAGTACTCTTTTTATGTGGTTGAGTGATTGAATTGGGCCACATCATAGATTATTGAGGCATATGAAATGACTTGTTTCATGCAATAATTTCTATTTGAAAGGACCGCTCCAACTTTTCGGTTGGAAGCATCACAAAGTATCTCCAATGGTTCTTCTTAATTTGGTGGCTGCATCACTGGTGGTGAAATAAATCTCCTCTTCAACGCATCAAAGGATTCCTTGAAGGCACAATTGAAGTTAAAATCAACATATTTTAAGAGTAATATAAATATATGGAGAGAAATATTCCTGAAATATTTGATAAACCTCTTATATTATCTAGAATGTCCTAGAAATGATCTAACATGTTTCACACAAGTAGGGTAAGGCAATGAATTTTTCACTTCAATTTTTTATTTATCCACTTCAATTACTTTTTTTCAATGACATGGATATATAAAATTCCTATCACAACCATGAAGTGACACATTTCAAAACTTATAACAATACTTTTTTCAATACTGGTTTAAAAAATCAATATTTTTCATACAATGGTCAAAAGAATCCCCAAATACTATGAAATAATCTATGAAAATTCCAAAGAAATCTTCCAATTAATCAGAAAAAATACTTACCACACACCTATGAAATGTTCCTAGAGCATTAAATAATCTAAATGAAATCCTTTTATATGTAAAAGTACCAAAGGTACATGTAAAGGTGGTCTTATCTTGATCATTAGGAGCAATGGGTTCCTGTAAATAACCCAAAAATCCATCCGAAAAACATTAATAAGTTATCCTTGCCAATATCTATAACGTATGGTCAATTAAGGGGATAGTAAAATGATCATTTTGATTTACCTTATTCGACTTCCTAAAATCAGTGCACACACTCCATCTATTTTGAATTCTCATAGGGATTAACTCATTATCATCATTCCTCACAGTAGTTAGGCCATTTTTTTAAGAACTACATGAATGGGGCTAACCCATTGTGAATATGAATTGGGATATATGATCCCAGCTTCCAATATATTATCAATATACTTTCTTAAAACCTTCATCAAGGAGGGATTCAGCCTCCTTTGGATCTGTCTAATAGGTTTTTAATCTCCTTTAAAAAAATTCTATGTGTGAATAGTTTTGTGTTTATTCTTGGGATATCACCAAAACTCCACCCTATTTCTTGTAAATTATCTCCCAAAATCACAATCAAAGTTTTTTATTATGTTTTAGATAGATTATTTTCAATTATCAATTATAATTTCTCTCCCTCTCTAAGTTACATGTATTCTAAATCATTGGGGAGTGGTTTTAATTCTAGTTCAGGGGTATGATCAAGGGATGAAATTAAACTGACATTCCCCACTCCCAAGGGTTGGACCTCTCGCACAAAAGAAACCATGTCATATTTCTCATAACCTAAAAAATCATCATATAATTCATATTTTACCTCTTCTAACCACATTAAATCATAATCTCCATAGTTTTGGGAATTCACATTAATTGAAACAATTTCTCCTAACTATAACAATTAATGGAGCATACATGATTCTTTTATGGGTTCAGTATGAACTTCGTGGGAGAGTACAGAGAGGGAGTGATCATCTTATATATGCCTCATAGATTCAAAAATGATGAAGCAAACAGTTCTCTCTCCAAATTCCATGGTGAGTGTACCTTCTTTTTCACTGATGATGATTTTGGTTGTCATCAAGAAAGGTCTCCCCTAAATTATTTGTGACTGTGATCAGATCCTATATTATTTCATATTCAACAAATAGAAATCATCTGGGAATAAGAGATCATTGACTTTCATCAGGACATCCACTAGAACTCCTATAGAAAAAATTGTGTATCTGTTTTCAAGATGGACCACCACTTTTGTGGGTTATAAAACTCCCATATGAAAAGAAGTTTATATTGAGTGAGGCCATATATTAATTGAATCACATAGATGACATAAACCATTGGATAAATTTAAATATCCAATGGTGCATGGAATGGAAAATTTCCCAAGATATTGACATTTGGATGGAAACAGTGGTTTGATAAAGGATGAGACACTTCTCCCAAAGTTAATCCTAACATCCCCATGAAGTCTTCTCTTTTTGGTGAAAATATCTTTCAAAAATTTCTCATACCTTGGAATTATTTTTTGACTGCTTAAAGTATGGGGATATTGATTTCCACTTTTTTAATGGTGTCAAAATTTATTTTTTGAAGCATTTCTTCCTGAAATTTCTTTTATTCAATCATCCTTGATGAGAATAGCAGGGTTATGTTTTTCTTCTCCCATTTATTCCTTTGCATTGGCATTTGTTTTCTCTTCTTCCTCAACCTATCCTTCTCCTCCCCCTATTTCATTTCTTCTTCTTGGTGGTTTTTCATAGAATTCTTAGAATTTTCAACCACATTTTCTCTTATGTCAAGTGGTTTTGTTTTAGGTTCATGGGATGTTGGTGGTGAGAGTGTTTTTACACTTCTTATAGTTTTAATGCAGATATTTTCTTTTGGGTTTGGGATTTTTTAGGAAGGAAAATTTCTTTGGTTTTTTTGACATGATTTCAACAAGACTTCCCACCATGATTTCTAGCTTATCAACCTTATCTGCAAGTCCCTCATACATGGATTGTAGGTATTCAACATAAGTTGTTGTGTTGGTGGAAGGTTTTTCATATGTATTTCTTTGGAATGGGTGTGGATGAAAGGATTGTTTTCATTGGAAGGGTTGTTTATAGGATTGTTGGAATGGATGGAGGTTCTATTATTGTTGTTGATGGTAAAGTGGTTGACTGTGGTACTGGTTTAGATTGAATTTTATTGTATAATTTTATTAGTTTTCATATCCTTTCTCAACTTGGGGCTGATGTGGTTGATTATGCTAGAATTTTCATGGTTGAATGGTCGCAACGTAGTATTCTTTCCCCTATAACCCAAGACACTAGTTACTATAATGGGAGGAAGAATAACATAAACCACATACTTGAAGAGAATATTTTTTTCCATTTTCTTGAGTTACATATATTTAACAGACTAACCTTTGGAGGTCATAAACTTCGGTTTCAATCAATGTAGATGAATCTGATGTTTTTACCTCATGTATCCCCCTGGTTCCCATACCTCTTGTTTCAAATTGTTGTGTGTTTTACACAATCTTCTCAATCGCACCTCGAACATCACTAGGTGACTTATTGATCATAGATCATCCTAATGAGGCATATAGTATATATCAATAATTATTAACAAGTACTTTCTAGAATAAACTAATGAATTGTTGTACCTCTATTTCTTAATGTGGGAAGCTAGCACAATGATTTTTGAAACACTCCTAGTATTCATATATGGTCTCTCCAGTTTACTGTCATATTACATAAATCTTCTTTTTGATAGAAGTGATCCAAGATGTGGGAAATTATCTCTACTATAGGTATCTTTTTAAATCATTCTATTCACTGATCTCCACTAGTTGTATATTGTACAACCATTCTATAGTTTCTCCTTCAAGTGAGAAGGGGAATTCCCTCTATCAAAATTGGTATTCAGGTGATCCTCTTAGCCTGATGCTTGAGAAAATGAAGTGGAATTCCTGCATGTGCGGATTTGGGTATTCTCCTACAATACCATTAAATTTTGGAATCATGGGAATCATATTGTAATTAAATTCAAAATCATTCTAGGAATTAGGTGTCATAAGTTGTTTATTTTGAATTGCTAATTGAGGTTCGTATAGATTGTGCAAGGTTTGGATGGGATTTCCATCCATTATTTTGTGTTCAGAGTCAAAAAAAATATTTTCAATTGAGTTGGAGAGATTTATTTTCTCATAATTGGATTGAAAATTTTATTTTCACAGTTTGGTTGGTGTTCTTTCAATTTAAGGATCAAATGGATTTAAACGGTCAGTTGAACTACGGGTCATTCAGTTTTGAAAAATCTTTCTTTTTTGTTAAGTATCACTACCTCCCTAGAAATGGCTCCAAATTTGATGCACACCTATCATAGGGAATTTCAGAATAATATTTAATATTACCTATGTATGGTCTAGTGGATAACAAAATTACAATCTCAAAGAGCAGTGCCCACAAAACGGTTTGTTGCTTTTATTTGATAAAGAATAGGAGGATGTTTTTAAAAAGGTTGATTTTTAAAAAGAATAAGTCAATTTAAATTACATTTTTAACACAAGTGGTGGAAAGAGTGATGTTTTAGGATTTTATCACCTTTTTAAATTTCATCATGGTCGTAAAAATAAATTATTCTCTCTTCCTATTGAGTGATAAATGAATGAATCCTCTGTCGAGTTTTCAATCTCCCTTGGTTAAAGTAATGAAAATCACTCCTATGTGTATGAAAGTTCATAATCCATTCCCAAACAATTATGGAAAGTCCCAGTTGGGAATTTTTTTATCCTTATAAATCTAGCAATGATTCACTTATTTCACACACAGTCCAACGATCTCTAATCACTCACCACCTAACACAATTTTCTCGATTGAGATAATTATCACATAGAGGAGGGTGTTTATTGTTCTTCCACAAAATATATAAACAATGAATTAAATAAAAATAAAAAATTTAATTTAATTATGAAAATTTGACACCACTAAAAATGGATATCATTCAATAAAAAACAAAGTTTTATATTAGAGAACAAGTCTTGGACATTACAGAATGGAAAACCCTCTTCCCAATCCCTGAAAATCATTTGCCCTACACCCCAGGAGAAGGGTAGTCGAGATTAAAAGGAAATATGAAGGTATTAAAAATCTATGAAAAAAAAATAGGGAAATCCTAAAAGGTTCTCCACCTTGGTTCTCTGAAAGGAATGGGAAGGGATAAGATAAGATGATAGGAGCTCCCCTACTTTTATAGTCATAATTTTCCTTCAAAAGTTCAAATGATATATACCCAATTAATGATATAATTATTCATTTCATCCTTCATACAAATTTTCCTAATCGTTTTTCCCACCCACACTCTAAATTTCATCTTAAATTTCCATCCTATGTAGAAGTTTTTAATTTTTTATTGAATCATAATTTCTTTCTATGAAAGTTATAGCCAGGATCTTTCAAAATAATTTAGTCCAATACCACCATTATGGTCATATAAATCCATTTAATTTATTGGAAAAATGCGCCAATTAGTTATCATTCCATTCCATGTGTAATCACCTCGATTGGATGTGTGTAGACAGAGTTGTGCTTCTGTTATGTAGGTGGGGTCCATGTTATTCGCTTGAACACATCTTCAGCTTCGCTAATTTCTTTATGCCTCAAGATGGTCTAGTAAGGTAATTCTATATAAGAAAAAGTTCAACTAAATAAATCATGGAATCCTAAAAAACTAATCACTCAAATTGGAATCATATTTTAAATTTTATTCCCAAAATACCATTGTTTATAAAATCTTCTAAAATTCTAGAATTTAATAATTTTCACATTTTATCCCAAAACATACTACAAATCCTAATTTTTTTAAAATAAGCTAAAATTGATAAATTTTTAGGGCTGAAATAATTTAAATTCACATAATAAATCTTTAAAATTTTATCTATATCAATTATGTTCATGAGAAGTGAGTTTGGGAAGATAAAAAAATTATAAATAATAACTATAATCTAGGAAGTTTTAGAAAGATAGTTACAGGTATAGTGTTTTTAAAGAGTTAAATGTAGTCAAAAAAATATACACATTTGGGGAATAAAATCAATATTTTTGGTGGAGAGAATTTTCCAAGGTATATTGTGATCTACCTCTAGAGGAGGAAGGAAGAGATGAAGAGAAACAGTTAGAACTCTAATATAAACTAGTGTAGTGGGATATTTTATTAATCATTTTTGTAATATAGTGATCCTGCACTAGTTTTATATAGTGTCCCTTTGGTTTTATGATGATACCAAGATAAATCTACTTGTATTTATTATAATTTTATAGGGGTGAAAAATGACTCACTGGGTGTTGATAGGGGAATGATTAGGTTTCCTGAGTGGCGCCTAACTATGTTAATATAATGTTTTATATTTACTTGATCTCAATAATTTCATGTGGTTTTTTATATGAATTTATAAATATTGTATGCATAATTCATAATTGGCTTTAGAGGATCCGATCAAAGGGGTGTTAAAAATTTATTAGAAGAAATTTAGAATTTTGTACAATTGAACGACACCTGATTCACATCCTCTCATGTGTCTGTATGGTTGATTAGGCTTGTCAAGTGTTATTATATCCTTGTTTTACTTTAATTAGATATTTTATATTATCATATTATATATCAAATAAAATTTTAACTTTGATTGGATATAAAAATTGATCCCCCATTTATTATATCTGATATATATGAAGTGTAGATTTCAGATGGTCAAAGAAAAATCTCAGATGGAAGAATCTATTGTTACACCTTTAATTATAGATTTGGTGGTTTAATCAAAGAGTTTGAAAATAAGATAAAAAAAGTAAAAAATAAAGAAAATAAATTTTTTAAAGAATTAATAGGAACAACCAAAAATATATGTTAGTCAGACTGGTGGGAGTTTTGTTAATTTTTTTGATGTTTTTTCCTCAAGTAAATGTAGCTCAAGAGTTGATGGAGATTATATTGATGAGTCATACAGTGGATTTTATTCTGAAATTAAGGAAGAAATGAAACTTTTTCTATAAGAATTATTTGTGATTATGTTCTCATATATCAAGGGGATTATTGATGAATATTCATAGCTGGAATAGGTTTTTACTATGAATAATGATTTAGAAAAAGAGATGAGTACCAACAAAATTATGTTAATGATAGAGAAATAAAGTTTGAATATATCATTCACTAAAATGATATAATTACCTTATTGAATAATTAAAAATTATTATTTATGTAAAATAAGTATTTGAGAAGGTTTTTATGGAGGTTTTGTATGCACTAAAATCATTTCATCAAATCTCAATGGGTGTTAAAAGAGCACAATTAGAAGTTAAGTCAAGAAGGATAAAGTATTTGGGAAACTATTTAAAATATATAAGGATAATTAATGTGGTTCAAACACAAAATATTAAGCTTTAATGGGAAGATGTGTTGATATCAGTGTGGGAAGAAAATAACACTCTCAACCTAAAAATTATAGAGCTGAAAATAAAACTGAAAAATATGTATAAAGAAAAATATGGACCTTCTCAAACTATTAAGATGAAAATTACATATACCCAATTATATAAGATTATTTTTTAATTATATAAGTCCTTTTTGGTGAAAAATAATGACTGAGATACTATATATAATCATCCACATCTAGATAATAAAAAAGGTATCCCATAACTCTGAAAATTAAATTTTTAATGAAACTATTTTTTCTAGAAGTAGAGGATAAATTAAAAATTATAAAAAATTACAGAAGTTTAAAAATACACATTAAACCACCAATGTACAAAGAGTGGATATGGGAATGTCTATGAATATAATTTCAACAAATAATCCAAAAGGGTGATCAAAATGTTCAACAATTGAAAGGTGTGAAATCTTGAAACTATAGGCATACTACACCCAAAGATAATAGAATGATATTGATTGGTATGTGTTGTTGTTTTGGAGGTTTATAAGAAATCAACTAATTTATACCACAATATTTCCTTGTTTTTAAGTACTATAATTATAGTAAATATGGGGAGAAAATATGAAATAAAATGTGAACCTACTAGAGTGAAACATTCCTCACAGAAAAGAAGAACCCCATATAGAAAAAATATATTTGAAAAAACTTGAACCATCTTTGAGTTTTGTAATATTATTGGTCACTATTATAATTAATACTAGTAAAACACTTCTAGGAATAAAATATTTTATGAATATGAATTAAACCAAATATAGGTTGTGAATTAGGTTATGTAATAATGTTTATATATCTTGGCTTCGAAATTAATAAAGCGAAAGACAACCAAGAAGGTCATGAAGAATACCAACCATGATGTTCATCCTATGAGGAATAAGGTATTTTATTGTGTGAAGAGTGTCCCAAGCATATAAAAATGCACAATGCCCATAAATCTCAATATAAAATGGATCATGTTGGATTCCCAAAGTAAAGATCCAATCTAAGCAAGAGATAGAGGGATTAGAATGGTGGACTAAATACCTGATGAAGAGTATGATTAGCTTCCACAAAATGGAAAAGTAAAATTTAATAAACGTTTTTTTGGAAGTTTTAAAAAGGATGATTATAGTGTTTTTATTTTTATGACATATTTTCATTAATAAGAATAGTTAATGAAATTTAAATAGAAACCACTAGTTCCCTATACTCGTAAATCTGTAGCTACTAGAAAGGAATTCACACACATGAACAAAGTTGTTCATGTACCCAGAGGTTGTATTACCATAGTTTATATTAGTATTATTTGTCCAGTAAATTATAGAAATATGAAAAAAAAATTCTTCTATATTTTCACAAGTTAAAAATTCCATTAAAACTAAAAAGAAATAAGTAAAAGACAAGAATATCAAACTACCAAGTGAGGCTAAGGGTTGTAAATCCGAATATGTTTCTATCAAAAAGATGTGTATACATTTACAAACAACAATGAAATGATTCTCTTGGTTGATTAATCTATTATAGATCTATTACTCTAGATGAGGATCTATTGGAATATCCCCCTTTAATCCCATAGAAAATTATTTATGTTTAAATTATTGTAATTATAAGGGAATAAGTGTTGAGAGAATATGTTGACATGGATATTTAAAAATATAAAATACATCTGAACTTCTATAAAAAAAATTAAATATAGAAATAGATATATCCCCTTAATAATAGAAATGATTAAGGTATGATCTCATTCTCTCATCATTTTTTATAACATATAAATATTGTATTTATCAGGGGTGGTTATATAACCAAATGGGGAAGAAATTTCACTTGAAATGTCTTGGATATGTATTCTCAAGTGAGTGAATGATCCTTAAATTTCTTTGAATTTTTTGTGTGCTTCCCCCATGAAGTTAAATATAGAAACTTGTATCACATATTGTAAAAATATGGAAAACATTATTTCTAAACTTATCACTCTTTTTTCTAAAAAGGGTTATCCCATAGAGTCTTAGGTTTGATTAGTTTACAGAGCATATCTAATATAATTTGATTCCTAGGAATATCAATCAATGATTTTTTTTATGAATTTTCTATGAACACTTGAAATTAGTGAGCATTGATTTTTTCTAAATCACTTCTATAAATTGTAAACTAAGTGAATCTATCAAAGGATGAGTGGAACCACATGTAGATAATATTATATTCTAAAATTTGAAGAAGAAATGGCCCTTATATATCAATTGATATCAAATTTTAAATTGGTATAATAAAATAAGTCATATCATTATTGTATCAAAATAGGGGATAATATCATACCCTTTACATTTATTATCCATAAGGGAGGGAGATAATAAGAATATATGAGAAAATTGGCTTTGGTATGTAATAATTATATGGGTATAATGAACAAATCAAAATTGGGAGATTAAAATTAATTTTGTATTATGATAGTATTTATTGTTAATGTAATAAGTAAAAGAGAGTGGAAGACTCTCATAATAAAGTGAGTGTCCACCCATGAATAGAGAGTTATCTACGGTCATTTTTTATCATAGAAAAATATAATAACATAGTTCCATAGAATAATTTATTGTATATGTCCATTAGACTAATAAAAATCATTTTTTTCAAGCCAATCATCATCTAATTGAAAAGTGTCAAATCCTGGATAATCTATGTCTACAATAGTCACATCTAGAGTAGAACAACAAAGAAAAGTTGAGAAGGATATAACCATTTTACATGTAATGGAAAAAATATATAAAATTCATTTAACAACTTTTATATAGGTTTCAATTTTGTGAAGGATGAATTAGATATTCATTGAATAAAGGTGACACAAGATTGATTTAATAAGAATTGCACCTAAGCTGGAAGATGAGTTTCATGGAATATATTATTTGGATTGTTCTGTATATAGAAGAAACTTAATGATATGATTAAAATAATTTAGGGATATATGAATAATTTCCATAATTATTTTGTATGTTCTGAGATAATTTTAGTTGAATGTATAATTCCAAAAGTTAATTTGAAGAAGATCCGAGTTTATATGAAGTATATTTATAATCAATGTACTCTAATTGTAAATATTATAAAGGGAAGAGTAATTTTTTTACATGAGATTCATGAAGGTAATTTAAAAAACATTAATGGTGTATTTTTTTATTGAATCTAGTCGCCAAAAGTAATTTTTTATAGGAAGCCATCTCCACTACACTATCACAAAAGATCGCATTACAAATGTAGTTATTCATGAAATTCAGTCGCAAAGAAAGTTTTTATTTGTGATGGAAGGCTTATTTGTAACAAATAAATACATTAAGGGGTGTTAAAGAATGATTTTCTATGGTCTATTATCCATATATATTTTATAAGGATCATTGCAGAAAATCATTTGCGGCGAAAATATGTTTCTCTCTCAAATCCTCTATTCTAAAAATAATAATAATTAAAATTAGAAAATTAAAAATAATTAAAAAAAGTTAAACAAACGAAATCATTAATAAATAATTTCACACATATTTTTATTATAACTCTTGAATAAAAACAAGTTATTAAAAATCATAAATCATTAACTAGTATCCTTATATAGAGGTGGATCACTGGAAGGACCTAAAAGATGAGTCTCTACACCAACACCACGCACAAGACATCACATATACTCTAACATCTTCTCATCTCTCAAACGTTTCTTCTCATTCTCCTCCTCCCTCCATTTTTACATCTCTCGTATCATCTCATCCTGACCTTTCAACCTATGATCAAACTACGCTACATATAATGATGACCCCTCTCTCAGAGATCCCTTAGAGTTAGATGATTACACCACAAAAGTACTATAAAAAGTGTTAAATTTCAGTCCTGAACCAATACCAATAACTCGTCCACTACTAGAAAATTATCATATACCCACGGTTTGTAACCATGGGTATATCACATAGAACTGTGGGTATAGGTTATACTCATGGTTTAGAAAACTGTGGGATCTTAAGCCACTGGTATAGCTCTATGTTATAACTAGGATTTTAAAATTATATACCCATGGTTTTGATCCATGGGAATATATGTATGGGAAATTATCCATAAGGACAATAACCATTTTCCCATGGTTCTGAAACTATGACTATAAGATTTAAAATATGCATGCCATAAGATTATAACCCAATACCACCTCTATTCCATCTACGTGCCTAATCACTGCACCACATATGATTTTTTCTATATAAATATATATTTACTTATATATATTATTCTAAACCATGGATAAAGTTGTAATGTCATTGAAATAGGTTTTCCCATATAATTTGTTTTTCTTGTGGATTTTTCCCCTACACTTGCGCGGGAAAGTTATACCCATGGTTTTTCTTAACTATTTGTATAGGGATGAACTGTACACCTACAATTTGGAGAACCATCGGTATAGCTTTTGAAAAAACCCATATACCCAAAGTTTTTTTGGGGGCCATTGGTATAGCTTTTGAACCAAAACCTATACCCATGGTTTTGGAAAAACATTGTGTATATGTGTGACTTATACCAATGGTTTTCCCAAAAACCATGGGTATAGGTTTCAAATTCCCACCTATAACCATGGTTTTCCAAAACCATGGAAATAGGTTCTAAACCCATCCCTATATTCCAGGATTTTAGAAAATCAAGGGTATAGGGAAACCTAAAAAACATTCTTTTTCCAAAATCGTGGGTATTGACTTGTTTTCAAGTACTGTTATTTTCTTGAAACCATTTAAAGTCACATGTATCCAAGACCCTCTCATGAAAACCTACCTCTCCAATCACATCTTCTTTACTATCTACTTGACTCTCTCGTGACTGGAAAGTCACAACCTCATACATATCTATCTGATATAATTATTATTAATAATAATAGTAAAATTAATAAGATTAAAATTTTCAAAAAAAAAATTAATTTCAACAACATGATGTTGTTGATCACTCGAAATCTGTCTTGTATTAGGATAAGTATAGATCTTCTTATAAACTTTAAACTTAGTAATATAGGTGTCAGTAGGAGCCTTCATAATATAAAAATTTACATTTTAATTATATATGTATTAATAAATAATATTACATACCATATTTTTTCATTATATACCATATGTAACACTGAGGGGGAGGGTCATCTAGAGAAGCTGGTGGAGAGAACTTCATCCCTAAACCCCAAGTCACTCATCACTTTCACTATATCATCTACCCATTTTGTTTCTCATGTCATCGATGCATCCCCTCCTACTAATACTATATAAGGATATCTTCTTTCTCCATATAGATGGTCTCTATAAGCTCACTCTAAGCTCACAGATTCTCCTCACATAGTGCAGCAGAATATGATGGATTCCTATATGAGTTTAAAATAAATAGTTTACATTTAAAGTTATATAAATTATTAAAAACGTACTTACCATATATCATAGATGCATACTAAATATAGGAAAACTATATTGATGTGTCATATCCTGACTACCCCAGTTCTACTGGCCTAAGGAAAAAGTTGGACATGGTTGACAGAAATTGGTCTTTCTCGTTACCTAAAAATTGGAAATGATATGATTTACCCCTTTAAATATTTTATAATATATTTTATTACATTATTTTTAATTGTACTAAAAAATAGAGGTAATTAGTTGTAATATATTTTCTATGATGTTCCCGGCACTACTTCGGGTTGTACGCTCATGCAGGATGACCATGTAGTCACTTACAGTTTGCGTCAACTACTACCACCTGGGAAGAATTACACCAATCATGATTTGGAGCATTCTAAAATTATTCATTTGATTAATTGTTTTTATAATTATCTTTATTTGGAAATGATCGTAATATTTTCTGACTATAATAGTTTGAGTTATATATTTTCACATAAATACTTTAATCATATATAGAGGTGGTTGGTGGACTACCTTCAGATGTTTGAATTTGATATCACCTACATCTGAGGGAAGAGGAATGTATTAGAATAAAATCTAATCAGGAAAAAACCAATGGAAGTTGTTTTGGAATTGAGGTAATAGTGAAACATTTTGGGGCTTCTTTCTCAATTCCATTGCTTAGGAGGATGTTTCAGTTAAGGTTAACTCTAGTTTTCAGTTATCATCACCACTCTGTGAGTTTATTATCGAGAATTAGTAGTAGTATAATGAGTTCAGAGGATTTAAAGAAACCCTATATGGTGGGGAGACTATTTCTAGATGGTCTCTCTCTTTGGATCGTATTCTCAGTTTTGGGGATCATTTTTTTGTCCTGACATCTTTGAGGATATCAGTTTTTTCTGATTGTCATAGTTCATCATGGTTCATTCATCTAGGTTTTACAAAGATGTATTATGATATGAGAGGGTAATTTTGGTGGCTCGGTATGAAGTGTGACATTACTGATTTTGTGTCCTGTTATTGCAGCTACAAATAGATC
Source organism: Viscum album (assembly GCA_963277665.1). Classification (NCBI taxonomy): domain Eukaryota; kingdom Viridiplantae; phylum Streptophyta; class Magnoliopsida; order Santalales; family Viscaceae; genus Viscum; species Viscum album. The sequence continues at coordinate 1,610,214,622 of OY728150.1, forward strand.
TATGTAGATAATTTGAAACCATATGGTTTGATTCATCCTCTTCTATTGTGATTTCATAATTGGGAAAAGGTATCCATGGAGTTTGTTGCTGGATTACAATAGAATCCCTAAGGGATGAATTTAATATGGGTGGTGATTGATCGGTTGACCATGTCATCTCATTTTATTCTGATCAAATACAATGTAATTGTTGACGATCTAGGTAGCTATATGTTAATAAAGTTATAAGGTTACATGGAGTTCCTTTTTGTCATTTTTAGACAAATATCCTAGGTTTACTTCGATGATCTTAAAAAATCTACATGTTGATAAGGGTATTTAAGTTAGATCTATTATATCTTTCCATCTATGGAATGATGGATAGATGTAGAATGTAATTTATGTTCTAGATTATATGTTTTATGCATGTTTCTTGGACATTGGTGGATCTTGGGACAACCATCTAGGATTGGTCGAGTTTCCTTATAACAACAGTTATCAGTCAGCAATCAGAATGGCTCCTTTTGAGGCCATTTATGAACATCTTATGTATATCACCACATTTTTGGGAAAATGTGGGAGATGCTTATTTGGTGGGATTAAATTTGGTTTAGGATACATCTATGAGGATTCAATACATACATTGGCATCTGATTTTAGTTCAAAGTTGGATGAAATATTATATAGATCAACATAATTTTCCTTTCAAGTTTTCCATAGGTGATTGGGTTTTCTTGAATGATTCTCCTTAGCTAGGTCACCATGTTCATAGAAAACAATTAATTTTGGATCTAAGAAATTTTGGGTTGTTTGAGATCATTGAGAAGCTTGGGTAGTTTTCTTATCATTTTCATTTATGGCTCAGTTTATAGAAATTACTATTGTTTTCAATATATTATCATCTATATACCTCTTACATTTTGCGTTGGGAGTAGACTGAGCTGTACCCATATGTTTTTATTTTTTAGTATCCAATTGAGATCATTGAATCTCAATTGAATGTTTTTTATGGGAAGATGATGTCTTTGGTCAGAGTGTTATAGTAGCATGGATTATATTCCCATGATACATGTAAGTGTGAGTCATTGATGAGGGAACATTTTCCTCACTGCTTTATAAGACATCATTCATTCACATTACTTCATAGGGAATCAATGTTTTGTGGTGGGTAGTTTGTAACATCTCGTTACCCACTTTCAAGTAATTTCATTCTCTTTTTTTTTCTCATTAATTGGGTGCATCTTGGGACTCCGATGTATATGGATAATTTGTTGGATAAAATTACTTAATGTGTTAGGATGTATGTTTAGTTGAATTAATAGAATCTAGGCAAAAATTAGTAATGGATTTTTGTGGTTCTCTAGAATTTCAGAGAACGTATGATTTGGTTTTAATCTTTCATGTAAGAATATGCATTTTTCATAGTCTGTAGGATACATACAAGCCATGTAATTGGAGTACATGTTGTGTAATATCTATAGGGAATATACCATGAAATAATGCACAAAATTAAGTGAATAAGCATTGTTTACATATTATATACAATGTAACAATAAAATTTATGTCTTTATCTAAAATGTGATAGGTTTTCTGTCATATCTGAGTCTCGACGATTACATGATGTGTAAAGATATTATACACCATGTAAATGTTGCAAATAGGACATTTTAGGGTGGCGTGCAGTGAAATGTAATTTCATTCTTCCCCAAATCCTTTGTATCTCGACCTAGATGGATTCTCCAGTAATTCTTGGAGTCTCAGTTTAACATGCATTGATTCATTCGGCAATTGATCACTATTGTGGTTGGGTTTCAGCTCTTCAGGTGAGTAATCCTCTCTGTTTCATCATTTCTTTGATCATGGTTTCATTTTTGTGATTAATTATCAGTTTAGTTAATCCATGGAAATTTTTCTTCTTTTTTACATTTTGATATTTAGTGGGATTACGTTCAAGGGAACTTTCCTTTTTTCTTGTGGTTTAGAGGGTGTGTGTTCTCGAGGGCCTCCATTGTCATTATTTTATTCCTTCTGTTGGTGGATAATTTATGGTCATGTGTGACCACAAGTTTTTAGGTGGGTGGTTCCATCTATAGCCTTTATATGGAACTACATTACTCTTGTTTTGATAAAAAAAATTAAAATGAATTTGGATGATAATTATGTTTTGATTTTTTCCTGTTCAATAATATATTTTTAAAATATGTTTTTCCCCTAGTTTTAGTAAATGAATTTTTTTTCAAATTATTACAAAATTGTTTCTTTATATGGCTTTCAAAGCATGAAATTAGTTGTATTGATGAATATAAATAATATATAGAGAACATGGGGAGCCTTCAGTAATTTGGTGGAAGGTATAGTAATAATTCATTTCCACTATCGAGGGATTTTCTCATGGGGATTATCTCTCCTCTCTTGGATTTTTATTCTAGGTACATGTTTGAACTATTTTGGGATTTAATTTTTAGGGTGTTTATCATCCCTCTAGAATCAATTAATATGTCTACCAGATTGATGAATACATAATTATCTATGTTAGGTATGAGTTTACTAGCTATCCTAACCTAGTTTGATCCCTAGCATGATGTTACCCATGCTTTTGATTTTTGTTTCTACTATTTTTGTATACTTACATAGAAATGATATGACAAATGATGCATGATTTTATTTCATTGGACATGGTATATATATTGATATATATGGATATAGAATTATTTTAAACTAATTTACCTTCATTTTTAAAAAAATTAGAAAAGGGGGGAATTACACTTTTTTCCCATGATTTTGATATAAAAACTATTAAACTATTATCAGTGCTTATTTTCTTTAAATGTGAGGATTATTGGATTATTTTCTAGAGACCTGATATGGAAAACATGGGTGATACCATGCTAATATGGTTAGCTCACACCCTGCACACCTATTCAATGGTGCATAGATATATTTATATCTTTCAATGTAGGGATGGGTGAGGTGCCCCAGTGAGGTGATGATGATTTTTTTAATTCAGGACGGGTAGATGGCAGTGATATGGTGTGATTTTTCCTATGGTATCACATATATTAGTTGGTTTTTCTGGATTGGTAGTCCTTTGTTATTGAACTTGTACTTTGAGATTTTTCTTTTACTCTTGTGTTATTTGGTTTCTTCTATCATGATTCAATTATGGAATATATTTATCTATTGTTGTTTATCAATATTATATAAGTTTTCAATGTCTTTGCCTGATGTTGGGAGAAATCATTCCTTCTATTTTTTTGATGTCTAGGTTCAAGTCGCCAACCTGTGGTGATAAGTAATGCCCTTTGGGTATGTAGCCTGTCTGGTCAATGGGGTACCTCCAGACCCTCCCATTATTCCATTTCTATAATCCACATTTATATCATCATCTATCAGAATTCATTTCTTTAATTTATTGCTTTCACATGATAAAAAATATATATTATGAAAGACCAAACTGATCCATTATCCATGGTTATTCAACAATATTTTAGTATAATTTATTTATTTGGAGATTTACATGTTTGAAACCCAAACTCCCTTTATGTGAATTAAAAAATATTTAATATTCAAGTATCTAAGAAATTATATACTACATGTTTTTATAAAAAACCTATTCTTTACTCTCCTTAGGAAATTGATGAAATGATTTATTTTGATCGATGTGGATTATATGAATTATGACATATGAATGTTATTCCTTGATATCACTCCAATTCATAGGGAAAATAATTAATCTCTATATATGAAATGTCTTACGATACCTTGGGGAATAACCATAGTAATTATGTTTTACGACACCTTGGTGATAAACATTGGGGATGTTCTCATGAATGTCTCATTTTTATGATATAGATACTTTTAAATGTTATGAGTCGTGTTATTTTATTTATGATATGACTCTAGTTCTTATGATCATTTCCTATTGATATCCCTCAATGTCCCATACTATATGTCTCTTGTTTTTTCCTTTATTGGGATTTATGATCATCCCCATTCTTTTTATGTATATCCCCAAGATATGAGATATAGTAAAAGTAACATAATATGAACTTTTGAAACATCATTTCAAGTGTATTAGAATAATTTTTATGTTCTTTTTAAGTATTATGATTATTTTTCCAAGACACTAAACCCTAAAAGACCCTTTTATTATAAAATTTTGTAATATATAAGGAATTTTTTATGTAATTAAAAGTTGGGATATCATGAATGAAAGATACAATTCTACAGGGATATGAATGAAACTTTAATACCACAATATGTTTCAAGAATATGATGTTCAATAGCATACAGAACACACAACACTGAGCTTTAATGACTTCAAATTTTTATTATTTAATATGACCATTATAACCTAGTCATTGATTTTGTGAGTATGGAATAACCACATTATGATATATATATATATATATATATATATATATATATATTTGTGTATATATATATATATATTATACTCAATAATTTTTTTCATGAATTCTAAGGAAGTAAGTAGACAATTTTATTAATGTAATATTATGCTTCAAAAATACATTTTCATTAAAAAATATTTTTATTTCCTTTTGTGAGAGAATAATTTAATTAATTTAAGACAAAATTATAAATTTTATTTTATAAAAATGATATAATTTTTTAAATTAATATATAAAACTTATAATATGGTAAAATATTTGTATTTCATCTGAAAAGTTTAATTTTTCAATGAATAGTGAAAAAATATGAATTTTCTAGAAAGCTATCATTTCTTTTCAAGTACATGAAATGTCTCATTTTTTTGAACTGGTATTAAAATTCAATTACATTTTTTTTATTAAAAATAATCCAAATAATATCATTTTAAATTAAATTATTCTTAATTTTTTTATAAAAACATTTTTGTAATTAAAAGTTTATTTTTAAGAAACCAATTTCTCATTATGTATTGTGGCCATATTTTAAAATAAAATTCTACCAATTATGGTAATTGAATTTTATAACATGGATTTCTTATTTTAAATTATCATGTACAAAAATTTTAAATAGTTTAACTTTATTTTTAGTCATAATGAATTGTTTCTTTGTAGAAATTTTTTCACCTCAACAGGGGTAAAGTTTTTTGAACTTGGTTAAAATTGTGAAACAAGGATTCAAAATCTTCTATAAACATCAATTTAATCAATTTAATGATTTTAATTTGACCATATCTATCCGATATTCGAAAATTTAAAATTTTGGTGTCATTTTTCCTTCATAAATAGTTATATTTTATTTCACGTAATGAATAAAGAAAAAATGTCACTCCGTTTGTTTTAATAACTACAATATTTTTTCGTAGAGAGAAAAAATTTATAAATAATTTAAGTATATGATTTTTAATATGAATATTTTTTATGATGTTAATTTATTTTTTATATTTATTGATTAAATAAATAGCTTAAATTTTTTCTCAATGCCAACACAGTGATTGTGACAGGTGTAGAAAAGTAAAAAAATTAATTTAACAAAAAAAATATTTTTTGGGAGATTTATAGTGTTACATAAATTTTTTAAGTTAAATATAATGCATTAATGAGGTGTTAAATGTTTTTTTTGAAATAAATTATCCTCTTTTTTTTAATTCAACTATGTGAATAGTTTCTAAAATGGCTTTACTGGTATCTTATATTAAATAATATTTTCTTAAATTTTTTAAAATTCATAAAACTTTTATTTTTGGAGAATAGATTGTGATATGATCTAGAATATTTTCGATTTCCACTTATGGGTCACCATTTATTCTATTTCATCTTTCATGACCTATAAACAAGTAAACAATATTATTAGCACAGTAATCCTAAAAATGTATAATGAGAGGTTAAAATTAAGAGATAACTATAAAAAATCATATAAACTTATCCAAATTTTATTGGATGAGATTATTTAAACTTATATTAATTTTATATTGTAAATATATCTTTTTTAATCATTTTAAAAATGAAAGATAATTTATATTAATTTAATACTTTATGTAATTCCATGGGTGACCCTCTCTTCTCTTATAAAGGGACACAACCTCTTCTATATACTTCTCACTTAATGGTCCACTTAGCTCCAAAATACACTAAAAATATTTTTAACTTCCATAGCTACATTATATAGGTTTTTTTCATCTTTAAATATTGTCTGTAAGGTCTTTAATGATCTATACAATGGAGGATATTCAAAGAAGAGATAATCACCATAACTGAGCGTTTTTATTTTAAATCTTCTTCCAACAACATAAATTTTAGTATATTAATTTAAATATAATAATATCTATATCTCAAAAATAATTATATTTTGTTATGTTAATTTAATAACCTTACTAATCACCATTTTAAATAAAATGTGAATTAAAAATCAAAATTCATCTGTACGTGTGGACTACCAGCTCTATGAAGTGATGTGTTTTATTTTAAATCACTACCTATCATGGATTTTTATAATTATATATTTAATTTATATATATATATATGATATTTATTTCATAATTATCATTATGTAATGATAATATATCATCTATTTTCATACCCTTCCATCCATAGGAAAATAATAACATCATTTATGTGTATGTGTGGATTACCACCTCCATAAACTGATGTTATTTTTTTTAAGTATTACATTCATGTATAGTTATAAAATTTTATTTAATTTATATAAATGAGAATTTTTTCCTGATAATTATTCTATATATCATTAAATAATTACCTCTCTTACCACGGTGAACCAACCAAAATCATTTTTCCATTATGAACAGAACATTCTCGAAATAGCCAATGTAAACTTAACTACATAATAAATTAAATATGACATTGAAATAAATAATATAAATTGTTTAATGATAAGGTAATAAAAATATTATAGTTTATTAACAAATAAAATAATTAATATACGTTTATTATACTTGATTTAACATATATATGTAGAAAGATGGGACATGATGTTAGGGGTTTCTTAACTCAATTTCAATCCATTGGGTTATACTTCTACTTCATTGACTATTTTACACAATGATTATGTGTGGAATGACATATTGTTGTATTATGTTGTATCTAAACATGTTTTATTTTATTTCAAAATTGTTACACTTAATCACTTCATTGATTCATTTTAACTTCATTGATGTAATATTTGTAAGGATTATTTGTCTCAATCATGTTTCTTTGAGTAATTTCATGTATTATGAACCTAATTCATTTTATAAGGTGTATATGATACCTATTGAAATATTATATCATCAGTGAATATTTACTTATTTTATTTAATGGTCATTTTAAATGATCTATTTCATAATACATTGATACAAATCTTATAAAAGTTAAGGGTTTTCTCGATATTACTTTCTGTTGTTTGACTTATAATTCAAGTTATGTACCATGATTTATTTAATATGGTGTACTTAATATAGCACTAATTTTTCTTAAAATATTATTTCATAGAAATTATCAGTTTTATAAAATCACCTTATATTCATTCATTCAATATATTTTCTATTCAACCATTACTAAAGATGCATTGGTTTCTCATCTCAAACTTGTTTCTATGAGACGTGTTTCGATTGATGTAGCTATATTAATTTATAGGTTCATAAAATTAATTTTTAGATCTCATAACATTAAAAAATTTATACCCATGGTATTTTATGTTCCTTATTATTTTCGTTCATTCAAATGGTTTTTGTTTTTCAAAGGCCACAATGTTTTTTTCATTAAAAACAGTGTTTAAAAGTTTTTATAAGACTTTTAACCCAAATTTATTCCATTTAATTTATCTTGATTGATGAATTTTTTTTAAAAAAAATAAATAATTAACTAAATTTATGTTTTTACAATATTTTCCTTCTTTTAATGGGGTTTAAAATGATATTTTATTTTACTCATGGGTCACTTTTGATTCTCTTAACAAAAATTTGAAAATATTTTTTATTTTTAGAATATACAAAAGGAATTGGTTTTCCTATAATAATAAATATTCTTTGATTTATGATTCCTTTATATATATCCATGGTTATTTTCTAGTAAAATAATTTTTCAATATTTTTTAATTTTTTAATTTTTAAAGGTATCTAAAGAAAATGTTATTTTCAAATATTTTCAAATAAAAGTTTTAAATGTTCATTTAAAAATATTTTCATTTATATTAAAACTCTTTAAAGGTAACTATACTTAATTAGGAATATTATATTATGATAGGACCCATATATTTTATTTATATGTATTATAATGATTTTATTAGATAGATTATCATGAAACCCATTTCTTTTTCATTGATAAATCAATTTATAAAAGAATTAAATATATTGTACAAAGATTGATGAGGAAAATGAAAGATTTCATGTGTTATTTTCATGTCAGAAAATTGGATATTATAAATGATAATGGGTTACCTTGATATAGATTATATGATGACTAAGATTGATATAGCTTATACGACATGTGATCCTAATGTAGATCTCTAATACATTGGGTAATGTTCCTTATCCTGTAATGAAAAAAGTGAAGGACATGACCAATGATGTGTCTCCTACTGATTTAACTGGTCTCTTATTATTTCTAACATGATTGAACATGGGTGATGAAGATATTATTCCAAGATACCAATATTTTTTATTTATTAGTTCAATAATTTATAATATTTACTTTCATCATGGATTTTTTTTACATCGATCATGATTATTGACTCATATGTCTCTAATATTTTCTCAAAACATTAGGCTATGTATCATTATTTATGTTCCCATTTTTGAGAGGTATGATTTTTATTATATATGTTCATTCAATTTGAAAATTATCTCATTCCATTATTTTATCTTGGCCTGATTAAATATATTCAATTTTTAATTCTTATGTTTACCCTTACTGAGCATTTAACACAACCCTTCTTATGTTTCTCTTCCCCAAGTAATAATGAATGTTGTTATGTAAAATATTTCATGAAGGGTTTCATGTGGATTATTATGACGATTTAATATAGAATATGAAAATATGGGTATATTATGATAAATTATCCATTAAATACCAGGGTATTTTTCTATAATAATTTTTCTTCATTCTCTAATAGTATAAACCTAAAAGGGCATTAGGTATATAAGTGATATAATACATCTATTTCATGGTGTAAGTTTTTGATAGATAAAATTGGGTCACATTTTTCTGTATCAAATCTAAAAATATTAAGATTTTTTTATCACTAGATCATGGAGTGTAGGTTCAAGGTTGATTTGGAAGCACATTTTTAAACAAGGAGGGAAGTTGTGGAGCTAGTTTTTTACTATGTATGAATGTAAGGTACGGTGTGATTCTGCGATAAAAGTAAGATTCTGGGCATATTTTGATCATTTTTAGAATTGTTTTATATATTTTAATAATTTATGGGTCATGTAGACATATTTTATTAACTTATTTATAAGTTTTATAAGTGAATCTTTAATTTGAGAGAGTAACCAAACATATAAAAGAATATGTTTCTCACATCCGAGTCAAACCATTAAAAAATATTATGTATCCTCCTTTATATACCTACATTACATCTGGTATATGTTATTTATAATTACAAGGAAGATAAAACATTATAATTATAGACATAATAGGCACAATACGTGGGGTAAACACTTAAAATTGAAATTGTAATTTTGTATGAAATAGACAGAACCATATTCCCCCCCCCCAAGGCATCTACATCAATCCTTCGGGGAATCTGAATGGGTCTTACAGAATAGATTGCCTAAGATTTGTTATAAATTTTTATTGCCTTAGAATTATTATCAAAAATGGATTTATTGAATTCTTTAGATATTTAAATAAGTTCACCAAATGGAAGAACCAATGTATATTCTTTTTGATAAATAATCTCAATTCTTATCCACTACATTTAAAGAAATATGGTAATAAAAAAATAGAAAATATAAAATAATTTAGGGGGAAAAATAAAATTAAGGTAAATATATTTTTTATTGGATAGGTAAATATATTGATTATTATTCCTCTAAACAATAAAGTTCAAACTATATTGAATATGAAGAGTAGATGATTAACAAGTCACATAGAGATTTCTAATATCATGTGAAGGGTTATCTTGAAATGGAACCCATTTATTTTTTTATATACATTTTTTCACATATTAAGGGAATAAATTTTGAAAAGACAGAGATATAAAATAAATATTATTCCATGGAATATGAATTAGCTAAAAGATATACTTTTATAATATTTTGTCAATAAAAATAAATACTTAGTGATAAAAAGTTTCACTTTAAAACTAAAAAGTTTATATGATTGATAAATAATTAAAAATTATAGATTGTAGTGAGTATGAATTCTATGTATTTACTATTAAATTACTGCATTTATTAGAAAATATATGTAAAATCATGGTGAATGTCAAGGATCCACAACTAGATGTGAAAAAAATAAGATTTATAAGCTTGATAATTCCCTAAATAAAAATAGTAGGATGCACGAGGATTAATTAAAAACAGTAATGTAATTTTAGGAAGACATACATAAATAAATTTAGTCATATAAATATACACTCAACATGAATTTTCTAAAGAATGCAGTAAAAGTTATAAATCTAAAAATGGTTCACCCAAAATCCTACCAACCTATGAAAATAAGTGGGGTTATCACAAAATTATTAAAGAAGCATTTTACCTCTAATAAGACCCAAAATGGACATAATATGGTATTTAAAGCATCTGGAGAAGCATCCACTACAATCTCAAAGAATAATGTTTCCCAAATTATAGTTAAATCTATAAGCATTAATTTTTTTGTGATGGATAGTATAAGAGAAAAGGAAAAAATAGTACCAATTTGGAAGTCAATTTTTTTTGTTAAACCTACCACAATGTCAGGGGTGGATATAAAAAATTCTAACAAATAAGTTCCCTAATCCTTGTACAAAAACATAGTGAATATTTACAAATATATCAAGGTGGTAAATTTGGATAGGCTGCATCAACTTGAAAAATAATGAGGTCTATAAGAACATTATGGTGTTGTAAAAGGTTCATACATAAGAAAATTAATTGATGGAATAATATTTTAGTAGTCTATGGATATTAAATAAATCATAATGAAGGTGGTTCATAGTTTAAGTTAGAAAGAAACCTTCTATTTGAAATAAATTTTCAAATAATAACAAAAATAAATAATGTAATAATAGATATGATTGTGTCTAAAATATTTGTGATTTTTTCAAAAATTTTGGGCACACATATGATAATTGGTGGAATTTTACAATTTAATAGAAGTCTTATAGTGACATAAGGATGTAGAAATAATATAAAATTTAATAATTAAATGAATTTAATTCTACTTTAAAGATTAAATGATTGAAGAAAAGTTATGTACATGTTACTCATAATAAGTTTGTGGTGATGGATAAGAATGATGTCACACTAGAGAGGGGAATATTATCCTATTATTATAGGAAAGTCCACACCAAGAACCTTTTCAAAATTTACATTAATATCATTGTTAAATATTCAAATATGGAACCAAAAATTTGAGTCATTTATAGAAAGGAACAAGAATTTTTTCATGGATAAATATATGTTTGAAGAATAGTTTTACATTTTTCCTAAGAAAATCACCAAGAAGGTTATTGAATTTGTTTGTGGAAGGTAAAGGAAGGTCATCTATATATCTAAAAAATGCATGACATGGATTCCTAGTAAAAATAAAATGAAATGTAATAACGGTAATGCACCAATGGAATCATGTAAAAATTTTATCACAACAAAGAAAAATTCCACATAGAATAGGTATAAAGATAATATTACCAAAGGGTGTTTAATTATATGGAATGATTGTTTGAATGTGGAAAAATTATACAAGAGTTATATAAAATAAAAAGTTCCTTGATTTCTCTGGTTATAAATCCATTTCTAGATTGGATTAATTCTAGATACCAGGAACCATACTACATAAATATGTTCAATTTTTAAAAACTAAATCTAGAAAACCGGAAGATATATAGAACTTTTAAAGCTAAAAAGAAAATATATTCCTGGTTTTAAAAAAAATATCGCTACATCTATTAGAACTAATGGTATAAAGAAGACTCACCTTATTCCCAGAATAGTTTACATGAGCATATATGATGTGAATTAAAGGTTTAATTTAAAAAAATTAATTTTGTGATTATTGTAATTTACATAAAACTTATAGAAACACCTGTCTAAAAATATCTCAACTGGTATTTATTTTCAATTTATTTTAATCATCAATTTCTATCAAACTTCGTTTATCATATTTATATAATAGAATTTTTAATGTGATGTATTCTATAGAGTACCCTTTAAGGGGGTATATGAAAGATGACCAAGATTATAGATATTTATCACTATAAATTAAGTCTATAAATCTAGAAAATCCTAAGAAAATGTTGATGTTTAAGGTATTATTTTCACACTCCTTACTGTATTATGTTTTTTTAATTTTTTAATTAGTTATAGTGATTGACTATATAAAAAATTGTTAAGAAAAACATATTTAACTTGAATGTTTTTATGTGTTTTGAGATGTCAAGTGAATGTTTATAAAACATCATTAAAATATTTTTTTACAATACCAAATAAGTGAATTTAGAGAAGGAAACATATAGAGATCTGTATGTAGAATGTTTTCATTATTTTGTATACTCACTCTTGTTTTCTACATTCTGTTATAATAATGGAACTATATTTCACTTACTTAAGGCACATTTTTAGAAATACTTGATTTCATACTATTATGAAGAAAATGGAAGATCAACAGTGCCTTCACATGTGCTCCTAAATTAAGGGGATATAATTTTTTCTACTATTTGTTTATTGTCAATAAAGGGGAGTATTATGACATTTAATTTTTTATCAATGTTGGTATTGGAAACAAATCCAAAGGTGGAGGATGAAGTACCCCTATTTGATGGATAGAGACATTATTGTATCTATTATAAATGTGTAATTTGATAGTTGTCAGTGTATTTATATTGAAGAAGTATGAAGAGATGAAGATGTTTCCAATGCAATTGGGTAATTAAAGAAGAAGGAAATATATTCACTGAGCTATACATATAATAAGATTATCGATTGAGCTAGTCCTAATGTGAAAGAAACATACTCAATAATTGAGTTGTATCTAAAAAATTCGAATAAGAGTAATGATCTTGTTGGGTGACCCTCTTGAATAAGTTATTATTATCAATGTTAAAAGGTAGCTTACTAGAATATTGAAGTGATTATTTCATTTAGAAACTATCCAGAAAATTTTTAGCATAATAAATTCTAATCTAGTTGAATAACATATATAGATTAAGGTTTTCAAAGAGGCCAAAATGATCCTAAAATATAGGGATACTGGGGTTTAATGAATTAATACATAAATGAGTTTAAATTCTATAAGACCCTGGACATAGTAATAAATATATTTGAGGATGTTTGAAGAATTCCCCAAAGTGTTTTGAAACTTTTCAATGGGTTTTCCAAGGGATGTATATTCCCCTGAAATTATTTCAAGTGAAATGAATCTTGTGCGAGAAAATATGGAATTATAACGATTATGTAAAGCCCATCCAATCAAATGTAAGGAACATATAGTACTACATAAGGGTAATCTAGTTTAAATAATGGTAAAGGACATATATATATAATGATTATAGGTCATTCATTTTATGGGTACCTCTAATGTATTGTAGAATTACGAAAGGTCCATCAGTATTGGACAAGTTAGGTAAAGGTCATATGGATCTATAAGAATGATTTCACTATGTGTATAGTTCATCATAAGGATGAATCCGGATCAGTGTAAAGTACATTCTAGTATATTTTTAAGGTTTATTTGTACCTACTTAATGTTAATTTGATGTATATTTAAAGGTAATCCTGGAGTTCATTGAGATGTATAGGGGTCATCAAAATCTTCTATAAGTTAAAAAGTAGTTAAAGAAGCTGCATAATGGAAACCTCTATGTTTTCTATAAATATTATTATAAATATGAAATTCATTTTAAATGACTTTTATGTTGTGGTTCAATGTTATAAACATAAAAAACATTGAAAGGATGCATGATTCAAGCCATGTGAAGGAGAATTTGGTCCTCTTGAATGAAAATAATAAGATAAATGTTGAGATGAGTTTTTTTATAAAAGAACATCTCTAAAAAGATATGGTTCTACATTATCCAATCCAGAAACAGAGAAAAATAAGAAGATTCATGAGAAATTCCTATGTGTTCTATATATTATAAATAAAATTTTCATACAAACTAGAACTCAGTTTTTATGGTTAAATCTTGGATGTTTATTGGTGTTAATAGATTTATATTTAATCTATACAGATTTTATATTTTAGAACGAATTCTAAGAATATATAATCCAAGTCAAAAATATATTTTATTTTATTTTTTTATAAAATAGTTAATAGTGTCTTAATTTTTTAATGATTGAGGATTGGATGTTGATTGGTGTTAATAGATTTATGTTGAATCTATACAGATTTTATATTTTAGCACTAATTCTAAGAATATATAATCCAAGTCACAAATATATTTTATTTCATGTTTTTTTAAAATAGTTTACAATTCCTTAATTTTTTAATATACCTAAAATATGATGATATCCTGAATAATGTGTTTTTATCATATTTATAATATACGTACTCTACTGAGACAAAGAGAATGTAAAATGAGAAGAAAAGTGAAGGTCACTCCATTCATTTACAAGGAAGAAACCATTGAAGTCCAAAACAATATACATTATCATGGGATAAAATGGAATATGGGAGGTTGGTAAAAATCAAAATAAAAATATAACAGATATTGAGAAACTGAATTTTATCAGATAATTTATATATGAAAATATATAGAAAAAATTTACTAGTGAGATGTGTATAAAAAATAATAGATGAAGAAATAGGGTTTAGTTGGGAAGATCTAAGAGTCTGTGTTTTGTGAACCTACAAATATCTATCAAAGTAGAAGAAAAAATGTGACCCAAAAACACACCAAATAAGATTCACTATTTAGGTATCAATGCATAAGGAAGAGGAAGAACATATGACACTCATTGTTTTGGAATCTTTATATGAATAAGAAATATGAAGACGATATGATGTTGACATTGTTTTGAATTATTATGATCAGGGAATCATCCCTTTCATGAATTAACGAGATTCTGGATTTATAATGGTGAATGGAGATTATATGTGTTAAGAAATCTAGAGAATATTCAATATAAATTCTATAGAGCTATATTATAAGTAGATATTGTGATGCAAACTGGTATTCTAGAATAAAAAATTGCAGAAAAATATTATACTGATGATTAAAAATATCATTATATAGAAGTTATGAAATCCCTTTGATGATTATATTTCTACTTTAAAGGGTACATAAAAACACATGTATATACATGGGGTGAATTTGGGAAAACGGTGTGATTTTGGGTTTATAAGGAAATCATAGTGTGACTCTATGAGACTAGTGAAAGGTTGAATGTATTTTAATCATAGTCAAAAGTAGTATATGTGTGTAAATAACTTTAGGTACATTAAGACTCATCATATTAATAAGTTCTATAGTAAATGATAAAATATTTTATGAGGGAGAAAAACCAACCATGGTATAGATTGGTTTTCCCACATTGTGGTCAAACCATGTAAAAATTTCATGTCACATCTTTACTTTCATTCATGAATTTTTATTGTGAATAGGTCATTGATAATTAAAAGTAAGACCAACTATTATTCAAATAGTTAATAGTAATTTAATTTCCTATGGAGTGAAAAATAAATAATAAGTTGAAATTTTGTAATAAATATACAACACCTGATTCAACCCCCTATCAAGTGTCGACATTGATCCTTAGGGGAATCCCAAAAGTGTATGCAACATCCACTCATTAGAGTCACATAAAAAAGATTGAAGAATTTAATTTATGTTTGTTCAAATTGTGTTATTCTTTACAATTTTTAATAGAAAACATAGGATCTAATAATAATAAAAATATCTCAACACCATGACATAACTATACGAAAACATCTCCAACTAATAAATGCACGTTATGTTTGAAGGATATAATCCCTTAATCCCCTTTTCATGGGATATATTTTGTGATATATAGTATAATATGATATGGGATTATTGTATTGTATGAAAATAAATAACCAAACCATATTTTATGCTATTGGTTTGGAATATCATAAGGGGATATATGGAGATATCATTTAACTTAGATTTTATTATATCATCTTTTGACAATTAAAATAAAAATATAATGTTAAAAGTTAACAATATATTCCCTTTACATGTGATAAATCATTTAATATTTAATAGGATAAAAATATAGGCATCTGACCTCTTCAACATTACAAAAATAATAAGTTATGTAATTTACCCATAAAGTATAAGTAAATGTATATGTACTCGATGAGAATCTTTAAGGTCTAATAAAAGTATGTTGTGAGATAATAATGTTTTCTAAGCATGACAATGCCTCTACTGACTATCCCTTTACCTCAATCTATATTTTTATTATTCCATTACTATCAGAGGTAGTATCATATCATTGAGTGATAAAGATTACTACCCAAGCACTGAATGATTCATGTTAACCTGTGGATACTATATGAATGAGGTGTTCTAACAGTGACCTCTCTAGGATCATTATCAAACATAATATGGATGATAGCATAACTATATATTTTATAAATAGTGTATCTCATGTCACATTCAATTATAGGACACCATAAATTGTGATTCTAAGGAGGCAAAGAGATATTTCATAGGTAGTCATTATCTATTAAGAAATACGATAGATAATTAAAAAATAAATATTATTATATATAATAGATATCTTAAAATACTATATCAATATTTTTTAATTCATCTATTTTTCAGTTATAAATTGATAGAAATGGGTTATAAAATGTATATTTTAATGACCCAAAGTTTAATAAATTTAAATTCTCTTCTAGTAATTCTGTAATGAAATAACAACACAATGAACTACAAAGTACTATGTGACTTTTAAACATAATATTTTCACTTCTCTAATTTGAATTTCAAAAATCTGACATGCATGGTTGTGAATGGTAAATTATTTAGAGTCTAATAGGATCAACTTAATTTTCAGTGAATATTAACTTACCGTTATAAATAGTAAAATACCCTTACGAATAGTAAACCGTTCTAATGAATAGTAACCACAACCATGAATGTATAAATAAAAATTAGGCATTTTAAAAGTGAAAATTTGATCATAGCATAAGTGTTGATTTTTATTATGTTATAAATATTTCATTATAATTATATGATTAATTAAATAATTTAAATTTTATTTTATTATTTTATTTTCTTATGTTTATAAGATAATTTTACAGGACCTTAATTAATTTTTCAAAGTGCTATAAAAGTATTTTTAATTTTAAAATTTGTATTTTTAAATTAAAACATGATTTTAATTAAAATTTACATTTATCATGTTTAGAAAATTATTTTTGAAACATGGAGTTAATTTTTGGATTCTACAAGTTGAAATATAGTTAGGGTTAATTTTTTGTATTTTTCTAAAATACCAGAATTTTTAGTGAATAGTGAAATTCGATAATTTACGAAAAATGCTAAATAATTGAATTTGTACTTTATGATTGAGTCATGGATGATGTAAATGGAAATTTTCTTGAACTCATATGCACGTACTACAATTTTTTTCATATGAATCATGACTATTCGTATTCTTGAGAAAAAATATTAAAGTAAAGATTAAAATAATGGGAAACCCCTCCTCTGCTCTTCTATAAAAACCACCCCCACCCCCCATCCTATTCACTCCTCTCAAACCTTATGCTTATTACCAATTTATCTAAAATCCCTCCCTAATCCCCTATACCACTTCAATCATCCCTTTTTCTCTTCAAAAGTCTAAATCCTCTCCCTAAAAAAGGTTCTCAAGGAAGATATATTCAAGAGGTAAATTCTTGTTTTCATTTTTTTATTTTCATTCAAGTCCGTTTATTTTTATTTTATTTTATCTCCTCCTTTCATCCAAATTTTATGATAACTCCATTAAATTAAATGTACTGTAATTTTATTATGATATTGGAATAATTCATTATCATCTCTCATTTCCCCTCCTCTTATACTAGAAATGAAAACACTATCCGAGATGTGTTAATTTATCACATTCAAGGACGAAGAGTTTTCAATTTCTATTACCATATTCAATTCAGGTCATGAAACCTTTTTTATGGTTAAAAAGGGAAATAAATTATGTTTTTTTCTAATTTAAGGCTTTGGGTTATTTTTTACATGTGATATTAATTTATAAATCAAAATGAGTTTGTTGTGATCAAAAAACCGTCAATTAACCAAAACGGTTATCATTAAAGTTTTATATAATGATACATCATCACTCCAATTAACCAAATGAATTTTATAACCACATAATAATATATATGTTCAATAATAAAAATCAAATTAAATTCTGGACAACCATTTTTATCTTACATGTTTATCCTTAAATGTATATTAGTTAACCAATCAGGAAAAACAAGGAAACAAATGCTCCCAAACAATGAAATTGAACCTCTTAACCCATAAAAAAGGTCGTGAATGAACATAATAGGGTTATAATAAATTAATTATGAGAATAAAAGGTTATTTAAATACTAATTAATGACTGAAATTTAGTTATATAGGATGTTAAGATCAAGAAAAGGACACTGTCGGATATAAAGTAAGGGATTCTACCCAAACCTCCTTTGTTCTTTAGGGTTGTACTATATTTTTTTTACCCAGATGAAGTTATCTATTATTTTAATGTAAATAATATAAATTTTTCTTTAATTATAAAAATATATATATCATGTTCCATTCATCATTCTATTTAAGGGATATACATTTTTTTAAATGGTTCCGTCCTCAATCCTTCCCTAAAAGCACACTAATTTTAAGGTAACTTACAAAATTCTCACTCAATTTCAAGAGAACTCTATAATAAGTTTTAATACATAATATTTTTTATAAAACCACTATTTTTTATTTAAAACCCTTTTTTACACTTATGGTTTTATATTAAATATTATTCTCTTTTGTATTCTAAATATTCATTAGATTTTTTCTCAAAATAATGCTAAAATGTTTTAGTGATAAAATTTATTAAAAAATCTTATTACATTTATTCACTAATATTTTACATCACTTAAAATTATATGTTATTATTTTACATTATTAATGTCCATGAATGTTTTAATTCCTTTCTTTCATGGACACTAGTTTGATACTCCCATTCATTATGCTTTACGACATGATTATGTTACACATTTCATTCATGGGAACCCTTATGTTTATTTATAATTGATTATTTATGATTAATTATATGGAAAAAATATTAATGAACATGTTAAGATGGGTATGCCTAGATATCACTACAATACTTTGGGAAAATTTGAGTCTCATGAGACATTATGTGAAACGGTCATGGCAGTTAACTTTGACTTGTGCTACCATGTTCAATGGTCTTGGTGGTTAACCATGACTTTTCCTCCTCTATATGAAATTATCCTTGACTTATGCGAAATGTATGTTTTATATTTATTCCACATTACTATGAATCCTTGTTTATATGACCTCATGTTTATATGTTATGATTCCATATGTTCCATTCCTTTTTATATCATTATGTCTTGACTTCTAACCCATGTGCTCAAGCATTATTCTTATATTTATTCCCTTATGATTATTTTTATCTCGTTCCATTTTTCATGTTATACCCACGTTATCCTATGAATAATTATGAGATCAATAGAAGTTAGTAGCTTTTTTAAAGAATAAATAAATAAATTTTTCATTTAGTTTCGTTTTTTTTTTGTTTTATGCACCTAGTCTTTCAAGACACTAATGATCCTCATCTTGTAATATGATGTTTAATTATACTTAAAATCATGTAATGTTATGTGAAAAAGTCTAGGGTCACTATAGTTGGTATCAGAGGATGGTCTACTTATTTTTGGACATTAGGAATATAGTATTTTAGTAAGAACCTTAGGGATGAGACTAATTATAAGAAAACATCCATAAATTTTGGTACGTATAGTTTAAGTGGTTTATCAATCAAATAAATCCCTTTCTGGATACGAACATTTGAATGTGGATTCGGAACAGATGTATTTAGGGATAAAACCTGAAAACACTACTTTGAGATATACTTGAATGGTAATCTGTGAATGATAATGGGCCATCATTCACTCCTTGTATGACACTCCCAGATTATATGCTTTGGAAAATTATTAAGATTAGTACAAACCATTATTAAGGGAATAAAAAAAGATCCCACAAGAATATAAGATACAAAATAGATGAAGGATAACCTAGATTTAACCCTAGGGAATCACATTTCAGGATATACTTATCCTTTACAACTTTAACCTTTTGTGTTCCAATTTTCCTTTATGATTATTATCTAAGTATTAAATCCCCCTAATTATACGTAATTTTTCTTAGTTTATGGAGTTAAATTGAAGAACATGTACCAATAATGAACGTGATAGGGAAAGTGAATATTTTCCTAATGATATGCAAAAAATTATGGGAACGAGTGCTCAAAACTTCATGACAGTACTTGATCACTTGGATCATGTTATGAATAATAAATTGAATCATGTAAAATTACCTCCACCTCTAAGTAACGAGAAAGTTTTCATTGAATCATTATTGAGGCAAAGGCCTCCCATGTTTAGTGGATATTAAGATCCCCTCCTCACGGAACAGTGGGTTAACTCCATTGAAAAGATATTTGATGTCTTCCAGTGCTTAGAAGAAGAGAATGTCATATTGGAGGTCTATAATTTTGTTGAGGAAGCTGATCAGTTGTAGAAACTGATCAAGAATACGATGTCCTAGGAAGAAATTGATTCCATGGATTAAGAGGAATACAAGAAAATGTTTTTCAATAAACATTTTCCACAAAACCTTAGTCTCAAGATTGGAAGAGAGTTCTATGGACTTAAGAAGAAGGATGATAAGTCCACAAGGGTGTATGAAATAAACTTCACAAGGCCTGAAAGATACAACTATAGATTTATCATGAACCCCAAAGTCATGGTTGATCTATTCTTTAGCAGACTAAATTCGAGTCCACGAAAAGTGTTGGTGATTCTTGATATCAATAATTATGAGGAGAATTTTTTTTGTTCCCTCAATGTTGCAATACTTATCAAATACATTCAATGTAATCATGGGCCTAGTGAAAAAAAAAGTGGAAAATGAAGTCAAATATGGGTGGTTTGGAAAGTAAATCCCATGATGGAAAGAAAATCAAACATCCCACATGTCAAAATTGTGGGAAGAAGTAACTAATGAACTGTCTGAAGGAAACTAGGAATTGCTTCAAATGTGGAATAATGGGACATCTAACTAATAAATATTGGAGGGATATGATGTATCCCACTAATTTGGAAGAGGAAAGGAAGGTTCTATCAACACTCAGCATGTAGTCTAGTGTTATAACTAAAAGGAACATGGGAATTATGAAAAAAAAATCTATAAGTCAAGGGTTGTCAGAGGAAATCAACAACAACCCCCAAAGCAACAAGGAATGGATTATACTACCACTACTTCTAAGGTGGATCCAGACAGCGATGTGGTGACAAGTACGCTAGTTATTCAATAAATAATAGAGAATATACTCTTTGATTTTTATTTTACGCATTCTTTTGTATCTTGAATGTTTAGTATAACTATTCCAAAACCACCTCAAAATTTGAGGTTATGTTATCTATGAGAATTGAAAATGGGGAAATTATTTCATCCAAGGTTTAGAACTGCTCCCTCGTAATGTTTTTAGATTGAACCTCCCATAAAATCATGTCATACTTCCTCTGGTATAGTTCAATGCTAATGGATTGGTTATCTTTATACAAAGCCAACATTAACTATTGTTAAATGGAGATCACTCTTCACATCTTGAAGCATCCTTCAATCCTTTACAAGTACAAGGATTAAGATTAATCTCCTTAAAAATCAATATCTCATGTGTGGATAATGTTTATTTTTTAGGAAGAATATTTTTCTCAAATGATTTAGATATTGGAGATGATACTTCTCGAAGATATGCCCATCATTTGGGATTTCACTGATGTATTCCCTAAAGAATTTTCTGGTCTTCCTCATGATCGAGAGGTTGAGTTCTCAATTGAACTTATTAATGGATCTATACCAATATTAAAGAAACCTTATAGAATGGCCATTGTAATGATGGAAGAGGTGAAGAAGAAGTTATTGGAGAATTTGGAGAAGTGTTTTATATTTCCATGTGCTTCATCATGGGGTAAGATAGTCATATTCATCGATAATAAGGATGGATCAATGCGCCTCTTCATTTTTTATCATGATCTCAATAGAATCACGATAAAGAACAAGTATCCCCTTCACTGGATAGATAACTTGTTCAATCAGCTCTGTTGGTCTAGTTATTTCTCTAAGGTGGACATTTAGTCAGGGTATCACCAATTAAAGGTGAGGATCGAAGATATTCACAAGACTACCATTTGAATGATGTATGGACATTATGAGTTCATAGTGATTATTTTTAGACTCACTAATGCTCCAGAAATATACATGTATTTAATGAAAAGATTATTTGGAGATTATATCAACAAATTTGTGGTATAATTTATCAAAGATATTATGATATACACCAAGAGAAAGGAGGAACATGATAATCATTTGAATATTGTCTGAAGACATTGTGAAGGGGGAATCTATTTGAAAATTACAGTAAATGTGAGTTATAGATTGAGGAAGTATCATTCATGGGGGATGTTATCACCCGAAAATGGATATCTGTAGACCCTTCCAAGACAGAGGTAGTTGAAGAGTGGCCCATACAATTATCTGTAATGGAGATCCATATCCTTCTAGGTATAGCTTGGTATTATCAATGATTTATGAAGAACTTATCGTGATTTTCAAACCCAATGACCACGATAACATGGAATGGGTGAAGTTTGAATGGACCCAAGAATGTGAGGAAATCTTTAAGTAGCTCAAAAAGAGGCTTATCACTACGCCAGTACTCACACTCCCTATAAGTGGAGAACTATTTGTGGTGTACAGTGATGCCTAAAAAGGTATTAGGTTGTGTGCTGATGAAAAATGATGAATTGATAGCCTACACCTCAAGGCAGTTTAAAATCCATTAGAAAAACTATCCCACACATGATATGGAGTTGGTAGCTGTGATCTTTGTGTTGAAAATTTGGAGGCATTATCTTTATGGGTAGAAATGGGAGATATATACTAATCAAAAGAGTCTCAAATATATATTCACATATAAAGAGAATAATATTCACTAGTGAATATAGTTATAGATTATCCGGTATTTAAGACTACTCGATCCACTACCATCCTAGTAAGGAAGATAAGGTGGTAGATGCTCTCAATAGAAATTATCTTTCATCTTTATCAATGATGAGAATTTAAAAGGATCCAATCTTGTTCTATTTGCTAATAATGGACAAGGGAACCATTAAGGTAAGAACATCATCAATCCTTTCTAAAATAATTCCTCAACCATCTATCATGCAGAAAATAAAGGATGCTCAAATAAATTATGTTGAAATTTAGAACTGTGTGGAAGCTATCAGAAATGGGAAATCCTCTGAGTTCAATATTGACAAGGAAGGAGTTTTAATATTGGGGTCAAAATTATGTTAACCATCCAATCGATAGACAAAGAAGGATCTTTTGAATCACAGACGTAGCTCAAACTTCTCTATTCACCTAGGGAGCACAAAGATGTATTGAGATATCTGAGAGAACTTTTGGGGGGACAATATGAAGAACAAGATTGTTGAATATACAACAAAATTCCTAGTATATAAACAAGTGAAGGCTGAATGAAAAATGTATAAAGGGATAACAAAACCAATGTTGATACCAACATGGATGTGGGAGAACATCACCATGGACTTTGTCACTAGACTTCCAAGGAAATAAAAAGGAAAACAGTGCTATATGGGTCATTATGGATCGTCTTACAAAGACATATCACTTTATCACAATTTTAGGTGACTTCTCTCTAGATCAAGATTATCATATATATATATATATAAAATAGGTGGTAAGGCTATAATAAGTACCACTATCTATTGTATCTGATAGATATTTGAAATTCACCTTTACGTTCTGGAACATTTATCAACAAGATCTATGCACTAAACTGAAATTTAGTACGACCTATCATCCGCAAACTGATGGGAAATCTAAGCAAACTATTCATAAACTAGATGAAATGTTGAGAGTGTGTTAAATAGACTTAAAAGGATAATGGAACCAACAACTTAAACTAGTTGAATTATATAACAATAACAGTTTCCACTCCAGCCTATAAATCAGACCATATAAAGACCATTATGGGAAAAAGGTTCATAACACCGACATCCTAGAATGAAGTCATTGAGTGTAAGATGGTAGGACCTTAAATGGTCAAAGAAATGGTGGAGAAGGTTAAAATCATTCAGCATCACATCAAGGCAACCCAAAGTTGACAAAAGATCTATTCATAAAATCATCGATGAGAACTTGGGTTTAATGTTGGAGACATGGCATTCCTCTATATATCACTATAGAAGAAAGTCATGTGATTTGGTAATAAAGGAAAGATATGTCCCTGGTACACTGGCCCCTTCAATATCCATGATTGTTTTGGAGCTATGTTCTATCGACTATCACTTCCACCTTCTATGTCTAAAGTGCATGATGTCTTCAATGTATCCCTCTTAAGGAAGTACATACCTGAACCATCACATTTACTGTCTTCGGAGGGGGTACAGTTGGAGAATGATCTTTCTTACAAGAAGCAGCCAGTGAAGATCTTGGATCATAGTGATAAAGTTCTATGAAACAAGACTACTCACCTAGTCAAAGTACTATGGCAGAACCATAAGTACGAAGTGGCAACATGGGAACTGGATGAGGTAATGAAGGAAAAGAACGCACATATATTTACATCATAGAATGTGAAATGAAATTTCATGGGTGAAATTTGATAAAGGTGGAATAATTTAATGACCCAAAGTTTAATCCATGGAAATTCACTTCTTATAATTATTTCATGAAATCACAACACAATAAACTAGTAAGTACTATGTGAACTTTAAATGTAATAGTTTCACTTTTGTAATTTGAATGTTGAAAATCTGACATAATTTTTTGTGATCAGTAAGTTATTTGGTGTTTGATTGGATAAAATTAATTTTTGGTTAATAGTAACTTACACTTATGAAAATTATTGTACCCTTATGAATAGCTAATCATTCTAATGAATATTAACCTCACTCATTAATGTATAAATAAAATCAGGGATTTTATAAGGGTAAATATGATCATAATATAAGTGTTGGTTTTTTTAAGTCATTAATATTTAATAAAAATGTAAAGACCTGAAAATTTCAAGGAAATTTTTTTCCATAAATACTTTGGAATTTTACGAGTCTGCGGTTTCTGACAGAACTTGATTCTGAGGCTCGGTGTGCACGGAATCAATTTCTGAAATTTTGTTCGGGTACGTTTAGTAAACGTATGTGCAGGTTTTTCTATCTTTTGAACTGGTGCTCAGAATTGAAATTTAATAAAACCGATGAACTCGCAATGCCAGTATTCTCTTTAGATGACCTTTACCTCAGTTGCGTTTGCTCAGGAGAAGAAGTTAATTTTTATGGATTAAGAATAAAATAAATAAAATTTTTAGTACACAATTTTATTTATGGATGTTAGTTATTTTCTCCCAAGAGGAGTTAGAGGTGGGGACCACGCCAACATAACCTCCCATGAGAGGATATTTGTGAGGTGGGCCCACACGAGCCCTAACCTTTTCATCTTTTCTTAACCCCCTTAACTCCTCCCCTCATTAAGGAGGAACCTCTCCACCTCCAAAGAATTTATGAGGCCAACTCCTCTCATAAATTGTTCCAACCCAAATATTTAATGTACTTTAATTAGCTTGGGTGTCAATAGTTTTTTTTTTGAATTATATTGAATTGGTTGGAATTTCATTAATGTTGGAGAAGTCTATTTTAATATTTTCATAGAAAATATTTTTGGTAGGCGAACCTCTGGAGAATTAGAAGAGCTTCATTCTTCAACGAAGAACACCGTGCTTCCAATGAAGAACCACCGAAAATGATGATCATATCCTTCGAACTTTGGCCAAGCCAAAGGAGAAGGAGCCACCCACAAGGAACGCCAACGATGCGCCATCCTCGACTCCTTCTTCCCCGACGTCAACGAGTTGATGCCATCTCCCCGCAGCGCTGTCTTCCACGACGCTCGACTACCATGAATCTTATTACAAGGTAGGGTGCTTGTATAATTTAATTTGAATAAATTATACCTTCGTTCTTGTTGAATGTGAATGATTGTCTACAGCCAATTGTTTCTACATAACGTGGAGGGCGCGGACCGAATGAACATGGCCTGACAACCCTCTGTTGTGTTCTTTATTTTTAATTCGCAAAGGGAGGCGGTGGCGAATAGAGACGGCGGAAAGCGAAGGCAGCAGCCGCGCGCCGGCCATGTGAAGAAGAACTGCGGCCTGCAACCACGGGCTGCTCGGCTGAAGATGAACCGACCGGCCACAGCTGGCTCGGCTGGTGGAACTATGACGCCCCACGGAGTCGCGCTGCGGAGAACCACGGCCCGCACAGGGCGGGCCGCTTCGGTGGAAGAACCGGCCGGCTGGTTGGCTGGCCGTGCGGAAGGAGTCGCGACGCTCATAGGCGCCACGACGGAGGGATTGTGGGCCGCTCATGCCGGGAAGACCAGCAGGCTTCTGCCGGCCGGACAGGAGGGCAACGCCGCCGGTTCTAGAAGTCTCCCCCCCCCTCGCATCGGCTCAGCCAGCTGGCCGAGTCGTGGCCCCCCGGGCCGCGCCCCATCGGGTCGGCCCGCCTGCCATGGGCCGGGCCAAGCCCCACTGGACCAGGCCGCACATTTTCGGGTCAGGCCGACCCCTTAGCTGGGTGGACCCACCAAGCCAGGACGTGCTGACCTGCCAGCTCACCGGCCTTGACGGGCCGGGCCTGTTTCATTTAAATGTGAATAACTTCACGACCGTGCATCTATTCGACTCGCTGTCTGCAGCACAGGGATTATAACAACGAGGTGGTCCTTTTGTGATACTCTTAGTGAGTTTTTTATGACTCTAGAGAGACGTCCGGGTTGGTTCGAAACCGAAACCAACCGGGACCTTGGAGCGGAAACACTTATAACTTAAGGACTTGACGTCCGATTCTCGTGTCGTCAACTAAGTTGGTTTGATTTTGATGAGACAGTTCTTTTGGCATACTACACTTGAGGTTTGGATGTTTTTGGAGTATGGTCGGGTTGTTTTTATCTTAAGACCCAACCAGTCACCTAGAACGGAAAACCCAATAACTCACAGACCAGGTGTCCGATTGACGCGCCATCTATTGCGTTGAGACCCCTATGATGTGGTGGTCCTTTGTGATCCTTCTTCGTGAGACTTCGTGACACATAGAGTATCTAATAGTGGCACAATTTGTGGACCCTCCCGGTGATGAGCGAGAAGATTGTAGAGACCTATAAGCTGGCTGAGACCCAATGATTGTTGATCGATTGACCCGGAGTGATTCAGATGGCCCAGTGGGGAGCGCTTGGTTGTAGCAGCAGACCCACGGTGGAGGAGCTCTTGGTTGTAGTGGAAAACCCGCGGTACTCGACAGAAGTAGTACCTCTGTAGGCTATGAGGGGGAGCGCTTATTTGTAGCAGTAGACCCATGGTGGGAAGCACTTGGTTATAGTAGCAAGCCCACCGTACTCGACAGGTGGAGTGCTTCAGCAGTCTAAGGTTAGTGGGAAGTGCTTAGTTGTAGCGGCAGGCCCACTTTACTCGATAGAGCAGGAGTTCTCTAGTAGTCGTGGTTTCTACTTCATGAATAAAAATCCTTGTTTGAGCTGATTCAATGTCATTTGTGATTTCCTCATGATTGAGATGGGTTACTTGATAACTTAGGTATATGTATGGTCATATACCTAAGTAATGGTTATACGTTGATTTCATACTTTGTGGATTATTCTTGTTGGATTTTGTGAGACCATGAGGGTCTTGGGGTCCCTACTGAGTATCGTTATACTCACCCCTGCATGGGATATACCCGCACCACGTTGTGTTGGATGCCGACGACGGACAACGCTGACCGAGGCGGAGTGTACGAGGACTGGATGGTACCCGAAGGTGGACCTCATGACGAGACGGTACCCGGAGGAGATGGGCGGACGTGGAGCACTGAGGAGGCTATCTATACCGACCCTTCAGGTAGGAAACTCGGAGGACGATCCAGGATCTGCTCTCACCATCCGGCTGTTTTGTCCCTTTTTAGTTGTACTAGTTTTCAGTTGTATTTGTACCTTACAGTTGGGCTTTTATTCTGACCCCATTACTTTCAGTACACTTGTTATACAGTTTTCACATAGTTTTTTCATCCTCTTGTACTCTTTTGTGTTTGTTTACTTCTATAAAGGCATTGTCTTCCCTTTTATCGGGATTTATGCCTTTGGTGCTAGTCACCAGCCCCTGGCCTATGGAATGCGGGCTTGGGGTAGTCATGGCACGAGCCCTGAGGATAGCTCATGACAAATTGGTATTAGAGAAGTCACTTCTACCGCAGAACTCAAGAATCTGATTTTTATTTTCGGTGAAGCAATAGTGTTAATATTATTCAGCGTGGTTATCAGTCCTGGGAGTCTAGTGTTGGTGCGGCGGCCGACATATCGATACACCAGGACCCTAACCTCTGATTTCTGACTCAGTGCATGAAAACACTGATTGCATGTGTGTTTAAAAATATTTCATCGTGATTACTTTATGTCAGCTCACTAGGTATACTATTTAAATTTTGGTTCACCTGTTCCTTTTCAGGATGGCCCCACGAAGGCAGCCAGCTAGGGTTCTGAGTTACGTACGGGATGGTAGCCCACCGAGAGATGAGGCCTTAGTGTAGGGCCCCATCACAGTGGAGGAACCAGCAGTACCACTACCCGCTGGGCCACCGATACCCCCATCCCGAGCAGTAGAGAGTGCACGCCGCCTGAGTGCGTTGCACGAGTTCCAGCGAAAGAGGTCGCCTAGGTTCCAGACAGAGACAGACCCACAAGCAGCTGAGGATTGGATGGAGGCTGTGGTGAGAGTCTTCAGACTTGTAGGGACACCAGAAGACTTTATGGTGATCATTGATGCTAGTCTCCTTCAGGCAGCAGCAGGTAGATGGTGGAGCATGATGCTCCAGATGTACAACGAGGCGACACTTCTATGGGTAGACTTTGAGAGCCTATTTCTGGCGGATTTTGTACCAGACACCCTTCAAGAGGTGTGTATACATGAGCTACTGCATCTACAGCATGGCAGTATGACAGTAGCACAGTACTCCGCGAGGTTCAAAAACCTCTCATTATACTCTATATATATGGTACGGGACCCGTTATTCAGTTTCCGGACCTTTGAGCAGTGGATCAGGTGAGAGATTAGAGCTTCAGTTGTTTCTCACAGCATCGTGACGCAGACAAGGGTGTTGGATAGAGCCCTCCTAGTGGAGATTTTCCTTGCTGAGCAATCTCCAGAAGTGGGACCCACTACTAGTCGACATGCAGCGGAGACTTCTACAGCTGGCAGTAGACAGATGATGCAGAGTTCCAAGAGGAACAGACCCACAGGTGGTCAACCGCATGACTCAGTATGATGTGTGCGAGGCACCCGAGGTAGAGAGTGACTTACCAAGAGCGGATAGTGTTACTCCTATGGTGGGCTTGGTCACATTTCATGTGACTGTCCGACCCGCCTTGCAGACGATCAGTAGATAAATGAAGGACCTCCCAGGTAGAGGCAGAGGTTCGATCAAGGTGGTCCGCAAGGAGCAGGAGACCGAGGCAGAGGAGCTGGTCGTGCAGTTGGTGGTGGACGACGCTTTGAGGTGTCTCCACCACCACCACTAGGAGGTCCACCCCGGCCACAGGGAATGGGTGGACATGGGAGAGCACAGCTTCAGGCAACTTAAGCATATGACTATGGAGCTTCGGAAGCAGGTGGACAGGAGCGGGATTTGATCCAGGCATAGAGGCCTTTGTCCATGATTCTTCTATCTTTGTTAATGTTGTTGCTCTAGTTGCATTGTGTCTTGTACTTTAAGTTGCTGTAATAAAAGACACTTGTCATTGTGATGTTTGATTTCCTTCATTTTTTGTGTGGTTTATACTAAGATGTTTCTGTTAAAACGGTTGACTTGACCCTTACTTTTGAAATTTCTACTGGAGGTGACCTAGTAACCACACACTAATGTCGACAGTGTGACTCAACCCTTAGAGGCGAGGGTGACGGTTATATCTCTTGGTAGTATCGTCGATGCCTTACGATGTCCTTCATGGAATAAATTAGTATCGTTCATGTTAGGATTGACTGTATTAGGAAAAGGATGTGGTTCATCCAGTGGATGAGACCAGATTTATCTTTTCGGAAAAGGAGAAATCTTAGCGGCTCATGTAGGATGTAAGCGAAAATGGCTGTAGTAGAGTTCTTTACAAATGGATAGTCACACTCGTAGTTCATTGAGCGAACGGTTTCAGGTTTACTCTAATCTCAAAAGTCTCAAGTGTATCTTCTCGTAGAAGGACCTGGACCTGAGTTGGTGACGTTGTCTTGAGTTCCACTGAGACTAAAACTTTGAGAGTGTCTATACTCTTGGGAAGGGAAACATAGTAGCAGAGTTCGTTTCATGATGCCTCACTTGTCAGCAAGTGATGTCAGAGAACCAGGTACCAACAGGCTTGGTACAGCCCTTAGAGGTCCTAAAGTAGAAGTGGGACGGGATATCCATGGATTTCATGACGAGGCTTCCACGTACATCTAGAGGACATGACTCTATCTCGGTGATCTTCGACCGACTCACCAAGACGGCCCACTTACTACCAATCAGAGAGTAGATCTCAATAGAGAGAATAGAATGCCTCTACATTAAATATATTGTACGGATTCATGGTGTGCCATCATCTATCGTTTATGATCGTCATTCTCGTTTCACTTCCTAGCTATGGAAGGGGTTACAGGAGGATTTTGGGATGCAGGTACATCTGAGGACTGCCTTCCATCATCAGAAGGACGGCCAGACAGAGAGGACCATTCAAACTCTCAAGGAAAAGCTCTATGCATGTTTCCTTGATTTTGGTCGTATATGGGAGGATCACTTACCCTTGGTGGAGTTTGCGTACAACAACAGTTACCACTCCACCATCAGGATGGACCCTTACGAGGCACTGTATGGCCTACCTTGTAGATCACCTCTATGTTGGACTGACCTAGGAAAGTCAGCACTTGTAGGACCAAAGATGGTTCAGGATATGATGGAGAAGGTGCATATCATCTAGGAATGGATAAATATTGCATAGAGCAGACATAATTCCTATGCTGATAGGAGATGGAGACCACTGGAGTTAGAGGATTGCGACCACATCTTCCTACGGGTCTCACCTTGACGAGGTCTACAGAGATTTGGTGGGGTGGAAAGTTATCTCCACGTTTCATCAGAACTTTCTAGGTACTCAGTAGAGTAGGCGATGTGTCTTACCGCATGGCCCTTCCACCTCAGTTGCACCAGTTTCATGACGTCTTCCACATATCTCAGCTGAGGAGATACGTGCACGACCCATCCCACATCATCGATCATGGGGAGCTGGACATCGATGACATGGCGAAATTTACGGAGGTCCTAGTGGAGATCGAGGATCAACAAGAGTGGGTCCCATGTGGACGGTTGATTCCTCTGGTGCACATTAGCAGGCAGGACGAGAACCTCCAGGAGAGCATATGGGAGCGGGAGGCTCAGATGCGAGCTCAGTACCCCCATTTTTTCCCTAGGGTGTTTTGTAGCTTTATGAGGACGTAAATCCATGAGGAATGAGTAATTTAAAGACCCGGAAATTTCAAGAAATTCCTTTTTTCTTAAATAATTTGGAATTTTATGAGTCTGCGGTTTCAGATGGCACTTGATTCCGAGGCCCAGTGTCCCCAGAATCAATTTCTGATGTTTTGTTCGGGTACGTTCAGTAAACGTACGTGCGAGTTTTTCTATCTTTTGAACCGGTGCTTGGAATTGAAATCTGAGGGCACCAATGAACTCGCAGTGCCGATATTCTCTTAAGGGGACCTTTACCACAGTTGTGTTTTCTCGGGAGGAGAAGTAAATTTTGGGGGATTTAGAATAAAATAAATAATATTTGTAGTACACAATTTTATTTATGGATGGTAGTTATTTACTCCCAAGGGGAGTTATAGGTGGGGCCCACAGCCACATAACCTCCTAAGAGAGGATATTTGTGAGGTGGGGCCCACACGATCCCTAACATTTTCATCTTCCCTTAACCCCCTTAACTCCTCCCCTCATTAAGGTGGAACCTCTCCACCTCCCAAGAATTTATGAGGCCACCTCCTCTCATAAATTGTTCCAACCCAAATATTTAATCTACTTTAATAAACTTCGGTGTCAATAGTTCTTTTTGAATTATTTTTAATTGGTTGGCATTTATTTAATGTTGGAGAAGTCTATTTTAATATTTTCATAGAAAATATTTTTGGTAGGGGAACCTCTGGAGAATTAGAAGAGATTCATTCTTCAACGAAGAACACCATCCTTCCAATGAAGAACCACTTAAGAATGATGATCGTCTCCTTCAAACATCGGCCAGGATAAAGGAGAAGGAGCTACCCACAAGGAACGCCAACGATGCTCCATCCTCATCTCCTTCTTCCCCGACATCAACGATTTGACGCCATCTCCCTACGACGCCATCTTCCGTGACGCCCGACTACCGCGAACCTTATTATGAGGTATGGTGTTTGTATAATTTAATTCTAATAAATTATACCTTCGTTCTTTTCTAATGAAAATGATTGTCTATGACCAATTATTTCCGCCTAATGCGGAGGGCGCGGGCCAAACGAACATGGCCTGACGACCCTCCGTTGTGTTTTAGATTTTTAATTTACAAAGGGAGGTGGTGGAGAATAGAGAGGGCGGCGATCGAAGGCGGTGGACACTCGCCGACCACGTGCGGAAGAACTGTGGGCCGCAACCGAGGGCCGCTCGGCTGAAGAAGAACTGGCCAGCCGTAGCCAGTTGGGCTAGTAGAACCGCAGCACCCACGGCACCACGCAGCAGAGAACCGCGGCCCGTATAGGTCGGCCGGCTCCGGCGGAAGAACCGGCCGGATCGTTGGCCGACCGGGCAGAAGGATCGGCGGTGCTCATAGGCGTCGTGGCAGAGGGATCGTGTCCCGCAACCGCGGGCCGTTCACATCGGGAAGACCGATAGGATAGGAGGACGGAGCCTCTCAGTGTCGTCGGTTCGGGAAGTCACCCCCCCTTCCGGCCGGGCCGGGCCGCCTGCCACAGGTCGGGCCGAGACCCACCAAACTGGGCCACACATTTTCGGGTCGGGCCGACCCCTTATCCGGGTTGGACCCGACGATCTAGAACGTGCCGACACGCCATCCCACAGGGCTTGACGGGCCAGGCCCATTTCATTTAAATGTGAATAACTTGACGACCGTTCGTCTGATCGACACGTCATCTGCGGCACTATGATTCTCGTGACGAGGCGGTCCTTTTTCGATACTCTTAGTGATTTTTGGACGACTCTAGAAAAATGGTTGGGTTGGTTTGAAACCGAAACAAATTGGGCCCTCAAAGCCGAAACACTTATAACATAAGGACTAGATGTCTGATTGACATGTCGTCAACTATGATGGTTTGATTTTGATGAGATATTTCTTTTGGAATACTCCACTTGAGGTTCGAACATTGTTGGAGTATGGTGGTGTTGGTTTTAGCTTAAAAACCAACTAGGCCCCTGGAACAAAAAAGAAAATAACTCACAGACCGGGCATCTGAGTGACGCGCCGTCTGTTGCGTTGAGACCCCAATGACGTGGCGGTCCTTTTTGATAATTCTGCGTGAGACTTCGTGACACTTGGAGTATCATCTTATGACACGTGGAGCGGACCCTTGTAACACCCGAAGAATTCATAATGTCTTATTTCTTCAAAATAATTCAATAACTTTCACTACACGCAACACCGAGTTCAATCACACCATGACTTACAAAAAAAATCCATTCAAAAGAGGTTATGAATAGTATTATCTAAATTTTAAACTTTATATAATCCTTATAATTTTAGAATCCATATTATGAGTTTCTTAGACATAATTTAAGAACAAATTCATTTTCAGTATTGCACTTTTATCAACTTTTAATAGTGAACCCTTTTTAAATACAATATTTTAAACATTTTGACTAAATGGGGAAATCAATCATTTAAAATGAAACATCACAAGCTTCTACGGTACGCTTCTCTTTGAATAATGCGATAGCGTGTGTTGTACGCAACACCGAGGTCTAACAACCAATCAAACTAGTCGTTATGAATAGTAATACCTACTTTTTAAAATTATATATATTTTTTATTTCAAAATGGACATCATTTTTGGATTTGGAATATCTAATTTAGCCTAAGGTGAAATTTTGGTACTTTTCGGATAACTTTCATATTTTGATGAATAGTGAAAATTACTAAATTTTAATTCAAAACAACTTTTTTAATCAAAATAATTAATATTGATAAATTATGAATTTGAGTGGTTTTAAAATATATTTAGAATATATTTTTACTATTTAATATAATGTTGGTCATTGGACATAATTTTACAATTAAACCAAACATAAACAAGTGTCGATCTTTTGATAGTTATTATCTCTTAAAACACGCTTTTTGTTTTGACAGCGGAAATTAATTTTAAATTAATTTCTGCCACTTCTGTGTTTAGAATTTAGGAAAATGGATTCCATATTTGGAATAAGGATGTTCAAATTGTGTAAATAGGTAACTTTTATTTTTAGACATTTTGAATAATTACTGCGGTAAATATTTTATTTACCATAGTTAAGGGTAAATCCGATAAATAAGGGTTAAAAAATAATATTATAATTATACTAAATTACCCTAAAACGTGTCTTAACCCTATTGGTTGATACATGGTCGACCATGATCATCTTTGTGTCAATTTGGGGACCCCATGGATCCACTTGTAAGTGATAATGACACTTTATTTTAATTTAGTTAAAATGAATACAAAAATGACACAAGCATATATCTTTTAGAACAACAATTGTTACATAGGGTTATATATGTTGGATTTTAGATTATAAATATTCATTAGAAAGCTAAAAAGATTTCCTACATAATTATATTTTATTTTTAATTTTTAGACATTAAATAATTTATTTTATTTATGACACAATGATGATGCAGTAATTACTATAATAGTGAAAAATTAAAATAATTGATATTATAAATACCCAAACAAATATAATATGAAACTTTTAATGAATTAAACTAATTTTCTAGGATAATATGATATATTAGGAGTGATTTAATTGACTTTTTTTTAAGTAATCAATCTGTTATGAGTTTCACAAAAATCAACTATTGAATAGTGTCAAAATTGACATAAAAGAGTTCTTAAAACAAATATTATATTATTAATTGATATTAAATTCCTAAAAATATAAGGTTCGGCCAAGAGACTTATATCAGGATAGGTTCATCATTAATGGACCACTTGGGGGTCGCTTGGATGTATATAGTAAGTTTATTAACCATATTATATAAAAATACAAAGAGACATTGTAAAAGTGAAACTAATTAACTTAGAGTTAATACTTAAAGATAAGGTTAATATAAGCACCCAAACCTGTCTAAATTCTATTGGTTGAGTTGTTTTCGACCCATCACCACCTTAACCTTTGAATAGTAAACTTTGGAGCCATTGGAAACCGAATATGAATTTATTATAAACTAATATCTCTAGCTTTTCCAAAGGTGCCCCTCACCCCTCTTATAAAAGGGCACTCCTCCTTCTCATTTCTTCACACCTCTAAAGCCTTTTGGTTCGGCCAAACTCTGCCCAAATACTCTCCCAACATCCCTCAATACAACCTAGAGGCCTTAGTTTGATCAGAAAGCCAACCTAAGGAGCCCTTTTGATCAAATCAAAAGGAAGAACCCGAAGAAGAGGTAATGATTTCACCACCCTTTTCCAAGTTCATTTCTTCTTCCACTTCTTCTTCCTTTGTTGTTACCATTATAAAATAATAACTCCAGTATCATATATATAATGTGATGTTATTATAAATATGGTACAACCATATTCAGTATTCTATCCACCCTTTGAATAACATGTCACCATACGTGCGTACGTACGGCTTACCGTCTCCACGTCGTGGTGTAATTGTTATTCAATATAATATTGTTTGGATGGGTATAATAATGATGTGTAACTCATGTAAATAATAAATATAACATGTTAATGATTATGTATATATGATATACCATCCATTTATATAATATTTTAATATCAAAAGAATGATATTGTCGCTTGTGCGTACGTACGGACTACCGTCTCCACGAACGCGATGAGATTCATTCTCCATCGTATCCATTCAAGTATAATTATCATTTAATGATTTAAAAATGATGTTTAAGGACTTGATATCATTCTGTATATGAATAATATATATCCTATCCTTTACAAAAATGTCTTACGTAACAAAACATATAAAAGAAAACAAGTAAGTTAACACCCGAAACAACGATAATACTAAGATATTATTATAAATCGATATTAAAAGATCATATATGATATCATATTAATGTATATGATTCTTGAATAATTTAGTAACAATTATTTCACTATTATACAGGAGGTTAACCTACCCCAACCAAGGAAAAGTACAAGGTAAGGGTTATTTCACAATCTCTTCATTATCCGAGGTTGTTTATACGTAATAATCTACTGGGATCTCTTTATCATCCACATCCATGTTTCTTAAAAATGTATTTCAAAACATTTTTACTATTTACAAGAATATGGGTTAAAGTCATTTATACCCTTTTTTGACTTTTTATATGAGGTTTATAAATTAATCTTTCCGTCGTTTTCAAAACAAGGTCCTTTTTGACCTTTTCGATAGAATTAAGGTAAGAATGTTTTTTTAACTTATACGGCGGGTGCAGCTATTTACCGCCGTTATAAAATCTTCAAAGTTTCCCTTACAAGCTTACAAGGATATTTTAAATGTAAATGTTTTATTTTATAATTATGTGACTTTTAAATGATTTCAAAATGAATATTTTAAGAATTTCAGAAAGGTACTCTTTATCAAAATTAGAATTTTCAATGTTTTAAAGATTTATCTTTCTAAATCTTTTCAATTAATGTCCATGTCTTCAAAATGGTTTTTAAGGATTTATTTATATGGACATGAATGTTTTTAAAAATTTTAATTCCTTTCAAAAGTTTCAAAGTGGTATGGGACACTTTGATTCAAAAATCTATTTTTAATTACTTCCTTTATAAATGTGTGACTTTTAAATGATTTCAAAAAAGGAGATATTTCTCTCAAATAGTTTTGATTTCATCTATGTCAACATCCTTTGATGGATTTTACGCTTATTTGAAGTTGATTTATTATAATACAAAACTTCTATATTGTATTGAAGGTTTTGTGATATGTTTGACTGTGGATGTGCTATTTTTATACCATTCATAGTTTATGGTGAAATTATTGACATTTCGTATGCTAGTTTTAATACGAATATTTATGTTATGTTTAAACCTTTTCATATGGGAATGCATTGGACTTAATAAGTGACGGGTGGAGCCCGCTATAGCTCCTCGATGCATCGGTAGGTCTCATGGGACAAACTAGTGTCTTGGCACAAGGCCTTGACAAAATCTTATTTGTAGTCTTGGCACGAGGCCTTGGCTATGTGGTTATGATAGTCTGGCATTATGCATTCCAACATTATGAAAGTGGTTATTGATTTTTGCATGTGATTATTCGATTAGTAGAATATCCATGTGAATAAGTAAATGGCATTATTTCATTTTATTTATGCCATACCATGTTGAAAGTTCATATTTAAAAGGCTTTTGTTTTAGTTATACATTGCCTTAAATGTTTATTCTTATTTATGAAAGTTTCCGCTATATTGTTATCCTTACTGGTCATTTGAGCTCACCCCTTTTTTATGTTTTATTTTTCCCAGGATGTGAAGAAGTAAGTTATGAATGAACTGCAGGGATTTTATGAGGGGTTAATAGTTTGGATTGTGGAAACATTATGTTGTTGTAGTAGTTTTTCATTTTATGATGTAATGTAAAACTTATGAATATATCTAGTGTTTCCAAGGCTACTAAACCAATCGGTCTTTCGGGATTTGATCTTTCTTGTGATCATGCCAATGTTATGTAATAATGCACCGACTCTGGTTAGCTGGGGTCGGGGCATTACAGTTGGTATCAGAGGAGGTTTAGTACAAACCTTGGAAACTAGATTTAGATAAACTCTGATTAGAGCACGTAGACCTAAGATGAACTTTGAGGATTAGTATAGAAGAACTTCCTAGAATTTTGGTATTGTAGAGATTTTGTGAGTTTTCTGAGCAATACATCCCTGTCTGGATACGAGCAGGTAGAGGCGGCTCTGGCACAAATGTACCTAGGGGTAAAACCCGAAAACACCGCTTTGAGCTAGACTCGAACGGGAACTGGTGCACGACAACGGGCCTTGCTGCACTCTTGGTTACGACACTCCCAGGGGATATGCTTAGGATAACTCTCATTTTCTTTACATATCATTTTGAAGGGATTATGAGTATATAAATCCTCAAAGAAAACATTCTTATGATTATGGATTATATCCATAAATAGTTCAATTTATGTTAAGTGTTTTATAAGTATGGGATTATGTGTTTTGATTCATAAACTGATCTAGTTTATGCCATGGTATAGAAATGGCGCCCAGTAGAAGGAATGAGAACTCCAGAAATACACATGATTCAAAGAGAAGGAAGGATCATATCTTTCATGGTCTTAAGCTAGAATTTATAAGAGAAATAGTCTCCCATGTATTATCATCATATGAAGAAATAATATCATGTGTTGATAAGATATGTAAAGAGTTTACTGAGTCCTATGGCTTTGAAGGGAAGCAAGAGAAGAAAAGGATGGAAGAGAGAAAGATGGATAAAGGGAAGAGGGAAAAGAAGAATTTTCCCATATGTGGTAACTGTGGAAAGAAACACCCTGGAACTTGCCTGAAAGGAATGGGAGTTTGTTATAAGTGTGGAGGAAAAGGGCACAAAGTACGTGACTGCAAGGGTAAGAAAATGGTTTTAAATGTACAATGCTTCATTTTCAAGGAGTTTGGACACTACGCGAACCTATGTCCCAGTCATCAGACTATGCCGCAAATGATGTTATTGGATAATAACCAAGTTATGATACTACCACAGATGAAGAGGAATGATTAGAGTTCTTATGTGATTATGTCAATTGAGTGTTGTATCAACAATGTACTTGTTATAATGATTATGGAGTATATAAGGATTGTACTGCAGTACTATTTCATTAAGGACTTGAGATTATGTGGAACAAAGAAAAGTGACTCAATAGCAGGATAAATTTTTGGAAAATATATGGTTGAGAGAATGATAAATCATAATATAGTTCTAATACTGAGGTAGTGATTTTGGAATAATATGTGATTGTTTTGGATAAATTATATTGGATATTCTTGACTACCTTGGAACTGATTAATGATTTGTATATTCCATCATTGTTGGGGTTTAAAACATTTTTGGATTAATGAAGTATATCCAGCATTCTATATGGAATAAGGGAGCATGAATGTAATCAATAAGGAATATGGTAATACATGATGAAGGTATTCATATGCTATTACGGGGTAAAAAGGATCTATATTATGTTTACCTTCCTTATAAATGTTGGACTGTGAGTTTGGACAGAAGTATTTTGGATAGTTCTAGTTTGGATTATTTTGGATTCCCATAAAAGGACAACCCGGAGGTCGGGCGGCAACCCGTCGCGTCCGGAAAGGCTGCGAGACTTGAACCCGCAACCAAAGGGCGACAAGGGTGTATCACCTACCACTGGCCCATGAGATGTCCTGGATTAAATAATGTAGTTTTTTTAAAAAGATTTGGTAGATGAATTATAAATTCATTTATTTTGGAACCCTGTACGAATAGTATAAATAGAAATTTTTTTTACGTTCTATTATCTTTTAGAGTGAAAGATGAGTTTGTGGTAGAAATTTATTAATGGATAAAACTCTAATTATAATGTAAGTATATCTCCTTATGATCTTATCCAATCTCATAAATAAATTCCTCAACATTAATAAAAGGAACTTAGAACAAAAATGTTGTCCTAGATGGTACCTTAAATCATCACTAATTTATGGCTTTGGGATTGTTGACCTTTTCATAGCCATGTTCTCTACCACTCTCCATCAGATAATTGATGGTTAGATTTCTCCTCCATATCCATATTTTCCTACATGGAACCCTAGTATGTGTTATTTTCGGTAATCTTCATACTTTCCACTCTTTATTTTAAATAGGGGCCTCATTAATTCATTTTTCGATGTGGGATTTCAACTAAGATATTTTGAATCGTCAAAAATGTGTTATCACAATACCCTATGTTTTGTTGAACCGATGGTATTTCAAATCATCATAGATTGATGAGTTTAAGGACCTCAATTTTATACTTGTTTGTGATTGATGACCTCAATCACTACCTATAAATATTTACGTTTTTCCTCCAATTATATGTCTCTAAATGCCACCAATGTTCTCCTAATCGAGATCATAATTTGGTGGTGACCCTTTCATTTATCTTTTCCTCATATTAAGACTAAATTTTAGTAACCCAATTTCTGATGTGGGTTTTCCCACAAATATATTTTCTACTTTCAACCTTTTATTTTCGAAGAACAATTTCAAATTGTGAGGACGCAATTTATTGAAGGAGGGGAGAATGTAACACCCCAAGAATTCATAATGTGTTATTTCTTCAAAATAATTCAATAACTTGCACTACACGCAACACCGAGTTCAATCACACCATGACTTACAAAAAAAATCCATTCAAAAGAGGTTATGAATAGTATTATCTAAATTTTAAACTTTATATAATCCTTATAATTTTAGAATCCATATTATGAGTTTCTTAGACATAATTTAAGAACAAATTCATTTTCAGTATTGCACTTTTATCAACTTTTAATAGTGAACCCTTTTTAAATACAATATTTTAAACATTTTGACTAAATGGGGAAATCAATAATTTAAAATGAAACATCACAAGCTTCTACGGTACGCTTCTCTTTGAATAATGCGATAGCGTGTGTTGTACGCAACACCGAGGTCTAACAACCAATCAAACTAGTCGTTATGAATAGTAATACCTACTTTATAAAATTATATATATTTTATATTTCAAAATGGACTTCATTTTTTTATTAGGAATATCTAATTTAGCCTAAGGTGAAATTTTGGTACTTTTTGGATAACTTTCATATTTTGATGAATAGTGAAAATTACTAAATTTTAATTAAAAACAACTTTTTTAATCAAAATAATTAATATTGATAAATTATGAATTTGAGTGGTTTTAAAATATATTTAGAATATATTTTTACTATTTAAAATAATGTTGGTCATTGGACATAATTTTACAATTAAACCAAACATAAACAAGTGTCGATCTTTTGATAGTTATTATCTCTTAAAACACGCTTTTTGTTTTGACAGCGGGAATTAATTTTAAATTAATTTCTGCCACTTATGTGTTTAGAATTTAGGAAAATGGATTCCATATTTGGAATCAGGATGTTCAAATTGTGTAAATAGGTAACTTTTATTTTTAGACATTTTGAATAATTACTGCTGTAAATATTTTATTTACCATAGTTAAGGGTAAATCCGGTAAATAAGGGTTAAAAAAATAATATTATAATTGTACTAAATTACCCTAAAACGTGTCTTAAACCTATTGGTTGATACATGGTCGACCATGAGCATATTTGTGTCAATTTGGGGACCCCATGGATCCACTTGTAAGTGATAATGACACTTTATTTTAATTTAGTTAAAATGAATACAAAAATGACACAAGCATATATCTTTTAGAACAACAATTGTTACATAGGGTTATATATGTTTGATTTTAGATTATAAATATTCATTAGAAAGCTAAAACGATTTCCTACATAATGATATTTTATTTATAATTTTTAGACATTAAATAATTTATTTTATTTATGACACAATGATGATGCAGTAATTACTATAATAGTGAAAAATTAAAATAATTGATATTATAAATACCCAAACAAATATAATATGAAACTTTTAATGAATTAAACTAATTTTCTAGGATAATATGATATATTAGGATTGATTTAATTGACTTTTTTCGAAGTAATCAATCTGTTATGAGTTTCACAAAAATCAACTATTGAATAGTGTCAAAATTGACATAAAAGAGTTCTTAAAACAAATATTATATTATTAATTGATATTAAATTCCTAAAAATCTAAGGTTCGGCCAAGAGACTTATATCAGGATAGGTTCATCATTAATGTACCACTTGGGGGTCTCTTGGATGTATATAGTAAGTTTATTAACCATATTATATAAAAATACAAAGAGACATTGTAAAAGTGAAACTAATTAACTTAGAGTTAATACTTAAAGATAAGGTTAATATAAGTACCCAAACCTGTCTAAATTATATTGGTTGAGTTGTTTTCGACCCATCACCACTTTAACCTTTGAATAGTCAACTTTGGAGCCATTGGAAACCGAATATGAATTTATTATAAACTAATATCTCTAGCTTTTCCAAAGGTGCCTCTCACCCCTCTTATAAAAGGGCACTCCTCCTTCTCATTTCTTCACACCTCTAAAGCCTTTTGATTCGGCCAAACTCTGCCCAAATACTCTCCCAACATCCCTCAATACAACCTAGAGGCCTTAGTTTGATCAGAAATCCAACCTAAGGAGCCCTTTTGATCAAATCAAAAGGAAGAACCCGAAGAAGAGGTAATGATTTCACCACCCTTTTCCAAGTTCATTTCTTCTTCCACTTCTTCTTCCTTTGTTGTTACTATTATAAAATAATAACTCCAGTATCATATATATACTGTGATGTTATTATAAATATGGTACAACCATATTCAGTATTCTATCCACCCTTTGAATAAAATGTCACCATACGTGCGTACGTACGGCTTACCGTCTCCACGTCGTGGTGTAATTGTTATTCAATATAATATTATTTGGATGGGTATAATAATGATGTGTAACTCATGTAAATAATAAATATAACATGTTAATGATTCTGTATATATGATATACCATCCATTTATATATTATTTTAATATCAAAAGAATGATATTGTCGCTCGTGCGTACGTACGGACTACCGTCTCCACGAACGCGATGAGATTCATTCTCCATCGTATCCATTCAAGTATAATTATCATTTAATGATTTAAAAATGATGTTTAAGGACTTGATATCATTCTGTATATGAATAATATACATCCTATCCTTTACAAAAATGTCTTACGTAACAAAACATATAAAAGAAAACAAGTAAGTTAACACCCGAAACAACGATAATACTAAGATATTATTATAAATCGATATTAAAAGATCATATATGATATCATATTAATGTATATGATTATTGTATAATTTAGTAACAATTATTTCACTATTATACAGGAGGTTATCCTACCCCAACCAAGGAAAAGTACAAGGTAAGGGTTATTTCACAATCTCTTCATTATCCGAGGTTGTTTATACGTAATAATCTACTGGGATCTCTTTATCATCCACATCCATGTTTCTTAAAAATGTATTTCAAAACATTTTTACTATTTACAAGAATATGGGTTAAAGTCATTTATACCCTTTTTTGACTTTTTATAAGACGTTTATAAATTAATCTTTCCGTCGTTTTCAAAACAAGGTCCTTTTTGACCTTTTCGATAGAATTAAGGTAAGAATGTTTTTTTAACTTATACGGCGGGTGCAGCTATTTACCGCCGTTATAAAATCTTAAAAGTTTCCCTTACAAGCTTACAAGGATATTTTCAATGTAAATGTTTTATTTTAAAATTATGTGACTTTTAAATGATTTCAAAATGAATATTTTAAGAATTTCAGAAAGGTACTCTTTATCAAAATTAGAATTTTCAATGTTTTAAAGATTTATCTTTCTAAATCTTTTCAATTAATGTCCATGTCTTCAAAATGGTTTTTAAGGATTTATTTATATGGACATGAATGTTTTTAAAAATTTTAATTCCTTTCAAAAGTTTCAAAGTGGTATGGGACACTTTGACTCAAAAATCTATTTTTAATTACTTCCTTTATAAATGTGTGACTTTTAAATGATTTCAAAAAAGGAGATATTTCTCTCAAATAGTTTTGATTTCATCTATGTCAACATCCTTTGATGGATTTTACGCTTATTTGAAGTTGATTTATTATAATACAAAACTTTTATATTGTATTGAAGGTTT
This sequence comes from Viscum album, assembly GCA_963277665.1. NCBI lineage: Eukaryota > Viridiplantae > Streptophyta > Magnoliopsida > Santalales > Viscaceae > Viscum > Viscum album. Next base: position 1,610,259,108 of record OY728150.1, read on the forward strand.
TGTGATATGTTTGACTGTGGATGTGCTATTTTTATACCATTCATAGTTTATGGTGAAATTATTGACATTTCGTATGCTAGTTTTAATACGAATGTTTATGTTATGTTTAAACCTTTTCATATGGGAATGCATTGGACTTAATAAGTGACGGGTGGAGCCCGCTATAGCTCCTCGATGCATCGGTAGTTCTCATGGGACAAACTAGTGTCTTGGCACAAGGCCTTGACAAAATCTTATTTGTAGTCTTGGCACGAGGCCTTGGCTATGTGGTTATGATAGTCTGGCATTATGCATTCCAACATTATGAAAGTGGTTATTGATTTTTTCATGTGATTATTCGATTAGTAGAATATCCATGTGAATAAGTAAATGGCATTATTTCATTTTATTTATGCCATACCATGTTGAAAGTTCATATTTAAAAGGCTTTTGTTTTAGTTATACATTGCCTTAAATGTTTATTCTTATTTATGAAAGTTTCCGCTATATTGTTATCCTTACTGGGCATTTGAGCTCACCCCTTTTTTATGTTTTATTTTTCCCAGGACGTGAAGAAATAAGTTATGAATGACCTGCAGGGATTTTATGAGGGGTTAATAGTGTGTATTGTGGAAACATTATGTTGTTGTAGTAGTTTTTCCTTTTATGATGTAATGTAAAACTTATGAATATATCTAGTGTTTCCAAGGCTACTAAACCAATCGGTCTTTCGGGATTTGATCTTTCTTGTGATCATGCCAATGTTATGTAATAATGCACCGACTCTGGTTAGCTGGGGTCGGGGCGTTACAACCCTCCTGGTGACAAGCGAGCATATTGTAGAGACCTAGTAACTGGCTGAGACCTGACGACTATTGATCGATCGACTCGGAGTTATTCGGATGGCAAAGTGGGGAGCGCTTGGTTTTAGCAATAGACCCATGGAGGAGGAGTGCTTGGTTGTAGCGGCAGACCTGCGGTACTTGATAAAAGGAGTACCTCTGTATGCTTTGAGGGGTAGTGCTTAGTTTTAGCGGCGTACCCATGGTGGGAAGCGGTTGGTTGTAGCAGTAGTCCTACTGTACTCGACAGGTGGAGTACTTCAGCAGTCTAAGGTTAGTGGGAATCACTTGGTTGTAGTGGCAGGCCCGCTGTACTTGACATAAGAGGAGTTCTCCAGTAGTCGTGGTTTCGACTTCATGAATAAAAATCCTAGTTTGAGCGGAGTCAATCTCCATTGTTCTTTCCTCATGATTGAGATGGGTTACATGATAACTAAGGTATATGTATGGGAATATTCCTAAGTAAGGTTATCTATGGATTTAATACTTTGTGGATTATTATTGTTGGATTTTGTGAGGCCTTGAGGGTCTCAGGGTCCCTACTGAGTATCTTTATACTCACCCCTACACGGGCTATGCTTGCACCTCATTGTGTTGGATGCAGACGACAAATAGCGCTGACTGAGGTGGAGTGTACGAGGAGTGGACGGTACCCAGAGGTGGACCTCATGACGAGAAAATACCTAGAAGAGACGGATGGACTTGGAGCACCGAGGAGGCTATCTGTACCTACCCTTCAGGTAGGAACCCCAGAGGATGATCCAGGAGCTGCTTTCACCTTCTGGCTGTTTTTTCCCTTTTTAGTTGTAATAGTTTTTAGTTGTATTTTTACCCTACAGTTGGGCTTGTATTTTGACCCCTTTACTATTAGTACTCTTGTTATATAGTTTTCACTTAGTTTTTTCTTACTCTTTTACTCTGTTGTTTTTTTTACTTCTATAAAGGCAATTCCTTCCTTTTTATCGGGATTTATGACTTTTGTGCTAGTCGCCATCCCCCGGCCTATGGAAGGCGGGCTTGGGGTAGTCACAACACGGGCCCTGAGGACGGGTCATGACATAAACTTTAATGATTAATTAAATAATTTAAATTAAAATTTATTATTTCATTTTCTTATGGTTATAAGGTAATTTTATGTGACCATGATTAATTTTTAAAGTGTTAGAAAAGAAGTTTTAATTTTAAAATTCGTATTATTCAAGTAAATTATGATTTTAATAAAAAATTAAATTTATCATATTTAGGAAGTTATTTTTTAAAAATGTAGTTTATTTTTGTATTCCTTACGTTGAAAAATAGTTATGGTGAATTTTTCAGATTTTTTTAAAATACTTGAATTTTGGGAATAGTGAAATTCTATAATTTTAGAAAAACGCTAAATAAATGCATTTTTGTATCATGCTTGAGTAATGGATGATGTAAATGGAAATTGGTTAGAAATCACATTAACTTATTACTATTTTTTCACAATAACCAAGACTATTTATAATCTTGAGCAATAATATTAAACTAGTGACTAAAATAATGGGAAACCCCTTCTCTCCCCCACTATAAAAACCACCCTCACCCCCTCTTCTCTTCACTCCTCTCAAGCCTTGTTCCTATCCCAAATTATACTCAAATACCACCCCCATCCAATCTCCTACATCCAATATCCCTTATTCTCTTAAGAAGACCAAATCATATCACTTAAAGAGGTTCTCAAGAAAGATATATTCAAGAGGTAAATTCATCTTTTATTTTATTTTATTTTATTTCAAGTTCCATTTTTTTTTATTTATTCACATAATTTAATAAAAATTTATGATAACTCAATTGGCTTACATGTACTAGAATTTTATTATGATAATGTAACAATTAATCATCATCTCTCATTTCCCCTCCTTTTATACTAGAAATAAAAACACCATCCAATATGTGTTAATTTATCACATTCAAGGATGACGAGTTTTCAATATATATTACGGTCATCAATTCTAGTCATGAAACTATTTTGATGGATGAACTAGAATATAATTTATGTATTATATCTAATGTATGGTTTTGGAGTCTTTTTACACATGATATTAATTTATAAATCAAAATGAGTTTGTTGTGATAAAAAAACCACCAATTAACCAAAACAGTTGTCATCAAAGTTTTATATAGTGATTCATCTCCACTCTAATTAACAAAATGAATTTCATAACCATGTAATATTCAGTTTTTTTACTAATAACAAAAAATTTCAATTTTGTAAAACCTTTCTCATCTTACATGTTTTTCCTTACATGTATATATGTAAACTTATCATGAAGACCAAGGAAACAAACACTCCTAAACAATGAAATTGTACCTCTTAACCCATCAAAAAGAACATGAATGAACATAATATGGTTATAATAAATAAATTAAATGAGTAATATGTTCCAAAAATACTAATTAATTAATGTAATTTTGTTATCTTGGAAATTATGATCAAGATAAGGACAATGCCAGATTTAAAATAATGGATTCTTCCAGAACATCCATTATTCCTTCAGGTTGCTCTATATTTCTTTTTACCCAAATGAAGTTATATATTTTTTATTTCATTCATATAAATTATATTTAAATTCTCCAAAATCATGTAACAAGTTCCATTAATCATTCTCTTTCTGGGATATACATGTTTTTAAATGGTTCCCTCGTCAATACTTTCTGAAAAGAAAACTTGTTTTATGGGATCTTCCTGAATTCTTACTCAATTTCAAGAGCACTCTATAATTTTTTTTAAGCCATAATTTTTTTTATAAAACCACTATTTTTATTAATATAACCTTATTGGTTCAATTATGGTTTTATATAAACGATTTTTCCCATTTCTATTTTAAATACTCTTTAGTATTTTCCTTAAAACCACGCTAAAATGATTTAATACTAAAATTTCTTAAATATTATTATCACATGTGGTAACTTATGTTTGACATAACTTACCATGATATGTTATTATTTCCCCATATAAATTTCCATGCATATTTTAATTCTTTTCTTTTATGTACTATTGTATGAAACACCCATTCATTATGCTTTATGACATGATTATGGTAACCCATTTTTTTCATGGGTACCCTTTTGTTTATGTATGATTGATTATGTGTGATTCTTTATGTGGGAATAATATTCATGAAATGTCAAGATGGGTTCACCTAGATATCATTCTAATTTATTGGTTAAATTTTAGTCTCATGAGATGTTATGTGAAACTATCTTGGTGGTTAGCATTGACTCGTGCTGCCATGTGAAATGGTCTTGGTGGTTAACCTTAACTTATGATCCTCTTTGTACAATGAGCATCGACTTGTTCTAAAGTCATGTTATATGTTTCTTTCAAATTAGTATGACTCCATTTTTATGTGGCCCCATGTTTATATATTATAATTCAAATGTTCCATGCCTTTTTATATCATTATTTCATGCCTTCTAACCCATGTTCTAAAGCATTGTTCTTAAGTTTATTCCCTTACTGGGATTTTCTGCTCATCCTATTTTTTATGTTATCCCCAGGTTATCCAATGAGTATTTACGATAACAATGTAAGTGAGGATGTTTTTATGAATATTAAATAAATAAATTTTTCATTTAGTTTCATGCTTTCAATTTTATGTACATAGTCTTCGAAGACACAAGACTTTACGATCCTTTGCTTGTAATTTGATGTTTAATTATGCTTAAAATCATGTAATGTTATGTCTAAAAGGCTATGGTCACTATATTTATAATTCATAAAAAGTGTAATTTTTTGATATTAATTCAATTTATAATGTTTTTTATAAATTAATTAATTATAAATTTCTTATAATTATATATTTAATGTTAATAAAAAATTATGAAATGAATATCTTAATATTAGTAGTTAATATTGAAATAAACTTTCTAGATTAAGTGACATGGCATATGATTTAGATAGAAAATGTATATATGGAAAATATAAGTATAATTTTTAATATATTTATATATTAAAATATAAGGAATAAATATAAAAGATTTGATATTTTAAATTATGAATTGTTCGGAATTATTTAATTTGAATAGTTCAAATAATAATTAATTATTTGTGAAATTTATTTAAAAAATATCAAAATAATTATTGATAATTGACATAATCAAGGATTAAATAATATTAAATGTGTTATATAATGAATATTTACATAATATAGGAGCATTTATATATTTATAACGTTTATATACTATGTATTATATATTTAAAGTAAGTTCCATATATTAATATGATGGATTTAATATCAGATACAAATATTAAGTGTATATTATTTATTATGGAATATCTATAATGTAAGAATAAATTGTAAATAGATTATTATTAGCTTAATTTATGTATTGTTCATAAATTGTTAATATCATGTTTAAATATATGAGTTTTTCATTTATTTAGTTAGTAACATGATTGATTCATAATGAAAACATTTATATTATGAACATTTGTTTTATTTATTTGAAAGAGTTAAATTTCATAAATAAATTTTCATACACACATATAATGAGTTATATTCTAGGTATGGTAATTGATTTAATTAAAATCTATATTCAAATTGGATTATACTAGGTTATGATCCTAAATTAATAATTTAATTATAGTTTATTTAATATTAGGTGTTAGAATAATGATGTAATTGTGGTCTCTCTTGATAAAATTATATTAGGGTTGAGGGACATTATGTCAGAATATTCACTAACCTTATGGCTTACACCTTCTCTAGAAAAGTGTGGGTTGTCTATCTATTACTCGAAGATTAATATTATGTGGAGCTTTGGTTTTATATTATTCTAAGGCTTTACATGAAGTAATTTCATATGCCTTTTTCTTTATATGCATTTGTATTTATATAAATATAGTTGTATTTTCAATTTAATTTAGTTACATAAGGTATGAGACGTGTAAAGAGTTACATAGAAATATGTTTTTAACATATTAATTAGTTTAAATATTTATTCACTCAAAAATATACGAGTCATATATGATATGATTGAAATTATTTTCTACCAAATTTAGTAACATGTATTATTAATAAGATTTACATGTGTGCATCCATAAAACATATGGATCATTGGGAAAAAATGGATATCAAGGGTTTAATAATTGGTAATCAATTTAGTGAGAAAATAATTAATAAAATGATTCATTAAATGTATGTAAAACATGATACTAATCTGATAAAATAATATGTTGTAGATTAAATGAATCATCATTATCAAACATAAATTTGAGATCAACCATTAAAAAGTATAAGATTAATGTACAAAACTCATTATACTAGTATAGAAACATAATTATTATTCTAAATCTAGAATAAAATATAATGTTTTAGAGTAATATATCCATGAGTAACCTAACATTTAAATTGTTTAATAGGTTAATCTAGACACTTAAGAGAATCATAGATGAATTTATTTAATGATTCAAATGTATTATATGAAAAAAACGGTACTTGTGGAACAATAGTATTCATTCTCATATGAAGTTACACATTGGATTGTGATGAAGAGTGTTGTATTTGTTATATTTTTTATCAATATGAATATAAATAGTATACTAAATAAGTTTTGAAAGATGTTGAAGAACCCCATGAGTCATGAGATTGAAAGACTCCATGCTTGATGATGTATACCATGAAAGGGGGATTAAAGAGATCATTGGTGATGAATTGGATGACACTTCAAAGAATTTATGGATCACATGTGTTGATAAAATATTATATTGTGAAACTTTATAAAAATCTATTCATACATTATAAATTTAAATAATGATTGTGATACTCTAAATCAAATTATGTATGGTCTATTACTACATGGAATTCATGGATAAAAATATTCAAGTTGTAAAATGTATCTAATGCTTGTAGTGTTTATGTTTAATGGATTCATGATAGTTGTTTAAAGGTTAATGACATAATCTCTATCTACTACACATTCGATCTAGGTATGATTGAGATTGAAGTTTGATGGAATTGTGAGAACTTATTAAGAAATCCTTTGAGATTAGAATGTATACGGTTTCAGACTTCTTATATCTAAATATCTCAAATATAAACATTAATTTAAAATTTTAAATTTACTATTTTAAATGGATATAACTATCATATATAGGATATAGATGAGTTTGAATAGCCAGATATATTGGAGAATATTCAAGATAGCTAGAGTTTGTGACACCCCATCCTTGTATTATCAAGTATGAAGGATACTCAAGTAAATGGGGAATATCTCTTAGATACGGGGTTGGAGAAAGAAATAATTGAAGATATATAGTTTTGAGGAATAAAATTTTCATAGAAAATGTAAAATTTATTTTACATATATGGAATAATTCATTCATAGTTATGCTGAAATGATTTTAGAAATTTTGATAAATTTCAATTGTATTTTAAGGAATTTTGACTTTAATTGGGATGATTTGAGATACCTTTAAGATCATTTAAATGGTTTTAAGATAATTTGAATAAGTTTTAAACTTATAAATTGAAGAAAAACATTTAAAAAGTGGTTGGAATATGTATGTTTTTCTTGGAAAAATAATATTACAAAAGGGCTAGTGATCATTAGATATATAACATTATCTGGATGATGTGTAAATAAATATGGGAGTTACACTATGATATGAAACATATTTTGCATGATATATAGGATATTATTACACATATGTAAAATATCCCACAGCATATATGCAAAATATATGGAAAATTATAATAAAATATGATAATGGAAAGATCTTATAGTGATATGTAATATATTTGAAGAAAAAAAAAGATAATTTCTTAATTTCTTATAGAGATGATACAAAGAAAAAAAAAATTATTATACATAGTATATTTAGTTCATATTTAATATATCAAAGATTACACTAAATATAATTCAAATTGAAAAATCTCAAATGTGGTTCCCCATAACTAACTTATGTGTTCCTTATACTTACCTATATTCATAGTTTTGAATATTAATAATATAATTTTCACATCCTAATCATCCATCTACATGAAATAGTATGTGATAATGTCCTATGAGTTTTTATCACATTGAATGTTCATAGAATTTACCAAATTTGATTAGAACCCAAATGTACCATGACAATATTCTTATATATATGTTAAATAGTGTGTTATAATGTCCTATGAGTTTTTATCACACTGAAAGTTCATAGAATTTACCAAATAAGATGAGAACCCAAATGTACCATGACAATATTCTTATATATATGTTAAATAGAGGTAAAAAGTCATTTAAGGGACACAAATTATATAGTCTATCAAAGATATAGACTCAAAGGACTTTTAAGCACCATCTCATGTTGTATTCCCTAGGAAATTTATAGTGTATGAGATTTTCAGAATGAGGCCTACTATCTAGAAATACATATTTATATATGTCATTGGTATTAGATCATAATAATATAAGATACACAAGAGGGGTTGAATTGTGTCCTTTTAAAAATATTGAAAAATTAAAATGTTATCCCACTACAAAGATTTTGAAGATATGCATAATTATCTTATTTAAAAATGTCATGTATTAAAAAAATAGAGAATAAGTGCATTGTGTTTTTATAGTGGCACATGGCATAAATATCCCCTATTTTACTCCATCAATAGTCTCTCGTTGATCTTAGTTATTTTCACTAAATAGATCCTCCTATAATAAGAACTCAAAAATTAAATTAAGGAAGTTTAAAACATATAATAAGGAAGGTTCATTTACAAAAAAAAATTATTCCATAGATTATAGTCAGATGCTGAAATTCCACCAGGACTGAGTACAAGAAGCTGATACTCTAAGAAGTCAAGATTAATTGATTTGATGAGGAATAGAGTGAAATCATAGTTTTAGAATTTATTAAAAGGTAATGGATATTTTATTTTTTAGATAAGAGCCTTCAAGAAATAATAGCTTCAATTTTATCATGATTGGAAATGATATTCAACAAATACGACAATGAAACAATGGTAGCAGTAACAATAGAACAATAATAAAACAACACAATATCAAAACACGTATGTCTCTTATTGGTTGTTATTCAAAATAGAAGAACCTTCTATTCTTTTAAAAATGGTACTACTCCTGTGAATGATATACATATTTGTATTTAACAAGATACAGTCAAGTTATTTTTGTTCAATACGATTCAAAAATAATTTCTGATAAATCCTGAATATGTGACCTGAAAACATTCATAGAATGTCATAACATCCCCTAAAAATAGAAATGATTTAAACTATTGAAAATGATCTTTTGAATTTTTTTCTAATAATATCAAAAAAAATTAAATAATCCCTTCAATAGTATTTCATAATTCTTAAAAAACATCATGAATTTAAGATTTGGTGTTGACCAAATCAAACATAGGGTTAACTTAGAATTTTTTGTTGATAAAATATGTTTAACATCAATACTTTGGTTTTTTGATCTATATGTTAGTTTATAAAACATATGGTTTCTTTCAAAAGTATGTTCCCTGATACATAGTTTTACATTATCAAATTGTTCCATATCCATACCTTCACTCCAAACTGAGCATTTGAAAACCATATTATCTACTTCAAAACATAGGGTATAAAAATTGTTTCCAAACAAATTATAAAAATATCTAGGATGCTTTATATAATAATTTAACCTAAAAATAAATTTAGTTTAATATAAATTTATCAAGAAATATAATCCTCAAAAACCCTTAAATTAATTTTATTAGTTAGACAAACAAAGTTATTTCTGAGTATCAAAATAAAAAAGATTCATAGAGTATTGCGGAGAAAATAAAATTCCAAAAAACTACCTCTTTTTGATAATCAAAAAACCCATATATCAAAAATTATAAAAAATATATGAAATCTAAACACAAATAAGATATATTATTAAAGAGATATAAATGAAATTATATATCTCATTTAATGTTATGTAAATTCTGGGTAAATAAAGGATATTATAAAAAGTTCATTGTTTCAAGATAAAGATATTTATATTAAATATTTAAATTTATAAATTTATCTTTTTCACCATTTAAAAAAAATAAAATCCTATGAATTTTTTTCTAACACAATTTTATCCCCATTTTTTTGATATTAAAAAATAAAGAATCCGAAAAATGTATATAACATAGTTATTATGGAAAAAAATGACAGTGAATGTTTTTTTAAGATAAGAGAAAAAATATTTTTTTTACTTTCAATGGTGTTGGAAAAATAAACAAGAAATAAAATAAACACAATTTTAATGAAGAAAATAATTTAAAATATTTTTATTACAAGAAATATTTGTTGAAAAAAGTTAAGAAATCCGATTGGATGAGGGTGAAGGTTTTGGTTCAAATTAGGTGTTAGATGTGAATAAATCTCGAACAACACAATGAGCTTCCTTGATCTCTACAATCATTTTTATAAAATTGTGAATTAGCATTCCAAACCAATTTTTAATCAAAATATTTGATTCATATCCCATTTTACAATTTTCAACTAAATTTACCTTTAAAACCCCATGTGCATTATATGTAGACTGTATAAAATTATGCAGTGTCTCACTTAACTAATTGAGAAGGTTTCTAATACCCAGCTCATTAGATTTTATTTTCTCAATAATATCTCTTTTATTGTATAAGAAATGTGTAGTGCAACACTATCACATGGAACATTTTTAATCCTATAATTTATTACAAATAACTCCATAGTAATATTTTTGTACATTGTTATATAATCTGGATAATTTTTATGAATATAAGTAGAATCCCTTTCTGAATATGAGCTTCTCATTATTGATTCAAATTTACTACATAGTTATTTCCTTAATTCTACTAAATATGAAATTGAAACTGATTCTGCATTGAGTTTCCTAATATGTTCATATATTTCTCTATAAAATTAATAAAAATATCTTGTGTAAATATAGTTATCTATTTTGGTGTAGAGATAATCTTAAACTGATATCAACTCTACTTTTAGAACAGTTGAAATTTTAATATCCACCAAATATTTTCTAGAAAATCTCTGATCACTTGGAAAGTTTTATTCATTTATTTTATTTTATTAAATTTGAAAACCAACTCATTAATTTTCTCACTAAGAGTATAATGATATTCCTCATATAAATTTCTTGAAGTTTATATTACTTTAACTAAATAAAGGTACTGACCTTAAATACTTTCGTTGTATGATGATTAAAAAGTAACAAGAACTTATTTCTTCCCACCAAAATCACTACCAATCTTCTTTAAGGATTATGTTGTAATAGAGATCGGCTGGTTTTCAATATGTTCAATATTTTTAACTACTAATTTGTGTTCTTTCTCATCATATTGATAATTATTTTCAATATATTCTTATCCATGATTTTTTTCCTTTCATTATTTTCAAATGGCCTTTCTAATGAAGTAATTGGTACACTAATAGAATCTAGTTTCTTAAGATCTATAAATTAATCGGCTTGTTATAAATAGAATTATCTTCTCTTTTTCTTGAACATGTAACAAGGTCCTCACTATTGTCTTCTCCAAAATGATTCTTCAAGATAATGGAGTACATATCTTAGGGAAAATGGGTCACTGACATCATCTCTGAGTCTCCTGCCTGTTTCCCCAACAATATCCTCTCTTTTATATTTGACAATTTCTTCAAACTATTGTCATACTAACCCAGCTGAATTGTGATTTTCTTTCTCACTTGAGTAGGAGAAAAATATACTTATAGATCATCAGAACCAAGGGACGTTATCTTTCATTTTTAGGTTCTCAAAAATATACAAAATTCTCTTTAGGTTCCAGTAGAAATAATATTAATTTGTGGCGTCTAATCGCCATATGAATATCACCAATACTATTCCTCTTTAAAAATCATATAAATAATCCCCCATAGGGAAAAAATACATTTTATCCTCATTTTGATATCTATGATTCATATTCCTCAACATATATATATATATATATATATATCCAACTAGATTTCAACTAATATAAAAAACAAGATGTACATATAAGGAAATATAATTTTCTCTAGGTAAGAAATTCATGGAACTATTGTAGATTCAATAAATTTTACCAGTACCTTTTGGTCATCTTTAAAATCATTTATAAGAATCTTTCTTACAAGGGTGGATCCAAAAAAGGAAAAATTTCTGTATATTTATTATCTTCATCTCCAATAGATCGAAAATTAAAGTTAAAAACCCCCTTCATGGGGACATTGAAAAATATTTCCTATTTCTATTGGGGAGAAAAGAAACAACATATTATTTACATTTGAGGAGATGATGTCCGCTTTTTCACAAAATCTAAATAGGGAAAGTTCATAAAATTAATTTTCTTCACTATTGAAAAAATATTCCATACTTTTAACATTTAAAATAAATTCTAAACCTTGAATAGATAAATGTTTCATTAAAAGAAGGTTTGTCTGAAAGAACCACTCAATGTTGAAAACCATGACTTGAAGGACTCGTATGTCAGATTATGAAATGCATTGTCCATTGTATTTTTTAATCCTAACTTCTTTAATCATCTTTTTATTCATAATTACATAAAATATGAAGGTTTTGAGCTAATATCTTTAGATTTCAAATAGAAATCGAGTGTTTTAGAAGTCGAAGGGGGTTAAGATTGATGGTAAGATATATATATATATATATATATATGATGGTTTTTCATATTTCTTTGTTTTCTCTTGGAAAAATACTCATATTAATCATTATAGATTTTAATTTTGAAAATTCAATTTTTTAAGACAGTATAAATCCATAATTTCTTTAGAAGATGGTAAATAAATAATAGTTGAACATAAACTAAAACAAATATATTTAATAAAAAAAATACTAATTTAAAAAATATGATGATGATAAAATATTTATTTAAAATTAAATATTCCAAAATCCACATTAATAAATTCAAAACTAGTTATGGGAAGTGGTTTTGCGAAAATATACTCAATTTGATTCCAATGTTATATCCCTTTTTAGAACATGATCTCTTAGGAAATTATGACTTATATAAATATTATTATTCCTTGAATGATATATAGGATTTTTGAAATATTTATTTCACTTGTATTATCACATAAAATAGTAATATTATTGAAATTTAATCCAAATTATTATAGTGTTTGTTTCAACCACAACACTTGTGCAGAGTAACTACTGGTATAGATATATTCTTCATTTGCTATTGAGAAAGAAACAGAATGTTGTTTCTCAATTGACCATGAAACTATGTATTTCCCTAATAAGTGATAGGTTCATAACATAATCTTTCTATCAAACATACAACCTCTAAAATAAACATATAAATATGTGATTAAATTAAAATAAGTATTTTTATGGAAAATTACATATCTAAACAGTTCCTTTTAAATATCTAAAAATTATATTAACAGTTGTAAGATGGGAATATTTTGGGGTTGATTAAAATCTAGAATAAAGGAAAACATAGAACATAATTCCTAGTCTACTAGTAGTAATATATAGAAAACTACCAATCATAACTATATATAACTCGTTGTCAACTATTTTTTCAATTCAACTAAATCAAATTTTATATTGGTACACATAATATTTTTTTAATCCTTACTATTTTTTTGTTAAAATATATTAAATAAATCAATAATATATTTAATTTGATATAAAACATTCCCATTATCTATTTTATATATTTGAAGCCCAAAAAAGAAATATAATTCTCCCATGATACACATTTCAAATTTCTTTTTCATAATTTTATAAAAATTATTAAAAAAATGATTGGTTAAAACAAAGATAACAACGTCTATATAAATTTATCTAATGAAACATCAGAACAAATATTTTTCATAAAGATAATACGATCTTCAAAGCCTGTATACAATACATTTTATAGTAGAAAATAACTTAATAATTCATACCACACTCTTGGAGACTGTTTAAGTCCAAAAATTGATTTAGTAAGTTTGATAATCGAATTTGGTAGATCGGTATTTTAAAAACTTTGTGGTTTTTCATCATAAACTTCCTCCACTAAATATCCATTTAGAAAAGTTGATTTTACACCCATTTGATATAAGTTTGAGTTCATATATTATTCATAAACTAAAAGGATTTTAAAAAAATTCTATATATAAATAGGTGTATAGGTTTCATCAAAATCTATTCCTTCTTCTTAGTTTTATATGTTAGCTGATAATCTAGAATTGTCTCTAGTAATTATCCCTTGTTCATACTTATTATTTCTAAAAACCCATTTGGTTCCTTTTATTGGACGATTTTATGGTCAATTAACCAATTCAAAAACTTTGTTTCTATAAACTGGATAAGTTCTTCATACATAGCTATTAGATAACATTAATCTTCTAATGATTCATCTAAAGCATTAGGTTCTAATTGAGATAGGAAGGTATATAATTCATCTAGGTTTCCTACATTAATTCTAGTCCAAACTCCTATATCTATATTTTCTATTATAGTCTCCTAAGTATGATACTTTAAGTTTCATAGTTTTTTAGGTAACAATCTTTAAGTTTCAACAGTTTTCATGTTCTTCTAAACTGAACTGAACTTTATTATATTCTAGTTTATTTTAAAAATATTATTTTAGAGAATCAAGTATTACATTGTCTAAAAAATAAGTAACTTCATATGTTTGATTTTTTAAAATCAAAAGGGACACTTTAATCAAATATCAATTAAAATATTCTTAAATAATCCTTTACTTTTTATTATACACTCTATAATATTTAGAAGTACCATAATATCCTAGAAATATTCCTTCCTCTTCCTATGAATCAACATTACAAATATTTTCTTTAGTAATAAAAATATGAAAATTTAATTATAATACATTAAAGTATTTGACCTTAGGTTTTTTGTTATTCCATAATTCATAGGGTTTCTTTTATATAAAGGGTACTGTTAAAACTCTATTCATAATATGGAAATATTTTTTGACAGATTCTATCAAAAAATAAATAGTAATACTTTCTTCATTTAATATAGTTCTTTCCATTTCTCTAATAGTGAAATTTATTTTTTCTACAATTCCATTTTGATGGGATGTTCTTGGAGAAGAGAATGTATATTTAATACCTAGATATCAGAACAAATATTTAATTATTGATTCTAAAACCCACTAAAATGATCACTTCTCAAAGAAATTATTTTAAAATCTTTTTTATTTTGAAAAATTTTATAAAAGTTTACAAAAATATAAAAAACATCACTATTACATTTCCGGAAATAAACCCAAGTAAATATGGAAATATCATCAAATAATAGAAAAACATAAGATCTAACATCCAAGATTTCATCTGTTGATGGTCCACAAAAATCAATGTGGATTAGTTATATTGGTTTAGATTTAGAAACCTTGTTAATAGATTCGAATGATGATTGGTGTTTATTTTGTATTCGGAATCCATCACAAAATCCATCTTTATCAAATTAGAGACTATGAAAATCAGAAAATAAATGTTTCTCATATAGTTTTTATAATTTAAATACATTTTAGTGTCCAAGTATCCTCTTCCAAATCCATGATTTATTTTTATTAGCATTTAAATATTCAATTTTTTGGTCACATGAACAATTAAGATCAAAGTATAAATATTTTCAATTTTGCGTGATCTAAACGTGAAAAATTCTCCTTAAAAACATAGAAGGAATTTTTTTAAAATCCTATCATCATAGCATTGAGACATACATATAATATTATGCTATAACCCTTTAACATATAGTACTTTCTTTATCGAAATTTATTTTCGATCTTTAACAGATCCAACTCCAACTATTATTCATTCTTCATTAATACTGAAGTTAACCAGGACTCTATCTGATTTTCCTAATGTCTGAGGATTTATAGAGTCTCCACTCATATTAGTTTAGCAGCCAATATGAATATATCATAATTAACTTTTTTTATTGTGATGTTTTTCCTACCAAAATATTTAAACGAAATATTTTTTTATTACCACAATGTTCTTGTGTATAGTTGTGTCAACAAAATATTTCTAGGTAACCATATTTTCATATTTTTTTAAAAAATTATAGGAATAGATTCATAAATATTTAGAGAAAAAAATCCTTTTTATTCTTATAATTTGGGGGTTTCTCAAAGAATAGTTGTTAAAATAATGGAATTTAATTCTACAATAAAAACAAGTGACTCTTGATAATTTTTAATTCATCTAAATTTGTAAAAAAATAATGTATATATAATTTTAAATTTACTCTATTTCTCCATATTCTAAATTTATCTATTTTTAAAAAATCTTATCATGAATCTTATTTAGATATTTTTCTCCCTTATTTAATATATTGGACACACATTTAAATGACTCTACTTCAGCCTACTTCTCTTTACATATGTTTTCATGAAAAGTTTTGTTTTGGGTAGATTTTCTAAATTTCAATTTTAATTATAAGTGTGGTTTGATCATGGAATGTTTTTAATTTCAAAAAATATTATGAATATTGTTTTGTGATTTATGATTTTTTATTAAAGATATATACTTTTATTCAAGAATTTAATAGTCGGGAGCTCATTAAATATCATATTAACTTTTAGAATCAGAAGTAGAAGAATAGTAAAATTGTACATCTTCATCCCTTTTTTCTATAGAGAACATATTATATATTAGACTTATTGGGAATTTTTTGAATCATATTTAGAAGTAATTTTGGAATCCTTAGAGATTCTTCGTGTGTCCTTCATATAATTTTTACATTTGGGATCATAATTAGTTCTCATACTTCTTTTCTTTCTTTTCCAATTTTCTTTTCTCTTCTTTTAGTTGTGGGAAAACAGTTCTCATATGACCTATTTCCTTCCTATCATAGCATCTTACTTAGTTATTTTCTTGGACATTTTTCTTGATACTATTGAAGTAATTTTTAAATCCCTCCTTATTCTTATAAAATTTACTAAATCTGGGGGATATATGATCAAATTTCATTCAAGAATTTTATAATTTTAAATCATTTGAGAATACATAATACTCTTTTGGTATCTTTTCATATTTTTGAGAAGTAACATTAAGGGTGGTATTATTCCATTTTATCTTCCTATGATCTTCATCTTAATCTTAAATTTATGCTTCATACATCATTAAAGTTCCAATAAACTCCTTCTTCAATTTTGTGACCGGAGAGGATTCTGTGATGGCAATACATATCTCATTCCATTTTGAGGATAAGAGTCATAGAACTTTTAATTCTTGATCTGGTTATTTAATTGATCCTCCAAAGGTAAAAACACCATTGTCTATTTAAGTCAAGCATTCATTCATATTAGTGATTCTTTCTATGTCATATATTATAAAAGTGTTGGATTTTATCTTTCCAATGTTGTATCTTAATTTCCTTGAATTTTCATTTCATTTATAAACAACATCAATAGTTTTCCATTTATAGTAAGAAATTGTATGTTTAGATACATTATTAAATAAATATTTACTAATTCCATATATAATATCACTCATGTATATTGAATTGAAATCATACTCAACTTCCATAGCAGCATCTCACTTTTTGGGTTCTCCAAGGACTTCATAAGTTTTGGAAATCATTATGTGAACTTTTCATACAATATTCATCAAATAGGTAATCATGTTAGAATTATAGTATCCATAATTATTTCCATTAAAAAATAGAGCATGTATTAGGGGAATTACTTATTTTAGTTCTTCCATCGAAATATGTCTTCATAAATACCTTTTACTTGATCTTTCTAGAGATTTTCATAATTATTCAAAAATCACTCCTCTAATACCAATTGTTAGGTCAGAATAATAAAAATATACACAAGATGTTGGGTGAATTGTCTCCTTTTAAAAATATTTCTAGATTAAAATTTTATCCCCTTCAATTTATTATGAAGATATATAGCCTTCAATTTTTTTTGAAAGTTATCAAATGGAATAATATATTTAGAACAAAAAAATAGTTTTTATAGTTGTTTTGGGCACAAAGATCCTTCAGTCCACTACACCAACACTCTCTCAGCAAGCTTGGTGATTTTATCTAAATAGGTACTCTTATAAAAATACCTCCATAACTAAGTTCATGATGTTGAAACATTAAATTATGATAGGTTCTATTATATAAAACCTTTTAATCCACATCTTAGTGTGAGAAGCTGACACTCCACCACAATTGAGTATGAGAAGTCGATACTCTAGAAAACATGAATAATTAATTTGATGAGAAATATAATTATCTCAATGTTTCAATAGAGAATGATTGATAATAGATCTTATTATTCATAGATAAAAGTTATCTAGAAATAATAGCTTCTAAGAGATCATGATTTCAAATGATCTTCAAGAAATACAGCAACAGAACAATGGTGGCGGTAATAATAGAAAAATAGTCTAATAACACAAGATCGAATCATGTTTGTATCCAAAGTGTAGTTCCTTAGAATTATGGGGAAATTCATTATTTTTAAATAGGTACTGATCTTGGGAATGATATAACTCTTGGTATTTAATAATAGAAACATTATTTTCTATTTGGTAAACAGATCCAAAAATACCTCCTGATAAATCACGAGTATTTGAATTTAAAATGTTCAAATAAAGTCATAGATTACCTTATAAATATAACTAATTTAATATATTTAACATGATAATTTTAATTAGTATTTAATTATAATTATAATAGATTATATAATTCCACCAAGTATATTGTATAAATCTAATAACATATTATTAATTTAAACTCAATAGTCGACCAAGTCAAATTTAGGGTAAACGTCAAAAGTACAGGTGAAAATGTACAGTTTACTTCAAAATGATAGATTATTAATCCATCTATTATATTCTCAATTTTAGGGTTTATTTTTAAATTAAGGTTCTTGATCCATAATTTTACAACAACATATGGTACCAAATCAATACATTAACTCCAAACATATGTTTAGAAAACCATATGTTCTTCTTACAAACGTAGGGTATAAATAGTGTTTCCAAAGTACTTATAAACATATCCAGATTACTTCAAAAAATATAAAGAACAAATAACATTAGAATAAGATAAATTTATCAAGAAATAAAATCCACAAAAAATTAAATAAGTTTTATTAGTGAAACAAACAATTATGTTTATGAGAATCAAAATCAATAAGATTCATAGAGTATTGTTGGGATAATACTTTCCAAAAAATTAGACGTTCATATCTGTGGATGTATATACTAATACGTATACATTAAGATTATTATTAATGGATAGTAATAGTCATATTATTTGATGTATTGATGAAATCCATGATGACATATATTCTTAGTGAAGTACGATATGTTGTGTGTGTTGTGAGTAATATTTCATTAATAAATGATGTGAGAAAGGATTTTTTCCTTCCTGATCTTCAACATAAGTCAACATCTTCTTCCCTTTGACAGAAATTATACAGCCTAAATAAATACATGGACATATTGTTTTATGGTTAAGTTTAAATTATATAAAAGTCAAAGGATACATCGAGTGAATAGGTTTATAGAACCAACATGATACAAACGTGAACAAAGATATAGAGATAAAGGGGTCATATTACATATTAAGTATACATATAAGATTTTATATAATTATGACATTAAATTATTTCTCTAGGGGTGCCTTGGCATGCTTCTTAACACTAACCTTTTACTTTATGTTCCTTCACTTAATTCCACTGATAATGATGTCTGAAGTTTCATACACTAAGTGTATCAAAAATCTCATTTAAAAAATATTAGTATTTAACATGTTGAATAAATAATATTCTTGCATTTTGTTTAATAATTATTCTATATTTATTGATTTCATATATTATGTCCCTATTTATTCAATATAATATTTTGTAAGAAAAATATATAACATATATATATATTCTATTTAGTGAATATAATATTTATTTATTTATTAAAAAATAATGAATTCAAATTTATTTTTAAAATAAATATTCATTATTCAAGTCCTAATAAATATTTTGTAGTAATGTAGAATTGGGTTTAATGGTCATGTGAGAAATAATATTTATATAATATTATTTGAATAAAAAATTTAATTAATTTATTAGTTTTGTGCATTTTAAGAAATAAAATTATTATTATTATAAAAATGGGGTTCCGTATGGGTTAAGGTAACAATTAGGGAACATGTGTAATTATTATATAATAATTATATCATTATTTAAACCCAATTATATAATTTCTTTTTAGATTTGTTTCTATTGGTTTGGTTATGCACAAAATGTTTTGATGAATTCTCTCAAAGACCTGGTGGTATCCCTCTCTAGAAATTCCCTCAATTATAGTGATCGATCCTCTTTTAAAATAACTCTTTATTCTAGAGAGATCAAATAAAATATTTCTAGATGTGATTCTTGGTTAATCAAAGATGAATTATGTAGGCATTAAGATCTACTGTGCTAGTACCTGTAGATTCCTATGGTGATGTTCAGAGGTCTAAGGAGCACATGGGGATCACCCCAAGAGGGTATCTACCCTTGATTCATACAACTCAATGATGGCAGGACATAGTTAAATTTTAAAATTCATTAATAAATAGAGAATTCATCACAAGGTAATTCTTTAATTACATAAATTTATTACAAATCATTATGTGATTACCCTATGTTTTGGTTTTGGTGATCTAACATCAATTAATATATGAATTCAATTTTGTTGGTCATGTTGTTTATCATTGATGTATATCTTGGATTAATCCTGGATTATGAAAAAAAAATTGAGTTTTTTATACCCCATCTATCACTTCTATTACACCCAAAATCTTTAAGTGGGATTAGAGTATTTTCATAATTATTTATAATTAATAAAAGATTGTTTTTTATTTATGAATTGACCATTAGTTATCAACTATAGATTAATCATTCTTTTATCTGAACCATGATAGTTTCCATTTTTCATCTTTAGTCTCATAAATATAATCAAAATAGATTAATTTTATGAACTCAAAACATTTAAAAACACAACTTTATAGGATAAGTATTCTGGTTGGATAACGTAAGAGTATGTTCCATTTACCCAATTAGTATACGTTGAGTACACATGTTTAATTAACCAGTAGACCTCATCATTTAATTTATAAATAATTCAGGTCATGTGAATTTATTAAAATTGTTGTGTTTTAAAATATATTATGTGTTGAATGGGACATCCTAGAACATGGTTATGCATATTAAATGGTGTGTAACTTTCGTACATGATGTGTAGTCCATTAGTCAAATACGGGTCATGTATTTTCTTAAACGACCTACATGACTGGTGACCACATAACTCAGAGACCACATGAGAATTATCCCATGTACACGTCGTGTACTCCATTAATTTCCATGGCACAATGACACATTGATTCCCTAGCATGTTCCATAAATAGATGGTGAAAATTTTATATGATGTGTACATAGATTGTAAACTCCATGTATATTACCAAATTTAGAATAATTAAAAATTAATTTATTATATTAGTTAAACCATATCAAAATGTCTTTTTATTCCCATTTATTTGAATATTTAAAGACCATGAGATAGTTTTTATGTATATTAAATGTCTAAATCATTTTTACATAATTTTCAAAACTACATATCTTATAAAAGTCATAATACATTCATTACTCTACTCATATTAAAACATAACATTCTATATAAATAACATGTGTTTATTGTGTTATTTATTTGACTATATACATTATATGAAATTACATCATAATTTATGAATTCCTCATGCCTCATGAGTAAACAATATACAGTATAATAAAAGATGGGTAATTCGGATGGGTACTCACCATGTGGACTCCAAGGTACATATTTTGTAAAATTTTCATTTTAAATAAATTTATCTAATTTTTTCTAATTATGATGGATGAGAATCTGATAAAAATTTATAAGTGAATTATGATAATATATTTTATTAATTAAATAAAATAATTAATTATTTTTATTGTTCTATATATTAAATAATAATTATTAGAATTGAATGATCATTTTATTAAATGCGAAATTAGTTGCATCTATATGGATGATAATGATTAAACACTAGACCTTTTTATATGAGTGGTTTCCTTTTAATATAATATTAAATTAAATGTACTTCATTCACATCATTCCACCTTTAATTATATAAGGGCTTTTTTCCCAATATTTAATTTTATATAAACCCCTTAAACCAATCCTTTGGTTCCCTTCACATGTGTCTGAGTAAATGCATATGTGATGGATGGATATCTCAAGTGATTAGAGGTTATTTAAGTTTGTAGATGAGATAAAACCAATATAATAGGTACATGGGTGGATATGTGGAAAGTTACAACACAACCCAAGCCATGGTTCAGGGTGTTATCCCATAGTTTGTTGATTACTTTATCATCTTCTAGATAAAATACCATTAGTAAATCCAAATGACCATACTACGTTATATTTTATTTTATTTAAGTTCCACGGTTGATTTCATTATGGATATCATTACATGATCACATGTATTAATTAATTAATAAAAAATCATGATAAAACAAAAATAAATTGTATTATGCATAATCATTACTCAAGACATTGTTAATCACTTAAGTAAATCCACTAAATATAATTGAGTATGTAAAAAACATAAAATAAATTTTTTTATAAATATTAGAATACATACATTATATATTTATATATACTTAGTCGGTACACCCTTATAACAATTATGTTAAAATTGCACCATAGTTTGAAATGGTAGATCGACCTAATTTGGTGTTCTTTCAATTATCGAGGAATTCTACCTTGAATTTTTGTGTTGTCTTAACTTAGTTCACATCCAAGATTGACTTCCTAAGGTGTTACTAAGATCCAAATTTTGTGAAAATAAAACTTAACAATTTCAGGATTGACGGGTCAACTTAAAATAGAAAGGTACTATGACTTAATATAGTTTACATTTTATGTACCTCCCTGAAACCCTTCAAATGACCTGTTAGGCCAAATTTTGGTTTATGAGATGGGAAATATGGGTCTTTCCCACTATAATGTCCAACAAATAGGATGTTTCAAATCCAATGGTTAGTTTTATTAGGTTCTGATAAAATAGTGGGAGATTAATAAATATAATATACTATTTCTTTTCTACTTTTAGAAGATAAAGTACTAAAATTTTGTTTTTTTTAATTATATAAATTATAATAAATTAGAATTCAAACATATCACCATTATCAATAATTTAGAGAGATAACCTCCTCATTGGAACTATTCTCCAAGAATAGAAAAGGTACTTGTGTGTTACTCAATTCCACTAAAGGAAATTATATGTGCTATAAAACCCTATTCTTGAATCGCCTGGCCAAAGTTCTAGTGAGGAAGAGTTTTCCCTCTATGATAAACATTTAGATGATTCCAAAAACAATTAAATATTCATGTTGTCATCCAAGACCAATAAGATGGTAATGAGACCGAAGGAAATAGATGTGTATAGGATTATGTCTCCCCTTTATGATCACTATTAAGATAATGGGATAAAATAGAGATATGAGATCTTCAATGGACTATTTACATGCAGTCTTAAAGATTCAGAACTAGATGGGCCTCAAAGTATATTTCTAAATATTTCTAGAGGGGTGGTATAATTGTGGGATATTAATTGTGTGTGGTTAGATTCTATAGCCATTAGAGACTAACTAATTTCATTTATAATAATAATGTTCATGGTTTTAAATTATTTTAATATATACCAGCTATTATAAAAACAAAATTTATGTATCCACCATATATATATATTTTTTCATGTTTGGAAATGATTTTTTTCTTTTATAATGAATGGATATGTTATGGTATGAAAAATTTAAGTAATGGTCTTTATGTATTTTATTTAAACAAACCATATTTGGGTAATTGATAATGATTCATTTTAACATGACTCATATAACACCTAGTTGTCGCCACACCATTTTGTTAATGTAAACAATAAGTGTCTGATAAAACTCTTTCAAGATGATTATCTAAACTCTTTTAAGCTAAGAACATTAAAATTATTTCATACTTATTTACAATGAAAAATTAATAAACCACCACTCATGGGAAAGGGTGAAAGGTCTATAGAGATTTTCTGATTGATATATACGGATGTGTGTGGTCCATTTTTAGTATATTTTAGACGTAGTTATTCTTACATAAAAACTATTACTAATTACTTGAGTATATATTTATATTTCTATTTGATGATGTATAAGACTAAATCCTTTTGATAAATATAAAGAATTAAATAATGGAGTGTGTAATAAACATGGAAAGAAGATAATTATTCTTTGATCTGATTGATGTGGTGAATATCATAACCAAGATTTTATTAATATTATGTGGGTGTTTGGGATTTTATTCAACTCACCCCACCTTAAACACCACATTGGAATGGTATTAGTGAATGAGGGAACTATACATTCATAGATATGGTAATTCTGATCATGATTCGTGAAACAATTCCATTATCCTTTTGGGGATATACATTTTAAACTATGGTATACATATTGAATTGAGTAACAAGTAAATCCCCAAATAGAATTATATTTGAGTTATGGAGTAGAATGAAAAAAATCATATACATATGTATGGGATTGTGAGGTGTTTATCAATGCCATCATAAGAAAAAAACTTTCACCTGAGGGCACAAATTGTATATTTATTAGGTAGTCTAAGGAAAAAGGTGATAAAACCAATACAAACCCTCATAAAAGAAAATTATTATCACAAAATAATTTGTATTTCTTCATAAGGATCACATATTAAAGTAGGGAAGTGGGAGAAAGAATGAATTCAATTAAAATGTTACTCAAGATATACAAGAGTTGGTACAGGAGAAGATTCCATTGGTCCCCATGGAATTAGTTGTTCCTAAAACACATGTGATACATTGAAGCAACATAAATGTAAGAGAATGATAGGGATATGGTTTTATAGTCATCGACGACATTGAATCATTATTGGTTGAAAAAATGTACCTATATCCTATAAAGAGGTAGTAGAGAGCTCAAAAGTTGAAAGATGTTAAAGAGACGTTAATTTGAGAATAAATTCCATGTATCAGAGCCATGTATAGGTTCTAGTAAGTTTTCCGGTTGATGTTAATCATCTTGGGTGAAAATAGGTGTTCAAGGTAAAACTAGATATAGAAGGTAAAGTAATTTCTTATTATGTAAGGCTAGAGACTAAAGGGTTTAAATAGTGTCAATGAATTGACTATGACAATAAATGCTTTCCAATTTTTATATTTAAATCAATCAAAAGTTTACATGCAATAGGGGATTACAATAACTTTGAAATTTGGCATATGTAAATGAAAACAACATTCCTTGATGGAAAAATTTAGGTTGATGTATATGTGGTATAACTATAAGGTTTTGTGACTATATGTGACGCAAAAAATATGAATATATTATAGAGATCTGGGAATGGGTTCAATCAAGAATACATGTCATAGAAAATTATCTTTGATGAAGCTATAAAATAATTTGGTTTCATTAAAAATGATTTTGATCACTTTTTTTGCATGTTATTTAGTGGTAAGGTAGTCATTTTCCTATTAGAATATTTTTTTGAAATATTACTTATTGTAAATGATATACATATCCTACAATATTTTAAGGACTAGTTAAAAAAATTATTGTATATAAAGTACTAAGGTGAATAAACCAACATTTTAGGGATTGGAATCCTTAATAATAGATCTCAGAGGATTATTGGTCTAATTAAAGGAACATACACTGACTAGATACTAAAAATATTTAGTATAGAACAATCCAAAATAAAATTGATCCAAGTGTCACATGGTATACATATGTCTAAGAAAATGTTTCATAATACACAATAGGATAAAGGGAGAATGATTAATATCCCATAAAAATAAGTGATAGGATCAATCATGTCATACAGGTTATGTACTAGAATTCAAATTTTCTATGAATTGATCTTGGTAGTTAGATACCAAGTTGATCCATGTGGACAACATTGTTTGGATATTAAGGAAATTATTAAGTATCATTGATAAAATAAAGATATGTTCCTAGTGTATAGAGGATATTAGGAACTAGTCATTAAGGGTTATATTGATTTTAGTTTTATAATAGATAATAATTATCTAAATTATTATTTAGGATATGTCTTTAGTCTCAAAGGAGGATTTATGAGATAAATGAGACCAAATTAGTAAATTGTTACTGATTCTCAAGTGTAGTCCAAGTATATAGTGTCTTATAAGAAAACCAAATCTGTTATTTGGATATGAAATGTTGTCTAGGATCCAAATTTAGTACAAAATAAGTAAAGACCTTATCACCTTAAATTATGATTATACTACAGCAGTGGACCTTGAAAAAAACCAAGGTCACACCAACTGGAAAACCATATACTCTAGAATTACCATCTCTTGAGGGGTCTTTATCAGAGGTGAAGTTTTAGTAAGAAGAGTTTCTAAAAAATAAAACAAAGTGGACCTCTTGAAAAAAGAATTTTCTCATCATAAGTAAGTGTATCATGTGAGAGCTAGCGAACTGACATTTATTATCGGTTGTATCTAGTACAAGTTAGAGTCTTTTAGAGTTAGTTTCCTAGAAAAAACTTATATATACATTATGTTATCCTATATTAATATTTTTGAGTATTAACAAACTACTTAACGCGTCATTATTTCTCTTCTGTGTAGCATAGTATGTGATAATATCATATAAGTTACTATCACAATGAAATTTCATATATGTTCCCCTCTATAAAAGAAACCTAGAAGATCCATGAAAATATTTTTAAATATATGTTCTATACCCAGATGATATCATTTTAGGGACACAAATAATATATGACAATAGGGGTGCCGACTTATAGGACTTTGAGGAACCTTCTCAGGGTGTACAGCCTTTGTAATTTCCAGTATAAAACATTATGAGAAAAGACATACCAATAAAAAATCTTTACTTATATGTGTAATTTTATGTTATTATATGAATATATCCATATTTAAACACAGAAATTATGATTATTATTAATGGATATTATGAGGCACATACTTTAATGTACTGAAGAAAAATGTGACAACATATGTTCATGGTGAAGTGGGATACATTGGCTGTGTCATGAGTAATATTTCATTAAAGAGAGTATTTGACTCTTATATTATTCAATGTAAGATAATATCTTAGTCCATTTTATAGAAATTTTGTATCCTCTATAAATCCATGGTGATTGTGTTCTATGGGAAAGATTAATTTCGATAAAGTCAAAGAAAGACACATCGAGTGAATAGGTTGATGGAACCGGTATAAAACCTGGTTGATTAAAGATATCATGATAAAGATGTTATATTACTATTTATTATGGAAATGGAGATGTCCTTTTTTCTTAAGGTTCAAACATTCCAATTGGTTTCTAATAGGTTTATCCGTAGAACCGGAAACATCCAATGATTCTATATCCATTTGGACCTACTTTCCAAAGTTAGGTGCTCATTGGTTGTGGAATGATGAGGCTTAATAATTTTCATTGGTCGAGAGGATGGGAGGTCAGACTCATCACACCTTTTTTGGGGGAATTATTTTCTACTCCGGGACTTTCTTATAGATTTGAGTTGTGTTCGTGAATCCTTATTAATTTACCAAGCATGAAAAGGAGTTTTCCTTTAGATTTGACAATCAATGATTGATATGTATGATATTTAGAAAATATTTTATATGTATTTGAGGTTATTCATAGATATAGAATCATCCATATTTATTATATATTCTTAGTCAATGGTATCCTTCAACACATTATATAGAAATCTCTTGGTCATTATGATAACCATGCTGGTTTTGAAGCTACTCAGTGGGGCACTTGAAGTTTATTGTTGTTCAGAAAGACATGGATTATTTCAGAGTTAGGATCGTACCCGTAGATGGGCTACCTATGTATCCTTGTTAGAAAAATAATCAGAACCCATGTAGTTCGATTTAAGAAGTATGAGTTTTATGCATGATTAATGGCTCAACGATAAATGTCATAATTACGTTTACACTCTAAGCTCACATGAGTCATGCTTGGTATAAGAAACAAGAGGTATTAGTAAAATCAGACGATTGTACCACGAAAGAAGAAATCATACGAAATGATGTGGGGATCACGTATACATGACTGCCAAAGATATATGAGGATCGGGATTTACTTCAGGTACGAAACCTGGGAACAAGGTCCATAAAGGTATATGTTCTTTCTGGAGATGTAAATACATAACTTAGGGATTACTCCTGAGAAGGATTCCCAAATTAGAGAGGGACTAATTATTAGGTTTTATTCCTAAGAAGGAAGCCCAAATAAAAAGAAATTAAGACTGGAGATTACTCCTAAAAAGGAGGCCCAGGTTAAGAGGACTTGGAACTTGGGGTTTACTCCTACGGAGGATTCCCAGATTAGGGAACTTGGGGCTTACTCTTAAAGAGGATTCCCAGATTAGGGAACATGGGGCTTACTCCTAAGAAGGATGTCCAGATTAGGGAACTTGGGGATTACTCCTAAGGAGGATTCCCAGATTAAAGATCTTATCATCTTAAAGTATAAGAATAAATTAAGGAAATCTCTAATCTTTGTGACATAAAGTTATGTAAATCACAAGGTTTTGAGAGATATTCCATAGAATTCTTTTCAGATAAGGAATCCAATAAAGGAACCATGCCATCAATGGATTTGAAGAGGGTTTGAAGGATAAATTTTTAAGAGGAGAGGTGAATTTGAGGAAAGGAAGTGAATTGGAAGGAGGTGTGAAAGTCCTAGTCTGGTGTGCGAGTCCTGGTCACGCAAGTATACTTTCACGACATGAGTTCACTTGGGCGATGAAGAACCTGTGAAGTGATACTTGTGTTACATGAGTTCACTTATCAGGCCATGATTTCTTATCTTTATCCACCATCTTTTTCAGTATGTTTGAAAGGGTCTTATGAAAGGATTCTATTTGGCCATTGGCCGCTGCATGATATCGAGATGAATGGTTGGATTAGATGTTGTATTCTTGATAAAACTTCTTTACCTCGAATGAACAGAAGTTGGTGCCATTGTCGGTCAATATGGTATGAGGGACACCAAATCTGGTAATGATGCTAGAATTGATTAAGCTAACAATGATTTTAGAACTAACTTCTTTGAGAGGTATTTCCTCTTCCCATTTGGAAAAGAAGTCAGTAGCAGTAAGAATATACTTAAACTTCTTAGATGTAGCTGAAGGGTAAGGTCCTACTACACCCATTCCCCATATGGTAAATGTCCATGAGTATTTAGCTGTGTGAAGAAACTATGGGGTTGATGAATGAAATTGGAACATACTTAGAAAGAATGACACTTCTTAGTGAAATCAACACAATATTGTGTCATTGAAGGCTAAAAGTATCCAAATCTTTAAATTTGATCAGAAAGTCTATGTCTAGACTAGTGGGCACCACAGACTCCTGCATGTACTTCTTTCATGACAGCCATTGTCTCTTCACAATCAATACATCCGAAGAGAATTCCATCAAAACCTCATTTGTAGAGAATTTTTTCTAGGTGATATGGGCTATCATAAAGAGTAAAATTGATCACATGTCGCTGGACTTGTTCTTTACCAGCTCTATTAGGTGGGAGTGTTCCATTTTGAAGGTATTCCCTGATAGGTGTCATCCATCCTGTAGTATGACCATATGGTTCAGAAATGGGACTAATTTCATTGATTTCCTCTATTCTGATTTGAACATGAGGTGAAACTGTTCGACGGTGGGCAATACTGATGATTGTTTCGTCCCGATTTGGATCTGCCAGAGCTGTGGCTACATTAGCCAGTACATCAGCTTGATCATTTTGTGATCACGAGACATAATAAAATTTCGGTTCCGAAGGAAATTCCTCCATTAACTATCTGACAAAATCATATAAAGGGATTAACACTTCTTTTCTGATGGTATAATCCCCATTGACTTGTTTGTTACCAGGTCTAAATCATATTTCACCTTTAAGTGATATACTTGTGCCTGAAGCGCCAGCACCAATCCTGCGATGAGAGCTTGATATTCTGCTTAATTGTTTGTACCGCCTTCCAACAATAAGAAGGAATAGCGTAGTACTTCCTTTTCTTGGGAAATAAGTACAATTCAAAACCCAACTTTGTTGGATTTAGGATCTTCTATTTTCTTCCCTGTTGGACTTCTGGAAGCACCATCAAAGTAAATTTCCCATGTTTGAAGATTATCTTAAATAGAGAAGAATTCATCATCAGAAGTTCAATATCTAAATATGTATCTTCTACTGAAGGGTGTTCAGCAAGGAAATCAGCCAGAGCTTAGCCCTTTATTGTCTTTTTACACACATACTGAATATCAAACTGCTGCAAAATAACTACCCACCTTTCTAGACGTCCTGTAAGTATTGGACGACAAAGGATAAATTTGAGCAGGTTATTTTGAGATACCAATTGGACCTCATGATGTTGCAGGTAGTGTCCCAATTTATGAACTGCAAATATTAACGCTAGGCAGCACTTTTCAATACTTGAATATCGAGTTTCTTCCTCAAGCATAGTCCGACTGAGATAGTAAAGGTTGTTTTCATTCCCATCATCATTATTTTGGGCAATGAAGGCACCCAATGATCTCTCTAAAGCTGTCACATAATGAATAAGTGGTCTTCCTTAAACTAGTGGAATTAATACTGGTAGACTCAAGATATATTTCTTGAGAATATTTAATTCCACTTGACATTCTTCAGTCCACTGGTAAGTGACTCCATTCTTCATCAATTTGGTGAAGGGTAAACATTTTCCTACTAGATTGGCGATGAAATGCTGAATATAGGCCAAGTGTCCTTCAAGTCCTCTCAATTCCTTCAAATTTCTAGGAGGTGACATACCAAGTGTTGATTTTGCCTTCTCAGGATCGACTTAGATACCACGATGGAGTACAACGATGCTGAGAAATTTTCATGAGGTTATCCCAAAAGCACATTTCAAGGGGTTCATCCTCAAATTGTGTTGTCGAAGTTTGTGGAATATGATTTCCAAATCATCCAAGTGGTTAGAACGTTGTCTGAATTTAACCACCAAATCATTAACATAGAATTCAACAAATTTCCCTAAAAAGGGTTTGAATATACTGTGCATGGCACTTTGATATGTTTCACCTGCATTCTTCAGGACAAAGGGCATTACCTGATAGCAAAACACACCTTGGGAGGATCTGAAGGCATTAGATTCTTCATCTTTTGGATCCATTTGGATTTGATTATACCCAGAATATACATCCATGAAGGAAAGTGCCTCATTTCCAGCTGTGGCATCAATTAAGAGTTTTGTGATCGATACTGGAAAATCATCCTTGGAACAATGCCGATTAAGATCTCTGAAATCAATGGAAAATATAATTTTTCCATTATTATTTTTCATAGGGACAATATTAGCTAGACATTTGGTATATTGAACTTCTCTGATGAAGTTATACTTGATAAGATTATCCACTTCAGCTTCAATTTTGGAGGCATAAGTTGGGTGTGTTCTTCTTGTGGCTTCCTTGAATCCTCGATCTTCTTCTGGAAAACCCAAATGATGAGTGGAAACATCGGGATCAAGACCTGACATTTCTGTATAGCTCCAAGAAAATATATCTTGGTTTTTCTTTAAAAATGAAATATACATTTCTTTCTCTTCAGGAGACACGGACTCGCTAATTTAAGTGGGGTGTGGATCTTCTTTTGTACCCAGATTTATTTCTCTGAGTTCATCCATAGTGGTAGAGATACCTTATTCAAATGCTAGAGGAGAATCCCTGAGATCTTCTACTTATTCTTCAATATGTATTACTTCTTTTGTATCTACTTTCCTAGTAGATGATGAAGCATAATTTCCATGATCATGAGAGAAGTTAAAATTTTAACATCTTGAAGAAGAGGCTACCATTTCTAACCCTATTAATGTTGAACGGTATTCCTTGGGTAATAAAGAGGAGATGATGGATTGAGAATCAACATCATCATTCATCTCTGGAATTGCAATAACTTCTTCTGGCTAGGTCGATGAAGAGTAGAATTGTTTTATTTTAGCAGATGAAATGAAGACATCTTCATTTGAGCTTTCATCATTTCCTGGTGAATCAATAACTTCTACCATGCTATCTGGCTTGGTTGTCGTAATTGAAATTATGGAAGTTTCAATAAGAGTATTGGGATTTGGGTCTATCATATCAATCTGACTGATAGGAAACACATAATCTGTACTCACATGTATGAATAGGTTTACTAGAATATTTTCTAAACCATATGGAGAATTAATTTTAGTATCCTCTTTTATTGTAGATACCTCCTTTCCCTCCATGTGATAGAATCCTGCCTCAATGTATTGAGATTCACATGTTTTAAATGGAGATTTATCACCATACAATGTCCCAATTTTATCATTGAAACAATATTTGAGACATTAATGGTATGATGAAGGTATATTCGCATGTTGATGTAGCTAAGGTCTTCCAAGAAAAATGTTGAAGGCTATGTCATGACGAACAACCATGAAATTTGAATTGAATACAAGGTCCCCAAACTAAGTTCTAAGTGTAATCTCACATAGAGGTTCTTATTCATTTTTATCATATCCTTGCAACATCAAAGTAGAAGAAGATAAATCAAATTCGGTGAGGCCCAATCGACGAAGTGTATGAATAGGGATGAGGTTGACTCCTGAACCATTATCAATGAAATCTCATCGGATGTCTACATCATTTACCTTTACAGATAAATACAAAGGTCTAATATGTCCATTCATAACATCATATTAATCTTCATCTATAAAAGATATCACTACATGTAATTCTGCAGGATCATTCTCTACATAGAAGACTTTAGTCGCAAAAATTTCCGTTTCGAATTCCTAAGGACTTAACAAAGCCTCAATGAGTGCCTCCCGAAGATCCTTTGATATATTTAAGGCATCTATAATTGAAAACATGGTCGGTACTTGTGCCAAATGTTTCGAGAGATCATACTTTTGGTCCAAAGGACTGTATTTCCCAACAGAAACATGTGGTTTCACGGGTGCCTTAGGAGTTGATTCTTTGGAAGTATATGCATCATGTATCGGCGTAGGAGTTAAAAATACTCCTGGAATTGGAATATTAGACTGACTCGGTCGATTTATTTTCTTAGAGGAAGAAGGTGTAACTTCTAATCGATCTTCCAAAATAAATGTGCCAGTACTGAATCTTCCATGTGTGGAAGAACTTTCTTGTTCTTTTTGAGCCTGCTGATGGGCTTTTCCATGAGTTTCTTCTACATATATAGTTCTAGCAGGGGTAGGATTGAAATAGTGGATTAGGTAATATCCACATCTTCCTCTATATCCTAGACCTCTGGAATTTCCTCTAATTACTCTGTTTGATAGAGGGAACTTAGGGTCATCAAGATCAATATTGTGACTAGCATAAGGATCTGTTAAGTGAATCATGTAAACAGAACCAAAGATCAACTCTTCATCTGATGAAGACTCTATCTGATTATCCAGTTTAGGTTGTTCCGTTTGGTGGGGTGGTGCCCGTGCTTTTGAAGTATATGGCATAAAATCTGCCAGATTCAAACACAACTTGGGCTTTGACACGATCTCATCTTCTTTTAACTTCTCTTCTTTCTTCAAATTATGCCGCCTCATTAAGGATTTTCCTTCTGATGAAGAGGATTTTGTTATAGAATTAAGAGTAGAATATACAATTGGTTTCTACAATTGCGTTGGTAAAATGGAATGAGTTCTATTGATCATTTTCCTGACCATAAAATCATCATATTTCTATGCATTTTTACTTCTGACATTGTGCCACTCACCTTCTTCCTCTAGATCTGTAGTAGTAACACATGCTACCTGGGCTGAAGAACCATTCAGTTTTACCTGTCCAGAGTCCACCATTTTTTTAGGAGGTCTTTGAATACAAAACACTCCTAAATGGGATGACCCAACATCTGATGAAATGGGAAATAGTTGGGAAGGTCTTCATCTCCTTACTTGTTCGGCCTTTTAGGCCTTTCCAACTGAACCAAATTATTTTCCAAATCCAAAATGAATTAACCAGGAACTTCTTCATTTCGGAAAGAATAAAATTTGTTCTTTAACTCCTCAAATTGTTTTTGTCTTTTATCTCTTTAATCGTCTTGAAGAAACTACCTCTTTTTTTGACACTCAGAAGGTAGAGACCTTCGATATGATGAAGGTTTTGAAGTGGAAGCAGGTACAGGTGCTTGTTTAAGTGTAACTATTGTAGTCTCTGCTTTACCCATTCTCTTTTCTGGAACTGATGCAATTACAGGAGTTTTATCCTTAGTCTTTGTAAGAGAGTCTTCAATCCACTGAGTGATTAAAGTAAGGTCTTGAAACCCACCTATTTATTTCACAGGGATCAACGGTCTGCGTAATTCATCATGAAAATTTTCCACACAGATTGGCAACAATTATTTTTGAGGAAGTACTAAACTTAAGGAATATGTTAATCCCTTCCAACGAGCAATGAAATCCAAAACTCTTTCATTTTCCCTTTGATTACAATTTTTAAGATAAAAAACTATCATCTTTGAAAATGTTGAGCTAAATTGAATAAGGAATCATTGATAGAGATCTTCCCACCCAGTAATTGATTGGGATTGCAAGCTTGTATACTAGACAAAAGCAATCCCTTTTAATGAATGTACAAAATAACTGATCTTAACTACTTCCTTATATTTTGGATTTCCCA
This sequence comes from Viscum album, assembly GCA_963277665.1. Classification (NCBI taxonomy): domain Eukaryota; kingdom Viridiplantae; phylum Streptophyta; class Magnoliopsida; order Santalales; family Viscaceae; genus Viscum; species Viscum album. Next base: position 1,610,293,602 of record OY728150.1, read on the forward strand.
TCATAGGATCACAACGAGGAAAAAAATGTGTTAAGTATTTTTTTGGATCTCCCGAACCATTAAAAATTGGGAATGTGGTACTTGAAAAATTTGATGGGGGAGGAATTGCATCCACCCATTCAGGGTAAGCTCTTTTTTCTGGTTGAATTTGTGCACATTTTCCCTCCATATATTCTAACCGAGCTGTTAATTACTCAATGGTAGTTATTATGTTTTGAGAAACATCTGGTTGATCTTAGACCTGAGCAGGTGAAATAACTGGAGTTTGGACCGGTGTGGTGACTGGTACTACAACTGATGGTAGCACTACTGGTTGTTGTTGCACATGACCCATATGATTAGACCTGTGAGGGAGTACTTTTAAATTAGGATATTCTTGATCCATCCTAATAGATTCAACAAATTCTCTTGACTGACTGACTCCATCACGCTTAGGAGGAAGACTACCTTGAAGTGGTTCTGCATTCAACCTCCTTAACTCCATCATTTCTTCCTCTTGTTGTGCGAACCTTTTCTCGAGTGAGAGTGAATGGCCTTCTACAGAGGTAGGGTGGGACATAACCTTACTTTTATCCTTTTCCTTGGCATGTGCCTTTCTCGAGTATGGAAGGGAATTTTCTGAATGAATATCTTGCCTCTGGGTAGCCCTCTGGATTCTGGTACACCCACCTTTTTTATTTATTTCTGTGTCCACAGCCTCTTGAACAAAAACATCTTCATATGATCCCTCTGAGTGAGCCTCATGTTCTGGGGGATCAATGACAATGGAATTGATGGCATTTATTGATGCATACCACATTGCATCCCTTCTATCATCATTTCTGTGATACTGTCTTCTCTCATGTCCCTGATGAGACATTGCCTTTTGTTGAGTTGATCCCTTAGGAACTTCTTGATGAACCGTAATTTGGATGGAATATCCTGATAATTTGGCTCTTCGTTCCTCTTGTGGATTCTTCCCTAATCTATAGAAGACTGACTTTCACTACGGAAGAGATTGAGGATTTGAAAACGTCCCCAGTCTGGTTGACTGGGGTTGTTCCTATTGTTCCTACTCTACTCCTTGATTCCTATTTGTTGATTCTGGGGGTTGGGTTAAAATATTCTCCAATCAGGAAAGATGAGGTGGTTCTTGAGCTGCTACATCTGATACTTTCTAAAATTTTCTCCTGATTTTGCAGACTTTAGTCCGGAAATTGGCTGGATACATCAACCTACATCCACTCAAATCACCTGGCTCAAATGACCGTTGGATGATTTCTGACACTTCTGTCACCTGAGGATGCACATGCTCTAAACGAGAAGCATGTACGATATTCTCATTTGTCGGATGCAAGAATAATTCAACAACTTGTTGTTTAAATTCCTAACTTTGGGAAGAACTAGTTGAGGCATGTTCTTGAGAAAGCCTTTGATTACACACAAAACTAATTGGATGTGGCTATCCACGGGAAATAACATTGCGTGAGACCACTTTTGGCGGGATTTTTTTAATGGAGAGTACAGTGAAATATAGTGCTCCATGAACACCCCATCCTCTGATATGAATACTATATGGGGAATTATTAATTAACTTGCACAATATTTTTAGTGCGCCAAGGAATGAACGTTGAAGGGCTCTCTGCTGCTTTTCATCCATTGGATATTGGGAAACTAAGTGAGATGCCATATCAATTTGGCGTTGTAACCCTTCTATTATCATAACAAGATTTTCATATTCATCATAATATAATATTTTCTTTTTCAAGTGACAAAAAGTTTTCCACATGTTGAGATGAATATCGTGAATACAATCTTCTGTCAAAAATTCTGGAATATCACACTGAGAGTCATCCAAATAACAAAACATGATTGGTACTTCACCTTTCTCCAGTTGTTTTCTCATATTCAGCACTTCCTCCATATCATTCGATGAAGATTCTTCTACCTGATTAGACCAATGATGGTGCTTCTTTATTGCTTCATTAGATTCAACAAGATTGTTAGAGAATTCATTAATCAAATTAGAAGATGAATGACCCAGGGTGGTTTGGAGAATGACCTACACCCCGGGATATCTTCTGATTGAGAAAGTATTTCACATACTACCGGTAAAGCATCAGACATGACTGGCTTCACATTTTCAAGTGCCTCAAGATAAGAGTGATTTCTCGTTACAACATTTTCCTTTGATGAATTTTCCAGGAAATGCGTATTACTACTGCGGAGAGGAATTTCGCAGCTAAATTCATCATCATGGGGAGTACCACCATGGTGGGTTACAGCAAAAGATGAAACCTTTTTCTCCTTGATCTTATGGCCACGTAGAGTGTTATCATGGCTCTTATCTGAAGATGATACTTTGAGATCGACCGAACTATCATGAAGCAAGCCTTCATGAGGAAGTGTCTGATGAAGACCTTCCGAATTATTGTTCCCACTATTGAGAAATGAGAGCGTAGAATCTTGAGTTGGAACAAATCATTGTCTGATGGCTTTAAGAACACCCGCATCGAGCAAGGCTTTATTACAGATTGTCTCTTTATTTCTTGATTGTGCTGGACGAGTCTTTTTCTTAGACGCCTTCTTACTCACATTGGGAACCACTTGTTGACAAAAGTGGTTATTATTGGTAGGTGTATATGCCTGCTCATGAGAAATGGTCAGGTTAGGCTAATTATCTCCATTCAAATAGGGTGTATGTTCCTGACTTGATTGTCCGTATGACATAGAGAGTATTCCCCACAACCAACCTGGACTGGGACAGAGGTGTGTATCTATTTAGGAGTGATATATTGATGAGTCACTCCACTAGTAGGGATAGATTTTTATTTATGTCCCTGTGATGCTGCTGAAGTTGTTATAATATTCTGACAGGCATCCAGAATATGGGCAGGGATATGCTTCTTCTCTTTCACCATTATCAGAATGTTCTTGGTGACTTTAGCTGCCGGAATGGGAATATACATCCATTTCGTGCTTGGAGTAGGTGTGCATTCCTGCTCCTATCCTCCTTTCCCAGTTAGTGAATTCTAACAGCACTTATGTGTGCGGGAAGAGAGTTGAGTCTACTCCAAATTTGTCGTCAGAGCTTTCTGACTGACTTCTCCAGGTGCTACCAAACGATATTGTTGGTAGGCTTGATGAACATTGGAAAGTGTATGTGTCTATTATGTATACTTCATCATGTATGGTTGAATAATTTCCTTCAATACTGGTAGAAGAGACTGCTGAGATAATTGTTGATTGTAAATGTAACACCCCAAGCTTCTACGGTACGCTTCTCTTTGAATAATGTGATAGCGTGTTTTGTACGCAACACCGAGTTCTAACACACCATAACCAATCAAACTAGCCGTTATGAATAGTAATACCTACTTTTTGAAATTATATATATATTTTAAAATGGACTTCATTTTTGGATTCGGAATATCGAATTTAGCCTAAAGTGAAATTTTGGTACTTTTCAGATAACTTTCATATTTTGATGAATAGTGAAAATTACTAAATTTTAATTAAAAACAACTCTTTTAATCAAAATAAATAATAGTAATAAATTATGAATTTGAGTGTTTTTAAATTATATTTAGAATATATTTTTACCATTTAATATAATATTGGTCATTGGACATAATTTTACAATTAAACCGAACATAAACAAGTGTCAATCTTTTGATAGTTATTATCTCTTAAAAACACGCTTTTTGTTTTAACAGCGGGAATTAATTTTAAATTAATTTCTGCCACTTCTGTGTTTTGAATTTAGAAAAATGGATTCCATATTTGGAATCAGGATGTCCAAATTGTGTAAATAGGTAACTTTTATTTTTAGACATTTTGAATAATTATTGCGGTAAATATTTTATTTACCATGGTTAAGGGTAAATCCGGTAAATAAGGGTTAAAAATAATATTATAATAATATTAATTACCCTAAAACGTGTCCTAGCCTTATTGGATGATACATGTTCGACCATAGGAATATTTGGGTAGATTTTGGGACCCCATGGTGCCACTTGTAGGTGATAGGGACACTTTATTTTAATTAAGTTAAAATCAATACAAAAATGACACAAGCATATATCTTTTAGCAAAACAATTTTTACATAGGGTTATATATGTTGGATTTTAGATTATAAATATTCATTAGAAATATAAAACGATTTTATACATAGTGATATTTTATTTATAATTTTTAGACATTAAATAATTTAATTTATTTATGACAAAATGATGATGAATTAATTACTATAATAGTGAAAAATTAAAATAATTGGTATTATAAATAGCCAAATAAATATAATATGAAACTTTTAATGAATTAAAATAATTTTATAGGATAATATGATATATTAGGATTTATTTAATTGACTTTTTTCGAAGTAATCAATCTGTTATGAGTTTCACAAAAATCAACTATTGAATAGTGTCAAAATTGACATAAAAGAGTTCTTAAAACCAATATTATATTATTAATTGATATTAAATTCCTAAAAATCTAAGGTTCGGCCAAGATACTTATATCATGATAGTTTCATCATTAATGGACCACTTGGGGGTCTCTTGGACGTATATAGTAAGTTTATTAACCATATTATATAAAAATACAAAGAGACATTGTAAAAGTGAAACTAATTAACCTAGAGTTAATACTTAAAGATAAGGTTAATATAAGTACCCAAACCTGTCTAAATTATATTGGTTGAGTTGTTTTCTACCTATCCCCACCTTAACATTTAAATAATCAACTTTGGAGCCTTTAGAAACCGAATATGAATTTATTATAAATTAATATTTCTATCTTTTCCAAAGGTGCCCCTCACCCCTCTTATAAAATGGCACTCCTCCTTCTCATTTCTTCACACCTTCAAAGCCTTTTGGTTCGGCCAAACTCTACCAAAATACTATCCCAACTTCCCTCACTACAACCTAGAGGCCTCAGTTTTATCATAAAGCCAACCTAAGGAGCCCTTTTGATCAAACCAAAAGGAAGAACCCGAAGAAGAGGTAATGTTTTCACCACCCCTTTTCAATTTCCTTTCTTCTTCCACTTCTTATTTCTTTGTCCTTACCATTCGAAAATAATAACTCCAGTATCTCACATATACTGTGATGTTATTATATATATGGTACAACCATATTCAGTATTCTATCCATCCTTTGAATAACATGTCACCATACGTGTGTACATACGGCTTACCGTCTCCACGTCGTGGTGTAATTGTAATTCAATATATTATTATTTGGATGGGTATAATAATGATGTGTAACTTATGTAAATAATAAATATAACATGTTAATGATTCTGTATATATGATATAACATCCATTTATATATTATTTTAATATCAAAAGAATGATATTGTCGCTCGTGCGTACGTACGGACTACCGTCTCCACGAACGCGATAAGATTCATTATCCATCGTATCCATTCAAGTATAATTATCATTTGATGATTTAAAAATGATTTTTAAGGACTTAATATCATCCTGGATATGAATAATATACAATCTATTCATTACAAACATCGCTTACGTAACAAAACATATAAAAGAAAACAAGTAAGTTAACACCCGAAACAACGATAATACTAAGATATTATTATCAAATCAATATTAAAAGATCATATATGATATCATATTAATATATATGATTCTTGTATAATTTAATAACAATTATTTCACCATTATACAGGAGGTTAACCTACCCCAACCATGTAAAAGTACAAGGTAAGGGTTATTTCACAATCTCTTCATTATCTGAGATTGTTTATATGTAATAATCTACTGGGATCTCTTTATCATCCACATCCATGTTTTCTTAAAAATGTATTTCATAACATTTTTATTATTTACAAGAATATGGGTTAAAGTCATTTATACCCTTGTTTGACTTTTTATAAGAGAAATCTTTCCGTCATTTTCAAAACAAGGTCCTTTTTAACCTTTTCGACAGAGTTAAGGTAAGAATGTTTTTTTTTAACTTATATGGCGGGTGCGGCTACTTTCTGCCGTTATAAAATCTTCAAAGTGTTCCTTACAAGCATATAAGAATATATTCAAAGAAAATGTTTTATTTTATATGGATCTTAAATTATTTCAAAAATAGAAAGAGATATTTCTCTAAAAAGAGTTTTGATCTCATCTATGTCAACATCCTTTGATGGATTTTACGCTTATTTGAAGTTGATTTATTATGATACAAAACTTCTATATTGTATTGAAGGTTTTGTGATATGTTTGACTGTGGATTTTCTATTTTTATACCATTCATATTTTATGGTTAAATTATTGACATTTCGTATGCTAGTTTTAATACGAATGTTTATGTTATGTTTAAACCCTTTCATATGGGAATGCATTGGACTTAATATGTGACGGGTGGAGACCGCTATAACTCCTCGATGCATCGGTAGGTCTCATGAGACAAACTAGTGTCTTGGCACATGGCCTTGGAAAAATCTTATTTGTAGTCTTGGCATGAGGCCTTGGCTATGTGGTTATGATTATCTGGCATTATGCATTCCAACATTATGAAAGTGGTTATTGATTTTTCATGAGATTATTCGATTAGTAGAATATCCATGTGAATAAGTAAATGGAATTATTTCATTTTATTTATGCCATACTATGTTGAAAGTTAAAGATTGAAAGGCTTTTGTTTTAGTTATACATTTCCTTAAATGTTTATTCTTATTTATGAAAGTTTCCGCTATATTGTTATCCTTACTGGGCATTTGAGCTCACCCCTTTTCTATGTTTTATTTTTCCCAGGATGTGAAGAAGTAAGTTATGAATGACCTGCAGGGATATTATGAGGGGATAATAGTGTGGACTGTGGAGACATTATGTTGTTGTAGTAGTTTTTCATTTTATGGTGTAATGTAAAACTTATGAATATATCTAGTGTTTCCAAGGCTACTAAACCAATCGGTCTTTCGAGATTTGATCTTTCTTGTGATCATGCCAATGTTATGTAATAATGCACCGACTCTAGGTAACTAGGTTCGGGGTGTTACAGTTGGTATCAGAGGAAGTTTAGTACAAACCTTGGAATCTAGATTTAGATAAACTCTGATTAGAGCATGTAGACCTAAGATGAACTTTGAGGATTAGTATAGAAGAACTTCCTAGAATTTTGGTATTGTAGAGATTTTGTGAGTTTTCCGAGCAATACATCCCTGTCTGGATATGAGAAGGTAGAGGCGGCTCTCGCACAGATGTACCTAGGGGTAAAACCCGAAAACACCGCTTTGAGCTAGACTCGAACGGGAACCGGTGCACGACAACGGGTCTTGCTACACTCTTGGTTACGACACTCCTGTGGGATATGCTTAGGATAACTCTCATTTTATTTACAAATCATTATGAAGGGTTTATGATTATATACTTCCTCAAAGAAAACATTTTTATGATTATGGATTATATCCATAAATAGTTCAATTTATGTTAAGTGTTTTATAAGTATGGGATTATGTATTTTGATTCATAAACTGATCTATTTTATGCCATTGATTAGAAATGGCGCCTAGTGGAAGAAATGGAAACCGTATCAATGCACACACTCCATGTAGGGATTGCCCTCCTGCTCAAGATAATTATAGTGGAGCTGGTGATGCAACTGGTGCCAATCAGTTAATCACCATACTGGGACAACTTACTCAGGTTATGAATAATAACCTTACCCATATGGAGCACCCTGATCCACAGCATGGAGGATCAATGTTAGATCGATTCATGAGGCAACAACCACCAACGTTCAATGGGAGTACAAATCCCTTAGTAGCTGAGCAATGGATATTTTCCCTAGAGAAAATATTTCAGGCTTTGTGGAGTAATGAAAGGGAAAAAGTTATCATGGCAGTTTACCGCCTCACTAGAGATGCTGATCAATGGTGGTCATTAATTCAAAATATGAAGGAAGATGATGAAGTATCAAATATGGAATGGAGGGAGTTCAAAGATCTGTTTTTAGAAAAATACTTTCCTCGCGACCATCGAGCAGATAGGGAAAGGCAATTTCTAAGTCTGAGACAGAAGGAGGATGAGAATTTCACAAAGTATGAGGATAACTTTACAAGGATAGAAAGGTATGCTGGTGATTATATACGTAACCCAAGAATTAAGATTGATCGTTTCTTTGATGGGTTAAAACCATTTCTTCGTCAAGCATTAGTCCCGCAATCATTTTCATCGTACGAAGACATTGTCTCATGTGCTATCAAGACCGAAAAGGAATTCTCTAAGTCTTATAACTTTAAAGAAAAGCAAGAGAAGAAGAGGCCTACTGATCAATCTGGGAATGGAAATAAGGGGAATAAAGGAAAGGTTGAATATCCATCTTGTGGTAAATGTGGGAAGAAACACCCAGGTACTTTCTTGAAGGGAATGGGAGTCTGTTACATGTTTGGTGAAAAAGGACACCAAGCTCGTGATTGCAAAGGGAAGAAGGAAGCCACCAACGTTTAGTGCTACAATTGCAGGGAGATGGGACATTATGCAAATGAATGTCCTAAGCGTCAAGAGAACTTACCTCAGAAAAGGCCAAGGGATCAAGGTCAGGCTTATGCTATCACTACTACTGAGGTAGAAGCTCTGAAAGACGTGGTGGCAGGTAATTTAATGGTTTCCTCAAGTTTAGAAAATTCATTATTTGATTCTGGATCATCGCATTGTTTCATATCTTCCCAGTTTGCTAAGAAAATTAGATATTTCCAATTTTATTTAACAAGGGAGTTAGCAGATAAAACTCCTAAGGGAAGTATCATTTCAAAAAAGTTTTGTGAATCAGTCCCCATTAGAGCACATAAATGTTCGTTATCTGCTGATCTCATCGTCATACCTATGATTGAGTTTGATATAATCCTTGGTATGGACTGTATTTCGGACTATGATGTGAAGATTTATTGTAAGAAGAAAGAGGTTACGATTCTTTATGATAATGATAACGAACACCTTATCTTTAGAGCAGAATCGTCACCACCTAATTCTTATTTAGATCCACCCTCAATAGCTCAACTAAATTCAATTATTGGGGAGGAAGAGAATGAAATAATTGTGGGTGAGGAAAGGAATGTTCAAATAGAGGATGTACCTGTTGTGAAAGAATTTGTAGTTGTATTTCCGGAAGATTTACCTGGACATCCTCCAGAACGAGAAGTTGAGTTTTCCATTGATTTAATTCCTGGATCAAGGCCTATATCGAAGACCCCTTACAGAATGGCCACTATAGAGTTAGTCGAACTAAAGAAACAACTAGAGGAATTGAGTAATAAATGATTTATTCGCCCTAGTGTTTCTCCATGGGGATCCCCTGTTCTTTTTGTTAAAAAGAAAGATGGATCTATGATGTTATGTATCGACTACAGGGAGATCAATGCTATAACGATAAAGAACAAGTATCCCCTACCTCGCATTGATGATTTATTTGACCAACTGCATGGAGCTCAATACTTTTCAAAGATTGACCTTCGATTTGGATACCATCAGTTGTGTGTGAAGAAGGAAGACATTCCGAAGACAGCATTTCGAACCAGGTACGGGCATTACGAGTTTACTGTAATGTCGTTTGGATTGACTAATGCACCCTCTGTATTCATGGATCTGATTAATAGAGTTTTCAAGGAGTATCTCGATGAATTTGTGGTGGTATTTATTGATGATATCTTAGTATACTCCAAAACCTACGAAGTTCATGAAAATCACTTGCGCATTATCTTGAAGACTCTGAGGTGGCATGAATTATATGGAAAGTTTAGCAAGTGTGAATTCTGGCTTCATGAGATTTCTTTTCTTGGCCATATTGTCTCTAAATATGGAATCTCTGTCGATCCTTCTAAGACCAAGGCAATCCAATAATGGCCAGCACCTACGAGTATAACTGAGGTACACAGTTTTATTGGTTTGGCAGGTTATTATCGACGTTTCGTCCAGAATTTTGCCCGATTGGCTAACCAATTAACGAAGCTCACACGTAAAGGGGTTAAATTTGTTTGGAAAAAAAGCGTGAAGAATGTTTCGAAGAACTGAAGAGAAGATTATTCAATGCTCTTATATTGACTCTACCATTGGGGAATGATGGGTTTGTTATTTATAGTGATGCATCAAAGAAAGGACTTGGTTGTGTTCTTATGCAGAATGATAGAGTTATTGACTATGCATCACGACAGTTGAAAATTCATGAACAAAACTATCCAACTCATGATCTATAGTTACCAGCTGTAATCTTTGCTTTGAAGATATGGAGGCACTACCTCTATGGTGAAAAATGTGAGATTTATACTGATCACAAGAGTTTGATGTATATTTTCTCACAAAAAGAACTCAACATGATACAAAGGAGATGGCTTGAATTACTCAAGGATTATGATTGTACGATACACTACCACCCGGGGAAAGCAACCAAGGTGGCAGATGCTTTGAGCAGAAAAGACCATGGAGTTTTGAACAATATGAGAATTGAAAGGGATCCAATTTTCATGGATCTAGTGAAGATGGACATGGGAATAACCAGGGAAGGTGAAACATCAATGCTTTTTCAAATGGTTGCCAAACCATCTTTACTAGAAAGGATTAAGAGTTCTCAGACCGATGATGAAGAATTTAAAAAGAAGATTAAAGCTGTGAATGATGGGATATTGAGAGACTTTGTATATAAAGATGGAATTTTGAAATTCGGGAAGAGACTTTGTGTTCCCGATATACCTGATCTAAAAAAGGAATTGCTGGATGATGCTCATAGTTCCAATTTCTATATACACCCTGGGAGCACCAAAATGTATAGAGATTTGAAGGAACATTTTTGGTGGGACAACATGAAGAGGGAGATTGCTGATTTTGTGTCAAGATGTATGGTTTGTCAGCAAGTGAAAGCTGGAAGGCAACAGCCTGGAGGAGTCATGCAACCTCTTCCCATACCGGAGTGGAAATGGGACAATATTACGATGGACTTTGTCATGGGGCTACCAAATAATCCTAGAAGGAATGATGCAATATGGGTTATTGTTGATCGTCTTACCAAGTCAGCACATTTTCTTGCTATAAGAGAAGATCTTCCCCTGGAACGTTTAGCAAGACTATATATTAATGAAGTTGTGAGACTTCATGGGGTACCCCTATCGATTGTTTCTGATCGTGATCCCCGTTTTACTTCAAGATTCTGGAAAAGTCTTTAGAAATCCCTGGATACTGAACTTCATTTGAGCACTGCTTACCATCCTCAGACAGACGGACAATCAGAACGGACTATTCAGACCTTAGAAGACATGTTGAGATCTTGCTCACTTGACTTTCAGGGTATGTGGGATCAATATTTACCTCTGGTAGAATTTTCCTATAACAATAGCTTCCATTCGAGTATTCAGATGGCACCATATGAAGCGTTATACAGAAAGAGATGTCATACACCAACCTGTTGGGATGACGTTGGTGAAAAAAACTTGTAGGCCCAGAACTGGTGGAGGAAACAGTGGAAAAGGTGAAGGTAATCCAAAATCACATCAAAGCAGCTCAAAGTAGGCAGAAGAGCTATGCCAATAATCGAAGGAAGGATTTGGAATATCAAGTCGGTGATCATGTTTTCCTGAAGGTATCTCCATGGAAAAGATTCATACGTTTTGGTAAGAAATGTAAATTGAGTCCCAAGTACATCGGACCTTTCGAAATTCTACAACGAATTGGGGCTGTGGCTTACCTATTGGCAATGCCGCCAAGTCTCTCTAAAGTTCACGATGTGTTCCACGTATCTCTGTTGAGGAAATACATGCCTGACCCAACGCATGTACTCACCTATGAAGAATTAGAACTGGAACCCGATCTGTCTTATTGTGAAGAGCCCGTCAAGATTCTTGATACGAGAGAACAAGTGCTGAGAAACCGGACGACGCGTTTGGTAAAAGTTTTGTGGAGAAACCATAAGATGGAAGAGGCAACGTGGGAACCCAAGAAACGTATGATGAAGAACCACCCGAGTCTTTTCATGCGGTAGTATTCTAGATATTTTGAGGACAAAATTATTTGAAGGAGGGTAGAATGTGACACCCCAAGCTTCTACGGTACTCTTCTCTTTGAATAATGTGATAGTGTGTGTTGTACGCAACACCGAGTTCTAACACACCATAACCAATGAAACTAGCCGTTATGAATAGTAATACCTACTTTTTGAAATTATATATATATATTCTAAAATGGACTTCATTTTTGGATTCAGAATATTGAATTTATCCTAAAGTGAAATTTTGGTACTTTTCAGATAACTTTCATATTTTGATGAATAGTGAAAATTACTAAATTTTAATTAAAAACAACTTTTTTAATAAAAATAATTAATAGTGATAAATTATGAATTTGAGTGGTTTTAAAGTATATTTAGAATATATTTTTACCATTTAATATAATGTTGGTCATTGGACATAATTTTACAATTAAACCGAACATAAACAAGTGTCAATCTTTTGATAGTTATTATCTCTTAAAAACACGCTTTTTGTTTTAACAACGAGAATTAATTTTAAATTAATTTCTGCCACTTCTGTGTTTTGAATTTAGAAAAATGGATTCCATATTTTGAATCAGGATGTCCAAATTTTGTAAATAGGTAACTTTTATTTTTAGACATTTTGAATAATTACTGCGGTAAATATTTTATTTACCATGGTTAAGGGTAAATCCGGTAAATAAAGGTTAAAAAATAATATTATAATAATACTAAATTACCGTAAAACGTGTCCTAGACTTATTGGTTGATACATGTTCGACCATAGGAATATTTGGGTCGATTTTGGGACCCCATGGTGCCACTTGTAGGTGATAGGGACACTTTATTTTAATTAAGTTAAAATGAATACAAAAATGACACAAGCATATATCTTTTAGGAAAACAATTTTTACATAGGGTTATATATGTTGGATTTTAGATTATAAATATTAATTAGAAAGATAAAACTATTTTCTACATAGTGATATTTTATTTATAATTTTTAGACATTAAATAATTTAATTTATTTATGACACAATGATGATGAATTAATTACTATAATAGTGAAAAATTAAAATAATTGATATTATAAATACCCAAATAAATATAATATGAAACTTTTAATGAATTAAACTAATTTTATAGGATAATATGATATATTATGATTGATTTAATTGACTTTGTTCGAAGTAATCAATCTGTTATGAGTTTCACAAAATTCAACTATTGAATAGTGTCAAAATTGACATAAAAGAGTTCTTAAAACCAATATTATATTATTAATTGATATTAAATTCCTAAAAATCTAATGTTCGGCCAAGAGACTTATATAATGATAGGTTAATCATTAATGGACCACTTGGGGGTCTCTTGGATGTATGTAGTATGTTTATTAACCATATTATATAAAAATACAAAGAGACATTGTAAAAGTGAAACTAATTAACTTAGAGTTAATACTTAAAGATAAGGTTAATATAAGTACCCAAACCTGTCTAAATTTTATTGGTTGAGTTGTTTTAGACCTATCCCCACCTTATAATTTAAATAATAAACTTTGGAGCCTTTAGAAACCGAATATGAATTTATTATAAATTAATATTTCTAGCTTTTCCAAAGGTTCCCTCACCCATCTTATAAAAGGGAACTCCTCCTTCTCATTTCTTCACACCTTCAAAGCATTTTGGTTTGGCCAAACTCTGCCAAAATACTCTCCCAACTTCCCTCACTACAACTTAGTGGCCTTAGTTTGATCAAAAAGCCAACCTAAGGAGCCCGTTTGATCAAATCAAAAGGAAGAATCTGAAGAAGAGGTAATGTTTTCACCACCCCTTTTCAAGTTCCTTTCTTCTTCCACATCTTCTTTCTTTGTTCTTACCATTCTAAAATAATAACTCCAGTATCTAACATATACTGTGATGTTATTATAAATATGGTACAAGCATATTCAGTATTCTATCCACCCTTTGAATAACATGTCACCATACGTGCGTACGTACGGCTTACCGTCTCCACGTCGTGGTGTAATTGTTATTCAATATATTATTATTTGGATGGGTATAATAATGATGTGTAACTCATGTAAATAATAAATATAACATGTTAATGATTCTGTATATATGATATAACATCCATTTATATATTATTTTAATATCAAAAGAATGATATTGTCACTCGTGCGTACGTACGGACTACCGTCTCCACGAACGCGATAAGATTCATTCTCCATCGTATCCATTCAAGTATAATTATCATTTGATGATTTAAAAATGATTTTTAAGGACTTAATATCATTCTGGATATTAATAATATACAACCTATCCATTACAAACATGGATTACGTAACAAAACATATAAAATATAACAAGTTAACACCCGAAACAACGATAATACTAAGATATTATTATCAAATCAATATTAAAAGATCATATATGATATCATATTAATATATATGATTCTTGTATAATTTAATAACAATTATTTCACCATTATACAGGAGGTTAACCTACCCCAGCCAAGGAAAATTACAAGGTAAGGGTTATTTCACAATCTCTTCATTATCTGAGGGTGTTTATATGTAATAATCTACTGGGATCTCTTTATCATCCACATCCATGTTTTCTTAAAAATGTATTTCAAAACATTTTTATTATTTACAAGAATATGGGTTAAAGTCATTTATACCCTTGTTTGACTTTTTATAAGAGGAATATTTCCATCATTTTCAAAACAAGGTCCTTTTTAACCTTTTCGACAGAGTTAAGGTAAGAATGTTTTTTTTAACTTATACGGCGGGTGCGGCTATTTTCCGCCGTTATAAAATCTTCAAAGCTTTCCTTACAAGCTTATAAGAATATCTTCAAAGAAAATGTTTTATTTTATATGGCTCTTAAATGATTTCAAAAATAGAATGAGATATTTCTCTAAAAAGAGTTTTGATTTCATCTATGTCAACATCCTTTGATGGATTTTACGCTTATTTGAAGTTGATTTATTATGATACAAAACATCTATATTGTATTGAAGGTTTTGTGATATGTTTGACTGTGGATGTGCTATTTTTATACCATTCATAGTTTATGGTTAAATTATTGACATTTTGTATGCATGTTTTAATACGAATGTTTATGTTATGTTTAAACCTTTTCATATGGGAATGCATTGGACTTAATATGTGACGGGTGGAGCCCGCTATAGCTCCTCGATGCATCGGTAGGTCTCATGAGACAAACTAGTGTCTTGGCACAAGGCCTTGGCAAAATCTTATTTGTAGTCTTGGCATGAGGCCTTGGCTATGTGGTTATGATAGTCTGGAATTATGCATTCCAACATTATGAAAGTGGTTATTGATTTTGCATGTGATTATTCAATTAGTAGAATATCCATGTGAATAAGTAAATGGAATTATTTCATTTTATTTATGCCATACTATGTTGAAAGTTCAATATTGAAAGGCTTTTGTTTTAGTTATACATTGCCTTAAATGTTTATTCTTATTTATGAAAGTTTCCGCTATATTGTTATCCTTACTGGGCATTTGAGCTCACCCCTTTTCTATGTTTTATTTTTCCCAGGATGTGAAGAAGTAAGTTATGAATGACCTGTAGGGATATTATGAGGGGATAATAGTGTGGACTATGGATACATTATGTTGTTGTAGTAGTTTTTCATTTTATGGTGTAATGTAAAACTTATGAATATATCTAGTGTTTCCAAGGCTACTAAACCAATCGTCCTTTCGAGATTTGATCTTTCTTGTGATCATGCCAATGTTATGTAATAATGCACCAACTCTGGGTAACAAGGGTCGGGGCGTTACAGTAAACAGGTGTATGTCCCTGCTTATCAGTTGTCGTCATATTAGATTGGCGAACTTCATTGGGTGCAGTTAGAAAAGACTACTGGCTGGTTGATGAATTATAAATAGGTGTATATGAATGCCTATAATAATCCGCTGGAATTTCCTAGCGGGATTGGCGTGTTAATTATAGATGAGTATGTTGGGCAGTAATATCAGGACACACGGTTGTATATGCCCACTTGTTGTTTGCCATCAAGTTTCTATGATGGACTTCTCCAGAAGGGGGAAGAAGTAAGAACCTGCTCTCTATTGACCGGATTTCACCTCTGACGATTTTTCTTGCATGCTCGGGTCTGAGGAACCTGAGTCGAACCGCTAAAGGCGGTACCCTCATCATGTTGAGGGCGCACTACCTCACGAATCTGGAAGTGATTGTTGATGGGATCCCTCAGTAAGGACTCTTGTCTTCTTAAATTAAGGCCTTGCGTGACATTCACATTAACCTCCCCATAATATGGGATGGACTGGTGATTGCGTTCTGGGGATAACGACCCAAAACGGTTAGATACGGTGGTTGGCACCACCTACTTCTTGACCACTGGTCGTCACTGTCCGAACAACCAGGGTGAATTGTTAACTTGGAGGACTTGTCGAGCGGCCTCCAGAGTCGGAATGGTACCATTTTGATGGTACTACTTAACCAATGCATTTGAAACCTAGCGGTGAAGACGCTGAGTAGGTGATGTCGTCCTCAGAGCAGACGAGGATTCAGCAGGAGTAGCAGCCGATGCATTCACAGTTGTGAACTTAAAAGAATCCATTTCTGTAATGCAGAGAGATCTTGGAAAAGAGTGCCTATTTGATATAACAGACATAGTCAAGATAATTTCGGCCACTGCATCTTTTGGATGAGCACATATATTATTGATTGTTTTTTTGGCCCACACATTGAGTTAAATAGGGGCCTAACAAATAAAAAAACATCATTTAACTTGGTTAAGGATTCATGTCAGGTTCCCCATTTTTGTTTCTTCTGTAAATGGGGATGAACTTGTTTGTTTAAGGTTCAAACATTCCAATCGGGTTCTAAGGGTTTTATTCATAGAACCGGAAAAATCCAATGATTCTATATCCATTTGGACATACTTTCCAAAGGTAGGTGCTCATTGGTTGTGGACCAGTGAGGCTTAAGAATTTTTATTGGTCTAGGGGATGGGAGGTCAGACTCATCACACATTTTTGGGGGGAATTATTGTCTACTCTAGGACTCTCTTATAGATTTGGGTTATGTTCGTGAATCCTTATTAATTTACCAAGCATGAAAATGAGTTTTCCTTTAGATTTGACAATCAATGATTGATATATATGAGATTTAGATAATCTTTTATATGTATTTGAGGTTCTCCATCAATAGAGAATCATCCATTTTTATTAGAGATTCTTAGTCAATGGTATCCTTCAACACTTTATACAGAAATCTCTTGGTCATTATGATAAACATACTAGTTTTAAAGCAACTCAGTGGGGCAGTTGAAGTATATTGTCATTTAAAAAGGCATGGATTATTTCAGATCTGGGATCGTACCCACAGATGTGCTACCTACATATCCTTGTTAGAAAAGGAATTAGAACCCACATAGTTTGAGTGAAGATGTATGAGGTTTGTGCATGATTAATGGCTCAAAGAGAGATTTCATAATTACTTTTACACTCTAAGCTCACGTGAGTCATGCTCAGTGTAAGAAACAAGAGGTATTAGTAAAACATGATGATTTTCCACGAAAGATGCAATCATAAGAAATGAAGTGGGGATTATGTATGTATGAATGCCCAAGATTTATGATGATCAAGATTTAATTCAGGGAAGAAACCTGTGAACAAGGTCCATAAAGGTATATGTGCTTTATGGAGTTTTAAATACTTAACTTAGGGATTACTCCTGAGAAGGATTCCCAAATTAGAGTGGGGCTAATTATTATGTTTTATTCCTGACAAGGAAGATCAAATCAAAAGAAATTAAGACTAGGGCTTACTCCTCAAAAGGAGGACCAGGTTAAGAGTAATTGGAACTTGGGGATTACTCCTAAGGAGGATGCCCAGATTAGGGAACTTGGGGCTTACTCTTAAGGAGGTTTCCCAGATTAGGGAACTTGGGGCTTACTCTTAAGGAGGATGCCCAGATTAAAGATATTCTCATCTTAAAAAATGAGGTTAAATGAAGGAAGTCTATAAACATAGTGACATAAAGTTATGTAAATCATAAGGTTTTGAGAGATGTTCCACATAATTCCTTTCAGATAAGTAATCCAACAAAGGAACCATTCCATAAATGGATTTGAAGAGGGTTTTGAAGGCAAAATCTTGAATAGGAGAGGTGAATTTGAGGAAAGGAAGTGAATTGGAAAGAGGCGTGCAACTCCAGGTCTGGCACGCAAGTCCTAGTCGTGCAAGTATACTTGCGCGACATGAGTTCACATGGGCGAAGAACCTGTGAAGTGATACTTGGGAGACTTTGAATTGGATCCCTTAGTATCATCCCAAGAGGCTTTCAGATGGGTGGCGTGCAAGTTTCCTTGAGAGGGAAAGGCGGCGCACAAGTATCATCACTTCCCTTAAGGGCTGGACAGTTAGGCACACAAGTATTGATTATTTCTAATACTTAGTCCTTATTATTCCTCTTTAGAGCTTCCATTCTAGGTAAATAATTAACTTACATGTGTTAGGAAGACTTAAGACGGAGACTTGGGCGACAAGATCTTAAATTTGAGTTTTAAACTTTTCATCCACGAAATGGGGGGCCCACAAGGGGTATTTGTAGACCATCTGAAGACCTTTGGGAAAAAAATGAATAGGGCATGCAAGTGACTTTTGAAACCCATATATGGCGCGCAAGTATACTTGCGCGACCATAATGAAACTTGCACGACCCATGCTTAAAGTCTTCCTTATTCATGCCTTTGTAAATTTTTTATGTTCATCAAAGGATGAAACACTTTTTGCTTAAGGTATTCCCCTTTTTCATTTGTTAGACTCTGTGATGGAAAGGAGAGTCTACAAAAGTCCCCCCTCAGAGTTGGATCTAAAAAAGGAAAGAGGATTTGACTTTGAGGTAAAGGAGAAAACCAGGTACTATGGCCCGCAGGTTACATCGTGTAGAGGTACGACCTCGCCTATAAATATGGGTTCCACTCTCGCGTAAAGAACCCAGCTTTTAAAACACCTTTCTCTCGTCGCAAAATTTGCCTCTCATTCTCTCAAGTGACTCGTCTTTCCGATTGTCCTCGCTTATGTTCGTGTCACGCTTCTATAGTGAGTTTCTGACTTACACGCCAGTACTAGTGTGGTAAAACTTGCGTGACCAACTTGGACTTGTGCGCCAATATGGGAATTGTGTTCCTTAATTCCTTATCCATTTTTTCAATTTTCTTCACAAATTTAATTAAAAATCAACTTACATAAAAGTTAATTATCTGATGTTTTTTCAAATTCAATGGCTCCCAAAAGAATCGGATCTGTTGATGAGTTGGCTAGAAATAAGATGGATGACATGATAAAAATCGTTGGCCACGATTACTATAATATCTATGACAACACTCTCCTATATTTGGTCAAGTACTTGAAGAAGTATCATCTTAATTTTCCACAGAGCATTTACTTGCCTTTATATGGCCATGGTCATCTGTAAGGAGTCAATGTTCCAGAGCCAAAGAACTATATCCCGCATTCTTGGTTTCAAACTTACACCAACCTTTCTTTAGAAAATATCTTAGTTGGGGGATCATTTTTTAATGATGGAATAGTGAAGAAGGCCTACATAATTCATCACAGCCCTTATGCCCCAGATCTGAAACCTCATAAGCCTAAGTTGTAGCTGCATTGTTATCACTCAATCTTCTGAAATTCTAAGATGGATCAATCCAAAGGCTGGAAGAACGGTTGGGACATTCGTCCTAGATGAGGTGTGAATCTGACATGGATGTGGGCATATTGGGTGCGAAAAACCTGTGTAGAGTTTGTCGAGGATCTGAAAGGAGCTGAAATATATGATTTTGTCTGTGTTGGGAAGACATATGTCTTTAGGAATGATACCTTTGTGCTGGAACTAATCAGCCGCTGGAGCCTAGAAACCAATTATTTCCATCTGAATCATGGAGAAGTAGGCATCAGTTTGTGGGATGTCTACAAGATCTTGAGGGCTCCAATTTTGGGCAATATGTATGATGAATTCATCCCCCCCAAGGCGACCTGGAAGGATTCGGAGAAGACTCCAGCTTTGGCTCGAGAATTATTGAAAATTTTCCACAAGATCAAGAATTCAAAGACCTAGAAAACTCATTCTATAAAGTATATTCATCCAGAGGAGTGGATGGACATGTTTCTTACCAAGAAGAAGTAGAAGGGGACCACCTGTACTCGTCCTACTAGCTTCCCTTGAACAGAGAAGAGGGGTGCTCTTGTCGTATTCTGGTCGACTCTAGAAGCGAGAGAGTTTGAAAAGTGGGGGTATGAAGTGGATTAGAGAATCCCAAAGAAGACCTGTCTGGTGGGCTTCTTAGCCTTGTGGCTCAGTGTTTATCTTCTTCAATTTAGGGATTAGAAGGGAGGAATTATGCCAGGGACCTTCGTTGTTAGAGCTAAATTGGCTGAGAGGAAAATGGTTGGGTTGGCCACCCCCATTTGGAAAAAGATTCACAGGAGCTTACTTCATGTTTATATGGGTAAGTCTACTTTGAGAATAGTGGGACTATTCCATGTTTTTTGGGGATGGATCACCACTCACTTCAGGACATATGTTGTATAGAGTGGTGTACAGGTTCCTGGAAGTTCTTTCAGGCCATCAGTGTAGGCATTTTCTGGAATTTTTCCATTATCCCCCAACTCCTATGATATGAAGGTGTGGCTGAGCATGTTCAAGGAGTTCCATTTCTTTCCTTATGGAAACCCTCCAACTGGGCGGTTTGTTGATGATGGAACATCCATCCTGGAATTGAGTTCATACACGCTGGCTTGCAGAGATGGTGTATTGGCCACCAGAATTGATGGAGAGATTATATCTGAGGCCTATGCTCCATACATATTTGCACGCCAATTCAAGTGTCTGTAGTAGATTGTTGTATCTGCTCCTATGGATGTTAGGTCAGAGCAGCATCAAGTGGTTTCCTGACAACTATGGTTGCTAAAATCTATGGAGAAGACATGGGCAGTGTTTGATCTACCAGTTGCTGGAGCGACGAGTCACTTGACCACATGGTATGCGGAGTACTGGGTAACATCATACCATGAAGGAGTACTAAATCATCCGGATCCTTGGGTGGGGAAAAAAGAGAGTTGTCCGGAAAGAAACCATTCGTCTGGAAGGTGACTCTTCCTTAACCGGAGCTGATTCACCGGGTTCCTCACCCAGGGCTAACTCGCCGGATTCTCAGGATGGGGGTGATGAGGCATGACATGAGTCAAAGCGGACTTGTGCCATGTATAATCCTCCTACCCGAGTCAAGATACCCACTCCATCGACTCCTGGTGAGTTACTTTATTAGGGAAATTTAATCACCATTATTTTATAGAGAAACAAGTTTTTTTTTATTCTCTATCAGTGATTGCAGGAGTTGGGAAGAAGTTGATGTCCATGATTGTAGGACCCTCCTCGTAGCCTTATGGTGCACATGATGAATATCTATGACCAGAGGCTATCCAGACATGGTGGAGTTTATATTGCGATTCTGAGACTGCCTGGATGGACCTATGTGAAGGGCTACACATCCCTAGAGTAGGGAATATTTGGGATTCTACTGATATCTGTTTCGAGGATAACCCCAATGAAGTGCGGTCTTACATCAGAGAGCTGGATAATCTCATATATTACACTGATGATTCCATTCCTATCACCAAGCGGGTAAAGGAAATGATGGATCATGTCACCACGGAGGGTACTGGTGCTTCCGCATATAATGAGTGGTACGATTACGTAGCTCCTGAAGATGTAAGTATCTTTCCTTATTTTCTTTGCAACTTGATTTCAGTTAAAGATTTGTTACTCAAGGAATTTACTTTCTTCATCCTGCAGCTTTTAAAGAAAGGAACTGCTGAGGTTCCTTCACCACAGTATAGCTGTGGTGGCACTGCTATCGGAGCTACTGAATCTCCTCGCGAGCCAGGTGAGGTATCTCCAGGCTGGCAAGCCATGAATGAGTAATTAGAAAGGGATTTTCACTCTCAAATACTTGTATTTTGTAGATGATGATGTCAACACACCCAAAAAGCCAAAGAAGCAAAGACATCGAAGGAATAAGTCCACAGCTAAACACTTCATCAGTAGTGGTAAGTCCTTAGGATAGTCATGAATCATAACTCATGAAAATATTACTCATACTTCTTTGGATTGCAGGGGCTTCTTCAATTTCCCCTTTGAGGGAGAGGACTGACCCTCCTCTGAGGGCGACAGAGGGTGTTGGTGAATTGTCGCAAATTCATGCTGACTTGGCTGCTCTTGAAGAAGAGCCAGCATCTGTTCCCAGTACTTCTCATGTTGCTGCTACAAGGAGAGAAGATCCTGCTTCTGCTAAATTAACAACACTTTATAGAACATTGAATGAAAACATCAACTCACTTCCATTCTGTGATACTTTAGGTTCAACACCTGCACCAGAACATTTGGCAGCCATTGCAACTGACTCCACAATTTTATCTGAAGAAGTTGTTCGGGGTCAGAGACCGCAGGATGAGGGTCTCCAAGAAGACATATCGAATACTCCCACTGGTGAGACTAACCAGGAATTTGAGATATCACTAGATGAAATGATGAAACTTGGCACATCATTTGAAGACATTTTAGATCATGTTAAATTACCATGTGATTTAGAAGATTTTGGACGTGAGTGTTATCCTTCATCCTGTTAAAAATTTCTTATTAAATCTCTGACCATGATTGGTTGAAATGTGTAGTTTTGTCTGAGAAAGTTGTTGACGTGCCTATTCCTGAAGGGGATAGAGACAATCCTATTATTTCAGAGACGCTATCTCAAGTTGAGATTAACCCAGCATAGCTTCTTGAAACCCATCCTAAAAATCTTGTTGATGCTAGGAATGATGGGTAGGATCCCTCTCATGTTTCCGATCTACCATTGGTTAAGAGATAATAATATTTGTGGTTGCACTTAATTTTCAAGACAACATACTCAATTTTTTGTTATAATTTGAAACTAACCAAAACTTTCAACTGACTATGCAGGGTCGTCAATGTCAGCGGCTAGATCTAGAGGTGAAGCCTCAGCCTCCACCCCAACGGGAATATAAAGTGATGTGACAAGGTTCATGGGGGGAAGGAGTAGAAAATGGCACTTCTTTATGAAAATTTATCCTGGAATATATTCCCACCTGTGATAGTGATTCCGAATCAGAACCATATGTACAAAAGGCCCTCCAATTATTACATATCAAGGCTTGAAAGAACATATGGAAAATCATATCTGAAGTGCCTGTTGAAGAGATATCTTTGAAGATCCCGCGATTATCATCCATGTTCATCATGTTGGGACTTGGCGGTTTTGGATATCAAGAGATCCATGTCGCGGTGAAAAAGTCATTTTAAGAAGGGAGCAGGAGAAAAGGTACCATCAAGATCTGACAGGAGTGAGGATATTGACCAATATCAGCGAATTTGAGGCTGTAGTGTCCCGAGCTGAGGCTGATCATGCTACAAAGTTGAAGGACCTAAAGCATAAGATCAAGGAGAAAGTTATCCAGCAGATGCACCTCCAGCAACAGTTAGATGCTGTTACTGGGGAACTTGACCAGCTTAACAATTCACTAGAAGAAGTTCAAACAAATTGTATTAAAGCCATTGTAGATTCCAAGAAAGCACTCCATCAAGATGAAAATAGTGAAGCCGGTTGAGTGCATGAACATCAAGTGGCTGCTGATGAAGCTCGGGATGCCTTAAATCAAATGAAGAGTTATATTGAAAGCCTCCTGTAATTCTTGGAAAGGAGAAGAGACTCAAGTCTTTGGATGTCCTTCTAACTCTTGTGCATCATTGAAAAACACTTTCATCTTCAATCATTTGTGCCTACATTCTTTTTCTTCCTACTTTAAATAATTTTACCTAAGCCAATGGGCCTAGTAAGCATAGTTTGATTTTTTCTAGGATTATAAAAAATAACCCTAAAAATATTGAATCTTTTTATTTCTCAATATTACCTAAATCATACAAAATGTATGTTCAGTCAGCTAGGACTTGACTTTTGTTCAGAGATCCCATGTCTTCTGTGGGAAGTTTAAAGGCATGCACGTCGGACATAAAAAGGCTAATTTTTAAGGTCGAATAGCTTTAACCGAATGGATTAAAATTGACTCAATTCCTTGATAATTTGTCTAAAAACATATTACCACATTTAGGTATGGGGGAAAACATGTAAAATATGACTTAATAAAATTTTAATCTGAGGAATGATATGAAAAAAGTTCTAAAAGTCATTAGAGGAAGTATTTCCTAAGAGTGAAGTTACCATTATTTAACAAACTCGTTAGTGGGTTGAATTATGCAGGGACACTTAAGGGCTTTGGTTGTATGGTTAAATAATAGAATCTTTTGGAGGACAGGTCTATTATGTAGACTATTTATGCAAGGCCACCTAGGGGCGTGTGCTGCATAGTTAAGAAAAATAACTCTCAGAAATTTTAATTCTCTACTGCTAAAAAAAGCCATTGGAAGTTTATGGAGATTTAAATTTTCCAAAGAATAGAGTTTGTTGTATGGAGAAAGGTACTTGAATATGGAGAGGATATTCCCAATCAATATTGTCAAATAATTGGATGGATGTCACTCCTACGAAGGTCTGACCCAAACATAAGGAAGGTAAATATAAACCATAGACTTGAATACTTTCAGATCATGAAAAAGAGTATGTGAAAAATATGTTAAGGATGGATATTTTTGTGGATCCCTACATATTGTCGTTAATACCAATAAAGAAAAAAGAGGTTTTCCTCCTGAGAATGAAATTACCACTATTTGAAAAACCCTTTAGGGGGTTGAATTATGCAGGGCCACTTAAGGGCATTCGCTACATAGTCAAATAATAGCATCTTTTGGATGACAATTCCATTATGTAGACTACTTATGCAAGGACAACTAGGGCCACGTGTTGCATAATCAGGAAAAAGAATTCTCATGTATCAGAAATTTTGTGACCAAAAGTCAAGAAAAGGGTTATGGAGATCTTGAAGTATTTCAGGTTATGATTATGACACATCAAAATGGATATTTTCCAATTCATGAAGGGGATACATAGACCAATTCTGACCATAATCATGTTGTGGTTGGGTCCTGAATTAAAATGTTGGACTTCACTACATATCTCATTAGGATGAGAATAAAGCCAAATGTAATTCTTTAAATATAGTTTAACGTCATGTGGGACGAGAATTTAAGAGATCTTAGTTTAGTGTCATAGAGCTCGGACCATAATATGGAATACACATTGTGTGTTTTATAAACTTGATGTGAATGAAGACCAGGGTTTTCATACCACATTCATGTTTTCACAGGGGGACTTTTCAGCCAAGGGACTGAAAGTGGAATTTGGGGTCAGGCCCAAAGACTTGGGGATGGATTTAAGGGACTCTCGAATGTTCCTACGTATCCCATAAGGATGGGAATCAATCCACATGTAGTTCTTGAAATACCCTCTGTACAGATTTGGGTCGTACATGTGAAGGGTGAAAGGGGACTTTAGTGCAATGATGGTTTGACCCAAGATTAAAGGATAGGGAATTTCCCTGTATGCACGTAGTATTTGGAATATAACATGATTTAGAGATCAATTTCAATAATGATTCCCTCTCATGTGAGGGTGTTAAATAATGTTGTAGTTTATTGTCGTACAGGACAAAAGTGTGAATAGTTTAAGGTCATATGCATGGACCTGTGCTGTATAGTTTAGCATCATGTAGTTAGGATGTATGGCTATGTAGTTTAGTGTCTTGTAGTGAGGAAAATGGGAGACTGTATAGTTTAACGTCATATATAAAGGATGATGGTGAACCAATGTAAAATATATTGGTTTTGGGGGTGGCTTCACGAATCAACATCGTATGAGATGGAGGTGAACCAATGTGGAGATATTGGTTTTGGGCTTGAACCTTAGGAGGTTGCCTACGTACCCATCCTAGAAGGGAAGGATCAATGTCTGCGTAGTTCGATTGAAGAATAAATTGGTGGTCAAGTTGTTCTTGAGGACAACGACCTAAGATGGTGTAGGGACTGACTTGTGATTAGCGGCCCAAGGAGGGTTTTATGGTTGAAGTTTACTCTAAGCTCATGTGAGTCATACACGGTTTGAGAATCAAGAGGTAGAAACAACCCTAACAATTCACTTTTTAACATCATGTATGACAAAAAGGGCAGGACACAATTTAAAGCCATGTTGGAGGAAAGAGGGACTATGCAGTTTAAAGTCTTACAGCGAGGACGAAAGAGGGGACTATGTAGTTTAATGTCATTGAGTAAGGGAAAATGAGGGATTTTATAGTTTAACATCATATAGAAAGGATGAAGGATGTATTTTTATTACAAAAAATACTTCTTCAGAAATATGTCATTGGTTGGAGTTGTTATGAGTTCTACATCTATTGAGATTAAAGAATAAGCTCCATTAGAGAAGACCTTATGTATTGAGTAAGGTCATTCCCACTTTGGCTCAAGATTTGGAGGTTTCATTCCTGGTATCATTGGTGTTCTGAGAACCAATACCAATTATCCTTGAATGAATGAATGATAACAAATTTTTTTTTGAAAGCCCGTGCTATTTGATTCTGATAGACTTCCAAGTGGTGCCGGGTGCACAGTCTTTTTTCATATAATCGTTCTAATTCATCCAATCACGTTGGAGATTGTTTATATATATATGACTGGTCAATAATGGCTACAATGAGTGAAGGTAATTGAACCTCAATGGGAAATATTGATTCTATTCCATATACCAATAAATATGGAGTTCACCGTGTAGTAGTACGGGTGGTGGTATGATAAGCCTATAAAGCATGAAAAAGTTTATCAGGCCATGATTTCTTATCTTTATCCACCATTTCTGCAGTATGTTTGAAAGAGTCTTACAGAAGGATTCTATTTGGCCATTGGCCACTACATGATACCAAGATGAATGGTTGGATTTGATGTTGTATTCTTGATACAACTTCCTTACCTCGGATGAACAGAAGTTGGTGTCATTGTCCGTCAATATGTTATGAGGGACACCAATTCTGGTAATGATTTTAGACTTGATGAAGCTAACAATTCTTTTAGAACTTACTTCTTTTAGAGGTATTTCCTCTGCCCATTTGGAAAAGAAGTCAGTAGCTATAAGAATATACTTAAACTGCTTGGATGTAGCCGAAGGGTAAGCTCCTACTACATCCATTCCCCATGTGGAAAATGGCCATGAGTATTTAGCTGTATGAAGAAACTATGGGGGTGGATGATTGGAACTTACTTGGAAAGAATGACACTTCTTAGTGAATTCAACACAATCTTGTATCATTAAAGGCCAAAAGTATTCAAGTCTTCTAATTTTATCAGACAGTCTATGTCCAAACTGGTGGGAACCACAGACTCCTACATGTACTTCTTTCATGACAGTCATTGTCTCTTAACCATCAATACATCTGAAGAGAATTCCATCAAAACCTCATTTTTAGAGAATTTTTTCTAGGTTATCTAGGATATCATAAAGAGTAAAATTGACCACACGTCGCCGGACTTGTTCTTTCCCATCTCTATCAGGTGGGAGTCTTCCATTTTGAAGGTATTCCCTAATAGGTGTCATCCATCCTGTAGTATGACCATATGGTTCAGAAATGGGAAAACCTTCATTGATTTCCTCTATTTTGAATTGGACATAAGGTGAAACTGTATGAAGGTGGGAAATACTGATGATTTTTTCATCCCGATTTCGATCTGCCAGAGCTGTGGATACATTAGCCAGTGCATCAGATTGAGCATTTTGTGATTGCGGGTCATAAGAAAATGTTAGTTCTGAAGGAAATTATTCCATTAACTCTCTAACATAATCATATAAATGGATTAACTCTTTTTTCTGATGGAATAATCCCCATTGACTTGTTTGATTACCGGGTCTGAATCACCTTCCACCTTTAACTGATTCACCTATGCCTGAAGCACCAACTCCAATCCTGCGATAAGAGCTTGGTATTCTACTTCATTGGTTGTACTGCTTTCCAACAATAAGAAGGAATAGGGTAGTACTGCCTTTACTAGGGAAATAAGTACAATTCCCAACCCAATATTTTTGAATTTAGGATCATTAATTTTCTTCCCTATTGGACTTCTGGAAGCACCATCAAAGTATATTTCCCATGTTTGAATATTATCTTGAATAGAGAAGACTTCCTCATCAGGAAGTTCAATATCTAAATATGTATCTTCTACTGAAGGGTGTTCAGCAAGGAAATCAGCCAGATCTTGGCCCTTTATTTCCTTTTGAGACACATACTGAATATCAAACTACTGCAAAATAATTGCCCACCTTTCCAGACATCCTGTAAGAATTGGATGACTAAGGATAAATTTGAGCGGGTTATTGCGAGATACCAATTAGACCCCATGATGTTGCAGGTAGTGTCTCAATTTCTGAGCTGAAAAGATTAATGATCGTCAGCACTTTTCAATACTTGAATATCGAGTTTCTGCCTCAAGTATAGTTCGATTGAGATAGTAAAGGTTGTTTTCATTCCCAACATCATTCTTTTGGGAAAGGAAGGCACCTAATGATCGCTCTAAAGCTGTGACATAAAGAATAAGTGGTCTTCCTTCGATAAGTGGAATTAATACCGGTGGACTCAAGAGATATTTCTTGAGAATATTGAATGCCTCTTGACATTATTTAGTCCACTAGTAAGTGACTCCCTTCTTCATCAATTTGGTGAAGGGTAAACATTTGCCTACCAGATTGGCGATGAAATGCTGAATATAGGCCAAGGTTCCTTGAAGTCCTCTCAATTGCTTCAAATTTTGAGGAGGTGATATACCAAGGACTGATTTTTTCTTCTTAGGATTGATTTTGATACCAAGATGGCTTAAAAAAATCCGAGAAATTTTCCTAAGGATACCCCAAAAGCACATTTCAAGGGGCTCATCTTCAAATTGTGTTATCAAAGTTTGTGGAATATGATTTCCAAATCATCCAAGTGATTAGAATGTTATTTTTATTTAACCACCAAATCATCAACATAACATTCAATAAATTTCTCTGAAAAGGGTTTGAATATATGGTGTATGGCACCTTGATATGTTTCACCTGCATTCTTCAGGAAAAAGGGCATTACCTGATAGCAAAAAACACCTTAAGGGGCTCTGAAGGCTGTAGATTCTTCATCTTCTAGAGCCATTCAGATTTGATTATACCCAGAATATCCATCCATGAAATAAAGTGCCTCATATCCATCTGTTGCTTCAATTAAGAGTTCTGTGATCGGAACTGGAAAATCATCCTTGGGACAATGCTGATTAAGATCTTAAAATCAATGAAAACTCTAATTTTTCCATTCTTCTTTTTCACAGGTACAATATTAGCCATCCATTTGGGATATTGAACTTCTCTGATGAAGTTAGCCTTGATAAGCTTATCCACTTCAGCTTCAATTTTGGAGGCATAAGTTGGGTGTGTTCTTCTTGCGACTTGATTGAATCCTCCATGTTCTTCTGAAAAACCCAAATGATGAGTGGAAACATCGGGATCAAGACCTGGCATTTCTGTATAGTTCTAAGCAAACATATCTTGATTTTTCTTTAAAAATTAAATATACATTTCTTGCTCTTCAAGATTCATGGCTGCACTAATTTAAGTGGGGCATGGATCTTCTTTTGTTCCCAGATTTATTTCTCTAAGTTCATCCACAGTGGTAGAGATACCTTCTTCAAATGCTTCAGGAGCATCCCTGATATCCTCCTCTTCTTCTTCAATATGTGTTACTTATTTTGTTTTTACTTGCATAGTAGATGATGAAGAAGAATTTCCATGATCAGGAGATAAGTTAAAATTTGAACATCTTGAAGAAGAGGCTACCATTTCTGACCCTATTAATGATGAAGGGTATTCCTTGGGTAATAAAGAGGAGATGATGGATTGAGAATCGACATCATCGTTCATCTCTGGCTTCTTATAACTTATTCTGGCCTGGTCGATGAAGAGTAGAATTGCTATATTTCAGCGGATGAAATGAAGACATCTCCATTTGAGCTTTCATCGTTGCCGGGTGAATCAACAACTTCTACCATGCTATCTAGCTTGGTTGCTGTAATTGACATTGTGGAAGTCTCCATAATAGTATTGGGATTTGGGTCTATCCTATCAATTTGACTGATAGTCAACACATAATCTCTACTCACATGTATGAATGGGTTTACTAGAATCTTTTCTAAACCAAATGGAATATTAATTTTGGTTACCTCCTTTGTCGTAGATACCTCCTTTCCCTCCATGTTAGAGAATTGTGCCTCAATTTATTGAGATTCACATGTTTTGAATGAGGGTTTATCACCATACAATGTCCCAATTTGACCATTGAAACAATATTTGAGACATTAATGGTATGATGAAGGTATATCCACCTGTTGATGTATCCAAGGTCTTCCATGAAAAATGTTGAAGGCTGTGTCCTGACGAACAACCATGAAATTTTAATTGGATACAAGGTCCCCAAGATGATTTCTAAGTGTAATCTCGCCCAGAGGTTCTTATTCATTTTTATCATATCCTTTCAATATCAAATTAGAAGGAGATAAATTAGATTCGGTGAGGCCCAATCGACGAAGTGTATGAATAGGGATGAGGTTGACTCCTGGACCTTTATTAATGAAAGCTCATCGGATTTCTGCATCATTTACCTTTCCATATAAATAAAAAGCTCTAAATGTCCATGCATAAAATCATCTTTATCTTCATCTGTAAAAGATATCACTGCATGGAATTCTGCAGGATCATTCTCTACATAGTAGAATTCAGCCGCAACAATTTCCGTTTCAAATTCCTGAGGACTTGACAAAGCCTCAATGAGTGCCTCCCGGAGATCCATTGATAGATTCAAGGAATCCAGAATTGAAAACATGGCATGTACTTGTGCTAAATGTTTCAAGACATCATACTTTTGGTCTAAAAGACTGAATTTCCCAAAAGGAACATGTGGTTTCATAGGTACCTTAGGATTTGATGCTTTGGAAGTAGATGCAACTTGTATAGGGGTAGGAGTTGAAAATACTTCTAGCTTTGGAAGATTAGACCGACTAGGTCGATTTATTTTCTTAGAGGAAGAAGGTGTAACTTCTAACCAATCTTATAAAATAACTATGACAGGACTGAATATTCCATGTGTGTAAGAACTTTCTTGTTCTTCTTGAGCCCGTTGAAGGGATTTTCCACGAGTCTCTGCTGCATATACAGATCTAGCAGGGGTAGGATTGAAATAGTGGCTTCTGGAATATCCATATCTTCCAATGTATCCTAGACCTCTGGAACTTCCTCTAATTCCTCTGTTTGATACAGGGAACTCAGGCTCATCAAGATCAAAAGTGTGACTGTCATAAGGATCTGTTAAGTGAATCATGTTAACAGAACCAAAGATCAAATCTTCATGTGATGAAGACTCTACCTGATTATCCATTTTAGGTTGTGCCGTTTGGTGGGGTGGTGCCCGTGATTTTGAAGTAGATGGCATAAAATCTTCCAGATTCAAAGACAACTTGGGATTTTACATGAGCTCATCTTCTTTTGAATTCTCTTCCTTCTTCTAATTATGCCACCTCTTTGAGGATTTTCCTTCTGATGAAGAGGAATTTGTGGTAGCATTCATAGAAGAAGACACAATTGGTTTCTTCAATTTCATTCATAAAATGGAATGAGTTCCATTGATCAATTTCCTGACCATCTAATCACCATATTTCTATGCATTTTTTCTTCTGACTTCGTGGCACTTTCCTTCTTCCTCTATATCTGTAGCAGTAACACATGCTACTTGGGCTGAAGAACCTTTCAGTTTTACCTGTCCAGAGTCCATCATCTTTTTTAGGAGGTCTTTGAAGACAAAACACTCCTCAATGGTATGCCCCAATATCTGATAAAAATGGAAATAGTTGGTAAGGTCTTCATCTCCTTCCTTGTTCGGCCTTTTTGGCCTTGGCAACTGAACCAAAATATTTTCCAAATCCAAAATGAAGTAACCAAGAACTTGTTCATTTAGGAAAGAATAAACTTTGTTCTTTAACTCCTCAAATTATTACTGTCTTTGATCTCTTTGATCATCTTCACGAAACGGCCTCTATTTTTGATGGTCAGGAGATGGAGCCCTTCGATATGATGAAGGTTTTGAAGTGGAAGCAGGTACAGGTGCTTGCTTAAGCATAACTGTAGCAGTCTCTACTTTCTCCATTCTCTTTGCTGGAACTGATGGAATTACATGAGTTTTAGCCTTAGTTTTTGTAAGAGAGTATTCAATCTGATGAGCAATTGACGTAGGGTCTCAAAACCCTCCTGTGTATTTCATAGGGATCAACGGTGTGCATAATTCATCATGCAAATTTCCACAGAGATTGGAAAAAATCCTTC
The DNA here is from genome assembly GCA_963277665.1 of Viscum album. Classification (NCBI taxonomy): domain Eukaryota; kingdom Viridiplantae; phylum Streptophyta; class Magnoliopsida; order Santalales; family Viscaceae; genus Viscum; species Viscum album. Next base: position 1,610,325,972 of record OY728150.1, read on the forward strand.
TTGAGGAAGTTCTAAACTTAAGGAATATGTTAATCCCTTCTAGCGAGCAATGAAATCCAAAACTATTTCATTTTCCCTTTGCTTACAATTTTTAAGATAAAAAACTATCATCTTTGGAAATGTTGAGCTAAATTGAAGAAGGAATTGTTGACAGAGATCTTCCCACCTAGTAATTGACCGGGATTGCAAGCTTGTATACCAGAAAAAAGTAGGCCCTTGTAATGACTGTACAAAACAGCTGATCTTAACTACTTCTTTTTGTTGATGAGTTCCCATCATAGGATCACAATGAGAAACAAAATGTGTTAAGTATTGTTTTGGATCTCCCGAACCACTAAAAATTGGGAATGTGGTACTAGCAAATTTTGATGGGGGTGGAATTGCATCAACCCATTCAGGGTAAGCTCTCTTTTCTAGTTGGATTTTTGCATGTTTTCCCTCCATATATCTCAACTGAGCTATTAATGACTCAATAGTAGTTATTCACTTTTGAGAATCATCTGATTGAGCTTAGACCTGAGCAGGTGCAATAACTGGAGTTTGGACAGGTGTGGTGACTGGTACTACAACTGATGGTAGCACTACCGGTTGTTGTTTCACATGACCCATATGATGAGACCTGTGATGGTGTACTTGTAAAGGATGATATTCATGATCTATCCCAGTAGCTACAACAAATTCCCTTGACTGACTGACTCCAGCACACTTAGGAGGAAGACAACCTTAAAGTACTTCTGCATTCAACCTCCTTAACTCTATCATTTCTTCCTCTTGTTGTGCGAAAATTTTCTCTAGTGAGAGTGATTGGCCTTCTACAGAGGTAGGGTGGGACATAACATGAATTTTACCCTTTTCCTTGGCATGTGACTTTCTAGAGTATGGAAGGGATTTGCCCGAAGGAATATCTTGCCTCTGGGCAGCCCTCTGGATTATGGTACGCACACCTTCTTCATTTATTTCTGTGTGCAAAGAATCTTGAACAAGAACTTCTTCATTTTATCCCTCTGAGTGAGCCTCATGTTCTGGGGGATTAGTGACAATGGAATTGATGAAAATTATTGATGCATAACGCATTTCATCCCTTCTATCGGCATTTCTGTGATACAGTATTCTCCCATGACCTTAATGAGAGATTTCCTTTTGTTGAGTTGGTCCCTCAGGAACTTCTTGATGAACCATAATTTGGAGGGAATCTCCTGATAATTCGACTCTACGTTCCTCTTGTGGCTTCTCCTCAAATCAAGAGAAGACTGACTTTCACTGAGGAAGAGATTGAGGATTTGAAAAAGTCCCCAGTCCGCTGGACTGGGGTTGTTCCTGCTATTCCTTCTCAACACCTCGTATACTATTTGTTGATTCTAAGGGTTGGGTTAAAAGAGTGCCTAGTCTGGCAAGATGAGGTGGTTCTTGAGCTGATACATCTGAGACTTTCTTCAAATCTCTCTAGATTTTGCGGACTTTAGTCCTGAAATTGGCTGGATGCATCAACCTACATCCACTCAAATCACCTAGCTCAAATGACCGTTGGATTATTTCTGAAAGTTCTGTCAACTGTTGATGCACATGCTCTAAATGAGAAGCATGTTCGATATTCTCATTTGCCTGATTCAAGAGTAATTGGACAACTTGTTCTTTGTAAACATGACTTTGGGAAGAACTAGTTGAGGCATGTTCCTGATCAAACCATTTATTACACAAAAAACAAATGGTTATGGCCGGCCATGTGCATTAACATTGCATGAGACCACTTTTGGTGGGATTTGTTGACTATAGAGTACAGTGAAATACAGTACTCCATGAACACCCCATCCTCTGATATGAATACCAGATGGGGCATTAGTAATTAACTAGTTCAATCTTTTTATTGCGCCAAGGCATGAAAGGGGAAGGGCTCTTTGCTACTTTTCAACCTTTGGATATCGGAAAACTAAGAGAGATTCCAAATAAATTTGGCAGTGTAACCCTTATTTTATCTTAACATTATTTTCATATTCATCATAAGATAATATTTTCTTTTTCAAGTGACAAAGAGTTTTCCACATGTGGAGACGAATATCGTAAATACAATCTTCCATCAAAAATTATGGAATATCATACTGAGAGTCAGCCAAAGGCCAAAACATGACTGGTACTTCACTTTTTTCCAGTTGTTTTCTCATATTCATCCCTTCCTCCTTATCATTTGATGAAAATTATTCTACCTGATTAGACCAAAGATGCTGCTTCTTTGTTGCTTCATCATATTCAACAAGATTGGTAGAGAATTCATTAATCAAATTAGAAGATGAATGACTCAGGGGTGGTTTGGAGAATGACCTACACCTCGGGTTATCTTCTGATTGAGAAATTATTTCACCTACTAGCGGTAAAGCATCAGACATGACTGGCTTAACATTTGAAAATTTCTCATGATAAGTGGGATTTCTCGTCATAGCATTGTCCTTTGAAGAATTTTCCAGGAAATGCGTATTACTAATGCAGAGAGGACTTTCGCACCTAAATCCGTCAACATGGGGAGGACCACCATGGTGGGTTACAGCAAAAGATTAAACTTTTTTCTCCTTGATCTTCTGGCCACGCAGATTGTTATCGTGGCTCTCATATGAAGATGATACTTTGAGATCGACCGAACTATCATGAATAAATACTTCATGAGGAAGTGTCTGGTGAAGACCTTTAGAATTATTGTTCCCACTATTGGTAAATGATATAGTATAATCTTGAGTTGAAACAGATAATTGTCTCAGGGCTTCAAGAACTCCAGCATCGAGCAAGGTCTTATTACAGATTGGCTCTTGATTTATGGATTATGCAGGACGGTTCTTTTTCATAGACACATACTTACTAACTTTGGTAACCACTTGTTGACGAAAGTGGTTATTATGGGCAGGTGTATGTGCCTACTCATAAGAAATTGTCAGGTTAGGCTGATTATCTCCATTCAAATCGAGTGTATGTGCATGACTTGATTGTCCGTATGACATGGGGAGTATGCCCCACAAACCTCCTGGACTAAGAAAGAGGTGTGTATATGTTCTGGAGTGATAGGTTTATGAGTCACTCCACTGGTAGGGACATATTTGTATTTCTTTCCCTGTGCTGTTGCTGAATTTGTTATAATATTATGACAGGCATTCAGAATATGGGCAGGGATTTGCTTCTACTCTTTCACCATTGTCAGAATGTGCTTGGTGACTTCAGCTGCCAAAACAGGAATATAAGTCCATTCCATGCTTTGAGTAGGTGTTTATTCCTGCTCCAGTCCTCCTTTTCCTATCATTGAAATCTTACAGTACTTATGTGTGGGGGCAAAGAGTTGAGTCTGCTCCAAATTTGTCATCGGAGATTTCTGACTGACTTCTCCAGGTGCTACCAAATGAGACTGTTGGCAGGCTTGATGAACATTGGTAGGTACATGTTCCTGCTATGTATTCTTCATCAAGTATGGTTGAAGAATTTACTTCAATACTGGCAGACGAGACTACTTACAGAATTTTTGATTGTAAACAGGTGTATGTCCCTGCTTATCAGTTGCCACCATATTAGATTGGAGAGCTTCTTTGGGTGCAGTCAGACGAGCCTGCTGACTGGTTGATGATTTATAAACAGGTGTATATGCTAGCCTATAATACTCTGCTAGAATTTTCTGGCGGGATTGGCATGTTACTACCAGATGAGTCTGTTGGGCAGTAATATCAGGACGGACGGGTGTATATGCCCGCTTGTTGTTTGCCATCAAGTTGGCTTGATGGACTTCTCCTGAGGGACATAAGTAAGAACCTGCTCTTTGTTGACCGGATTTCACCTATGACGGTTTGTCTTGCGTGCTTGGTTATGAGGAACCTGAGTCGAACCCCTAAATGTGGTACCCTCATCATATTGAGGGTGCACTACCGCACGAGTCTGGCGGCGATTGTTGATGGGAGCCCTCGGGAAGGACTCGTGTCTTCTTTAATTAAAGCCTTGAGTGACCGTCTCATTCACCTCCCCATAATATGGGAGGGACTGGTGATTGCGTCCGGGGGATAACGACCCGAAATGGTTAGAGACACTGGTTAGCACCACCTGCTTCTTGACCACTAGTCGTCGCTGTCCGGACAATCAGGGTGAATTTTTATCTTAGAGGGCTTGTTGAGAGGCCTCCAGAGTTGGAATGGTACCATGTTGACGGTATTCCTTAACCAATGCATTTGAAACCCAGTGTTGAAGATGCTTAGTAGGTGATGTCATCCTCAGAGTAGATGAGGATCCAGCAGGATTAGCAACCGAGGCATTCACAGGTGTGAACTTTAATGAATCCATTTCTGTAATGTAGATAGATCTTGGAAAAGAGTGCCTATTTGATATAATAGACATAATCAAGATAAGTTCGGCCACTACATCTTTCGGAAGAGCACATATGTTATTGATTGTTTTGTTGGCCCTCACATTAAGTTAAATAGGAGCCTAACAAATTTGTAAAACATCATTTATCTTGGTTAAGGATTCACGTCAGGTTCCCCATTTTTTGTTTCTTCTGGAAATGGGGATGACCTTGTTTGTTTAAGGTTCAAACAATCCAATCAGTTTCTAATAGGTTTATTCATAGAACTAGAAACATCCAATGATTCTATATCCATTTGGACCTACTTTCAAAAGGAAGGTGCTCATTGGTTGTGGACTGGTGAGGATTAAGAATTTTCATTGGTCGAGAGGATGGGAGGTCAGACTCATCACTTCTTTTTTTGGGAGAATTATTGTCTACTCTGGTACTCTCTTATAGATTTGAGTTATGTTCATGAATCCTTATTAATTTATCAATAATGAAAATGAGTTTTCCTTTAGATTTGACAACCAATGATTGATATGTATGAGATTTAGAGAATCTTTTATATGTATTTGAGGTTCTTCATCTATAGAGAATCATCCATATTTATTAGAGATTCTTAGTCAATGGTATCCTTCAACACATTATACAGAAATCTCTTGGTCATTATGATAACCATATTGGTTTTATATCCACTCATTGGGGCACTTGAATTTTAATGTCGTTCAGAAAGACAGGGATTATTTCAGAGTTGGGATCGTACCCGCAGATGCGCTACCTACATATCCTTGTTAGAAAAGGAATCAGAACCCATGTAGTTCGAGTGAAGAAGTATGAGGTTTATGCATGATTAATGGCTCAAAGAGAGATGTTACAATTACTTTTACACTCTAATCTCATGTTAGTCATGATCAGTGTAAGAAACAAGAGGTGTTAATAAAACCTGACGATTGTGCCATGTAAGATGCAATCATAAGAAATGATGTGGGGCTTACGTATGTATTACTGCCCAAGATATATGAGGATCGGGATTTACTTCAGGGAAGAAACCCAGGAACAAGGTCCATAAAGGTATATGTGCTTTATGGAGATTTAAATACATAACTTAGGGATTACTCCTAAGAAGGATGCCCAAATTAGAGCGGGACTAATGATTGGGTTTTATTACTAAGAAGGAATCCCAAATCAAAAGAAATTAAGACTGGGGCTTACTCCTGAAAAGGAGGCCCAGGTTATGAGGACATGGAACATGGGTCTTACTCCTAAGGGGGATGCCCACATTAGGGAACTTGGGGATTAATCCTAAATAGGATTCCCAAATTATGGAACATGGGGCTTACTCCTAAGGAGGATGCCCAGATTTGGGAACTTGGGGTTTACTTCTAAGGAGGATGCCTAGATTAATGATCTTCTCATCTTAAAGGATGAGGTTAAATGAAGTAAATATCTAACCTTAGTGACATAAAGTTATGTAAATCAGAAGGTTTTGAGAGATGTTCCACATAATTCCTTTCATATAAGGAATCCAACAAAAGAACCCTTCCATAAATGGCTTTGAAGAGGGTTTTGAAGGAAAAATATTGAACATGAGAGGTGAATTTGAGGAAAGTAAGTGAATTGGAAGGAGGCACGCAAGTCCTGGTCTGGCGTGCATGTCCTGGTCGCGCAAGTATACTTGTGCGACATGATTTCACTTGGGTGATGAAGAACCTGTGAAGTGATACATGGGAGAATTTTAATTGGAGCCTTTAGTATCATCCCTAGAGGCTTTCAGATGGGTGGTGTGCAAGTTTCCTTGAGAGGTAAAGGAGGCACGAAAGTATCATCACTTCCATTCAGGGCTGGACACTTAGGAATGAAAGTATTGATGAGTTATAATACTAAGGCATTATTCTTCCTCTTTGAAGCTTCCATTCTAGGTAAATAATTACATTAGAAGAGTTCAGAAGACTTCAGACGAAGACTTGGATGACCAGAGCTTAAATATGAGTTTTGGATTTTTCGTCCCCAAAATGGGGGGCCCAAAAGGGGTATTTATAGGCCATCTGAAGACCTTTGGGTGAAAAAAGAGTAGGGAACGCAAGTGACTTGCGCAACCCATAAGTGGCGCGCAAGTATACTTGCACGACCCATATGTGGCTCGCAAGTAGACTTGTGCGACCACAATGAAACTTGCGCGACCCATGATTAAAGAGTTCCTTTTTCATGCCTTTGTAAATTTTTGATGTTCTTCAAAGGATGAATATCTTTGTGCTTAAGGTATTCCCATTTTTCATTTGATAGACTCTGTGACGGAAAGGAGCGTCAACAATTACATAAAAAACATCTGTATGAAGTTTTATGTCATTATGACATTATCTTATTTTTCTACAGGTGCCTTTGAATGTTGTTAGATGCTAGTCATGGACTTTAGGTTGCTTCACCTAATTCCACTAAGAACGTAGCCTAGAGGGTCATACACAAAGTGTATCGAGAACCTCATTTAAATAATATTATTATTTAACATGATAAATAAATATTATTCCCACATGTGTTTTAACCATACTTCATGTTTGTTTGAATGTATAAATATGTCACAATTTATTCCAGAAAATAATTTGTAAGAATAATATTTAATAAATATGTATTTTCTATTAGGTGAATATATATTTATTTATTTATAGGATAATAATGTGGTCATATTTATTAAATAAATAGTTTTTATTAAAGTCCTGATAATTTTTTGGGAGGAATGTGAGACTGGGATTATTGTTCGAGTGAGAAATAATATATATTAATTATTATTTGAGTAAAAATTATTAAATTAATTCATTATTTTTTCATATATCAAGGAATAATATTTTTATTATAATATATATGGGGTTATTTAAGGATTAAGGAAATAATAATAGAACATGTGAATAATTATTTTCTAACCCAATAACAATTTAATCCTAATTATATTATTTCTAACGAGGTTGGTTGTGATTTTTTTGGTTGTTCACAACAACATTAGGAGAATTATCTCCAATCCCTAGAGAGATCCCACTATAAGAAATATTTTATGTATGGAGAGTGGTCCTATACCACGTCTCTCTATTATATAGAGATCAAATATAATCCTTCTTGAATTTATTCTATAGGAAATAAAATAAAAATGAAACATACATTAAGATCTATAGTTCTAGCACCAGGAGATTCCAATGGTGATGTTTAGAGGTTTGTGGAGCACATGCAAATCAACACATGAGTGAATCTACACATGACTTCTGAAACTGAATGATTGTAAGATATAGATACATTTTCAAATACATCAATGAAGAGTAAATTCAATGAAATTTAATTCGTTACTTTCTTAAATTAATTATAAATATATATGTGTTGATAGGATGCTTTTGTTCTAGTATTCTCATGTTAATTAATATTTGATTCAGTTTTATTGGTCACAACATTTATCATTGATGTACATCTTGGATTAATCATTGATTATGGAAAAAATTATATTTTTGGATACCCCATAAACCACTTCTTCTATTCCCTTAACCATAAAAAATTTGGCAATGTATCAAACCCACTTTGAAATAAATGATATTTTTAATAACATAATATACATTCAAGGGAATCCATAGGATATTCCTAATAGTATGTAAGGTTCTCATGGTTATATAAAAGATCCTATTGAGCATTCATAACATATATTATCTCACTATTTTGAAATGTAAGATATTTTATTTCTTACATAAGGTTCATCAGTTTCGAGAAATGAAAGGATTCAAAAGACTAAAATCTAATGATGTTGATCCATTATTTTTGTATTAAATATCATGATGATGGTGACTAGTATATGGTTATATCTATATTAAAATGGGAATTATGTGAGAATAAATTGAGAATATCACATCTCTATAATTATATATATTTTACATATAATTATTTAAAAATAATTAATGTGATCAAAGAAGAAGAATTTACTGGAGTAAATTTTCGACCATTATTAAATAAGAATATTTTTTGTAATATCAAATGAGAAAAAATTTTAGGAGGAATATATTATAAGATCATTGGTAATAGACTAATTAGATTTTGTTAAGATATTAGATGATTATACTAAGAGGCTTACAATACTTAATAACATGGATTTTATATATTTTTAATATAGAATAAATATATTCACGTGATTTAATAAACATAGAAGAGAATAATAAAGGTGAAAACAAGAGTGTTAAAAATAAACTAATACTATATTCCATGAATATACTATGAGTATCTAAGAAATATAGTTTTTGATGATATTCAGAGAGAGAAGATATTGTGCATCAAGGAATAATAAGAATAAGAGGTGTATAAGTAGTTCAATGGGGTACTGTTATTAAATTTAAAATTAGTTTTGAAGGTATAAGTGAAGAAAAAAGAAGAACAACAAATAAAAAGATAATAGTTGAGTATTATCGACACTGATGTTGCAGATATATATTATATGTTTTAATACTCTTGATAAAGAATATTGAGATTGACTAAAGATAAAAACACCAACGAAAATGATAGTATAATAAATTATCAACTATTTATTAAATACTATGATTGAGGAATAATATTTTACAATTTATTATAGAGACTTATCAGAGTATATTGGAAATCATTTTCATTTAGTGAGTTCGGATAACCCATTATAAATATGTAAAATATGGTGTCAAGAAAAAAATGAGATATTTAAACTAGTCAATAGACAATAAAATTTTATATATATGGTAATGACCTTTCAAGAGATATCCAATGATTATTCACTTTTTAATTTAGTGAATCACCTATATCTCAGAATAAAATCAAATGTAGTAATGAGTATATTCCCACATTTGGATCGACCATTCTTAATATATCACGTGTTTTTGTATTTGTTTCTTTATTAATTTCATTTGGTATTGTGTATTAGGAATTCATAAAAAGATACATTCAACTTAACTGATTAGTACATTTGAATATTAAGATGATGAATTAAATAGTGTGAAAGAATTCAAAAAAATGGTTCACAATGATTCACCCCTTAATGTAATTGTATGATCTTACTGACCATTTTCAGGTAATATCAAATTTATTCTCATTTCCCACTAATTGGATCAATTTTATTTCCTATAATTTTTATTAGAAATATATGATCTATATATTTTTATTGGGTTAAGAATTTCCTCAAATAGAATGTATAGTTTATATCTCTGTTAATACCAACATATGGGTTTTAGCTGAAACCAATAATAATATGTGGATAAAATTATAAAATAAGTTGATAAATATTTTAATAGTGAAAGAGGATACATCACGAATTTAAGGTCATTAAACTGGTGTTTATCTGTATATTTTTTTAGAATCTTCCTCTAAAAGAATCTAGTTCAAAAATGAATATTATGATTCTATTAAGTTAGTTTAAGACCTATTCTTTGAATTTAAGGATTAATTGAAGAAAGTTTCTATTTAATTTTTTTGTTATATATTTTATTTTATCATGGAACTAATGATTATAAAATATAACTAAAGGTATATAGAGATGATGTGAGAAATATTGACTATGAAACTAAAAGAGTGAAAACTCACTACCAATATCCTGAAAAAAATGAATAAACTATATTGATTTATAAAATAAAATCCCTAGCCGAGGAAAAAATTTAAAAGAAAAAATCATGAGAAAGGAATTATAGATGATTAGGAGTTCAATTAATTATAATAAATACACAATTCCTCTATGAATATTAAAGTTTATTAATTTGAAATCAATTCAAAAAAAGATAAAGGATCTTGAACATTAATGAAAGTATATGATTAAAATGATTTAGGAATATATTGAAAAGATAAAAAATAATGGGATGAATGAATGGTTTTTTTAGGATGAAAATAACACCCCCAACATGAAATATCTTGATTTGGAATTAATATTAAAAAAATAGGAAGTCACTTGAGTTTAATATTTACAAATAGATAAAATAAGAAGAGATACAACTAAAGATTCTAATGAGAGTTTTATATTTAAATATACTATTTACAGTGTCATTATTGATTGAAATTATCTTGGGAAAAATCTATTATAGGATCAAATAAAAATTATTCATTTTATAAGGAAAAATCTATTTGCACTAACATTTTATATATAAAAAGTTAATGTTACAATTTCAATTATGAAAAAATGTGAGTGGTGAAATATTTTGAGGAACCAACCAATAATTAAATAGTGGATTTTAGTATGATTAAGAAGATTAATTCCCCAATAAAATTCCAAAATAATAGACTATTCACTCAAAAATGTAATGTTTTTCATTCAGGACAGTTTGGTTCACAAAGGAAAATAAAAAGGTTTCATTATCATGGATGGTTTTGTGGATAATTTTTACATCACTCCATTAAATATTAGTAAAATTTTCTAATCATTGGAATAATAAAATTCATTACCAAGGGGATAAAATCTAAAATAAAGATAAATTCTAGCGAGAAAAAAATATCACATAAAAAGAAAAATCCATTCACTAAAAATAGTTTTGAAATATATGAAAATTTCTATGAAAGATCATAAAAAATAGAAATTTTGAAGATAAATTCTATTATAAATTAACCTTGATTAATTAATATACTAATTATAATGGAAGATTAAAAAATAATAATAAATAATGAAAAATTATTTAAGAGTTGTCTATGGGATGTAAACAGAAGAAAAGTATTGAGAAAAACACACCCCAAAAAATTTTGAGAAGAAAAATACACCATAGAATATATGCTTCAAATATAGAGAATAGAACACATCATGGACCTTTATAAATAGTTCTTTAACATAAAATTTCATGAGAGTAATCTATAACAAATATGATTCAATAAAATTAAGAAAAAAGAGGATTGGTTTAGTGGAATACAACCTAGAATAATATTTAGAGATGATTCCAATAATGGGTAACAAAAAGGCTGTATAAAAAATATGTGTAAGTTATATACATACATAACAAAATTCTAATGAATGTATGAAAATTTTTCCAAAATGGGGGGATATATTTATAAATAATTAAAAATAACCATTGAATTCATGTGAATAAATTATACATGAAAACAATTATACATTCACATTATTAGCCACTGGGAAAAATTATGTTCCATTAAAGGTGAAAGTCTAAGGTTAAAATATGACATTTCATTCAAAAGAAGTTCAAATCTAGAAAATAAATCTGAGAGAAGTGATGAATATTTATCATAAATCTAGAGCTACAAAAATTATGTTTACTAGTTTCAAGTTAATAAAAAAAATGTTTAACTCACATTATCATATATAGGTTTTTATGTGTATATGTGTAGGGAATTGAAGATGAATTTTATATGGGGATAACTTAATGAATGTTGATATAACTATATATCTTGAAGATAAATCAATTAGGAGGGATTAAACTAGTATCATGACTTCTCATTGAAACATTTCTAGTTATATCAAAGAAAGGTTAGATTTTATTTAGAAGAAGACTATATATGATGAATATTGTAATAATTTATCCCTTATGGGGGAAATAAATTATTAAAAATCTTTTAGATCATATACTTTCATGAAAATATGGATATATGAAAAAATATGATGTTGAGGTATGATAATCATAGTTTCCCATTCGTGGGTTCTTTGAATAGTTTATTATTTTAATAGGTAAAATGTGTTGAGCTATTTCTAAAAATAAATAACTTGAATGGTGAAGAAACCTTATTTCACTAGAATATTTTTGATGTGTTTGTTTTTTAGTGAATGTGATAAAATTAAATTTTAAAAATATTTTTGAGTAGCCCTAGAAAGAGAAATATAAGTTAGCATCGCAGACTAAATAGTTATATAGAAACTTATAAGGTCAAGGTTAATCACAATTATTTTATTCATTGATATTTCTCACATATACTTAGAGTATTTTAATATATGGATTATTTATGAATAGAATTGTGATTTCATCATTATCTCATGTGGATTAGAATTATTGAGGGGGTAAGATAAAATTATAACTATGGGAGAAGCATGATATGAGTAGGACTCTTCATTGCCCTTCAACATTTTCATTTATTATAAATAAGGGGGGATGATATTGACTTTAAAATTAAAAGGGGTATGGAAAAAAATTCAATAGGGGAGAGTAAAGTTTCCAAATTGATAATCATAAAGAGGGTTTTATTTTTTTATTCATTTCAATATGATGATGTATAGTAAAGTAAATATTAATTGAGAAATGATTAAATGTCCAACGAATGATTATTTTAAAGGTCCTTATTCTTAATGAATATTAAAATGAAAAGTTGAAATATATATATCATTAGATATGTTTGTAATGAAACATGAATATTCTTATGGATCACTTGTGTGGAATTTATCTTCTATTATAAATTTTTTGGAGATTAATATATTAGTTGAAAATGATAATGAATATTGGTATACTTAAAATGAAAATGGGATGGTTCTTCTGTTACATAAATTTCTTGAATAAAAAAATTCAATGAAATGTCAAAATTTATCTAATGATTATAGTGTTAAGTTGTATTTTTCCTGAAATTTTCTGAAAGTTTGGTGATTGAATCACTATATACTATAAATTCTAGATATGTTTGAATGATATTAAATTTTTATTGAATTATTATAAGATTCTAAGGAATCATTTGATATGATAATGTGTAAGGGCTCACACATATTCTATATAATAATTTCATAGTTGGAATTTATGTAAGTCAATTACAAGTGTTGTTAGATGTTGAGATAATTTTCTATTATAGGTCCATGATGATATTGAAGATCATATTGTATTGTAGAATAATCAATATAGAGAGATTTTGTGATAATATATACTTTTATTACAAAACATGATGGGTTCTCTAATAAATGGTAAATATCTCTTGGATTATGAATTGGAGAAATATGTGATTAAAGATGATAAGTATTATGGTAGTAAAGTTTCATTAAAATACTGAAATTGAGTTTATATATGCAGTAGGATTATTTAGGAATTATACATAAGATATTTGACAAGGTTTAATATACTCTAAAATTTTTTTTCTGTGTTTTGAGTTGAATTAGAGTGATTCAAGATTCTTTGAGAATGTTTGAAAGTTTCTAGGCTTATTTGAAGAATTTATAGAATTCAAAAATGAAGCTCAAACATGGAAAAGGCATGGAAGAAATAATTTTTTCTCAGAAGTATATTAATATAAAAGTATTAAATCTCACATTTATAAATAATATTATTATAATTATGTTTAATAAAATATAAGTGTTACACTATGATACAAAAGTTATTTCATATAGTACATTGGGTATTATTACTGATATGAAACATATCCCAGTGCATACAAAATATATCTATTAAAGTTTCAACTAAAATTAAAAAAAAAGGTAAGGTATTATAGTGATATGTATTTAATTAAAATCATATGAAATATATTTTATAAATTTCCTATAAAAATACTATAAAAAGTAAAAACCCAAAATATAATGAATAGGATATTTACATTATACATAATAAATCATAGATAATATGGAATATATTACCGAGTGAGATTTTGGAAAATATTATTCCCAATGTAGTACATAATATATTATGATTTATATAGAAGATATTCAAAGTCATGTGTAAGATATTACTGAGAGTATTAAATATTAAAATTACAATAAAAAAGGTACTCTAGAGCATGAATATAATGTCTTAGTTCACTATTTTTACATATAAGATATTATCCTTTCTATATAATGTTTATCGGTATGGAGAAATATGAGGATTCTAGGGATTTAAGTAAGGTGATATTGAAATGTTATTTGGGGATTAAATATCATGATTTTGGTGATGGAGACATGAATAGAGACAAGTCAAAATGATAATAAAGTGGGAAGCAATTGATAATATCACAACATTATAATTTTGGGTTTTAAAAAAATATTTTTAAATAAAATATGTTAATCAATGTAGCAAAAATTAGTGGAAAATATTGGAAAAAATATAAAAGAGAATATGGGTATCTGTAGAAAATTATTTGAGACAATATGTTTCAAGGAGAATAATATTCTGAAATCATGGGTAGTAGGACCATGTAATTATATTTAGAGATTAAATGAGAATACTATAAATATCATTATATTGAAAATTAGGGTTTTTTATAATTGATGTATATATATATATATTATTTATGGGATTATGGGAATATAGAAGAGAGAAGAATGATTAAAGAAGAAAGTGTGAAGAATAAACTTATATTTCATTCCTAGAGAATACCCTGACTATCGATGAAAGATAATTGTTAATGATATTCCGAAAAAGAAAATCCTATGAATTGAGGACGAATAAGAAGACAAGTGGAATAATGTTGGTGAGGTACTTACCCTACAAGAACCCAATTTTTCACTTAGGTATGGATCCTTTAAAATTCAGTCATAATCATTACATTTAACTGAATATGGATTCATAAGGGTTTAGTAAAGGTGTCAATGGTGTGATGGGTATTTTTAAAGTTTGGAACACATCCTTTGAGAAAACTGGTCAAGTTCCACGGTTGAGGCACAGTTTGCTGAACCATATGGATAGTGTTTTTCCAGCCGGAGCCACCTTGCACAGTTCATGCACGGCCATGTGGCCTAACCTTGCAAGTTCCCCTTCTACCCAGGTAACTGTGCAGGGTTTTGGCACAGTTTGGAAAATTGTGCGGAAAAATCGTGCCCATACAATTTTTATGGGTATTTTAAAAAAAATCCTTATTGATCTAACTATCCCCCTTATTCTTCCCTAATCTGAGTTTATGTTGGATTTTCCTTCATTCCATTCATTTTAGAACTTTTTGAAGGTCGAAGATAGGTATCAAGATATCTCCTTCATTCAGGATCTATTCGGGATTTCATCCTTCACATTGGATGTGCAATGGTAAGTAATCGAGTTTGTTTAAACCTTTCCTCTTCTCCTTTATTCTTGAACTAGTTATTAGGGTCTGAGCATTTTTCTCCATTTCTTAGATCTACTTTGATCTGAGCCAGATCGAGGGCCAATAACGGAAGAGGATAGTTGTAAAAGCCTAAGGTGGGTGGTCTATAACTCATCCCTCAAGTGTTCTGATTTTTGAATTGTTGTGTAGGACCCACCAATTTCACCAGGTGTTGTTTATAAAATTTATATTCCATTATTATAATATTTAGAACCATATGGTTACTTAATTTCCAAATATTTGATTATTTTTAGTGGTTACACCCATAATTCCATCTCTACCATGTCGAAGGTTATTCTATAATTTGGTGTTAAGTATTTGACATGTTTGCGCCACTATTTGGGTGTGCCTTGGCTTGACCACTGTAAGGGTAATATTTTTAATATTAAATGTCTCGATTTAGATTGTAAAGTTCATAATGTAAATTACCATGTGTTATCACCACTTGACCTGCCTAAGGTAAGTGCTTCAATATGACAATGAAAGGTAAAATGTGAATTGGTGAGTATACAAAGTATATGGCATGGCCATAAATGTAAATGAATAGTATTTTTAAATTCTATGGAACTCCTTACCACATTTATGGATGTTATTAGAATGAAACTTGAATATAGAATATGTTTTAAATGGATTAAATGAATGGGTGCATGCTACTTGACCTTTCCACACTAAGGAAAGGAAAGGCTTAAACCAAATGAACTGTTTAAAAGGTTTAATGGTACTTGACCATATAATGTAAATGAATGGAAAGGATTTAACCAATTAAAATATTACATGAATTCACAGTCAAATAATAATGGCCTTACTTGAGATCACCTTGTATTCTAATCAGAGAATTCCATGAGCAATCGGGAACCCCATTCTGATTCAATGATACGACTTGCTTATGTTGAGACCCACCTAGATCTTGATCCTTGTCTATTCTTTGGATGTATGGTATGACACCGTATGATTCATTCAATATAATTACATAATTATTTTGATACACTCCTTGGATCCAGCATTGACAAGTAGGTTCCATGTTTAAATTCCATTGGGCCCATTCATTACTGAGCCCCGTTTTACCATGGATGAACTCCATGGACTCAGTAGGCATATCATTGTAGAATTCCTCGCACTATGCTCCATTTATTACACTCTTACCATATTCCAGGATACAATTACTATTTATTTGGCGACCCTTGAGGTCTATGCGGCCTTGGTTATTACCTTGGGACTTCACTGTTAAATGTCATTACAAGTTTTCTTATTACAACTTGGAAGCATTGAAATTTATAGAATTTGGAATTATTTATAAACTATTAATAATTAATTGTTTACATGTTCAGACACCATATGGGGGATGATGTAGGTTGTTGGGTATTTAGTTACATTTAATTTCATTACATTATTTTTTAATTCTTGCATACTGTTACATTTCCATTACATGGGTTGGATGTTAAAGACACCATTGGTGGTGGCCCACAGAGATTTATCTCACACCCTCTATGGGTTCCATTTGGTACTTAGAGTAGATTACATGGTTGTAGGTGTTAAAAAAGTAAAGCATACGACTTCAAAAACTTGATTTTTTTCTATTTAGTATGGGTCTTGAAAGAAGATTACCATGTTAGAGCTCGGGATTCTTGGGATTGTCTCTTGATTTCTTTATTACTTTTGTAGAAGATGTTATGCATGTAGTCTTGTATAGTTGTTTTCTAATTTCTTAGTGACATGAAATATCATCATCAGTTCTAGTATGTTAAATGAAATTCCAATTTTTTCAGTAATTGTTATTGTTCTTTCTCAATTTTTCTTTGTGCCTTATATTTACTTATATTTCTTCCGATATTTACCCATATTTATACACATTCGATGCAATACACATTGGTAATGAGGGAATAGTATCCCCACAGTGTCATGAACCATCCCTCAGGGCCCCTGTCGTAACTACCCCAAGCCCTCCTCCCATAGGCTAGGGGCTGGCGACTAGCACCAAAGGCCTAAATCTCTATAACTGGGAAGGCATTTCCTTTATAAAACGTAAAAATACACACAAAACCAGAGCACAAGCGGAAGAAAACACTAAGTAAACCAGTATAACAAGTGTGATGAAAGTAAAAAAGGGGCCAGAATTCAAGCCCAACAGAAAGGTACAACTACAACTGAAATAAAGTACAACTGGAACACAAACAGCTGGAAGATGGAAGCAGCTCCTGGATCGTCCTCTGGGTTCCTACCAGAAGGGAAGGTACAGATGTCCTCCTAAGCACTCTGCATCAATCGGTCCGCTCTGTGTGCCGTCACGCTGAGTATCCACCTCCGGGTACCGTCCAGTCCTCTTACACTCTACCTCGGTCAGCGTTGTTCGTCGTCTGCATCCAACACAACGAGGTGTGGGCATAGTCTGTGTAGGGGTGAGTATAATGATACTCAGTAAGGACCCCGAGACCTTCAAGGTATCACTAAATCAAACAAGGATAAACCAAAAATAAATATCTCAATATATAACATTTACTTAGGTATATGCCCATACATATACCTAAGTTATCAAGTAACCCATCTCAATCATGAGGAAAACACAAAGTTCATTGACTCAGCTCAAACCAGGATTTTCATTATTGAAACCACAATTGCTGGAGAACTCCTCCTCTATTGAGTACAATGGCCATGTCACGACTCCGATGTGCTACTAACTAACCTTAGACTCCTGAGGTTCTCCTCCTGTCGAGTACCACGGGTCTGCTGCCAAATACCGGGCGCTCCCCCTAATAGCCTATAGAGGTACTATTCCTGTCGAGTACCGCAGGTCTGCTACCAACTACCAGGTGCTCTGTCCACCATGGTTCTGCCACCAAATACTGGGCGCTCCATCCACTAGGCTAACTGAATCACTACGAGTCGAATCGGTCATGCAGTCCTCAGGTCTACAGCTACTCAGTCTCCGCACTCCGTATGCTCTTCTCCAGGAGGGGCCTCTCCACGAGATACTGGTCATTACTTCTAAGTGCCACGAAGTCTCACTTAGAAGTATCTCAAAGGATCGCCTCGTCATAGGGGTCTCAACTCAACAGACGGTGCGTCAATCGGATGCTCGGTCAATGAGTTAATTGCATTTCTGTTCCAGGGGCCCGGTTGGATTTCGGGTACAAACCGACCTGTCCATACTCCAACTATGTCCAAACCTCAGGTTAAGTATTCCCGAAGAACCTTCTCATCAAGAGGAATCCAACAAAGTCGATGGCACATCAATCGGACGTCTAGAGCTCAGGTTATAAGTGTTTCCGCTCCGAGGGCCCAGTTGGTTTCAGGTTCGAACCAACCCGGCTGTACTTCAAATGACACCGGTTAACCAAACCGGTCACACCATTGCGATCCATACTGAAAAACACATGAGATGGACTACCCATTGGTCCAAAACGGATAACCGGTTAAAATGTTTCATCTCACCGCAACACGTGCGAACCGGGCCTTGTGGGGGCCATGCCTCAACCTCGACTTAAATATCCAAAAGAGGTCTTGAAACATCCGTCTTAATTCCAGGGTCGCAACGTCGCATATGGTTTGTCATTCCGACACCCAATGAGAGAGATATGTCAGATACAAGATCCCATAATAATAATAATAATAATAATAATATCATTGGGTGTTTCGTGGACCCGATCCACAAACCAGAATTTAGTATTGAACATTCGACTTGAATCGACCACCTTAAAGACAGGGTCATGTCACCATTGACGGCAAGCCAATCGGACGTCGCACGCATGAGTTATAGCAGGTCGAAGATTTAATAATAATATTAAATATATTATTTTCCGAGCGCTTCGGGTACCCGATCCAAAAACCCGAAAAAGACATCCAATATTGGACTCATAAATTCCGCCTCGGAGTCAGGGTCACACTGCCGCTGATGGTTCGTGAAACCGAGGTCGCATGATGAAGATACCTTCAAAATACAGTTTTCGCAACGAAAATAATAATAACATTTTTATATTCTTATTATTTTTAATTTGAATTAATTCCTCAAATATCACACCCCCAAATCCACGCACCACCCAAAAGTAGAACCTCCCTTTACTCCATGCCTTCATGCCCCATCACTTCCTACTGATTTTTTATTTCTTCTTTTAATTTATTTCTCTTATTTCTTATTTCTCTCTCCAATCTCCTTTCCCCTCCAAAAATCTCACGCGACCTCTACCGTAGCAGCCATCTCCTGCAACCACGCACCGGACCCCATGTCGCGCCGCCTTCCGCCTGCACTAGCAGCCACGGTTGCCTGCTCGCCCAACCAAACCATCACCTTGGACCGCCAAGACCATCGTCGGACCCGCGCCATGGGATCCTTCTGCGCGTCATACCAGCTTCAAATCGCTGTTGCGGCCCGTTTTAATGTCGCCCGTCAATCCACGCACAAAAGAACAACCAGCGGAGGTTCCAGGCCTGTTCGTTAGCTGTGCCCTCCGCATTAGAGGCTCAATCCAAAATTCATCAACGACAAGAGTTTAATTTATTCAAAATAAATTATACAAACACCCTGCAATTGAAATACTCATGCACGACATATAAATAACATATACACTATATACGAAAACCCCTACCTCGATCATGACGTTGCACGTCGTCGAGCCACGGAAAGTGGAAAGCGTCGTGATATAACGGAGTTTCGGAAGAACGATATCGATCTCGTCGACATCGGAGGAAGAAAGAATGTTGTCATTGGAGACGTTCCCCCACGACGGTGTCTTCTTCTTTGATGCGGAGGAAGAAGAAGAAAAGGCACGTCGTTGGTGACTTCGCATTCTATGAATCATAGAACGTTCTTCATCGGGAGAAAAACAAATTTCGTTCCAATCCTCCAGAGGATCCTCAAGGTTGTCCAAAATATTTTCCAACCCATATTAAAAATAGGCTTCCCCTTTTTATAAACATGCCATGCCTTTCCAAATTCAAAACACTTAATTAATTAAATTGTTGGAACCATTAAAGAGGGAGAGAGATGGTCTCTTTATTAAAGGGGTTGACACATTAAATTGAAGGGGTGTTAAAGGGGGTTGGAGAGTGTTAAGGAAGATGACAGGTTGGGTCTTGTGTGGGCCCCACCTCTCATTTATCCACACATGGGTAGTTGGTGGTTATGGGTATCACCCTTAACTCCCCTTTTTAGGGTATGACTACCATAGTTATAAATAAAATTGTGTACCACCAATTTTATTTATTTAATTCTAAATACCAAATTATTATTTCTCAACCCGCTTAAAACGCAACTGCGGTAAAGGTTCCCTTAAGAAATTACCAGAGCTGCGAGTTCATTGGTGCCCTCAGATTTCAATTCCACGCACCGGTTCCAAAGATAGAAAAACCCGCATGTACATTTACTGAACGTACAGAAAAAAAGTTCAGAAAATTATAATCAGTCACCCTCGACCCGTGTCGGTCAAGGTTAGGATCATCCTAAGTAAAACATGCCCCAAAAAACCCATTGATACTCTCAGATTTTCAATCTGAGTTACCATTTAGAAGTTATGGATTTTACA
This sequence comes from Viscum album, assembly GCA_963277665.1. Lineage (NCBI taxonomy): Eukaryota > Viridiplantae > Streptophyta > Magnoliopsida > Santalales > Viscaceae > Viscum > Viscum album. The sequence continues at coordinate 1,610,346,726 of OY728150.1, forward strand.
ATAAAATAATTGTCACTTAATTATTTTATTTGTGGCCAAAAACTAACTTTTTCTGGTGGCCCGTGACGGCCAAAGTTAGTATTTTCTTAAATAAAGCATGCCCTCATGAGTTCAGCAGTGGTCTCGGATATTTAGTCTGAGCTAATGTTTGTGATTTATAACCATTTGAAAAATAAAATAATTTATTTAATTATTTTATTTACAGTTATGCCATTTTTGAAATTTCTCACAGGATGCCAGCGCCGACTAAACTTAAGTTGCGCCTAGGGTAAACCCGCCATCCTGAGCGCAACAGTGCCCTTGGATTTCTGATCCGAGTAACCATTTATGATTTATTCCACTTTTTCAGTAAAACTGCTTACCTGCATTAATTTAAACTTAACAAAACTTCAGAAAATTACTCTGGGCACACCGGGCCTCAGAATCAGGTGTCTTCAGAAACTGCGGACTCGTAAAATTCCAAAGAATTTAAGAAAAAAATTCTTTGAAATTTACGGGTCTTTACATTACCCCCACCTCAAGGCCTTATGTCCTCATAAAGCTACAACATACGCTAGGGAAACAAATGAGGGTACTGAGCACGCATCTAAGTCTCCCACTCCCATGTGATCTCCTGGAGGATCTCGTGCTTCCAGCGAATGTGCACTAGAAGAATCGATCGTCCACGTAGGACCTGCACCTGTCAATCCTAGATCTTCACCAGAACCTCCAAGAATGTCTCCCCGTCATCGATGTCTAGCTCCCCATGGTCGATGATGACAGATAGGTCATGCTCGCATCTCCTCTGCTGAGAAACATGGATGACGTCGTTCACCTTGTGTAACTAAAGGTGGAAGGGCCAGGTGGTAAGCCACCTCACCTACTCTGTTGATGAAGAAGGAGGAGTGACTATAAGAAACTGAAGTTAGGTTGTACCATCTCTATCCACAAAGGATATATGTAAGGCAGCCAACTGCTCTGTCGCCTTTTCTAGAAGTTGAATACCATTCCTCCTATTGAGCGCATCTGCAACAACATTCCCCTTCAAAGGAGTATAGACTATATCGAATTCATAGTCCTGGAGGAACTGAATTCTCAAAACTCTTGCTGCCACGAGGGTAAAGCTGGCCGACTCAAGAGTGATCGACCGCACCCTCCTATGCATGTGTTTATCCTATGCTACCTGAGATTCCCTTTTAGCCGACCAAGGAAATCCACCATCCCAATGTTGTAGATAAACCACAACCTTTTTTGCCTAATACAAGCAATCTGAGTATGAATTGTGAATCCAATCCATACCCAGACTCACATCAAAAGACCTCGACGCTTCCGCCATGATGTTCCAACCAAAAATCTCACCTCAAGGGTCAGATCACACTGTCGGTGTTAGTGTGATTATTGAGTGTCCTCCTAAAGGTATCTCCAGACATGAGGGTCAAGTCAACGGTTTTAACCGGAAACTCTAGGTCTGGGACAAGATTCATGAAAGGAAGGAATGATTGGTACCTAAGTCTATTTATACGGTAGCTAGTAGTAGACATAGACCATACGTCAAATCATCCCTAGAGCCTTTCGGTCGCACTCCTTGATCGCATGCAGCTACTCTCTTCCCCTGACCTCTAGCTCACTGATCCTAGCAGGGACTAAAAAGGCGGGTGGTTGTAGCATGTCAAAATGTTCACCACCTCATGCTGCTCTCCTAGCTCTGCTTTCACATCTGCTGCTCTGCAGATTCATCTGTCCTTAACACTTCTTCACTCTGAGATCCGAGCTCTAAATAACTGATCTAATCATAGTCATCAAGTACCAGTAACGATCGTTACGCCTCGATGAATACTCATCTACCAACATGTCGTCCTGCCGAAACTGTATAAGCTCTAGAAAACTCTCATCCACCTCCTTAATCCAGTCCTCAGCCGCCTATGAGTCAGGCTCACCTCAGAACCTGAGGGGTATCTGATGCTGAAACACGTGTAAGGCACTATGCCTACATGTGTCATCTACTGGTACTACTGGTTGTAACTTATGACCATCAGGTACTGAAATTGCTGGAACACTACCCGAAGGTACTATCTCAGGCATTGGTCCACGTACTGAAGCCTTATCACTATGCCAACCATCCTCATGGTCACTCCCTGGGAAACACCAGTAGCTAAGATCACCATCTACTCTACTAGTGTCTAAAATAGGTGTAGAACCTTAGAAATCACCTCCATCCAGTAGAATGCGGCCTGGGAATCTGTCTTGCCTCGTAACCTCGGAGGCATCTGCTGCTGGAACTCGTGCAGCGCACTAAGTCCGCGTGCACCATCTTCTAGTAAGGCCGGTGGCATCTACTTCCTAACAGGTGGTGGTGCTGCTGGTACACCACCCGAATGTTCCATCATTGTAAGAGGGTCCTGCACTGGAGCCTCATCGCTCGGTGGACCGTCATCAGGTACTCTCTCGGAACTCCAACTAACTGTCTGCGTGGAGGCATCCTGAACAGATGCGACACGGTCAAACGATTTAAACTTGGTGAGATGACCTGGTTTGAGCTGACTTAAAGAAAACTTTTGGAAACACACATGAAATCACTGTTTTCGAGTACTGAGTCAGAAATCAGTAGTCGGGGTCCTGGTGTATGGATATGTCGATCGTCGCACCAACACTGGACTCCCTAAACTGAAAACCAAACTCGGTACCCTTAACACTATTGCTTCACAGAAAAGAAATATCAGAGTTATAAGTTCTGTGGTAGAACTGACTCCTCTGATGCCAATTTTTTAGGACCCATCCCCCGCGGCCCATGTCTTAACTACCCCAAGTCCGTCTCCCAGAGGCCAGGGGCAGGCAACTTACACCAAAGGCGTAAATCCCTATAACTGGGAAGGTATTGCCTTTATAAAACGTAATCACACACACACAACCAGAGTAAAAGCGGAAGAAAACACTAAGTAAAGCAGTATAAAAAGTGTGCTGAAAGTAAAAAGGGGCCAGAATATAAGCCCAACAGAAAGGTATAGCTACAACTGAAAGAAATTACAACTGAAAGACAAACAGTTGGAAGATGGAAGCAGGTCATGGATCTTCCTCCAGGTTCCTACCTAAATGGTAGCTACAGATTTCCTCCTCAGCACTCCGTGTCAATCGGTCCGCTCCGTGTGTCGTCACGCTGAGTATCCACCTCCAAGTACTGTCCAGTCCTCATACACTCTACCTCAGTCATCGTTGTTCGTCGTCTGCATCCAACACAACGAGGTGCGGGCATAGCCCGTGCAGGGGTGAGTATAACGATACTTAGTAAAGACCATGTGACCCTCAAGGTCTCACTAAATCAAACAAGGATAAACCACAAATAAATATCTCAACAGATAAACTTTACTTAGGTATATTCCCATACATATACCTATGTTATCAAGTAACCCATCTCAATCATGAGGAAAAAACAAAGGTCATTGACTCATCTCAAACCAGGATTTTCATTATCGAAACCACAACTACTGGAGAACTCCTCCTCTGTCGAGTACAGTGGCCCTGTCATGACTCTGATGTGCTACTCACTAACCTTAGACTGCTGAGGTAATCCTCATGTCGATTACCATGGGTCTGCTGCCAAATACCGGACGCTCCGTCCATTGTGGGTCTGCCGCCAAATACCGGGCACTCCCCTTAATAGCCTACAGAGGCACTCCTCCTATCGATTATCGTGGGTCTGCTGCCAATTACCAGGCGCTCCGTCAGCCGTGGGTATGCCGCCAAATACCGTGCGCTCCGTCCACTGGGCTAACCGAATCACTTCGAGTTGAATTGTTCAAGCATTTTTCATGTCTACATCTACTCAGTCTCCGCACTCCGTACGCCCATCTCCTGGAGGGTCCACTCCACGAGCTACTGGTCGTTACTTCCAAGTTCCACTAAGTCTTACTTATAAGTATCTCAAAGGACCGTCTCGTCATAGGGGTCTCAACTCAACAGATGGCGCATCAATCGGATGCTCGGTTTGTGAGTTAATTGCATTTCCGCTCGAGGGGCCTGTTTGGATTTTAGGTACAATACAACCCGGCCAAACACCAACTGTGTCCAAACCTCAGGTGAAGTATGCCAAAAGAACCTTCTCATCAAGAGGAATCCAACAAAGTCGACGGCATGTCAATCGAACATCCCGAGCTCAAGTTATAAGCATTTTTGCTCCGAGGGCCCGGTTGGTTTCGGGTTGGAACCAACTCGGACATACTTCAAATGATACCGGTTAACCAAACCGGTCACACCATTGCAATCCATACTGAAAAATACACGATATGGACTACCCATTGGTCCAAAAAGGATAACCGGTGAAAAAGTTTCATTTCACTGCAACACGTGCGTACCGGGCCTCGTGGGGACCACACCTCGACCTCAACTTAAATATCCAAAATTGGTCTTGAAACATCCGTCTTAATTTCAGGGTCGCAACATCGTAGATAGTTCGTCATTCCGACACTTAATGAGAGAGATATGTCAGATACAATATCCCTTAATAATAATATTATTATTATCATTGGGTGTTTTGTGGACCCAAGCCATGAACCAGAATTTAGTATCGAACATTAGACTTGAATCGACCGACTTAAAAAGTGGGTCATGTCGCCACCGATGGCAAGCCAATCGGACGTCGCACGCATGAGTTATTGCAGGTCGAAGATTTAATAATAATATTAAATCTATTATTTTCCGAGCACTTCGGGTACCTAATCCAAAAACCTGAAAAAGACATCCAATATTGGACTCATAAATTCCGCCTCGGAGTCAGGGTCACACTGCAGACAGTTCGTGAAACCGAGGTCGCACGAGGGAGATACCGTCAAAATATAGTTTTCCCAACGAAAATAATAATAAAATTATTATATTATTTTTATTTTTAATTTTATTTAATTCATTAATTCTCACACCCCCAAATCCATGCAACACCGAAAAGTAGCGCCTCCCTTTACTCCATGCCTTCATGCCCCATCACTTCCTATTGATTTCTTATTTCTTCTTTTAATTTATTTCTCTTATTCCTTCTCTCTCTCTCCAATCTACTTTCTCCTCCAGAAATCTCACGTGGCCTCTACCCTAGCAGCCATCTCTTGCTACCACGCACCAGACCCCATGTCGTGCCGCCTTCCGCCTGCACCAGTAGCCACGGTCGCCTGCTCTCCCAACCGAACCATTGCCTTGGACCGCCGGGACCCTCGTCGGACCCGCGCCATGGGATCCTTCTTAGCGTCATACCCACTTTGAATCGTCGTTGCGGCCCGTTTCAATGTCTCCCGTCAATCCATGTACAAAAGAACAACCAGCAGAGGGTCCGGGCTTGTTCGTTAGCTGTGCCCTCCGCATTAGAGGTTCAATCCAAAATTCATCAACGAAAGGGGATTAATTTATTCAAAATAAATTATACAAACACCCTATAGTTAAAATATCCATGCACGAGGTATAAATCACATATACACTATATACGAAAACCCTCTACCTTGATCATGACGTTGCACGTCGTCCAGCCGCGGAAAGTGGCAAGCGCCACGATAGAACGGCCTTGCGGAAGAACGGTATCTATCCCATCGACATCAGAGGAAGAAAGAACATTGTCGTTGGCGATGTTCCCCCACAGCGGTGTCTTCTTCCTTGACATGGAGGAAGAAGAAGAAAAGGCACGTCATCGGTGACTTCGCGTTCTTTGAATCGTAGAGCATTCTTCATCAGGATAAAAATACATTTCTTTCTAATCCTCCAGAGGATCCTCAATGTTCTCTAAAATATTTGCCAACCCATATTAAAAATAGGCTTCCCCTATTAATAAACATGCCATGCCTTTTCAAATTCAAAACACTTAATTAATTAAATTCTTGGCACCATTAAAGAGGGAAAGAGATGGTCTCTTTATTAAAGGGGTTGACACATTAAATTTAAGGGGTGTTAATGGGGGTTGGATAGAGTTAAGGAAGATAAGAGTTTGGGGATCGTGTGGGCCCCACCTCTCATTTATCCACACATGGGTAGTTGGTGGTTATGAGTCTCACCCTTAACTCCCCTTTGTAGGGTATGACTACCATAGATATAAATAAAATTGTGTACCACCAATTTTATTTATTTAATTCTAAATCCCCAATTATTAATTCTCAACCCGCTTAAAACGCAACTGCTGTAATGGTTCCCTTAAGCAATTACTGGAACTACGAGTTCATCGGTGCCCTCGGATTTCAATTCCAAGCATCGGTTCAAAAGATAGAAAAACCCGCATGTACGTTCACTAAACGTACCCGAAAAAAAGTTTGGAAAATTATTATCAGTCACCCTAGACCCACGTCGGTCGAGGTTAGGCTCTACCTAAGTAAAACATGTCCCAAAGAACCCATCGATGCTCTCAAATTTTCAATCTGAGTTACCATTTAGATGTTATGAATTTTACAATAAATTAATTGTCACTTAATTATTTTATTTGCAGCCAAAAACTAACTTTTTCTGGTGGCTCGTGCTGGCCAAAGTTAGTATCTTCTTAAATAAACCATGCCCTCACAAGTTCAACGGTGGTCTTGTATTTTTAATCCGAGCTACCGTTTTTGAGATATAACCATTTGAAAAATAAAATAATTTATTTTATTATTTTATTTACGGTTATGCCATTTTTGGAATTTCTCACAGGAGGCCCGTGCCGACTAAACTTAAGTCACGCCTAGGGTAAACCCTCCATCCTGAGCGCAACGGTGCCCTTGGATTTCTGATCCGAGTAACCGTTTAATAGTTATTCCACTTTTTCAGTAAAACTGTTTACGTGCGTTAATTTAAGCTTAACAAAACTTCAGAAAATTATTCCAGGCACACCGGACCTCTGAATCAAGTACCGTCAGAAACTATGGACTCTAAAAATTCTAAAGAATTTAAGAAAAAAATTTCATTGAAATTTACTGGTCTTTACACACAGAAACACCCTTGTCCCTCACTACTATTTTACAGCCTCTGGATTTCAGAGAGATAAGTTTGAGGCCATGTGACCCACTGGTCTCAGGGAACCTATTAGGTGTCACTAAGGACCAGTACATCACAAAGTGGTATCAAATAAGTGTTCTTTTCTTTCCTTACTATTTGGACAAAATAGATTAGAGATTATGAATGCTTGATTCCTGGTCATAAGTTGTGCTTGGGAATCGTGAACCCATGTTTGGTGTAAAAACAAAGTTTCCTAAAATTATAATTTTTGTTCTATTTTTCCTATTACAGTTGACATTAGTTCATCATTGGGTGATGCACATGATAGGTGGTGTTGCTTATTTTCACTCTATTTATGTATTTTATCTCATCAATATCCTAATGGTATGAAGTAAGGATCACTGTTACATGCATCATTATAGGCACCTAAAATTTACCTATCATGAATATTTCCATGCCATATAGGTGAATTTCACTCCTTTGCATTGGTTGATATTTTTGTGATTTTTGAGTGATGTTGTGATAGATATCTTGTACATGTATAACTTTTGGTTTCGATTGAGTGATTTCATATCTCAATTCATGAGGTGCATGGGCCCACATGGTTTGGGATGAGTAATTTACTGATTCGAGCCATTATGATATAAATAAATTGGATTCATTTTTAGTGATTGGTGTATGGGCACTAATTCAATTGGACAAAATATACATTATAAAGTGAAACATGAATTCAAAAATTAATTGTTTTCTCATCCTTATCCTACCTTTTCAAGTGTATGAAAGGTAAAGGAGTGGAATTGGTAATTAAATGTGAAATGAATTGAAAATTATACTTGAGAACTTACTGATACCTAGTCATCTAAGCGGGTAGTTGGGTAGTATTAATTGGGTAGTGAGTTTTCCTACATTCATCTTCCTCTAGTGATGTTATCTTTCTACTTAATATTATTCTAAGGTGTGTTCTTAGAAATTGTAGCTCAATGCCGCCACGACGTATTTGTATCACGTTCCAAGATAGTGGCGACAACCAGGCTTTAGACATGGTGGCCATTGGGCCACTAGTCTTACCTCCATGTGTTCCACTTGAGGCACTACTTGATGTTCCTAATCTATGTACTGATTACCATGTTCATGATAATTTCATATGTCTAATACAATTCATGAATGTTGCTCCATTCCTGGCACCTACAATGGATTATCTGACTCTTGAGTTCCAAAAGCAGTGTCCTCCTACCTTTTCAGGGGATGGCGGTCCACAAGCTGTTGATTCTTAACAAGAATCCATCCTATCTATCTTTGAGCATATGGAAACACCTCCATATTGATGATTCAAACTTTCTACATACATTCTATGGGATTTTTCCAAGCATTGGTGGGATGTGAATTCCCCAACCGATCATCATTAGGGCATCTTATGGGTTGATTTATATATTTCCTTCTTTTATCAGTTCATTCATCAGACACTAAGATATGACAGAGCAAGAGATTTCATGCATCTCCAGCAGGGTTCTATATCAGTAATGGAAGATTCAGTTCAGTTCACATAGTTAAATTTTTTTCACCACTTCAAGCTAGTGATGAGCTTTCGCGATCTAGAAGCTTTGAGGATGGGGTCCAATACGCCATTTGTACGTAAGTGAATTTCTTTTACCTACATAACTTTTTTAAGATAGTCAAACAAGATTTTATCATTGAGCATAACCTAAAGGATGGAAATAGTATTGGGTATAGAGAATCAACTTTGTGGTAGTCCAATGGTTCTTTCGATGGCAAGACACGTTCTCTCAAGGTTTCTTGTCAGAAAAATGACATACAAAGTGCTTGTTTTGATAACTCTAAAGTGTTTCATCGGTGTGGATGATGAGGGTATTCGATGCCTCAGTATGATAGATACCCACTGTAGTTTCAGGATTGTGGATATTTTTTGGAATCTCCAACATTTCTGTAGGACCCTTTCACCAGCTTCAAGTGGAAAAGGATCTTCACTAGCTCCACCTTTAGGAGTGAGTTCTATTATGTCGTGTCAGGTGGGGAGTTGGAATAGTACTGGTAGATCTGGTCGAGGAAGTGGTCATGGTTGGAATATCCAAACCCCTGATCACCAACAGAACCAACAGAGTAGTTATGATCATGGTAGTCCATGCATTTCATAGGGTCGTGGATCAGGTAAATTGCATGCACTATAGCCAATACCCAGGGATCCGCATGTGGGACCATCTATAGTATGAGGTACTATTCTAGTATCCTCTACTATAATAACTCCTTTATTTAATACATGTGCTTAAAAATCTTTTATCTCTGTATCTATTGTGGAAATCTCAGAGTGGATATCCAGTATTACTATGGTGTAATGACCCTAGAGAAGCTGTTAGGGGTATGAATAGAGCTCATGCACCACTTTAGGGACTATCCCCTTGAAGTAGACAGTTACCCTTTATTATGGAAAATATTTTTTCACAAGATGATGGGATTCGTTGTCATACTCGGATAGATTAGTTGGTTCAGTATCATGATTTTTTAGACTTATATTTCCATGGGGTATCATTTACATCACCATAGCGCATCAATTATCTACATAAGGGTGAGTGGGATGTTCAGGCTGGTAGAGCATAACCAGAGCATCATGGGCTAGGTGGAGTGATTGCCCAGATTGAAAATATCTTCATAGATGATTAGGTTTTATGAAATTTTTATTTTCCCCCAGTATTGGATCATTTTAGGGATGTTTCTTTGATGATTTTTATGGATTACCTTCTAAGAGAGAGGTAGATTTTACTATCGAGCTTGTTCTGGGAGCATCTCCAGTGTCCATTCATCTGTACAAAGTACCTATAGAGAATCAAGAGATCAAGCGAAAGTTAAGGTATTTATAGGCCAAAGGTTTTATATGGCCTAGTACATCCTCTTGGGGTTCGTCCATGCTTTTTTCCAAGAAGGTGGATGGATTCTAAGGTCTATTCATGGATTATAGAAGGTTGAACCATCTTACATTCAAGAACTAATATGAATTGCCTCGAATATATAATCTATTTGACCGGATCTGGGAGAAAATGTATTATCTTAGATCGACCTGAGATTATATTATCATCATGTGCGAGTCGTACCATCATACATACCTCGTATATCTTTTTTGTTGAAGGTATGGTATGTATGAGTACCTTGTTATGTTTTCCGGTCTTATGAATGCGCCTTCATTTTTCATGGATCTGATGAATAGGGTGATCCACACATATTTGGTCTCTATTGAAAGAGTCTTTGTAGACGACATCTTGGTGTATTATCACACTCATAGAGACCATTAAAAACATCTTGATATCATTCAGATTACACTAATAGAGCATTATCTTTACACCAACCTTGCTAAGTGCCACTTCTAGATCGAAAAATTCCACTTCTTGGGTCATATTATCTCATAATTAGGCATATTTATTGACCCAGAAATACTTAGATCCATAGTTTCCTGGGAGAAACAAAAAAACATGTTTGATATATGGAGTTTCTTGGGGTGTGTATGATATTACATGCATTGCATACAAAGACCTTTCCCACCAAGCTTCACCTCTTTCTTTTCTAACAAATATGGGTTTCATGTTCATATTTTCTGAAGCATGTGAAAAATCCTTTCAGGAGCTGAAAGGGAGTCCTGTGTCAGCACCTATTCTAACTCTTCCAAATCCAAGAATAGGTTATACCATCTTCTATGACGCATCCGGAATCAGACTAGGAGAAGTGCTAATGCAGGAAGAAAAAAGTCATTACGTACGGGTCTTAGTAGTGGAGGCCTCATGAGTGGAATTTCCCGAAGAACGGCCTTGAGCTAGTAGAAGTTGTCCACGCCTTACGTCACTAGAGACATTATCTCTTGGGTGAGTGATTTGTGGTGTACACGGACCACAAGAGACTAAAATATATATTTTCATTGTGTGACTTGATCCTCTAATAGAAAATATGGGTCGAGTATCTACAATCCTTTGATTATTAGATTTCCTAAATTCCTAGGAAGGGCAATTTAGTTGAAAATGTGTTGATTTAGAAATCTAAATCACATTCCATACGACAAGCCATTGATGAATGGTAGTTAATGAACCTCTTTTATGAGTTTCACCTAGAGTTTTATAATATTCATAGGTAGTCTTACCTCTCATCCTTAACAGATACCTCTTCCATCCTTGAGAAGCTAAAGAGTATATAGTTTTTAGATCTTGAAGTATTGGTTCTCTGTGAGATTATATCATGAGACAACCCACATCCAGATCGTTCTATAGATAGAGACCACATCCTACATATATGTGGATGTATCTTGGTTTCTATAGATATGAGAGAGGAGTTTATTAAAGATTCACATGCTTCTTAGTGGGTAGTCCATCCATGTATCTCTAAGATGTATCAAGCTGTGTGACGCTAGTATTGGTGTCCTGGGATGAAACTTCAGATAACAGGCTTTATGACTATGTTTTCCACCTTTCAGTAGGTGAAGGAAGAGCACTAGAAAGTTATAGGACTATTACAAGAACTTATTATCCCAAAATGGAAATGTGAAGATGTTATTATGTATTTTTTAGTTGGATTACCTAGGACACCAAGGGGTATCAATGCTCTATGGGTAGTCATTTACTGATGAACAAAATCATCCCAATTCATTCCTATTCAAGACACTTTCTCAGTTGATGATATGGGAAGACTGTATGCATGTGAGACTATACAACTACATAGGGTTCCATGTACTATCATTTCAGATATGGATTCTTATTTCACATCACTCTTCCATAAGGGTTTTCAAAAGGATAAGAGAACATATGTGATTCTAAGAAAAACTTTTCACCCTCTTACTAATGGACAATCATAAGGGAAAATACATGTTTTAGAGAATATGCTTCAAGCATGTGTCCTTGATTTTTGGTGGTTCTTTGGAAAATCATGTCCCTCTCATTGAGTTTTCCTATAATAATAGATTACAGGTACAAATTACGATGGCTCCATTTGAGGCCTTATAGGATAGGCCATGCCATTCATCCTTGTTCTGGCTAGAGGTAGGTGAGGAAGCCCTACTGGGTCCCCATCTCATTCAGGAGACTTCAGGCAAGTTCATATGATCAGAAAGTGTATGACTAATACTCAATCGAGACCAAAATATTATTTCCATCACCATCGACAACCTATTGAGTTTGAGTTTCGGGATTATGTTTTTTTTTTGTATTTCCCAGGATAAGGAAAATATTTTTTGTAAAAGTAGGGAAATCTATCACCTCATTTTGTAGGGCCTTTTGAAATTCTAAATATATTCACGTCGGTATCCTATCTATTTCTATTACCTCATAGGTATCATGTCATGCACGATGTATTCCATGTTTCACAACATCCCTAGTATTATGGTGATCCATCTCATATTTTTGATCCTGAGGAAGTTGAGTTAGATGTAGATGCTACCTTTGAGACGTATCCCATATGCAGCATGGATAAGAGTACGATGGCTCCTTGAAGTCGGTCTAGTATAGGTAATATAGTATCATGACTAAGTAGAGGATAAGACTTGGGAGCGGGAGGCCGATATATGTTCCAAATGGCCTGAATTGTTCTAAGATAGTGTTTCACCACCCATGGAAGGTGAACTCAGGGATGAGTTATTTTAAAGGGGGAAGACTGTAAGAACATGGTTTTTCACTCAGGTATGGATCCTTCAAATTTTGGTCTAAATATTTACTTTGGACATTATATGGATGTCTAATGGGTTAGTAAATGTCTCATGGGTTTCTGGGGAAAGTTCAAAGCCCAAAACTCATCATTTGGAAAAATTTGCCAAGTAGTATTGTTAGTGCATGGATTTCCTAACCATGCGGATGGTTTTTCTCTAGACAGCGCCACCTTGCATGGTTGGAATAAGGTCATACAACCTAACCAAGAAAGTTCCCCTTATACCCAGGTAATAATGAACGGTATGTGCAAGGTTTGGAAAACTGTGTGGACAAACCGTGCACATGCGATTGTTCTGGGTAATTTTACATATTTCCCCTTAATGGTCTAATTTTCCCCCTCCTTCTTTCCTAATCTATGTTTATGCGGTATTTACATCCATATATCTCATTTTGGATCTTTCTGAAAGACAAATCTAGGGAAAAATATATCTCCTTCATCTAGGATCCATTCGAGCTTTCCATCATCACGTTGGATGCCCAGGGGTAAGTACATGAGTCCGTTTAAGCTTTTCTACTTCTCTTTTTCTCTTGACCTAATTATCGGGGTATCATGGTTTTTCTACTTTTCTTATATCTACACTAATATGATCCAAAGAATGGTCCAATACCATATGAGGATAGTCGTACAAGCCTAAGGTGGGTGGTATATAACTTATCCCTCGAGTTTGTTGATTTTGGAAGTGTCATGTGAGGCCTTCCAATTTCATCATGTGTCGTTTATAGAATTTATATTCCATGCTTATAATCATTAGAATCATATGGTTATGCTATTTCCAAATATGTGATTAGTTTTTAGTGGTTTCACAAAAAATTTCATCCCTTCCACGTTGAAGGTTACGCTATAGTTTAGTTTTTAGTATTTGAAACGTTTGCACCACCATTCAGGTGTTCCTTAGCTTTACCATTCAAAGGGTAAGCTTTTCTATATTAAATAGATTGATTTATATTTGGAATTATATAATGTAAAGTACCATGTATGCTCACCAATTAACCTGCTTAAGGTAAGGGCTTCAATTTGAAAATGAAATGTGAATTGTGAATTGGAATGTATACTAAGTATATCACTAGGACATAAAGTTAAATAAATAGTGGGTTTCATATTCGTAGCACCCCTTACCGCATTAATGGAAGTTACAGGAATGAACATTTTATATGGAATATTTTTTTAATGAATTAAATCAATGGTTTCATGCTACTTGGACTTATCACACTAATGAAAGGAATGTCTGGATCCACATGAATTGTTTAAAAGGTTTCATGCAACTTGACCTTATCACACTATTAAAAGGAATGGCTTGAAACAAATAAAATGTTACATGACTTCATAATCAAATAGTAATGGCCTAACTCGAGCTCACCTTGGATTCTCATCGGATAATTCCATGAGCACTTGGTAACCCCATTCTGATTTAAGGATACAACATTATTTGGTTGAGACCGACCAAGATCCCAATCCTTGTCTATTCATTGGATGCCTGGTATGACATTGTAGAATCCCTTTAATATTATTACAAGATTACTTGGATACACTCCTTGGATATAGAATTGATAAGTAAGTTCCATGGTTAAAGCCCATTAGGCCGAGTCATTACATAGCCCCATTTTACCTTGGATGAATTCTTTGGACTTAGTAGGCATGTCATTGTGGAATGCCTTGGACTATTCTACATGGATTACACCCTTACCACATACTAGGCTATTTTTATTACTTATTTAGAGACCCTTGAGGGAAATGTCACCTTAATTATTAACTTGCGACTTCAGTATTAAATTTTAATACAGGTTTCTTTGTTACAACTTGGAACATTTTCAATTTATAACATGTGACTTATTTATTCCACCATTTACCCTTGTTTATACTCATCCATTGTAATACACTATTTTAATGAGGGGATAGTCTCCCCACAGACACACAATAGGCCCTTACTTCAAGTCAGCAACCGTAGGCATGTGGGGAGACGCACTTGAGGCCATGTGGTCTACCAGGCTCAGGGCACCGATTAGGTGAAACCTTTGACTTGGACACCACAAACCCTATTAAGCCATTATTATAAAAGTAATAAGAGATTAAATAAGAAGAGAAAAAAAGAATACTATGAGAATTGATCAAGGCTAACACTTCAAAAACACATATATATATTCTATGTATCATGAATCGAAGTGTCAAATTAGATTTTGATAAAGAGAAATACATTGGTTGAATTTATAATCAATATCTCAATGAAATGTAAAGTAGATATATGTTTAATTCTGATGATGGGGGAAAATCAATGGTTTAAGAATCTATAAAATGAGTGAGATATAGCTAGGATTTTCTTTAATTTTTTTATGTTCTCCCTACCATTGATTATGGTGATAAATAAACATTAAATAGTAGGAAAAATGATATTGAGATGTTTCTTGTAAGGATGAGTCCTTTATACCTGATGATTATTTAGCTGAAAATAAGTATAAATAAATAACTACTATTGTACTTGTCAGTATAACTATCTTATACAAGTAATTGATCAATAATTTTAAAATACATCCCAATATTATCATTTATAAAGTAGTCTATATTCAATGAATAATATCAATTGGATAATGGATAGATAAAACTAAGTATAATTCTAGATGTATTGAGGTAGTGGTGATCTATTGTAGCACTCAAAGTTGGGTACTCAAATGTTACATGGAATTTGGAATGAACTTTAAGATATTTGAGAACATCCTAAAAATTTCCAAATAAATTTAAGTCAAAATGTGAAATATATGAAGCTGTAGATAAGATTAAGAAGTCTATATCTGGATGATTTGATTTGAGATATCTAGATGTTTCCCATGTCATAAATTTTTAAAATTTACCCATGTTTTGGAAATGATGTATAAAAGGTGTAACACATTGTGTCTATATCAACATTCAAATTTCAATATTTAGTTTTCATTTTTATTTAAATGATTGGATATGTTTTGAACTGGGGTTAGAAATCAAATTTTAAGAGATTGGATAGCTCAAAAAGGTGTTCGTTGGATGTGGAATAGAGATTGGAAGATAAGTCAGATGGTTGGGGATGTTCCGAGAGAAGACTAGAGTTATGTACTATATGGTGATTATATCCTATAGATATACTCCATACACTGTCTCATTGATGGCCAATCTCACTACGAGGGCTTACTAACTAGTGGGTGGGGTTATTGAAGGATCAAAATAACCATTTTCATCTTCAAATTCTAAGTGAACGAAGACCCTCTCCTCTATTTTTCGTCACATGGTAGGATTTCTCCTCCCCATTTGTTCCACTCTTCAAATTCATTTAAGGGTGGTGTTCTAAGGGTATTTTAACATAGATATGAGTTATTTCCCCACCTTTTACTCAATTTTTATCCTCTACTTATTTTTTAAATTTTTCACTTCTTTGGCCGTGGATTTTTGTTAGAGATTCCACAAAAGCATGATGGAATCATCAAATTCTCAAGGCCATATAATGTATCCTAGCATGAGGGTATCCTAAGACACCAACTGCACTAAATTTCTCATCCATTAGACCAAGTATGTCACTATTATATTATTTTAGTTTTTCTCACAATTTTAAATATAATTGTTTATTATTTTGGTGCAGAAGTATGGGGTTTTGGTTCATCATTGGAGTAAGGGCGTGTTGTGTGTGGTTAGAACCCCATGGATTGTGGTTTTGATAATTCATGTTGAGTTACCCATCATTATTCTATGTTGAAATTGAATTACTTAATTAATTATAATTTTTTTAATTAATTGATTTATATAATTTGGATTTATTTAGGGGCTCGAGTTATGGAGGTGATCCTGGTTGATCATTGGTGAGGTTGAATGATCTTGGATAAGGCTCAATGGGACTTGGAAGTGATATTATCCCTTGATGAATTTTATCATAAATCTTTTAGAAAATATAGGTGGTGCCTTTAATTTAACACATTGAATTTCCTTATTTTTTGAGTGCCTGTAGGGTGTGGTCATGCTAGCCTTACCATGCATCTAGCCAATTCAAATTAAATAAATTATGTGAATAAATACTTAATCATATTTCATTGGGTTAAATAGATAAAATGGTTGAATTTATTTTTGTGAAATAGAATTTTACAACCATTGATAATTTGAGATGGATTTTCCCTTTTTAATTGAATTATACAAAATATAATAGTAAACGTTAATTATAAAGTGTAGGTTTGAAAAATGTCTTAGTATTAAATAATTGTATGTATGAAAGGTTCATTTGGTTTTCGGGTTTGAAATAGTTTGTATATTCTACATTAATGTAATCGAATGTGGATTTTTTGTTCTTGTGCTAGCTAAACCTAGGGTGAACACGACCCTTAGGTGGAAACTTGGTATTAATGTTTAATCCTCGGGTGAACACATCCCATGGTTGGATTCTTGGTATTGATTTTTAAACATGGGGCGAATATAGTCCCAGTTAGATTCTTATTATAGTTAATCTGGGGTGACCATGGCCCCTAGGTGGTTTATTATGATCATTAAACACACGGTTAACATGACCTCCTAGGTAGACACATGTGATTTTCAATATTGGGGTGAACACAACCACCAGGTGGACGATGGGGCTTTCATGATGGGTATATTAACCTAGGTTCCACTTGTTTAGACCAGGGATGGATATGTTACCCTTGTTTATGAGATAGTTGGAAGTGTCTTCCTGAAACACTCAGAGACACCCTGAAACTGAAGAAAATTGGTATATACCATTTAAGGGTTGAACATAGTCCCTAGGTTTTGTTTATGTGTATGTTTTAGTTTTTAAATACTTTAATTGGATGTTTTATAACTACTTACTTGGAACACATAAAAAAGAACTTATTTCTATACTGGTTATATTTAGGGATGTCATTGGTGGCGGCCTACTGATTTGAGCTCACAACCTGCATGGAATGCTACTGAACATTTGTGCCCAAGGATACATTCAAATTTTTATAGGAAAAGGTTAGTCCAAGGTCCATGGATTAAATATTATACATTAATCTAGTTATTTTGGATGGTGTCAAGAGCATGGGGTGTGATGTGGCTCTAATCTACTAAGGATCTGGTGTATTTTATTCTTTATTTCTATTCTATATCTACAATCGTCCTAATAGGTTGTAGGTTTTATTAAATATGTTAGTATTTTATTTTTTATCATGTACAATTTATTTTTTCTTTCTACACACTCTAATGTATATGAGGTTTATTTATTTCATCTATGATTGTGAACTCTGATACATAGGGTATAGCCTTCCCATGATACCTCCTTATAACCATGCTACAAGTTGGGAACCTCTAGTGTTTGGAGAGGTAAGCCTAAGGTACAGTGGAAACCACCGGTTTGGGAACCAATCTATGGCCTGGGGTAGCAGGGTAAGGACCCAAAATTCTCATACATAGATATTAAATATTTTTTGATGAATATCCATTACATTAAAAAACCACGTGCATGAGTATCATAATGTATGGTGCCTTTAAAAACATAGACACATAAACAACTAGTATACTAGTGAGCAATGACATCTCTCAAAATATTCGTCATAACTTTAACCATTCTTATATATATCATATATAATAACTTTAATAATAACCTAGGTAAATCAAAACATAATTAAGGATAAGCTCATATTCTTAGTAAGGTTAAACAGGAGAGATATCAAAATATCATGAGAATAATGGTATGAGAACATGAGAATAACATTTTGAATTCATACCCTAAATATTATAGATAATAAAATTGAGTTGTGGAATAAATCATCGTAGTTCATAATCCAAGAAACATAATATAATCAGACAACATGAACCATGAGAGTATTACATTGGAATGAAATTTCGGCATAGACTTAAGTGTAGAAAATCATTTCCATAGTAGTTTGGGATCATTTCCAAGTATATCATTTTGGAATGGGTTCACTCCCTAAGACATAACACTATTCAAGGTTCACTCTAAATATTATCATAGTGTAAAATGACCCTTACTGAATTGGGATCACTCTCTATTCTAGTCTTGTTTATCTCATGAGATATCAATATTTACCCAATGCATTTTAGGGAGATATAGATCCCACCCATCTTCTGTTATAATGTAAACAACATCCATGGTTATAACATAACCATTTTACTTAGTTATAATATAACCACCATCACATAATGAAAATCATACATAAACATACCACAAAATCAAAAAAAAATCATCATATAAAAACCCAAGAAATGAAACTAATTTCATAAAAATTTCACCATAAAATAACTTATAGAAAATTAACATGTTTTATAATCATTTCATCATTTCATAAAAGTATAACTCATGGAGAAAAATGTGGGTTTCATAAGAAAGTTTTCACGGTATAAAAATTGGAAGAGAAATGGTTTTTCTAAATGTGTTTTCATCATAAAAATAATCCATCCATAGAATGAATAAGTATAGTGTCCTTATATTTTATCCCCAGTAAAGAATAAGTAACATGAAAGGATGTCATCTTAAATGGGAAATGATTTTGAAAGTTCACTTGGAACATTTCTAGAGGAAAATAACTTTTCCATGAAAATCAATTTTTTTTTAAAAAAATCATAATTTTTTTTAAATCATTCTAATTGAAAATAACCATTTAAACTTATAAAGAAAACTTTAAAAATATTTATTAAAATAAAAGAGGAAAATATCCTTTCTTATTTAAAAACTTTTTTTGAAACATAAATTATTTTTAGAATCATTATTTTCTAAAAGAAAAATGGATAGTTATAATGGAATATTAAAATAAAGTAATGGTCAGGATGATGGATAATTATTTTTATATTGTACATGTTAAAAAAATATTCCTTTCATGTTTTCAATGAAATCCAAATGGGTGTTGTTTAGAGAATGACATTAATATTCCATTCAAAAAATATTAATAATTAAATCATGGGAAAAAATTAATTTAATGAAGCATTTTATGAATTATAAAAACATTTTTAGAAATCATTTTTTTGGAAGAAAAATGGTTTTCTACCAAAGAGAGAAATAACGGAGTTTTTTATTAAAAAAGTTCTTGTAACCTCTTGAGTTCATAATGAATGGAAAATGAAGTGCATACATATATTATCATGATATTAACCCATAATAACAAAATTCTTGAGTTTCATGAGAGATATATCATAATATTTCATCATTGGAAGCATACTAATAAACAATCATGATAAATTATAAGATTATAACATAAAATACGTACCTCTTTGGTAACATTGAGTCATAATACTCATAAAATAATAACATTAAATGGAACATAAAATATTTTGAATAGAATTAGATTAATGATATAACATTTCAAAGGTGTTATAATTTGTGTCTTATGACCAACCGATTGTACTTTAATTTCATGTATATTAGATATATAGAGTGTTGATTAAATATATTATTACATATTATTATTTATTTTTTGTGGATTTAATGTAATATTTTACTAGAGTATTTTTTTCATTGATAAGGTCATAAAAGATTTGTACTATGATGATAAACATAATGTTCTATGAAAATATTCCTAATATAGTTTTGTTTTTTTGGATAATGTACTATGATGGGAAACATAATATTTAAACTATCAGGTTTGATTACTCATAAGTGGATGAGGGTTCTTCTCATGAATTCTGCACTTGTTAATCTATAACATGGAAGATTATGAGAACAAACCCAACCATAAGAATTATTCAGGTCTTGGTGTCATCGAATATTCATATCTCTGATTATTTTTTATAGTCCTTATACTTTAATATTATTTTTGATTTATATCATGACTCACGCACTTATATATACTATCAAAAAATGACATGCCCAATGTCGGCGGGATGTAGGGTATGTTGGATGTTTCATGATTGAAAAGTCATTAATGGATAAGTAGATAAAGGATTTGTTAGTACTATATTTCTGGGATTTTATATCTACACCCTTTGATTAAAATATAATTGTCACCTAAATTCCATGTCCATAGTGTATCAACTTGTTTATTTCAAATAATCAATGAAAGACATGTTCAGAAAATAGGTTTATGACATCATTGTGAAACCTACTTGGTGAGATATTGTGAAAAGGTATTATATTTCACAGTTGTCATTCGTATATGGTCTTGATCATTGTAACATTACGTTCTTTCTCTTGGGTGCCTTGACCCTTTTATACACTATAATCTTGGATTTTATGCAGGCCTTCCTAATGCCAACAAGAAATAATCCTAGAAGGTCACACACCAAGTGTTTCCTTTATTCTCAATTAAATTCTATTTTAATTCAATTAATGGTATATATATTATTCTCATGACCGTGATATACTTTTATTAAAGATATATTTATCATAAAAATAAAAAAAATATTTATTCACTTCATTTTGAATAAAAATATATTTATTAATTTTATTGAATATTTAATAAATATTTATCTACTGATATGTGAATTAAATATTTATTTGTGAATAAAATATTTATTATGGTATTAAATAAATACTAAGGTGTTTGAATGGACCAAGACCATGTCTGCTGATTAAATAATTATATACACACTGTTAAATATTATTTATCAACTTGTGAAAGTTGTCACAACAAAAAATAATATTATTATTATTATGTGTGGTAGTTTTTATTAAATGTTTTAAATTTTATTTAATGGTTGACAAGAAATTAAATAATATTTTAACCTAAATATTAACACTATAAATTGATATTTATGTCTGTTGCGTATATAATCTAAGAATTGACAATAGATAATTGTTGTGAATATCAAATTATCTCTCAACTGCCCCTATCTCCCTATAAATGGTGATAAATGTAAGATAAATTTATTCAAGACCAAAGAACAAGTGATCAAAAATGAACAATGCAAGAAATTTGATTCTCCGCACTTGAACCGAGATATCAAGTTGTGTTTTTTATAGATTATTAGAGGATATGCGGATCACCGCTTGAGGTATTCTACCATTAGATCCACACATTGAATTGAATGCAAATAAAATGGTATTTTTGGATGATAAATATTCTACAATGAAGAATTTTCCTAAGCCCAATCATTTATTTATTCGGATATTAAATAAATTAATTATAAATTTAACATGCAAGATTAACACTCATGGTTTTATGAAATGATTATTAAATGAAATTTTAATATATCTCCCCCCATATAATGATTCTACTGTATCCATAATTAATAAGTGGTACTAGATCAGTCACATTTAAATTTATAAATATCTATTTTATTATTGATCTATGCGTATTTATGGTTAGATTTTCAATTGATGTTATTTTTTCCTTAATCTAATTTTAATTAACATGCTTCAATATATTAATATGGTTCATTGAAGGGTTTTCATTTTCTTAATGGTATAATAACAAATGAATAATGGTCGGAGATTCTTTTGGGAAGTGTAGTAAAATAGGGTTAAATGGAGTGTACTCAGAAGTACATGTTGTGTACCCTAATACACTGCATCTAGATTCGCTAAGGGATACACATCACACTACATGGTAATTAAGAATGGTACATGCCATGTGTTGATTGTCCATGGTTCTATATGAGTTTTCATATTACATGGAGTGTATCGGTGTACACATCGTGTAGTCAACATGGGTCAGTGGTGTAAATCATGTAATCTTCATGATCATTATACATGATCAAAACTCTGTGAGATTTAAAAAAGGATCATTTATGATATAAATTATCTATATGTGGTGTACACAGTGTGTATTTCATCATTTCCCTTGTCTAAAGAACACGTTGAGTGACTAAGTGTGAAAAATTAACACACAACCTAAGGAAATTAGCATCATGTTGTCTGCCGAGACACATACCGAAGACCCAAATGATCATCCCAGACACACATAAAGAAGAGAACATGGTGTTTAGATGGTCTTTACACATCGTGTAGTCCAACCAAGGTACACGCCATAATCTCAGGTGTGTAACCTAGATACAGAGAAATTGAGATACATGGAATGTAGTTGGATATACATGACATGTAGTTTCCTATTAATTGAATGAATTGAAAGTTAATTTAAATTTGAAAATTATATAATTAAAAGATTATTTATTCATTGGAAAATCATTGTGTGTTTGAAAATTTAATAATGGTTTTAAAGAATTTTATATTCTTAATTAATTTATTGTAATAAATATGTCAGTATTAGTTCTTACATTTATTTTCCATGAAGTACATATGTGATTGGTATCTCCACTTATGTTCATATGATCATTAAAATGAAATTAAATTAATTAATTAATTCAATAATGTTCATCATAATAATAAATAATAAATAAATAAATGAATGTAATCAAATTATTCTTTTCATATTCATTGAATGTATGACCATTCACAAGATTGACCAAGATATGTGTATGTTTTGTATACTTTAATTTAATCTATTTATTAGGTTTTGAATTATTGAATATTAAAATAAATGATGGCAAGTGGTTTATCCCTCCATCGATTATTATATTGGATCTTTGTGTTCAATAACATTTATATAATCACCTTTTAACCAATGAATAGGTTCCCCTCACCTATTTTTCAGTAATAAAGACTTGTAATTAATAGATTATCCCAAGAATCATAGAGGCGGTAAAATAGAAAACCATTATTATATCATCTTAGCTGATATATAGGTGTATAGGTGGCATAGTGTAACTCATTCCAAGAATGATAATAAGATTTATTTCCCCCAGGTCAGAGGTTGATTTAATGTTCGCTCATTAAATTAACCATTAGATAAATATCATGAATGGGTCATTTAATAATTTTTTAATATCAATGAAATTATTAACTTTATTGATGCAAGGTCACGATCAAATAAATTAATTAATTAATGTAATGATACAAAAATTAAATAAATTAATTGTGTGAAAATGTTTTATCCAATATGATTAATTAATTATGTAACATCTAATTAATATCAACAAGACATATAATGGATAAAAAAAGATAAAATTTATTAATAATAAATTAAAAAACCCCTCAATTAAAATTAATTCATACTTGTCCTTCTATTAATTTATATCGCACGAAACTCAATAGAACTAAGGGTTTGACTAACCATTGTTGGGGCACTTACTTTTATAAAGGGATTTCTTATGTGGGTTTTGGATTGACATAATCATTTTACATGTAGATGAGTATCCCTTTCTAGATTTGGTGTAATTTAGAGACATTTTATAATGCTTTCCAAGTTAGGAATTGAGGATAGGAGAGTCCACTCAATGGATTGAGGATCTACAAGCCCATTGTTAGAAAAGACCTACTAACCTAACTATCTTCAAGTATATTGACCAAGCTTTGTTGGGGTTATACAAAGGGGAAAATGGATCATTTAAAATTGGATTTTAGAGAAACTATACACTACGAGTTCAATGGTGAGGACTATTGAAACATGATAAAATAGTGGTATATTAAATAAAATAAATTAATAAATTATAACTTAACCAATTTTTAATCATGAAATGTACTAATAATCATCACTTTTAATTGTTGAATAAAACGTAAATATCATCATCTACAATATACCTAAGATCAACATTGGATAAAGATAACCTCATAACTTACAATAACTTCTAGGAATGGTACAAACACTTTTAGATTGTGCTACACCATGAATGTAAATCTTATGTGCTATAATCCTCGTTTCCCGATCTTCTCACTAAGGAGGTGAGTGATGAATAGTTCCTAGTCTATGAGAAATATATGAATGACATGGTCTACGTTCAATTTGTGATACTTTTATATATTTCTAGTGAACTCATGAAGTCTCACAAAAACATGGATCTGTATATCATACTTGATCACCTATATGGACTTTTCCAGGATAGAGATAGATAGGAATAGTTTGAGATTTCCAAGGCACTCTTTTAGAGAAATATTTGATAGGTTACACATAAAGGCCCTAATATAGTAAAGATAATTGGATACATTTAGTGCTAAGATGTTCTAGGGTTTAAACTCCCCAAATAATTGTCCACTAGTCTCATTTTGGAATCACTCCCTCAGATATTATTCTACTTTTTTTTAATTTTAATATGATAAACATTGATAAGTCTCTTTTCAGATCTTCTTACTATTATTTTAAAAGTATATAAGGATATGAAGCTTAAAACACCTTATATCATTATAGTGATCAAACTAAAATGGAAATTGAATATATTTAATAAAAAAGCTTCTTTACAGCCTTCCAACTAGAGGAAGATCAAAGGGAATGAAATGGAACATGATGTTCCCAGTTACTCGTTTGGAAATAAGGGATATAAGAAGAAAAAATTTCCCAAACAAATAATAAAGGTATGCCTCAAGTGTGTTTGTTATCGAGTGTATTTCATCTACTTATAAAAATTGGTTATTAGATACAGTTTGGGGTGTTGAAATATGTATTCAAATATAGGAACCAAATAGATTCATAAAATTGACTGAGGGGAGGTAGATCTTCGAGAACCCAATAGAGACAAATGTTATATTGTAGCTATTAGGGACTAGCACCTCACTTTTCTGACATGATGATGATGAAATAATTTTCAATTTTTTTAATAAATGTATCTTATTTTATAAAGATATAATTTTTTTAGTAAGGTATGTTTCAATAATGGTCTTTATATGTTGGATTACAGGAACTATGTAATAGAAATTGATAATGAAGTTACTTAACATGACCTATACGACGCCTAATAATAGCATCATCGAAAAGGTCATGTAAATGAAAATCGCTTGAATAAATTACATGAATATGGATATTTAGATTATTTTTAACTAAAAAAACTTTGTGTATTCCATGCATGTTTATAAAGAAAATGACCAAAGCCCTATTTAGTGGAAAGTATGAGAGGGAAAAAGATATTCTTCAATTAGTTCATATCAATGTGGGTAGACTATTTCTTATTGAAAAATTAGGGGGGTAATCATAAATTATAACATTTAATATCGATTTTAATAGATATGTATATGTATAATAAATGAGGCATAATTCAGATTATTCTGATAAATCCATGGAATACAGTAATGAAGTTGAGAACCATCTTGGTAAAAAGATTAACAAACTCCACTCAGACCATGGTGTAGAATATCTTAATCAAAAATCCATTGATTACTTACTGGATTTTAGGATCATATCCCAAATCACTCTTACTTACATGCCAAAGTGGAATGGCATAAGAAAAAGGTGGAACGTCACCTTTTTATACCTTGTTAGATCAATAATGAGTCATGTGAGTCTTCCATCATCCTTTCAAGGATACAACTTTATATACAGAAGAACATATACTAATCTAAGTACCAACTAAATAGATAAATGAAATTACATACGAATTTTGGAGTGGAATGAAAACTATGATATTGAATGTACATGGGTGTGTAAGTGAATTTTTTGTCAAGGCCTCTTCAAGTAACAAAATTTTACCCTGAGGATCAAACATTATCTTTATAGGATACCCTGAGGAAATTATGTGATATTACCTATATTTTTCCTTATAAAAATGTTTATAGTGGAAAGACCTTCCATATTCCTTGAGAGGGATCACACCTCTAAAATATATAGTAGGAGCGAGATACATTTTGATGAATTTGAAGATCAAGGAAAATAATATTTGGCATAGGAATAGATTCAAAAAAGCCCCATGGTGGAATAAACTATTCTAGATACACAAGTACTATATAGGACTAGAATAGAGTTTATAGAAATGGATTCAATGTACCAAAAAACAATTATGAAATGGATTCAATGTACCAATTTTGAAATGGATTCCAAAAAGCCCCATGGAGGAAGAAACTATTAGTTGATAATAATCATCCTATAACCTAAAAGGAAGTTGTAAGAGGATTAGATATTTCCATTTTTCAAAGAAACTTTAATTATGAAATGGATTCAACGTACCAAAACCAATTATGAATTTGGGTAGACCCTCTATTAGATGTAAGTCTCATTGGTTGCAAATGGGTATTCGAGAAGAAAATATTCATGGAAGAAAAATTCAAAACCTATATAGAAAGAATGGTTTCAAAATGGTTTAAACACTATCAATGAATTAACTATGTTGAAAATTTTTAACTAGTTTCAATAATGAAATCCATCAAAATTTTACTTTCCATTACAGCTTTCTAAGTTTATCATATTTTTAAAATGGATGTCAACACAGATTTCTTTAATAGGAACCTTAGCTAAGACGTCTAAATGACACAACCCAAATGGTTTGTGAATCCAAATGATGAAAAAAAGGTTTGAAAGTTTCGAAGAACCGTTTATAGATTAAAAAAAGAATCAAAGTCATGGAACATTCATTTTGATGAGGCTATAATGAAATTTTGTGTCATAATGAACGAATGTGAGTCATGTTTCTATAATTGATTTCTTGAGAGTTCATTGATTTTCATGATAGTTTCTTTCAGTGACATATTATTCATTGGAAATAATATATCAGTCATGCAGTCTATTAAGGAATGTTTGAATAAATACTTTTAATAATGTACTTGGGTGAGGTAGGGTATATTCTTGGGATAACGATCCATCATGATATATACAAGAGTTTTTTTGGCCTATGTAAAATTACATACATTGACAAGATACTGAATTGATATATTATTGAACAATACAAGAGGGGACTGATTCTATAATCACATGGAATTCGTCTTTCTAGAAAAATGTTTCCTTAGAACATGTGAGGAAAGAAACAAAATGGAAAGGATTCCATACATGTCACTGATAGGTTCAGTCATGTATGTTATTTAATGTACTGGGTGAAATGTTTTTTTGCACTGAGTGTATTATGAAGATATCAAGATGATCCAGGTGACCGGCATTGGATAGAATTCAATGATATCCTTATGTATCTTAGACAAAATACAAATTTATTCTTAGTCTATACAGGATATAATGAAATAGTCATCATAGGATATGCATATGGTAGTTTCCAAAGTGATCAAGATGACATGAAGTCACAAACGAGAAAAATATTCACTATTAATAGAGGTTTCGTTAGTAGTAAGTGATCAAAGAAGGGTTTTTTTCAGATTCTATAGCAGATTTTGTGTATATTTTATCTTCTGAGGTAGCAAATGAAGAATTATAAAAGCACAACTTCATCCTAATGCGGTACCTAGTAATAAAGATCTTATCAAAAAATTTTGTTATAATAATGTAGTGGTGTCTCTCAAAAAAGTTCCAAGATCACATCAGTGGATGAAGCACACACATTGAAAGTATCATATCTTGAGGTATTTTACTCAGATAGTTATGGTTAAAGTGAACAGTATTTCCCTAGAAGACAATATAGTAGAACACTTGACTAAATCCATAACTGAGTAGAAACATGATTATTACGTGAGGTCTAGCAGACTAAAAGTCATAGGTAGTTGGCTCTATTCCAAGTGGGATTT
Organism: Viscum album; assembly: GCA_963277665.1. Taxonomy (NCBI): domain Eukaryota; kingdom Viridiplantae; phylum Streptophyta; class Magnoliopsida; order Santalales; family Viscaceae; genus Viscum; species Viscum album. The sequence goes on from OY728150.1 coordinate 1,610,374,687, forward strand.
GGTTAGTTTTAGTGTCTTAGGACCAACTAATTAATATAATATTGTCCTATATTATTTTTCAAATTAACAAGGTCATATAAGTTCATGGTTATGATGGGAACCATGAAGTTCTATGACAATATTCTTAATATATTTATCTGGTTAGATAACATACTATTATGGGATATATTGAATTTAGACCGTCAAGTGTGAGTACTCATAATCGGATGAGGATTTTCCCATTAATTTCTCACTTTGTAGTCTCTAATATGGTAGATTATAAGAAGAGGACCACAAAAAACAATTCCACATGTTTTTATGTCATCAGATATTCCTATCTACAAGCATGTGTAATGGTTTTTAAACATTAATATTATAATTGATGCATATCATGACTTATACTCTTAGATTAACTAACATGAATTGTCACTCCATATGTTATAGGGAAGTAGGGTACATTTGACGATTCATAATTAAGACATCATTAATGGATAAATCATGGAGTTATTTACCCCTTCTATATTTATATGATTTGATATCTTGACCCTTTTATTATAAGATAGCCATTGCCTAAATTTCTTGTCTATAGTGTATTAGTGTGTTTTTTTCAGAGAGTAAAAGAATGATGTATCATGGAAATATTTTAATAAAAACATCGTGTAACATACTTGATGATATATTATTACAAAGGGATTATAATACAAAGTGAATATTTTAATGTGGTTGTCGTCATTGAAAAATATTTTTCTTTCTCTTGGGTTCCATAGCACATTATTAGATTATAATCTTTTAATTTATTCATGCCCACCTAAGGCAAACAATAAAAAATCCTATAGGGTCACACACTAAATGTTTCCATTGATCTCGATTAAATTCTATTTAAATTTGAATAATGGAATAAATATTATTTTTAAGACCAATGAATATTTTTATTCTATTATATTGATCGCATGAATTAAATAAATATTTATTTGATTAAATGTGAATAAAAATATATTTGTTTATTTTATTGAATATTTAATAAAAAAAATTCACAAGTATGTGAATTGAATAATAATTTTTGAATAAAATATTTATTTAGGTATTCAATAAATACCAAGGATTTCATACGATAAAAGACTACTTTCGATGATAAGATAATTATATATATGATAGATAATATTATTTAAAAATTTTCTCAAGTTGGCACACAACAAAATATCATTATTATTATTATGTGGAATATATTTTATTAAAGGATTCAAATTTTATTTAATGACCATATTCAATTAAATAAATTTTTAATCTAAAAATTAACTCTATAAATAGACGGTTATGTCTATTGTGTATATCATCCAAAAATTTAGAATAAAGAGTTATTGTACATAGAGAATTATCTCTTGACACCTACTTCTCTCTTCCTCTCAGGAATAAGAAACTGAAGAGATAATTTTGCAGGAATGAATAATGAGTGATCAAGAACGAATAATTCATTTCATTTCATTCTCTACGCTATTAACAAGAGATTTAGTGGGGTTGTTAAGAAATTATTGGAGCATGTGTGGATCAATTCTAAAGGCATTATATCCTTGTATCATCACAGTTCACTAAATGAAATTGGAAAGGAGATTTTTGAATGATCAATATTAATCAATGAAGAAAATTCCTAATCCTAATTATTTATTTTGTTAGATATTAAATAAATTAGTTATAAATTTGACTTGAAAGATCCTTACTCTTGATTGCTGTTAACAAGTACTAAAATAATTATTAATATATATCCCACCATCACACACTTCCAACTCACCTAGAACAAAAAAAATTGTTATTATATACACCCCATAGAAGAAGATATTTTTATAACATAACATAGGTCCCCAAGAAAGAAATTTGAGACAAAAATCCCTTGATTATTTGGTAACATTTGAACAGTTTACCCCATGAATGATATATCCTAAAATGGATATGAAAGTACTCATAATATCAAGGATAATAATCATAAAATACATTTATTTATAGTATATACACCATATAGAAGACGCATGTGATGAATATGGCTTGTGTCTCAATGAAATTAAAAGTTAGACAGAAATCCATTACCACTTTAGAAATATTTTGAATTATTATCCACATTTAAAATAAAGATTAAATATCATTAAAACAAGTAGAATAATTATATTACATTTCATAGGTGTTTTATATACACCACATAAACGAATCAAATCATGATTATGGAATATGTCACTTATAAATTAATGAGAGACTAAAAATCACTTGGCTTAAGTCTTAAAATATTTCATACAATTTCAAACCTCCTTTATAATAAAATTATTTTTATTTTTAATATATTAAATAAACATACTTATATATCTCAGAAAATATATGATTCTTTTATTAATAATTCCTTATTAGAATCATCTTTTAGATAATAATAACTTTGTTTTTCATGTATGTTTTGATTTGTAATTTTCAATCATCTTATTTTGATTATTGTTCTGCCATGTCCATAATTTTAACCATGATATAAATATCATATTTATTCATTATATATGAATTTATAGTAATCCATAAAATTAAAATATAAGAAATGAAATACATTGTTCATGGAGATTGTAGGTCATACATACGCCAGAATTATGTTTCCATTTTCTCAAACGATTGAAAGAAATAAAGGTCAACAATATATTAAATTTCTGGATTATTTTTTACTTCATATATATATATATCACATATCTTAATTAAACTCATACTTTTTTTCTTAATTTTAATGTGGGAACAAATCACATCATTTCATGAGACGGTATTCCACCGTACATACGAACAATATTATCTTATTCCCACAAAATGGAATGTAAGAAGTAAAATGTGATACAATGATTCTAGAAGAATAATAATATAAAAAATATCATATATAAACAATAATATAATTAGTATATATATCCATGATAGGTGGTTATGGAAAATTAATAGCATAGTTTCACGAGGCGGTATTCTACCATGCACATGAATGATGATTTCGTAAACTATTTGATGCAATAGGGGAATGATTTATGTTATTACATTATCATAATAACATCTCAATATATTTAATATAATGAGGTTATTATATCATCATGGTTTAAAAATAATTGAAGGATATCGAGTAATAAATAAATTAAAACGCTCGGTTAGGGATGTTACCACTTCTTCGAAAAATAACTTTTGGTATGCATTAAAATGATTTTTATTATAGTTTTTTTTGGAAAAATACGGATTATAGGATTATATGAGGTACTAAATTATTTTATTTGGGTATTACATGTCCTAAACCATGCATTTTGGAAGTGTGAATATGATTGAAGATGGGGTGGCCTTTTATTGGTGAGATGACTGTCACAATTGTAGTTTTTAAAACAAAAAGGTTTAAACGCAATTTTTTACATTCTAAAAGGATCCAAAATGATCCATAATAGAACCTCTAAGATATTATATCTTAATATGGCCATAAAAAGTTTTCTTGACATGTTTTTGGGGACTTTAAACCTTTATCGTTTTAGTTTAAACACTGGTAAACACATTTTTCCCTCAAGTGCGGTAAATAATTTTTACTTATTCTACTATACATAATAGACCAAAATTAATTTCAATTTATTATAAAATATAATATGTTATGATTCAAAATATATAATATTTTTTTATAAAATTAATTTATATAAGTGGAAAATTGTAATTTAAATTAACCAGACATATGCGACGAAAATGCAGTTTTCTAAATAGAAAAGATTAAAATGTTTGAAATAAATTTATGTCATAATATAATATTAAATTGATTAAAATTAACTAAATTTGATTAATATATATATATATATTTGAACTAAATTTACATTTAAAATCATATTAAAATAATATTGAATTTTTTAAATTCATCAAAAGAAATGACAATTCTTTATAAAAACCAGCAACCAGCAATTTCACTATTCATTGAAATATTTATCTTATCAAAAAAATCAAAACAATTCACTCCAATATAATTTATAAATGATTATTTAAAAAAAATTAAATTTTTAAAAAGTAATTTTTTAAAATTGTAAAATTTTAATTTTAAATTAAGTTTGAAAAATGAGAAAAAAACATTTTTTTAGAAAAAAAAAGTTTGTTAGAGAAACAGTCTTATATCATGTCTAGAAAACATGTAAGATGATTGTTAAAAAATTTATTGAATATATAATATTTTTAATTAATTATAATAATTAAAAAATGTGATTTTCTTCAATTTATTTATGTAAAACTTATTTCTATGAAGAAACATAGTTTTTCATAGACATATATCCTTTTATTTTAAAATAGTTCTTATTTTCTTGTCTAATTAATTGGTCACCAAAAAAATAATTTTATATTAAAGTGTAGACCATATATTTTAATAATTTAATTAATATTATTCATACCCATAATTCCAATGGCTAGGTGATGACAATCATATTAAATAATTTTATTTTAATAGTATGTTAGGTTTTGTTTAAACTCGGGGTTGCGTGTATCGCAAGCTACACTCAGAGTTGCATATAACATAAGATAACTTTAGTTTTGTTTATAATGTATGGTAAAATAATTATTGTGTGTAACAAAATATATCTAAATGACTAAATTTATTTGAAATATATATATATTTCACAGAATCTTGGGGTGTTTCATTCAACCACCCTTAATTAAATTTTTTCCCTGAAAATTTGAACAAGTTCTAGGTAAATAAGGGACTAACATTTGAAAATCCATTAGTGGGAAACACATATAATAAAAAGTATTAATAAATCAACCTATTAAAATGATATAAATGGATTTGTGAGGTTCATCTAAAATAAAACATACCAGGTTTCTAAATTTGGTAACATAGGTGGGAAGTGAAGATTTAGACATATAACAGAATAGTAGTATCCAAATAATTATTAAGAGTGGTAGTAATCATTGATCACAAGAAACTTAATGATCGTTTGAAAATAAAAAACCAAAAATCCGTAAACCAAAGAGGAGTGAAAAAGGTCATTCAAGTCATCATAAATGATGGTAATATGATAATATTTTATTTCCAGATCATTTTTCGAAAGTTGCGGAATTTTTTTGAGATGATATACTTACTTGATTCCATTCCATTTCAAAAGCACAATTTTATCCTTTGGTTGTGCATTGATAAATTTACACTTCATGTCTTACACAAAGATTTTAATTTTTCATGTCTGAATCACTAATGGATAATAATATTCATAGAAGAATGATATGTCTATATTTGTATCGGTATGTATAATAAAGAAATTGGTTATCAAAGGTTATGAATAAATTATTATATGTTCCATTAATAAATTAATATATAAAACCTCACCCATAATATAATTTAAACCATTCCATAAATGGTTAACCCTATGACCCTTCCAAAACTCAAAAGTTATAGAAACGGTCATTAAATTTCCAAAAATAAACTTAACATTAATACCCTAAAACATAAAGTGGATCTTAATTTCACATACCAAATATATGAATACACTGATCATATTTTTCCCATAAATCTAGTAATATCTTCAATTACCATAAAACCTCAAGGAAAACATACCTAATTTCACAAATTAACTATCTCCTCATTACTCAAATAAAATCACATATTATTAATATATTCCATAAGTCCAAAAATGTTTTAAACTCCATCTGTAATAAAATAAATTAATTTTTCATCAAATCATTAATCAGTTAACAGGTAATCAATACTATCCAATTTAATTTTTCTGTATCAATTATCTCTTTATCCAAACTAAACACAATTTTCTCTTTATCAAGAACATATTAAGGATTATATTTCCTTAATAAAAATATCACTTTTATATTAAATCACTTTTATAGGCCATACGTACCATTTAACATATTCTTAAATCCCCTTAATGTAAAAATATTGTGGAATAATCCCTTAATATTTCATGATTCTAACAACCAAAATACTACTGATAAAAATGTTATTATTTTAATCCCAATACAAAAACAAATAAATCATTTAACATTATTCATACACCATTAACCATCTTCATCCACTTATTTCATAACATTTATTTCCTTTAATATTTCATTCATTGTTCCTTCATCACCAATGGTATACCCATTACATCTACCAAAATGGTGATTATCTTCATGAAATTTCACCTAGGCTATTGATTTTTATAATTATCATACTTTACATATTTATTATATTTAACCATTTATGATTCCATAGGTAAAACATTATTATCATCCATTTCATTAATGATAATTTTCATTTTTCCTCAGTAATGTTTTACTATATGTCCTTTTTTCAAACTCAAAACAACTTCATCTTCCTTTAATACATTCACTTGGGTTATTCTTCCCATATTCTCTACATCTAGGAAATAGAATCTTCTTTTCTCCATTGTCTCCACCACTCGAAATCTCAATGAACTCTATCCTTATCTTCTTTAGTGATTCAAAGAGTTGGTTAAGGTGTAAGTTATTAATAATATATTTTTGATAATTGATTAGTAATAAACATGATATACTTCACTCCAATCATTATACCATATGGTTTTTCATTAAAACATTATCCATCACATTTAATGTTAATCTAGTTCCTTATGGTTCCCACCATTGAATAAAATTAAAAAACATAGTTTGAGTAAAAATATTCATTATGGGAAACCACATAATCATGAAAAATTACTTATAGGATGTCTAAATCATGAAACCTTATTTTCAAACAATGACACCTTAAGATTATCCAGGGTCATTCATAATCATTATTTAAATCCTTTATTATTTTTTATAAAAAAAATTATTTCCAAACCATATCCCATAGTATTTTTAAATCAGGGGTGTAGTAGGGCCCATTTTTATGCACCAGGTGATGGTTGAGCTAACCTTGATACACCATTTTCAGAGTTATTTCCCCTACGTACCTTTCTTCCAGAGATGCACCAAAATTAAGTATTCAAACCTGGATGCAATTTCTTAGAAACAAGTCACTATATCCTTTAAAAAAATACTATGATATATTCGTATACTTTGACTCACTCATACACTTATCCTTAGATGTACCCCAAAAAAATTCTATAGAAATATCCATAGGGATCTCACAATGTTTTCTCATCCTAGTTTCAATGGTTAATTAAACCTATCATTTGTTACCAACTACATGACCTTGGTTTCTCATAAATTCATATCACATCTCTTTAGATGAATATTCCTTACATTACAAAAACACACGCCTGAGTATCATAAAGGTATAGGGCCTTTGGAAACTTGGACGCATAAAAAATTTGTCCATAAGTGAGATATGTCATCTCCCACTATATTTTTCATAAAATGAACCCTCATTTTAAATATCATACATAATACTATTTATCATAACCTTTTGAAATGAAACATTAGAAATGGATATCTCATATTCTTTTTAAGGATAATGGATGGATATATCAACATATCATGATCATATGGATATAAGAACATGAGAATAACATTTGAAAGCTACAACCTTCAAATCATAAATCATAAACTTGGGTCATGGAATTACATAAGAAATGAATAATAATATAATCAAATAACATGAACCATGAGGGAATAACATTGGAAAAGATTTTTAGAATACACATAAGCATAGAAAATCATTTACATAGTAGTCAAGGATCATTTCCATGGCTATAATAGTGGAATGGGTTCACTCCCTAAATAATCTTAGTAGTTAAGGTTAACTCCCAAGACTATTATAGTGGAAAAATACCCCTACTAAATTATTTTAACTTCCTTTTATATTCCAATTTATCTCATATGATATAAATATTAACCAAATAAATTGGAGGGGCATATCTTCCCCACCCACCATTTGTAATAATGCAACCACCTCCCTTGGTTATAACTTAAACACCATACATGGTTATAATGTAACAAACTTATCATAAAGAAAATAATAAATATTTATTAAATAATATTATAAAACATTAATCATATTATAAATCAAGAAAAGGAATGGGGTTCATAAACATTTCAACATAACATCACCTATAAAAATGAGACAAGTTTCATAATCATTTCTTCATTTCTTCATTTCATTAAATAATAACCTGAGGAAAAATAGGAAGGTTTCATAATAACCTATCATGGTATAACCCAAGGAATATTAATAGGTTTAATAGATATATTTTCATCAAAAACATAAACCATTTGGATAAAATAATGATAATGGTATCCTTGGATCATATCCTCCGTAAGGCATAAGTAACATCAAAGGATGTCAACTTAGATGGAAAATGATTTTGAAATATCACTTGAAAAGTTCATCAAGAAAATAAAAGGACTTCAAAAACCAATTCCTAAAACTAAAAATTCATAAAATATTTTGTAAATCATTTTATCTGAAAAAAAATCCTTGAAAACTTATAATGTAATATTTAAAAATTATTTAAAACATTTCTTGAGTAAAATATTTTTTTTCATTAAAAACCCTTTATAAATTTAAGACATTTTTAAAATAACTTTCATTGAAAATAAAATTGAATATTTATAAATTATTATTCAAATAAAATAATGGTAATGATGGCTGGATATTCCATTCATTCCTTATATGTTAAAATGAATATTTCTTTCAAAATTTTCATAAAATCCAAACAGATAATATTTAGAAAATGACATAAATATTCCATTAAAATATATTTAAAAAGTCAAAAATTGGTGTTTGTGTGTGTGTGTCTATAAAATTTTTAATAATGTTAAAAACATTTAAGAAAACATTCTTATAAAATAATGTTTTAAAAGAAAAAGGATTTTAGACCGAAAACATAAATAAGAACAATTTATAAAAAAACATTCTTTTAAACTCTTGAGTTCATAAAGAGAATAAAATGATGTTAAACATGTATTATCATGAAATAACCATATAAAAATAAAATTATTGTTTTTATTAAGATATATATTATAATATTTTATCATTAGTAGCATAAGTATAAACAATCCTGATAAAAGATCAGATTATAACATAAAACACATAGCAATTTGGTAGCTTTGAATCATAATACCCATAAAAGAATAACATTAAATGAAACATATAATATCATTATAATAATGATAATGATGATATAAAATATAAAAATTCATAGTATAAACACCTCATATAAAAAGATTGGTGTGTGACAGAACATAGGACCCCAAGAAGGCAATTATAGACAAAATATCTCATACCTCTTTGGTAAATTTTTAACTATAAACCCCATGAAAGAGAGATACTAAAATGGATATGTAAATAACCATAAATTTAATAATATTTATCATAATATAAATTTATTGGTAGTATATGCACCACATAAAAGAAACACGTGTGGAATATGTCTTGGGTCCCACAGAAAATAAAAGTCAGATGGAAATACCTTCCAAAATTAGTAATATTTTGAGTCATAAGAATCATTAAAAAATTAAATTTAAATATCATTAAAATAATTATATTCATAAAATAGCATTTCAAAGTGGTAGTGTATAGACCAAACAAAAATAAATGAGTTGTGATTATGGAAAATGTGTCCCAATAATTAAAGAGAGACTTGAAATATCTTACCTTAACTATCGACTTATTTTATATATGTTTTAACCACCTATATAAAAAATATAATTTTAGTATAAATAAATTAAAGAACCATAATTATAGATATCATACCTTATATTATTTACTTGTGGAATTTTATTACCCATTTATTAATAATTCGATATTAAAATCACATTTCAGAAAATAACCCCTTTTCATGTTTGTTTTGATTTTTTATTTTTGGCCCTCTTAATTTGATCATGGTTAAATTATCTAGATAATTTTAACCATGATATAAATAATATATATATATATATTATATTTAATTATATTAATCTATAAAATCTAGATCTAAAAAATGAAATACATTATTCATAGAGACGGTACGTTATATATACGTATCAGCGTTGTTTCCATTTTCTCAACATATTGATAGAATAAAAGTTAAATAATTTATTAAAATTAAATAATCAATTTTATTTCATATATATATAATATTTTTATTAAAACCATCTTTATTACCCTCTATTTAAAGCATGAACAAATCACATCACTTTGTGAGGTGGTATTTCACTGTACACAATAACGATGTTATCGTATTCTCAAGAAATGGATTTTAAGAAAGAACATATAAAATCAAGATTAAAAAATAATAATAATAACATAAATATCATAAAAAAATAAATCAATAATTATATCTATATATGATACGTTGTGATGGAAAAAAAAGTAACATTGGTTCACGAGGTGGTAGTCCTCCCTACACATGAAGGATGATTTAATAACCCAATTCATGGAAGAGTAGAAAGATTTAGGTTTTGAAATTTTCATATTAACATCTATTTTTGTGGAAGATAATTTTTTAATATATCATTACGTATTAATAATAACTAAAGTAGATGTATAAAGAATTAAAATAGAATGCTCGTTTAGGGACGTTACCTCCTCTTCAAACAACTTCTTTTGGTTTGCATCAAAAAGATTATTAAGTTTGATTTCATACCAAAATATGACTTATAAGATGAGAGTAGGGAATCGTGGAAGTTATATTTTTAGGTATTGTCCAAACCAAGGGGTTTTTTATGTGTGAATAGGATATGATAGAAGTGGCCTTTTATATGTGAGGTGAGTAACACGCTTCTAATTTTTGAAAACAGAAGGTTGTAGGCATGTTTTTCACATGTGATAAGGATCCAAAATGGTCCATACTAGATATTATAAGATATTATGTAAAAATATTTCCATAAAATGGCTTTTGTACAATTTTTTTTATATTTTTAATTGTTATCATTTTTCTTTAACACCCTGGTAAACCCATTTTTACCATAAGCATGATAAATAATTTTTAATGTGTTTACTATTCATAGTGGTAAAAAACTAAGTTAATCTTATTGTAACGTAAATATTATTATGATTAAAAATATGGAATAGATTTCTCCAAATTTCATTCATATAATTGGTAAAATCTAATTTAAAATTAATCTCACAGACACGATGAAAATACAGTTTTCCAAAGAGAAAAGTTTCAAAAGAATAAAAAACTTTTATCAATATTAAATACAAAATTGATTCTAATGACTTGAATTGGGAGAATATACATATAATTTTAATAATTTTAATTATAAAACAAAATTCAATTAATTTTTAAGTTTTTAAATTCTTTAAAAAATGACAATTCATAATAAAAACAAATTTTCTCAGTATTTATTATAAAATTTATCTTTTCAAAAAAAATATATAAAATTCAATAAAAGATAATTTCTTAATTATGATTTAACAAATTAATTTTTTTTTAAAAAAATATTCTAAAATTATCATAAAATAATTTTAATCGGAGAGTATAGAAGGAGAAAAACTAAGTTTTAGAAAAATAATGTTTCTAAGCGAAAAAATGGATTAATTATTCTATCTTGTATAGAAAACAAATAATATGGATGTTAAATGTTTTATTAAATATATAATATAAAAATTTCATTAAAATAATTCACCAAAATTGAATCTTTTAATTTATTGATTTAAATTGTCTTTTTGGGCATCAAAATTATTTTTCAAAAAATTATTTCCTTCATATACAAATATTTTTTGATTTTACTTATCATTAATTGATCAATAAAAGAATTAATTTTATATATAATTTTAGACCATATATTTTACAAATTTTTTTAATCTTATTCATATCCTAAATTCTAACATTTTTGTGACAACTATCATATTAAATAATAATATTTTAACAGTAGGTCATATTTTGTTTAAACTCAGTGTTCTGTGTCTCGCAAGCTACACTCAGAGTTACATGTAACACTATATAGAAATTATGTGTAATGAAAGCTACAATAAATTTTTCATGTAATTAAATATATAAGAAATATTATTTTTATTTTAAAAAAATTATATTTCTCAAAGTCTTTTGGTGTTAAAAGTGGGACATCAAAATATGGAATTATCAGATGTTTTTTTGTATTATTGTTTCAGGATATCATTGATAAGAGATATAAGAATGTTTTGGAGACTATGATGGAACCTATACTAGTTCATTTTGAACAACTCTTCATGTTTAATTCCATGATACGATGGGTATGAGATTTATATTCTTGGATTTCACAATTATGGTTGTAGTGATTTTCACCTTGTATGATGCACAAGATTTTTCAGATTCCTAAATTATAAGTTATTGGATTTTGTAAATTTTTACATTGGAAAGAGACTAAGATTGAATTTTTTTTCTTATCCTAAAAAAGGAAAGTCTTTCCTCATACATCATGGTTATTAATATAGGATCAACATGATATAGGCCTTCTAGTGTAACTAATTTCACTAATGACAAAGGATCGTCAGTTTAAAGTGTTAGTAACTACCCACATTGATTTTTCCCATATATCTAATTAGATTCATTGCACTCAGTTAGGATAAATTTTATATTTATTTTATATTATGTTGTCATTTATTGTGAATACAAAGGATATAATAGTGATAAAATCCCATCAACAAGGTAGGAGTAGAGAACTTGTGGAGTCTGTAAAGGAATTCAATGTACTAGAGATGAACCCCTTCGGGTGAGTTTTGTATAGGTTCGGTTATTTAAAGGTTCAGTACAAACCTATATGGATTTTTCTCATATATCTTGGGATAAAATTACATTTAATTAAACCATCTAATTTTATTTTCTCAACATGTGTCATCTGGAATGATGTAATTGGTTATGGAAGTTTTAACTAGTGATTTTTGATTCTTTAGGGGTTTTCTCGTCTGAGGATTCTCATGATAATTGATTCTTTATGGATGGTGTTTTCTCATGATATTCTTTATGTTTTTTGTTCTATAAGATCATGTAGATTATTTTTTGGGAATGTGTGTTTTCATTAGTATATTTGGGAACATGATATGTTTCTGGTGATTTTTGACCTTAGTGACACATGTTTGGCCTCAGTGGTCAGACCTAGTCACCCTAATAAAATATTTGACCATTGTATTTGGTGGGATTTCAAGAACCCAAATACAAGACTTGGACCTCAAAGGGTGGGTTTTTAGTTTTATTAATAGGGTAAACTGAGAGATATGGGCTTACTGGAATATTTTGATACCATTAAGGTGGAAAGAATGGGTAGGTTCTTGAGTATGAGACTGATTCTTATAAGGTGTGACCTTTTATGTGACATGGTAATAATGATACCTTAATGGGTATTAAATTTAAAATAACCTCGATTACTAGTTTTTATTACTGATACATGAATTCCATTTATGGACTGGTCTGCTACCTACCCTAGTTTATTCTATGTGAACATTAAGAGCATCTTGTGAGACTGAGTAAACTCCTTGGATTTTATAATGGTGCTCTGTGGAAGTTAAGAGTTTAGATATAGTTCAAAAACATTAGGGTATGGATGGGAAATTTTTTTCAAGAATCACATTGTGCACCAGTTTATCATGATGTATATCACATCTCGGGATAGTTCAAATTATTAAATAGGACTAGCATGAGCACTCCTTGTTGGGTAGAGAAAAAATTTAGTGAGGGGAATAATTAGTGGTACTGGAAGATGAACCATGAAATAGGTGAGATATCATGGCTCTTTCTGGGTGATAAAGTATGTAACTCCTTTGGATGTGTATAATTGACATGAAAGAAACATGTTCATGTCTTAAATAAGGATTGTGGGACTAGTATGGCTACAACATGACATATGGAGGCACGAGATAGGTTATAATATGGTGGCATGAGAGTGTAAACCCGTGTTATTTTGAATGAAATTAATGTAACCCACATAGTTCTTAGGTAGAACATTTGGAGATTCAAATCAACGATGTCTATTACTTGGCGAAGGACAGATGGGTTTTTGGAAAGGATTTTTTCCCATTGTGACTCATAACATCGGTGAGATGGAGGAAGTACCTTTTAGTGACGTTTGTCTATAATTTTACCAGGTATGTTGGAAGGAACAATCTAGAAATATTTAAAAGTAGGAATTACCTAGGATGAAATTAGTGTGGCTTGGGAAGAGTGACATGGGTTTTGGTAATGGAACCTATACAGAATGTGCTCGACAAGATGTTTAAGTAAAGACATGTGGAGGTGAGTTAACCAATGATCAATTGAGTGTTGTGACTCTCATTTTTTTAACATCATTGGATGGTATGGATGATGTTTTCATGAGTTGGTTTCTTTTTATAGGACACATTTTATTTTGGTGCTCTGAAATTCCTGGGGAAAGTAGCATCCTGTTGTATTTACAGGTATACATGGTGTGTGTTGTGGAGCATGGGTTTTTATCAAGTAAGAATATGTGAATGGAGACTGTATAGTGGGGAGTTTGATGATTTTAATAGGTGACACAACCCTATGTGTGTAGGGTTATAGTTTTTTTATTCCATTTCATAGATTTTTTTGGTAAAAATTAGATTCAAATTCCTAGGCGGGTTCTAGAATTTAGTTTGGTTTACTTGATGAGTGGATTTCAAGAGCGGGCTTTGTGTTCGGTATGACTTGAGTTGACCAGAAAATTATTTGGTTGAGGAGTTTTGGTGCTCAAAGTGAAGCATTATTATGGGATTATTGAGTTTATAATTTAACTATTGGGTTATATTGTGGGTTAGGAATGGCCCTTAGTGAGAATCTACGAATGGATATAGGGTCCCACCAATGTTTAAATAACCATGGTTAGGTATTTTTGGAATTATTTAGTGGGTACAACCAAGAAACCTATACAAAATTATATTATGAGTGTTTTTTAATTTAGTTTTCATGTGTAATTTGAGTAAGTTAAGTTATAAATTAAATTTGATGTGACATTTTGGCTATTAAGGGTTTTTTTCAACATTGGGTTGTTACTTTTATGAAAAAATATAACATATCTAGGATTCTGAATAGATGGATAGTGCACATTCATTTTTCTTCTAAATTAGGAACTATGAGTCATAATAGTGCTGGAGTGGGGTTATCATTTTTAATTAGGGATGGAAATATAAATCATATAATAGACACATCGATGGAATTCAAGTATGAAGTCTAGTGGGAAATTCCAATTGTGGAAGCACCATGGCATTGTAATTGGATGTTTTTAGCTAATAACTATAGTGTGAATCACCATAGGCCTAATGTATTATTGGAAAATTACGCTGTCATGTTTTGGTTTTGATTATCTTGGGAAAACATTATGTTGATGTTTGAGAATGGTTACAAGCATTGAATCATATTTTTGGGTTTGAGAACATTGAATTCAGGGTTTTTCCATAGATATGTTTGAGTATCATAAATTGAATGTTTTTTAAATGGGAATTGATGGTTAAGGTGGGTCATAAATTTCTAGTTTGATGACCATTGAGACTTCTTGGTTATGATAAGGGTTATTTTGGGGAGTCTGTAATATCTTGTGTCTGCACATGAATTCACAATTTGGGAGGAAGTTTGAGTTTTCATTTATTGGATGGGATAAGTTTTTAAATGGGTCTTGGAATCAAATTCAATTAGTTTGGATAGATCAAATATGTGTTTCATATATGGATTGAATATTAGGATCTAATTCATAAGGTTTGAATATTTATAGGAGAGGGCATTGGTGGCTGGACTACAAGGTGGTCGTAACCTATAGGAAATTTCCAACCTATAACTAGACATTGGCACACCGATAGGCTGGCTATTGTCCAGGCTCCCTACCTGATAACACAAGTTAGTTAGTGTCTTAGTACCAACTATCCAAAGGGGTTATTAAAGGATTAAAATATCCCTTTACCCTTAGCTTATTTAGATTGGGAACCCCCTCTCCTCCATGTATTTACCTCACACAATAGGTGTTCTCCTCCCCCTTGATTCCTCTCTTCAAACCCCTTCAAGGTTGTGGTTCTGTGTGGGGTTTTATATAGTTCCAAGTTATTTATAGAACTTTATTGTACTTTTCTATTCTATTATCCCTATAATTTTCGTTTATTAATATTTTTACTAAGGATTTCATCATGGATTCCACCAGAGTCATGTGGAGTAACTTGATTCACCAGGGTATTTCATGCATCCTATGACACCAACATCCCAAGATTCCATCTGCTCCCAATTCCTATGATAATTGGAAAGGTAAGTCATTTTTATGGTATGTTTTAGTACTTTCAACAATATTAAATAAATATTTTTATAGTTTTAGTGATAAAGGTTAGTTTTTGGTTCTTCTTGGTCATAGTGGTGTCGAGATGGTTTTGACCCCATGGTTTGAGCTTTTAATGGAAATTTGAGGCATGATCTGCTGTTCAGAATTATTCCAAGTTGAATTTCATTTAATAAAATAATTATAAATGTTATAATTAATTTATTAATGAAGTTTGGATTGATATAGGGTCTCGGTTCATGGATAAGAGCCTGATTGAGCATGATAAAGGTTGGATGATCTTAGATGGGGCTCGGGGAGAGTTAGCAAAGCATCCAGTCTTTGATTAATTTAATTGGAAATGTTCTAAAAATGGTATGTGGTCCATTTACTTTTACCCACATAATTTTCATTTTCATTTGCAATAATGGTTTTCTTATGTTAGTATTTTCATTATTTAACCTAATTCAAAAAAATAATTAATTTGATTAAATTAGTAACCATTATTTATATGTATAAAGAGGTATAATATTTGAACAAATAGTTTTGAAATTGAATTTCACAACCATTGATAATTGGAAATGGGGTTTCCATTTTTAATTAAATAAAACCCGATGTAATATAAAAAGAAAATTATAAATTTTGGGTTTGATCAATGGATTAGTATTAATTAGGTGGACATATGAAAGGATAATTTAGTTTTTGTGTTTGAAATGGTTTAGCTTTTGAAATTGTATTTAAAATGGGTAAATGCAGTGTAATTGGGTTTTGGTGTAAAATGAAAGTTTGTAGTTGCATTTATGACTCAAGTTTGGTATTTTTGGAAAATGGTATCTAAATTTTTTTCAGAAGCAGTATTTTGAAAATAGTCTTTAAATTGATATATGGACTTAAATTGGAGAAAATGTTTTTCAAATGGATTTGGTAAATAAATGAAAATTTTAAATGGTTAAGGAATATTAATGTGAAATTATTTCTTTATACCTAGAATCATATTTTGTTTTGTGTTATGAAAATAATGAAGTTTGTATGTTATACATTAATGGAATGGAATTTGAAGGTTAAAACCATGGTGAACACATCCCCCAAGTGGATACTTTGTATTATGGATAAATATGGGGTGAACATGGCCCCTGGGTGGATGGTTGGTAATGATAGTTAAACCCATGTTTTACATGTCCCCCAAGTGGAATCATGTTATGGTTAAACCTGGGGTAAAAATATCCCCTGGGTGGATATATGTGATGTTTAAACGAGGGGTGAACATATAAACCCCACTCCCTATTGGATGAATGTAATGGTTAAGCCCATGGTTAACATGACCCATGGTTGGATGTTAGGGCTTGGGTATATGTATATTACCATAATGTGCAGATTTTTTTACCAATAATGGGTATAAAACCCTAGTCGGAATAATTTTGGCACCGTGTTTATAATTTTATTAGATAAAGCCAACACTGAGTGAAAAAAGTGAGTACCGTTTCTCAGGGTGAACCAAGTCCCCAAGTTCGATGCTTGTTTTTGTTCTCCATTTAAATATTGAAATTAGATGTTTTAGAATAGTTTAAATAATTATCCTACATATGAACGTATCTCATGAATTTTTATATTAAGGGATTTCATTGGAGGTGGCCTACTGAGTTTTACTCATGCCCTACTCTGGATATCAATACACATGGATACCCAAGAAGACATTCATTTAGTTGAAGGAAGACTAAAGGATGAGGTCCATTCCTTAAATTTTGGTCTTACTGCTGGTTGTCTTGGATAGTGTCATGATCAATGAGTATGGTGTGGATTATAACTTTCATAGAACTATAATATTTTTTTATTTACTTATGGCATTTATCTGTAAGAGGCACATTGGGTGGTATGTTTTTTTCTATACGTCAGCATTTTATTTAGTTCATAATGTCTAGTTTATTTTTTCTTTATGAGTAATTGAATGTTTATGATTCTTGTTTATTTAGTATTTGATTATGTACTCTAATACGTGTGGTTAGAATCCCCATGATAACTCCTTAGACCCCCATAATTAGTCAGCAGCCTTAGGAGTTTGGGGAGGTGTGTTTGAGGTAAAGTAGTGACCACCGATCTGGGCACTATCCATTAGTATGGGGTGGAGGGACATTGCAGAAGAACTATTTTTAGAAGAAATATACAATTAAGATCATTTAAAAGTAATTTTATAGGATACATATTGTGGTTTGGATACAAAAAATTTTCTATCTAGAAGTTTAGTTCTAGAATCCAAAGAAATCAGAAGTTATATGTGTCGATAAAGTCTATTTTATTATACTTAAATTTATAAATAAAAGAATCCAACATCAGTAGGTAATATTTTTTTCATATGGATGATATTTTACAAAGAATATTAAAGAAAAAACTAAGGTAAAAGAACATACATATGGGAAATCTTAAGTTAACCCAAAATAATTTTAATGGTAAATATTCCTAATTAATTAAAACTCTAAATAATACATAAGATATTGCATCTGGAAGATATATAATTATGATAAAAATGGGAAATTAATTATGTAATATGTATGGTTTTGATGATTTGTAAGTTTTTTATGACACATATGTTTTTCTATTATGTGTAATTTTTTCTATTGAGAATCAAATGAAAATTTTAAAATGGAAAAGACATTACACAATATGTTAGGGTAGAAAAAAAATATCATTTAAGGCTCACTTTTAAGATAAAAATGCATCAAATAAAAAAAATGTAACAAGTAAGGGTAACAAAAAAATCTTCCATAAGAGAAAAATAATTATATAAGGCTTGTTGACAAAAGATTCATTAAAGTGTTGTAATCTACATTGAGATATATAATAGTAACTATTTATTAGTTAAAGGTTTAAAAAATGGTGTGTAGAGGTTTTCCAGTATGGAAAATTTGAGAGGTTGGAGTTTTTTAGATGTGGGTCCAAAATATAAGCCAATTGATGGTAATGTTGTACTTAAAAAAATTAAAAATCATAATGATTTAAAAAAATATTTTATTATTCAAGATGAGTTTTGAGAAGAACATATTTTCATGTTGTAAATATTATTATCATATTTTGAAGCTATTAAAGGATGAATTACCAGTCAATGTTGGTTCTCTGAATTTAAATTTTTTTCATCCCATACAGATATATACACATTTTATTTTTTTATAAAATGAGAACCAAATATTACAGTCACATAGTGAGATGATATTCCGCATCAAATCTATGATATCTTGTGAAAAGGAATAGTTATCTCTAGATATGAATCATATGTTGTAATGAAAATTTATATAAATGTAAACAAACAGACATGGAAATTAATGTTCTTATAGATCTTGTGGAAGTTCTATAAAGGATAATCATGAGCTCATGCAAGATTAAATGGTGATATCCTTTTCTAGGGATTGAATGATAATAAATCACTATAGGATATATGTATTATATTATTGACCATATTAAATGATAAGATCATGTTTCTAAGATCGAATAATTTTTCATATTCAAATATAAAAAAATTATTCCTCTTTTTTGAGTATAAAATATTGATGAAGAAATTGAGAGCTTCATGTGTTGATAATTCTATACGAAATTCCAGATTAATAACTATTTTTATCAATGAATGTAAAGATTATGATAAAATGTAAATATTTGAGATTTCATCAATAAAAAAGGATAATAAATGAAGAAAATGTAAGAAGTTATGACCCTCCCTAAAATATATTTATATCATAAAATAAAAAAGAAGAAATTAAATAAAAATGAGAAATAAGTGAGAAGATATTTCCCATGATATCTTATATTTCAGAATATAAAAAATAATAAAGAAGAAGAATATTTTATAGAGAGTAAAACTATATATTTTCAATAGTCTTTGATAATTAGGATCTATTATTTTTAAATATCAAAGAGGGATCAAGGATATTATGTTGACTAAGGCCAGTAATCATGATCCTGAATAAGTATTGGAAGCTTGGTTACGTGAAGGGAACAAAATTTATAAAAATGTAGAATAATAAAGAATGTTTTTTTTAACACTCTCATCATGGAAAAAAATATAATCATTTGATATATCCACATATTGGATAATATTGGTGATCTTTTTCAGTAATTAGTTGGGAAGGACCCATTGTACACAGGTAGGAGTTTGTATAAATAAATAAATTGGGATATGGAGAAACTGGAAGGAGATAATAAAAATAACCTTTTAAGAGATATTTAAGTATTTTTATGAGATATTTTATTATAATACTTTGAAAAATATATTTTATATCTACATATCATACTCAACCTGAATGTAGTAAGGAATGGATCCTGACATAGGGATCGAATCGTGTAAAAATAGTGTGTTCTTCACTTCCCTATATTATATGATGTATGTTTTGTGAATTCTTGGATGGAAATATTATAAATACCCAAGTATATCAAAATATTTGAAATATGTTTAAATTAAGAGGTATAATTAATATGAGAAATATTTCAGTAAAAAGTTCACACTAATTCACCCCACCCCCCTATGTGACTACATGAACCTCCTGGGGAATATCAAGCGGTATTTGAGATAATCTAGGTTTACTTTGATTAGATATATTCACTTTTATTGTTTTTAATATATATATATGTGTGTGTGAATTAAATATTTTAATATGATTCATAATTTAAATATATTAAATATATAATTCCCATGTCTATCAAAAAAATATGGATGTTTCGTCCAGAAATATGAAAAATAAACATAAAAAAGAGGTAAATAAATTGAATAAGAATAAAAAACGAAATAAAGAACACTACTAATTTCATGTAGAAAAAGTGTTATTTCACATATTTAATCTATTGGGATCATCCTCTTTAATATTCAAGTTTTGATAGTAAATATGATGAATCTACTGAAACATTTAAAGACTTCCACTTTTAGGATAAGTATCACTTAAAGAAACGTGTTTCTAATGTTTCTATTTATATACTAGAGTCTATAAAATAACCAAATGATAAGAACAAATATAAAGAAATTATTGGAAAAACAATGAAATAAATCAGCATCATTATTACAAAAGTGCAACCTTCTCATCAAATAAATAAAATCCAACGGTGTAACGACCTAAGATTTTACTATACAATTATTCCTCTAAATAAACATTATGTCTCATAAATTTTTTCAAATATATCACTAAACTAAAATTATAAGAAAAAAACTTGATAAATATTTTTATGAAATATAAAATAACAACAAAACCTCTAGTCCTCCTTTAATGGCCCGAAGGCCTTTATGTTTTATAGATTTTTGATAATCTACCTTTCTTGGGGTGAAGTGGAACCCTTTAAAAGGCTCTTAGGTGTAAGTATTATATGGCCCGTAGGACTTAGAGGAATTAATTTCCCATAGGATTTAAGAATTATATACATCCCAGACTAACTACTTGGAACTGTTCCTCCCCTGCCTTTTCATCGTGATATCAGCTCTCCGTCTTTGCATGGCTATTCGGCAAGGCTTTCCCATAAATTCATAGGCTTGTCCCGATGGCAGGTGTTATACCCTCTCATTATTATAATCTGTTTAGCTTCTGTTATGGTGAAAGATCCTTTCTCATCCTCCTTCTTCAGCTTGTTCCTTATAGGTTGTCTGGTTTGGATCTGCAATTATTATTAATAGGATTATTCTTTCTCAAATAACTATTTAATGTTTTGATTAATTAAATCAAAAAAAAATAATTGGTTTTTCTAATAATATATATTACTTCAATATATGAATTAGAATATTGATATTATTTAAATTATAGATCAATAGAAAATAATATCAAAAACATTTAATGTATAAAAGTGTCATTTTTTCAATAAAAAGTGTTTTTCGTTATTTAAAAGCTAAATATATAAATACTATAATTTAAATTTAATAAAATAATATTCATTTTTTAATTCAAAAAATTAAAATTATATTAATGTAAATTTTTATTATTTTTATGAAATATTTTATTTTTGGTGAATATTGAAAAACACCATTTTTTCTAAAACTATCAAATTTATAAAATTATCATATTACAGAAATAACTCCAAAATTTATTAAAATAATAATAAAAATATATATAT
This sequence comes from Viscum album, assembly GCA_963277665.1. NCBI lineage: Eukaryota > Viridiplantae > Streptophyta > Magnoliopsida > Santalales > Viscaceae > Viscum > Viscum album. Next base: position 1,610,396,827 of record OY728150.1, read on the forward strand.
TTAAGAAGTAAAATATTTCATTTAAAATCTATATATACAATTTATAAAACACATGTTTAACATTTTTGTATGATAAGTAATATTTCTCCATAAGAAAACTATTTTATAGACTTATATTAATGAATTATATTTTATCAATTTTTTAAATATAATTTAAAAACTAATTTTTTAAGTCTTTACAAGTAAAAATTAGTTAATAATTTCATTTTCATTTTGAGGAATAAAATAATATTTCAAATATGAAATTTAATTACTAAAATAATGGTGAAACTGTCATTCTTAAATATTTGTTTTATAAACATTATGTTATTTTTAACTAATCAATTAATTAATATATTTTAAATAATTAAAATAATTTTATTTTTAAATAAATATATAAATAAATTATCATCTATGTAATTATTAATGAATATAAAATTACATTAGAAACACATAATTAATTAGAAGTTGCTTTTCAAAAAAATAATTTTTATAAATAATTTTTGTTTTAATTTAAATTTAAATTTTTATATTTTTAGAAATGGAATTGGGTTAAAAAGGGAATAATTAATATTCATCATGTAAAAAATATATAGGATGGGTTATTTTATATTTTTATTAAATCATAAATTTTTTGGGTGAAAACTAGTCACATTAGAAAAACAAATCATGGTAAAAGTAAAAACCTAATAGTAAATGATTTCAAACATGTTTAAAACATGAGTTATGGTTTTTGGTGGAGGATTAAAAAACTCAATATCACACCAAATTCAATTATTTCCCACTTTTGGATCCATTTACTCTTAAATACTATCTTGTCATTATTGAAAAATAATAGGTGTTCCCAAAAGTTTCATTTTCTTTACTTGTAAATGGGGTCCACTTCCACCCCCTCAAAGTGACAATAAACCATCACTGTTTTCCTGAAATGCTACCCTATTTTATTGACCTTGAGTTCATTTTCAAAAAAAAATCCCTCAATCACCGTAGGTTATCCACATCCATTTATTTCCAAGTATAATATCAAGATAATGTTCTAGGTCCCAAACTAAGTATTACTTATGATATAACCTTTACATATTATTATTTCTAATCAAAAAAATTCATAACCATAGTAATATTATGAACTTAGTATCATTATTATACTTAAGTGTAATTATATTAATGTAAGAAATTGTATTTATTCCTTTCCATCCACTAATAAAGAAAAGTAATGTTAATAATGCATGCGTCCAGACTACCACCTCCACGAAGCGACATCTTCTATTTTTAGTCACCACCAATAATGTTTGTTTTTAATAATGTTTTTGATGAATAAATATGATATATATAATATAATTATGATTATAAAAATATATCTTATTATCTACACCCACCCACACTCATTTTTTTGATAAAAGATGACTTAATCGTATAATCGAGCGGACTACCATCTCCATGAAGTACCATTTTTTGTTGACATTTAGATTTTAATTATTTTTAAAACCTCATAAAATATATTTAAAAATATTAAATTTATATAAATAACATCATAATTTTTCATTTATAATATTTTTATGTCAAAATAAACACACCCTAACTATACTAACTTAATGCGTTAAAGTGTGTTCATGTTTTCGATGGTTTAACCACATACAAGAACCATGTTATGAATGTATGTCATAGAAGACTATGTAAATTTTATATATTTCTCATATTATACATTAATTATTAAAAACAATATAATTTATTTTTTAATAAAGGGTATATGAATATCTTATTTATTATTAATATACATCTCTTCGCTCGTTAAAAATTTATGAAATAAGATCATCTCTAATTTTTTCATAACAAATTATAATTAAAAATTTAATGTGATGAACATATAATTTTGTAAATCACAATGAAATATATATTAAAATTTCTTTAATGATCAATGAATGATCATATTTTAATAAAATGTATAAGTATCCAAATTGACATTACAAAACATGCATGAAATAATCAAAATTACTAATGCTAGATAATTAAAATAAATATTTTGTAAATTTGTAATAATTTACTATAATTAATCTGAATAAAATGTTATATATATGAAAAAGTATTTGAGATAAGTTATTATGAAAGTTTTTTATGTTGTTATGTAATCTTTGGCACATTTATAGAGAAAATCATCACAAAGATAGGGGTTCTTGGTCTCAAATTCTAATTTCTTTAGAAATAATTCATACTGTGTACCTTAATATAATTTATGATGCATTTAAGGCCCAATGAATTTATATTGGAATAAAATTCATTTCATTAATTGGTTTGAAGAGTAATGTAATTTTATTTATTTGAATGAATTTTTATTCAATGGTTCTCAAAGTTGTAAGAGTTCTACTTCCAATATTGTTTATAAATCATTTTTTCTGTCCTGTGATAACCCATATAGTGATTTTTTAGGATAATCTTCTTTAAAAACACCATAATTTTCTTCAACGTTATGTATATTTGGTGAAATGTTTTTTCTCATTGCTTTTTTAAAATTATGGTTTATAAGTGTGACACCACAATATTTTTATGAGACTTTTTTTATTTCTTTAATGTCTTATATTGTACAAAACCAAGATAATATTGTACTGCACGTAACACTGGTTTAGGATGGGTTACATGCAACATTGAGTTTCTACAAAACCTTATTTTATTATTATTTAAATAATATAATAAGCAATCATTTAAATTAGAATTCATGAATAGTATTATCTAATATATAAAAATATAGAGTTTATAAGTTGAATTTATTATTTTCAAATTATATAGATATGAGAATACATATCAACTGAATATATAGTAAATTTTTTAACTTTTATGCTCCCAGAGTCGTTTTGTCTTAATAAATTAATTTAATTACAATTAGTGAATAATATTAATGAAATATATATGATATATGATCAAAAAAATATTTTTTGATATTCATATCATATATTTAATAGGCATAAGATAAGAACCAACCCAATTTCATACATAAGAACCTATATTTTTCAAAAAGGTAATTTTATCACCTTTTAATAGTAAACCCATTTCGAATCCAATTTTTGACAGTTTTATTATTTTTTTTATGAAAATTTTAACTTTTTATTTGAAATAGGTACATAAAAATTTACATTAGTTAATGTTTTTTCATTTTTCTAGAATGTTTCATGTTTTGATGAATAGAAAAATATAGATTTTTATTAAAGAAACTGTATTTTCTTATAATGTATTTACAAGGAAAAATTTATGTTTTGAATTAGTTTAAATTATTAATTGGTTCATTTGAATTTAAAATAGTACAATTATGGGTTTTGGAAATGATTTTATAAATTATTTTGTTATAAAAACATTTAATGTTTTAAAAAAACATTTATTCAGAAAAAAAATTGTTTTTCATGCCATTTTAGCAGTTTTATTTTATATTAAATTGTACAAATTCTGGGTTTTTAATTTTGAAGGATTGATTAAAAAATATTATTCTAATGGTTAAAATTTAGTAAATAGGTACCTTTTATTTTTGGACAATATAAATAGTAACCAATGTAAATTTTGTTACAATGGTAAAGGGTGAATTATATAATTTAGGTTAAAAATAAAATTATAAAGACAATAAAATGACCCTAAAAACATCCAAAGTTTTACTAGATGATTTAAATTTGACCCTTAACACATAATTATCTAAATTAGTTCATTTAATGGACACTTGTTCAATAAACTGACTTATATAATATTTAAATCAAGGAAAGAAACAAAATGTCATTTTTTTATCTTTCAAATCTCTTATGTGTCCATATGGGAAAAATCATTTTTATGAAAGATTGTAAATTTAAATTTTAACATAATAAACACATATTTTTTCTATAAATTTATTTTTTAAATTTTGAGCCACTTGGATGAAATTTACAAATTTATAATATTTATTTAATAAAGATTTAAATATGTTACACTCATATTTTAAATAATATATCATTTTAATATGGGGATATAAAATAGATATATTATAATATAAATATTATTCTCAAAAAATAAGATATGTATTCCTCATAGTAATTTATTTTTAATTTTTAGTGATAAATAATTATATTAAATTATTACACAACACTAAGGTAGTAATTATTTTGATAATGAAAATATCAAAAAAATATTATGAAAAATATTAAAATAAATATAATTGGAGATAATTAATGTACTAAAATAATTTTATAGATCACATTTATCCTTTTTTATACAATAAAATATTTGGTTTGAAGTTAACTTGTTGTATTGATATATTTAAAAACCCAAGAAATGAATAGTTTCAAAATTGACAATATTGACATTTTATCAAAATAATCTTTTATTTAATTATTTAAATATCATAAAACATTTTTAATAATACCAAATATTTATAATATGGTATAAAATGGTATAAATTGTTCTTTTAGGTCTAATTTAAATCAATTAAATATAATTTTCAATCTTTTAATATTCAATAAGTAGTTAACTTAATTAAAATTAAAATTAGGTAAATAAGAATTAATTAAAATGATAATGTTTAAATGAATATGAAAACATGTATAAAATATATTGGTTTATGAGATTACGACCTTACATCATCTCATATTTAAATAATTTATATTTTGGTTGTAATTTTATAGAGGTTGAATTTATTATAAATTAATATTTTCAGAAAATCTAAAAGTTCCCCTCACCTCTATTATAAAAGGGAACCTCCTCCTTCACTTATTCATATGACTTTGAGACTTTAATATCGACCATAACTAGAAACATTATCTTCTATACTTCACTAGTAACCATATAGAGGTTTTTTTATTCTCGAAATACCAAGTATAGTGTCCCTAAGAAGATATATAGAGAGATATCACAGAAGAAGAGGTAGTATCCTTAATTGACTCTTTCCAATTTATTTCTTATTATACTTCCTATTCAGGTGTTGATTTCATAATAAAATAATAACTCTAGTATCAAATAAATTCTGATATTTTTTTCTATTATGTATCAACCATATTACATATTTTACCCAACCTACAAAAAAGGATAGTATTACGCATACGTACGTACTGTTTTACATCTCCACGCTTGGGTGTAATATATTTTTCATTACTACATTATTTTGATGTTTATAATGATAGAAATAATATATATATATATATGATAAATATAACAATATATTTATTATGAAACAAGATATATATCATCTATTTCCTTACCCTGTAACTATTAAAGGAGTGATACCATCGCTCGTATGTACATACGACCTATCATCTCCATGATGTGATGCAATTCATTTTACATATTCACAATTCAATAATGATTATGTAAAAATATATAATGAATATATATGACATATATTACCTTAATATAATTCTATAAATTATGTAACTATGTCTTATGCACAATAATTCGGAATTATATGAGAAACTTTCACAAGAAAAGTGAATAAGTTAACACTTGAAAGAATAATATTAATGAAATATTATTACCAAGTGATAATATGATCATATATGATATCATAAATATTAATATGATTCAATAACAATTTAATAACATTATTTAATCCATTATATAGAATTTTATGATTTGTATGAAGAAAATAATTCCTAAGGCATGAGATAATTTTGAAACCTCATTATTATATGAGATTGTTTATGAGTAAGTATTTACTAGGGTATATTTATCATACATGACCATGTTACTTAAAAATGTATTCTAAAATATTCATACCATTCTTCTACAAATTTTTATAGTCATTTTTATCCATTTTCATGTATTTTCTAAGTGGTTTGAAATAAATATATTTTTTCTCTAGGAGGTACTTTTTGACTTATCTGGAAAAATTTCGAGAAGAATGTTTTCTTTTTTACTTATAGAACTTGAATATGTTTTTATGATTTCATGTCTCCCTATTTACATGAACGCTATGTTACAAGATTAGAAGGTTATTTTTTAATATATTTTTTTATTTTAAAGTTGGGTGGAATTTTAATAAAAGAAAACATTTTCGAGGAAGAAAGGACATTTTCCCTAAGAATCACATTCAAGTAATCCCTCAAAATTATTTTCCATCAAAGATATCATTGTTTGAATTAACTTATGTTTTTTTGGGGATATTCTTCAAGGTTTCCATTATTATTCGTTATATTAATTTTTTATGTTTATTATGGGAAGATATTTATGTAGCTCATTTCTTTTATGTAGGTTATGTTGTGATTACATAATGTTTATAAAACCCTTTTCATTCAATGGGTTTAGATATGATACATGATTTATGTTCTTATAGAACACATATGTATGATTTCATTATGAGATTGAGGGGACCTATATCTACCTCCAATGCATTAGGTAATGATTTATATCTCATGAGATATACAGTACTAGAATAGTAAATGATCTCAGTATAGTAATATAGGGATGGAAACAGAAATTATCTCAGTTTAGTAATATATATATGGAATGAGAAATGGTCTCGGTTTAGTAGTATAGGTATATAACAAGAATTAAACCCATTTTAGTGAGATAGGGATGGAATGAGGAGTGAACTTAGTTCAGTAAATGACTTTTTCTACTATGATAGTCTTGGAAATTAGCCTTGACTAGATTTGAAATGATTTCTTATTCTTATATTTTTTCCATAATTCCATATTTTATGTCAAAGTTATTCTTTTTGGGTTTATGTCCTATGAATTTTCATGACTCAAGATTATGATCTTTGATGTGTAGGATATAATTTATAGATTTTATATTCATATTATTACCCTTATTTTTATGTAAAGAATCATATCTCATTTATTTACCCTTACTAAGAATTTGAGCTGACCCTTTATTATGTTTATTTCCCCAAGTTATGAATAAGGTTATTAAGTAAGATTTTTCAAAAATTGTTTTGGTTATGATAAAATAAGTAGAAGAGGATTTAGATTTCTTATAAACCAGTTGTTTATGATTCTAATTTTTCATATACTCTTTGGATGTGTTTTTTTATTCCAAAAATATGATTTAATATCCTTATATGTCAAGCCTAGTTATTTATAGTTAGTTTCATTGTGAAGTTTTAGATAAACATTGGAAACTAGGATGTGAATAATTTTAGTGAGATTCTAAGAGATATTTCTTAGGATATGTCTATAGATTTCCTTAAGTTTAAGTTACAATCAAAGAATTTTGGAAACGATCGTAGATAACCTAGGATTAAACCAAAGATGAAAAAGATTGAAATTAATTTCCATTTATTATATGTTTTTATCAGTTCTATTATTTCCACTCACTCTATTATTTAGATAATAGTTGGAACCTATAGGAGTCATGTTAATAATGAATGAAATGGGAAATAAAATGAACATCCTCCTGAATAACCAATAGTTGTTGTAGAAGGAATGAAAAGTCTTATCATTATACTTATACAAGATATGATTCATTCTGGACTTCAAAATAATCAGTGTAGGGAACAAATTTCTATTGATCCCTTCAGGAGGTAATTTCCACCTTCTTTCAATGGGTTTTCTGATCCACATGTTGCTGAAAAATGGATCGCTACCATTGAAAAGATATTTTATATCCTTCACTATTTATAAATTGAAAAAGTTATTTTGGATGTTTATTATTTATAAGGAGAAGAAGACTAGTGGGGAACTCTAATCAAGATTATGAGGCAATAATATGAAATCAAACCCATGGAATCAGATGAGTTCAAGAACTTATTTTTTTAATAAGTTATTTCCTGAAATTCTTTATATAAAGATGGAAATTGAGTTCCTTGATCTTAATAAAATGGAATATGAATCTTTTGGTACTTATAAGGAAAATTTAACAATACTTGCAAGGTACACTTCTATAATTATCATCCAACCTGAAAGTAAGATTGATTGATTGTTCAGTGGATTAAAACCAATTCTTTGAAGGAAATTATCCAAAAGATACTTTATTAGCTATGAAGAGATTATACGTTGTGCTATGAAGCTATAAATGGAATTTGGAGTTACATATAAATCTCATGGTTTTGACAAGAAATAGAAGATAGAGTTTAATGTAAACTATAAAAACCATGGTTAAATGAAGATGAGAATTTATTTATGCTCAATGTGTAGAAATAATCATGGTGGAGACTATCTTAAAGGAACTAGTAATTTTATTAGAGTGTGGGAAAGAAGGTAATCATGAAATTGACTACCGAAGTGATGTGAAAAAGATAGCTAATAATGAAAATAGATAAAATGCTATATAGAAAGCACCTCCAACAATTCAATGTTTCAAGTAAAAGGATAATGGGCATGATGCTAACCAATTCCCAAATACAAGAGTTATAAATGATGATCAACATTACCAACCTCTTAAGGCCAAATACAAAGGAAAATCTCAGAAAATCCTGATTAGTGATGTATAGTATGACAAAAATCTGGTAAAATTATTGAATGGGTTTCCATAATAGTGTTTTAGAATCACATTTTTGTTATTATGCAATACTGAAATATCTATGTATTGGACCAATGTTTTTTTATTAGTATTTTAGAGACTTTTTTGAATGTTACTAGTAATCATGAAATCATATTGATATGTTTTTTGAAAACAAATGATTAAGTATAACCCTTAATATATTCATAATATTGGAATAATGAAAAGAAGATATATATGATAGTATTAATGGACTTGGAAATGATATGATGACAATTTGATTTATCATATCATGGATTGAGTTTATTGAGTTTTTGGTACATGGAAAGAGTTAATTTTAGAAAGAATTCATATTTTCACTAAGGTTTTGTGGAAATTTAGGTTATTACCATGTTTCAAAAGAATACATGTTAATATTATTCCCATTTTAGGTATGTGAAAAATATTAGCTACTTTATGATATGAAGGGGATCAATGCTAAGCTATTTTGGAGACATTTAGTGACCTTATTTTTAAATTTACGGGCTTTCATCTTTCATAAGGTTTATTAGATTGACCATTAATGGAATGTTTTATGATAAAAATCAGATGAGGTTTTAGATATTAAACTATTATCTTAAGATATGATGATTTATGCATATTTGATAACTTGTGCTAAAATTTTTATTATGATAAAGACAGATGGAATAACCTATCATTATAATTACAGATCCCATTATTTGTTAACACTTCAGGATTGAAGAATTCAACTTCATTTACTAGAATAAGAAATTTATCAAGGCACAATGAAAGGATGATATTATTCTTAATCAAGTGATTATTTATTCTCATGAGAATTTATTTAAATATAAGGAAAGGCTATTGATATAAAAAAAATTTCTTAGTACCTTCATTACGATGAATCATATAGTCCCTTAAATCATCGTAGATTTATGGATTTTTAATTTTTATCTTTCTCCTAACTGTGTTCTCTATCTCTCTCCATTAGAACATTAGAGTTATATTTATCTTATATTTCCACTTTTTTAGTTTTCACCTATGCTCTACTATATCGAAACCGAGTAATGAGTTACATTGGGTAACTTTTATGTTTATTTAAAAGTAAGTTCTAGTATTATTTTGTATGATATCGGTTTTTATGAATGAAACTTTCAAATATTAATCTTTTAATAACCCATAAGAATTTCGATCGATAAATTCATTTTAAGGGGGTAGAATGTGAAACCCTGAGATTTTTATGAAATTTTAGTTTTATTTATTTGATTTCTTATGTTGTACACTACACTAAGATTATCTTGTGCTATAAGGAACACTGATACAACAAGTGTTTCATGCAGCGTTGAGTTTTTACAAACCATTATTTTATTATTATTTAAATAAGAAAATAAAATTACTGTTAAATTAAAAGTTAGGAATATTATTAACTAACATATAAAAATGTAGTTTTAATAAGCTGAATTTATTATTTACCAATTACTTAGAAATGAAAGTACAAACCAAAGGAATATAAAGGCAATATTTTTATTTTTAAGATCCCAAGTCGTTTTGTCTAAATAAATTAAATTAATGATAGTGAGTGAAAGATTTTAATGAAATATATATGATATATTTTCAGTAAAATATTTTTGATATTCATCTAATATATTTTATAGGCATAAGATAAGAACCAACCCAATTTTATGCATAAAAAACCTATATTTTTCAAAAGAATAATTTTATCACCATTTAATGGGGAACCCTTTTTAAATCCAATTTTTGACACTTTTATAATTTTTATATGAAAAAAACGTCATATTTATATAGGGATATCATAATTTACATTGGTTATTTTTTTTTTTTTTATGGTTAGATTCGTTTTTTGATGAAAAGTTAAATACAAATTTTTATTAAAGAAACTATATTTTATATTAATATATTAACAAGGGAAAATTATTTTTTGAATTATTTTTAAATACTAATTAGTTCATTTGAATTTAAAATATTATAATTATAATTTATTAAATATATTTTATACATGATTTCGTTATAAAAACATTTAACGTTTTAAAAGGACATTTTTTTGAAAAACTATTTTTCATGCCATTTTACCAATTTTATTTTAAATTAAATTATAAAACATTAATGTTTTGAATTTTTTAAAATGAATTAAAAAATATAATTTAAAATATACAAATTTAGTAAATATGAACCATTTATTTTTGTACAATCTGAATATTAACCATGGTAAATTTTTTTACCATAGTAAAGGGTAAAATAGAGAATTTAGGTTAAAAATAAAATTATAAAAACTATAAAATGACTCTAAAAGGTACAAAACATTTATTGGAGGAATAAAATTAGACCCTTAACACTTGATGATCAAAATTAGTTAATTTAATGGGAACTTATCCTTCAGAATCACTTGTATAATATTCTAATCAATGAAAAACCCAACATGTCATTTTCGTTTGTCTTTAATATCACTTATGTGTCCACATTGGTAAAATGACTATTATGAATGAATATAAATGTATGTTTTAAATTAATAAACATATTTTTTATGGTATAATTTTTTTTTATGTTTTGATCCACTTGGATGAAATTATGAAATTTATAATACTTTATCTAATAAAGATTTAAAGATGTCACAATAACCTTTTAAATAATATATCATTTATAATATAAGGATATACAATATATATATTCGACTATAAATATTAATATGAAATAAAAAATTTATATATTAATCATAGTAATTTATTTTTAATTTTTAGTGAACAATAATGTATATTAAATTATTACACAACACTAAGGAATTAATTATTTTATTAATTGAAATATGAGAAAAATGTTAGAAAAAAAATTAAAACAAATATAATTTCAGATAATTAATGTATGAAACTAATTTTATAAATTACATTGTCCCATTGGGGATATAATAAAATATATTTTTATAAGATTACTTGTTATATTGATATTTTTAAAAATCCAATAATTGAATAGTGTAAAAATTGATACTATTGATATTTTATCAAAGTAATGTTTTCTTAAATTATTTAAAAATCATAATTTTTTTTAAAAAGACAAAATAATTATAATATGGTCGAAACCATTATAAATAGTTAATTTATGGTCTAATTGACATGAAATAGGTAAAATTTACATTCTTTTAATTTTGAAAATTTTTCTATATTATTTAAAATTAAAATTGGTCAACTAAGGACTAATTAAATTGATAAGGTTTTAATGAATATAAAAATTTGTTTAAAATATAATTTATGATGATATTACACCCTTATCTCATCCTATATTCTAATAATTAACATTTTTTGTGGTATTTTGAAAGATATTCAATTTGTTATAAATTAATATTTTCAAAGATTTCAAAAGTACCCCTCACTTCAATTATAATAGGGAACTTCCTCCCTCACATATTAAAATAAAATTTATTATTTACGCACAAAATTATCCAAAAATATTCTCTTATAAACTTCCCTAGTAACATTATATATTTTTGGGTCTTCTCAAAAGACCAACTCTATTATCCGAAAGAGGAGATCTAGAGAGAGGTGATCGAAGAAGTGGTAATCTCCTTCAGTGACTCTTTCAAGATTATTTCATATTATACTTCTCATTCACGTGTTGATTCCAAAATAAAGTAAAAAATCAAGTATCAAATATTTTATTAGATTATATTATGATTATTTATTAACCATATTCCATTATTTATACATCCTACAAAAAACTAAAGTACCATGTGTGTGTACGTACGACTACCTATCACCACACCATGGTGTAATGTATTTTTAATCACTACTTTATTGGGATTGTTATAATGATGGAAATAATATATATATATATATATATGGTAAATATAACATGATATTTATTCTTTAACAAGATATATATCATCTATTTCCTTACCCTTTTACACTTAAGGAAATGATATAATTTCTTGTGTGTGTGTATGGCTTACCGTCTCCACGATGTGATGCGATTCATTTTAAATATTCAACATTCAAGAATGATTACATAAATATATATAATCAATAAATATGATATATATTACCTTAATATCATTCTTTAAATTATGTAACTATATCCTCTATACATGAATTTTGACTTATACAAAAAAAACATGCATAAGAGAAATGAAACAGTTCACACCTGAAGAAAGAATATTAATGAAATATTATTATCAAGTGATAATATGATCATATATGATATCATGAATATTAGTGTTATTAAATAATAATTTAATAACATTATCTAATCCATTATATAGGATTTTATGATATGTACGAAAGAAATCCTTCCTAAGGTAAGGGATAATTTTGCAACCTCATTATTATATGAGGTTGTTTATATGTAAGTCTTTACTAGGGTATATATATCATACATGGCCATGTTACTTAAAAATTTATTAAGAAATATTCATACCATTCTTCTACAATTGTTTAAATTCATTTTTATCCATTTTTAAGTATTTACTATGTGGATTGAAATGAATATTTTATCGTTTTCCTTAAGAGGTACTTTTTGACTTATCTGGAAAAGTATGAGAAGAATGTCTTATTTTAACTTATAGAGTATTAATAAGTTTTTATGATTTCATGTATCCCTATTTACTTGAATATTATGTTACAATATTACAAGTTTATTTTTGAATAAAATTTTTTCTTTAAAAGTTGTGTGGAAGTTTATGAAAAGAAAACTTTTTCAAAGAATAAAGGACATTTTTCTCAATAATCACATTCAATTAATCACTAAAAATTATTTTCCAACTAAGAAATAATTGTTTGATGTTACTTATGTTTTTCTGGGGATATGCTTCAATGTTTACATTAGTATTATTTCTATTAATGTTTTATTTTTCTTATGGGATGATATTTATGTAACTCATTTATTTTATATAGGTTATGTTATAATTACATATTTTTTATGAAACCCTTTTCATTCCATGGGTTCTGATATGATACATGATTTATGTTCTTATAGAACAAATATGTATGAAGGAAATCAGACCTAAGGTAAGGGATAATTTTAAAACCTCATTATTATCAAAGATTTTTTATATGTAAGTATTTATAAGGGTATATTTATCATCCATATCCATGTTAATTAAAATTTTATTCATAAATATTCATACCACTCATATAGAATTTTTTAATGTCATTTTTACCCATTTTTTAGATATTACTAAGTGGTTTTAATGGAACATTGTTTCATTTTACTTATAAGGTACTTTTTGACTTATCTGGAAAAAGTATGAGAAGAATTTTTATTTTAAATTATACTGAAGGAATGGGTTTTTATGATTTCATTTCACCTTATTTCCTTGAAGATTCCCTTACAATATTATAATGATATTTTACCATAATATTGTTTCTTTAAAATCTTAATGTATTTTTAAGAAAATAAAATTTTTTCAAAGAATAAAATACATTTTCATAAATCATTACATTCATGTAATCTGTCAAAATTATTTTCCTTCTAAGATAACATCGTTTAATGTTACTTGTGTTTTACTAGGGATATTATTCCATGTTTCCATTCTTATTCTTTTTATGAATGGTTTATCTTTTATATGGAATGATATTTATGAAACCCATTTCATTTCGATGGGTTATGTAATGATTGCATAATATTTGTGAAACCAATTTCATTCCATGGTTTCTGATATAATACATGACTTATGTTTTTGTGGAACACATATATATGATTTCATTATGATATGGGTGGGACCAATATCTCTCTCCAATGCATTGAGTAATTATTTATATCTCATTAGAGAGATAGGAAAAGAATGGGAAATGATCTTGATTCAGTAATATAGAGATGGAATGAGATATGACCTATGTTTAGTAATGCGGGGCTTGAAGGAGAAATTATCTTCATTATATAATATAGGTCTGTGATGGGATGTAAACTCAGTTCAGAAATACAGTGCTGGAAGGGGGAGTGAACTCAGTTCATTAAAGGAAATTTTCCAATATTATGGTCATGGAAATGAGCATTTACTATTATGGAAATGATTTCCTATGCTTATGTTTTTTCCAAAATTCCATGTTTTATGTCAAAGTTATTATTTTAGGATTTATTTCCTATGAATATTCATGACTTGTGATTATGATCTTTGATATGAAGGATATAATTTACAAATATTATGTTCATAATATTTAACCATATGTTTATGTTATGATTCATAACTCTTTTGTTTACCCTTAATGAGTATCTGAGCTCAACATTTCTTATGTTTATTTTCCTAAGATTATGATTAAATGTATTATGTATGATGTGTCAAAAAGGATTTGGTTATGATAGAATAAGCGAGCACTGAGGTATATTTTTTATGAACCATTTGTTTATGTTTCTTAGTTTTTAAAGGCAGTAAACTAATACGATATTTGGGAGTGTTTTTTTGTATTCTACAAATATGATGTAATATATATGTATGTCAATCCTAGGTCATTATAATAAGTCTTTTTCAGCGATGTGGGTTTCTTAATATAGATTTTAAAAAATCAAATATATATATTCCTCTCTCTATTTTGTGGATGTACACATCTTTATTTCAAGATTTGAATAAATCCATTTTCTACTACCTTTATTTTATTATCAAATGTTTAAAGTAAAAATATTTTATGTTTTTATCATGATTCATTTTGATTAAAGTTTCAAATTTTAGAGGCCTTGTATTTTTTCTTGTAAGACTCTTAAATATTACTATATATATTTCCAGAGCTAGGCGATGAGACAGCATGTGATTCCAAGGATCGATGTGCCCATAATTAATTTTATAAGAATATTAAATATATGTCACACAGTGTTTTGTGGTTAATTAACATAAATATGATAAATCTTAAATGGGGGATTGGATTAGGAATCTGAGACCATAGTTGGGTCTGGAACTAGGGTTTTTACACTAGGCGCGATATAAAATGTGTCGGTGCGGGACATTCAGACCCCTCCCTTATTAGATGAGAATTTATGTGGATTAATTAATAGACTTATTAATTATTCAATTCATTTTTGACCTAAAATGTTGTTTATAAATATATCATTATGGGAATTTATCCAGGGTTGGCCTCAAAATTCATAAATTCGCCAGTAAGAGCTCATCCCTCCTCCCTTTGACGAATCCCTTGGAAAATGATGAACATTCTAGAATTACCATCTAGAAAGTTTGGGTAGTGGAATTCCCCAATGACCTCTTACCAGGATTACCCTCTAGTAGGACCTAGGATTATTGTTCCCTGATGACATATTCCTAAGTAAAACCCTCCAGCTGGGATGGGCTGTGGAGATCCCCGGTGAGTATCAAAGTTAAGACCCTCCTGTCATATTAGGACATGGGATCCTTACCTGTAATTTGTGGCCCCTCAACTATGTGTAATAATGAATAGACATTCTTTTACATACCTTTGGACTCATGAGGAATATAAATTATTTCCCCACCAATACATGTTTTTGTGACGTGACCTAAAACCATTTGTGCAACTCAGTGTCACCCAGAGTGGATGGTATCAAAGTGTTGTGATTGATTCCCTTATACTTGTGTGATTAGGGTACACATGTGAGATGCTAATCATAAATGATGGAATTGTTTTGGAACTATTTGTTACTCTTCTTCTTGGGATGAGCTGTGAGATCGAGATCCCATTACTCTCCTATTTCGGTTTGTTTGACTATGAATATATATATATATATATATATATCTCCTTATTTGGTACCCACTCCATGGGTTTTGGTTATTCTCCTTTCAAGAGAGGTGAAGACACGCAGTGTATGTGATGAGATTTCTGTGTTTAGATTCCCTTTGTTGGATGTGTCTAGTCTCTAGCTATAGGTAGAGAAGGCTCAACGAGAAGTTCATCTTCTCACCGTGTTGAGATCCTTATGTTTACATGAGTTTACTTTCACTCTCTTGTTAGTTTTAGCGGTACCCTTTTACCGTACCATGTTTTATCTACTGATTTCCCCTTCATTTGTATCTCTTACAGGTCCCCCTTCACCCTTTTGGGGAAATATACTGTGTATTTATATACTCACCCTTCCATGGGATTTTTCCACACATGTTGTTTTTTTTCAGATGAAGGATAGGTTGACCTTGACTTAAGTGCTTCTTAGAGGTATTGGGTGCTTGGACCACGTACGGTGGTTGAAGATTGGGATTCAAGAGATGGTCTCTCTCAGCTATTTTACTCTTCCAATCATCTATCAGGTTGGGACTTATTTCCAGTTTGGGCATGTATTTTTTCCCTATTTACTTTTCAGTATAAAAACCCATTCTTTGTATTGTATTGAGGTTCATGCATGTTTGGTTTACTTTATAGCAGTGTTGCATCTTTTCTTTCTTCCTCTTCACATTTTCATTGAGTTGGATGTATACATGTGTACAAGTTCTTAGTAAAATACATCCTCAGGTGAGTTATGCCTTTGGTTCTTGTAGCCACCCCCTGGCCTATCGAGTTGGGTTTAGGGTAGTTGAGGATCAGGCTCTAGTATGAGACAGGTCATGACATATTGTTATCAGATCAAGTTTATTTTTTAGGAAATTGTTTGGATATCTCCCCTTAAGTGGATTGGTTAGTTTTTTGAAAATAGTGTCAAAGTGTCTCGAGTGTTTATCTCAAGATAGGGAGTCCATTTATGGTATGGGCAGACGATTTATCCATTCACCAGGACCTTGACTACCTACTTGTCAACTCTGCATGCTAAGAGATTTGCTGCGGGGATTAGTGGTACATGAATCAAATAGTATTGATTATTTGACTATACTTCTTTATTAATCTTCCCATTTGTTTTATATATATAAATATGCTAATCTAACTATGGTACTCTTTGATAATTTTTAGCATGCCTCTGAGACAATAGCCATCCAAGATACCAACTCATGTTGTGATGATGACCCTATGAGAAATGAGGACACAATTCAAGGTCCATCACACGATCCCCTTCCTATAGGTGGCTAGGTAGTAGCACCACCACCTATTGAGTAGTAGTTCATCCAAATAGAGAAGTATGGGGATGTGATAAGGATGAGTGCACTCCACATGTTCCAACGGCAGTGACCGTTGAGGTTCTTTGGTGAGCTAGATCCTTAGGAAGCATTGGATTGGATTGTTTTGCTGGTCTACATATTCAGTCTTATTCGGGCCTCGATAGATCGTATGGTGGATTTGGTAGCCCTCCTTTTCTACAGAGTGGAAGGGAATTGGTGGATCCTACTTACACAAATACATAATGAGTCAATGCTCCCATGGCATGACTTCCAGCATATGTTTCGTGAGGAGTACTACCCCTTATTCTTATGTTATGTTCAGATCAATGAGATTTTGGAGCTTTAGTAGGGAGGGATGATAGTGGCTGAGTACGCAACATGGTTCATAGAACTTAAATGGTACTCTCTCAATATGAACCATGATAGATAATTCCAAGAACTCGTGTATTAGCAAGGACTCTGCAAAGAGATCCAAGCCACTATAGTGCCCTTCTGCATCCCCACCTATGTCAGGGTCCTGGAGTGGGTATTGGTAATAGAGATCTTTCTGTCAGTGGGATTCTTGGTTGTTAGAACTACCAGTGGGTGTAAAAGAGCTTAGTAATTTACAATATATGATAGGTGCTAGAGATCTCAGAATAGGAGACCCTTCCTTGATCAGGCTCAGGAACTTTGTTGTATGGGGCCAAGACAATGCAGTGGACTAGAGTATCCCAGAGAGGAGAGATGCCTTACTTGTGATGGGTGGGGTAACATGGAAAATTATTTCCCTTACAGATGTGATGAGTATCCCAGGAAGATAATTTATGGACTACCATTTTAGAGGTATCATCGTGATCATGGATCTCCTGATCATGGACAGGGTGGTCCTCAGGGAGGTGGAGCTAGTAGAGGAGTAGGAGGAGCTGCATATGGAAGAAAATTCTGTGAGATACTTCCTCCACCACCACCAGGTGTCCCACATCAGACTCAAGGAGTTGGTTTTTAGGGTCATGGAGAGCTACTATCTTTGGATTTCTACGATTCATAAGCACATGAGATGATTCGAGGTAAAATATGTGTTTATTCTACACTTTCTTCAATACTAGTAGACATGTGTTCTAGACATTCTTTTATCTCGATACTCCTATTGTGATATTTGGAGCTCCTATTAGTGATTATAGCACATTATATTTGTCTATAGTTTTTTATTGGGAAGGATTCTTCTATATTTTTAATTTTCCAGTAGTGCGAGCTATCATTTAGAGGAGAGAGGTTTGCATGGGACATTTTCTTCACCATGATAGAACCATATGATGTTATCCTGGTCATGGATTCTCTTTCAATTTTCTAATCCCAAATTGACTGTCATTTCAAACAAGTTATATTCCTACATGCTGATGGGACTAGGTTCTCCATTTTTTATGATATCATCTCATATCGGGACAAGTGGATGTTGGGAGTAGGAGTTTGTAACATATAACCCTTCAATTGGTGATTTTAACCCTTTGTTCAACAAAATCATTAGGAATTTGGGTTTCTTTAGTTATAGAGGATTATATGGAAATCTTCCCTAATGACATTATGAGACCACCTCTGAGGTGATAGATAAATGTTTTCAATTACTTGTAACATGGTACAGCCCCAATATCTTTTTTGGAATATCATATGTCACTAACCAAGCTCTAGAAGTTATAGTTTTAGTTAGAGGACCTTCTTGAGAATGGTTTCATTAGACCCAATTTATCTTCCTGGGCAGCTCAAGTTCTATTTTTGAAAAAGGTAGATGAAAAATGTTGAATTTGTGTGAATTATAATCACCTAAACCAAGCCACGATAAAGAACAAGTACACTTTACTGAGAATTGATGACCTCTTTGACTAGTTGTGGTGTGAGATATGGTTCTTGAAGATCGATCTCAGACCCAACTCCCACCAGTTGGGGGTTTATGAGGCTGACATTCCAAAGTTAACATTTTGATGACTCTATAGAAACTATTAGTTCTTAGTGATTCCATTTGGTGTAAAGAACGACCCCTCCGTGTTTATGGATTTGATGAACCAGGTATTCTATCTATAATTGGAATTGTATTTATTTTATTCATTGATGAAATACTCATTTACACTAAAATAGTGGAGGAAAATTTATAACACTTGAGGATGGTTCTTGATTTTCTTCGATATCACCAGCGTTAAAAAAAATATCTTAAAGTTCTAGTTTTGGATACACGAGGTTCACTTTTTTGGGAAAGTAATTTCTAAAAAAGTTTTAGCTATAGATCTAAAAAATAATGATTCAATTATTTCTTAGGATCCACCCAATAATGTGTCAAAGGTGCAGGTATTTATTGGCCTGGCAGGGTACTACATGATATTTGTTGTAGACTTCTCCATGATCGTGGTGTCTTTAACCACCTTGATGTCGAAAGGGTAGTCCTTTACCTAGTCTGAGAAGTTCCATAGGGCCTTTGAGAATTTGAGGTAGAGGATTAAGATTCTTTCAGTGTTGAGACTACCAAAACAAGGATTTGAGTTCATTTTTTATTGTGATTCCTTAATAGTAGGGCTAGTTGTGTTTGGATTTAGCGGTAAGCAGTATTTATATACAGGATGAGGCAGTCGAGTCCCCCTGAGTTTAACTACATAACTCATGACATAGATCTAGTAGTGGTAGTCTTCACCCAGATGATGTAGAGACACTATGTTATGGGAGATCGCCTTATGGTTTACTCAGACCGCCAGAGAATCAGGTGCTCCTTCACTCAGAGAGACCAGAACCTGAGGCAATAACACTAGTTCAAGTTCCTGCAAGACTATGACTCTGATATAGTCTATACTCTAGGTAAGGGAAATTTTGTATCAAATTCCCTTATCATGAATTCCTTGGCTCTCTTAGTGAAGTAAAATTCATAGTTTTTAGCTTCCCTGCAGCTAAACCTAGTGGAACAGGAGGGTATAACCTATCTACAGTCGATGGTGTTGAATCCTCTACTCCTCAAGCATGTGAGAGAGTCCCAACTGGGAGACATCAATTTCAAGGTCTTTCATGATCAAATATCCATAATAAATGCACCAGATAAATATTCTAAAGGATGGAATCATGACATCCTGTTCCAGGTTAAAACAGTGGTTCCAGTCGCGTTGTGGGAGGAGGTGATTCATGAGTTCCACACTTCTCCTCTATTTATACATCTTGGTGCCTCACTTGTCAACAGGTGAAGGCTGAGCACCACATTCTGATATGTTTTTTGTATCCCCTTAACTTCCCGGAGTAGAAGTGGGATGGCATATCCATGAGCATTATCAGTGATTCCATGCATGGAGAAGTTCCACAATTCCATATAGGTGATAGTTGACTAACTCAAATAATCGAAACACTTTATTTCTATTTAGGAGAAGAGTTTGGTGGAGAGTTTGGAGAAGCTGTATGTACGCGAGTTCATTCGCATTCATGGGGTGCCCTCGATGGTTGTCTCTAATCATGACACATGGTTTATGTAATGATTTTGGAGATGCATGTAGGAGTAATTCGAGACCAAGTTGAGGATAAGTAAAACCTTTCACCCACGGACCAATGGGCAGAACAAATGCACAATCCAATTGCTAGAGGATATACTGAGGTCTTGCGTGTTGTACTTTGGCTAGATTTGGGAAGATCATTTTCCCTGGGTAAAGTTTTCATAAAACAAAATATACAACTTCACCATCGGCATTTAACCTTTAGAGTCCCTGTATGGGAGACCAGGTAGGTCACCCTTATGTTTGATGTATATTGGAGAGTCATCTCTTATGAGCCCAGAGTCGGTGCAGGAAAGAACAGAGAAATTCAAGGTCATCTGTGAGTGGATTAGGATAGTCCAGAGTAGATAGAAATCCTATGAAGACTATCATCATAGGCCCTTAGATTCTGAGTAGGGAGACCACATCTACTTGAGAGTCTCCCCACAATGATGATTATAGAGGTTCATCTGGGGATTTAAGTTATCCCAGAGGTTCATTTGTCCATTCAAGATAGTACAGAGCATTGGAGAGGTTTCTTACCACCTTAACCTACCCCCACAGCTGGAGTGGGTGTGTGACGTCTTCCACATATTGAAGTTGAGTAGATACGTGCATGACCCCCACGCACGTTATCGAATGGAGTGAGATGGATATTAAGGATGGAGCCACATTTGTAGAGTACCCAGTGGCTATCAAGGATCAGCATGATTGGACCCTTCCTGAATGGATCATCCCTATGGTGTGTGTGTTTTGGTAGCATAGAAATGTGAAAGGGAGTTTCAGGGAATGGGAGAGCCAAGTGCGGGCTTAGTATCCCAAGTTTTTTTCCATGTTTTTCTTTTTAGGGATAAAATATTAAAGGAGGGAATGATCTAGAGACCTAGTTTTTTACCTTTTAATACTTTAAAATATTTATATATATATATGTATGTATCCAGATCTATGTGCTAAGATGACATGTGATTATGAGGATCGGTGTGCCTAGAATTAATTTTACAAGAATATTAAATATATGTTATATTGAATGCATCCGGTTATTTAAATAAAATAGGATAACTCTTAAATGGGTGATCGGATCCGGAAGTTGAGACCACTTTTGTGTCTAGAATGTGGTGTTTACACAAGGAACAACATAAAATGAGTTGATACTGGATGTTCGAACCCCTCTATCATTTACAGTATGTTTAAGTGGATTAATTAATTATTTTATTAATTAATTCATTAATTTTTGACATAAAATAAATTTTATAAATATATCATTAAGGGAATCTGGCTAGGGTTGGCCCCATAATTCTAGGATTCACTGGAAAAATCTCCTCCCTATTCCCTTTGATGAATCCCTTGGCTAATGATGATGAAACTTCAGTATCGAACAGATCAAGATGCAATGAATGTAGTATATCCTTCCAATCATTACACAAGCACATTCTTCTCCAATGATCAATCCAAAAAAGATGTGGGACTCATATTTGGGTTTTTTAAACATTTTTATTAATGTTTTTAGCGAATCATTATTTTTTCATAGATCAATGACCCGGATTGAAAACCTTGCATGAGCCCAAGTATTGAAATATTACTTTCCAAGCTGTTTTCTAATCTGAATTTCTCATTCTTGATCGATTGGAGAAAAATGCTTGTCCAATGATATTTTAAACCTTTTTTCATGTTCTTTTCTCCCCTGTTATTCGTGTTCGTCACCGATGGAATCCACATGATTCTAGGTTTGACAATTTTCTAGTGACCCGAGTTCGATCGATTACCCAGATTCATGGAGAATAAACAAACAAAGATTAGAATGACAAAATGGTTATAGATATGGGATCGTTGTGAGGTATTGATGACCAATTCAGTTGTTAAACTTCGTGATCATGATGAACAGAGGCATGACAACATTCCCAATGATAGTCCAAAACCTCATCGATGAAAAGAGTTAAATCACTATAAGAAACAACTCAGATCTATTTTATTCAATGATATCTATTATTTTTAGATATATTTTAGGGGATATCCAAGGAAGAAAGGACATATTAAAACCCTGGAGATCATGTCTGAAAATCAGGAAAACCTGACAACACATTGTGTATCAGGATGAACAATATGGTATATAGCCTCCCTCAGTGGAGGAACTAGGGTTTTAGAGAAGATAAGGATAACACGGTGTGTACTCTTCCCTAACACGTTTTGTATCCTCTTCCTAGTTAGCCAGACCTTGTGGTTGACCACACAAGCCTGGTGTCTTATACATGGACATGGGGTCTCGTACACGGACATGGGGTCTCGTACATGGACACGACCACATGACATGGCCCAGATCCCTATTAGTAAAGACACAAAATATTGAACCTACAGAGTGTGTTCTACTACATGGGGTGGATCCATGTGTCAGACCTAGAAATGGGCAGGTGGTGAAGGGGGTCCATATTCAGTGTGGGGACCCTCAAACAATTTGTTCCCCTTGATCTCCTTTTAGGTTACATCAAACGTTCATTTATAATTCATTTGAACTTTGATATTGTCCCAAAATTATCTTATCTAGAGTGTTCTTCCATGTTTAATGTGATAGTGTCCTTAGATAATATGTTTTGAGATATGAGGTGAAGTGTTTTAAGCTTGTCATGTGATGAGGTGACACTCGATGCTTCTATCGATCATGCAGGATCAATAGAGTATTCTTGGCTTACCCTCCACTAGGGCTGGGAAGTGGTATTCCTCAATGACCTTACCAAGATTACCCTCTAGTATAGATAGGCAATGGCATTCTCTAATGACCTTATTGGGCTCACCCTCCAGCAGGGTTGGGTAGTGGTGTTCCCCAATGATCTTACCAGGATTACCCTCCAGTAGAACTGGGAAGTTCCATTCCCCAATGATCTATATGAGTTACCCTCTAGTAGGGCTAGGTAGTGGAGTTCCATGACGTTCTGGGATTACTCTTTAGTAGGGAATTGTAGTGGATTTTTCCAATAATCATTATGGGCTTACCCTTCAGCAGGGATGGGTAGTGGAATTCCTCAATGACCTCTCCCTAGGCTTACACTCTAGTAAGACTAGACAATGGCATTCCTTGAGGACATTTTCTTGTGCATAACCCTCCATCTGGGCTGCATAGTTGATATACTCAATGACTATCAGAGTAGGACCCTCATATCGTTGGAGTTCATGGAATCCTTACCTAGAATTTGGAGTCCCTAGACTATGTGGCAAAGTAATGAGATGTAGTTTTATGTATCATTGTACTCATGAAGAAGTGGTATACTTTATCCACTAAGGATTGGTTTTTTTACGTGACCGAAAATGATGGGGTAAGTTAGTGCTGCCCAAAGCAGATAGTATAAAGGTGTCGTGATTGATTCTATTATATTTGTGTGATTATGGAAGATGCGTGAGATGTTGGGCATCATTGGTTGACTTATTTTCAAAATGTTGGTTATTCTTATTCTTGAACTGATATTTGATATAAATATACCCTTATTCTCTCATCTGGGTTTCTTTTACTGAGAATATATATATATATATATATACATATATCCTTTTTTGGCACCCAGTCCTTTGGTTTTGGTTACTATCCTTCCAAAAGAGGTGAATACATGAAAGGTATTCCACCTGATTTCCATTTCTTGATTATCAGGGTTAGATGAGTCTACTCTATTGTTATAGGTAGGGAAGAATCGATGAGAATTTCATCTTCTCACCATGTCGATATCCTTTCGTTTTGATTATTTTGCATTCAATATCTTATTATTAAGTTGTACACTTTTATTATACCTTGTTTTATCAACTTCTTTCCACTTCAATTTCATCTCTTATTGCTCCCCCTTCACCATTTTGGGGCATTCTACTGGGTATGTATATACTCACCCTCATGTCTTTTTTAGATGATGGAGTGGTCGACCGTGACTTTAGAGGAGCTTAGAGGGACTAGTTTCTTGGACCATGTACGGTGGTCATAGCTTGGGATTCTGGAGATGGGATATTTCAACTATTTTACTTTCTGAGTTTTATTTTAGTTTGGGGAATATTTCTAGTTGGTTCATTTATTTGTTTCTCTTTTTACTTTTTAGCATACACTACTGTACTTTTTTTCTATTTGGAGGTTCATGGATGTTTGTCTACTTTATAGAAGTGTTGCATCTTTTAATTTCTCCCTCTGTAATTTTTCATTTAGTTGGATGTGTGCTTGTGTACATGTTCTTAAGAAAAGTTCTCCCCAAGTTATTTATGTCTTCTGTGCTAGTTTCCACCCCTAGCCAATGGAGGTGATCTTGGGGTAGTTATGGCTTGATCCCCATAATGGTTCAGGTCGTGACAAAAAAAGAATTTATTTAATATTTTTTTATCACTAACACATATTTTCATGGTCTTTATAATTTTTTTATGAAACTTTATATTCAATATATTGTTGGTTTTCTAAATAAAATATATATTTCACCATGTTTTATAAAAATTTTCTATTTAAATAAATGTTATCAAAATCCATGGATATTTCCTAGTTACAAAGTGATTTTCCAAATACTTTTGTAAAATGATTTTCATATATATCTTTTGATATATCTTACACTCGATCAAGGTTATACTCTAAATGATACCATCCACTATATTTCTATATATGGATTAGAAATGTATTATTGATGTTTTGATAAACCCATTAATTTTTCTCATGGGATATTTAAGTGAGGTTATAATTATGATTTATTTCATATTCTTATCACACACATAAGTATGTATTATCGAGATGAGATGGGTGGGTTTGTTATATCCCCCTGATAAATAGGTTAAATTTTTATATCTCATGAGACAATTATATATTTACTTGAAATTTTATTTAGTTTAGCCATGTTCACAAGATCGTGTGTCGACCAAGCTATTCTTAAGATATGTTCTTAAAATTGTACAAGGACCTAATTGTGGTTAACTATGTTAATTTGACTATTTTTAGACATATTTTTGGTCAATTTATGTTAACATGACTATGCATGGACCAATATGTGGTTAATTTATGTTCATAAAACTTTCTATGGGCCTAGTTTTGGATAAACTATGTTCACCATGTTTTTTTTTATATTCTTATTCTTGTGCCACATCCGCATGTTTTTGTAGCGAACTCTTGTTATGATGTCTCATGTCTTATTTTTTTTCAAATATCCTTATAATGTAACAATTTTTTTCTATTCTATGTTCATATTTCTATGAAATCCTTATAATATTCTCTTCGATATTTATTATGTTCTTATACCACATGTTTTCTTATTCTCACTTATGAACATTGAATATTGTCTCCAATGTTTTCTCTTACTGAGGGTTCAAGCTTACCCATTTCTTATGATTACATTATATAGGTTTTGAAGATGAGTATAATTTAGGAGATAAATACAAGGGGGTATAGAGTTTGGAATTTATTGATAAATAATCACTGAGGATATATAAAAATGTTTTTTCATGTATCTAATCTACAAAGACGCTAAAATTTTTGATCTTCGGTATTGTTATTTTATTTTGAGTTATAATTTTTAATGATGTAAAAAATATTAATGTTTAACTTGGTTCACCACAATTTTTATTGAATCCTATGTAAATAATGTATTTTTATCACTAAATTTTGGATTATGGGTCTAAATCATCTCAGTTTGTATCAGAGTGGGGTTTATTTATTTTTAGATATTAGTTTAGTTATTTTTGGATTATGGAATTAAAAAATAGATGTAAACCTTAGTTATAAGTCTATGTATGGGATCACATAGAAATATTGTATTTAAGTAAAGAGTGTAATATTTCAAAAAATTAAATCCCTATCAGGATAATGAACTATGGATGTAGATATTGAATAGGCTCACCTATGTGTAATCACCATGAAAAAGTCTGGTTGAGTATCACCTTGTAACATCCTAACCCTATCTATTGGCTTGTATAGAGTTGTGGTGACACTGACCTTAGTTAATATCACTAAAACACCAATGGATGAAAATAAATTTTAAGGTCTTACCTAAATATTTGATGATTTTACCATTTTTAAAAATACGAACTATCATGATAAAATACTAAAAAAACAACCAATTGTATGATGCATGAGGAATAAACCATAGAAATTAATAAAATGCTTGCAAAGGAACAATATAATAGTAACATTAAGTTAGTATAAAAAATAAAACTAAACCTCCAGAGTAATACATAAATCTAGAACTAAGGTCGCACCACTAAAGACAAGGACATGAACTAATCCAAGATGCAACACTATCAACTATGATAGAAACATAAAGGAACCCCACTAGAGAAGTAAAAAACTAGCCCCATTCATGTGTCATAAAAAACAACATATGTATACAAAATAAAGTGAATATGTAGGGGGTGAGTAATAATACCCATTATTAAACCCTAGAGAGACATTCCCCACATGCCACTAAGACCAAAAAAACATTTTGACATAGTATTATAAAATAGGAAGAAAGAATATCAAAAATAGATAAATAATTTTCACAATATCCCACAATGAAAATTAACATATTTTCCAAAAAAATATAATCAAAGATTATTTTTTCTTTTCATGTAACTAAAAAATACATTAAATTCCAATTTGGTTTAATCATCTATGTTATCACGCTCAAACACACCCATGTATGCTAAGTAAAATACCTATACTCGTGAGTGGTTATACGTCCTCCACCAAGTTGTAGCTTGGTGTAAATCACCCATTTGTATTTCAAATAATAATTAACCTGAAATTTTTCATAAAAACACCTTTAAAATCTCAAACCATAAACACACACCAACCATGTTCCTTTATAGTCATCACCCATAACAGAGTTATGTCAAGAACTCATGTCAAATCCATCATTCTTATAAGAAATCCCTTTTATTCAATATATCAATCAAATTGTGGGAAACACCCACAAACCAATCTCAAAAGCCTACTAGTATGACAGAAATACAAAATAATTTTAGTAGGGTAAGATAATTTATAATAAGAATGGATTTATTTAATAAAATCAATTGCCTTCACATTATAATAATAGTGGAAAGATGGAAAACCCATATAAATCGAGTTTATTTGGTGTGACCAAATACCCATTAATCCGTAGATCAAGGATCATTCTTCCATTATTATAAAGAATCATAAGAGGATATAATTAAAACTTTTATGAACCTTTATATTTTTTCATACCATCTCTTTTATTGTGTTCTATTCCAAAAAAAATGAGCAAATCTATAATGTGTAGTAAGAAAAAGTCTTCATATCTTTGATTCCCATGATCATCCACTCAAAGGATCAACAAAATCAGAATATGGAGATTTAATATCACCAAAAATATCCTATGTGATCCCGAAAAATCGGTATCCCAGGTCAGAGGAGGAAGAATGGTACTTTATGAGTTATTTTCAGGTCAAAAGGTGATTTTTTTTTACAATTAAAATATAATCGCACGGTTAGGCCACACAGTTTGAAAAACCATGCTCTAACCATGAAAATGGAATCTATACAAAAAAAATATGTCACATAGTTAGATGTATAGTTTTTTAAATTGTGCCCAAACTATACACTTACCTATTGGATCCCATGTCACTCACACGGTTTCCTAGAGACTTGATCATAGTTTCTAAAAATCATTCTCAAACCATGCACTAGTAAAAAGGCTTCAAAAACCCTATAAAACCTTCTAGAAACTTCCCAAGACATAACTTGAATGTTTCCTACTTTAAATAATATATAAAAATTGAGAAATACCTCAAAATCTAGGGTGTTACATTCTCCCAACCATTGGTATTTTAATCCCCAGAAAACCAAAATAGGTTTGGCCACTAATCCTGTATGAACTTATCTCACTCCAAATTCTCTTCTTGGATATTAACAAGCTACTATAAAATTCATCATAAAGGTATAATTTTCTCTCATTAGACTATCTATTATTTATCTATAATCCAAAATTGAACAAGAATAAAACTTTCATCTGGAATAAGAGAGACATAGTCCCAAATAAAAAAATGATTATGATATAGGTGATACTTCTTCAATTGATTAATGTGGAAGAAATTATGGACATCACCAAATCTCTATGATAAGGATAAATAATTTTCAATAACACTAATCTATTGTAAAATCTCAAACTATGACTACCCTTTTTTTATTAGAAATGAATTCATCATTTATTATATAAGAATACACAAAACACAACCCATAGGATCATTAATTCTCGTGTAATTGGGAATTAGGTACATTATAAAACATCCTAAATAGGGGTACATCATCATTATTTAAAATGTTGTTAGCATTCTCATATTATTCCATCATTCATAAAATGGAGTGGGATAAACTGGGGACATACATAAGATAGATTGATTTATAAATCACAATAAGGTGATAAGAAAATCATGATATGAAGAAGGTATTATATCTTAGAAAATATTCATATCAATGGGACATAAAATGGGTGAAAATAATAAAAAAGAATAATGAGTCATGATATAGCATGACAACAAAAGGAAACATGGGAATGTGGTAACAACTTTAAACATGACATCATAAATATAATTCAAGGTTAACCACCAATAAATCATAACATAATGTTCCAAGGATAATAACCCAATCACTATAAATGGTGTATCATTAGACTAAAACATTACCCAGTGCTTTAGAGTGCTATTTTCATCCACCCATCATAATCATATCATTTGCATGCATAAGTGTTCCATATAGATCATATAACATAAGAACGTATTTCATCACATTTAATTCCATGATAATTGATTTTAGAATAAAAAAATTGAATTATATAATAAAATAAGAATAGTTATGTCTAGTTTAATACCCCTAAGTGGAAATAGTGATAGTATTCACAATAAAAAATTTTTTGATGGAAAAATCACAGTGGAATTTTAGAAGCCTAAATACAGTATATAAAGTTTCATAAAAAATGATTAATGAGAGACTATAAGTTATCTAATCATTTTTAAATCAAATTTCTAGTAACAAAGATATGTAAATAAATATCCCAAAAATATTAATTGTAAATAAAAATCATAAAATGAAGTAGGTTTTTGAACAAAGGGGAGAAGTAAAGGATCCCTTACAAAATTTTGGCATAGTAAAGGCTTAGGTAAATGCTATAATTAGAGGTGATAGATGTTATCTCATTATTAAGAAATAAATTAGATAGTAAAGTGATCATTATATAGTAATAAAAACATAACAATGTGATATTCAAAAGGGAAAGTACAAAAAATGTGCTTGAATTTAAAAGAAGATAGAGAGATCTCATACCTTGAGAGGGTGGTTTCAAATGGTTTGGAGGGGCTTCTAGAGAAATTGGGGGAACTTTTATAGGACTCTATAGAGGGTAATATTGTGTAAGGACATGAAATATGGTTTTTGAGTGAATAGGAAAAGATATATTGTGTGGGTTTATATAGGAAAAGTGAGGCGAGTTCTTTATTATTTCCCAAAATTAGG
Organism: Viscum album; assembly: GCA_963277665.1. Lineage (NCBI taxonomy): Eukaryota > Viridiplantae > Streptophyta > Magnoliopsida > Santalales > Viscaceae > Viscum > Viscum album. Next base: position 1,610,427,089 of record OY728150.1, read on the forward strand.
TTTTGCACTCTATATAATAAATTAATCTAAACCAAAAACCATACCATTGTTTCCTAAATAAGTTTTCTACCAAATAGGAGTGGTTTTATTTTTTACCGTTAAAAGGGAATAAATTAATAACATATTACCCTTGGTGATGTGCAATTGATTCATGCCTATAAATAATTGATTTTAAAACATTAATATATAATATAAGTTTTAGAGAATTCATAAAGGATTTATAAAATTAAAAAAGAAACCTAAAAAACAAATTATTTTAAAGGGGAAATATATATTTATTCTTATATACAACTTATAGAATTTATTTCATCACTTTTGGGTCATTATGAAGTTATAATACTCACCATATATTTAAACTATTTAATTTTTTCGTGAAAATTTGACTTTCTCATAAAAATATGAAAAAATAACTATTTGATAATTTCAACATCATGATTCCAAAAAAATTAATTTTATCATAATAATTGTCTAACAATTTAATTTTTTAATTTTAAAACAATAATCGACATTTTTTAGAGATGTTTGATTTTTTGACAAAAATAGTTTTTGAACCCTTATAAAAATTACTTTTAACCTAATAAAAATTAAATTATCATTTATATTTAATAAAAATTATTTAATTTTATTATTTTATTAAATTAATTTTTTAAAAAAAAATTAGTGAATTCAGGGAAAAGTAATATCTTAACTGAAATTTCATACAACACAAAAAAATTAATTTGTGTTTTATCATATCAAAATAAAAAACATTTATAATGTAACAACAATAAGAAGTAAATATTACCATAATTATCATTAAAATAAAATATTTATATTTATATTATTCAAGTATTGATAAATATACCTTTATTACACCCTAAGACACCCTGAGGGTAAGGTGCGTGATGGTGAGATTTTTGTGGGGTGGTTTGGTGTACATGGTTTGGGTTGGGATCTTGATGATCATGAAATTATTTCGTAAATGGTTTCTCTCATGCTTTATTTGTTGTATATCAGCCTGGTCTTGGTCAAGGTCACAGAAAAATGATGATATATACCTTGGTAGCATTGATAATTGCGCTTCATAGGGTACAATCCTATTGGTGGTGGCCATCACTTCCTTTTTCCGTGTTAATTGGATTTATCAAAATACTATTTTTATATTAATCATATGATCACTGTTCAATAGTTATATTATCAATGGTTATGATTCAAAATAATATTATAAATTTTGTAAGATATAATAAAACCAAATAATCTAATGATTTTCCTATAACTATAATTCATAATTATAATTTAATTCAATCACAAAAGGAATTTTATTTATAAATATTTGGGTCATTACAATATTCACCCCTTTAGAAATTTTATCCTTGAAATTTTAATTTCACAAACCAAAATAGATGAGGGTAATTATTTTTCATCACCTCATATGGTTCCCACATCATTTCTTCAAACTTTTTGTTTCTTCATATCACTTTGACCATGTGAAATGTCTTGTTCTGTAGAACATTTTATCTATGATCTTCGATTATCATAGGCTTCTCATTATATGAAAGATCATTATACAATGGAACCACCTCTAGATTTAGAACATGTAATGGGTCTGGTGTTTACTTCCTCAAGAGGGATACATGGAACACATCATGTACTTGAGATCGGTTAGATAGTAGTACTAGTCGATGGGCCACCACTCCAAAGCAATTAAGGATCGCAAAGGGACCAATGTTTCTTGGAATAAGTTTTCCCTTCTTCACAAATCTCATGAATTTGTTCCATGGAGATATGTTGTGGAATAACTTATCTCTAACCTAAAAATATAGGTCTCATTGAGGATTGTCATCATAGTAATTTTTTTTTAACTCTAAGAATCCCTAATGTGTTTTTGAATGGTTTTGACATTTTTTTATCATTTTCTCAACCATTTTAGGACCCAACAGTTTGTGTTCAAAAATATTATCCAATCATGTAGGTTTTTTATACCTCTTCCCATAAAGGGAATAATAGGGTCCCATTTCAATTCATGAAGGGAAAATATTAATGTATAAGAACTCAACCAAAAGAATATGTTGGTCCCATGCTCTATTTATGTCCATAGAGCATGCTCTCAACATGTCCCCGAGTTTCTAGATAGTCTGGGCAGATTGGCCATCATTTTGAGGTTGATAAGTCATGTTGAATTTCAACTCAGTATTTAGTTCATGCTAGAGACTCTTCAAGAACATGGAGGTAAATCATTTATCTCGATAACGTATAATCGATAGTGGTGGTCATTGAAGCCTCACCACTTCTCTAATGTATATCCTTTCAAGTTAAATGTGTGAGAAGTCCTCTCGAATTGAAATTAAGTGATTAGTATTTATAATATGATCCACCAAAACACATAAAACATTATTTCTTCTAGATTTCTTCAAAAGACCATTGACAAAGTCCATAGTTATGTTTTCCCATTTCCATGTAGGCATGTGTACTGGTTTCATAATACCTTTGGATTTTTTCTGTTCAGTATTCATTTTCTAACATAAAGGACACATTGATGTTTATTCAATGATATTCTTATTCATATTGTCCCAAAAATGGTTCTCTAGAAGATATCAAATAAACATTGGGATCCTTAGATGAATGGAGAATGTAAATATATGTGAATCATCTACAATCTCATTATTTAACTCAAGATTTGTTAGTACACATAATCTTCACCCAAATCCTATAACTTATTCATCATTAATTTTGGACTTTGAGAATTTAACTATTTATATAGGTTCCATATTCTACTGAATTCCTATATAGTCTCTTTAAGAATTATTTATCAACTCCATGAGGGATTATTGAGCAATAATTTTTGAAAGGATTGATGATAATCTTCCATTTATGATTCCTATGTCCATCCTTTCCAAGTATAAGATGATTAAATCCTTATAAATTGTTATCGTTCATAATGTTGCCAAATACTTTCTACTTAGAGCATATTGAACTTTATCTTCTTTCATGAGATGGTAGTTTATTGAGAATTCATAATTTTTAATAAACTCTAACCATATTTCATGGGGAATAATCATATTTTTTATGTGAATAAAATCTTTATGCTCTTATAATTCATATATATTTTACACTTCTCCCAAAAGAGGTAATAATTTCATATTTTCAACATGAATATAAATAAATCCAACACCAGATCATGTGTTCTGTAGTTCTATTCATGAAATCTTAGTTTTTATGAGGCATTAGCTATCATTTTTTTATTCTGTATTAGTACACAACCCAATCCCTTCTTCAAATCATCATTACATACCCCAAAAATTTCCCCACTTGTGGGTAGCATAAGTAGATATTCACTGATAAGCCTCTTTATCAACTCCTTTAATCTATCTTCACATTCATTATTCGAAAAAAAAACTTTACTCCCTTCCATGTATGCTTATTTTCAGGGTTTGAAAATTATGAAAAAAATTAACAAAAATAATCGATAATACATAGTTAGTTTAAGGAAACTGTGGATTTCCATTACATAGTTTGTTCTTTACTATCCTTCAATTTATTTTTTCTTTTAAGGGTCCATAGATATCCCATTTCTCGTGATAATATATCCAAAGAATGAAAATTATTTCAACCAGAACCAACATTTGTTTTATTTTTTATAAAGCTTATCCTTTTGTAAGGTCTTTATCACAGTGGTCATAAGCTCATTACACTCCTTGATTTTTGTAGTATATTAGAATATCATCGATAAATACTACAATGAATTTTTTGTGTTAATCTATAAATAATGTATTCATTAAGTCTATGAAGATTTTTAGATCATTATTTAGTATATATTGAATTACTATAAACTCATAGTGCCCATACCTTGTATAGAAAGTAGTCTTGGGGATATCCTCCTCCACCTTTACTAGGTAATATCCCAACTGAAGATCTGCCTTTAGATAAGTATTGTAATCCATGTGGTTGATTGAAAAGGTCAACAATATATAGAAATGGATACTTTTTCTTTATCATGATCTTATTTAGATCATGATAATCAATTCAAAGGAATTTTGACCTATCCATCTTCATGAAGAAGAAGACTGGTGCACCCCAAGGTGAAGTACTTGGTTGTGTGAGCCCATTTACTAGATTCTCTTGTAGTTGTTTCTTTTTATCCTCATGTTCCACAGCATCCATTCTTTATGGATTCTTGGATAATGGAAATGGAAAAAGTATAAGATCGATTGAAAATTTAACCTCTTTTCTAGGAGGAATACCAAGAAATTATTTAAGAAAAACATTAGTGTATTACCTGACAATGGTAATGTATTCAATATTTTTAAATTTTTAAGTTAGATTAATTATAGATTTAATTGATGTGGTTACTCTACTCTAGGTCCCTTATCAATAACCTAAAAGGATAGCACTATAATATAAACCAAATCCTAGTTCACTCATGGTCCTGGGGAAACCTCGTTCTCAACTTCTCCCTATCATTGGTATATTTTTCTCCAAACTAGTGCCATTTTAATTTAACAATCCATTTCAAAAGTTAATCAATAAACACTTTTATTGTTCATATTTTCATAGTCATACTTTATATATCTACAAAACAAACAAAATATCACTATATTAAAATTATTTAATCTTGTGCATAATGTATTTATAGTGGGAAAAGAATATTTACTAATACATGATACCTTACACTCACAATCAAACCCCACAATGATGAGTTGATGATATGCCTAGAACTGATTAACAACACTTTTTGTACATGGGTATCCCTGGTAACTTTATTCTAATTAGAAAAATGTTAGCAAGGTTTTTTTATGATATACATTTCATGTCCTGAAACATCCTCTCTCCTTGTTACCATCCCAACTGATGGACCGACTGAACTAATACCATTTTTAACATCCCAATCCTAAGATTTGACATGGAAAGAGCTGAGGTTCTACTAACCTTAGGTGAAATACATAGGGCACCAAATAAGTAAATAAATACCAAGTTCATACCTAAACATTTGGGAATGATTTTCCATTTTTAAATAAAAAAAATCATAAAAAATAATAAAAACAACTAATTATATAATGGATGAGAAATAAACCATATAACTTAATAAATACCAGAAAAAGAACAATATAGAGTAAAAAAATAAGTGTATAAATTGGAATTCATAATCTGTAATGTGGTAAAAGAATCTGGAACTAAGGTGGTTCCATTCCAGACCATGACATGAACTACTCTCTAATCCACCTCCACTAACTACAATAAAAACATCAAGGATCCCATCTATAAATGTGAGAAACCATCTCCATTCATGTTTCATGGAAAACAACATCTGTATATTTCCCAATGTGAATATTTAGGGTGTAAGTAATCATTTTTAGTAAAAAAACCCTCGTGAATTTCCCCACATACCACAAAGACAAGAAATAAGTAATCTCATTGGATTATTAAATGCATAGGTAGAATATAAATAACAGATAAACAGTTTTCATAATATTCCATAAATTATATGGTTGTATTTTCCAAAATTATTATAACCAAAGATGAGTTTTATTTTTTATGAAACAAAATAAATTCATTAAATTCCAATTTTTCATAATCATATGTGTTATCACACAGACACCCATGTATACTGAATGACATCCATATAATTGCGTGTAATGATATGTCCTCCACTAAGTCATATCTTGGTGGAAATATTCCATATTCCTTTCCAATCATCACTGAGGACCAATTATATTTAAACAGGGCCTCATGCAATGAAAATAATGAACACACACCAACCATGATACATTTACTTCAGAACCTATAACATAGTTATATCATGAAAATGTTTCAAAGTAATCATTATTTATGGAAACCCCTTTTGGTTAATTTATCAAACATGTTGTCAGAAACACCCACTATCCAATCTCAAAATACAACTAGTATACAAGAAATGCAAAAGAATTTTAGTATGGTAATATCATTTAAAATTATAAGTGATTTATTTATTAAAACCTAGATCATTAACATTCCAATAAAATCATAATTAGGGAAAACTACTTAACTCTGTTTTTTGGCATAAACAAATTATTTTGAATCCACATATATACATTCTTTCGTATGTTCCTATGATTAATCAAAGGAATATAAAAATAAAACATGCTTTATCCCCTATATTTTTTCATATCTACCTCAGTATATGGTTTCCTTCCAAGGAAAATGAGAAAATATAGAACAAATGGGAAGAACATATTTCCTAACTTTGATTCCCAAGATCAACTGCTTGAAGGATCATCGAAATCAGAGTCTAGTGACTGAGTATTTCAAAAAATCAACTAAGGTATCTCTAAATATCAAGAACCTAGTTCATAAGACGAATAATGATACTTTTCGGGGAGTTTTAGGTAAAAAGGTAATTTTTGTACTATAAGTATATCATTGTATGCTTAGGCTGCATAGTTTTACAAAATGTACACTAACCATGTGAATCAGATCTATTCAAAAAAATCCAAGTAATGTGGTTTTTTAATCTATGTACCATCCTTGTGACTCCCAATATACTTTCATAGAATTATGGAGACTAGATCATGGGTTATACTAACAATTATCAAATATTTCACCACTAAAACGGACTCTAAAACAATCTAAAACCTTATATAAACTTATTAAGAAATAAAATCAACCTTACCTGCATTAAATAATCAATTCAAATAGGTAAATAATTAAAATTAGTGGTGTTACAAAACTCGATCTTCCCTTATTGTATGATGATTGATCCAATGAATGAACACCTGACTATACACTCCTAGGAGATATTAATTGGTTAATTAACATTCCCTTTATGAACTATTATTAAGGATTTTAAGCTAATAAATTTTATTAGAGAGACTATTAGAAAAATTCTCATGAATATCTTAGATTGAAACCTTGAGATTTTTAAGTTAGAATATGAACATCATTTATTAGTTACTTATCATAAGTTTATAACATTCCCTTTTTACCATTTATAAATATATGTATTCTCATACATCAACTTTTAATTAGCGAATGTAATAGATCGATCCTGGAGAAACCAATTAAATAATTTGAATAATGGAAAACATAGAGATTATTCTAATGATAAATCTAAAGGAATGGAAAATGGAGTAAAAAACTTCATGAAAATGTTGACCCATGTTATAAATAATAATTTAAATCGTGTGTAATTCCTAAAAACGCCAAATAAGGGTAATCTTATAATCTATTAATTTATGTTTTAAAAAACCCCAACATCCAGTGGGTATTCTAATCCACCAATTACTGAGTAATGGATCGATTCAATTGGAAAGATATTTATCATTATTTATAACTTATATAATTAAAATTTATTTTTAGGAATTTACCATTTGGAAGTTAAATATAATAAATGGGTGGCTCAAATCAAGAATATGAGTCCAATTTAAGAAATTGAATCTATGAAATGGAGAGAGTATAATGAGGTATTATTTAATAAATATTTTTATCTGAACTCATAGAAAAAAATATAGAGATATTTCATTGAGTTTAAATAAAATTTGGATGAATCCATTAATACTTATGAATAAAAATTAAATAGACTTGAAAGGTATGTCTTTGGTTTTATCATACCTTGAGAGTTAAATCAATTTTTTCTTTTTTGGATTAATGTTGAGTCTTGAAAAATCATCAATGATAATAGATTTTGGAATCTATAAAGCAATTGGTCAATATTCATTAAAGGAGGAAATGGAAATTATAGACTCTCATTATCCAAATTCTTTTGAGGAAAAGAACAGGAAAGTTGAGTATCATAGAAACTCAGATTAAAATTATAATGGAGGGAAGAAAAATCAAACTCCTATTTCCCAAAAATGTGGGGAAAGACACCCAATATAATTTCAAAATGGAACAATATAATTTTTTTGTGTGGAATAATTTTCCATCAAGATCTTGAATTCCAAAAAATATATCAAAGGGTCAATTAAAAAAATAAGACAAGAAGGTTTTTAGTAATTTACCACCTACACTAAAATGTTTCAATTATAAGGAGTTTAGAATTAAAAAAACTAGAGAACCAAGACAAGGGTAGATGATGGTAATCAATATCAACAAACTCTAAGGCCAAGGGAATATGGAAAAGTCTATTCAGTCACTATTGGTGAAGTAGATCATAATAATAATCATTATCAGGATAATTAAGGTATAATTATCCTCAAAAACCATATTAGTATATGGCTCATTGTATTATAGTTTTAACCACTATATTATCTAAAATAATAATTAAAATCATCACCCAAATGATTTAATATTGAATTATGAAGAGAGAAATTCACGTTTTATAATTAATGTGTCCCATGTTGATGTTTTTTGGAATGTACTTTGTGTAATTGATTTTATCTTTCTTTAGATAAATTTGATTCCATTTTGTAAATAGAATGTTTATCATCAAATAAACTCAAAATCAATTTATTAAATAAGGTAATTAGATCATCCTATAATCAACAAATCATTAAAATACCTCAAATCCTAAAGGTTTTTTCCAAGATATAGTTTTGGGAAAATATGTGTTTCTTGGTATTACTTTAGAGATTAAGTTAGATATCTCACTTATAATCATGAATTGAGTCATATATATCTCTTAATTACCCTTATACATTCTTATTTTTAATTAATAATTAAAATTGGGAGAAGGGGATTTATTTAAGGGGGGAGAATGTGACGACCCAAGATTTTACTATTTAGGTCTTCCTTTAAATAAAAATGATGTTCATTAACGTGTTCCACATGCAAAAAAAAATATCCATGAAATATTATATAAATATTATTAGTACAACTAAAATAATAATAAAACCTCTAGTGAATAAAAATATGTTAATCATCTAAAAATACATACATTTAAAAAATATATAATTAATATGGTTTAATATTAAAAGGATTATTCTTTATCAAATAACTATTCTAAGTTTTAATCAATTAAATTAATAACTTTCAAATGATAATTATAATAATATATAATTTTTCATTATATTAATTTAAAAATTATCATTATTTAAATTAGATATTTGTAGGAAATAATATCAAAAATATTTAATTTTTAAAAATGTAGTCATTTAATGAAAGAAATTAAAATATAAATATACAAATTTTAGAGTTTTAAATCCATTAAATTAAAATAAATTTTTAATTAAAACATATAAATTATATTAGGGTAAATTTTTAGAATTTTACTAAAATAATTGATTTCAAAATGAATAATGAAATACATCAATTTTGCTAAAAGTAACACTTTTATAACATTATCATAATACAAGAATGACTTGAATATTTGTGAAATATTTTTTTATATGAAATATATATATATATATATATATTTATAATAAATATAAATAATTTTAAAAATACTAAATGCAATTTATAAAAAAACATGTTTAAAAAGATGTTCTTAAACTCTTATATTAGAAAGTTAGATTTTATCACTTTCTAAAATGTAATATAAAAAAATTAAATTGATATTTAATATAAAAATTTCCATATTATTTAATAAGGTCAATTTTATGTTTAGGTATAAAACAATTCACTAATATTAAATTTAATTACAATTATAATGGTGAAACATTAATTTTTAAATATTTGTTTTATTTAAATTATGTAATTTTTATCTAATAAACTGAAATAATACACATAAAATAACGATTTTAAAGTGATTTTTTAACACATATATATGTATATAATATCAATTTTAATTTTTAATCAATACCAAATAAAGTTAAGAACACTTACTGAATAAGAAGACATTTTTCTAAAAAAATATTTCCATAAAAATTGTCTATTTTAATTTAAATGTAAATTTTATAGTTTTTAGAAATTAAATTGTTTTAAATAAAGAATAAATTAATATTTAAATCATAAAAATCATATAATATGGGTTATTTTATATTTTTATTGAATCATAAATTTATTGGTGAAAACTAATAACCTTGGTAAAAAATGGTAAACATAAATAATTTAAGACGAAATGATTAAAAAATTATTTTAAACATTTGGGGAAAATATTTTGGTAGATTTATCAACCCAATATCAACTAAAACTCTATTATTTCCTTATTTTGGAGATATTTTATCTTAAATAGTTTCATTCCACTATTGAAAAATGACGGTTGTTCCCAAAAGTATCATTTACTATGCTTATAAAATTGGTCCACTTACACCCTCAAAAAAATAAACTAAACCTTTAAAATTTACATGAAACATTATCCAATTTTTATCTGAAAAAATTCCCTTTCTAAACCTAAATCCCCTAGTTACCTTAATTTATCCTAATCCCTTCATTTCTGACGATACTTTCAATAGAAATTTCAAGGTCCCAATGTGAATATTACATAAGCATTAGAATTTTCCTATTAATATTGACCTTACAAATTTATCCATACCATAGTAATATAATGACCTTATAATTATTATAATACTGAATTTTAATTATTTAAATTTAAAAAAAAAATTATCTTTTTTTTCTTATAAGAAAACCAAATTAACGTCAACCGCGTGTACATTTGAACTACCACCTCCATGATGAGACGTCTTCAGTTTTTCATCATTTTCACTCATGGTTAGTTCTCATAGATGGTATTTATAAATAAATATCATATATATAATTTAATTATTATTATAAAATGAAAACTCATTATCTACCTCCATCCCCTCTCATTCATTGATAAATGAGAAAGTTAATCATGCATATGTGCAAACTACCACCTCCACAAAGTAACGTTTTTCATTTTCATCTAGATTTTAATTATTTTTTTATCCTATTAAAATATGTTTAAACATATTAAAAATCTAAATAATATAGTTTTTGTTCTACTATAATTATATTATGTCAAAATAAACACTCACTTTACTATACTAACCCATTGAGTAATGACATGTTTCTGTTTTGGATGGTTTACCCTCTTATAAGAAAAATGCAATAAATTTAAATCTCATATAACAATAACAAATTAGATACTATTATATTATAAATTAATGAGTAAATTATATTTAATTTATGGTTTTGGAAAGGTTATATTAATATTTCACTTATTATTAACATACTTCTCTTCAATCGTTAAAATTTTCTAAAATAAGCTCATCATCGAATTTTTATTAATATACCATAATTACAAATTTCATGATATGAACATATTATATTATATAAAATAATGAAATTAATATTACATTATGTTTAATTATCTATGAATGCTTAAATTATATTTATATAATATTTATCACCATCGACATTACAAAACATGCACGAAATAATGAAAATTACCAATGTTCGATATTTTAAATAAATTTTTACAGAATGTATAATAAGTGATTCTAATTAAATATTATAAAAGGTTTATATATGAATAATTTTACCATATAAGTTATTAATATAGTTATTTTTTTAATAAGTTAAATGCATGCATGGAACAAATCAGGACCAAGGTAAGGGGTTCTTTATCTTAAATTTTAATTTAATTGAGACCTAATTCATATTGTGTGCCTTGATATAATGAATGGAATAATTTTTAAATAATGAATTTATATTTGAATTAACCTATTTTAATTCATTTCGTTTGAAGATCCATATTATACTCTTTCATTTAATGGATATTTATTCAATGGTTACCAAATTCATAAGAATTATATTTTTAATCTCATTTATAAATTGGGATTGATAAACCTTGATAACCCATATAGAAATTTTATTTGATATTCCTATTTAAAAACACCATAATTTTATTATACGTTGGTTATACTTGGTGATATATTTTTTCTATTTTATTTTTTAAAAGTAAGTTCTATAATTCTTTTAAAGCAATGTGGGTTTCTATAAAGGTATTTTAAATACTCTTATTTCTATCTTCTTCTCCCCATTTTGTGGATGCACCTATCTCAATTCTAAAAATCGAATAAATAAATTTTCAACTACCTTTAATATCTTTATAAATGTTTAAAAAAAATTATGTTCTCCTCATAGGTAATTTTGACAAAAGTGTGAAAGAATATCTTTAAAATGTTTTTCCATGAACACATATTTTCATGACCTTTTAATTTGTTTATGAAGATTTCTATCCAATATTTCCAAGGATTTATAAATAATATTTATTTTTCATGTTGTTTTATGAAATTTATCTTTTTAAATAAAAAATTTCAATGTAAAATGATAAATCGTGTTTCCCAAATTATTTTTCAAATGATTTTATAAACTGGTTTTCATCTTTATCTTTTGACGTATCATACGATTGATAAAGGTAATTATTTAAATGAAACCATTGAACTTATTTATCTAAATGGATTATTAAATGTCTTATTTATGTTTCATTAAACCCATTCCTTTTTCCCATGGTTTATTAAACTGATGTTATAATAATGTTTGAGTTCATGTTCTTTTGGAACACATAATTATGGATAATCATTATGAGATGGTTGGTCCCATTATAGCCCTTTTATGAACTGAATAAAGTTTTAAATCTAATGAGATAATGATCTATGTACATGAAATTTGATGTAGTTGATCTATGTTCACATGGTCATGCATAGACCTAAATTTTATCTAGCTATATTAACATGATTATGCATGGACCCAGTTGTGGTTATGCTATATTCATATGATTGTGTGTATACATAGTTGGGGTTAAGTTGTGTTAATATGATTTTGTGTTTAATAAGTTATAGTTAATCTATGTTCATAAGAATTTTTTTAGTCCAAGTTATGGTTAAAATATTTTCACTGTGTTTTGTTTTTATTATCCCTATACTTTTTCCACATCCACATTTTTTTAGCAAACACTTGTTATGATATATTTTGTATTATGTTATGTGAATATCCTTACAATGTCATATTTGTTTTATGTTCCATGTTTATTAGGGTATGAACTCTCTATGAAATGCTCATAGATCTTTATTATTTTCTTATAGCATATATTTTATTATACTCCCTTATTATGAAAATGACCAACATGGGTAAATACATAACTACATCTGAATTGGCCAGCCAAAGGGCCTAAAGAATATCCTCTATCGTTATGGGATTGTGAAGAGAAAATGGGTATCATACTAGAGAACATGGAAATGATTTCACCCTCAAAATAAATATGATATTAGAGATAAAATAGAGTAAACCATTATATAAATATAATATAACATATTTAAAAACAAAAACCTAAAGGTCACAACCAAAATCCGGACAACAAGGTATTCAAACCCAATAAGAAGAAAATAAATAATATGTAACATGAAACAAACCATGTTTTAATCTTGATAAGAATATAATTCAACTATATCCTATCTCACTAGTGGGAAACATGTGTAAAGGGAGTCTTCCCATATGTCACATACATCCCTTTACCTGTATCCAATAAAAACCAATCTTTAAATTACCAAAGGAAAAAAATGAGACTGTGAGTTCAAGATCCTAGTAGGATACCACCAAGAATCTAAACAATTTATGACCTCCAAAATCCATTAGTTCTTATTTAAAACTGATTTAAAAAACACTTGGAAAGAGATCATTTTCAATTTATAAACATCTTTTGTTTCTTTTCAAAAACAATCTATTCATTTAAAAATAATTTTATAACCAATAAAATCATTATGATATATTATATTTTCAATGGAATGAAAAAATATCACATACCCAATAGCATGATCATTTAGAATAAATATTTATCAAGAATAAATTTATATAACATGAATAAGTGGTAAAATAAGTACATCGAAAGATCATGAATGAAATATAATCTCAAAGAAACCAACTGGGAAATACATTAAATGAGGGTTTACACAACCAAACTTCCAAGATTATAAAATAACATTAGTTGAAATAACATGAATCCTATATTTTGGTGACCTTAGTCCCTCAGAAAGGTGACCTTATCATCATTGTGACATCGAGAGAACCTCCCCTAGTGATCATCATCACCATTAGGTCTAGTATTTTTTTATATTTTCTCTATACACAATGTCTCCCTGGTGTGATTTTTAATCATTATTACATTCAAGAAAAAGAAAACAATGTTTCATAAAACTTTCTCAATAAATAATACAAAATTGTGATTCATAAACATTTTCCAAGGCATAAACCATTTCAAATTCGAGACCACATATTTATAAAACAATTATATATAAATCCACACTAATTTTTATGCTTGAAAACCCATTTCCCTTTTTAAAACTTCTTTTAATAAATTATAAAAACACATAACATGTATCAAATGGTTTCAATAAAACCCCCACTTTTTGAAAACATAAATAAACCAATCAAAGATCAATGCCATTTTCACCATTAATATCAATAAAAATTTGGAATGCCAATGGTTAGATCATAGGATAGATATGCCCACCCCGATAAAGATGAAACAACATTGTATTTTTAAACTAGATATGGGAAGAATGTGTTATTATCCTAGATAATATAGCTCTTATGAAACAAGGGTAAAATCATCATGTCATCAAAAAATCCTATGATCTAGACTTAATTTCATAAAAATAATAGATGGTGGGGGTATAAACATAATTAAGAGTCATCTCTCCCGATTATGTAGAATTGAGATACAATCATTCAATCCACTCAATTATTCTCTAAATGAGAGGGGAGGAGAGACAAAATGTCACTTAAGAGCCTAAAATATTGTAAGAAAACATATCAGGGTCATAAGTTTTTATTAATGTGGATTATGGAAACATATCAGGTGAAATTTAATATTTTACCCTTACTAATCTATGATGCCATCAAAGCCACCAATTATCCAATGAGTGTTAGTAGAATTCCTACACCCACTGGTAGCCCATTGGATGGTTTGTGGGTGTAGGAAGAATGATTGCACCTATAATAATTCCACCTACTAGTTTGTAGAACCTACAATCGTGTAGGTGTTCTATCTAACCTCACTGGCTAGTTGGTTCCCTCCACTGGCTAACTGGTGACCTCCTGCTTCAACCAACAATCCAAAATATTTCTCTTGGACTTTTAGAAACCAAAAATTCAAAATTAAAAAAAACATAAAGATCTATTTTTCATGTTTTGAATACCCATTTGTGACAATTATCCCCATTATAAAATATTTATTCCCCTAGAAAGTCATATAATCATGAACCTAAGAAAACATAAGGTCATTTATACATTACAAATTACTTATGTTCCTATGTCCCTTGGTTATCCCTACCACATTTTTATGTCACACAAAAAAATGTTTTCATTATGTACCATAGCACCTCATATTGTAGGTCCGCTAATTAAATATGGATTTTAACCAGTAAGGTGATAAGTTCAATCTCAATGTCCCCCATTTAATCATGGGAAATTCTTCCAGTTGAAAATTATTCAATTGGTAATCATAGACCACATTGTAGACAAATTTAAAATGGAAAAATAATAACAAATAATAATCCACCTTCCCAAGTTTCTTAACAATATCAAATATTCCAATATAATGAGGTGAAAACTTCCCCTTCTTCCTCAAGTGTCTATGTTCCAAATAAGGTGAAACTCAGAGAAAAACCTAATCACCTACATAAAAATATAAAAGACAAGAATTCTGATCAGCATAAAAAAAATTCAACTCTAATATGTTTCTATCCTCTTTCTAATAATCTAAATTCTATTCATCGTCTCCTAGATGATACTCTACACAACCAAAGACCATTATCTATTCTATACCCATCATATAAGTGACCAGAAAGGCCTCCCATAAAATGAATCAAATAGCTCCATCTGGATTAATTAATAAAAACAATTGTTATAGGCCAACTATATTAAAGATGGGTTTTTCTCACATGATCCAGTGAAGTTATGAACACATTCCTAGATCATGTATTCAAGAGTATTGATGGATCTCTTATATTATCCATCAATATTTTGATGATAAGTCATGATCAGCTTCATCTAAGAACCCATTATTGTCATAAATCCACTCTAAAAATTAGATTTAAATAATGTTAATCTATAAAAAATGATATTAGATGGCACACCATGATTTATAATGACCTCCCACATGTATAAGTTACCTAGATCCTCCACCTTCATCAACTCTTTGACAGGTCAAAAATTCACTAATATAGTGAGTTAGTCAATGACCACCGATATCTTATCTCTAACACTAGAAGTTCATGGGAGAAAAATAAAAAAAATACATGTCTATATCATACCATTTCTCCATCATAATAGGTAATGGTTTCAAAAAACTAGAAATTATCTAATATTCCAAAATAATGTTCTAACATGTGAGGAACCATGATACAAAACCCACAATTAACCAACTCATTCCTAACCACCAATAATGATGTATCAATTCATAGAACATATTGGTAACTCTAGGGTGCACAAAAAAACATGATCGATGACTATTATCCATAAGCACCTACCTCTAGAATATCAAAACAAACACTTTAGCATGAAAACACAAAACTCCACCAGGAGACCGAGACCACTCACCCAAGGTCTCCTTGCCCTAAAAAGTTCTAATAATACCCTGACACCCTACATCCTTAGCTTGTACAAGAAAAATTTGATCATCCATAAGTGATCAGTTCCAAGTATAATCTAGGAATACATGTTAATCAACTTTCCATCCATCCAAGTGCAACTTAGAAAACAACCTCATCAAGAACCACTCTTCCACTAATTATTTTTGTTCCTGAGTCGGTAATTTTCAGATCAACAATTCTACAAACATATTCCATTTACCATGGGTATGATCAATATAAAAATCAATGTTCTGAAGGTACTATACCTAGTACCTCGATCAAAAGTTTTTACCTCTCTATGTGAAAATATACTTTAGACTCTTATGGTAAAAATACACTATTAACCACTCCTCAAAAAGATAGTGGCACCCAGTCTTAACTTCATACAACACCACCAGCAACTCAATATCAGGAGTGGAATAGTTCTTATCATGAGTGAATAGGTGCCATAATCTAGGTCATGAACCATCCCCCATGGCATGTACCATGAATACCCCAAACCCACCTTTCATAGTCCAGGGTTTTGCGACTAGCACCGGAAAGGTGTATTCCTAAAATGGTAAGGCATTTTCTTAAAACCTGTACAAACAAATAGACTAGGTACATAAAAAATTTAACCACATAGTAAAATAGTAGTATTAAAAGGGTGTACTGAAAGTAAAGATGTCAGAATATAAGACCAACTGAAAGATACAACTACAATAGAAAACGGAAACACCTCATGAGATCATCCACCAAGGATCCTACCTGAAAGGTATGTACAACTCATCTCCACAGCTCTCCGCATCAATTGCCACTATCATCCATCATCAGGTCCTAGCTCCCTGAGTCTCAGTCATGGTTGTCTGTCATCTGCACAAGACACAACAAGGTGCGGGTGAAGTCCGTGCAGGGGTGAGTATAACAATACTCAGTAAGGACCCCGAGACCCCTTATGGTCTCTCAGAATTCCAAAAAGGAAATCCCCAAAGCTTGATCTCAATAAAAAAGCACAAAGTAAAAGACTCATATCAAACCAGGTATAACATAATTATAGAAGTACATATGATTAGTCATAAAGCTAGATCATCTTATTCTGTCAAGGGTTCTACTGCGGATCCACACAGGATCGCTCGGTGCTGATCCACACAGGATCGCTAGGTATTGATCCACACAGGATCACTAGGTGTTGATCCACATAGGATTTCTAGGTTCTGATCCACATAGGATCTCTAGGTGCTGATCCACACAGGATCGCTAGGTGTTGATCCACACAGGATCGCTATTCATTCTACATGTCTCAGCCAGCCACAGGATTCTCTTACATAATATGCTTGATTCTGGGAGGATATTCTCCTCAAGCCATCGGTTTTATTTCAAATGGAATGAATTCCCACTAAAAAGTATCCCAATGATATGTCATGTAATAAGGGTTCCAACGCAATAGATGACATGTCATTTGGACACTTTCCTCGAGAGTTATAGGCTTTTTAGTGATGAGGGCCCGGTTGGATTTGAGTACAATCCATCCAGGTGACCACATAGAGGTCTCCCCCCTTCTTGAATGGAAAATCCCTTTGGGGTGTGTTATCAGTGGGTTCCATGTGGCGCCGTCTCAGCTAGCCACGGGACCTGCGGGGTGTCATTCCTCTTCGTCGCAGCTACAAAGTAGCGACCACCTCCTGCATTGCGCGATGGCATGCCGCACTCCGCCAATGTGACTGACCGAGGGTCATATGCCCTCTACAGTCATCACAGCTTAACGTAGTGGCTCCCCTTCATGGCACGCGATGGTGCACTGCCCACTGCTATCACGGTTGGCCGATGATGGTCTCCACCATCGCCCGCTAGCGTCGCGCCAACGGATCATCTATGGGCCACCGGGTGAGCCCCAGTAGTCCATTTTCTCTTCTAAATGCACCAACGAGCCTCCTAGGTTGCTTCTATAACTGTGTGGCTCCCGGATTCAAATTTCCATCATGTTGTGAATTCTTCACCAAAGAACGAGAAAAATACTAAACCGGTGGAGGGTCTGGGCCTTGTTTGATTGGCCCATGCCCTCTGTGTTATCATTTTATCAAAAATGAGTAATTAATTTAACATTGATAAACTATATTACTTCAATTATTCATAATTATTTTCAAGAATGAGGGAAAGAAATATTTCACATTAATTTAATAACAAAACCCCTACATTGATATCCATTGGGTGATGTTGCAGTTGTGGCGGGAGAAGAGTCCTCATGGGATGAAGTCGTTGTTGTTCATCTATCCCAGATTGTTTTCACCCAAGCTTTCATTCTTCACTGGTGGAAGATGTTGTGGTACTTCGCTAGAGGTTCCTCACAATCATCTCAAAAACACCAACCCAAGACAAATTAAATAGATGGGGAGAGGATGTAGACGCAATGAGTGATTAATGAGGTTCAATAATGAATGAACCTCTTAATCTCACAACAGTGTGGTTACAAAAACAAAGAGTCAATCCATTTAATGGATTGACAACTCAGTGGTCCCAACAAAAACAATCAACAGGAAGTAGGATAATAAAATAACAATTTTTAAGTTATTTTATTATTTTTTTAAAAGCGGAAAAATTAACTTTTTTACCTTACCAACTGCGGTTGAAGATAAGTCTTCCATAAGAGAATATTGGGGCTGAGGATTAAATGGTGCCCATATATTTTTAATCTGACATCAGTTTAAAAGATATAAAATTTATCCAGCACGTTTATTAAACTTACCTTTAAAAAAATTTCAAAATTTTATTTCAGGCACACTGGGCCTCAGAATCATGTGTCGTCAATTTTTGCAGACTCGTAATAATTCCAAATAATGTAAAATATATATATATGAAATTTTTGGGTCTTTACATTCTCAACACCTTAGTTCTTTTCATCCCAAAAGCTACAAATAATCTTGGTGAAAATGGGGGTACTGAGCATGTATCTGAGCCTTTAGCTCCCATGTGCTCTCTTATAGGTTCCTGTGCTGCCAATGAACTTGCACCAGAGGAATCGACCACCCTTAAAGGATACTCCCCTATTGGTCCTATATCTCATCTGGGAACTCCACAAATGTCGCCTCATCGTCGATGACCGGTACCCCAGTCAATAATGTGTGTTGGATCATGCACGTACCTCCTCAATTGCGACACATGAAAAACATTATGCACCTAGTGCATCTTTGGGGGAAGAGATAAATGGTACGCCACCTTGCCTACTCTACTAAGGATTTGAAAAGGTACAATAAATCTCAAAGATAGCTTGCCACCCTGACCAAACCTCTATAATCCTCATCGGGGTGAGACCCAAAGGAAGACATGGTCTCCCTACTCAAACTCTACGGGTCTCCATCTCCTATTTTTATACGACTTCTACTAGCTCTGTGCAGTCTTCATATTCTTCTGAATGATCTGCACCTTCTCTATTATATCTTGTACCATCTTTGGACCCATAAGTGCTGACTCCCCTAGGTCTGTCCAGCAAAGAGTTGATCTGTAAGGTCATATGTACAAGGCCTCAAATGGAGTCATTCTGATGGTGGACTGATAATCATTGTTGTATGCAAACTCCACCAGTGGTAGGTGGTCCTCCCAACTGCGGAAAAAATTGAAGACACAATCATGACGCATGTCCTCAAGTGTATGTATGGTCCACTCTATCTGACCATCTGTATGAGGGTGAGAGGCGGTGCTCAAGCATAGTTGTGTCTTGAATGCCACCTTCAACCTCTTCCACAAGAAGGATGTAAAATGTGCATCGTGATCTGAGATGATCACTAATGGCACCCCTTGAATCCATACAATCTCTTATATATAGATACATCCCAAGATTTTACTGATCCCTTCTCTCAAATGGGTCGAAATTTGGCCAACTTGGTGAGTCGTTCAATGATCACCCAGATGGAATCATGGCCCCTGGACATATGTTGTAGCCACATCATAATGTCTGTGGATATACCATCCCACTTCCACTCTGGTACCTAAAATGGTTGAGCTAAGCCTGTTGGTACCTGATTCTCATCCTTCACTTTCTGAAAAATGAGGCATCGTGATACAAACTCTGCCACTACTTTCATTATCCCTAGCCACCAGTACTGACATCGGAGGTCTTGGTATATCTTCACCACCATGATATGTACCACCAAAGGGGATGTGTGGAAATCCCTCAAAACCTCCTCTAATAGAATCACAGGTACCATAGTATATCCTCTGAATAGGATGACATGCTCTGCACCTTTAAAAAATCCATCAGGAGCCTATATTGAGGATATCTGAGTACATCGGGCCTCGCAATCTATGTCCCCAAGCTATGCCTCCCTGACTCGTTGAAGGAGTAGGGAAGTAACTATCATAGACTAGAGGTAAGTTATTCTATCACTATCCGTGAAGGATAACTGCAATGTGGACAGCTTCTCTGTCACCTCACTCAGCAACTATAGACTAGACATCTTGTTGAATGCGTCTGCTACTACGTTCCCCTTCCCATGAGTGTAGACTATCTCAAAGTTGTATTCCTATAAGAACTCTATCCATCATCTCTATCTCAAGTTCAGGTCATTCTATGAGAATATAAACCTGAGACTCTTGTGATTAGAGTATACTATAAAACGTTCATCCATCAAGTAGCGCCACCACATCTTCACCGTAAAGACAACTGCTAATAACTCCAGGTCATGGGTAGCGTAGTTTTCCTCATGTGTCTCAACTACCATGATTCATAGGTGATCACCACCCATTCATGCATCAGGACACAACCTAGTTTATTCGCTGATGAGTTGTAGTAGACAACATACCCAACAACCTATTCTGTTAGCCTCAAGATGGGGTCACTTGTCAGTCTCCACCTCAGCTCCTAAAAACTCAGTTGGCATCTCCCTATCCACAATAAGGGTTTTCCCTTATTTTTAAAAGCTAAAAATCATGTATCAAATATTGAAAAGTGAGGTACGAATATCTGGTAGTACCCAGCCAATCATAGGAAACTCCTCACCTCAGTCACAATCCTGGGTGGCTCCCAAGAAAGCACTACCTCTATCTTCGTTGGATCAACTAAAACTCCAGCCTCTGAGATAACATGCCCCAGGATGTGGACTTCTCATATCTAAAATTGAAACTTTGAGAGATTTACATAAACTTGGTGCTCTCAGAGTGTATCTAAAACTATTTGTAGGTCTGTAGCATGCTCCTCCTCCGATGCTGAGTATATCAAAATGTCGTCATTGAAGACCACCATGAAGCAATTGAGGTAAGGCTGGAATATACTATTTATGAGCGCCATGAACATTTCCAGAGCATTGGTCATGCTTAAGGGAAACACCATGACCTCATAATGGACATACCAACATCTGAAAGTATTCTTCGATACATCCTCATCTCGTACCATGAGCTGATGATAGCCTAATCTGAGGTCTATCTTTGAAAACCATCGTGCTCCCTTCAGTTGGTCTAAGAGACCATCGATCCTCAGAAGAGGATACTTGTTTTTCAAGGTCACCTATTTTAGGCACCAATATTCCACACAAATCCTCATAATCCGATCTAACTTCATGGTAAAAAAAATCAGGGATGCCCATGGAGAAACACTGGGCCTTATGAACCACTTCCTCTGGATGTCATCCAACTGTACCCTCAACTCACGAAGTTCCATGAGAGCCATCTGATATTCTAGTGTAGATATCGGTGATGTCCTAGGGTATAAGTCGATGTAGAAATATACATATCTGTGGGGAGGTTGTCCCAGAACATCATTAGGAAATACCTCATCATACTGGTCCACAACTAAAGGATAACTCAGACTCCTCACTTCAACTACTCTGAGGGTAAGGCTTGAAAACTAATGTGTGATCTGTTGCACCCTCCTATGAGTAAGTCCATCCTATGATGAAAAGGTTCCTTTATTACCAGTGAAGTAAAACCTAATCCATTCCTCATGGACACACCTCAATTTGTGCCTAAAATAGTCGATCATAGCATGGACTGTCGATAGCTTGTCCATGCCCAAGATGACGTCGTAAGGCCTTGACGCTGCTACCAGGAGTTCCCAATCGAAGATCTCGCCTCCTAGAGTGATCTCACACTGTTTTCACCAGTGTGTAATCGTGAAATATTCTCATATAGGAGTCTCTAATCATAAGGATTGAGCCAACGACTCTGTCAGAATCTTCGAGCTCCAAATGATTGTCTTGGTGAAAAAAAAAGTATTTGGCACCAGTATCTATAAGAACTGCAGATAGGGTGGAATAGACAAATATTGTACCTCTAATCATCTTTGGAGAACTGTGATTATATGACTCTACCACCTGAATCTGATCTCGCCCTTATCCACCTTCTCCCTATAGTCGGGGTGGACAACCTTGGGGTGTTGGTGGTAGAACCTTAAACCATCATCCACCACATGCTGCACGACCTGATCCTATGCCACATCTGCCACCCTACGGACACCCGAGATTGAACCTATGACACTACCTCGTCAGTACATCAGTCATCTGTTGATCATCTATGCAAGTAGTTAGACAGTAGCGAGCCATGTGTCCATGTCCGCTGTAAGAGTAACAGGCTTCAGTCCTCAAAAGTCTTTTTCGACCTCGCAATATCGGCACCTCCGACCCTGCATCCTAGGGTCGTCCACTAGAATGTCTCTCTCACTTGGACCTCTGAGTCAACTTTCAACTATAGATGACTCGGAAACCTGTTGTTCGGTGGTGGCTCTCATCGTCTGTGCTAGCTCAGCTAAGAATATCTCCACCAATAATGCTCACTCGAGCACTCTAGTCTGCATTAGGATATTGAGTTATATCATTGACACTCTGATCTCCCACCGGAGACCCAACTTAAATGTCTGGACCTTGATAAAGGGATCTCGTACCATGTCGGTGGAGTATCATGATAGGTTAGTTAATCTCTCTGAATACAGTTCTACTGACAAGCTTCCATACTGTAAGTCTAGTAGCTCCTGGATATGCACTAAGTGTAAATTCGATGGTACGAACTCTGCCCTGAAGATGGTCTCAAAGTCCAACCAAGAGAGTGTACCCTCCTCATGAATCTGGAGTTTCATACTCCACCATCTTTTTATTGTTCCCTAGAAGAGGCTAGCATAAAGGATCACCATATGATATGCTGGCATCTCAACAATGTGAAACACTCATGCCACAACCTCCAGCCAATCCTCAACTGCATGGGGATCTGTCTCACCTCAAAACCTCGAAGTTATTTATCTTTGGAACTCATGCAATGCGCTCAGCCGGTTTGGGTGGTCTGCTAGTGGGGATGGTGGAAACTGCTTCCCTCCATGTGATGGTGTTTCTAGTTTACCACCTGAAGGTGTCAACATAGTAAGAGGTCCCTCCACCGAATCCTCGTGGCTCGGTGGGCCATCATCGTGTACTATTTCGGGAATCCCGGAGGGTTTTCTACATGCTGGAATCATAAAAAGAAAAAGGTGCACCATGGTCAATAAGTTATACCAAGTCGGCTAACTCTAAAGAGATTAGAAGTAAAACATTTTCAAAACACACGTAGTCAGTGTTTTCTTGTACCGAGTTGGAAATAAGAATTCAGGTTTGTGGTGTATGGTTACGTTGGCCACCGCACCAACACTGGACTCCCAAAACTGAAAACCACACTCAAAACACTAAACAATGTTGCTTCATTGGAAATATTATAGCTTTAGTTATTCGGTAGAACCGAGTCCTATGATACCACTTTGTCACAACCCATCCCCTGGGGCCCATACCATGACCACCCCAAGCCCACCTTCCATAGGCCAGGGGTTGGAAACTAGCACCAGGGAGTCGTATCCCTAAAATGGGAAGGAATTGCATTTAAACCTGTACAATCACACATATTAAGTAGACATCAATATAAACCACATAATAAAAAAGAAGTAGTAAAAGTGTGTACTGAAAGTAAAGGGCCTAGAATACAAGCCCAACTAAACGATACAACTATAACAAAAAATGGAAGCATCTCCAGATATCATCCATCAAGGATCCTACATGAAGTCTAGGTATAGCTCATCACCAAAGATTTCTAAATCAGTCATCACCACTATCCACCATCATATCCTAGCTCCACGAGTCTCATCCAAGCATGTCTGTCGTCTGCACAAAACACAACAAGGTTCAGGCAATGCCTGTGCAGGGGTGAGTATAAAAATACTCACTAGGGACCCCAAGACCCCCGATGGTCTCTACAAATTCCACAAACTAAAACCACAAATCTTTATCTCAACCAAAAATCACAATTAAAAAGACTCATCTAAAACGAGGTATTACTTAAGTACAAAAGTACATTTGATTAGTCGTAAAGCTAGATCATCTTATTCTGAAAACTGTTCTACTTCTAATCCACATAGGATTGCTAGGTTCTGATCCACACAGGATCACTACATCTTGATCCACAGAGGATCTCTAGGTGCTGATCCACACAGGATCGCTAAGTGTTGATCCACACAGGATTTTTAGGTGATGATCCACACAAGATCGCTATTCATTCTTCATGTCTCATCCAGCCACTGGATTCCCGTACACAGTACGCTTGATTCTGGGAGGATCTGATCCTCAATCCATAAATCATAGTTAAACTAGCACAATTTCCCATGAATATGTAACCCAATTATTATTCATGTCATAAGGGTTGCAATGTAATAGATGAAGTGTCATTCAGACTTTGGGTCTGAGAGTTATAAGCATTTTAGTGTGGAGGGCCTAGTTTGATTCGAGTATGATCCAACTCGGCCATACACCAACTTTCTCCAAAACTTATATGGAGTATCTAAAAAGGACATTCTCATTCCAAGGATTACAGCACCATATACAGCTCGTCAAATAGACTTCCTGTTTGTAAGATATGGCCTTTTAAGAGAAACTGGGCCAAAAATGGTCTGGATCCAGTCCGACCCGGTCAGACCAAAACGACATGCACCGTCCTGGGCCGACCCAGCCTCATCCAGGTTGACCCCGACCCAGGTTGAACCCGGCCCAACCTGAACCGAATGGGCCGGACCGAGTGGGTTGGGCTAGGGAGAGCTTGGCCAGCTGGGCTGCGAACCGGCCAGGCCCTCCTCGGCTTGGCGCAGCCCACCAGGCGGCTCAACCCGATGGTCGGCGCAGTCCGCCAGCCGAGCGACTGTGCGGGGGTCACTCCCCCTTCCCAAATAGAAAATCCATTAAGGTTGTGTAACCGGTGGGGCCACATGGTGCGGCCTCAGCTAGCAGTGGGACCCGGGGGCATGGGTGCCCTTCTTTGTGGCATCGAATCCGTAGCCACCTCCCATGGTGTGCGGTGGCGCACCGCTCTCTTCCTATGTGGCCGGCCAAGGGTTGTCCTCCCTCTGTAGCTGTTGTTTCCTGATGTCGCGGATCCCTTCCATAGAGCGCATTGGCATGCCGCCTGCTGCCGCTTCGGTCGGCTGATGTCGACCGCCATCATAGCTCGTCAGCTTCAGTATTTGGTGTCGCAACACCGGTGTCGCGCTGGTGGATTTTCTACAGGCCATCGGGTGAGCCTTGGTGGTCCGTTTTCCCTTCCTAATGCGTCTACGGGCCTTCTATGTTGTTTCCATCACTGCGTGGCTCCCAGATTTGAATTTTTGTCATGTTGGAAATTCTTCACCGATGAATGAGACAAATACAGAAGCGTCAGAAGGTTCGGGCCTTGTTCGATTGGCCCATGCCCTCTGCGTGAGCATTTTATCAGATGGGAATAATTAATTCAACATTAATAAACTATATTACTTCCATGATTCATCATTCTTTTCAATAATGATGGAAATAAATATTTCACATCAATTTAATAACAAAACCCCAAACTAGAGATCTGTTGGGTGATGTTGTGATTCTGGTGGGAGAAGAGTCCTCGTTGGATGAAGTCAAAGGCGTTCTTTGATCTTGAATCTTTGCCACCTAAGCTTTCGTTCTTCGTCAGTGGAATATGTCGTGGTACTTCACCATAGGTTCTTCACAACCATCTCATAAACCCCAACCCAAGCCTAAATTAAATAGAGGGTGAGAGGAGGTTGAAGCAATGAGAGATTAATAAGGTTCATTAATGAATGAACCTCTTAATCTCTCAATGGTGTGGTTACAAAAACAATGAGTCAATCTGTTAAAAGGCTTGACAACTCAGTGGTCCCACCACCACAATTCAACAAAAGGTAGGATAATAAAATAACAATCATTATGTTATTTTATTATTTCTTTAAAAGTCGCAAAAGTTAAATTTTCACCCGACCAACAGCGGTCAAAGGTAAGCATCTCTTAAGGGAATCCTGGCACTGCGGATTAAACGGTGCCCTCAGATTTTTAATCTGAGCACCATATCAAAAGGTAGAAAATGCCACCAGCATATTTACTGAACATACCTTTAAAAAAAGTTCAAAAATTCATTTCGGGCACACCGGGCCTCTGAATCAAGAACTGTAAATTTTTTTAGACTCATAATAATCCAAAATAATTTAAAAAATATATGTGGAATTTTTATGTCTTTACAAGGCATAAGATACCAACTATATCCCCTATATTATAACATGGCCCAAATAAGTACATGAGGTATCATAGTAGAATTGATATAAAGCACCCATCTTAAAAATAATTAGGTCTGGAGATAAAGTCGATATCACATTCAAATCCTCAAAATAACTATAGTATTGATCACTCCAAAAAATTAATAAACCCTTACAATTCAACTCTATCAAAGAAGATGAAATCTTGGAGTAGTCAAGAAAAAATATCCTAAAATCACCATCTAATCAAATAAAACATGAATATTAAACACATTTCTATGGTTCTCCCAGAACATCACTACCTAAATAATTTTAGCATCAACTAATACACATATCTCAAAAATCATATAGCCAATAAATTTAAGCTCTTGAATCCAAAATTTACATATGGATACCTATATTTATAGATTATTTTCTCTCATAATTAAGGTATGATATTTACATGCTTAGTATAATCATGATTCACTATGGAATAAACAAGAATATCATCCACAAAGACAAAAAGTATGGAATCCATGAACTGATGAAATATTTTGTTTATTAAGACCATATAAACTACAAGAACATTAGTAAGTCCCAAGGGAATAACCAAATACCCATATTTCTCAAAAATCCTCTTGAAGTCAATATCACATTAAAATACTCAAAAAACCTGGATCTGATACCAATTTCTAATAGACTAACCATGTTAATCCAATAACTTCACCCAAATTGGTCCATCACAGGTCCCTAAGTAAATTCTTGATCACCACAGATTATAGACAAGCACCTAGGTATCATAGAATAGAAGATATTAATGATTTCACACAAAAAAACATATAATATAAAATAAAAAATCACAGTGAAATAGGAGACAAATAGAATATATCTCATGTTAGAACAACAACCATAAAGTTCACATCCAAAATCAATATAAAAAGGAATTGAAGATCAAAAATAAGACCATCAACAACATGGAACTTGAAACAAGCCATGGGTCTATCACTATGTGAACATAAGTCACCTTTATCCCATACCTCCATTAGGAAACATCATAAACGAGATTCATCCTCAACATGAAACACATCCCTTTACATATATCCTACAAAAATAAATCTACAAACGCCTAGAAAAAAGTATGGTGTGATCTCAATATCCTAGAAGGATACCACCATGAATCTATACAATTTCTAACCACATGAAACCATTCGTGCTTATTTAAAACTGATTTCTAAAACACATTTAAATAAATCATTTTCCATTTTGAAATAAATCATTTTACATTAAAAATATTCTTTTGTATTTCTTTTCAAAATCATGTCATTTATTTAAAAATCATTCCATAAACAATAAAATCATTATGATTTATTACATTTTCATTGGAATAAAAAAATATCACATACCCAATAGCATTATAAGATAGAATAAATATCTTTCAACAATCAATTTATATAACATGACAAAGTGGGAAAATAGTCATTTTGAATATAATGACCCATGATTTTCATACAAGGATATTTCATCATTTTATGGAACATTTCATAAATTGCACAAACACACACCCAAAGACTCTATTAATTTATTTCCTTTGATAACATGTGACACATTCTTATAATTTGGTGGAAGATATTTAATGATTCCCATAATGATCTTCAACTTTAGAACCCCTACCAAATACATTTATTTATAACATAGGGAAATAAAACATAAAAAAATGGTGAGATCATATGATCAGTGAGGGTAATAAAGGGTGATATGTAAGAGTAATCATGAACATAAGGGTATGATATCGTGATCTTAACATTAGAAGGACATACCCTTAAAATCAAATATAATATACATGATTTATGGTATAAATAATGTCAGTTCATTATACATTAATCGTGAGGAAATCAAGATCAAAATCCACAAAAGCATAACATAGGAATAACACATGGGATTTATGGTAGACACATAAACGTATAATATCATTCTCTATAAGTCAAGTCGCAATACCAAAACTTAACAGGGTGCTTCCTGGAGAATACACCTACTGGGAAGGACCCACCACCATCTCCAATTGAAATCATTTCCTTACAAGGGATCGGGTTTTCCCATCTTCTCATAGTGGATTAGGTTTCCCCATATTCCCATAGTTTATCAAGCTCATCAACTTGTTTCTCATCATTATGTCACGAGATATAAATTTTTACCCAAGGCATTAGACGGAGATATATGTCCCACCCATCACATAATGGAAACCATACATATGTGTATTGTAAGAACATAATTCATTAATCATATCAAAACCCATAAAAATAAATGGGTTTCATAAACATTTCAACATAACATAACCCATGAATATCATTCCATCAAAAACAAAAAACCAACCGTAGAAAGAATAATGACAATATCCTTGAACCAAGACCCCAATAAATAATAAGTAAAATCATTTAATTTTTATCTTAGATTGAAAATAATTCTATGATATAACTTAAAAATAATTCTTCAGGAGAATATCGATTCTATTTTGAAAACATTTTTGTAAAATACCACGCACTTTTAATATTAAAATTTTTATTTGAAAAAAAACATTGTAATGTTTTAAGGAAATCATCAAGGCATTAAGGATTCATGAAAGTGAAAAAATAAATTCATTGGTATAATTTAAAAATACATTCCTTTCATACTTTTTCTGGAAAATTCACAAGTACCTTATTTGAATACAACAAAAATATTCCTTTTAAGATGTTTAGTAAAAATTCACACATGGGTAAAAATGTCTTCAAAAAAATGTAGAAGAATTGTAAAAATGGTATGATTTTTTTAAGAAACATGGACATGGAAGATAAATATTTCCTAGAATATAATTATATATAAATAATACTAGATAATAATTATATTTTGAAATTAAACCTTACCACTTTATAAAAAGTAGAATTGTATACTCCATGAAATAATGAAAATTATATGCATATGAAAATATCATAATCATCAAAATAATAATCATTAAATAAATTCATGGGAATTATATAAAACAAAAAAAGAAGCAAGTAGTTTAAAATCCATGTAACCTATAAAAATAAAAATGAGACAAAAAACTCTTACTTTATGTCTTTCCTCTCTTCATAGTCATTAAAACCTCATATTCTTTGGGTATCTCTTTTGGATTTTCCCAAAATGACTTTATTGGATGAATTTATGCCCAAATTAAGGCTTTAAATATTAAGGGAGGTAATCTTGGTGGATATTTTGATATAGGTTTGCTAAACTAAATAGGTTTTGATGTGTAAATAAAATAGAATAATAGGTACCATATTATAAGAGACGGGAGGGGCACTTTTAAAATTTCTCATAGGTTTAATTTATAATAAATTAAATATCAATCCAAATACCTCCAGAAAGACATTTATTCAAATATAATATTTGATAATATTTTCATATTATCAACAAATATATTTTATTCATGTTTTTGTGTCATTTTAAACCTTTTCATTTTGATAAACCCTTAGTTAACTTATTTTAATTTTAACTACGGTAACAAGTTTTTCAATATTAAAAAGTTGAGAGTGTAACATATAAGGTGTTAATTGAACCAAAAATAGAATATTTATGATATTTTAGACCATATATCATCATATATTCCCATATTAAATATTTATCTAAATTATAATTAATTTAATAAAACATTATTTTCATAAAATATCATAAGCTTCACTTTCGACATTATTCATTACCTTGACTTTTATAGAATCAATACAGGAATATAAATTCAAACCAATTCATTTAATACACCCTTAACATGTCATATTAAACTATAAAAAATCGTGTATCTCCTTAAAATAGTGAAATTATATTTATTTTATTATTTCTAATATCATTTAATTTATTGTTTCGTTAATTGAATAATTATGATATCATCATTTTTTAATAATTTATGATAATTATTTCTTCAGTAAAAATTAAAAAAAATTATACGATGTTGATAATTTTTTTGATTTCATATTAATATATATAGTTCAGAATATGTTCTATTTAACCCCGTGTTAAATTTTTTTACTTATTAAAATGTAAGAGTGTGACATTTTGTCACTCTCATTGATTTTAAAAATATTAATGTCATTTTCATGGATAGGTGTCCATTAAATTATTTAAATTCTATATTTATGAGTTAAGGGTCTAATTACCTTCATCTAATAAATTTTGTACAAATTTAAGGGTCATTTTATAGTCGTTATCAATTTATTTTGAACTTAAATTACCCTTTTTTCATTTACCATGGTAATAAAAATTACCAAAGATACTATTCATATTGGCGAAAAATAAAATAGAAAATTTTAATAACTTTTGACCTTATGATTCTAAATATGAAAAAAAAATCATAATACAGAACACATAATTTTCTAAAAATAATTTTAAATTAATCTTGTTGACGGAATAAGAAAACCTAGTTTTAAAGTAAAAATGTCCAAAAGACTGAAATATATTTTTAATCCATATTCAATGTGAAATTGATTCCAGTTACCCAAATTGGATTAAATGATAATAAATTTATATTATAATACTTGAAAATACAAAAAAGATTTAATTTAATGCTATAAATCATTTCAATGAAAAAGCTATTTTTAATTAATATTCTATATTTTTCAATATTCATCAAAACATGAAACATATCAGAAAAATATCAAAAAAC
This sequence comes from Viscum album, assembly GCA_963277665.1. NCBI lineage: Eukaryota > Viridiplantae > Streptophyta > Magnoliopsida > Santalales > Viscaceae > Viscum > Viscum album. Next base: position 1,610,458,650 of record OY728150.1, read on the forward strand.
AAAAAAAGTAAATTTCCATATTAATAATTCATATAATATGTTTATTTTTTCACATATTATTTATAAAATTTTGAAAAACTATATTTTAAACAATTGCTCCATGAAAATGTGACAAACAATTCATTTTAGAAAAATACTTCATTTATCTGTAAAATTGGATTTATTCATATATAATGTCTAGAAAACACATAATATGAATGTTAAAAATTATATTTAATATATATATATATATAATTAATATAATTCAATAAGATTTATTTGTTTATTTATAGAAATAAAACACACTTGTTTTGTCAAACCCTGGCCTTAGATCCTATTTTTTATTATTTTCTGAGTCTCGGGTCATTTGGTCGATGTTTGGGTCTATGAAGTTTCCAAGTCAGGATCTAAGTACCACTAAGAGGGGGAGGGGTGAATCAGTGATATATTTTTCTTTTATGTTTCCTTCTTTTTAAAACAGCATTATCCTCATATTAAAGAGTTTTTTCCTTGCTAAACACTATCAAAGCACACATCCACAGGAACACAAGATCCACAAGGCTCGCTACTCAATAAGAGTAGCAACATCCTAGATATGGTACAAAAACAATACAGTACCATGAAATCCACTAGAAAAAAATACTTTGATGTGGAATACAATGAGTACGATATACCCTTACACTCGTGTATCAGCTGTAAAACAATCTTCAAGTGCTTGTGTAGCCTCTTAGCACAAACAGGGAAAAAAATTTCAATGCTTCTTAATCAGCTTTCACAATTTGATCTTTCAAAGCAACTCTTTTCTTTCCTACTCAAAATATATTAAGAACTACCTTGCACATACCTTACTACTTTTTCTGAACTCAAATCTTTTGTGCACCCTTTTTGGTGTCTTGTCTGCAACTTTCATGCCACATGAAAAAGATTTTACTTTTTTGGGAAAACACCACTTGCACACAACATCAATCTTACAGGAAACTCTCTTCTTGCATATAGCTCTCTTCTTGCGTGTAACTTCTCCTTCTTAAATGCAACTCTATTTCTTTTGGAAAATCAATTTACTTAAAATTACTTGGTTCTTTATAACTTTTTATTTCTCTAGGTGTTGATATTTTTAAATGAGAGGGGGTCACCTATTATTTATAGGCATCGCCGACCTCCGCGTAAAAAAAACCGTAACGTGGTGAAAAAAATCATTATGCATTACACAAAACCGCATTTGATGTCGCATTAGGCACATAATTCTATTTCACACTAACCTCATATGTCTCAAACTTCTTTAATATCTCAATCACATAATGAATTTACCATTTTTCGATGTTCTAACCATGAATCATGCCTTGCATGAAACATTCCAAACTCCCTTCAGTCATGCACGCAAAAACCAATCTTTTGCTTGAGTCATTCCTTTTCCAGATTTTGAGGTTTGGATCTTGTAACTCCACTTTATCACAAAATAAAAATCCATCTTCAAACATATTTGAAACATTATTTTCCAAAAGGACATTTCTCCATCTCTCGATTTTGAGCCCCAAAAATCTATAATACACTAGAAAATGGCACCACCTTAAAGTTTGCATCAGTAAGAACCCCAATGAAGATTCATTTTCATATGGATTAATAAAAAAACTACTTTCATCACAAACTACATGTTCCATGATATATTTTCTTTGATCAAACACCTTTAGTATTGTTATATTTTCAATGGAAAGTATCACAAATTTTCTATCTTCCAGCAACATCATTCCTTCCTATCAAAACTAAATATGATTGTCATCACCTTATCTTCCCCTTTACTTTCTAATGAATTCATCACAAGTGCTCCAATAAACTTTAGATATTTGATAAATGTAACTCAGTAAATCGTCATCTGGTTTTATAATCCTTTTACAAAGTGATTTTATTTATCCATTTTTACAACAAAAGACAACATTTTTCAAGAAAAAACACTTCTTAATTCCTTCTCCATCCAACTTGGTCCCAAAAATATCACCTTTTAGATTTTTTTTGTCAACCAAGATCCATAAATCACTAAACATTGTAACCTCATGTAATGTATTGCTTATTGATAGGTATAAACTTATAAATGCTAACTCATTTTAGGAAACAAGAACTATTGACAGAAAAAACATGTCATCCAAAAGTAGTGACTATGAAATTTATTGAGAATTTCTTCCACAACCATCTCCAAAACATAAACATATTTCTTCAAATAATTCTTCCAAAAAATTATTCCTTATATTTATCCACTCCTTAAACATTCCTAGATACAAAAATTTTGTTTCGTACAACCACTTCAACAAATAGTTATAATAGCTCACACACTTACATGATGGTTTCATAGCTTACCCACAACTCCCCTTTTATACATGAAACCATAAGGATAGATTTATGAAACAATTATACCCATTGAAAAAACTATCCAAAGGTAATATGAGATAGGGGATAGTAACACATACCTTAACCTTGATGAGAAATAGGTTGGACACCCATGTTTAACCTCAATTTCAAAAATGGTTCCATTGGTAACGGTTTTGTGAATATGTCAAAAACTTGTTCTAATGTGGGAACATACTTCAGCTTTAATTCATTCTTCTCTTCATGATCTTTGATGAAGTGGTACTCTATGTCAATATGTTTTGAATGAGAATTTTGTACCATATTCCTTGTAAGACTGATGGAACTTTGATTGTCACAACTCAAGAGCAAGGGTAGCATTACTTCAACAAGTATATTGTCCAACTGAGTCTTTATCCACACTAGTTGGGTAGCATCACGAGTGTCAGAAACATACTCAGCTTTAGTCATGCTATGAGTCACTGAATTCTATTTCTTTGTATGCTAACTAACATAAATGTTTCTAATAAATAAAACTCCACCATATGTGGATCTTCTATCATCAACATTTCCTTCCCAATCAGTATCTGAATACCCAAACATATCAATATTTTTTGAGTCATCATACCTGATTCCAAAAAAAATCCTTTGATATATAAGATAATAATTTTCCATAAATCAAATGTGATTTTTTAGGAGTACTCGTAAATCATTCACATAAACTAACAGCATAGACAATGTCAGGACTTGAGGAAGTCAAATAAAACAGACTTCCAATTAGCTTTCAAAAAAAATTCTGATCAACATCCTTTCCTTCTCCATCTTTAAACAACTTGGTTCCAACTAAAATAAGTGTGGAAAATATTTTATGTTTTCCATGCCAAACTTCTTTAGAATTTCTTTAGCATACTTTTCTTGAGAAAGAAATTTTTTTTTCCACTTCTGTAAAATTTTCATCCCAAGAAAGTATTTCATTTCTCCCAGAATAGACATCTCAAATGACTTCTTCATCTCCTTAGAAAATATTTCACTTAACCTTTCATCATTTCCAGTAAAGATAATGTCATCGACATAAACAATTATGATTAGAGAGAACTCCTGACATTCCTTGATGTAAATATTGATGTCAAACCTTCCTTTACTGAAAATCATCTTCCTTAAGCAAGTATCCATCTTAGAATACCATTCCCTTGGAGCTTGTTTTAGCCCATAAAATTATTTATTCAGATTAAACACATAACATTCATCTTTCCCAAAAAAATCCACATGTTTTTTCAATGTAAACTTATTCATCCAATTCCCATTCAGAAATGTGGACATCACATCCATTTGAAAAAGTTTGTGGCCTCATTGTGCAGTAATCTCAAGAAATATTCTAATTGTTTCCAGTATAGTCACTAGAGAAAAATTATAATCAAAATAAACACCTTCAATTTGTGAGTAAAATTTCCACACTAATCACTCCTTTTTCCTTATCAATTCACCTTCTTCATTCAGCATTTTCCGAAAAACCCATTTTGTACCAATATCATTTTTTTCAATTGGCTTGGGTACGAGTTCCCAAGTATCATTATTTTCTATTTGATAAATCTCTTCATTCATAACTTGAACCCATTCTAGATTCTCAAAAGATTCATTTAGATCATTTGGATTCACTTTTGAATAATAAGATGTATTTTTAAGAGAATTTGTTGTTCTTATTGTGTGAACTCTCTTATGTTGATCACTGATAATGTTCTGATCCTCCACTTGATTCCTCAGACTAGGAGGAGTTGTTTGAATTTCATTATCATCACTTGAAATTGCCAAGTATGATTCTTCTTCTTGATTATTAGTTCCACTGTCTGTAGCATTATCAGAATCATTAACAAAACATTCATTATCCTTCTCAACTTCTATATCAGAAAAAGTTTTCTTTTATTTCTCAACATTCTCAACAACTTTCACATCAGTAGAATCAATGATTCTCTCTATTTTCCTATTGAAAATTTATATCCTCCTCCTTCTAAAGAATATCCAAGAAAAATTCCACAATCTCCTCTTTTCTAAAACTTTCTAAGGTTTCCACCTTTCTTCTATATAATTCATATACTTACAAAACTCTTAATTATTTCAAACATGGAGTTTTTTTGTAAAACATTTCATATGGAGTCATATCTGAACATAGTCTATAGAAGAATTGTCTCTTAATGTATACAACAGTACGCATGGATTGCCTCCAATAGTAATGATGGAGACCATGTTCAAGAAACATAGTTTATCCCATTTCATCCAAACTTCTATTATTTTTTTCAGAAACCCTATTTTTTTGGGGTGTATATGGTGAACTAAAATCTTGCTGAATTATAAACTTCTTAAGATAATTGTCAAACTCGTAATTTTTATACTCTCCGTTGTTATCAGTTCTCGTCTTCTTCACTGAATACACACATTCTTTATCTGCTTTCCTCATAAAACTCTGAAACATTTATAGAGAATCTGACAAATTTATCATGTACATAACACAAGTAATGATAGTAAATTCATCAATGAAAGTGATGAAGTACTTATCTCTATTTTTTATTTCTTTATCATTTGTACACAGATATCAGAATGAATAAGTTTCAGGGGTTGTTGTGAAGAAATTTTAACTCTCTTATGCACAAAATTTGTAATATTCCCTTTCTTAAGAATAGTTAAACACCAATCTTTTCTTCTTGATACATTGGGCATGACTTGGACACTATATCTTATTGATAAGTTAGACATATTTCTCTAAAACATGTGTCCTTTCCATTTATACCATAACTGATTTTCATCCACCATACCCATGTGACAAGATTTCGGTACTTCCCCAACTTGGAACAAGTTCCCTTTTATATGTTGGCATCTTGTAACTACCTTTCCATCATCTTCAAATTTCACAAAAAACCCATCTTTTCTAAAGATAAATTTTTACCCTCGTCACAGAGTTATTAAAAACTCAATATATTGTGTTTCATCCCATCAACATATAATTTTTTCTTAGATTTCATCTTTTCTTTCCTGATGATGGCTGATCCAACACTTTTGATCCTCATAGATTCATCATTTCTAAATGTCACTATTCATTCTTTGATGTCTTTCACATTATTCAATAACATTAGGTCTCCTACCATATAAGAAAAACACCCACTATCAAGAATCCATGGATGTTCTCAATTTGTATCTTTCAAATCAGTTTCTATAGAAAGAGATTTCTATTCTTCAGTTTCATTATTCACCTCAAGATTCTATGATTTGATAAGAACCTTTTACTATGATGGATACAAAACAAGATATCCCTTAGAAATATGTCTAGGTTGTTCACATATTTCAAAAATAGTCACCAATGGTTGGAACCTATTTCCAAATTTCACACCAGACTTCTCATATTTCTTCTGAACTTCCTTCTCATACTTATTATTTTGAGAGGATTGACTCTCCCTCAAACATGGTCTTCCATAACTTTAGGAATAGGAGTAATGTGTTTGGTTAAACCAAAACATATTTTACATGTGTTTGAATCCCCCAAAATAACATCAGTATCCATAGAATGAATATTTTCCTCTAAAACTTCCATACTAGACAGAGTTATGAACATGCTTCTCAACACCCTTCTAAACAAAATTCTATTGACGCCTTCATATTTTCAATCATAACTTTCTTCTTCAACTCAAATTTCTGTTCAGAATTATCAGAACCATCAGTAGTAGATATTTTTTTGGACCCAATATATTTGGATACTTAAGATTTTTCTTCATTTCTAACTTTGTCCACATACATATACTTTCTATATTTTTTTTTATCAAAACCATTTCCATATTTATTATAATCATTTAAAGGAAAATTTTTTTGATCCTTATTTGATTAAATGTTTTTAGAACTATCACCAGATTCAGAGATAGAGTTTTTGAAACTTATATTCCTTTCTTTAGCTTCATAAAGTTTCAGTTGGTGAAGTTCCAACTCTTCTTTTTTGCCTTCAACTTTACTCTCAAATGTTCATTACAATTATTTTCACTCTCAAGATAATTCTTCATATCATAAATCTCTTTCACCAGATTTAATTTCTCATCATGAAAAACTTCTTGATTTTTTAAGGAGGAATTTTCATTTATCAACTTCATGTTTTCATTCTCAAGCCTTCTAATATTTCTCAGACATCTTTTTAACTCTTCTTTCAGATGACATTCAAGTTGAGTTTCTTGTTATTCATAACTAATTCTTCTATAATCTTTATTATTCACTAATGAAATAAAGGTATTCTCTCTTGATTTATCAGCAAAAGTTTTTTTGGATTTATCTTCTATATCCTCTTATTCATCTTCTTTACTCAAAAAGATTCTTCTTTTTGATTTGAAGAACTTTTAATCCTCCCCTCTGGTAGAATATTTATTTTGCTCACCCTGTTTCTTCCATGACCTTCTTGGTCTTCTTTCATATTTATCATTGTCTTCGTATTTCTTTATATAAGGATGGTTATCCAAAAAATACCCAATGATTCCACATTCAAAACATTTCAATGGGAGATTCCCCTTGTATTTCCCTGTACCTCTTTTCACATTCTTAGAAAAAAAGGAAAAAATTTCTTCAAAAATTTTACATACCTCATCTTCATAATCAGATTCACCAACTTTATCTTCAATAAGAATTTTCTTCAACTTCTCTTAATTTTCATCCTTGAAAGGCATTTATCAGTCAGCATTTGTTTTTCGCTTCATAGTATTATCCTTTATCATTTCATAACTAATGAGTGTGATATGAAAATCATCCAAAGGAAATGTTGTAGGGTCTCTGTCTTCCAATGATGAAGCTTTAGCATCAAACTTGTTGGGAAGAATTCTGAAGATCTTTTCAACAAATGTAGAACCCGCAAAATTCTCACTAAGACATCTAATTATTCTAAAAATGTCATTTACCTTATTAAATAAGTCCCCATGAGATTCAAGCTCACCCATATTCAAGTCTTCATACTTCAACCTCCTGATTTTTAGTTTTTCCTTCTTCACTTTTGTATTTTCTTCATAGATGTTCTTCATATTATCCCAGATTCCTTTAGCTAAAGTGATACCTTTCATTCTTAAAAACACACTCTACGAAATAGATAAGAGTAATAATTTTTTGTATCTTCCATAATTTACAAGATTCTACTTATCGGGATGTGTAATAGGAACTTCTTCATCAACTGCAGGAAATCCATCTTTCTTAGCATAAAAAACATCATTCCCAAGAGACATAAGATAAGGCATCATTCTATCTTTCCAGATATGATAATTCCTCCCATAAAATATTGGAATCCCTTTATTATTCATGCAATTCAGATTCTCCATCAAAACTTCTCATCAAAACATCAGTAAAGAAAAAACCAATAGAACCTATCCCTATGATACCAATTAATGTTGATCAGTCAAGATCCAAGTATCACAGAGAGGGGGGTGATTCAGTGATATCTTTTTCTTTTATGTTTAATTTTTTTTGAAACAACCTTCACCTCCTGTTAAAGAGTTTTTTTCCTACTAAACACAATCAAAGAACACATCAATTAGAACATAAGATTTACAAGGTTCCCTACTCAACAAGAGTAGCTACAACCTTAGTATGGTAGGGAAACAATTCAGTCCCACACAATACACTAGAAAACAATACTTTGATGTAGAATAAAATTATTATTATATACCCTTATAGTCATGTAGCACTTATAAAAAAATGAAAGTGTATGTGCACCCTCTTAGCACAAATAGGGAAAAGCAAAGTTTTAGTTCTTCTTAATCAGCTTTCACAGTTTGATCTTTCATAAAAAATCATCTAATTCCTACCCAAAAGTTGGTAAGAACTACCTTGTACACAGGATACTACTTTTTCTGAACTCAAATATTTTTTTCACCATTTATGTGTCTTTCATGAAACTTTGATGCCACACATGCAAGATTTTACATTTATCGCGAAACACCTCTAGCGTGCACCTTCAATCTTGTGCACAACTCTCTTCTTGTGTGAAAATTCTCTTTATTACACCCAACTCTATTTAGTTCAAGAAAATCCATTTACTTAAAAACAATTCGTACTTCGGAGCTCAGGATTTCTCTAAGTTCTGAGCTTTTTAAATGAGAGGGGGTCTCCTCTTATTTATAGGCATCACCAACTCCCATGTGAAAAAACCCTAGCACATCACGCAAGATCCTGACACATCGTGAAAACCCCCAGTTGACATCACATTGGACACATAAGTCTCTTTAATGCCAACCTCATCTTTCGCACACTTCTTGAGGCTTTCACACACTTCATGCCATTTCCATTTTTTTATATTCTGACCATGAATCATGCCTTGCACACAACATTCCAAACACCCCTCAATATTGCACGAAAAAATAAATCTTTCATGTGATTCTTCCCTTTTCTATATTTTGATGTAAAGATATTAGAAATCCACTTGCGTGCAACATACCAATCCATCATCAAACTTGCGTGCAACATTTTTTTCAAAAAGAACATTTCTCTATCTTCCAATTTTTAGCCCCAAAAATTTGGAAAACACTGGAAAACGGTGCCACCTTAAAATCTGCTTTGATAAAAACACTAACGATGCTTCATTGTCATATTTCTTAATCAATAAACAACTACACTCATCCTAAATCATATATTACGTGATATATTTCAATTTATTAAACACCTTTATCATCATCATATTTTTTACGGAAATTTCTACAACTTCCCAATCTTCCAGCAAAATCATTTCTTCCAATCAAAACTAAATATGATTTTCATCACCATTTCTCCCCCTTTACTAAATAATTTTTGCATCACAATTTCTCTAATAAATTTATGATATTTGATAAACACAACTCATTAAAGTATCTTTTAGTTTTACGAACCTTTTACAAAGTGAGTGGATTTATCCTCTTTGACAACAAAAGACAACACTCTACAAAATAAAAACTCTTCTTACTTTCTTATCCATCCAACTTGGTCCAAATAATTTGTGATCTGGTTTTATTTTTTGATTTTTGAAATTTTTGGACAATTTTAGGAGCGTTCACGGGCACCGCACAGTTAACATAAATCATGTGGTCAGACCAAGTACCTATGTGGCCGATTCTAGAATGGATAGAAGTTACTGCACGATTTGCGCATGGTTTTATGAGTCATGCTGGGTGATCATGTAGATTACTAGTTTTTAAAATAAATAGATTTAAGGAAAAGAAAATGAAAAATAAAATAAAATTAGAAAGGTGAAATAACATTAAGAGGATGATTTAATAACAATAATAATGATATTGTTATTGTAAATAATAATTTATTATAATTATTTTTAGGGTTTCTATTAAACTATAAGTGGGTCTCCTCTCCCCCATCCCTCATCTCCCATGCATCCCCCCATCCCTTTCCTCCCTAGGAGCACAACCCTCCCCCAGACGCTCTACCCCATCATTTCTTAACTCTTATCTGGCACAAAACACCGTGGGAAACCTCTTCTCTAGCATGCAACCCCACCGGCGACCTTCCCTCTAGTGCACAACCCTGTCAGTACAATCCTCCTCTCTGGCGCATGACCCTACCATTTCCCTCCTCCTCCTACTGTGACTCTCCCTCCAGTGAGTCTCATTTCTACCTTTTCCCTATTTTGCTGGTTTCCTTGATTTAATAGGGTTTATAGGGTTCGGTTGAACCCTAATGGCTAGGGTTGATTTTTGGCTTGATTTTTCTTGATGTCTAGGTTGTGTAGATTGGTATTCAGGGTTTCCTCTCCCTCCACTGGTAGTTTCGTCACATTCATACACTGGAATGGTATGTGGATTCATGTTTTTAATTTCCTAATCAATATTTTTATGCTTTCCTAGTTCTAATTAATTTTTATACATGTTTTAAATAACCATGATTCTCATCGTTATCCTATTAGGGTGTTTTCAAATTGGTATAATTTATTAATAATAAGTTTTTAATTGATTATTTGTTTATGCTTATACGTTTTAATGGGAAATGTGTTTTATTAGGTGCCAAATTATGGTTTGATAATTTTTTAAATATTATTTTCACTTCTATAAGGAATATAGTTAGATTATTGTAGTGTTTTTGTGTTGATACAAATTGTTAAAAATATAATTTGAAGTGATTCTTTGGATATGGCTATGTATTTATGCACCCATTGTTTGGTAAAATTTCTTGTGTTATTTGAAAATAAAATCAATCCATGTTGTTTCATTTGGCCCTTGTTGTGTTCTGGTAAAATAGATTTAATATACGATCTTTGAAGAATGTGTGACATAGATGTATTTTATGGATTGATAATTGGTTTGGTTATGTTTTTGAAAGGATTATATTGGTTTTAAAAAGGGTTATTATGTTTTTCAAATAAAATGGGGTTTTGGGGTTTGCTTAAAGGTAAATGGTAAATTTTTCAAAATGGTTTATGAGTGCTTTCATGGTTGGTCTAGGTGATCCATTGGATGTTGGAACATCCATGGGTGCACTAGGTGCACGCATGGATGTGAATTCAAATGAAGATGACACTTTAAAGTGGTGGTTTCCCCTAAACCTTGGGTTTTTAAAATGGGTTTGTAAATGTATTTGGTTTTGGAAGGAAAAGGCCCATTTGGCATCTTCGATTATTTTGTGAATTATTGACATTGTTTTGGAATAACATGGTAGTGGAATTAGATTTAGAATTAAAAGTCTAGTTTTGCAATGTCTGTATGAATGAGAAGTTTTGTAAATGGGTTGTAATAAATAATGCAATGAGTTTTCATTTTATTTTTTTCAAAATGGAATGTGGTTTTGGACATGTAAATGCTTAATTCAAATCTGTAAAACATTTTGTGAAATGGTTGAAGGATTATATGATGTGATGGCTCAGATTGAACTTTTAATGATTATATATATATAGAAAACCTCTATATGAGGGATATACCTTTATGGGTTATCGTATTGTGCATATGTGTTTGGGTTAGGAAAGTGTGGTGATGGAAGATAAGTTGATTCATGTGTGAGAATGCCTCAAACATACATAGTAGTACTGTTACTATGGGTTCCTGGGTTTGTTTTAGAGGATTGAGTGATGGTAGTTGATTAACCCCAATTAGATGGGTTGGTACCCCCTGGATTTGTTATTTGGATTGGTGGGTTGTCCCACTAGTGAGGCTTGTTTAGAGAATCTAGTTGGTTATAGACTTATGGGATTCACCATACACCGACAGGTGGTTCCAAACCGAGTACATACATGGGCCTTCTAGGGATGTTTAGGAAAGCCCATGGATTCTTTTTTTTTTATGATTGATTACTTTTTATTTCATCTAGTTTTCAGCCTGCATTGTTTATTGATTTATTATTATCCTAGTTTTTACTTCTTGGGTTTCGGGTTGGGATTTGGTTTTGAATTGGTAGTCTTGTTTTGAAAATAAAGGTGAGGCATGTAGTGTTTTTGGAAAAAGTGAAAAGTTTATTTGATTGTTAAAATGTGAAAAACATTATTTGTATAATTTTATTTCAAACTAGAGTTAATGGTTTTTTAAAGGAATTCCATGGATTATTTGGTGATTTTTTACTAAGCGGTTAGCTCACACCCTACTTGTACCATTAGGTGTTGGTAGACCCAAACTATTTTTCATGTTATCTTGTTCAATTTGGCTCTTGCAGTGATTCAATCTTGGGATGGTGATAAAATTGAGGTCACATTGAGTTTTTTGATAGTATTTTAGTTAGGTTACATTCAGTTTAAGTTTTGTATTTATTTTTCCTTCCATCTCTGTCATTTTTAATTGAATTTTTTTATTTATATTCTTTTTATGTTTAGTTTTTGGTCATCTTCTTGTCTACTTTATTTGTCTGATCTTGGTATTTATGGGCTAAAATTGTCCCCCTTATGTTGTTTTGATGACCAGTAATAGTTTCCAGCCCATGGAGATTGGGAATGCCCCTCGGACCATGCTATTGACCGGATCGAGTGGTCGGTTTGGGGTCGACCAGAGTTGGTTCGTGAAATATGCACATTTATATAACTTTTCAAAAAGCATTTCCTTTTATTTTAAAAAGGGGTTTACATTAGTTTATAATTAATTGGCAATGGAATTATGTGTAAACCATAATTTCATAATTTAGTTAATCATGTTCATACCTTCCATTATAATGGCTATGTAATAATTTTCTTGTTTAAATAATTACAATAATAAAATGACGTTTCAATGAAATGCGGTGTTGCATGTAAAGTAAGTTAAGTCTCATGTTGCGTGTTGCAAAATCCAAACTAAGTGTTGCATATAAAAAAATACAACAAAGAAATTTAATTTATTCAAAAATTTGTTCATAAAAATTGGGGTGTTATATTGAATGATCATGTATGAAATGTAATCTCAAAGTAACCAAGTGGGAAGTACATAGCACAAGGGTATGCACAAGAAAATTTTTATAACAATCAATGAACACTAGCTAAGATAATGTGACTACTATAGTTTAGGAACCTTGGTTCCTTAGAAATGATGTTGGCTAGCTTCCATGAAATCAAGATAACCTCTCCTAGGTATTGATATGACCACTATGCCTAGTCTTTGTTTAAATTTTCGCCATACCCCAAGGTCATGGAAGTGTTATTTTTCATCATCATTCCATTCAAGATAAAAAATGATTCCTAAAAATTTCCCATGGAATAATCCAATACCATGTTTCATAAAAAAATTCCAAGGCATAATCCATTTCAAATTCAATCCCACATTTTTGTAAACCATCTATGTAGAAATCCACATAGCTTTTGATGATTGAAAAAACATTTCCATTTTCAAAACATCATTGAAGAAATTTAAAAAATTTATAACATGTATCAAATGGTTTCTTTAAAAAAACCCTTTTTGAAAAATTAAACAAATCCCTCAACGATAAATTTCATTTTCAACTATCAATTTCACTATCTGAACCCTAGGAAATTATCAAATAAAATAAGGCATTCCAATTGTTTGACAAAAGGATAGAGTAACCTACCCTGATAATGATGAAACAGTGTTTCCTCCTTAAAAATGTGATGGGAAGAACAAGATCATAACCTAGAGAAAATAGATCTGAATAAAAAAAATTAAATATATATTTCCTACTAGATCCAATGATCTAGTCTTGATTGACATTAGAATCATGGATAAAGAGACGAGAAAACAAATTAAGAATATTCCTCTTATCGGATTATGAGATATCCAAGGCATCAATAAACTCAATGATTCAAAAAAAATTAGAGGGAAGGAGGGCTAAAATGTAACATATGATCCTCCAAAATCATAAGAAATCATATTTGGGTCAAAAGGATAGATTAAGGGGGAATCGAAAAATATTTCAGGTGAATGTTTTGATTTCACACTTACTAATATACATCCATAGTGATTTTTCTGTCTAGATGGTGGCATCCACCAACTAGTTAGTGGGTGCGAACAGAATCACTATGCCCATAGTCAACCCACCGACTAGTCAGAGAAATCCCACCAGTTGGCTGATGGGTGCATGAAGAATTCCTGCACATAGAGGCATTCCATTTTTTGGTTGGTAAAATCCCATTAGATGGCCAGTGGAACCTAAATCCGTGCAGGTGTTCTATATTACCTCAAAACTATTTGGTTCCCTCTACCAGCTAGGTGGTGGCTTCCGATTACTTCCAACAAGACAAAACACTTCTCCCAACCTAGGAAAAACTTAAAATTCAAATTGAAAAAAAAACATAGGTATTTTTGCCAGGTACTACATACCCAGGTATGACATATGATCATTAAATATTGTTTCTATTTTTATTTTATTTAGCGTTTGAGATCATCAATTTCTAATATTTCCATTCCCCAAGTTAAAAATATGAGTATAACTTTTGGATATGGCTAGAAAGGGTTCTATAGTGTTTTGTTTAAGGAGAAAAGTACAATACTAATATATAAAAAAATATTTTTTATGTAGATAATATCCAAAGAAACTAAACCATTAAATTATTGGGATTGTGATATTCTTATGAGATTTAATGTTTAATGATGTAAAATATATATTGGTTTATCTCAGGTCATCTTGAATGTACCAGGGCACTTAGTGGAAGCTTATGGGCCGAGAATTTGAACTTTTCCCATCACCAGAGTGATGTAAACCACGTCAACTCTGGCAATCCAGACCTGGTACTATCTGATAATCCTATTTGGTTTAATTAGAGCGCAAATATAAAAAAAAACTAATAAATCATTCTGATTCTATGCGTACATGATCTTCGTATGTTTTTTGCATCCGTTGATCAAAGGAGTCGATGTCGAATCCCTCTCGATCTTACAAACGTGCTTCTCGAATCTTCACATGTGTTGTATATCGGAATCCGAGTGCTTGTGTGGATCTTTGATTTACACTTATACGTATTGATGATCACCACAATCCACTATCCTTGATCCATGAAGATAATATCGGATCACTTACTCAATTGAGATATCATCTCCCTAGAAATCAGGAGGAGATAGAATCTCTCAATTCCAATGAATGAATAGTATACATGGCAAGAGCTTCCCTACACTTATATGGTGGATTTCCATATCACCTGATTAGGGTTCCTGACCCCCGTGCAATAAGCGTCCACTAAATATGTATTATAAATAATTATTTCTGAAAAACTAAACTACACATTAAATATTATTTATATTGTATCCCTTACCTGTAATATATATTAATTATATTACATGATAATCCCGATCTATTACCTTGAATCCCATATCTGGATAATATTAAATGAACATGAAATATTATTCTAATATTAATTTATCTGATATAAATCATTTTATTTACATAATCACATGTAAATACAAATAATAAATAATTTAAATCCAATTATTTTTTACTTGAATAATAATTAATTTATTTATTCATTATTGACCAATAGAACATGGATAATACCCAAACCATGTGGTCGAGACCAC
Organism: Viscum album; assembly: GCA_963277665.1. Lineage (NCBI taxonomy): Eukaryota > Viridiplantae > Streptophyta > Magnoliopsida > Santalales > Viscaceae > Viscum > Viscum album. The sequence goes on from OY728150.1 coordinate 1,610,473,871, forward strand.
CAATTCCTATATTCCTATTTAATTGAATATGGAATATTCTTAAATTTGATATATTGTGTGACCCTCTTGGCCCTTATCTCAATAGTGGTGAATAATATTCACAGACAAAAAATGGATCCAAGAAACCCATCAAGGCCCCTAAAAAGATAGCTAAAATTCATATCATTGACTACCAACCACAAGCACACACTATGTAATATAATCTATTTGTCGTCGAAATCTCATAAATAAGGATGCACACTTGTGTCATCATCCTTTTATTGATTTATTATTTTTTGATCTATTCGGACTGACTTACCTTCGACAACCATGGCCATGGATTTATGAAGGTACAACCATCCTAATCAACTATTCACAAGATATTGTCTACTCAGAAGAAAAAAATATATATCTTGATCATTCCACCACTGACGTTCCACCAATGATATACCCAACACAAACTACCTCACCATGACTTCATTATAATATTTTTCACCTTGCATCAAATTTTGGGATCAAATATAAAATATTGGAAATGATCTCAAGTCAGAAGACCATTACACGTTTCCATAGATAGAAACATTTAAGGACACCCTGAACATGTAGTTTTCCTATTTACAAGTATTCCCTCATGATCTCACTATAATAGATCACTAAGTGTGAACTTCATGAGAAGAATTTTCAATTCTTATGAGACCCCAACACCTGATAGTCAAACATCTACTATGTTCAGTCAGAATGATGTATCTAGACCATAGGAAATGTATTTATGATATATTTCATGGTATATCAAGGATATTATTATAGTCTGGGATATTCTATAATCTTTTGATATGAAAATTACTCTATGGACTTTCCCATTTCTATAGAAGATACTGAAAATTCTACACTATAATGGTAAGAATACATCATGTATATCTAACTATATACATGATATTGTAATCAGAAGTATTGCATAATTTGCTCTAGGGAACCAACTATTTAAACACTCCCACTTGAACTAGATCCAACTTGCTAAAGAAACTTGTTAGGTCTCACATTATTAAGATCATGTTTCTCCTGAGTAAGGGCTTTAGCTTCTAGTTATCCCACAATTTTGTGTCATGGATATTCTATTATATGAAGCCTCATCACTTTGAGTAAAACTTCTCAAGAGATGGTATCCATGAGTATATCCATTTTTAAATTGTTATAACATGAAGTCAAGGATATTAGGAGTATCATTATTTAAATTATTATAATTATTTACATACTATGGGTGATTCCAATAACTGTAAAAAATCATTGTATTTAACTGCTTCTTTGCTAACTCATAAGCTATAATGAAATTGGTATTTGTAGGTATGGAGACCACTAGATTCTATGATATTGTCTCACTTATCACCTTTTCTAATCTGTGATATTAGATCACATGGATATAAGGAAGACTAGTCTGTATCCCTTGGAAACTATTATAATTTCTTCCCTATATCCAAGGTATGTATCTTCTGTTCTTTCCGAAGTCCAATAAAATAGTTTTGACTACTTCAATTATAGTTCTCCTAGATATAACTGATATTTTCCTACTATAAAGTATATCTAGGAAATATCAGTTTTTATACTTGTCATGGAATATGTGATTGATCCATCACATAGCATATAGATTTTAAATAAACACATTTATCTCATCCCATGTACCAAACATGTCAACCTAGAAAGAATTATGTCATTTGACATTGGTAACAACTCTTCTCTTGAACTGTTCCGACTTGTATTTTTCAATACCATGTCACTATATCGAATGATTGACTAGGTCAAAGAACCATTAGATACAACATAGTAGGTCATGTTCCCTAGAACAAAGGTTGAAACTTTAAATCAATCACTAGAGAATAAATTGTTTCATTCTGGTCTTAACTATGTTGAAGACCAATATTTGCCTTCCATATGTTGTCGAACATATTTTACATGGAAAACAATCATTCTCCCACAAAAATTTTGTAGACACATGAAAAAACTTAATTCTAAATGAATACTCAATGATACTCTTGGTTAATTCAATCCTAAACTATATTTTTGTAACTTATAACCTTTATTATCATCCTACGATTTGACCATCCCTTTTTGGTTGTGTCATATAGAAACCTTCCATGATTGATGGTCATGACATCCAATTATTAATAAAATGATCACAGAACTTAGCTATGACAAGTAAAATTATAATGGATTTAGAATGACTTGGTTTGACCAATCGAGCCTTATTAGTACTGCACTTGTACCATCCATGTATCATCTCACTTGAATACCCACCGCATTATTTAAAATTAATAAGCTCATTTTCACTTTGATACATGGAATCTATTATTGATTGTTAATTAATCTGGTCAATCTTAGATTTTTTCCATATACTGCCAACTTCTAAGAATTTTTATTCATACTAAATAATGTATCATAGGCCAAAATGAATATAAAACCATCACTATGGTTTTAACCTTCCTACACAGTATGTGTCTCTAGAACATACTTGTTCCACATCTCATCATAAACTAATTCTTATGTCAACTACATGTTTATCTATAGAATTGTCTAAATATAAGTCGATCTGGATCTGAATATCTCTAAAGATAAGTGAACCCATATAAATATTTGTCCTATTAGTTGAATACTGCTTATTTATCTTTGGAATTTGTGTAATATCCTAAGAAACCATTAAGATAATTTTAATAGATTCACAATGTGTTTGTTCTAGATGGAAGTGTGTTTATGTCTTAACAAAATCTTTGCATCCAAATACATTTCCTTATGAAATAATGGATTTACATGAAACTATAACTTATATTATATTCAATTTTCATGATATTTCTCATACGGTTATGGGATAATTCCGTTATTTCTGAAGCACATCTTAAAATATAATGGAAGTTTCTAAAAGTTTCAATATCAATACTCCTTACATCATGACTCTGATGTATAAAGTGTGTGTTTAAGAATTTCTCCATGCTACATTTTGTTGATCAAAAATAACATGTACAACTTATCATTGATCCCCATTATTAGAATCAATTTTGTGATGTAAATAATGTAATGTGCATTTAGAAATTACTCCATACTAAATTATCATGATCGATTAATGCTTGGTTAAGATATTCTTCATCATGACAATTTGAAGAAAATAATATCTTCTAACCATCCATACTTCAATTTACTATTTCTTAAAGAACATAAAGGAATCTAATGAAGTATATCTACCTCTATCTTACCCTTGGAATAGTTCACACTTTCTATCTGGACTAATTTTGAATGTTTTATAGCATACGTTTATCTCTAAAGGTTTATTTGTCCAAACTAAAGACATCAATAATACAAAATGTGTTTAGATTTACAAAGCATAAATATCAAACTAGGTATATCATTGAAGTACAATTTAGTTTTTCTTGACAAATATTTTTCTTTCCACAACTCGGTAAATGAGTCTTACATTTTATATTCATCAGGAATTTCATATGATTCATGTAATATTTAACTACTGGTTTAGTATTCAACACCCAAAACAACATTCATTCTGTTACCTAGAATAATATATCCTTGTGTATAAAGGACACATTAGATATAAAAAATTTGTTATACTCAATAATAATTTTACAAGGATCATTAACTTGATAATATAGAATTTGTTTGCTTCTTTCCACTGACATAGGAACCACCCTTTCTTAGCCTATTGGATAATACACATTTCTTTTAATTAGGTTTCAATACTCACTTGGTTACAATATTTAAATACACGTGTCTGAAAGGAATGTTTTATTTAATACCTAATAATTATGATTTAAACATTAATATTTTGTGATGAATATAATAAAGAAGTTAGTACTTTCTTATTTAATTTGGTTTATTTCAATTAACATCCATAGTTTTATTTCATAATATGTAATGAAACTAAGCCCCTATTAATACCTATTTCCATGAAATATGTTGAAAATATCCTTTTGGTGTTACCTTCCATTTTTCTTTTAACATTTCTTTAATTTTCTTCACCATAAGAATTTAATATTAATCTATCTTTTATATTCTAGTGTACTTGGAAAACCTTACGTAAATAGGTAATAAAGCGTTTACTCAATACTATTCATTTTTTAAACAAAAAATTAATTTGAGTAAATGGTTGAAAATAATATTAGAAAAGGATCCATTTAAAGATCATGATCCATATTTCAATTTACACATACTAGTGTAATCATCACCTTATTCATATATGTGCTTATCTTTCTCCTTGCATAATTCTTAGAGACTAGAAATCATGTTATATAATCGATGTCCATATGTAGTGACCATAACTAACATGAGGCGTTGATGATAGGAAAATGACATAACCATAATATTTTTAACACATGAGTCTCCTGTAAGTATATCTCTCACCCTGGATTCTAGAGGTATCATAACAGGTATTGGGAACACTAGCACCTTGATTTATGGTATTGTAGTATTGTGTGTAAGCACATGTAATACACTCAGAAATTAGAACCAGTGTGGATATTTACTTTTTCCATTATTTATTGCAATATTTATTATGGTATAATTTTTTATTTTATACAAAAATAAAATTCTAGAATATTCGTTGTTTTTATCACGATTATGAGTTCAGACATTTTTATTAGTTAATTAGATCATTAAATGTCTCTCACTATTTTATCAAATTCTAGGAACCCTGTGTACTATAATCTAACTACTCTATCGCATGAGTATTTTAGGGGAAAGGATCCTCGAACCTCCCATTGTAGTCGACAAGCTATGGATACTCCACTACATGGAGGGTTCAAGGTATACTTTTGAATGGAAACCCACATTATCTCGTGGTTCCTTGATCTGTTGAGTGAATTACCAACTTTTAAAATCATATCTTGATTTACTAGATGCTTTCCTCTAAAATAATAGCAAGTTATATATGGTTAATCCTTGCTACCTATTTAGTTATTTCAACCCACCACTCTCATAAGAACCCCCACTAGTAAGAGGCACCCTTAGCTATGTCATGATGAGCACCCCAAACACCTGATTTTGTCTAAATTCGAATGATGGAAGGTGGTTACAACTTAAAATTCATTTGAGGGTTTTATTATTTAAAAGCGATGAAAGAAATAATTTTATATTTTATTAGTATGTACTATCTGATCGCACTCACAATAGACCATGTAATAGAAAAATATTTGTCACACTTTTATGCATTTTATCTTGTTTATTATTTTATGTGATTATGCAATAATCATACATTTTAATAAAATAAAAAATCATAAAATATATTAATCTATCTTACTAGTCTTAAGCATATAATAAATATTGATCCATAAAAGGTCAATATTAACCTAGGGGTTCCATACCTGATTCCACTCCTAACTTGTATCCCATATCACCCCCAAAGAAATGTGTTCACTTCATATCTGGATTACCACCTTAACATGGTGGGGTATACATCTTAAAAAATCTTCTCCTTGGTATAAAAATACATTCACATATGTGAGGGGGTCTAGGGGTGCAATTTACAATAGGTTCATTAGATCCGCATGCCTATATACATATTTGAATAAAATAAGATGATATACAGTCAATTAATTACCTACTTATTACAAACATCGCACAAAGGAAAAATATAATTATATAACTAAATCCATACATTCATGGGTTGGGAATGAGATCAAGACCAACTGATTATAAAAATAATTCACAAAAAATTATTCTATGATAAATTTAAATAGTACGTGGGTGTTTCAATAAATTAATTGGATTTAAATAAATTCAAATAATTTCTTTTATCGGTTCCATTTTTAATTTAATTTTAAATACAAATATTAAATTAAACCCAATAATTTAATTTTTTGGTAAAATTAAATTAATTCTTAGGATTATAAATATTTTAAAACCAAAATTAATTTTAATTAATTTAATTTAAAACTAAAATTAAATTAATCAAATTGATTTATTTAAATACATTAATATTAAATCGTCCTAAAAACCCCTCCCTGGCCCTTAGAGGACTAGGTCGTATCCCCAAAGGCCCATTTGGTCATATTAGTCCCAAGTTAGGGGTATTCTAGCCTAGCTAGGCCCACTCAGACCTATTTTGGGTTGGGATAACCTGCTCTGCCCTTTGATGGGACAAATCAGGTTTGGCTAGACCTGTAGCATTTGGTCAGAATACCTCAAACTAAATCTTGGTTGGGGATGATGGAAGGGGTAACCAAGTCGATGGCGGTCCTCGGTGGTAATGGTACTAGTCATTGATGTTGGTGGGAATTTTCAAGATGTGGGGAGAAGACGTCCTATAGCGGTTCTCATAAGAGGAGGCCGTTGCGCGCCGACGGGCTGATTCTGGGATGGAAGTATGGGTCTAGTGCAAGGAGATCGTGGAAGGACCACCCAGGTCAAGCATGGCCGTGACACGGTATGTGGGGGGTGAAAGATCCAGTGTCTGAAGCTCGGGATGGCAGCACAACCGGTAGCATGAGGAGTGGTGGACACCCAATCTATGGGAGGCACAACATACTGTGAGAGAAAACACCGCGTGGTGAAGATGGTAGTGGGGATCCGAGCAAAAAAGGTGGTTGGATGAGCTTCTGGGAGGCCAGAGCTGGGCAATGGGATCCGGTTGTGGTGGTACTAGATCGGATGAAGGTGGGATGCTCAATTAGTCTCACCGGGAGAGGAGGCTCGTGCTGGTTCAACCTAGGTGGGGAGGGAGCCTCTCGTGAGGGAGGAGAGGGAGGCCACCCAGGTATCTCGGCTTGCACCAAGTAGAGGAGGAGGGCCTGGGGTGGTTGTCGCCTTGGTCACGGTCCAGGTAGGGTAAGAGGTAGACCCACATACATCTTTATTCAAGATTCCCCATTTTTTGGACTGTGAATCCACCCATTATCAAGATTTTCTAATTCCTATAATAATTTTACAAAACAAACTTCAAATTTTGTTTTATTGAGAAAAACACAAAAATAATATTTTTGTTTAATTTATTTCTTCTCAATTATAGGGTCCCCGCTGGAGGAGCTATGGTGATCGGATTTTGGCTGATTATTGGTAAGATTGTAGTATATCTAAGAAAATAAGTAAATATATACATATATTTATATAACATGTTATTCAAAAATAAATTAAAATATGAAATCATTAAATCTGAAAAACAACATTGTGATCTATAAAAGGTTTTTCTAGGCATCCATAACTTGTCCATTTGAAATCGAATTGACACACAGTGGGATTTGTTAGAACCATTGTAACACCCTCCAGTTAAAATTTCAAGAAATTTGATTTATCTTGGATCCAAAAAACCACACATCGCTCTGATACCAATTGAAGGTATTGTTGAACTTAGGGAAAGCTGGTGGGATAGGAATTTGAAATTTTTTCATCACCATAGAAAAATAAATCCCATAGACTCCGGTTATCTGGACCTGATACTGTCGGATGATCATATGTTGTATAATCATAGCATAAATATAAAACAAATGAATATCTCCTTCTGATTCTATGTGTGTACGCTCTTTGCAGGTTGCTCGAAGGATCTAATGTTGGATCCCTCTAGATATTCCACACATGCTTCTCAAATATATGTGTGTTCCATATGTTAGAATATAGGTGCTAGATTGGAAATAAGACATCCACTTCAATGCAATGATAATCATCGTTATCCATTTTCCTCGATCCATGAAGATGATCACAGATTTCTTGCTCGATCAATAGATTATCTCTCTAAAAATTAGGAGGAGAGATAATCTCTCAGTTTCAATGAATGAATAGTCTACATGGGAAGAGAATATATTCACTTATATATATTGGATTTCCATATCACCTGATTGGGGATCTTATCCCCCATCCAATAAGCATCCACTAAATAAGTATTGTATATAATTATTTTTGATGAATTAAACTGCACCATAAATATTATTTATATTTTATAACTTACATGTAATATATATTAAATATATTATATGTTAATACTGAGCCATTACCTCGACTCAAATCTCTATATAATATTAAATGAACCAAAAATATTATTCTAATAGTCGTTCATATAATATTTGTCCTTGTATTTACTTAATCAATTGTAAATACATGTAATAAATAAATTCATGCTAATTATTATTTACGTGAATAATAATGAATTTATTTATTCATTAGTGATCGATATAACTCGAATAATTCTCAAACACCATGGTCGGTCCCACCAAGTTCTATACTCCTATTCAACTAAATAGGGTATATTCTTGAATGTATTATAGTGTATGACCCTCTAGGACCTTATCTCAATAGAAGTGAATAATATTCATAGACCAAGAGAGGAATATAGCAACCCATCAAGGCCCCTAAATAGTTAAGGAAAAGTTATAGTAATGACTATCAATGTAAAAACATGCACTATGTAATATAATCTCATTTTCCTCGATATCTCATAAAGAAGGATTCATGCTTGTGTCATCATCCATTTCTTACATTATTATTTGTTGATCTATCCAGATGGACTTACCTTTGACTACTGTGGAAATAGATTTATGAAGGTACTTCCATCCTAATCAACCAAGCCTCAGATATCTTTTCCTTAACTAAGAAGAAACAAATCTTACCTTCTTCATTCAACCAATGACATGCCACCAATGACGTAGCCATCACAAACTACCTCACCATGACTGTGTTATCATGGATTTATCCTTGCATCAATGTACGTGATCAAATGGAACACATTGTAAATGATCTAAACTTTGGATACCATTTCACATGTCCTTAGATAGGATTATCCAATGGAACCCAAAACATATAGTGTTCCTATTAGCAGTTCTGTCCTCGTGATCTCAATACTAGAGATCACCAAGTGTGAACTTCATGAGAATAAGTCTCAATACTTATGAGAAAAGCCGCAGGAATATAATGTGGTGGAGGATGGTGATTTGTTGGATAAGCTGGGAATTCAGGCAGGTATAACTGAGAATACTGTTGAATGTGCTAGATTGCATATTGCTCAAGGGGAGGACTGTCTACATGAGACAAAGCCTGCTGATTATGTCAAGCAGGTTAGGAAAGGGAAACTGCAGCAACAAGGAAATCAAGAAATCTTAATTACTGCTAAATCCGAAAACTCACAAGGAGATTCAGGGGAGGACTGTCTCCACAGGACAGATTATTCCCTGGTTAATGTGGAGCAGGATAATTTAGGAAATCTGGAGCTGGACCCCTTAGCGGTGGTGGAACAAAAGGATTCAGTTGCTTCGTATAAACCAGTTGCTAATTTCTTCTCCATGTTAGAGAACATTAATAATCTTTAATTTGATTTACTTAATTTAGATGGTTTGAAGAGTGCAGGATGCAATAATAGAAGGTGTACTGGGATATCTAATGCTGAGGTTGTAGTCGATGCCTTGGACAGGGATGTGCATGTCACAAAAGGGGTGCAAGCAGGGCCTCATGAATTGAAGGAGCAGCAATCCACTTTTCTTCAGGATGCAATACCTGAAGATACAATGCACAGGGACTCCTCTTCTAAGATTCCTGTGATGGGGAATCAAAGGGGGGCAGGTCGACATCCTATTGATCGGGGTGGAGCCAGGGGTCGTGGTCGGCCTCGGAAAAGGTAACTTCTGGATGTGCACTTGTGTTTTGTTTAAGATGTGGGTTACTGCATGTTAACATCTCCTAAACTCTTATGTATTGTTTCATCTTTCTTTTCAATAAAGTTTGGAGTCATGGGTCCTTCACCCTTGGCTGAACCTTCTTGGTATATTGTTTCCATTCAATAAAATGTATCTAGACCATAAGAAATATATTTAAGATTAATGTCACGATATCTCAAGGTTCTCATTATAGCCTGGGATCTGCTATAACCTTTTGACATGAAAGTTAATATATGGAAATTACCATTGAAATAGAGGATGAATTAAATTATACAATATAATGGTAATAATAAATCATTTATATCTCACTATATACACAATATGGTAATCAAAATTACTGTATAGTTGGGTATAGGGAACCCACTATTTCAAAACATCTCACTTGGTATCAAATCATATTTAAAGAATTTGTTTTTTTACCAGTTTTTGGAGTGAAAGTGTGAGGAATCTCAAAGGTTAAATGTTTTTCAATCAGTAAATAAAAATTCTCCATGGCTAAATATTTATTTCAAGATAACATTAATGATAAATCTAAGCAGATTAAATTCCATGAAGTGAAGATCCATGAATTAGAATAAAAATGAAACACTTGAATTAATGTCAATAATTTACAATTTGAAGTCAAGGATAACAACATAAAACCACTTAGAAATGATTCTCAAGAAAGGAAAATATTTATGAGGATAATTTAGAAATGAAAAATAAGGAATTTGAAGATGGAATAACAATTATAGACATTGATAAAAATATTCTCAACAACAATTGTTTTGATACTGAAGTCAAATTATAAATTTTTCAAGATCATTCAATACAAATAATTGAGATAAAGGTTTATACCATACAAAATTACAAGAATTTTTCTTGTGATAAAATACATATATCCCATTTCAAGGTCATTGGATCATCTTATTAAAATTCTACTACAATCTCATAGATAAAATTAACACATGTCTGTGAAAATATTTCACACTCCAAATCAATTTATATGTGTTATATAGGTTGTAATTCAAATTTTGAACAAAATCGTTCGACAAAAAAGGGTGAGAAATACATCACTACATATATGGTGGATGTAAGTATAATAAATATATTTTTTACCCCAAAAAACTCAAAAGAAGGTTAGTTTTTTCCAAAAAAATGAAAGGTATCCAATTTGGATATATTGAAATAAAAAAACAATGATTATCAGTAACTATGTTTATTATGGGAGATTTTAACAAAATTACATTGAGTGTAAACATTATATTTCAATTTATGAAAATTAAAGAAGGAATTTACCAAGGGGTAGACTACCTAATTCTTAGATGGATCCTACTAAGTATATATAATATTCATAAAACAAGGTTACTATTTCCATCCATAAAAAAGTTTAATGACTTTAAAAATTTTGTGTTATTTTCAATAAAAGTTTTCATAGTAAAGAAGAATTCTTTTTTCAGTCAAACAAGTATATTCCTAATTAATTTAATGAAATAAAATCATATAATGAAAATATTAATTGAAGTGAAGATAAACATAATTTATGAACTAAGAAAAAGAATAATTTTCATCAAATAAAACCTAAGAAGTTTATGAATGATTCCCCACAAATAAGAAGTAGAATTTTTTATTGTGGTAGAAGATGTAACTTCATGGAACATTGAAAACAAGTCATGGAAATCAGTATTGATGATGGAAAGATAAATAAACAAGAGGTATAATCTATATTATATAGAAATAAAAGGTTTTTTTGGTGGAAGACATCTCTGATAAATATTTCAAGTCTCTCATATAGTTTCCCATACTTTTTGACATGAAAATTATTGATAAATCATGTGGAAAAAAATCATGCTAGTTATATTCCTATATAATTTCTGATCATCTAGCTATCCTAATTAGAAATGGAAGTAAATATGGATAAATCATATGTAGAGACCCAAAGCTTGACGTACATGGACTTTACATTACTTTTGTTGAATACTTAATACATAACAGAAACCAACACTCAAAGACCGTAATAGTTTAGTGTCTTTGGAAACTCAGAACATAATCTTCTAATCATATTGAAAGATCTTCAACATCTCCCATAAAAAACTTACCCTTTTGTTTTATTACCTAAAACCTTTCTTTATATCCTGGGGAAAAGAAAACATATAAAAGGGTGATCTCAAATTCTCAATAAGGGTAAGCATGGATAAAATAAAACAAACCATATAAATTTGAACTTAAAAACATGAACATAATGTTTAAACATCAAAATCTTGAACAATGATATAAAACATAGCAGAACGTAAGGAATAGATCATAATGGAACATAAATAATCAAAAAATAGCATTGGAATAAATCATGTAATTGTGGCAAACCATTAATCACATGATATGATTTCCATAGTATCCAAGGCATTGCTGCTGAGACCATCTTAGTGGACAAAGTCCCTTTCTGAATCGAGTTCACTCCTCATTCCAGTCCTGTAATGTAACGCCCCGACCCTAGTTACCCAGAGTCAGTGCATTATTACATAACATTGGCATGATCACGAGAAAGATCAAGTCTCGAAAGACCGATTAGTTTAGTAGCCTTGGAATAACTAGATACATCCATAAATTTTTACATTACATCATAAAAAAAAACATCTTGTCCTCATATCCCCTCATACTACCCCTGCAGTTCATTCATAAATTACTTCTTCATAATCCTGGGAAAAATAAAACATTGAAATGGGTGAGCTCGGATGCTCAGTAAGGATAACATTATAGCAGAAGCTTTCATAAATAAGAATAAACACTTAAGGCAATTTATAACTAAAACAAAAGCCTTTTAAATTTGAACTTCAGCATAAAATGGAAAAGGTAAAATGAAATAATGCCATTTACTTACTCACATGGATATTCTACTAGTCGAATGATCACATGAAATATCAATAACCACTTTCATAATGATGGAATGCATAATTCCAGACTATCATAACCACATAGCCAAGGCCTCGTGCCAAGACTACAAATAAGATTTTTCCAAGGCCTTGTGCCAAGACACTAGTTTGCCTCATGAGACCTACCGATGCATCGAGGAGCTATAGCGGGCTCCACCTGTCACTTATTAAGTCCAATGCATTCCTCATATGAATAGGTTTAAGCATAAAATAAACATTCGTATTAAAACTAGCATACGAAATGTCAATACTTTAGCCACAAACCATGAATGGTATAAAAATAGAACATCCACAGTCAAATATAACTCATTTGATACAATATGGAAGATTGTATTGTATCACATTAACCTCAATCATGAATAATGAAGGATGTTGACATAGATGAAAATAATCATCAAAACTATTTGAGAGAAATATCCCCCTTTTCTTGAAAACATTTAAAAGTCACACTATTTGTCAAGAAGCCATTTAAAAATAGATTTTTGAATCAAAGTGTCCCATACCACTTTGAAACTTTTTAAAAGGAGTTTTGATTTCTAAACTTTAATGTCCATATAAATAAATCCTTAAAACCATTTTTTAAAACATGGACATTAATAAGAATGATTTAGATGAAGAAGTCTTTAAAACATTTAAAAATTGTATTTTAGTTAGAGATTCTAACCAAAAGAGAGACACTTGAATACAAATAATTGAGGTAATCAAAACTTTGTAATATCACGAGAATAAAGGGATTCATGATATACTATGTCAAAGTACATTATATACACCACATAAAAGTGATTTGGTGTATATCAACAAAGAAGTCTCAGTTGAATGTAAATTGAGATGAAATCTCTCATAAAGGCCGTATCCTTAGGTTAAGGATAAATCAACGACATAATTATGTGTGAAAAATATAAATACACTAAATATGATTGAATATTCAGTGTAAAACAATCAAAGGATATTCACACATATTCTTGTAGAAACAACACCAACGAATTGGATATTTAACTCAACAAATGGAGATTGAGTTAAAATTACTCTTATCAAGTTCATACCGATCACTTGAGAATTTATCAATGGAGTGATTATGTGTATCAAAAGTATATCCACAGAAAGGGGAGTGGAAATTAAGACATAATCAAATAAATAGCGATTCCACACATAATCTTGGAGTAATATAATCAATGAAATATGTGTAAAGCCAAATGAGTGGAAATTGAAATCTCAAATTCCCTTATCGATTAGGTAACTTACGAAACATACACCCATGAAAGAATTATCATATCATGATGATGTAAATACCCATAAATTAAAGTATATTACACAATGAATACAATCATGGTCAGTACACATACACCACATGCAATAATTAAGTGGTGAACAATGGAAATCTCACGGAATTGAAAGTGAGATAAGAAAATCCCTTACCATGTTAATCAACTGAGTCGTATGGCCAAAAGTTAATAACCACCAAATTATTTACAGAATAACATGAATATAAAGTGAATCATGGAAGTACACAATACACCACTTTCAATAATTTAGTAGCGAACAATGGAAATCTCACGGAATTGAAAGTGAGATAAGAGAATCCCTTACTTTGTACTTTTTCCTTGGTCGATGGTAGGTTTACCTCTTGTATAATGGTGAAATAATTGTTATTGAATAATACAAGAATAATTTACTTTAATGTGATATCATATATGATCTTTTAACATTGATTTGTTAATAATATCTTAGAATTATCGTCATTTCGGGTGTTAACGGGTTCATTTTACTTTATATTCTTTGTTATGTGAGCCATATTCGTTATTAATGGGATGTGTATTATTCAAATACAGAATGGTATCAAGTCCTTAAACATCATTTTTAAATCATCAAATGATAATTATACTTGAATGGATACGATGGATAATGAATCTCATCGCGTTCGTGGAGACGGTAGTCCGTACGTACGCACGAACGCTACTTCCATTTAATTTTTATTTTAAAAGAATCGAATCCAAATGATACATAGGTATATTACTATTCCAGTATAATATAATATTTTATATATGTTACATAAGTTCATTAACACCATCCTTTATTCGTTCCATGTGTGGTATGAACGAGTCATATCATTTTAAGGGGGCGGTAGTCCGCACTTCCTCGAATGAAATTATCGTATGTATATACAACATGAAACGAATAATGGTATGAAATAAAATGGAATTACAGAAGATTATATATAAAATATATATCATTAATATCATATTTAATTACAGTGCCATCATAATGGCCACCATGAGAGGCGGTAAGATGTATTTGAACAATCATCGTTTCGTGAGGCGTTAGTTTTCCATCCACAGAAACATTATGTTCATCATCCATTAGATGGAGTTGTGTGTATGTGTAGTTTGAATCCTTCTTATAACAACATCCTAGTATATTGTGGATACTGGTGTTGTTACAAAAGAAAGGAAATAAAAAGAGTTTGGGTGTTGGAGAAGCAAAATAAATGAAAATAATTTAAGAGCAAACCTTACCATTAATTTGGGTAACTCACTTTGGTTGGAACCAAAGGACTTCTTGAAATGCTTTCTGCCTAAGGGGAAGCTTCAAGGATGAGGAGAGGGATGTGGGGAGCTTATTTGGGCAGGGTTTAGACGAGCCAAGTGGCTTGAGAGGTGTGAGGAATGAGTAGAAGTGGTCTCCTTTTATAAGGGAGAGGAGGGGCTCTTTAGGAAAGAGTGAAAGTATTACTTTATAATATAATTATATTCGGTTTATAATGGTCCAAAAATCATTGAGGTCGAAGATAAGATGAGTAATATTCTAAATAAAATCAACCAATAAGAATTTGTCAGGTTTTAGATAATATTTTAATCATTATAATCTTTTTTATTTAAATGATTTATTAATGAGGTAAACATTGCATCATTATTGTGTCATTAATAATTTAAATTATTTGATGTCTAAAAATTATAAATAAAATATCATTATGTAGGAAATCTTTTTATCTTTATAATGGATATTTATAATCGAAAAATCCAACATGTATAACCCTATGTAAAAATTGTTCTTCTAAAAGATGTAAGCTTATGCCATTTTTATTTTTATTTTAACTTTATTAATATAATGTGTCCCTACCACATACAAGTGGCTCCATGGGGTCCCCAAATCGACCCAAGGATGCCCATGGTCGGGTATGTGTCCACCAATAAGGTTATGACACGTTTTAGGGTAATTTTGTATTATTATATTATTATTTTTTAACCCTTATTTACCGGATTTACCCTTAACCATGGTAAATAAAATATTTACCGCAGTAATTATTCAAAATGTCTAAAAATAAAAGTTACCTATTTACACAATTTGGACATCCTGATTCCAAATATGGAATCCATTTTTCTAAATTCAAAACATATAAGTGGCAGAAATTAATTTAAAATTAATTCCCGCTGTCAAAACAAAAAGCGTGTTTTTAAGAGATAATAACTATCAAAAGATTGACACTTGTTTATGTTCGGTTTAATTGTAAAATTATGTCCAATGACCAACATTATATTAAGTGGTAAAAATATATTCTAAATATACTTTAAAACCACTCAAATTCACAATTTATCACTATTAATTATTTTGATTAAAAAAGTTGTTTTTAATTAAAATTTAGTAATTTTCACTATTCATCAAAATATAAAAGTTATCCGAAAAGTACCAAAATTTCACCCTAAGCTAATTTCGATATTCCGAATCCAAAAATGAAGTCCATTTTGAAATATAAAATATATATTATTTCAAAAATTAGGTATTACTATTCACAACGGCAAGTTTAATTAGTTGTGGTGTGTGTTAGAACTCGAGGTTGCGTACAACACACGCTATCGCATTATTCGAAGGGAAACGTACTGTGGAAGCTTGGGGTGTTACATTCTCCCCTCCTTCAATAAATTGCGTCCTCGCAATTTTTTAAAATTTTGCTTGGGAATACAATGGAAAGTCCCACATCGGAAAAAGAGTCAATAAAACTATCACTTTAAAAGAATGAAAGAGAGGTATAAGGGTCATCCAAGATAACCCATACTAGGATTCCATGTAAGAAAACATGGATATGGATGATAAACTAAGTGTCAAGTTCTGATGGAGAGGGATAGAAATCATGATCAGGAGAAAGTTAACAATGAGAAAACCACAAACTTGTGTTGGGACAAACGACCATTAGTCTCCTAGTAGGAAAGTAAACGGACAACATTTTTTTTTAAGTTACATTACATAAGGAAGAGGAATTCATTTATGATATTGACTAAGAACATCATGAGATATACGTACATTTTAAGTAGATTTTCATTCTTTAATAAATTTCCACCACTAACTCAATTTTTTTTAAACGATGAGTATTCAAGAAGACTTGGTCACACTGGAAGAGCTAGAATAACTTCTATAGAATCACATGATCCATGCAGGATAAACCATATATTTACATTGTCTTTGAAGATTAATCAAAACCAAAATGGTTAGTGAATGATCTAATGATCCCCCAAAAGGATATTCATTGAGATAAATATGCACTAATCTTAATATTCTAAAATTAAACCAACAATACCCCAAAGTTAAATAGATACCATTCAATAACCAATTGTCCTTAAAATCCTTTAATATAATCCAAACTAATATTGAAACCCAAAACATAGAAGAATTTGATTATGTAGTCTCCCATGTTACATTGTATCTCCAAATGACATCAAATACTCTTAAAGTCACATACTTAAAAGTAATTAACATTATCACATATTCTCTGTTATAGGTTAATCATTTCCATAAATAACCCAAATCACTATAAATCAACAATAAAAACGTAGATAAAAATCCACCATTACTCTACAAATGAAACCCCATTGTATTCGATTTTCCTTGGGCATATAGTGTTCCCAACAAAGTGAACATCTTCCAAAATAACATTTATCACTTAATCACCAAATCATTTTCCTATACCAAGGGTATTCATTTGATAAGAAATAAGAACCCAAATCATCTTATTATTGATCAATAAAATCATTTAACAACAAAAAAAAAGTCACACTAACCAGGGACTTCACGTAGTCCAGTGGTAGGCGATAAATCCCAATCGCACTTTGGATGTGGGTTCGATTCCCACAGCTTTTTCCGACGCGACGGGTTGTCATACGGTCTACGTGTTGTCCTTTTTCAAAAACTATATTTTATAATATTACCAAAATGAGATAAATTCCTCAAAATAACATAATTTAACCACAAATGTTATATCATACTTTGCATTTTCATCCCAAATTATAATAACTTATCATTTTCTCAAACCTCAATGATCATATAAAACCAAATGGTTATTTATACCTATATCCACAATAGAAGAGACAATTCTTCCTCAAATATCATTCTCACATGGAAAACTATGGGGTTACAAATACAAGAGAAAATTATTCCGAAGTAAACCCATCAATAAAGAGCACTAACACTTTTATACATTTCACCATCCATTTATTTCCACATAGGTTCTTCATCATATGTTCCTCGGGTTCCCACACTGCCTCTTCCATCTTATGATTTCTCCATAGATCTTTTACCAGACAAGTCATCCGGTTTCTCAACACTTGATCTTTGGTACGAAGAATTCTGATAGGCTCTCCACAATAAGATAGATCAAGTTCCAGTTAAAATTCTTCATAGGTGAGTACATGCATTGGGTCAGGCATGTATTTTGTCACTAGAGGTATGTGGATCACAACATGAACTCTGGAGAGACTAGGCGGATTTGCCTTTTGGTAGAATGCGTTCATGTGTCACAATGGTACCTCAGGAATTTTTCAAAATCATCTACTTCCTTTACCCAAAAACTCCTCATCCATTTTGGATTATATCGATGGAAGCATCGATGCATCATAAAAAAAGGTATTTCTTATATATAATTTTGAGACATCGTCATTAACATGGTTTTTTAGAAAAATTCTCACTGATTCATCTTCAAATATTTCAAAATAAGATTTTGGTAAATCAGTATTCGTATATCCCAAAAGACATAAATATATAATTTGATACATATAGGCTGCTCGAAGGTCTCCCTCTTCTGCAGCATCTAGAAAATCATTTAGTGCATCATAATTTTGAGATAAAGTGAATAATTTGAAAAGCCCCTGATGGTACTTCCCACGCTTAGCGTGGTAAGAAAGTTGAGAGCGCAAAATTATCCCATAGTCGGTACTTGATCCTTGAAAGAATCGTGCAATGCTAGAGGTATTGGATGTCTCATAAAGTTGTTTGCATGTAACATAGACATTTGAAAAAGTTTCAACATCGTCTGCGCATGACTTCTGGATAATAATTGTAAGTAGTTCTTCAGGAAGAGAGAGAAGAGTTGTTCGTGATCTTGCTCCCTCCATGTTTCAACTAACAAAAGAAAATAGAATTAGGGTTTTTGAATACTTATCTAATAAGAATGTAAAAAAAATAGACATAATAGGATAATCTTGTAATTGAACAATATATCCTAACTTGGGGTACCCTATGTTAAAATCTAGGTTATCCACTATCTATTTGCCGACATATATTCTTAGGGGCATTTTTTTTGTATTCCCTTAATAATGGTTTATACTGATCTTGTGAATTTACCAAAGCATATCCCCCGGGAGTGTCGTAACCAAGAGTGCAACAAGGCCCGTTGTCGTGCACCAGTTCCCGTTCGAGTCTAGCTCAAAGCGGTGTTTTCGGGTTTTACCCCTAGGTACATCTGTGCCAGAGCCGCCTCTACCTGCTCGTATCCAGACAGGGATGTATTGCTCAGAAAACTCACAAAATCTCTACAATACCAAAATTCTAGGAAGTTCTTCTATACTAATCCTCAAAGTTCATCTTAGGTTTACGTGCTCTAATCAGAGTTTATCTAAATCTAGCTTCCAAGGTTTGTACTAAACTTCCTCTGATACCAACTGTAACGCCCCGACCCTAGTTACCCAGAGTTAGTGCATTATTACATAACATTGGAATGATCACGAGAAAGATCAAGTCTCGAAAGACCGATTAGTTTAGTAGCCTTGGAATGACTAGATACATCCATAAATTTTTACATTACATCATAAAAAAAAACATCTTGTCCTCATATCCCCTCATACTACCCCTGCAGGTCATTCATAAATTACTTCTTCATAATCCTGGGAAAAATAAAACATTGAAAGGGGTGAGCTCGGATGCTCAGTAAGGATAACATTATAGCAGAAGCTTTCATAAATAAGAATAAACACTTAAGGAAATTTATAACTAAAACAAAAGCCTTTTAAATTTGAGCTTCAGCATAAAATGGCAAAGGTAAAATGAAATAATGCCATTTACTTACTCACATGTATATTCTACTAGTCGAATGATCACATGCAATATCAATAACCACTTTCATAATGATGGAATGCATAATTCCAGACTATCATAACCACATAGCCAAGGCCTCGTGCCAAGACTACAAATAAGATTTTGCCAAGGCCTTGTGCCAAGACACTAGTTTGCCTCATGAGACCTACCGATGCATCGAGGAGCTATAGCGGGCTCCACCCGTCACTTATTAAGTCCAATGCATTCCTCATATGAATAGGTTTAAGCATAAAATAAACATTCGTATTAAAACTAGCATACGAAATGTCAATACTTTAACCACAAACCATGAATGGTATAAAAATAGAACATCCACAGTCAAATATAACTCATTTGATACAATATGGAAGATTGTATTGTATCACATTAACCTCAATCATGAATAATGAAGGATGTTGACATAGATGAAAATAATCATCAAAACTATTTGAGAGAAATATCCCCCTTTTCTTGAAAACATTTAAAAGTCACACTATTTGTCAAGAAGCCATTTAAAAATAGATTTTTGAATCAAAGTGTCCCATACCACTTTGAAAATTTTAAAAGGAGTTTTGATTTCTAAACTTTAATGTCCATATAAATAAATCCTTAAAACCATTTTTTAAAACATGGACATTAATAAGAAAGATTTAGATGAATAAGTCTTTAAAACATTTAAAAATTGTATTTTAGTTAGAGATTCTAACCAAAAGAGAGACACTTGAATACAAATAATTGAGGTAATCAAAACTTTTTAATATCACGAGAATAAAGGGATTCATGATATACTATGTCAAAGTACATTATATACACCACATAAAAGTGATTTGGTGTATATCAACAAAGAAGTCTCAGTTGAATGTAAATTGAGATGAAATCTCTCATAAAGGTCATATCCTTAGGTTAAGGATAAATCAACGACATAATTATGTGTGAAAAATATAAATACACTAAATATGATTGAATATTCAGTGTAAAACAATCAAAGGATATTCACACATATTCTTGTAGAAACAACACCAACGAATTGGATATTTAACTCAACAAATGGAGATTGAGTTAAAATTACTCTTATCAAGTTCATACCGATCACTTGAGAATTTATCAATGGAGTGATTATGTGTATCAAAAGTATATCCACAGAAAGGGGAGTGGAAATTAAGACATAATCAAATAAATAGCGATTCCACACATAATCTTGGAGTAATATAATCAATGAAATATGTGTAAAGCCAAATGAGTGGAAATTGAAATCTCAAATTCCCTTATCGATTAGGTAACTTACGAAACATACACCCATGAAAGAATTATCATATCATGATGATGTAAATACCCATAAATTAAAGTATATTACACAATGAATACAATCATGGTCAGTACACGTACACCACATGCAATAATTAAGTGGTGAACAATGGAAATCTCACGGAATTGAAAGTGAGATAAGAAAATCCCTTACCATGTTAATCAACTGAGTCTTATGGCCAAAAGTTAATAACCACCAAATTATTTACAGAATAACATGAATATAAAGTGAATCATGGAAGTACACAATACACCACTTTCAATAATTTAGTAGCGAACAATGGAAATCTCACGGAATTGAAAGTGAGATAAGAGAATCCCTTACTTTGTACTTTTTCCTTGGTCGATGGTAGGTTTACCTCCTGTATAATGGTGAAATAATTGTTATTGAATAATACAAGAATAATTTACTTTAATGTGATATCATATATGATCTTTTAACATTGATTTGTTAATAATATCTTAGAATTATCGTCATTTCGGGTGTTAACGGGTTCATTTTACTTTATATTCTTTGTTATGTGAGCCATATTCGTTATTAATGGGATGTGTATTATTCAAATACAGAATGGTATCAAGTCCTTAAACATCATTTTTAAATCATCAAATGATAATTATACTTGAATGGATACGATGGATAATGAATCTCATCGCGTTCGTGGAGACGGTAGTCCGTACGTACGCACGAACGCTACTTCCATTTAATTTTTATTTTAAAAGAATCGAATCCAAATGATACATAGGTATATTACTATTCCAGTATAATATAATATTTTATATATGTTACATAAGTTCATTAACACCATCTTTTATTCGTTCCATGTGTGGTATGAACGAGTCATATCATTTTAAGGGGGCGGTAGTCCGCACTTCCTCGAATGAAATTATCGTATGTATATACAACATGAAACGAATAATGGTATGAAATAAAATGGAATTACAGAAGATTATATATAAAATATATATCATTAATATCATATTTAATTACAGTGCCATCATAATGGCCACCATGAGAGGCGGTAAGATGTATTTGAACAATCATCGTTTCGTGAGGTGTTAGTTTGCCATCCACAGAAACATTATGTTCATCATCCATTAGATGGAGTTGTGTGTATGTGTAGTTTGAATCCTTCTTATAACAACATCCTAGTATATTGTGGATACTGGTGTTGTTACAAAAGAAAGGAAATAAAAAGAGTTTGGGTGTTGGAGAAGCAAAATAAATGAAAATAATTTAAGAGTAAACGTTACCTTTAATTTAGGTAACTCACTTTGGTTGGAACCAAAGGACTTCTTGAAATGCTTTCTGCCTAAGGGGAAGATTCAAGGATGAGGAGAGGGATGTGGGGAGCTTATTTGGGCAGGGTTTAGACGAGCCAAGTGGCTTGAGAGGTGTGAGGAATGAGTAGAAGTGGTCTCCTTTTATAAGGGAGAGGAGGGGCTCTTTAGGAAAGAGTGAAAGTATTACTTTATAATATAATTATATTCGGTTTATAATGGTCCAAAAATCATTGAGGTCGAAGATAAGATGAGTAATATTCTAAATAAAATCAACCAATAAGAATTGGTCAGGTTTTAGATAATATTTTAATCATTATAATCTTTTTTATTTAAATGATTTATTAATGAGGTAAACATTGCATCATTATTGTGTCATTAATAATTTAAATTATTTGATGTCTAAAAATTATAAATAAAATATCATTATGTAGGAAATCTTTTTAGCTTTCTAATGAATATTTATAATCGAAAAATCCAACATGTATAACCCTATGTAAAAATTGTTCTTCTAAAAGATGTAAGCTTATGCCATTTTTATTTTTATTTTAACTTTATTAATATAATGTGTCCCTACCACATACAAGTGGCTCCATGGGGTCCCCAAATCGTCCCAAGGATGCCCATGGTCGGGTATGTGTCCACCAATAAGGTTATGACACGTTTTAGGGTAATTTTGTATTATTATAATATTATTTTTTTACCCTTATTTACCGGATTTACCCTTAACCATGGTAAATAAAATATTTACCGCAGTAATTATTCAAAATGTCTAAAAATAAAAGTTACCTATTTACACAATTTGGACATCCTGATTCCAAATATGGAATCCATTTTTCTAAATTCAAAACACAGAAGTGGCAGAAATTAATTTAAAATTAATTCCCGCTGTCAAAACAAAAAGCGTGTTTTTAAGAGATAATAACTATCAAAAGATTGACACTTGTTTATGTTCGGTTTAATTGTAAAATTATGTCCAATGACCAACATTATATTAAGTGGTACAAATATATTCTAAATATACTTTAAAACCACTCAAATTCACAATTTATCACTATTAATTATTTTGATTAAAAAAGTTGTTTTTAATTAAAATTTAGTAATTTTCACTATTCATCAAAATATAAAAGTTATCCGAAAAGTACCAAAATTTCACCCTAATCTAATTTCGATATTCCGAATCCAAAAATGAAGTCCATTTTGAAATATAAAATATATATTATTTCAAAAATTAGGTATTACTATTCACAACGGCTAGTTTAATTAGTTGTGGTGTGTGTTAGAACTCGAGGTTGCGTACAACACACGCTATCGCATTATTCGAAGGGAAACGTACCGTGGAAGCTTGGGGTGTTACATGTAACACTGAATCGGATTAACTTACCATTCTAGCCATGTCTATCTCATGAGATATAAATCTTTACTCCATTCATTGGAGGGAGATATAGGTCCCAACCATCTCATAATGAAATTATTCTTACGTGTTCCACAACAAAATCATAAATCATTCATCATAACCCAAACAATAAAATAGGTTTCATAAACATCATCCCATCATAACATAATCCATTTAAAACAAATGGATATCATTTCATCATAATTAATGTGAAACCACGTAAATCATAGAGACATTATACATGAAACATACACATATTAAATAATGACATCTTAGATGGAAAATGGTTTTGATAAAACACTTGAAATGAATTCCTGAGGAAAATATCCTCTCTTCTTCAAAATCATTTTCTTTTCACAAAATGCCATGAAATTATAAAAGAAAAGGATTTTGTTGAAAATAGACATGAAATCTTGTAGAGTTTGCTTCATTAAAATAATGTGTTATAAAACTTTAAAAATCCATTCATGCCGTATAAGTTAAAAAAACATTCTCCTCGTACTTTTAACGGAAAAGTCAAAAAGTACCACGTATGGTAAACAAAAGAAAATTCCTTCCATAACACAAAGTAAAAGTAAAATAGGGGTAAACATGAATTTAAACATACATGTATGAATAGTAAACATTTTATGAAAACACTTTTATAAAACCATTGACATGGATGATAAACATAACCCCAGTAAATACTTACGAATAAACAATCTCGGATAAAAATGAGATTGTAAAAGTTATCACTTACCTTTTGTCCAATTTTATTTATATGTGTCCGAGACTCCTGTATAGTGGTTATAAACATATTATTAACTTGTAACATAACCATAATAATATTTATGATATCATATATGATTCACTTACGACTTTATATTATCTGTTCATTTGTCAATTCCATGTTAAAGCAGCATTTTGGGTAAAATCGTTTCGTTTATCGTTCATGTTTTGACTTGTAATTATTCATATGATTACATAAATAATGATTACTTAATTTCAGAATATAAAACATGATTTATATATAATATATATTCAGAATATACATATATATAATAGATCGATAAATGGAAAGAAATGCACCATTCATAGAGACGGTAGGTCGTACGTACGCATGAACGTTGTTTTCGTTTCCTTATTAAACTTAATATATGTAAGTAAATAACATATACATAAATCCATTATCATTAATATGTCATATATTTCATGATTATTTATTATATATACTTTATAATCATTCTTGAATTGTTAACATGGAAAATGAATCTCATCGCATCGTGGAGACGGTAATCCGTACGTACGCACGAGCGATGATATCGTTCCCATATTTATTAAATGGAATTGGAGGGGATGATATAATATCTTAGAATATGTATTATGTTATAATAATCATATATAGTTATTCTTTACACCATTATTCTCATCCATGTAAGGTGGTGGTGGAAAACAGATTACACCACAGTGTGGAGACGGTATTCCATACGTACGCACGTGCGGTGATTTTGTTTTCCGTAGGATGGATAGAAGGTGAAATAGGGTTGTCTCATATTTATAATAAAATATCATTATATAAGTAATACTGATGTTATTAATTTATAATTAAACAACTAAAGAAGAGTAAGTAGAAGAAGAAATAAACTTGAAAGAGTCGGTAGAAGAGATTACCTCTTCCTCGACACACCTCCTTTAAACTTCTTCTTAGGGCACTAGAGTTGGTATTTTGAGAAGACTAGAACCTCTATGATATAACTAAATAGGTTGATAAGAGTAATTTTTAGGTTTTTTCAAGCTTAAAGGCTCAAAATGGTGTGAAGAGGAGAGGGAGGAGGTGCCCTTTTATAAGGGAGGAGAGGGGCACCTTTGGAAAAACATAAAATATTATTTTATAATAAAGTCATATTCGGTTTTTAATAGCTCCAAATTGATTAATTTAAAATATAAGGTAGGTATGGGTCTAAATACTCTCAACCAATTGGTTTTAGACAAGTTTATGTTACTATTTTAACCTTATCATTTAGATTTAACTCTAAGTTAAATAATTTAACTTTTACTGTTTCTTCTTGTTTTCTTACACTATATGGTTAATAAACTGATTATAACAAGACAAACGAACCCCAAGCGGTTAATTATTAATATATATAACCATATCTAAGTCATTTGTCCAAACCTTATATTTTTAGGAATAAAATAACAATTAATAATATAATATTTGTTTTAAAAACTATTTTATGTCAATTTTGACACTATTTGGTAATTGATTTTTTTGAAAATCATAACAGCATGATTAGTTCTAAAAAAGTTAATTAAGTCAATAATAATATGTCATATTAACGTATAAATTATTTTTATTCATAAAAAGTCTCAAATTACATTTATTTGGGTATTTATAACATCAATTATGTTAATATTTCATTAATAAGGTAATTACTGTATCATCATTGTGTAAAAAAAAAATTAAATTATTTAATGTATAAAAATTATATATAAAATAAGATTATATATGAAATATTTTTATCTCTATAATGAATATTTATAGTAGAATTTATCTTATGTATAACCCTATATTAAAAATGTTTTTAGTTATTAAACTTTGATTTTAACTCTTTTAACTCTTCATTAAATAAAATAATAATAAGTGTCCTAATCTAATCCAAGTGGACCTAAATGGTCATCTTTTATTTCTAAGTTTATTTTTGGTCGAATTAAACTTATCCAATAGAATTAAGACATGTGTTTGGGTAATAATAATATAATTTTTACCCTTAATTACCCTATTTACTTTTAACAGTGGTAAATAAAAGTAAAAAGATACTATTCACCAAAAAATATTTTTATCTTATTGAACCAAATTTTACTCCTTGATATTAACCGTGTCTCTCGGATTTTCGAAATTCAACTCAAATAAGCGGTAAAATTTAGTTTTATGTACAATTGCAAATGCTCCTAGGAGGTGGGTATAAGACGGTGAAAAGTTCAATAAAATTTTTATGCATCTATATTATTATTAAATTACTCCAATGAATTACATTAAACTTATATAGGTATTATGTATCTATTTTTACCTAAAATTAATTTAAATAAAAAAATTATTATTTAAATAAAAGGTCGGTTTTAACCAATAACTCAGTGTTTTCACTATTCATCAAAAATTGAAAGTTTTTAGAAAAATACCAAAAATTCACCCTAGGATAATTTTGATATTTCGAATCCAAAAATGAAGTCCATTTTGAAAGATAAAATTTATAAAATTTCTAAAAGTGGGTATTAATATTCATAACGACTAGTTTATATAATATTTTAATAACATATCGTTGTTTACCAAAACTCGGTATTGCGTACAACGCAAGCTATCGAGGAAGGTTGCTCTTGCGTGTAACGCAAGCCAAGACAGTGTTGTGTGTAGTGAAAGATTCCTTTGGTGATTTATATAACAAAATCCAACCATATTTAATTTATACATTGAATATATATATATATACACTCAATGTTGTGTTGAATAACTACTATCAAACAAACCTGAAATTGTGTTTAACACGATCCAATATTAGTTTTGCATACGCTGAAAGATAATACAGTGTTACGTATGGCGGAAGATAATCTTGGTGTAGCGTACAAGAGAAGATATGAAATAAATTAAAAAGAATATATCTTATAAAATCTCAGGGTGTTACATTCTACCCCCCCCCCCCCTTAAAATTAATTTCTCCCTCTAAATTCGTCGAGGTTATAAATTTTTTACTACTTGAAAGTTTCTTTCATAGAAACCCACATCGTAAAAAGGAATAATAAAACTTAATTTTAAAAGGTAATGTAATAAATATAACGGTTACCCAAATTAGCTCATCACTGGGTTCTCACATAGGAGAACATAGGTGAAAATATGGATATGGAAGATAAACATAACCATCATGTTCTGATAGAGATTGGTAGAGAACATGGCTATAAAAAATCCAACAATCACAAAGCCATAAATTTGTGATGATTTAAGGTACCATCTGATTCATCGTATATGAGGACACTAGGAAAACATTTTTGGTTTTCAAGATCATTTCCCTAAAGTTGAAGAATTTGAATTAGAAGAAATACTTACTTGATTTTGGTGCAATCTTACTATTGTTTGTGCCTTGAACAATTTCCACTTCATCTCTTAAAAAAATGAAGTTGAATTTATCTTCCGTGTGGTGTTAGCAGATCATGTGATAGAATGATAGGTCATTCCATCTGTCTCAAACAAAAGGATAGAAAAAGTTATTAAATATACATAAGTCCATATATAGTGAGATTAATCGTATATGGTTCCTAAAATGGACTTATACTTCATATATCATACCGCTTAATATAATAAAACTAGTTTCTACTAACCAGGGACTTCCTATAGGCCATTGGTAGGCAATAAAGGAATGTCGCGCTTCGGTTGTGTGTTCGATTCTACCAGCCTTGTCCGACGCAACGGGTTGTCGCCCATCCTGCAGGTTGTCTTTTTTTCTAAAACTACATTATTATAACATCCCATCAAATAATATCGAAAAAAGTTCAAGCATTATACAATACTAACTTATGTCCAATATAATCCATTCCAACCTTTAGGCTTATCCAAAAACACTCTTGTCCAGGCTCATAGAATAAAGAAAACAATTACTAGAAATGTCATCTACCGATCATGTGGATACCATCATTTATCCCAGATATATTTTGTTGATCGCATTCCAAACAAGTGAATAACTTAATCATGTATTCTCTTGAAACATAAATTACCATAGAACCTTAGTGAAAACATTAATGATGTCAAAATTTAACTCTTTCCACATACCAAAATCCCCAAATTTTTATATACTCAAACTGTGATATAACTTTGTCCTTATATCAGTCATGAGCTCATGAATACTATCAAACATATTATTTTCTCTTTATCCATTCATTATGCGCATATCATCTGCTTTCCAAAAATATTTCAATCACTTTTCATGGTTACTGATGCCATATTCTTATGAAAAACCACAATGGACCAATACATAGATATTCCAATATACCATAAATGTACCTCAACAACATTATTCTTGAATACCAATACATAAACACTTTAATCCATCCTCTTTAATTATTTCCATGGAATAAGTTCTTCCTTGATTTAGAAGTAACCTCTTAGGTCAGGGAATTGAGTTGGGTAATTCCCATGTTCCCCACAGATTAGACATTGAACTCCATAACAGTCTGTAACTCTATGACCCTTCTCTCCACACAGATAACATCTTCTCCTCTATTTGATGTATTCATCAAGGTTCTTCTTCCCTTATTTAGAAATCTCAATCTTCATTTATCTATGATCCTCAACATGCGAACATACTTAAAATGACATCTTCCTCTTATTTGATGAATTAGGAATCCCACTAAAGTTCACCTTGTTAATCATATATCGCGATGACTGATTCGTCATAATCACAATATCTTTCTTTCTAGGAATTACGCAAATTCATTATTCATAGTCACCAATTTGTCCATTGGATGCAATGTTGACCCAATTCCTTCTGGTTCCTTCCATTGACTAAAACCAAAATCCATGGTGTAAGAAATAGATAAAATAACGGGGAACCACATAATCATAAAAAGTCACTTATGGGATGTCTAACTTATCACACATTCTTTAAACCATGACACCTTAGGTTAACCCTAGTTTACTCATGATCATCAACATAATTCTAGGACTATAAACTATAGTTATACTAAACCTTAGGGACATCTTTAGAGATACCTTAGAAATATATCTAAGGATATAACTAAAGTTTTCACATCCTAGTTTCCAAAGGTTAACTAAACCTTTCCTCTGATACCAACTGTAGATACCCAAATCTTGAAGTACATGGACATTAAATTACTTTTGCGGAATACTTAATACATAAAAAACACTCACTCAAGGACCGTAATAGTTTAATGTTTTTGGAAACTCAGAACATAATCTTCTAATCATGGTGAAAGATCTTCAACATATCCCATAAAGATCTTACCCTTTTGTTTTATTACCTAAAACCTTTCATTATATCCTGGGGAAAATAAAACATATAAAAGGGTGAGCTCAAATGCTCAGTAAGGGTAAGCATGGAGAAAATAAAACAAACCATATACATTTGAACTTAAAAACATGAACATTATGTTTAAACATCAAAATATTGAGCAATGACAGAAAACATAGTAGTACGTAAGGCATAGATCACAATGGAACATCAATCATCATAAAATAAAATGGGAATAAATCATTTAATTATGGAAAACCATTAAGCACATGACATGATTTCCATAGTAGTCAATTAATTATTTCCGAGACCATCTTAGTGGAAAAATTCCTTTTCTAAATCGAGTTCACTCCTCGTTCCAATCCTGTAACACTGAACCGGATTAACTTACCATTCCAGCCATGTCTATATCATGAAATATAAATCTTTACCCAATGCATTTAAGGGATATATAGGTTCCTCCCATCCCATAATGAAATCATTCTTACGTGTGCCACAACATAAACATAAATCATTCATCATAACCCAAAGAATAAAATGGGTTTCATAAACATCATCCCATCATAACATAATCCATATAAAATAAATGGATATCATTTCATCATAAGAAAAGTGAAACCATGTAAATCATAGAGACATTATAAAAGAAACATACACATATGAAATAATGTCATCTTAGATGGAAAATGGTTTTGATAAAACACGTGAAATGAATTCTTGAGGAAAATATCCTTTATTCTTCAAAATAATTTTATTTTCAAAAAATGCCATGAAATTTTAAAAGAAAAGTATTTTGGTGAAAATAGACATGAAATCTTATAGTGTTTTCTTCATGAAAATAAGGTGTTATAAAACTGTAAAAATCTGTTCGTGTCGTATAAGTTAAAAAAAACATTCTCCTCGTACTTTTAACAGAAAAGTCAAAAAGTACCATGTATGGTAAACAAAAGAAAGATTCCTTCCATAACACAAAGTAAAAGTAAAATATGGGTAAACATGACTTTAAACATACATGGAATAATAGTAAACATTTTGTGAAAACATTTTTAGAAAAACATGGACCTGGATGATAATCATAACCCCAGTAAATACTTACGAATAAGCAATCTCAGATAAAAACAAGATTGAAAAAGTTATCCCTTAACTTTTGTCTAATTTCTTCCATATGTGTCCGAGACTCATGTATAGTGGGTATAAACATATTATTAACTTGTAATAGAATAATAATAATATTTATGATATCATATATGATTCACTTACGACTTTATATTATCCGTTCATTTGTCAATTCCATGTTAAAGCAGCGTTTTGGGTAAAATTGTTTCATTTATCATCCGTGTTTTGACTTATAATAATTCATATGATTACTTAGATCATGATTACTTAATTCCAGAATATAAAACATGATTTATATATAATATATATTGCAAATATACATATATATAATAGATCGATAAATGGAAAGAAATACACCATTCATGGAGACAGTAGGTCGTACGTATGCATGAACGTTGTGTTTGTTTCCTTATTAAACTTAATAGATGTAAGTAAATAAAATATACTTATATACAATATCATTAATATGTCATATATTTCATTATTACTTATTATATATAATTTATAATCATTCTTTAATTGTTAACATGGAAAATGAATCTCATCGCGTCGTGGAGACGGTAATCCGTACGTACGCAAGAGCGATGATATCGTTCACATATTTATTGAATAGAATTGGAGTGGATGATATAATACCTTAGAATCATTATGATGTTATAATAATAATATATAGTTATTCTTTACACCATTATACCCATCCATGTAATGTGGTGGTGGAAAACAGATTACACCACAGCGTGGAGACAGTATTCTGTACGTACGCACGCACGGTGATTTCATTTTCCGTAGGATGGATAAAAGGTGAAATAGGGTTGTTTCATATTTATAATAAAATATGAGTATATATGTAATACTTATTTTATTACTTTTTAATGAAACAACTAAGGAAGAGGAAGTAGAAGAAGAAATAAACTTGAAAGAGTCGGTAGAAGAGATTATCTCTTCCTCGACGCACCTCCTTTAAACTTCTTCTTAGGGCACTAGATTTGGTCTTTTGAGAAGACCAGAAACTCTATGATATAAATAAAGAGTATTAGAAGAGGAATTGTCAGGGGTTTTCCATGCTTCAAGGCTCAAAATGGTGTGAAGATGAGAGGGAGGAGGTGCCCTTTTATAAGGGAGGAGAGGGCCACCTTTGGAAAAACATAAAATATTATTTTATAATAAAGTCATATTCAGTTTTTAATCGCTAAAAACTGATTTATTTCTAATATAAGGTGAGTATGGGTCTAAATACTCTCAACCAATAGGTTTTAGACAAATTTAGGTCACTATTTTAACCTTATCGTTTAGATTTAACTCTATGTTAAATAATTTAACTTTTATTGTGTCTTCTTGTTTTCATACACTATATGTTTAATAAACATACTATAAAAAGACAAAAGAAACCCAAGTGGTTCATTATTAATATATATAACCTTATCTAAGTCATTTGGACGAAACTTATATTTTGAGGAATAAAATAACAATTAATAGTATAATATTTGTTTTAAAAACTATTTTATGTCAATTTTGAAACTATTTGGTAATTGATTTTTATGAAAATCATAACAGCATGATTAGTTCAAAAAAAGTTAATTAAATCAATACTAATATGTCATATTAACCTATAATATTATTATTATTCATAAAAAGTCTCAAATTATATTTATTTGGGTATTTATAAAATCAATTAGGTTAATACATCATTAAAAAGGTAATTACTGCATCATCATTGTGTCAAAATTAAATTAAATTATTTAATTTCTAAAAATTATAAATAAAATACCATTATCTAGTAAATCTATTTATCTCTCTAATTAATATTTATAGTCGAATTTATCTTTTGTATAACCCTATATTAAAAATGTTTTTAGTTATTAAACATTGATTTTAACTCTTTTAACTCTTCTTTAAATAAAATAATAATAAGTGTCCTAATCTAATCCAAGTGGACCTAAATGGTCATATTTTATTCATAAGGTTATTATTGGTCTAATTAAACTTATCCAATAGAATTATGACATGTGTTAGGGTAATAATAATATCATTTTTACCCTTAATTACCCTATTTACTTTTAACCGTGGTAAATAAATGTAAAAAGTTACTATTCAAAAAAATTAATTCCATCTTATTGAACCACATTTTATTCCTTGATATTAACTGTGTCTATCGGATTTTCAAAATTCAACTCACAAAAGCGGTAAAATTAAGTTTTATGTACAACTGCAAATGCTCCTAGGAGGTGGGTAAAAGACGGTCAAAAGTTCAATAAAATTTTTATGTATCTATATTATTATAAAATTACTCCAATGAATTACATTGAACTTATATAGGTAGTATATATCTATTTTGAACTAAAATTAATTTAAATAAAAAAATATTATTTAAATAAAACGTTGGTTTTAACCAATAACTCAGTGTTTTCACTATTCATCAAAAATTGAAGTTTTCAGAAAAATACCAAAAATTCACCCTAGGCTAATTTCGATATTCCGGATCCAAAAATGAAGTCCATTTTGAAAGATAATTATTATAAAATTTCAAAAAGTGGGTATTACTATTCATAACGGATAGTTTATATAATATTTTAATAACATATCATTGTTTAGAAAAACTCGGTATTGTGTACAACGCAAGCTATCGAGGAAGGTTGCTCTTGCGTGTAACGCAAGCCAAGACAGTGTTGTGTGTAGTGAAAGATTCATTTGGTGATGTATATAAAAAAATCCAACCATATTCCATTTATACATTGAATATATATATATATACACACTCAATGTTGCGTTGAATAACTACTATCAAACAAACTTGAAATTGTGTTTAACATTATCCAAGATTAGTGTTGCGTATACTTCAAGATAATACGGTGTTGCGTATGGTGCAAGATAATATTGGTGTAGCGTACGACAGAAGATATGAAATAAATTAAAAAGAATATATCTCATAAAATCTCGGGGTGTTACATCATAGGTGGAAACAAGTGTAAATTAAAAACATGTAAATTCACATATAGAAAATTAATTTCATGAGAGGTTTTCAAAATTTGATGACCCAAGAATTAATGAGAACCTATATGGAAGATGAAAATATATTGGAAAAAATTCCAAAGATTGTATGATAATGATTTCTACCTAAGTGAAGATGATAAAGAAGATAGAACTTTCTCCTGGAGATTCATTTACCTTTATGGATAATATGAATAAGAAAATTACATATTGAGGTTGTTAAATAAAGTAATAAGTCTATGTTTCTAACCATAATTAAATTTAAAGGAGAATTTATAAGGATTTATCATATGATTGGAGGTGAGAGGGAAGGATTTTCTAGGTTTAGAAGTAAATTTTAACCTTATTAATCTCATCAAGGATTAAAAGAGTTACAACTTTTTACTATATATAGTTTTTTCTTTATTTATGTCTAATTTACGTTGATTCATTAATGGATAAAACATGATAAATTTTTTGAATATTTTAATGATAAAAGAGATATCATCATAGAATAAATTGATTTTTATTATGATCCATCATTGAAATATTTTAATTCATATCAGAAGTTTCAGTAGAGAATATATGAGAACTTATGATATTTTAATTGATATCAGAAGTTTAATTGATTTTTATGGGGGATTTAAGTAGAGAATATATGTGAATATAATTATTTCATGTGAATCCATAATTTTTTTGACGTGCTGAAATTGGGTTAAAAAAATATTTCTTCCCATCCTTTCGTCTCTTATAAAAAATTTAACTATTAAGTGGTAGTTTATGTTAAACTGGAAGATATCTTGATGGGGTATATACACTCTATCACTTGAAATTTATTAATGTGTTTGTTGAATATGAGTGAGGATTTTATCTATAAAAATACTTGAATATCCTCTACAAAGTGATATTTGAGGTGTTACTACATGTTGGACTATTTTATGGATAGATTTATTTTATAGATTAGTCACACTTTTTTCTACACTTAGCTAACACAAGTAGATAAGGAGTTGATTATTTTAGGGATCAATCCTAAAGGAAATGTCACTATAATAAATCAAGGGACTAGTGGTGTTTTTTTATTTGGCAGTCGTTTAAACCACCATTAAATTTTTCTACAACATTTTTGTAAAAATCACTAAAGTTGGAATCATGAATCAACATGCATCATTTTCACAAATTTAGTGGAGGTTTTTAGGAAGTTTCATGAAACGTTTTTCAATTTATAAGTGGTTGTTTAATTTTTTTAATAGCGGTTTAAACCATGTATATATATCACATTAAAAAAACTTATTGAATTTTCATCCCCTAAAAAATACCAGACATATGAAAAATAGAAAAATACAAACCCTTCACTAAAACACTATCATGTAAAATCTGGAAATTTTCTTTAAAAACATATATTATAAAAAATAATATAAACAGAAACATAATACTCAACCAAAAAATAACTATAAATCTCTAAGATCCTAGCCTTTCTAGAGATTCCTCGTGCACATTTTTAGGTGCACTTTTACCCTTATTTTGAGTATATCTTGTTTGGATTTTCATTTGGGGTTATTTATGGTGAAATAAGAGAAATTTAGAATCTTGGAGGGATTTTTATGGTAGGTTTATGGTTATGGAAAACCATGATTTTTTTCCATTAAAATTGTGCATCCTATTTTGGAGAGACATGAGGTGGTGCATGGTTGGATCACGATTTTCACCAAACAATGTAGCCTCCCTCCCAAAACCATACAACCTCAAAATGAGGGTGTTTTTATGGATAGTGTGCATTTTTTCAAACCATGTTCCACAAAAGAGGAACTGTGCAACCCCTAAGGAGGGGTACATGGTTAAGGATCATGGTTCAGAAGATGGTGCGCCTCCACCCAAAAAACTGTGTGTGGGGGTTTTTAATCCACTGAAATTTTAATTAAATCCCCCCCCCAGTTTTTAACCCTAATCACCCATGTTTAGACCAATATGATTTATAATGTTTTTAGAGGTACTCAAGAGGATTTTAAGTCTCCTTGAACCCCATTCTTATAGAATTAGAAAATATTTTTGACAGATTGAATCCTCATTGGTAATTGATTTCTCCTCTATTTGTTTTCCTCTCTCCCATATCTCTTTCCCGATGATGAGGGATGATTTATTCCTTATTTTTTTCAATTTCATACACTGTAATAGACTGGATATTATTTTATATTTCATTGGTGGTGGCCTATTTTGTTTTACTCACACCCTACTCAGGCTACCTGATCGGTACCCTAATAGACTTCATGTTTGTAAGATAGGATAAGGGAAAGATCCCTTTGTTATATGGCTAAGTTTGGATTCAAGATGGAGCATGGATGAGGGAAACAGACATTATGTGGGACCCTCTTGGGTAGTTTTTAGTGTATCTTTACTTTTAGTTTTTATTTGACACTTATATGGCATGAAAGATCTACTATTTTAGTTTTTAGTTATTTATTCATTTTTTGGGATTATCATGTGATGTTGGTCTTTATTGGTTGTTGTTCTATTACTGTTATTTTTTATCAGAATTTTGGTATTGATTATTTATTAATCTTATTGTAATTCTTTGATAAAGAGGGTATAGTCTCCCCATGATTTATATAAGACCCACAATTCTATTCGATAACCTCTAGCATACAAGGAGGTGCACTTGAGGTCATATAACCAACCAGCTCAGGGCACAGGCATGTGGCACCCTATTTTTTTTTGTTAAAAAGTGCTATCAAATTTGTTTTATTTTCTTTTCAATTATATTACTATTTGGGAATGGTATACAGAAGACTAGGATGAGTTGGGACTTGGTCATGAGCTTGTGCATGGTAGTAGCTAACCCATGTATTGGGGAGAACCCAAGTAATAAGGTTGGGGTTTTTTTATTAATGTTTGTTGTTATAGATGACTGGTATTTCACCTTGAATGATACAATTTTTGTGTGATGTTATTACTTTTAGGATATTTTTCTATTATGTCCCAGTTTTTCATATGAGTTGTGTAATAATGAGTCCTTCTAGGCACTCAATATTTATTGTGACATGCATCATTCAGTAACGGACAGAAAATTAGGTATTGGGTTATTTGTTTAAATGAAAATTCTTTTATTTAATTATGTAATTTAAATGAAAATGTGCCTAATTATATACTTAAATGGGTAAAAATATTCAAAATGTGGTGATTGAAAAGTATAAATGGGTTTCTAATGAGAAACATGAAATGTTGAAGTGTTTTAACCTATGTTATCCATGGCCCAAATGGGGGATGGTTGAGGGTAGTGTTAGTTCCTTGGTTTTGAATGTGTGGTGGGGTGTGGGGGATGACTTATTATGGATTTATTTGAATCCATATTATGTAAATATTTTAAAAATGTGTCATGTATCCTAAGACATGTGTTTGGAATTGTAGAGATATGC
Organism: Viscum album; assembly: GCA_963277665.1. NCBI lineage: Eukaryota > Viridiplantae > Streptophyta > Magnoliopsida > Santalales > Viscaceae > Viscum > Viscum album. The sequence goes on from OY728150.1 coordinate 1,610,511,191, forward strand.
CTTTATGATGATGCTTGTTGATAGGACGACAAGATGACATAGATGGAAATATTCATCCAGTAGTGGATCCATTGGATCCAATAGTTCCAGGTGAAGGGATGGGAGAGCACTTCCATGAGAATTTTTTTTTTCTTTATGTAGTTTATGGAAGGAGACCAAGGTCAGGATTTGTCGATTACTTCTGACTTGACACGAGAGTTCCAATTGCATCACGCTCCGACCTTCACCAAAGAGAGTGTACTCGAGGTAGTTGAGTTCTTGATTTAGTCAATATAGATGATCCTTGACCATCTATAAACTCATGTGGAGAGGAGAGTCAAGTTGGATACTTATATATTATTATTAAACTGAAGCATTGGTGGGAAATTCAGACTCTAGATGAGCAGCTGGAGAGTATGGTATTGAAAGACTTTTAGGAGTGGTTTCTAGATAAACATTACCTAGAGACGATTAGGAAGGCGAAATTATCATAGTTTAAGTGGTTGAATTGTGGAAGTATCTCTTTGATGGACAATTTTGGTCATTTTACTAGTTTTAAGTTCCTTTTACATTGTTGGAAGGAGATGAGGCTACTTCTATGAAGAGTTTTAGGATGGTATTAAGTGTGAGATTAAGTCCTAGGATACTATCTTTAGGTTGAATAAGTTTTCTAAGGTATTTAATTAGTCTCTAATGTTTTATGGGAACCTAAAGGAGGATTCTAGTGTAATTTTGGTTTTTTCTACTGGATGACCAGGAGGCATGTATTCTGAGAGTAGGAAGCGTCACTATGAAAATATCATCCAAGGAGATGGAAAACATAGTGTTCAGGGAGAAGGATTGGTTACTCAAAGAAATGACTAAATATACTTCCACCAGTGTGGTTGGTCGAGGAACATTCATTTAATTTTCCATGACCACCAGTGGAGTGTTAATACTATGATGGTATGGGTTACTTGTAGAGGTATTATAGAGACCCTCAACTGATGGGTAGTGAAGGAGGAGGCAGGATGTGTTAGAGTTCTAGAAGGGGGTCTTCTACCCCATATCAGTTTGGTAGTTTGAGTTCTTCTCATAGTGGCGGTCAAGGTGGTGGATGTGGAACATCATAAAAAGAGTGCTTGTATCATCAGAGTGAAATGGATCAAGTTACTTAGACTGCATCATAGGGAATAGGGTCAAGATAATTTCATAAATCTTATCTTACACTTGTGGATAGAGAGGTTTTTCCATCGATAGTAAGAGGTAATATTCTTGTAGATTTTATGCTTTATAGTTCCTTATTTGATATAGGAGACTCTAATTATTTTATATCTTCACAACTTTTGAATATTTTGAGTCTAACGGTGGAGTTTTTGAGTGGGGTTATGAATATTGACACACCTTTTGGAGTATCGTCGAGGTACATCTTTTTATGCAAGGGGTGTTCTCTCGAGGTTGGGGAGTATCATTTCTATTGGTATCTGTACATACTTGATATTTTGGGATTTGAATTGATTTTCTCTATTAAATGTATAGTATCATATGTTGGGTCGGAAGAAACCCCGGAGGGGATGATGGCAAGAGGGGGGTGAATTGCCTTTTTAAAAAATTGATTAAGAAATTTAAATCAAAGTATAAATGCAGCGGAAAGTAAAGAGGCAAGACACAAGAACTTGATAACGGAGTTCGGCCAAAACCCGGCCTACGTCTCCGCTCCCAACTCAACCGTTGAGAGATTCCTACCGCTTGCTTTTCAATGGTTTTAGCAAGAAACCCACTAGGCTTTGAGGTAGCACTAGGACCTATTACAGCTTGCTTTTTATGGTTGAGCAAGAACCCACTTACTTTTAATGGTTAAGTAAGAACCCACTAGCCTTTTTACGGGTGAAGGCTAGCTCACCTAACTCAAGCTATTTAAAAGAAAGCTTGACAACCTCTTCACACCTTAGTGGTGGTGTGAGAACCCAAAGAAAGAGGGGATGAGAAAAGAGTTTGGGGTTTGTAGGCACAAACCCAATTTTAAGCTCAAAAATGATAAACAAGAAAAACCGTGATTGGGAGAAGCCTTGGGCGCCTTTGATTGATTGAAGATGTTGAAGGCTGCTCCCAAGCTTCTTTGAAGGAGCTCCTTGGATGTGGAAGTTGTTGGAGCTAGGTGAGGTTCCTTGGAGGAAGTCCGCCGGAGGTACGCCAAAGATGGAAAATGTGTACGGTGGCTTCACAAATGTTCCGGTTAGTGTCCGGGGCTTCCTCAGCCTTTATTTATAGGCTAGGAACCCTTGGGGAGTCTTTGGAGCCGTTGGAGAGGTCTTCGGAGCCGTTGGAGGCCAAGTGGACAGGCTGGTCAAAAGCCCAACGGCTAGTTTGACTGGCTCCACCGGCTGGTCGGTACATCTCCACCGGCTGGCCGGTGCCTTGGCAGTGGAGGAGAAGTCTGGTCCAGGGGCCACCGGTCGACCGGTACATCTCCACCGGCTGGCCGGTGCCTTGGTAGAGAAGAAGAGTCTTGATCCAGGCTCCACCGGTCGACCGGTGAGGAGCCACCGGCTGGCCGGTGGAAAGACAGTAGATTGCACTATTTGGGCTGGATGCCACTGGTCGACCGGTGGCAGAGCCACCGGTCGACCGGTGGGGAGGCAGTAGCTACCCCTTGAGTCTGGGTGCCACCGGCTGGCCGGTGGTGAAGCCACCGGTCGGCCGGTGGACTGAATTTCAGTCCATTTCTGCCTCTTCCTTGGTCAACTTCTTGGCAATCAAATGCCTATCAACACAAACACTTAAAACACAATGTTAGATAAAAATGAAAGTGATTGTGATCATGAAAATCAAACAACGAGAGGTTCGAGATGTACAACAATCTCCCCCTATTTTGATGATCACAATCACTTAAACAATTAAAGTAAAAACATGAATTGAAAGGAATGCTTAAATAAAATGAAATGTAAAGCAAAGCATGAAAAAAAGTTTCTCCCCCAATCAATCAAGAAATTCTCCCCCTTTGTGATTATCAAAATAGAGTGGGGCATAAAACTTGATTGAGGGAAGTAAGTTGAAAAACAAGATTGAGATTTGAAAATCAATTGAAAAAAATACCAATTGTTGAAAAATTTGAAATGAAAAATGAATAACAGTTTGAATTGAAAGTTTTGAAACAAAGACAAATTGAATTTTGAAATTTGAAACCAAATGAAATTTTTGAATCAAAAATTGAATAACAGTTTGAATTGAAAGTTTTGAATTAAAACAAAATTGATACCAACTGTTGGAAATTTGAAATTAAAATTTAAAAGAAAATTTTGAGAGTTTTGAAGCCAAGTGTTGAGTTTGAAAAGAAAACTTTGAATACACAACAAGGATAAAAGATCCTAACTCCCCCTAAATAAAAACAATAAATCACCGGGGAGAGGGATTTTGAAAAGAAATAATTTTAGGCCCGGAGAGACTCGCAAGAAGGGATTTTTCAATCCAAACTTGTCTCATAGCGGGTCTTCTCCTATAAAATTCGTCCGAAAAGAAAAAAGATTTGGGTTGACCGTACCGGGCATTTTTGCAATTACACTCATAAATTAGGTGCCCGGGTTTCTTACAATAATTGCAAAATTTAAAATCGGAGCTCCCCCTTACAAAAACAGTGGGTGCATGGGAGGAGGAGGCTATGTTGGTGTAGCCAAGTCCATGGGTGGTTCTAGATACTCGTTGAGAACCTAAGAGTTTGATCAAGTTTTGTTCCCCATTGGTGAACTTGGCTAGGGATTCCCTAAGGTCCTTAATGGTTGATTCCAAGGAATCAACATTTGGGAAATTTTGGATTTTTAGGGAGAGTTCCTCCTTCTCTTTAAGAAGTTGTTCTTTTTCGGAGGAAAGTTTTTTGAAAGATTTTTTCAAAGCGACAAATTTTGAAGAAAGCTCGTGAAAACCATTTTCAAGTTGATCTCGAGCATGTTGGAGTTCTTCATATGACAAATGATTGAAAGAATTAGAAGAACTTGAAGACGAAGATGAGGAAGAGGAGGAAGATACCTCATGTTTTGCCATTAGGCAATTATTACCTTGGTCGCTTGAGGAGAAGGAGGAGAAGGAGGAGCTATCACTCCAAGATGCCTTTAAAGCCTTCTTCTTTCCTTTCTTTTTCTTGCCCCTTTTCTTGTGAGGTGGGCAAACGGGCGTGAGCTTTTCGTCGAGTTGTTGCTCTTGAGCGGGTTCTTGCTTTGGAGCGGGTCCTTGCTTTTGAGCCTTTCTAGTACCTTCATAGGTTAGCTCTAACAATTTCCAAATATCATGAGAAGAAGTGCAAGAAGAAATATGGTCAAAAACATTACGATCTAACCCACAATGTAGAGCATTCATGGCTTTGCCATCAAGCTCGAAATTAGCAATGTCTACGGGGGTCCATTGAGATTCATCGAGAGAGGAGAGGGAAAAACCTTGCATAACAATTTTAAAAATAGGATATCCAATACTTTTTAAAAAGGTGGTCATGCGGGTTTTCCAAAAACAATAATCGGCTCCATCAAAGAATGGAGCACGATCCAAAGAATGTCCTTCGGGGGATTGAGAGGAAGAAGCGGTAGATGCCATCAAAAAAAAAAAAAATAGGATCTTTAATTTGAAACCGGTGAAAAAAGCGGGAATTATTCAAAAACTTCCTCTGATACCAATTGTTGGGTCGGAAGAAACCCCGGAGGGGATGATGTCAAGAGGGGGGTGAATTGCCTTTTTAAAAAATTGATTAAGAAATTTAAATCAAAGTATAAATGCAGCGGAAAGTAAAGAGGCAAGACACAAGAACTTGATAACGGAGTTCGGCCAAAACCCGGCCTACGTCTCCGCTCCCAACTCAACCGTTGAGAGATTCCTACCGCTTGCTTTTCAATGGTTTTAGCAAGAAACCCACTAGGCTTTGAGGTAGCACTAGGACCTATTACAGCTTGCTTTTTATGGTTGAGCAAGAACCCACTTACTTTTAATGGTTAAGTAAGAACCCACTAGCCTTTTTACGGGTGAAGGCTAGCTCACCTAACTCAAGCTATTTAAAAGAAAGCTTGACAACCTCTTCACACCTTAGTGGTGGTGTGAGAACCCAAAGAAAGAGGGGATGAGAAAAGAGTTTGGGGTTTGTAGGCACAAACCCAATTTTAAGCTCAAAAATGATAAACAAGAAAAACCGTGATTGGGAGAAGCCTTGGGCGCCTTTGATTGATTGAAGATGTTGAAGGCTGCTCCCAAGCTTCTTTGAAGGAGCTCCTTGGATGTGGAAGTTGTTGGAGCTAGGTGAGGTTCCTTGGAGGAAGTCCGCCGGAGGTACGCCAAAGATGGAAAATGTGTACGGTGGCTTCACAAATGTTCCGGTTAGTGTCCGGGGCTTCCTCAGCCTTTATTTATAGGCTAGGAACCCTTGGGGAGTCTTTGGAGCCGTTGGAGAGGTCTTCGGAGCCGTTGGAGGCCAAGTGGACAGGCTGGTCAAAAGCCCAACGGCTAGTTTGACTGGCTCCACCGGCTGGCCGGTACATCTCCACCGGCTGGCCGGTGCCTTGGCAGTGGAGGAGAAGTCTGGTCCAGGGGCCACCGGTCGACCGGTACATCTCCACCGGCTGGTCGGTGCCTTGGTAGAGAAGAAGAGTCTTGATCCAGGCTCCACCGGTCGACCGGTGAGGAGCCACCGGCTGGCCGGTGGAAAGACAGTAGATTGCACTATTTGGGCTGGATGCCACTGGTCGACCGGTGGCAGAGCCACCGGTCGACCGGTGGGGAGGCAGTAGCTACCCCTTGAGTCTGGGTGCCACCGGCTGGCCGGTGGTGAAGCCACCGGTCGGCCGGTGGACTGAATTTCAGTCCATTTCTGCCTCTTCCTTGGTCAACTTCTTGGCAATCAAATGCCTATCAACACAAACACTTAAAACACAATGTTAGATAAAAATGAAAGTGATTGTGATCATGAAAATCAAACAACGAGAGGTTCGAGATGTACAACATCATACAAATACCATATCGATTGTTACCATAGGATAGTGACCTTTATATCTCCAGAAGGTAATAGTTATATTCATCAAGGAGACTAGAGTATCTAGGAAATCCATCCAGTGTCGGTTCATCAACAACTTGGGGATATCACCACCAAAATTTCAGGTTATTTCTAGATGATGGGGGCGTAAATCATGATTCCTTTCCACCCATAGTGGACGGGTTCAAGGATTTTTTTACTGAGTACTTCGTAGGGATACTACCTAAGAGGGATGTAGAGATTAAAATTTAACCCCATTCCTAGAGCTAAACTAGTTTCTATTACACCTTACAGAATGTCACCAATAGAGTATTAAGAACAAAAGAATCATCAAGAATATTTGATGGATAATGGATTTATCTGACCGAGTATGTTATCTTGGGGTTCTCCAACTTTGTTTTCAAAGAAGGACGATGGGTTATGTTTATGTATTGATTACTAGAAGTTGAATCAGATGAGAGTGAAGAACTAGTATCCTCTTCTTCGTAACGATAATCTCTTTGATTAGTCGAGAAGAGGTTGTGTTTTCTTTAATATTGATATGAGGTAAGGGTATCATAAATTGAGTGTTATACCTTCTAGTATACAACAGACTTCTTTCATAAGAAGTTACAACCTATATAAGTTTTTATTATGTCGTTCAAGATAACAAATAGTCTTGTTGTGTTTATGGCCTTGATGAACCAAATCATCTCCCTATAAATGGGTCAATTTGTGGATATTTTTGTGGACTAAATCTTTGGGTAATCTATGACTCGTGATGATAATTCCCAATATCTAAACATCATCCTATGTACATTGAGAAGAATCGTCTATACTCCAAGCTATCTGAATTTTAATTATGGATCAACAAGCTACATTTATTGGGTCGCATCATCACTATGTAATGTGATTCAATGGACCTAGAGAAATTGCTGGTAGTGTTTTCTTAGGATAATCCCAATAATTCTTTTGATATCCAAGGCTTTCTGGGTTTAGCGGGTTATTATCAGAGGTTTATCTAGAACTTTTATCACTTATAAGCACCACTTTCAGGATTTACCAATAAAGTGATCATTTTTAATGGAATATATCATGTGATAATGATTTCTAGGAGTTGAAGAAGAATCTGACTAGCACATCAATTTTGGTCCTACCCAAGTCGGGTGAAGAGTATATAGTATTGTGTGTGGTGTTTGAGGTCGAACTTAGAGTAATTTTGACACAGGGAGATCATGTTTTGGCATATGGGTCATTAAAACTAAGTCCACGTGAATAGAATTACCCTACACTTTATCTCGAGTTACATGAAATGTTTTTTTCCATAATGTGTTGATGGAATTATCTTCTTGGTAAAAATATTATTGTTTATATCGACCACAAAAGCTTAAACTGTATCTTTCCTCAATGAAATTGGAATCTATGACAGTAGATATGGGTTGAGTATATGAAGTATTTTCATTTTGAACTAGACTATACACCAGGGATGGTAAATAGTGTTGCTGACACTTTGAGAAGGAAGACATGTACTCGTGCAGTTTAGGAGTCCAGTACAGTGTGGAAGATGATGAATTTCATGGTAGAGATGCATATTCTTTTGTAGGAGGTCCCAAATCATATGACCCTCATATCTATATCTTTTGATTCCACACTTTTATGAAGGATTATGTATTGGAAGTATGAGGATACTAAGTTTTTGGAATTGGGGGAAAGACTTAAAGTGGGGAGTCGCCTTTTGATTGGACTATAGATGAGGATGATATCATCTATGTTTGGAACTGTGTTGTACTGCCTATGTGTATGCAAGAGGAGAAAATGCATGAGTTTCATGCCTCAAAGTGGGTGGTAAAACATGGTTTGAGAAAAACGTACCATTATCTATGATGACATTATAGGTTTATAGGAATGAAAAGGGAGATCATAGGGTTCATGAAATGATGATACACCTTCCAATAGGTGAATTCCAAGCATCAATGACTTTGTGGTTTAATACAACTATTTCCTATTCTAGAATGGAAGTGAGATGACGTTACCATGGACTTCATTGTGGTCCTTCCAAAGATGCCTTAGAATAATGATGTTATATGGGTGATTGGGGATTGATTGATGAAATTATCACATTTCTTGCCTATCCAAGAGACTTTCATAGTGGATTTGTTGGGGGACATGTGAATTCGGTAGATAGTACATTTAAATGGGGTATCATGGGGTATTATTTCAGATCATAATCAATGAATTACTTCACACTTATAATATAGATTAGATAAATCATTGGGTACCCAAGTATTTATTTTTACGACTTTCCACATAAAAAGAGATGGGCAGTCGGAGCTTACTATACAGGTATTGGAGGATATGCTATCAGTGTGCATCCCAGACTTTTTTGGGTTTTTGGAGAAACACTTAGAGCTCATTGAGTTTTCCTATAAAAATAGTTATCATGTGAGTATTCATATTTAACCATATGATACTCATTATGGTTGGCCGCATAGATCACCTCTATATTGGATAGAGGTGGGTGAGTCTAATTTGTTGGCACCGAGTCTCTTGTTGGAGATGTCAGAGAAGGGTCGGTTGATTCAGAAATGTATGACTATGAATCAGAGTAGGAAAAATATTTATGTTTATCCAAATTGAAAAACCCTATAGTTTTAAGATGTTGATCGTGTACTCCTTTGTGTGTCACCTAGATTGGTTATCCATAGGATTTGGAGGCAGGGCACATTGGTGTCTAGGTTTTTTGGACATTTTGAGGTTGTGGAGAGAATCATACCAGTGGCATAATTATTGGATCCTTCATAAAGGAATAGTTCTATGAAATATGTTTTTAAGGTATCATAGCTTCAGTTGTATCACTATGACCCTTTTTCATGTGATCAATGTTGATGATGTTGAGCTTTACATTAATGTGTCCTTTGAGTAGAATCTAATTCATGTTATGGATAGTGGTGATAAAGTGTTACAGGGAAGGACCCTTCCAATAGTTTTATTGTTGTGGAAGCATAGAAGTGTTCAGGAGGAAACATGGGAGACATAAGAAGATATGCATCCTTAGTGGTCTCACCATTTCACCTCAGAATCTTAGAGTTGATTGGGAGTACATCTTGAGGATGATCTATTAAAGGTGTGGATATTTCAAGATCTCAACCTTTATGGTGATGACTCCGGCACATTTTTAGGTACAATATTACCCTTGGTTTGATTGTATATTATTAGGGTTTTTTGGGTTTTTTTTTGGAGAAATTTTAGAAATTTGGAAGCCCATGCGGCTTTGCACATTTGGCGCACCTTAGGGAAGACCATGTGGTTTTCACCTGGAAACCTTGAACCCAATTTTCTAGAGGCAAAAGGTGTCACATAGTTGGCACAAGATTTTTCTAAACTCTCTGTCCTCTCTCCCAAAACTTTTTACCCTTAGATAGAGTGGGTTTGTAAAGTTGGCACATGGTTTGTCAAACAATGAGACACTTAGAAGAAATTGTGCACTCCCTAAGGAGAGTCACATGGTTAAGGTGCATAGTTTGGAAAACCTTGTGCCTCCACCCAGAAAACTGTGTGAAAAAGTTTTTAATTCCCTAGAATTTTAATTAAAATTTCCAAAACCCTATTTTTTAACCCTAATCAACCCTATTCAGCCTAATATAGTTTTAATCTTTTTTGGAGGTCCCTGAGAGGATTTCAAGGCTCCATGAACCCCTTTCTTAGTGAATCGAATATCCAGTTGAAGGATCAACTCCTCATTAGTAAATTATTTCTTCCTCATTCAATTTCCTCTATCTCTATTATCTCTTTCCTGATGAATAGGGGTAATTTTCCCCCATTTTTTATGGTTTAGATCTAGGTTTTATGAGATCTTGTTCCTTTGGATCTTGATTTTAGGTATTGGTCCTAGATCTTCCATAGTTTAGTGATTTCAATATTTCCACTTCAATTTGGGGATTTAGGTTTGGTGAACATCCATCAATGACCTTGAGTTAGGAGTTCTAATTTTTTATTCCCATTGTACTGATTAAAATTAAATGTATATAATTATTAAATTTTCAATTTTCATGTTGGTCAACTTCATTATAAATTGAATTAATTAATTTTTGATTAATGATATTATGAAATTAACAGAATAATGGAATTTTGAAATTGAGGGAAACCCATGGGGTGTGCCAATATGATTGAACTGATGACTTATAAATTTGGAATGGATGTTATAAGAATTATTGAAATGGGATAAATAATGTATTTATGGAAACATTTTATTAATGGTTTGTGAATGTGGAACCATGTGATGTTATATTTGTGACATAGTTGTGTGATAGGGATAACTACTCAAAATTCCCATGGGGTGCACGAATGACACTCTATAGCCCCAATATATATATATTGTATGATATCACTGAGTTATGAGATATGGATTTCTCTCCAAATACCCATGGTGCACCAGACTGCTTTTGCAAATCCCCATTGTTTGAATGTGAAATTGGAATTGAATGATTAATGAATCCCCATGATAGAGTGAAATGTGATATCCGTTTATTGAATGGTTCAGACTTTTTCATGGTCCAATGAAGGTATTGTTGGTACGAGTGTCATCGGGAACCCAGGAAACTATATGGTTGATTAAAGAATAATTTAATATTGACACTAGTTAGCTTATCTTTTTTATAGTATTCTTTATAAAATAGCATACACTTTTATAAACTAGATATTGTTTTAGACATCGTTGGTGATGTCCGAATGAGTTTTACTCCCATCCTACTTGGGGTTCTTGGATGGTACCCAAATAGAATTAATCTTTTTAGAACATGATAAGGGAAAGAGCCATATGTTAGATAGATGAGTTGGGATTTAGGATGGATTATGGATGAGGGAACCAAATATGATTTCCGGACCCACTTGGGGAGTTTTCATTGTTTCTTTACTTTTGGTTTTCATTTTACACTTATATGGAATGACAAATATACTCTTTTAGTTTATGTTCATTTATCCCTGTTTTGGGATTATCATGTTATGTTGGTCATTAATAGTTATGGTTTTATTCTGGTTATTTTTTATTATCATTTGAATATAATTTATTTATTTCTATTTTTTACTACTTTGATAAAGAGTGTATAGTCTCCCTATGATATATATTAGACCCTTGCCGTTAGTCAGAGGCCTTTGGTGTACGAGGATTCATGTTTGATGTCATGCAACCAAACATCTTGGGGAACCGACAAGTGGCACTCGGGTTGGGACATTACAAAATCAATCAATAATAAACCTTCAAAAAATATAAAACCTATGGTTTAAAAATATCATAAAGTATTATCAAATAACAATGAATAAACCACCCTATCAACACACCAAAATCCAGCACTAAAATAAATAAAAAATAAAAGTGTATGTAAAATCAACATTGTAATGACCCGAACTTTTGAATAATATTTTTTTTCCTGATTTCAGGTGTTATTTTATTTTCTACTCAAAAAAAAATATCTCTTTTTTTAATGAAGTGAGTATAATTGAAATGAGACCTTTAGGTTTCGACCGTTATATAACCATTAGTTTATAATGTCGTTTGGTCCATATGGTTATTGGAAACTATGATATTAATGTTATGATTATTGATTATAAACAGAAATGATCATTGTTAATTAATACAGAAAGAGGAGTTGAAGGCCTCATCTAGTAGACTCGAGCTATAAAAAGCCCATCTTTCAGATATTGGGAAGGAGGTAGCATCACTAGGAATTTCTTTGGATCAATCCCAAGATGATCTTCAACATGTGAAGCTTTAACAGAATCACCTACTTGAGAAGTTCAAGATGATAGAAATCACCACTCAGGCAATGTTGTCTAAGACACCCTAAGATTATATCACTGTTGCACTCCTTAATCTTATGTCCTATGCAAGTGTTATAAGGGGCTATATAACAAGGGCTTAGTTACTTTGTGTAATCCTTTTGTATAAATCAAATTTTTATTTCTTATTATGTTAAATTTTTTGAATTTTAAATGTCAAAATAAATATAGGATGAATTTTTAGAAGTTTCATATTTTAGATGAATATTGAAAAAAAAAGTATTTTAAAATATTTTTTTATACTTTAAAAAAATAATAATGTGAAATTATTTTCTAAAAATAGACATATATTGTTGTGATCCGTAAGAAATTTAGATTCTCATAAGATCAACTTAATTTTTTGTGAATAGTAAATTATGAATAGTCATATAACCCTTAGAAATAGTAATATGACCAATGGAAGAGTAATCTTACTTAATGAAGTATAAATATAATTTAGGCGTCTTGAATGGTGATATGATATAATTTCATAGGTAAATAACTGTTTCAGAAATTATTAGTTAAGTACCAGTATTTTTTTCGGGTAAATAGGGACTTTACTTAAAAATTAAATATCTCATATTTAGACAATTATTTTCATAAAATGGAGTTAATTTTTTAATTTAGAGCATTGTTATTAGGTTAGGGTAAATTTATGATATTTTTATAAAATGTTGTGTTTTTTGGAGAATAGTAAAAATACAGTTTTTTCATATTTGGTGTGTTTAGTGACATCATAATGATGTAATATTTAATCTAAAATTCTGTTCGACTCATTTGTATTATGATATTATATGAGGTGTACCAGGTGGCCAAACCCATGGTCAAATATGATAGGTAGGCCCATGGTTTTTCAAATACCACTAATGAGGTGTCCCTTGGAAATTAATAAAATATTCCCTCACTTTTTCTACAAATACAAACCCTTTACCTCATTCCTTTCATTCAAAATTACTCCTCAAAAAATATCTTGTCTTTTTACTTCCCAATTATTACTCCCAAGGTTATCTCAATCCCCCATGGTCCAAACCATCAAGTTTTTTAAGTTACTCTTCAAGGTAAGGGAACCATTCACCCTCCACTTCTAGTCAATAATTATTTTATGTTATGTATTTTAATTTCCATTTTCTTAGGATAGGGTATGTTATTATATATCCTTATTTCTGTCCATTTTATTTCCAAATTGTGAGAGACCTTTCCTCTCTCTTCAACTAATTTTCTGAATTTCTATGCGATTCATGTATGCTGCTGAATTTTTTGTAAGGAAATTATCAAACTTCTCTTTTTTCTATTCAAGTTCTCTTTTATGGTGCATTCCATTCAAGTTTCCATAACATGTTCTTTATTACATTTTATTCTATACCTATACTCTTTTTTGAGTCTTTTATGAATGGTTGACCCCTGCTCCCTCTCTTTTTAATGTTTTCTAAAACCATTTTTCATAGTCCTTATGCTGTAGAATTTTATTCTCAAAATCAATCTTTTTTTCTCAAGAAATTCACTTATTTCCATTATGTGAATACCAAAACCTATTTAATTAATAGATTTATTAATAAATACATAAAATGATTTATTTTATTCTGGAATTGACATATATAAAACCCTAATTCCCTATTCATGGGGTATGAATGACATAATGATCATGTTTTTAATCACTCTTTAAAACGTCATGATTTTGATATGAAACCAATTTCTTTAATTCTCTTTGGTTTATTTATGAAATGTTTTATTATGATCTATATGGATCACATGAAAATAGAGACATATTAAGGGTGTACCCGAATAGTGCTCCAATGCATTAGGTAAATAAATTAATCTCTAGAGATTAAAAGTTTTATGATACCATGGTGAATAACCTTGGTAATTTTTTATGAAACCTTGGGGATGGAATTTGGTGATATGATAATGAATTTATAAATTAAATGTTTTAGTCACATTTTCATGTTATGATTAATTTTATTTTATTATTATATTCTTTTCTTTCCATTTCCTATGTCTTTATGTATTTCATCAAGTTCTTATTGATATCACAAGTAAACAGATTCACTTGTTTACCATTATTTGGCCTTCTGCTCACCCTTTCCTTCGATGTATGTCCTTATGTTATGAGATGTAGTAATTTTACATAGGATGAACATTTCAAGAAGAATTTATAGAGGATTACAATATTGTTTTATGTTTTCATGTATAATGTACCTTTTTTCTAAGAAAATAGAATTTAAAGATCCTTTGATTGTAAAATTTAATGAAAAGTTATGTAATAAGAAGGTGGGATGCCATAGTTTGTATCAAATGATAGTTTAGTTATTTTTTGGAACTAATTCTATTAAGAATTTATTAATAACCCTATAGAAAAGTTTGAATATAGGAAAACATCTTAGTATCTTGGTGAAATATTAAGTAAGTGGTTTCTGAACAAATAGATCCTTGTCTAGATACGAGCAAGTGGATGTGGATCTGACAAAAATGTATATAAGGGTAAAATCTGAAAACACCGCTTTGAACTAGACTCAAATGGAACTGGTGCATGACAATGGGCCTTTCTGCACTCCTGGTTTGAAACTCCAGGGGGGGACTTTTTTGGTTAATCACAAGATTTTTATGAATCATTATGAAGGATTTATAGAGAAATTTAATTGTTGTTAAAGAATAATATGTTTAAACATGAAGTTTAAAGCCATAAAAATACTTTATAGTTAAACGATTCATAAATTAAATAATATTGTCACTAAGGTTTTATTCTTTTAGAAAATGTTGGTGAATATGAGGAACTGTGCAAATGGTGACTGTAATAGACCATGCACTGACGGCCCTCTTATGGAAATCGAAATGGAAATTTCCATGATAATGGTGAATCAATTTACTCAAGTTATGGGAAATAACTTGAATCAAGATGAGAGAATGATTTCACCATGAAGGTAACAACTTTCTATTGAGTCCTTTATGTGTCAATGACCACCAAACTTCAATGGATCTACCAACCCACTGATTAATAGACAGTGGATCAGCTCTATCAAGAAGATCTTTTATGAGTTCCACTATTAAGAACAAGAAAAGGTCACCCTAGCTGTTAACTGCTTAGAGGGAGAAGCTGATCAATGGTTGGAACTAAATAAAAACATGAGTCCAAGATTGGGTGTTGAAGATTGGGAGTGGGAAGAGTTCATAGGGATCTTCTTCAATATGTATTTTACTCATTCGATGAGAACAAAAATAGAGAAGGAGTTTCTCGTGCTGAAGTAGAAGTAGAATGAATCTATAGGAAGCTATGAGATAAACTTCACAAGAATTTCCTATTACACCTCAAGATTTTCCATGGATCCTAATGGTAAGTTTGATAGATTCTTTTGTGGACTAAGACATCATCTAAAGAAGAATCTAGAAAACCGAGACTATGATAGCTATAAGGAGATCATGCAGAGTGATATGAAAGTTGAAATGGAGTTCGGTGAGATGCATTGGTATCATAAATCCAATGACAAGAATAGGTCGATGGATCCAAGATTAGAGAGGGTATTTGATTGGGGAAGAGGAGGCAATAAAGTGCAACATCCCATGTGTAACAACTTTGGTAACAAGCATTTTGGGAAATTTTTTCTCAGAAGCGGGAAGTGTTACAAGTGTGGAATAGATGGCCATATCACGTAGAATTTCCATAGTGAGGTGAAGCCTCAACTTACCAACACTAAAAAAAGGGAATATGGTGCAAGCCTTACCTGAAGTACAATTATTTATGTTTGGACACCTAGTGAACTCTTCCAATCACATACCAAATCTGAGGGCAGTGGAGGGGAATCACCATCAACCTTAGAAAAGTCCAAGGGAGCAAGGTCATGCTTGTGCTATCAATATAGTTGATGTTGAAGCCCCAAATTATATGGTAGAAGGTACCCTTTTTTTCTCTCAAAGCTAGAAAGTACTTTGTTTGATTCTAGTTCTATGTATTCTTTTATTTCCTCCAAGATTTCAAAAAATTTAGAATCAACCCCAAAATTTATAAAAGTAGAGTTATCAGTAAAGACTCTTGGAGGGATTATCCAAGCATCAAAAGTATTATAAAACTATAGTATTTACTTTAGTGAGCACAATATTATTGAAAATATAGTATTCATTCCCATGATAGAATTCAACATTATACTAGGGATGGACAGGGTCTTAATGTATAATGCTAACATCAAATGAAGAAGCAAGGAAATCTTTGTAGTATTGAATGGGAAACCTATTGTTATCATCCAATGAGAGATTTATCGACCTAATATTTGTCTAAAAGAACCTTCTATAGCCTTATTTATTAAGTTTATCAATGAAAAAGAAGACATATATGAGGTTATAATGCTATTAAATGTCCCCATCATTCAGGAATACATTGATGTATTTCCTGAGGAGTTACCCTAACCTCCCCTTAAAAGATATGTAGTTTTCTCCATTGAACTCATTCCTGGATCTCATACGATATAAAATTCCCCGTATAGGATGGAAAATGTGGAGCTATATAAATTAAATAATAAATAAAAATATATTTTGGATAAGGGGTTTATCTGAATGAGTGTCTCTCTTTAGGTAGAACATGTTCTCTTTGTGAAGAAGAAGGATGTATCAATGCAACTATGCATTAATTCTAAAGAATTGAACGGGATCACGGTGAAGAAAAAATACCCTCTTCCAAGAATTGCTGACTTATTTGACCAACATTGTGGGGCTCAATTATTTACTAAGATTGATATTTGATATTTTTATCATCAATTTGGGGCGAATAAAGAAGACATTCCAAAAAATGCCTTCCGATCATGATATGGGCATTATGAGTTTTTTGTTATTCCCTTTGGTTGGACTAATGCTCTGAATATTTTTATGGATTTCATGAATAGATTCTTTTAGGACTACCCCGATAACTTTTTGGTAGTTTTTATTGATGAAATTATGATATATATCAAAAGTTTCGAGGAGCATGAGGATTATCTAAGGGTTATTTTGCAAACTCTATGGAAGGATAGGCTTTTTAGAAAGTTCAGAAAATGAGAATTTTGGTTACAAAAGGTTTCATTCTTAAGGAACATTGTAACCAATGAAGGAATCACATTTGACCATGCAAAGACAAAGTTTATAGAGGAGTGGCCTCATTCTACAACAATAATTGAGATTTTTTAGTTTCCTTGGATTAACAAGATATTATATAAGGTTTTTGAAAAACTTTTAATGACTTTATAATCCATTAACCAAGTTAACTTGAAAAGGGGTCAAGTTCATATAGAAAAGTAGTATGAGGAAAGATTCCAAGAGCTTAATAAGATATTGGTTACTGAACTCGTGTTAACTCTGCCCACAAGCATAGAAGTATTTGTTATTTTTAGTGATGAATCTCTAAAAGGTCTTGGGAGTATCCTCATTTAAAATGAAAAGGTGATTTCTTATGCATATGGATAGTTGAAGACTCATGAGCAGAACTATCCTACAGATGATCTTGAGCTGGATGCAGTTTTTTTATCTAAAGATATTAAGGCACTATCTTTATGTGGAGAAATGTGATATATACACAGACCATCAAAGTTTGAATTATATTTTCATGGAAAATGAATTTAATATGAGATAGAGTAGATTGATTGAACTTATTAAAAACAATGATTTCTCAATTTATTGTCATCTTAGAAGATCAAACATATCCACTGATGAATTAAGAAAGAAAGACCTAGTTGTTCTAGCCATGGTGAGGATTAAAAGAGATCCCTTGATCCAAGACCTAGTGAAAATGGAAATGGTAATTATAAGGTAAGGGACATCATCAACCCTATACCAAATTATTTCTCAACCATCATTACTAGAGAAGATCAAGAAAGCTCAGAAATAATATCCTTTGTTACAGAAGAAGTTTGAGGCTGTGAAGGATCAGAAGTCTCCTGAGTTCAATATTTATTGGGAAGGTGTACTGAAATTTTGTACAAGACTATGAGTTCCATCTATTTCAGAAATAAAGGAGCTGATGGATGAAGCTCATATATATACTATCTCTATACATCCTGGAAGCACAAAAATATATAGGGACATTCGTGATCATTATTGGTGGGAAAATATGAAAAGGGATATTTCTAACTACACTACAAGGTGCCTGATATGTTAGCAAGTGAAGGCAGAGCAACAACTTCCTAAAGGGGTATTACAATCACAACCCATAACGGCATGGAAGTGGTACAATATAACTATGGAATTTGTCACTAGTCTCTAGAGAAGATCCAAACGAAACAATTCGATATGGGTTATAGTGGACCCTCTCACCCAGAATTACCATTTTATCTCTATTTTGGAGGATTTATCTCTTGATCAACTTTCCAGGATTTACGTGAAGGAAATTGTAAGGCAGAATGGATTTGAACTTTCTATCGTATCTGGTAATGATCTAAGGTTCACATCAAAATTATGGAGAAGTATTAAACATTCTCTGAGTACCAATTTGAATTTCAGTACATCATATCACCCTCAAACTGATGGCCAATCTGAAAAGACTATTCAAACACTCGAGGAAATACTTAGAAAAAGCTCAATTGAATTTAAAGGTGGATAGGATCAACATATCCCATTAGTTGAGTCCTCTTACAAAAATAATTTCCAATTGAGCACTCAAAAGGCACCCTATGAGTCTTTATATGGGAAGATATGTGGAACTCCTACTTATTGGGATGAAGCAGGTGAGAGAAAACTTCTTGGGCCTGATCTTTTTTAAGAGATAACAGAAAAGTTTCATTCCATCCAACAACACATTAAGGATGCTCAGAGTCGGAAAAATATCTATGCCAAAATCCTTCGAAGGTACATGGAGTTTGATGTTAGTGACATAATATTTCTTTGAATTTTACTTTGGAAGTGAGTCATGAGGTTTAGGAAGAATGGGAAGCTCAACCCTTGGTACATTTTCCCCAATGAAATCTGTGATCGCGTAGGAGCAATGGCCCATTGGCTTTTACTTTCTCCAAATCTACAATAAGGCCATGATTTCTTCTATATATCCCTCTTGAGGAAGTACATACCATACCCTTCACATGTACTAAATCTAGAGGAGGTACAACTAGAACATTACCTCTCTTATGAGGATCAGTCGGTGGAGATCTTGGATCGTAAAGACAAGGTTTTATGCAACAAGACTACCCACCTTGTTAAAGTGTTGTGGAGGAATCACAAATATGAAAAATATATGTGGGAACTATAGGAGTCTATGAGGCATAAGTACCCACACCATTTATCTTCTGAGGGTACGTGTTGAAATTTCAGGGATGAAATTTCTTAAGGGGGAAGAATGTAACGACCCAAACTTTTGAATAATATTTGGTTTCCTTATTTCGTGTGTTATTTTATTTTGAACTCAAAAAATTATATCTTTTTTATGAAGTGAGTATAATTGAACTGAGACCTTTGGGTTTTGAACAATATATAACCATTGGTTAATTATGACTGTTGGTCCATATGACCGTTGGAAACTATACTCTTAACGCTATGATTATTGAATATAAATAGAAATAATCATGGTTAAATCATATAGAAAGAGTAGTCATGTCCTCATATAGTAGACTCAGGTCATACAAAGTGTAACACCCCATGATTTCATAGTAAGTTATTTTCATTAAATTCAATAGCGTGCGCTACACGCAACACCGAGTTCGAGCGCACTACGACTTACCAAACTAGCTGTTCAAAAGCGGTTATGAATAGTATTAACTGGATTTTAAATTTTATATACTTAATATAATTTTAACTTATGTATTATGTGTTTTATAGACATATTATAAGAATAGATTCAATTTTTTAGATAAAAAGTTTATTTTTCATAATAATTCAATTTTACCACCTTTTAATGGAGAACCCTTTTTAAATCCAATCTTTGACCATGTTACATATTAATTTTGAAAAAATAAATTTCTTCTTTATAATTGGGACATCAAAATTTACTTTGAATTAAATTTTTGTATTTTTCTAATAATATTAATTTTTTATGAATAGTGAGAAATAATGTATTTTAATTCAAAACTGCCTTTTAATATAATTTATTTATATGGTTATATTATATTTTAAATTTGTTTTGAAGTGTAATTAGATTATATTTTTACCCTTTATTCCAATTTCATTCATTGTAATTAATTTCACTTTGAAATTATACATAAACAAGTATCAATCTTGTGGTAGTTAATGTATCTTAAAAACACGTTATTTGTTTTGACAATGGGAATTAATTGTAAATTAATTAATCCAAATTCTATGTTTTGAATTTTTTTAAAATAGGAATAATTTTTTAATTCGGAATATCAAATATAGAATAGGCTGAATTTTTGGTATTTTTCTAAAAAGACGTCAATTTTTGATAAATAGTGAAACCACTAAGTAGAAGTTAAAAATCCGACAATTTCATTTAAATGATATTTTACCTCTTCTGTGAATTGAGTTTTGAAAATCTAAGATACATGGTTTTTATTAGTAAGTAAAATGTTTTTCAATAAGTTGAAAATAATTTTTGGTGAATAGTAACTTTTGACTTTTATTTACTGTCGTTAAAGGTAAATAGGGTAATTGAAGATAAAAAAAATATTATAACAATACAAAATTACCTTAAGACTATTACTAACCCTATTGGATGAGTCATGGATGACAATGGGTATCCTTGGGTCGATTTGTGGACCCCATTAAGCCACTTAAGAATGATAATGACACTTTATTTTAATTAACTTAAAGTAAAGACAAAAATGACGTTAACAAATATCTTTTAGTATATCAATTTTTACATGGGGTTATATAAGTCGTATTTTTAACAATAAATAATCATTGGAAAGATAAAAAGATTTAAAACATTATGGTAATTTTTTTATAATTTTTAGACACCAAATAAATTATATTATTTATGAAACAATAATGATGTATTATTTACCTCATTAATAAATGATTTAAATAAATATGATTATTAATATTAAAATAATATCCAAAACCTATCCAATTATTGTTGGATGATTTTATTTAGACCATGAGTCATCTTATATTCAACTTTAATTAGTTTTGGACCTTTATAAACCGAATGTAACTATATAATAAAATAATATTTTCACACTTTCCTAAAGAGCCCCTCCTCCCCCTTATAAAAGGAATCCATTTCTAACCCATTCCACACACCTCTCAAGCCCCTTGTCTCATCCAAAACCTACCAAAATAATCTCTTAGGATCCCCCTATTCATCCTAGAAGCCTTAACTTAGGCATAAGGCACTTCAAGAAGTCCTTTTGGTTAAAACCAAAGGAAGTTAGCCAAATTAAAGGTAACGCTTTCTCTTAAATTCTTTTGTTTTATTTTGTTTTATTTTACATCTACAACCCATAAACACTTTTTATTACTTAATTTTATAACAAAACCAATATACTAAATATACTAAAATTTTGTTATTATAAGTTTTCTAACTACACTTACACACACCTCCATCTAATGGGTAAAGAATATATTGTTTCTGTGTATGGAAAACTAATGCCTCATGAAACGATGATTGTTTGATTATCTCCTACTACCTCTCATGGTGGAAATTAAGATGGAAATGTATTTATATATGATATATATATATTTATATATGATATATATATATATATATATCTATATATTATGTTTATGTTTTATTTATGCTTCTGTATTTTCCATTTATATCATTATTTTATGGTTTCCATTATGGGTAAAACGCGATAATTTCATTTGAGGAAGTGCAGACTACCGCCCTCTCAAAATGATATGACTCGTTAATGCCTTATGTGGGATGTATAAAGGATGGATTTAATGATATTATATATGATATTATACTTTAATTATAATATACCTATGTATAATTATGTTTTAATTCCATTAAAATACAAAATATAAATGAAAGTAGCGTTCATGTGTACGTACGGCTTACCGTCTCCATGAACAGTACATTTCATTTCTTATCTCCAAATGTTATGTACTGTAATAAATAGATATATATACTGGATATATAATATATATATGATATATAAATCATGTATATAATTATGGAGATAATGGAATTTTGACCACATGGAAAAATTGTAATTATAATAAGTTCACTTTTGACTCAAGTTCTGAACATCAATAAAATATCCCATATGAACTCAAATAATTAACTAAATGTTATAGCAAGGAAAAAATTGATATAAAAGGAATAATAAACTTAAGAAATGTTCTTAATCAATTATAAATTAACTTAAGTTTATTATTCAAGAAGAACAAGGAACAAACAAGACAAGTCGGACTTGAGGTGAGGGGTTTCTTATCTCACTTTTAATTTCGTGATATTTCCATTGTTTGCCACTTATTTATTACATGTGGTGTATTGTGTACTGTGATTTGATATATATTATCATTATTATCTTTATATTAATGTTATTTTGTGATTCATTTTGTGGTTATTAACTTTTTTTCATACGAATCGATTGATTACAACATGGTTTTCATCTCACTTCTTATTTTTGTGAGATTCATGCTATATTGCCACTATTTCTTTTTGTGTGGTGTATGTACTGCCCATGATTTTATTCATTATGTAATAAAAATTAATTTATGGGTATTTACATATTCATTGTATGATACCTATTTTATGGGGTGTATGTTTCATAAGTCACCAAATCGGTAAGGGAATTTCTAATTTTGATTTCCACTTTTTCGGCTTTACAAATACTTCATTGATTATTTTACTAAAAGATTATGTGTGGAATCACTATTTATTATTTATGTAGTAATTTACACTCCCCTTTGTGTGGATATACATTTGATACACATAATAACCCCATTTATAATTTCTCAAGTCATTGATATGAACTTGATAAGAGTAATCTTAACTCAATTTCCATTCATTAAGTTAAACATCTGAGTCATTGGTGTTGTTTTTAACAGAATATGTGTGAATGTACTCTGATTGACTTACACTAAATATCCAATCATATTGAGTGTATTTATATTTTTCACACATAATTATTTCATTGATTTATTCTTAACCTAAGGATATGGTCTTTATAAGGTATTTCAACTCAATTTACATTCCATTGATACTTCTTTGTTGTTATACACCAATTCACTTTTATATGATGTATATAATGTACTTTGACATAGTATATCATGAATCCCTTTATTCTCATGATATTATGATATTTTTATTACCTCAATTATTTGTATTCAAGTGTCTCTCTTTTGGTTAGGAACTCTAACCAAAATATCATTTTAAATGTTTTAAAATTTTATTCTTATAAATCTTTCTCATTAATGTACATGTTTTAAAAATCGTTTTAAGGATTTATTTATATGGAAATGGATGTTTTAAAATGTTAATTACTTTCAAAATTTTCAAAGTGGTATGGGACACATTGATTCAAAAACCTATTTTAAACATCTTTTTGATATATAGTGAGACTTTTAAATGTTTTCATAAAAAAGGGATATTTCTCTCAAAGATTTTTACTGATCATTTTCAACTATTTCAACATCCTTTATGGGATATTATTCTTGATCAAGGTTTATTTATTATGATACAAATATCTCATACTCTATTGAAATTTTTGTGATATGTTTGACTATGGATGTGTTATTTTTATATCATTCATTGTTTATGGATTAAGTATTGACATTTCGTATGCTAGTTTTAATATGATTGTTTATGTTATATTTAAACCTTTTCATATGAGGAATGCATTGGACTTAGTAAGTGACGGGTGGAGCCCACTATAGCTCCTCGATGCATCGGTAGTTCTCATGAGACAAACTACTTTCTTGGCACAGGGCCTTGACAAGATCTTATTTGTACTCCTGGCATAAGGCCTTGAATATGTGGTTATGATGTTTGGAATTATGAATTCCATCATTATGAGATAAGATATTGATATTTCATGTGGTTATTAAATAGTAGAATACCCATGACTATGTTTTGTTATGGAATTATTTACCCAGCTCATATTCCTACCATAAGTGGTCATGTTTATTATTTATAAAGTCATGTGTTTTCAATTATTCATAATTCCTAATGTTTATGTTATCTTTCGCTTTATTTCTTACTCTTATTGAGCATTCGAGCTCACCCCTTTCTCATGTTTCATTTTCCTAGGATATGAAGAAGTTAGTTATGAGTGACTTGCAGGAATTATCATGGAATCTTGGATGTTTCTAATGGAATAAATTAGTGTTGTTTTACATTTCAAGTTGCAGTGTTGAACTTATGTATGTATATTTTTTCCAAGACTACTAAATTGATCTATCATCTGGGACTTGATTCCTTGTAATCATGCCAATGTATTAAAATAATGCATCAGCTCCTGGATTCTAGGGTCAGGGCGTGACACAAAGCCCATGTGTCAGAGCTTTGGAAAGAGGTAGAGTCACTATGCTTTGCTCTGGACTAAGCCCAAGCTGAGCTTCAACATTTGAATCTTGAACGGAATCACCTATGGGAGAAGTTCAAGTTGATAAAATTACCACTCAGGCAATGTTGTCCGAGCCACCCCAAGATTCTACCTCCATTTCACACCTTACTCTTAGGCCTTATGTAGGTGTTATAAGGGGATATGTAATGAGGCCTTAGTTACTTTTTGTAATCCTTTTGTTTAAATAAAACTATAATTTCTTATTATGGTACAATTTTTGAATTTCAAATGTCAAAATAAATATCAAATGAATTTTTAGAAGTTTTGTATCTTTGATGAATATTGAAAAAAAAGTATTTTAAAATATTTTTTTTATACTTTAAATAATTAATAATTTGAAATGATTTTCAAAAAATGGATAGATACAGTTGTGATCAGAAATAAATTTAGATATTGATAAGATCAACATAATTTTTGGTGAATAGTAAATTATGAATATTTAGATTACCCTTGTGAGTAGTAATATAACAAATGGAATAATAATATCACTTAATTCAGTATAAATATAATTTAGTCATATAGAATGATAATATGATATAATAGCATAAGTAAATAACTGTTTTAGAAATTATTAGTCAAGTATTAATATTTTTTTCAGGTAATAGTGATTTTACTTAAAAATTAAATATATCATATTTAGAAAATTATATTCATAAAATGAAGTTAATTTTTAAATTTATAACATCCTTATTAGGTTAGTGTGAATTTATAATATTTTTATAAAATGTTTTGTTTTTCAGTGAATAGTAAAAATACAGTTTTTGAGTTTTTGGTGTGTTTTATGACATCATAATGTTGTAATATTTAATTTAAAATTATGACAGACTCATTTAGATTAAAATATTATATTAAATTTTCCAATTGTCCAAAACCATGGGCAAATATCATGGGAAATTCCATGGTTTTCCAAATACCACTAATGAGGTGTCCCTTGGAAATTAATAAAATATTCCATTGCTTTTTCTCTAAATGCCAACCATTTCTTTAATAACAATCATTAAAAATTCCTTCTCAATTTTTTTTACCTTCTAATAAATCCTCCAAAGTTTCCCTCAATTCCCCAAGGTCCCAACCTTCGAGTTTTTTAAGTTACTCTTCATGGTAAGTGAACCTTTCACCCTCCACTTTTAGCCAACACTTATTTTATGTTATATCTTTTAATTTACATTTTATTATGTTGGGGTATGTTATTATATATCCTTATTGATTTCAATTTTATTTCCAAATTATTAGATACAATTTCTGATCTCAGTACCTGATTTTTGGAATTTTCATGCAACATCGTTAGGATGTCTAATTTTCATAAGGAAATTCTCAAACTTCTCTTTTTCCATTCAAGTTCTCTTCTATGTGTTATGTCTTTCAAGTTTCCATACCATGTTCTTGCTTCTATATTATTCTGTACCTAAACTATTTTATGATTATTTTATGAATGATTGACCCATGTCCCCTCTCTTTTTAATGTTTTCTAAAACCATGTTGCATACCCGTTATGCTGCAGAATTTTCATCTCAAAGTCTCTCATTTTTTCTCAAAAAAATCTATTATTTTCTTAATGTGAATACCAAAACCTAATTTATTTCTAAGTGTATTAATAACTACATAAAAATTATATATTTTATTCTTTAATTGACATACATAAAACCCTCATTCATGTTTTTTGGGTTATGAATGAAATAATTATCATGTTTTTAATCACTCTTTAAAACGTAAATATTTTGATATGAAACCCCTTTATTTTATTCTATTTGGATTATTTATGAAATTTTTGATTGTTCTCTATGTGGATCACATGTAAATATAAACATATTAAGGGTTTTCTATGATAGTTCTCCAATGAATTGGGTAACGAAATTAATCTCTACAGATGACAAGTTTTATGATACCTTGGTGAATAACCTTAGTAATTATTTGTGACACCTTGGGGATAGACCTTGGTGATATGATTATGAATGTATAAATTAAATGTTGTAGCCACATTTTCAAGTTATGATTCATGTTATTTTATTATTATATTACTCTCTTCCCATTTTCCATGTCTTGATGTATTTCATCAAAATCTTATTGGTATCACATGTAAACGGATTACCTTGTTTACCCTTACTAGGCCTTATGCTCACCCTTTCCTTTGATGTATGTCCTTAGGTAATGAGATGCAGTAATTGTACTTAGGAAGAAACTTTCAATAATCCTTTCGAAGGGATTATAATATTGTTTTACATTTTCATGAATTATGTACCATTTTTCAAAGACACTAGACTTTAAAGATCCTCTGATTGTAAAATGTAATGAAAAGTTATATAATAAAAAGGAGAGATTCCATAAACACTGCCCTGAAATATTAGTTAAAAGGTTAATCTAACTCAACTTTGGGTGGTGAGCCATGGTAAGGCACCCCCTTGATAAATAACTAATAAAAAAAGAACAAAAAACCACCCGAAGGTATATTTTTACCAGAATATAGCCATTACATCACACACAAAAACCTCATCATGTTTCCACTTCATCCATACTTAAATATAACTACATTCCACAATATTAGCACATCACTACATACCTCCACATAACCACATAATCACATAAACCCACCATAGATACGAAACCCCACACTTGTACATTTCATGATATTACCACATCATTGCATATTACCACCGCAAATACACATAAACCATTACCACATCATTAGAAAAAAAATTCAAACACACCAAAAATATAAAAATAACATATAATAAATTAATATAATAATTTTACCATAAAAGAGCATCCACAAAAAAAATACAACAATGAACTACTCCTCTATAATATCATCGACCATTCCAACATCAATCCCTAAAATATTACGCACCACACTATATGAAAATAAAAATTCCACCACAACCCCAATTTCATTATAGAAACAACACAATACCCCCTAAACAACAAGAATGAAAATGATAACATTAGAAAAAATGGATAAAACCCAACACATATACACCTGTTAATTACTTCCTAACTTCCCCATTATGTGGCTCAACTAAAATCTACCTCCTAAAATCATCCCACTAAAATCCATTCATTCATCATCATAATCATATGTTACACATCCCATGTGTAATATAACATTTATGAAAAGGATAAAAGGATTACACCTTCTCATATATCACCCATCACCAAACCCAACCCTTATACCATACTGAAATCACTTTAGTAGGATACCAACCACCACAAATTTTTTAATTTCACTATAATCATCCCCAATATTAAGATATAACAACATAAAAAACTTATATTTGTCTCAAAATAATAAAGTAAAGAAAAATTCCCACTATAAACCACCAAGAAGAGGTACCCACCATCCATCAACAATTCCACACCAACTATTCACTTCCCAATATTATTTCCATCTATTTACTCAACCAAAGGAAAAAGGAAAAATGTAATAAAACTAAAATGGAATACTTTACATGTAATCATTTAAAAATAACTCAAAATAGACTAAGAATGATGAGTACAAGGGAAACCTTGGAAGAAAACATAACAAATCAACCAAACATATTAATTTCCTATAATACAATAGAAATAAAGATATCCACTACCTCAAGAAAATAGGGAAATTCATCCAATCCAAATCATGGATTCTCAATCACTATATAATTTTTTAGTTTTCCATGTGTATACTTACACAAAATCAACATTGAATCCAAATTCAATCCTATCACTACCTAATGAGATAAGATCTTCTTTGTCAATATATTTTTCTCCACTCTCTTCTCCTATCACTTGAATGAAAATTTTCATGAAAATTAAATTATAATATATATATATATATATATATATAATTTTCAACATAAAATCGAAAAAAATTATATACTAAATGATTATGAAATTGTAAAATTTACCTGCTGACTCAAACCATCCATCGATTCAATGTCGCTTGGAAGATATCTAGTCATATTCTGATATAATTCAACCAAAGATATATATATATATAGTGAATTTCCTTCACACCTGCAACTTTATATAAGTCCTCAGTTGCTGAATTGTGCCCCTATTTATAAATTCTTTTTTCCATTAAATGAAGATACCTCTAAGAATTTATAGGTATGTAATAAATAAAACATAGAGTATATGTTTTTGAAATCCCTAATGACCTTCTAAATAAATCATATGGTAATTTTCCAACACCCATTCAGCGCATGAGACTAGGATACACCTTCCCAATGACCCGACCAATCAGATCATCCTAGGAGACTGAGATGGAATGCACAGGATTGACATTCAATAATTATTTTATTTTTACCTATAAAAAATATTATTCAAATATAAATTAATTCATATTAAGAAATTAAAAACTAACAATATGTTATTACAATGAAAAATTAATTCATACCCCAACTTATTTAGTAAGATTATACACATAACTCCCATCATATTTCATATGAACACCCAACCAAATTTCTATTCAAGAGACTCAGTTCTCTAAAAACATTTTCTATATTACATAGAGATAAATCAGTAATTTTATTTATGGAACAAAAAATATTATCATATAAATATATGAACTGATGAAAATATTGCAATAGGTGATCTGTTTATTGAAAAACTCTTTAAACCGGTAGTGTGGGGGATGATTTGATTCACTTGACTAGATACTTTTTTTCTTAAAACATCCTGAAATAAATAACAAGTAATTTAATATCAATGTATTCAACGTCATATCCTTTTCATATGAATGTATATATATAATGATATTAATATAATAAAATATTCTTTAATTCCATGATCTTCTCGTTATGAGGGATATCAAAAAACACTTTCCAGTACTCTCTAGGTACCCCTTTCAGGTAACTTATCATACTACTACTATGTGGTCAATGATGTATCATTGAATTAATTCCACAATATCGATTTATAATCCTTACATTTCTTGCCAAAAAATTTCAATGTCCACATTCATGTGATAAGATCAATAATGGTAAAGTGGAATAACATCTATACAAAGAGATTCATTTTTAAAATATTTGAATTTAATTAAATAATCACCTTCAATTGATCCATAATCTATTAAAATTAACATTATCAAAGAAAAAAATACTTCATTATTCAAAGATTGAGTCATATTCCTCCAATTGATATATGTAATCAAGAAGGGTAACCAACTTAACCACAAAGTAGACTAGAATTTAGAAAAATATTTTCATGTCATCATCTATGGGGACCCCATAATAATAAAAGGATACAATGATCTTCAATCCATTTTGATTCCATACATCTGAATTATTAATATTTTTATTGATAGTAACATTGTTTCTATATTTAATGAAAAATAATATATTAGTACAAAAAGGTGAAATACTTTTATTCACATTAAAATTTGTACCTATAATAATAACCCTCCAGTATCCTCATGAAAACATAAGAGTGACAATTTTTTCCTATAGCTTGGGGTCTTCGGTTAAACTAGACTTCATCTCCAATGAGTTTTGTTTTCACTCATTCTCTTTAATTGCAGTTCCAGAACCGAGGCAGGAAGCTGCAAGAATCATGGATTTTCTGCGACGCTTGAGAAAACATGGTTTCCTCGATGGATATCCATTTAATTCCCAAAATTGGATTTTCTAGACATCTGACTCTTCAGTCGGCCTTTTGTTTTCTTCAGATCAACATATTAGTGTCAAACTCATAGTAGGAGGTAAAGAGGTTCTTATTTCATTTTTTTATGCCAAATGCGATCCTCTAACTAGAGAGATACTTTGGGATGACCTGAGTTCTATTAATCATGGGGATTATACTTGTATTTTTGGAGGGGGGTCTAAAATTATGGTCAATATGGTGTAGAAAAAAGGATGAAACCCTTTCTTGGGAAGATCTAGTCAAGATTTTTAGTCCTTCGTAGAAAGCAATAGGCTCTTGGATGTTGGTTTCTATAGAGATCAATATACCTTGTGCATTAACTAATGAGGCAGTTTCCGTGTTTGGTGTCATCTACATCATTTCCTTATTAATGATTTATCTCTTTTCTCCTTCCCATATGTCAAAGTTTCCAAATTGGTTCATAGTCTTTTAGATCACTCCCCCCTTCACATAACTTTATAGGCCATAAATTCTCTAGAGGATTTCTTCAATTTCTCCTCTTCATGGTATGAGAATACAGATTTCATTAGCATTGTGAGAAATTCTTGGGAGAAATATTCTAAAGGTAACCCTTGGATCTCTCTCTATAATAACCTTAGACAACTCAAAGACTTCCTCTTATCATGGTTCAGGAGCCATCGTCCGGGTGATCAAAAAATGGAGGATTTTAATGAAGATATTCAGGATATGGATTTGATCCTAGAGAATAGATGGCAAGATTAGGTTTTTGTTATTCTGAGGTGAAAAGAGATTCCCTTTGGGATCTGTTACTTAAGCAGGAAT
The DNA here is from genome assembly GCA_963277665.1 of Viscum album. NCBI lineage: Eukaryota > Viridiplantae > Streptophyta > Magnoliopsida > Santalales > Viscaceae > Viscum > Viscum album. The sequence continues at coordinate 1,610,541,761 of OY728150.1, forward strand.
GGGTTTCTAGAGAAAAGTCTCGAGTTAAATGGTTGTGTGAGGGGAATACAAACGCCGGTTACATAAATGCTTGTCTTAAATAAAAACACAAGTATATGTATCCTAATTGTTAGATGGAAGAAGAGTATTGTTCTAATGACAAGGATACTTTGGGGAATATAGAGGACAGTTATCTCAAATCTCTCCCAGCATCTCCCAACCCTCTCATGGAGGGTGGCTACCCAAGAGGCTCCTCTATCATATTTGATCATGTCCCTTGCTTTGTGACTGGTGAAGTGAATGGATGGATAAAGTATATTCCTAATGAGGAAGAAATTCTAGAGGCGGTGTGGGTCATTAATCCTATTAGTTCCCCTGGACCATATTCCCTTTCATCCACCTTTTGTAGGACCTCATGTGACATTATCAAATTCGGGTTGATTTGTGCAGTTCAGGACTTATATCATAGAGGTAATCTTCATCATGTAGATTGTGCTACTAAGCTTCTTATTGTGCCTAAGGTCAAAGACCCACATTATTGGCATCATTATCATCCTATCAGCTTGTGAAATGTTCTATATAATGTTCTGGAAAGCATCTTCAACAAAAGGTATCATCCTTCATCCCATGTTGGGTGGCTTAAGTGAAACATAGTTTTGTTAAAGGCAGGTCTATCCACGGGGCCATTGCTATGGCCCATTAAATTATAAGTGATATCAACTTGAATAACTTTGGTGGAAATGTGGAAATTAAATAGGACATGATAAAGGATTACGACAGCGTTGAATGGCGTTTTCACATCAGGGTCTTAACCAGTATGAGGTTCTCATTTTTGGTTAATGATCTTATCTTATGCTACTTTATATTCCCCTATATGGCCACTTATTTTATGGGAAAAAATTTGGGTTTTTTCAAAATATCTTGGGCATTGATACCGAGAGATCCCTTGACCACCTCCCTTGATATCATTTTACAAGATGTGCTCAGTCGCTATCTCAACCATTGCATTACGAGTGGAAAGTTTAAGCCATACTATAATAAGAATTTGAAATAGTGAAATATCTCACCTAATGTTTGTTTATGACACTATTTTATTTGTGAATGGTAGCAGAAGGTATATTCAGTGGTTTAATTAAGCTCTTGAGGTTCATTTTTCTTGTTTTGGACATATGGTCAACTGTGAGAAGAGTAACTTCTTTGATCCTAACAGATATCCAAAGATATGGATAAGGTCCTTGGAGTCCATCTTGGGAAAGAGGAAACGGTCATTCTTTATGATTTTCTTTGTTTTCCCTCTGTCACCTATCCTTATACTAATCAAACACATTTATGGAATTTTTTATAGAATCAAGGGGCTCATTTTCAATTGGAAAAATAGGTTCATTTCCTTTAGAGGGAGAATTACATTGATCAATTATATCCTTTCCTTTATACCCATGCACATCCTGTCCACTTTGAAGGTTCCCAAGAAGGTTATTTCAAACATTGAGGATACTCCGATCTCTTTCTTATGGGATGGACATTTTCAAGGTAAGGCACACTAGGATTCTTAGGTTAAACCATCCAAACCCATTAATGATTGGGGTCTTAATATCAAAAGTATTTCTGGATCAATAGTTGGATTCCATGCCAAACTTTCTTGGGATATTCTTTAGGGGAGAACCCAAATGGGAAAATACACGTAGAGAACTTATGGCTTGGAAGTGAGTTCTTCCTAGAAGAAACCCTCTAAAATTAAGAAATTAATTCAGCCTAATATTCCTTACCTCTAGCAGAATTATTGATGGATTATTGGTAAGTGGGGAATTAGATACTTGCATCATAACTAGTGTGGGACTCTTTTTAGATTCACAAAGTTCCATGCCCCTTTCATCGCCTTCGGGGAGGCTATTGATCACCCATAATTCATTTGTTTCACCTTGTATGATGAAAAGAGGGTCCATTTTGACAGTATTTAGATATCCAATTATTCAGATAAGTGTTTCTTCGTATCCTCTACTTCGGGTACTATTTCTATTGATTATTTTCTTAAAATTCAACCTGGTACATCTCCTACAGACCCACAAGGGGATACCTTATGGTGTGATGACCTTCCCTCATAATTCTGATTTCGGGTATGGTATAATCAATATAAATACCTACCCACCAAGGAAAACATTCAACAATGAGGTGTCTGTCTAACTTCAAGATTTCTTGGCAGCAGGGAACCACATTCAGAGTCAATGGAACACCTGTTTTACTACAGAGATTTGGAAAAGACTGTTTTGGGTTCATCCGGAAAATTCACCAGATGGTATAATCATGTGAATTATACCGAGTCTTTCCTCCAAAACTAGTTTCATGGAACTGATAAACATTTAGAAGAGTTCAAGACCAGAGATTATATTTTTACTACAGGTTTCTAGATTCTTTAATAGTCTAGGAATGGTAAAATACATCAATCTTCATTGTAATATCCCACATCAATCACCTTCAACACCATGAATTTAATTTGATACTTCTGTAAACTATGTAAAGATTTTTATATGGAACCCTCCCCTGCTCCTCTTGTTCCATCACAGTCCTTTCATTCTAGTTCTATGAACAACCAGGGGAAATGGATCAGTTGGCATCCTCCCCTCCCAGGGTACAAGATGACACTCATGAATCCTTTTGTTTGGGGGCTATGCATGGTGGAGGACTTATCAGATACCCCAAAGGGTCGGTTGTTGTTTCTTTTTATTTCTTCTTTAGGACTATGGATTCCCTTCAAGAGGAATCTCTTTCCATGATCATGGGGATCCTCCTTTGTAACTATATAAATATTTTTATCAGGGAGATCGATAGTGACTCGCTTGTTATCTTCAATAAAATATATGTTAATGGTCACACTCCTTGTTCCATTGAATACTCAGTAAAGAGATAAAATGGACTTATGGATAATCACATGTCCATCCTTCATACTCTATGTGAAGGTAATATGGTGGCCAAAATCCTTACCTTTAGAGTTTCTCGGGATTATCTCTTGATTATTTTATCAGAACTGGGTTCATTTTCTCTTAAGGGTACTCATTTTATATGGGATGACGCTTTTGGGTTGAAATTTTTAATGTCTCTTTAGTTTTCTTATTTGTAGGCTTTTATCCTCTCTTCCTTTTATAATTAATAAAAAGTATTTTTTGGATGTAAATTTTTTTCCCTCACTATAGAGTAATTTCATGAAGATCCTGCTAAATTGGGAGAAAATGTGCTAGATGTAGTTGGGAGGGACACGAAGGGTGTTCCAAAAACTGATTGGATGGAGAAGACGGGTGGGAAAGATGTTGATGGTATGGAGATAGAAGGTGTACTAGATGCTATATTGAGGGTTCCCAGGGGATCATTAGGTAACACTGATGATGTTTATATGGTCAAGGGTATTTAAACTGGGAGTAGACTATGTTCAGTGAATCACTTCATTCATGGAATTCTAATCATTTTAAAAAGTAAAAATAACTTCATAACATATATTTTAAAATATTCGTGTAGAAAAAGAAATTTAAAAATGATGATATATTCACAATACTGAAAAACATAATAAACATAAGTATGATATTGAATGACTACAGATAAAAACTAATATAACATTTAATTTTTCAAAATTAAAAAAAATAATGCATAAAAATCAATTTAAATATGATAATAACTTCACATTACTTTAAATTATTAACATATAACATAGGTAGCTGATAAGTGAATGGTTGATTTCATAAATAATCTATTTTCATTAAATCATGTCATTATCCAACTCCATCATTACTTCTTTTAATTCATACACCATTTAAGGACTAACATTTTCATTATCATGATGGAAAAATAAGTAAATTTATTACTATTGATGGGATTCAATTCCACAAGTCAAATATTCCAATTCATCATAAATATTAAACAAGGCTCTTTTTTATGCAAACAACTACACTCCACCCTTCATCTATGTCATCTTCCATATAATATAACATTTTTCTTAGAATGATAAGGTATATGGATCATGTAATTCATATTCAATAACATCCATCAAGTGAGATAGGTTTATAGAATTAAGTTTCAATTAATCTCTTTTAATACCACTGGTAATATCGACCCATATGTATTTGAATAAAATAACTAAAAAATGACCATGGAAGTATGATTCAATAATATAAAAAAACATCCATAGTATCCCAATTCAAAAAATATAAATATACCACTATTATGTGTTTCTAGTCCCTCTACCCATTTTACTTTATGATATTTGAAGTCATTCACATTGTAAGTGACATACTTTATAGCCTGTTTTAATTGACCTTGATCCAAAAACATCAAATTTTCTGAAAACTCAGCCTAAGTATTGGTATTCATGATCTAAAAATAATAATTTACATTATTATATTTAAAAAATATATATATGTTAACATAATATCTATGTTTATTTTAGTCTTTATGAACATATGCTACATGAAAACCATTCTACAAGCTCTTTATTAACAAATTTTATTATGTCTTTTGAATTTTTTTTACATCTCTTGTGTCTCTTTGTCTATATCCTAATATATTTAATAAATGAATCTATAATTTAATTATTTGATATAAAATATCTATATTCTTCTAATAATTTCATTTCTTTCAGTGTAATATTTGAGATCCACCCAACTTATTGTCCAATATTAAGAAATATTTTTGATTTTCCATGTAGTAGAGATTGAGTTGATATAACGTCAACATGTCCCACCTGATATAATCTTGTCTCAATGTCATCTAAGTATCTATAACAAAATGTATGACACTCCTCTTCTAAACATAAATTTTAAATAGAGACTTCAGGTTGAGATTTAGTTTTTATGAATGATTTAAAATGACTATGCTACCTATGAAATAAAATGACTAAAAATAGTTACATATTTAATTAAGTGTCATAAATTATTTGCTTTAGATTAAAATCATATAAATAAATTACTTGTCAATTGGATAGATCTATCAATAATGTACAAAACCTCTTAATTTAGTTTCCTTGACAAAATAAATATTTTAACGTATCATTATGGTAAAAAATGAGGGAGGAAATATCAATTTCACTTACCAAAGTATCAATAAATATATATCTTAGATATTATCAAGATCAACTATTTATAGAGTTTTCTCACATAGATTTCTCAAGATTTTTCAGAACTAGAGTACAACTACATTAACATTTCTAAGTAACAATTTATGCAATGCTAATAATGGTCACTATTGTAGCAAAATATGTGAATCGTGATTTTTCAATCCATGTAACCTATAATGATTTAAGTAGAAACGCCTTGATATGTTACTTTAATACCTATCAAATACACTAAAATGTTTTAAAATTATAAGTAATATATATTTATCCATATTTTTCATTGAAAACATTATGAAGTATGCTTTACACTCTCATCTAGACATCGATCACTCTTTATATTCATTGTTTGTAATTTCTTTTGAACATTGATATGGTCCTTCCATTTTACATTATCATTATATAATTTGAAGATGAAATTTTCAAAAATATTCTTTTCAATGTGCATAATATTAGGATTATGACATAATAAATTAAATTCCCAAAACAAGAGTTTTAAGAATGAAATTTTTTTCTTCCATTATTTTGTTTTGATTTTAACAGATGATACACTTTGAAATCATATCCCATTATCATTAAGATGATTCACCTTCCCAGATTCCCTTTCACTATTTACTAGTTGTTCCAATATTTCATAACCTTTTAAAAAATTTGAAGTTTTAGTATGATTGATGGACCCATTGACTTTTGAATTGTTCAACTAAAATATTTGAGATGCATCAGTAAATATATAGTGACATAAGAAGAACCATTTTTTAATGTAAGGTTGTTGTTTAGGATTAAAATAAATGTTACATATAAGAAAATCTAAACTCATATATTTGTTCCAACCAGATAATATCCTAAGTCTAGGGAAGCCACTAATGGTCTATATTACAGCAGCATTCATTTTTGAATATTTTTATAGAAGATACATCTTATTCCTCAACACTGTTTCTCCATTACTCCTATAATTCTTATATTATAGGCTACAAGTATTCATCAACCTCATTTATTGGATTTTTTTTAGGAATAACAATTGAATTTAAAAATTATGTTTGTTTCATACATATCAATAGAGGTAGATTATAAGTAATCAAAACAACTGGACAAATGCAATAATAATAACTCAATGTATTTAATTGGTAGATTCCATCAAAATCCAATCTCGATCACACACTCCTAGGATCATATTATAAATCTTGATTTAATCAATCAAATTCATTATTGATTTTCAATCTCTTATATTTCACATTAACCCATCATTGTTATTGTCTATATAATTCCACTTCATGGGCTTAGTGGATTTATATGACATGAATAACATTTACAATCGAGGTTTTGTAGGGAAGTAATGAGAACACTATACAGGTGTGTTCTTCTTCAGCTTCTTCAGAGTACTATATTGATTCATAATTCCAACATTACCAACTAAATCCCATCTCAAAGTGGAACATTTGTTTCCATCCTGACTTATTTAATCTTCTCCCCAATAAAGTAAATAAACATTGGAACAATGATTTTTTTATAATTTAGAACAAGATTTTTAACATATTTTTTCATATATTAAAATACTATGGGATCTTAGCTTCATGAAATGCATCACACAAAAATTATAATATCCTGGAAAATACATTATTTTTAATTCCATTTAAGCATTTGATATAGTACAACCTAAGTAGAGAAAAAGGATTGTATATTTCATTAATCCTCCAATAGATCTTGATTTCCATCATCAAATAAATCATGAAACACATCTATATTCCTATAAAATCCCTCTCTTTCTTTAGTCTCTTCAATATCAAGAGGTGTATCCACTCATATGTTAAAATCTTGATCCGGTTAACCTATGGTCCCAAATATATAATTTTTCAACTTACTCATTGTAGGACCCTCAACTCCTTGTAATTGTATGTTTTTATTTTGATGATGTTGTCCTTCAATGTAGAAGGAATCATTTATAAGGTCCTGAATTTCATGATCCATTATTGATGAAGTTTGGAGATCATTCTATTAAATGACTTCAATGTTAATAGTTTTTATAACGTTTGATTCTCCATTACAAATACAACACAAATATTGAACCGAATTTTATTCAATATCAGGTGTTCGTAAACTTCATGTCTCTTCAACCATCTTATAAATTTACATTTACAGTATGGAAATATTAGTCTTTCATCAATGGGTTGATTGAAAATTAAAAAATCTAAAAAAATCATCAACACCCTGAGCATGCTAAGGTGTGTTTTTAGGTAATGTGATCCAAATTTTATCCATATAACACAAAGTCCCTACATAAAATTAAATAAAATTAAATCAAATAATAAATATTATGTCATATAAATAACAATTATTCATTTAGTGGGAAAATAATGTTGATCGACTCATCTTCCCTATATTATAATGCAAGAATAGTGAAACATTAATGGGAAGTTTCAACAAACATGTTCTCTAAAGTAAAATTTTCTAAATAAAAAATTATCTTCATTTATAATCCAATGTAATTATATTCCACCACATTTTATTATCTTTTTAATATCATAATATTTCATAGATTCGAATTTGAATTTATATAATCCATTAAAAATTTACATATTTTCTATAATCATGTTAAATGAGTTGAAAATGAAAAATGTATGTGATGGTATGATGTTAAAAAAATATCAAATAATTAAATAACCTTACAATCCGAAATCAAGTGTTTTTTGGGAGCCATTTTTTTTAATGTTCCAAGCCACTATTTTGTGTGGTTTATGTAATACCTAGTAATATCAATATGGGTTTGTGTTATTTTGAATCTTTCAAGACACAATTTGTTTTAATGTTTAAAGCCTATATTTTCTATTATAAATGAAAACAATTTTCACATAAATTTATAACAATGAATGGAATTTTTTGATCCTGGTAGTTTTTCAAAAAGTAATTGAAATTTGATAATAAATAAAAACAAAACACATCTAAAGTAAAAAATATTAAACTCAAATGGAGAGATTATGAAAATTACGCATGATCGATGTGACCACAAGAGGAAAGGGGTGATGGAGCCATGTGATGGAAGGGAATGAGATCTATATAGGGGGGAAATGGGAGTGATGGAGACCATGAGGTTTATGGTTAGGGAAATATTGGTAGTGGTGTGGTCTTAAAGGGGAGGGTTCTATGGTTAGGGATCAGTGGTGAGAGCCCGGGGATAGTGAGGGATCAAGAGACCCCTTCTTGGTGGGGGAAAGGGGGATTTTGGTTGGATCATGGAAAATAATTATAGGGGAGGGGAGAATAACATTTTGAAAATTTTATAAAATATTTAGTGGTAGTTATTTAAAAACAACTTCTAAAATATTTAAAAAAATTAGCAGCACTTTTCAAAACTACCACCAAAAACATATCCTTAAACTATGGTTATGATATAGTGTGTGATTTATACCTTATCTTAATATTATCAGTTTTTAACTTTCAATAAGTTTATAATGAATATGGTAATATTATATTACAACATATTATGAAAGGATTAATATTTATCCTCGCTTATACACCTATGCATTTATTTTGAATAAGGGGGAGAATAATATTGAATTTTAAATTAAATTTTTATAAGTAAAATGTTTATTAAAACAAAATATATATGGGATATTGGATTTACAAATTGGATTATGATTAAGTGTGATGAATTTTTTTTATTTTCTAAAAATATTTCAATGATAAGTAAAGTCAATATATTTTGAGTTTAAGTGACTATGGAAGATCCCAAGTAATGAAGAAGCTTAAAGATGTGTGAGATTCATCTTAAAGTTCCTATGATTAACGTATGTGTTGCCTACCATTTATTATATTGATAACTTTTCATGAATAATTTTTCAAAGGATAATAATTTTCTACTTATAACGAATATGGCTATATAACTAATGATTTTTATCTAAAATTATGTATAATTAAATGGCATGTTCTATGGTTTTTGAGAAAATTATATTTTATATATTATTGAGGAATAATTTTAGAATCTATCCATGGGTTATCAAGCGTGAAGTATGCATTATTCAATGAAAAATATATATTGGATATTGGGTAGATAAAACTAAGTGTAGTAATAGAAGTATTGATTCATTGAAGTATATAAATTTACTACTCATATGTTTTAAGTATTTGGAAATATATTTCAATATCTTTGTTAATATTCTGATAATTTCCAAACACATTCAAGTTGATATGGGAAATAGTTAAATCTAGTGATCAGAAGCAAAATTATTCAACTAGTTTATTTTGAGATATAAATAAGTTATCTATGTTATTAATGTCTAAAACTTTCCCATTTTCTATAAATTATGTCTTGAAGAACTATTCTAATAATTCACAGGTAATTTTGAAAGTTACATTTTGAGTTATGGATATGAACTCTTATGTATCTAGAATTTGAAGTCCAAAAGATAAGGAGTCCAAAATATAGATAATTTGAACAAGTTCGTATTTTTTTCTAAAATCAATATAGGAAATAATATTATATTGGTATTTCATATATTTTTCATTCGAAATATATTTTCCAAAATAATATTGAAAAAAGTGCAAAGAAAAAAAACAATATATAAGGGAACCTCTAAGATGAAGTGGATGAATCAAACAATTAAAAACCTTAGTTAAAGGTAACTCTGAGGAATATATGTGTTTTTTTATCTGGATGATATATGATGAAGAAAAAAATATCTATATCAAAAACCTTATGCAATAGGTAAGTTTTTAATGATATGTGTATTTTTTGAAAATGCATAAGATTTTTGATGATGCGTATTTTTTCTACCAAGGATCAAATAAAAATTTTGAAAAGGAAAACACCATAAATAATATGTACGTTAACAAAAAAACTTATATATGGGTCACCAATTGGAAAAAATTATAGAAAATAAAAGACCTTATGCAATGTGTAAGGGTAACAAAAATCTTACCTGAGAAAAAAATATTATATAAGGGATATTGACTACATATTTTAAAAAGTATTAGAAACTACATTGCAATATGTAAGAGTAAAAAATTATTACAAAAATGTTTATAAGATGATATGTAAAGGTCATTTAGTTATCCAAAATTTATAGGTTGATGTTTTTTGAGAAGATAGATTTGTAAGTTAAATCAGTCATTGTTGTAGCTGATATTCAATGAATTATTCATAATAATGATTCAAAATAAGCATTTAGTAGAACCTTTTTCTATGCAATGAAGAGAATTGTCATGTTGGGAAGTTTTATGAGGATTAAATACCAATCAAATTTGGTTTTTTGAATTTAAAAGTGTTCTATCAGGATGATATAACCACGCCATAGTGAGTTATGGAATGATAATCACATATTATAGTCCTTCTATGATATGATAATCTACATCACAACCATGATATCATAAAAAAGATTTATATCATGGTGTTAAGGATATGTTTCACCCCTATGTTCACTTTATGTTAACAGGGAGATGTGGAAATTATAGTTCTCATAGATTTATTGGAATTTTTGAAGAAGGATAATCCTAAGTCTCGTGGAAGGCTAAATTTTAATATCTTTTACTAGGTATTGAATGAGAATAAAGAGATAAAGGATTTACCAAGGATATTATTGACCAAATTAAATTTTAATATCAAATTTCCTAGATTTAATGGGGGTTTCAAATTCAACTATGAAAAAAATTACAAGTGCTTTTTATTATAAATGGTAGAAGAATAAAGTTAGAGCTTTTGGTTTTGAGACATCAATACCATGTTCCATAAGATGAACTATATGTATTGAAGAAAGATAAGATGAATATAATTTGAAAATAAAAACCAATGCATCAAGGAATAAGGAAAAAGGTAATACTTTCCCTACTATATATTAATATCATATAAGAGAAAATAATAAAATAAATAAGAAATAGAAACAACTATGAATAACTACCATATGACATCCCTATATCATAAAAGATTGTAAAAAATAAATAAGAGGAATATTTGAGAGAGACTGACCAACATGTGTCCAAATTCTTAGAGATTGAGGAGCTGGTGTGTTTTAATATGATAGAAGTATCAAAGAAAATTTTATTGAGTAAGGATAGTAATATTGATCCTAAAAAGGATTTGAATCTTGGATACTTGAAGAAACTGATGAGTAAGAAACTATAACTAACTATCCGTTATCTATATAAGACATTGATTTATGAAAATATCTAATGATTTGATGTAGTGAAATCCCAGATAAAATGAATTTTCTTGTTTAGTATTTTTTAGAAAATAAAACTTGTACACCAGCATGATCCAGTATAATTAAATAAATAAAGAGTTTGGGAACCTAGTTGTAGTTAATATAAAGAACCTGTTAAGAGTATGTAAAATATTTTTGAATGATATCTTCTTGTGTCCACTTGTATAATATAGTAGATATGTGTATCTCATACTAAATTTTAATTAAATAAGGATTATATACCCACAATGGGATTAAATTGTGTAAGAATATTATGTGATGAAGTTTTTTAACTCTATGTAATGTAGGTGGAGTGAATGAGATGGGGGAACAAATATACATAGCCATATATATATTAACCAATATTAGAGGTTTAGACTGGGAGGGATAATTAAAACCATAATAATTTGGTAAAATTTTCACATTGATTCCCTCCCCCCCTCAAGTGATTTCACAATTATACTGGAGAATGTCAAGACTCCAGGAGAATATGATGGATATTGAGTTGAGATGATGAGACCATCAAGAATGTGGATCTAAAAATTTATATTTTGGTTATCAAAGAGTATAATAAATTAAAATTATCTTACTATTTTATTCTAATACATTATAGAGTATATTGAATATCATCTTTATTGATTGAGTTGGGAGGACCCATTGTAAACTAGAGGTAGCCAATACAAAGAAAACAATAAAGATATTTTGGACCATTAGAGGAACTATAAAACTATCAGGAGATAGTGACGTATTTTTATGCAATATAAAAGGTATGTTCACTTTAAATATTAGTAAATTACATGCATATTATACTCAACCCAAAAATAGTAAGAATTGGATACCTACATTAGGATCGAACCTTATAAAAGTAATTTGTGTTGTTGTATTTTCTTATTTACTTCTTATATGTGGTGGTGTGAATTAGAATTCATAACCATTTCCTTTCATCATAACTATTGTTGAGGCTTTAATATGAAGAGGTAACATTAAAAAAGTGAAAGAAATTAGTAAAATTCGGTTTCACTAATTCACCCCTATCTTAGTATAACTACACAAGTTTTTTGGGAATTTTCAATATATAAAATGTAATTGAGTATATTAATGACATGGAGAGACTAGAGGTCAAAAAAAGGCTTCTTCTGGTGGTGAAATTCATTATTTTGTAAATTTTTCTCTAATATAAATTATTTCAATATACATTTAAATAATTGTTTTCAAAATTATGTGGATATATAAACAAGATACAATATGTTTATGTTTTGGTAATGTATTAAATTTTCAAGTGGGTAAATGTCCAAACTATAAGAATAAAATCTAATTGAAACTTTATAGTGACTTTTCTTCAAGTAACTAGTAAAGGTAAATGAACCCTTAAGGTATTTTTAGGAAGGAAAAAAATTATTTCCATATTATGGGATTGTCTCGGATACGTGAAGGAGTTTAGGAAACATTATGGAAATTCCTTTTCATGTTTCAATGTTGTATAAATCAATTATTCAATTTTGAAAGGGTATACTATAATAAATGTAAACATTATAAGTTTTCTAAATTTACAATAATTTAAAATTAAGTAAATAATTAAAAGATCATTTAGTTTCCATATGAATAATTAAGAAAAGGGTTTATGGATCATGAAATTTATATAAAATAAATATATAACAATATCAATGGAATTTTAAATAGTATGTTAATTTTAATATTCATTCACTTATATGGTAAGAGAAGTTTTTTATAAATAAGTAGTTGTTTAAAATAATATAAAATGATGGTTTTAATATGGATGGTTTTTAATTAATCAGACTCTAAAACATACTTGAGAACAAAATAATTATAAAAATTTCTTTATACAGGATAAAAGATTTTATCTAGATCTTTGTTGAAATATTAGGTATTTGATCTCACCACCTATGAGAGATTTTAAAGAATAAAGTCTTATTTTTATAATAATACTCCAAAAACATTGAATATCATCTAATATATAGATTCAATAGTGTATTGGTTAAATATTAAAACTAAAGTAAATAAGTTTAATTTTCAAACACATAACTAGTTTGTGTGTCTTAGCATGACATTCATGATAGAATGGTGTCTAAGAGACAATTGGGAGTATGATTTTATTTATGAAGTTCAACTAAAACGAATAAATTATTATAACATTAAAAACTAAAATTAAATTTCAATTAATATAGTAAAATGGTTAGGGTATGTTGTTAAAAGATTTATATAAATAGTTATATTAGATACCAAAAAGAATTACGAAAAAATTTAATAGAAAAATCCATAAAGAAAGATGATGATGATAATGATGATGAAAATATAAATAGTTCTAAGTAGAAAAGAGAATTGATTATCATATTAACATTAAAAGTTGTGAAGTAAATGAGTTTCAATAACTATTTAAGGAGTTAAACATTTGGAATGTGATTCCTAAGTCTCGTCATTATTCAAGCATTATTTATTCATAGATGTTACTCACTTAAGGAGTTCAGTGGGAGGGTTTTATTAGTTGTCATAAAGATATGTGGTTGGAATTACTAAGAGATGTAATAATTTTATTAGAGCCCAAAAATTATATAAATCATGAGGCTAATATATAAGTATTTCATATATGATATGATGAGATATATTCTTATTTATATTATTACTAAATTTCATAAAGGTGTTTAGGAATATAAAATATATCTTGTTATAGGAGATCATATGAATTGAATTAGTCACCAGTTAATACCACACCCTAAGCATGAGAGAAAAGTTTGTTCATTATCTTTCCATTTAAATAAGTACACATCAGGAATATTTAGGTGCACTCCATGCATATAAAAACTAATAAAATATAAATGGTGAATCGCAAAGTGTTTGTTCATGACCATACCTGTTGTTTTGTCAAGGTTAAAAGAACTCAACACTATTTCCCTAGGCCAGATGTCATGTACCCTTTCTCAATCTTTCTTGTGTATCCTCACAGAATCCATGATGAAAAACTTTCAAATCAAATATTCCAAGGATTTCTTTTCACTTCCAATATCTTACATTTAGTTTCTTGATCTATGAAAGCACTCCCAGAACACTCATTTTAGTATTTCTATGACATTTTATCACTTTTAGGTAATTCAATTGATTTTTGGCTGAACTCCATTAGGACATGATAACACATGAAGAAAATAGGATGTTTAATTTTTTACATGGGTAGATATTTTATTTTACCACAATTTAATAACAGGTGGTGTGTGCATTAGATATACAACATTTCCTCATTATCTATTCCTGAAAGGACACAAGTCATGTCTAAATATTACATGGATCAGCAACCAATCTACCAATATATGATGTGTGTGTTGATTACATGTTGTGTACCTTTAATAGTCTCATGATTATTTCAGTTCCATGCACCCTCACCACATGGCTGGAGCTTCATTTTTTCTTTCTAAAGAAAAAATTGTATAATGCACATATATTTATTCAAGAATGAGATTAAAACATAAATTCCAGAATTTAATAAATTAAATTTTACAAAAATGATATCATTTTTGGAAACAAATTATCAAAATTTTCTTAGGATGAAATTTTTATATTTTTTGAAAAGATTAATTTTTCTGTGAATACTAAAAAAATACCAATTTTATAGAAAATATTCTTTTCAATTTAAGTATTTAAAAATTCTCACTTTTACTGAATTTATTTTAAAATCTCATTAGTTACTTTTGATTAAAAATATTTTAACCAATAAGTTTTGAATCTATATTATTCTTAATTTTCTTATAAATGAACTTTTATACTTAAAAATTCATTTTTCTGGAAAGCCATTTTTCATCGTGTTTTGAAAAATTATATTAAAAGTAATTTATACCGACTCTAGATTTTGAATCATGTAAAATGGATTTCATATTTTTAATCATATTAATAAATATTACTTATTAAATTCAACTTAATTTCTTGATCATAATTAATTGTAATCATGGTAAATGTTGTCACCTTAGTTAAGGGTAAAATGTGTTTAATGGGTTATAAATTAAGGGATAAGGTTTTAATATCAGACAAAAATGATTGATTAAACCTAATTTATTGGTCTTATTTCTAAATTTTATCTTATAATATTCTAATCTATGTCATTTTTGATACATTGTTTATTAATACATTAATATATTTTATTATTTTGAAAAATTCCAAGTGTGTCATCTCCCTCGCTAATAAAAGGACACCACCTATCCTCTATTAATCATACATAAATAGCCTATTTTTTTATAAAATCACCACCCAAAAAATTTCATAACATTACTCCAGACATCCTAGAGATCCTAGTTTGATCATAATGATATCCTAAGAAGGTTGTTTGATTAAGAGGTATATCTCTTAATTGAGTCTCTTCATTTTATTTCATATTCTAACACCTTAAAATATTATATAATAATGATAATATAATAACATAATTATATTTAATATAATTAAATGTTATTTTTTGAGTTCCACAACCCTTATTCATCTTCATTCCTTCCTATGGAAAAAGAAAACATCACTCGTGCATACATACGGCCTATCGTCTCCACATAATGGTCTAATTAAATTTTCATCACCACCTTACTTGGGTGGTTATAAATATGGAGCTAATGAATATATATATATATATATATTATTTATGACATAATTTTTATTCTAGAAATATAATATATCATTTACCTTCTTACCATTACACCTGTTAAAAAATGACAATTTCGATTATGTGTACATGTGGACTACCACCTCCGTGAAGCGACGTGATCTATTCATCATGTATGAAATTAAATAATGATTATAAATATATATAATTAATATATATGATATTTATATTATTTTTAAATTTATTTTGATTATGGAACCATGATAAAGATGTAAGAACTGAAACTACTGAACCAAAACTTACATGAAAAATTAAATAGTTAACACTTGGATATAATGATTTTAAAAAGTAATTATTAATGAGAAGATGATAAAATGTTATAATAGGATCATATATAATATTATAATTGTGTATATGTTTTTTTATATAATTATAATAAATTTAATTTTATTATATAGTATGATAAAATCACTTATGAGACAAGTTGGGCCTGAGGTAAGTGTTTATTTGAAAATATTATCCTCATTAAATACTGTTTATGCTTATGTTTCAATTGGATTATTTTTTAAAGACCCAGAATTTCCATGGAATTTTTTTTAAAATTCATGGGAATTTTACGAGTCCGCAATTTCTAGCGGCGCTTGATTTCGAGGCCTGGTGTGCCCGGAATCAATTTCTGAAGTTTTGTTTAGGTACATTTAGTAAACGTACGAGCGGGATTTTATATCTTTTTAACCGATGCTCAGAATTGAAATCTGAGGGCACTTTTGAACTCGTAGCATCGGTATTCACTTAATGAGACTTTTCCCGCAATTGTGTTTTATTGAGATTGGAAGTTAGTTTTGGGGGGTTTTTTTAATTAAACCGAATAAAAATATGTGTTAGCCATATTTTTATTTGATTTGGTAGTTAGAACCTCCATGTGGAGGTTAGTGGAGGGGCCCACCCACACATAACCTCCCTTTAGAGGATGTTATAAGGTGGTCCCATATGAGCATCAAACCCCCTTAACCCCCGGTTAACCCTTGGAACTCCAAATTTAATTTTGAACCTTCCATATTCCCTCATAATGGTTCCAACACACCTAAAGATTAATTAATACCTCAATTAATTAATCTATTTAAAATATTTTGAAATTCTTTCCAACAATAAAATAATATACAAATCCTATTATTTTATTTTATTTGTTGGAAACTTCATTTGGGGGTGGAACTTTGAGAGGACTTGGGAGATTCTTGGAGAACGACATCCTCTCCAATGAAGAAAGACATCCTCTCCAACGAAGAATGCATGTATCCACTGAGGAACGACGACGTTGTATTCTCCCTATCCAATTAGGGAAAGAAAGGGAAGATGTCGCCCATGAACAATGTCGCCAACAAATACGTCATCTCCACCCTAAATCAACGGAACGACGCCGTCTTCCCGCGACTCCATCAAGCGATCTTTGATTACAAGGTAGGGGTTTTTTTGGATTAAGTTAAATCCTCATTCCTTGTTATTTATTATGGCTCGATGATGGACACTTGTCATCACCTAATGCCGAAGGCATGGGCCGAACAAACACGGCCCGAGGTCCCTCTGTTGGTTAATGTTTGGATGATGACGGAGGCGGACCTCGGAAGAAGCTGGCGGTGTGAGGGCCGTCAGACCGCCCGAAGGGCGTGGTGCCGTCGCACCGTGCCAGTGAAGAACCGCAGCTAGGATGGACGCAGAAGATGGAAAGGGTGCAGAACCGTCGCGTGGCACCGGAGGAAGGGGACCGCAGCCATGCAGGCCACGGCGGACGAAGATGGTGTGATGTTGTCGTGCTGTGCTGGAGAAGATCTGTGGCCAAAGGCCGCGGCGCCCCACAGGGCAGGACTTGAAGGGTCCCGCGGTTCCTTCGGAAACTAGGGGGCATGGAACCCCCCCCCCCCACCCGCGGTGTGGCCGGCCAGGCCGTGTGGCCCATCGGCCATGGCCAGCCGGACAGGCCCTACGGCCCGCCCACCGTGGCCTGATGGCGAGGTCGCGTAGCCAGCAACCCGGCCGCGCGTCCAGCCGCCAGGCCCCGCGGCCCGCCCACTGCGGCAGTCTGGGCCAGGCCCCACGTTCGGGCCGCCCTTCGGTCGTGCCGCCACGGCTGAGCGGCCCTCAGGTCGGGCCGTGCCTTCGGGCCGGGCTGACCACTCGGGTTGGGCCGGGTCGGTCCGACTGGGTCGGACCCGACCCGGACCCGCTATAGCCATTTACACCATTTAGCCCGCATCTTGGGCTACGAGTGTCTGATCGACAAACCATCTGCAGAGATGGAATACGTTGAGTGAGACGATTCTTTTAGCATACTCCACTTGAGGTTCGGATGTAGTTGGTGTATGGTCAGGTTTGTTTGAGGCTAAAAACCAACCAGGTCCCTGGAACGGAAATGCCAATAACTCACAGACCAGACGTCTGATTGACACGCCGTCTGTCAAGTTGGGTTCCTTATGATGAGACGGAACTATGGCATACATCAACTCGATACTTCGTGGTAGTTTATGTATCGACACTTGGCTCAAGGAGTGGACCCTACCAGAATCGATCGTACTGTGTGCGGGAACCCATGGGCTGGCTGCGACTAAGATGAAAGGATCCTCCATGGGTTCGACAGCAACAATACTGTACCGGGATCCTCCATGGGTTCAACAGCGATGACTTCTGTATCGGGATCCTCCATGGGTTCGACAGTGGTGACTTCTGTATCGGGATCCTCCTTGGGTTTGATAGTGACGACTTCTCTACCAGGATCCTACATGGGTTTGAGAGCCATGATATTGTTCCAGGATCCTATGTGGGTTTGACAGAGGAGATGATTCAGAGGCTACATCTAATCATCTCTACCCCTATTCTTATGTCGTATACTAGTGTGATCTGAGTCTTTTCTTTCAATCATTATCATCGAGGTGATTGACTTTACTTCCTTTGTGGACTGATTTGTGCTTGGGATCGAGAGTTGGAGCTGGACTGTGACTGGTAACTTAGGTATATGTATGGGAATATACTTAAGTGGGGTTTTTTTATACTTTTTTACTGTATCTTTCTTATTTGGATTATCCTTAGTGGATTCTGGGAGACCTTCAGGGGTCTTGAGGTCCCCTACTGAGTATTGTTATACTCACCCCCTGCACGGGCTTCACCCGCACCTTATTGTGTTCTGTGCAGAAGACAGACAGAAGTGATCAAGGCTGAGGGTGATGGACAGGAGGCTGCTCTGAGCTGGACTAGACAGGATGTACCTCAGGGATGAGTTGATTGAGATCATTACCTACCCTTCAGGTAGGATACTCAGGCAGACGATCCACGAGCTATTTTCTCCTTTTTACTTGTACTTGTACCTGTTGATCGGTTGGGTTTGTATACTGGCCCACTTACTTTCATCCCACCTTTATTTTATATTTTAGTACTTGTTTCTTCTGCTACTTGTGTTCAGAAATTGAGTGTTATAGGTTTAAATTCAATGCCTTCCTTTTTATCAGGGATTTGCCTTTGGTGCAAGTCGCCAGCACCTGGCCTATGGAAGGCGGGCATGGGGTAGTCACAACACAGGCCTCGAGGACAGGTCGTGAAAAATTGGTATCATAGGAGTCAGTTCTACCGCAGAACTTGGACTCTGATTCTTTTAACAGTAATAGTGTTAAGGGTTTTGTGTGTGGTTATCAGTTTAGGGAAACCGGTGTTGGTGTGGCGGTCGATGTATCCATACACTAGGACTCTGACTTCTGATTTCTGACTCGGTGCACTAAAAGTATGATTGCGTGTGTGTTTCTTTTGAAAAGTTTTCTTCGTGATTACTTTGTGTGAGCTCACCAAGTATATTGTTTTGAATGTGGTGCACCTGTTTCTTTCAGGATGGCCCCATGAAGGCAGCCATCTAGGGTTCCATGTATCGTATGAGATGGTAGCCCACCGAGCGACGAGCCCTCAGTGGAAGGCCCCATCACAGCGGAGGTACCAACGGTACCACTACCTACTGGGCCATTGATACCACCCGCTCCAGTAGCAGAGAATTCGCGTCATCTGAGTGTGTTGCACAAGTTCCAGCGCCAATGGCCGCCCAAGTTCTAGGGAGAGACGGACCCACATGCAGCTGAGAATTGGCTGGAGGCTGTCGTGAGAGTTTTCAGATTGGTAGGGACACCAGCCGACCTCATGGTGATCCTTTCCGCGAGTCTCCTGCATGCAGCAACAGGCAGATGGTGGAGCCTGATCCTCGAGATGCATGATGAGGCATCACGACTCTAGATGGACTTCAAGAGTCACTTCTGGTCAGATTTTTTTCTAGACACCCTTCGTACGGTGTTGATAGATGAGTTATTACATCTACAATAGGGTAGCATGACGATATCTCAGTACTGAGCGAGGTTCACCGACCTCTCACGCTACTCGATGGATATGATACATGACCTATTCATCAGGGCTTGGACCTTTGAGCAGGGACTCAGGCATGAGATTAGGGCTTTGATGATCTCCCTCAACATCCCGACGCAGGCGGGGGTGTTGGAGCGATCCCTTCTTGTGAAGAGTTTTCTTGCTGAGCAGACACTAGCAGTGAGACCCACCATAGGGTGACACGTAGCGGAGTCTTCTGAAACCGGCAGTAGACATATTTCACAGAGGTCCATGTGGACCAGGCCATTAGGTGGGAGACCCCAGGATACAAGTTTGGTTTTTTGGGGCACACGAGATAGAACTAGCCATTGGAGGAGTTGGCGGTGAGATTCATGCGGCGGGCAGGGTCACATGGCTCGTGAGTGCCCGACCCGCCATGCAGATGAGAAAAAGATAGTAGAGGTACCTCCCAGGCAGAGGCAGATGTTCGATCGTGATGGTCCACCAGGAGTAGGCAGACGTGGAAGAGGAGCTAGACGAGCAGCAGGTGGTGGACGACGATTTGAGGCCCTACCCCCACCACCACCAGGAGGTCCACTCCGACCACATGGAGTTGGCGGACAGAGGCGGGCTCAGCTCCAGGTAGTCGAGACCTATAACCACGGTACACCTGAGATTATTTGAGGTATTATCTATGTCTACTCCACCCTTAATGAAGTACTAATAGACACAGGTGTGATTCATTATTTTATTGTCGTTGCCTTTGTTCATATCTCAGAGATTCTGACAGAGTTGTTGGCTCGATCCTTACGACTAGAGACTCCTACGGGAGTAGACTCGATGATTACGCACTATTGATGGTAGTGTTATCTTACTTTAGGAGGTGAGAGCTTCAGCTGGGATCTCTTCGTAGCGGCGTCGAGTCCTTAGGACGTCATCTTGGGTATGGACTGGTTATCCACAGTTCGTGCTCAGATTGATTGTATTAGGCGGAATGTTCGGTGTGTCCATGAGAATGGGATGAGGTTTACCTTCACCGGAGATAAAGGGGCCTTTGCAGCACAGGATGGACTTACTCAGAGGATGGGGTATCCAATCACACATTAGTTAGCTAGTCTTATCATCAGAGCGGTTGATGTGCGGAGTCTGATTTTTACTGTTGTGGTGGATCAATACGCAGATGTTTTCCCTGACGATGTTCTAGGACTACCTCCTCATAGAGAGGTGGACTTCTACATTAACTTGTACCCCGAGACGACACCTATATCTACTCCAGCATATCGGATGGCTCCCACTGAGCTTCGTGAGTTGCGGGTACAGCTGGAGGACTTGCAGGGGAAGAGATTTATCTGACCCAGTGTTTCACCCTTGGAATCCTCGATTTTGTTTGCCAAGAAGTCGGATGGGAGCTTGCAACTGTGTGTTGACTACCATCGCCTGAACCAGGTGACCGTGAAGAACAAGTACCCACTCTTTAGGATTTATGACCTCTTGGTCAGATCAAGGGAGCACGATGGTTCTCAAAGATAGAACGTAGGTTAGGTTATCACCAGCTTAGAGTTCGAGACATGGATGTATAGAGGACGACCTTTAGGTGTCGGTATGGCCACTATGAGTTCTTGGTTATGCCCTTCAGTATAACCATTGCTCCAACAGTGTTCATGAGTCTCATGAACAGGATCTTCCAGCCTTACCTCGATCGATTTTTCTTAGTCTTGATCGACAACATAATAATCTACTCGACTACTAAGGAGGAGCATGCCTACCATTTGCGGGTAGTACTGGACACAATCTGAGAGAATCGTCTTTATGGTAATCTCTCGAAGTTACAGTTTTGTATCTGAGAGGTACACTTTCTAGGACATTTCATCTCATAGGATGGAGTTGCAGTGGATCCAGTGAAGATCGAGGCAGTACTTTCTTGGGAGCAACCTAGGAGTGTGATGGAGGTACGGAGTGTTCTCGGAGTGGCTGCGTACTATCAGAGATTTGTGCCAGACTTCTCTAGAGTTGCAGCACCACTTTCAGCATTGGCGAAGAAGGGGAAACCCTTCGTGTGGTAAGAGAGATGCCAGCAGATCTTTTAGAAGTTGAGGCAGAGTTTGACTAGTGTGCCCATCTTGAGGCTACCGGAGGAGGGCGTTGGGTACATAGTTTACTGTGACGCATCAGGGACCAGACTCAGGTGTGTCCAGATGCATGAGCGAGCAGTGATCGCGTATGGTTCTCGATAGTTCAGACAGCACGAGAAGAACTACGCTACCCATGACCTAGAGTTAGAAACTGTGGTCTTCGCCTTGAAGATGTGGCGGCACTATCTTATGGGTGAATGATTTACAGTCTACTCTGACCACTAGAGTCTCAAGTATATCTTCTCTCAGAAATACCTAAACCTGAGATAGCGGTGATGGCATGAGTTCCTCCAGGACTATGACTTTGAGATAGTCTATAATCCTGGGAAGGGGAACATTGTAGCAGATTCTCTCAGCAGGAGATCAGGAATTCAGCTGCTAGGAGAGGCAATGGAGCAGCTGGCCGTGTTGTAGATATCTTTTTTGGATAGAGATGGATAAACCTTTCTACAGTCTCTCACAGTCACTCCTCCACTTCTTCAAAGAGTTGGGGAGGCACAGTGTGGGGACGTTGACAATGAGACGCGACATGATCAGATATCCACAAGGTAGGAACCTGATAGATTTTCTGAAGGTGGGGAGCACGTCATTCTCTTCAGAGGACGTACCATGGTACCAGTTACACTTCAAGAGGAAGTGTTGAAGGAGTTCCACACATCTCCTTTAGCGGTACATCCAGGAGTGGAAAAGATGTATCAGGACCTCCAATGATAGCACTGGTGGCCAGGTATGAAGAAGGCAGTAGCAGAGTTTGTATCATGATGCCTCACTTGTCAGCAAGTGATGGTGGACCACCAGGTTCCAGCAGGCTTGGTTCAGCCCATAGAGGTCCCAGGGTGGGAGTGGTATGGGATATCCATGGATTTAGTGAGGGGACTTCCACGTACATCCAGAGGACATGACTTTATCTGGGTGATCATAGACCGACTCACCAAGTTGGCCCACTTCCTACCAATCAGAGAGTAGGTTTCAGTAGAGAGTCTGGGAAGCCTCTACATACGGGAGATCGTACGACTTCATGGTGTTCCATCGACAATCGTCTCTGATCGAGATGCTCGTTTCACTTCCCGACTATGGAAGGGGTTGCAGTAGGATTTCGGGACGCAGCTTCGCTTGAGCACTACCTTCCATCCTCAGATAGTTGGTCAAACAAAGAGTACCATTCATAATCTCGAGGACATGCTCCGTGCATGCATCCTCCACTTTGTTCGCAACTGGGAGGATCACTTACCCTTGTTGGAGTTTTCATATAACAACAGCTACCACTCCACCATTGGGATGGAACCCTACGAGGCACTGTACAGCCGACCTTGCAGATCGCCTCAGTACTGGACTGACCAAGGGGAACCAGCACTTGTAGGACCAAAGATGGTGCAGGATACAATGGAGAAGGTGTAGATCATCCATGAGTGGATGAAGACTGCACAGAGAAGGAAGAAGTCATATGTTGATAAGAGACAGAAACCAATGGAGTTCGAGGATAGCGACCACGTCTTTCTACAGGTATCACCTCGACGAGGTCTACAGAGATTTGGCCGAGGTGGAAAGTTGTCTCCATGATTCATCAAATCCCTCTAGGTCCTCAGTAGAGTAGGCGAGGTGGCTTACCGTCTGGCTCTTCCACCTCAGTTGCACTGGGTGCACGACGTCTTCCACGTATCTCAGCTGAGGAGATACGTGCACGACCTATCCCACATCATCGACCACGGGGAGCTGGATATCGATGACGGTGTGAATTTCACGGAAGTTCCAGTGGATATTGAGGATCGACAGGAGTGTGTCCTACGTGGATGGTCGATTCCTCTGGTGCACATTCGTTAGAAGCAGGGGAACCTCCAGGAGAGCACATGGGAGCGGGAGGCTCAGATGCCTTCTTAGTACCCCCATTTGTTCCTTTAGTGTGAGTTGTAGCTTATGGGGACGTAAATTCCTGAGATGGGAAGAATGTAAAGACCCTGAATTTTTGGGGATTTTTTTTTTTAAATTCATGGGAATTTTACGAGTCCACAGTTTCTGACGGCGCTTGATTCTGAGGCCCAGTGTGCTCGAAGTCAATTTCTGAAGTTTTGTTCGGGTACGTTCAGTAAACGTACGAGCGAAATTTTATATCTTTTGAACTGGTGCGCAGAATTGAAATCTGAGGGCACCATTTAACTCACAGTACCGGTATTCTCTTATGTAGACCCTTACCATAGTTGCGTTTTATCGAGATTGGAAGTTAGTTTTTGGGGGTTTTTTTTAATTAAACTGAATTAAAATATGTGTTAGAAATATTTTTATTAGAGGTGGTAGTTAGAACCTCCAAGGTGAGGTTAGTGGAGGGGCCCACCGGCACATAACCTCCCTAGGGAGGATGTTATAATGTGGGGCCCACACGAGAATCAAACCCCGTTAACCCCTATTTAACCCTTGGAGCTCCCAATTTAATTTTGAACCTTCCATCTTCCCTCATAATGGTGCCAACACACCTAAAGATTAATTAATGCCTCAATTAATTAATCTATTTGAAATCTTTTGAAATTCTAGCCAAAAATAAAATAATAGAAAAATACTATTATTTTATTTTGTTTGTTGGAAACTTCATTTTGGGGTGGAACTTTGAGAGGACCTGGTAGATTCTTGGAGAACGACATCCTCTCCAACGAAGAACGACATCCTCTCCAACGAAGAACGCTCGTCTCCACCGAGGAACGATGATGATGTATTCTCCCTCTCCAACCGGGGTAAGAAAGGGAAGACGCCACCCACGCAGAACGTCGCCAACAACGACGTCATCTCCTCCCGAGGTAAACGGAACGACGCCGTCTTCCCACGACTCTGTCAAGAGATCTCTGATTACAAGGTAGGGTTTTGTTTGGATTAAGTTAAATCCTCGTTCCTCGTTATTTATTCTGGTTTGATGATTTCCACTTGTTATCATCTAATGCGGAAGGTGTGGGCCGTAAAAACACGGTCTAACGTCCCTCCATTGGTTCTTGTTTGGTTGACGATGGAGGTGGACCGCGAAAGAATCTGGCGGTGCGAGGGCCGCTGGACAGCTGGAAGGGAATGACACTGTCGCACCCCGCAAAGAAAAGTTGCGGCTAGGCGGACCGCGGTGGAGCCGGAAGGGCGTGGTTTCGTCGCACCGCGCCGGTGAAGAACCGTGGCCAGGAGGGCCGTGACGGATGGAAGAGGTGTGGCACCATCGCGCCACGCCAGAGAAGACCCGTGGCCAAAGGCCATAGTGGATGGAGGGCGGCCGGCTAGGCCAGTCGCCGGTGGCACCACACAAGGTGGGACCCGAAGGGTCCCGTGGTTCCTTCAGAAGCTGGGGAGCACAGCACCCCCCCCCCCTGTGGTGTGGCCTGCCGGGCCATGCGGCTGGTCATCCAGGCCAGGTGGACAGTCAGTCGCGGCCTGCCGGCCAGGCCACACGGCCGGCCTACCTAGCCAGGCTACCCGGCCCCACGGTTGGGCCGCCCTTCTGTCGGGCTGCCACGGGCCAGGCCGCCACGGTCGGGCTTCCCTCAGGCCGGGCCGGGCTGGGCCGACCACTCGGGTTGGGACACACCCGTTGACCAGGTCAGACCCCGGTTCGGACCAGGTCGGGCCAGGTCGGTCTGACTGGGTCAGACAGGACCCAGACCCGCTATGGCCATTTACACCTTTTAGCCCGCATCTTGGGCTACGGGTGTCCGATCGACGAACCGTCTACGGCGATGGAATTCTTGGAGCGAGACAATTCTTTTGGAATACTCCACTTAAGGTTCAGACGCAGTTGGGTATGGTCCGGTTGGTTTGAGCCTGAAAACCAACCGGGCCCCTGGAACGGAAATGCCAATAACTCACAGATCTGGCGTCTGATTGACGCGTTGTCCGTCGCGTTGGGTTCCTTATGATGAGACGGAACTACGGGATACATCAAATCGAGACTTCATCGTAGTTTATATATCGACACTTGGCTCGAAGAGTGGACCCTCCCTGAATCGAGCGTGATGTGTGCGGGAACCCTAGGGATGGATGCGACTGAGATGACAGGATCCTCCATGGGTTCGACAGTGACGATACTGTACCAGGATCCTCTGTGGGTTCGACAATGATGAATTATGTATCGGGATCCTCTGTGGGTTCAACAGTGGGGAATTCTTTACCGGGATCCTCCATGGGTTCGACAGTGACGACTTCTGTACCAGGATCCTATATGGGTTTGACAGCACTGATATTGTTCCAGGATCCTACATGGTTTCGACAGAGGAGATGATTCATAGGCTATATCTAATCATCTCTACCCATCTTCTTGTGTTGTATACCTATGTGAGCTGATTCTTGTCTTTCGATCATTATCATCGAGGTGATTGACTTTACTTTCTTTGTGGACTGAGTTGTGCTTGGGATCGAGAGTTGGAGTCGTACTATCACTGGTAACTTAGGTATATGTATGGGAATATACCTAAGTGGGGTTGGTTGATACTTATTTATTGTATCTTTCTTCTTCGGATTATCCTTATTGGATTCTGGGAGACCTTCGGGGGTCTCGGGGTCCCCTACTGAGTATTGTTATACTCACCCCCTGCACGGGCTTCACCCGCACCTTGTTGTGTTCTGTGCAGATGACAGACAGTAGTGATTGAGGCTGAGGGTGACGGACGGGAGGCTGCTCGGAGCTGGACTAGACGGGATGTACCTCAGGGACGAGTTTTTCGAGATATGTACCTACCCTTCAGGTAGGATTCTCGGGCGAACGATCCAGGAGCTGTTTTTTCCTTTTTATTGTACTTGTACATGTTCACTTGGGTTTGTATACTGGCCCACTTACTTTCAGCACACCTTTCTTTTCTATTTTAGTAATTGTTTCTTCTACTCCTTGTGTTTAGACTATGAGTTTTATAGGTTTAAAGGCAATTCCTTCCCTTTTATCGGGGATTCGCCTTTGGTGCTAGTCGTCTGCCCCTAGCCTATGAAAGGCGGGCTTGGGGTAGTCACGGCACGGGCATCAAGGATGGGTCGTGACATATTTATAGGATATTTTATATTTTAACCCCCATATAGTTTCTTCTCATATTCTTATCTAATGTTTTTTCATGTATTAGTTTCATTTTTACATGCTTTGGCACTCAAAAAGACCAAATTGCTTTTTTATGGAAAAAATGGATTTGTTTTTCTATTCGATTCAGAATACTTTTATTTCATGCATATGTTTTCATTAAAATAGTTTCAATAATACTTTCAATATTATCAAATTATTTATTAAATTCAATTTTACCCATTTTTCTTTCTATAAAAAGGTTTAAAATGGTCCTTCCTCTTATTTTTTAAATGAGGTATTTTTTAATGAATGTGATAACATAATCTTTGTTTTAATGCTTGCTGCATGAAAAAAAATTCCCAAAGTTTTCACTACTATTTTCTTTGAATCCTTATTTATTTGTTTCCATTTTTATTTTAAAATTATATTTTTCCCTAATGTTATGTAATTTTTATATTTTAAAATAAGTGATTTAAAAATGAAAAGGGTATTTTCCACATGAAATCCTCTAATGACTTTTTTAAAAGTATTTTCATCTATTTCAATATACTTTTATGAATATTATACTTTATTGGGGTTATAATATAATTTTATTATCCAAATTATTTCCATATATATTATGATCATGTTGTTATATTTATTTATTGTTAAAAAAATTTACTTTTTATATGAAAGTTTTCCAATACAAGTGTTTATGTTGATTATGTATTGAATTTTTATTCACCCCGTTTATATCATGAATGAATTAAACAAATTAAATGATGGGTGAGGTATGTTATAGCCTCTAGATGCATTGTTAGGTATCATGAGGAAACCTAGTTTGGCTATTTGGTGTACACCATACCAATTTACATTTGATGTCTTGGAACAGGTCATTGACAGAAAGATTGTGATGTATGGCATTATGCATCCTATCATTATGAAACTAGTTATTTTTATCCCTGTAATTATTATTTTTTCTATTCTATCCATGGATTCATTATCCATTATATGATTTTAGTTATATTTCATAATTTGTTATTATTTATCTCGTACATATTATTTATGATTTATTTATTTTATGATACATTCTGTTATAAAATTTTCCTTACTGAGCATAAAAGATCACAATTTATAATATATTCTTTTCCCAAGAATATTTATAATGTATTTATAAATTAATGTAGATATTTTACTAGAATAAATGATAAATCTATCCTAACATTTTTTCTATATTTAATGCTTTTAGATGTAATGTGACAGTGATATATATACCTAGTCTTCCAAGACTATTAAACTATTTGTTACTTCAATATGTGATCCAATGTATTTTTTTCTAATTTAGTAAAATAACCCCTAGTTCTAGGTTACTGGATTCAGGGTGTTATAGTTGGTATCATATAAATTTTAGCATTAACCTTGGGAACTATATTTAGGAAAATACAGATTATAGAACATAAACCTATGCCTGACTTTTATAATACGTCTAAGTAGGGAATAATATCATTATTTTTTATAGATTATACAGTTTTTCTATAAAAAAAATCCATATATAGATACTAGAAATTTGATGTAGCTATGTCATATAAGAACTTATGGGTAAAAATCGCAAAATTGGAGGATTGGATATTAAATCAATCCTTATTAGTGTTTGATTAGTGCGCCTAAGACTGCACACTTTTCTAGAAATTCTTAGGGGATATGTTTTGGTTGATTTATATTCTCTTTAAAACCCATTATGAATGACTTGAAAATATTTTTATGATTTTAAGATATTACCAAAGAAATTAGGATTATGATTATGGGATTAGGTATGCATAAATTTTAATTTTATAAGTTTTACACCATAGTTAGAATCATATTCTATCATTTAAAATTTGTAATGTTATCAGATAATTCAATATATTCTGTTTTTTAGGAATGATTCTTAATGAATGGAATAGAAACTGTATCAATTAACATAATCTATGTAGGTATTTCCCTCCTGGAAAATAAAATAAATCTAGATATAGAGATATATCTAGAGATAGATCTGAACAACTTATAAATACTTTGGTGTAACTAAATCTTGTTATGAAAAATAACCATAACCATATAGAGGAGCTTGATAGAACCCAATATGGTGCAATAATCTTGGACCACTTCATACACTAGAAACCTCCATCATTCAATGGTACTATTATCTAATCAGTAGCTGATTAATGTATGAAATCAATGGAGAATATATTTCTCGAATTGGTAAGTAGTAAAAGAGATAAATTTATCATGGAATTTATCATATTAAATGATAAATTGATCAATGGTGATCACTCATACAAAAAAATAAGGAGTCGAAGGAAATAAATTGTATTGTTTAGAATATTTTTATGTAGATATTATTCAAAAAATCATTTCCTTATGAGTTGTGAGATGATATAGAGTGGAGGTTCCTTAATCTAAAAAAATAATGTAGAAAATGTTGTTGAATATAAATCAAAGTTTAAAAGATTTTAAAATAATGTTATAGATTATTTCCATAATATAAGGAGTAATATAGATCATTTATTTGATGGGATAAATATTATCCTTCTACAGTTGTTAGTCTCTCAAAAAAATATATATATATAATGATATAGTATCATGTCCCACCAAGACTGAGAAATAATTATACACGTTTTATATTTTTCAAGGAAAACAAGAAAATAACCATTAAACTGAGCATTATGGAAAAGGAAATATAAAAATATAAATAAATGAAGTGTGTAATTTCTAACATGTAATAATTTTGGAAAGAAACAGTATAGAAAATGCTTACTAATAATAGGAGTTTACTTCATTTATGGAGAGAAAATACATTAGGAACATGATTTCAATTGAAATAAAGATTCTTCCAATGTTTAATGTTTATAATATAAACAGATTGGGCACTATGAAAAAGAATTACCTAGGAATCAAATGAATTTTCCTAAAAAACGTCAAAGGGAGAAAAAACAATCTTATCTGATCACTATAGGTGAGGTTGAATTCATGAATATATAGTGGTAGGTACATTTATCATATCCTCAAATTTATATAATGTTTTATTTGATTGTTGATCTTCATACTGTTTTATATATTCCGTGTTTTTTAAGAAAATTTTATATTCTTCTAGTATCTTAATAAGGTAATTTTCTATCAAGACTCCTAGTGGAAATATTACTTCTACAATGATATGTTAGTGAGTTTACTTTATTTCACATAGAATTTCCCTATTTTTAAAATTTATTATTATAGATATGGTTAGCTTTTTTATAATCCTTAGTATGTGTTTTCATTAAAATTATTATGTGAAAATTTACTATTAATAGAATGAGATTCCAATTTTTTATGGAGATATGGAATCACTTGTCCTCAAAGATAAGACAATATCATATGAATCACAACTCAATCCACCTTTAGTAGCTCCCCTTAATGAATTTTTAAGATAATTAGAGTAGTAAAAACCTATGAATAGAAAATTTATCCTTACAATAGAGGATGTACCTATTATCCCAGAATATTTCGATTCATTTCCTAAAGAACTACTTGGACACCAACATGATCATGTAGTTGATTTTTCTATTGAACTCATTCCTAATGAAATCTTATATCTAAGACTCCCTATATGATATATATAGTTTAATTAGTTAAATTGAAGAAACAATTATAGGATTTGTGTGATAAGGGATATATATTACCTATTGTTTCACCATTAAGAGCATCTGTTCTTTTTTTAAGGTTGAAGATGGTTCTATGTGGTCGTGCATCGATTATAGGAAAATCAATGCCATTTATATAAATAAAAAGTATCATTTTAACCATATTGATGAATTATTTTATCAAATTCCTGGAGATAAATATTTTTCAAAGGATGATATTCATTTTGGGTATCATTAATTATAATTAAAGAAGGAGAATATTCCATAGACATCATTTTGTATGAGGTATAAAAATTATGAATTTGTAGTAAAACCCTTTGGATTTACTAATTCACCCTCAGCGTTTATTGATCTAATGAACATAGTATTAAAGGATAATCTCAATAATTTCATATTGTTATTTATTGTTGATATTTTGATATACTATAAAATCTATGATGAGAATACGTGTCATTTGAAAATCATTCTTTAGAATCTTATAGAAAACGATTTATATGGAAAATTTAGCAAATGCGAATTATGGATTTAGGAAGCTTCTTTTCATGGACCTATTATCTATAAGGATGGAATGTTAGTTCATCCTTAAAATTCAATGGTAGTGATAGAATGGACAATTCCAATGATTATAACTGAGGTACATAGTTTCCTGGGATTATCATGATACTATTGAATATTTGTTCAAAAAAATTATTAATTAGATAACTCATTAACCAGGGTAACATGTAAAGGGGATAATTTCATTTGGTCATGTTGGGAAAAAATAACTCAAGGTTATATCTCGGTATTTTTAGGTGATTGTATCTGTTTACAAAGCTAGATAACTGTGAATCAATTGGGTTATTGTTGACAAATTAGTTTTTTTACGGTGGTTAAGTTACCTAGTGTTTGTCAAATTTTTAGGCCAAAAAATAGGAAGTTGGTTTTCTACAAAGTATTCCATGAAGGACAATTCAAAGACTAAAAACTGAGGTATGCAGAATAGTGAAGGAAGTTTGGTAAAGGCATATTTAGACATAGTAGCTCTATGGGGACTACCAAGCGTGGTACACAGACCACATTTCCAAATCTTTTCTCAGGAAGGCATACAATTTGAGAGAGGCATGAAGTTTTTGGGAGGCTTGATGTTTGTGGAAATAGGAAGTGATTTAAGGATCTGTAAAGGGTTTTCATTCATAGAAGATATCTTCTTCCGCAAAGGAAAAATATGTTATGTGGACCACATAACAGTACACGGTAAAGGTTTTAACACATCAAAGTTTTGAGAAATTAGGATTAGAAGGTTTTGCATATCTATTTTCCTATATAATGACTACTAATCAGAACATTAGATATAGAAAATTACATAAGCAAAGATCATTTCTCCAGGAATAATTCAGCAAAGTATGAAGTGGTTCATGAGGGAGATTTTTGTAAAGAAGGTAGGTCAAGGGGAATAGTCCACAGAAGTGGTTTTTGCAGGGATTTTCAACTCTCAATAGAGAAGGGTATATATAATAAAATTAAGTGTGAAGAACATGAGATGGTTTTATAAATGAGAGGCAGTCTACAGAAGCAGATATGGTCTTCTTAAGTAGAGGCAGTTCACTAGAGTAGAGACGGTTCATAGAAGAAGAGGCGGTCCATGGATGAAGATGCAGTCTACGGAAGTAGGGGCAGTCATTGGAGGAATAAGTGCTCCAAATATCACCTGCACCATACGATGCAATGTAGTATGCAAAGGATTAAAGGATGTTCATGAAGGTAGTAAAACAGTTAGAAATAAATTTCTATAAATTAATAGTACATGGAATAGTAGATTTCATCTACAGGTGAAAACATGACTCAAAAAAACCATTTAACTACAATTGAGGATGTGTGAATTCATGAAAATGAAGGGCCCTAAATGTCCATAAACTGTGTGTGTATCCCTTCTAGAGAAACAATAAAAGTAAGAGGAAGACTGTGATAATTTCCACCAATAGTGATCCAGATAAATAAACAAAGGGTGTTACCCTTGGGAAAGTAATGAGCTAACCCTGAACATTATAAAGGCAGTGAGTCTGGGTATAGAAGTGATCTAAACAAAAACTTGTAATTTGGTAGTGTGCCTTAGGGTATTTGGTACATTTGAACATTGTCTTTTTATGCTACTAGGACATAGCCTAGTGAGGATGAACCATGTAAAATTGTTGTGTCTCACGTATGATTTCAATTTTTTAATAAATTTATATGGGAAAGGGAGAAAAGTTTGTTTTTTTACAATGAAATAAGATCTGAAGGTGTATTGTTTTTAATCTTTCATACCCTAATTCACCACCCCCAAGTTATTTAACATAATTTTCCTAACAATTGGTATCAAAGGGAAAGGTTTAAATTCAATGGTTCTCTCTCAATAGAATAAATATAAGCTGTAAAATCACAAAGGGATTCGGTTCTTTGATGGGAAAAATTTTTTGTTATGAAATAATAGGATGTAACACTACTTCTGATCATTAGGAATGGATTTCTTTACCATAGTAATTCATGGAATTTTATCCAATATCTACAGTGGTGCTTTATCAGAATATATCTGAAGATAATTGGATGCATACACCAAAGGAATCAATGAATTATGGGGAGACCTTTCCAATTCAATATATATAAAAGAGATTCCATGTATTTCATCACATGTTATGTGGGAAAATATTTTAAATATTTATGATAGAAACTAAAAAGTTAGAGAAGAAAAGTTATAGGTTCTATGACATAAGTATGAGGATATTAAAATTCACCCCAATGAGTATGTTGATACATTATATGAATAGGTAAATGTTTTTTGGAATACATGCATGATCTCGGAAGAATTATTAAATATATAAATATTTTTAATCGTATCTTGAGAAAACTTCCATCTCAGTTAAATCCAAAGGTTTCTATATTGGAAGATAAAGATTCAAAGGAGGTAACATTGGATAACTTTCACAATAATGTTGTAGCGTATGAAATGAAAAATGATGATAATGGTGTTTTGGAAAAGGGGAAGTCCAAAGAAGTGGAATTCAAGGCCATGGAGAAGGTCACCATTTAAGATGGATAGGAATATGGAAATAAGGATGAGGTGATGTCATTTCTTTCCTCAAATATTCAAAGAGGAAAAGGAAAGTTCAAAGGGAAACTCTTGCATGGATGCTTTCGATGTGGAAAGGTTGGAAATCTTGCAGCAAGGTTCCCTAAGAAGTTTCAAGAATATAGAGATGATTAATTTGAAATTCCCATGAATAATTATTCATCCTTCTTGAAAGGGAAGAAAAATTTTAATACAAATTTCTTCAGAGAGAAGAATATTCTTTCAAGAGAATATAACAGTTCATAAGAATATGAGGTAGAATAATTGTAGGATTGAAAGGATAATGAAGCAGATGATATGGTGGAAGTTATCATAAATTCAATAACAGGATAAGAAAGTGACAATGAAGAAGGATAATTTGAAGGAAGAGTTGACCCTTGGGTCGAATTAAAATCATCTCTTTAGGAAATAAATGTTTGGTGAGCCAAAACAAATAAATACAACAAATTTGTGGCATAGATTTATTTTCAAGCATCATATAACACTAGAATATGGATTATTGATAGTGGGTGCACCTCGCATATGACAAAACATAAGGATCTGGTGACCAGAATCAGGTATGATAAAGATGGTATTGTAAGATTTGGTAATGTTGACAACTTAAAAATTATTGTCTAGGGAAAATCAAAGCTTGGGGGAAAATACATGAAACGTGCATATGTCTTGGTTGTTGAAGTATTCAGTCACAATTTACAAATTTCTAGTGAATTATGTGATTTATGAAATTCCATAAGCTTTTTCAAGAAAATATGTCCCATCAAGGAAAAAGATGGTGCATTTTTTTGCAAGTAAAGTATATAAAAGAGAATCTCTACCTTGTGACTGGAAAAGAAGAGATATGATTTTTATCCAAGGAATAATATAACAAGTTATGGAATAAAAATCATGCTCACCTGATCTAAACGTTGTTGGAATATCTAGTGAAATAAGATGTTTCTCGAGACCTCCCTTGATTATCGCATGATCATACCAATACATGTGATGCTTGTCAATAAGGGAATGTCATTCAAAATACACATAAGGAAAAAGAGAAAAGTTTAAAAAAATATTGATTTGGTGCATATTAATGTGTGTGGACATATTTCACTTATATCTATTGATGGGAGGAGGTATTATATTCTCTTCATTGATGATTTCAGCATAATGGAATGGGTTTCATTCATCTCTCACAAATTTGAGGAGTTCAGTTTCATAAAAACTTATCGAATGGAAGTTGAGAATATGCTAACTCAAACAATATGGAAGATTAAAATAGATAATGGAACAGAGTTCAAAAATATTTGAGTACATGATTACCTCAAGAAACATGGGATAAGGAACCAAGATTCAGTAGTAAGTACTCCACAGCAAAATAGAGTAGTTGAGAGAAGAAATTGAATTATCAACAACATGTGTAGAACAATGCTCATTGAGAAAGACCTTCCAAAGAAGTTTTGGAAAAAAGCATTCATGACATCTGTATACATATAAAATGGAGTATTTTTATGTCTCAATTAATAAAAGGCTTCATATGAACTATTATTTATAAATAATCCATTAATGATGTACTTTCGGGTCTTGAGAAGTAAGTGTTTCATTATCAAAAATAAGAAACATAGGAAGTTTGAATACCATAAAGATGAAGGGATATTTCTTGGCTACTCAATGAAATGTAAATCCTTTAAATTATTTAATAATTGGATAGGAAAGTTAGTTTAAATCCATGATGTAAATATAGTAGAGAATGAGTAGAATCTTCAGAAAATACATGATCAGCCTCAGGAGGATAGTGATGAAGAGATAAGAAGATCATGGGATGTTTCAGTTCCAGAGGATGATTCAGAAGAAGATTCAGAAAATGAAAAATGTGATCACAAACCAATATATTCACAAACACTAAATATAATAGCAAAAATTGTTATACAGAACATAATTGGTTATTCGACAGTGCTAGTGTAGATGTTAATAATGTTTGATGAAATCATTGATTTTTTTCTAAAAATTATAAGAAGTCAATACTAGTTGATGATGAAATAAGCCTTAATGATGTATCAAAATGAGAAGAGTTGTCAAAACCCCCCAAAGGGATAGATTGGTATAAGAGGGAAGGTTTCTTTTATCAGATTTCTTTTCTCTGGTTCTGTATATTTTTGGAGGTAAAGATTCAGTTTTCTCTTATCTTGGTGTGCCATGGAAAAGGGAATAACTTCAAAGAAGAATAATAAGTAGGCTATAATTAATCAGTGTGGAAGTTTCTATAGAAATATATTGATTCAGTTAAATGAAACCAATAATGTACAAAATAAATACCTAGATGAATCAGATAGTGAAACTATTCACTCATTCAATGATGCTCAAGTAATGAGCGAAGAACCTGATATTCCAATTGATATTGGTACTAATAATGATGAATAAATTTAAAGACAACCAAACGTTGAAGTTTTCCACACAAAAAAATAATATAATCAGCTACTAGATGAACAAAATAAAACTAAATATATCTGGATCCAAGTGTATAAAATTGAAGTCAATAAGTTGAATGGTTTAAATAAAATACTTATAGAAGTTTCCACAAATCTAAGGGAGAAGAATGAATCCCAAGATGAAGAACTAAAAAAGATTTCTATAAAGATATAAAAACTCAATGTTGATGACAAGGGAATGAATTTGAACTCATATAGAATTCAGAATCTAAAATCCAGAAATGATGATCATGTTACACATTAATCTAAACTAGTGCCGGATAACCAAAGGCTAAAATAGGAGATTTTATGTGGTACTAATTCTATTTCTCAACAAAAACATAAAATAAAGGAGCAATGTGACATAGTGGATAAGCTCACATGAGAATTGGAAAATGAGATAAGTAGTGGTAAGAATCTCAAGAGAGAATATAATGATCAACTTAAATCAAGGGATATGAAGATTCAAAAATTGGGTGAAGTTCTAGAATAAATGAATAAAGAAGTGGAGAAATATGATGCCAAAGGAAAACCCAATTTGAAATATGCATTTTATTTATTATTTTATTATACTTCTTATGGTGATAATGAAATAAAAAGAAAATATTCTACATCATAGTAAAAACATGAAATAATTCTCTTATCCTAAAGGTCATGCAGTTTGGGAAAAACTAGTATTGGATATGATGATTCATCTCCCATGCATGATAGGATGATATCTTTAAACAACTCCCAAAATATGAAAAATCATATAAATACTGGAAACATAACTAAAAATGTTTTTACAGAATGTAATAATAACATGTTCTATTTCTATGGGATTCATGGTCATACATCAAGTTTTTTTTCAAACTCTTTGGAATATATCTCATGCTGTGAAGACATAAATATTTCTAAATCTAAGAATAAGAATAATATTCTTGAGAAATCTGAAAGAATAGTATCTCAGAAGAAATTATATATGAAATTAAACTATTATGGAAGACAGAGACACACCATTAGTTTGTTTAAAGAAGCCTAATATCTCAATGAGAGAATAAAAACTCAAGATATATCAACATATCAACCTAGAAATTATGACATGAAATATGTTTCTAACATGAGATGTTTTATATATTGTAATCATGGGAATTTGGAAAGAGATAGTAGTTGGAAGAAATAAGGGAAGGAAAAGTAACTAAAAACAAGATCCTGAACTCCAGTGGTGTATAAAAAGAATGCCTATATTTAAATACAATATGATAAGTTGAAAAATTGGTTTACAAACTCAGGGGAATCACAAGGAGCTCAACGAAAGGTGTATTAATCTCCTCCTCTGTTACACTCATAAAATCTATAATAGAAAAAATGTTAACCAAATAAAAATATGTATGCCAATATGATTGATTTTCTATATTACATTTAAAGCATCATAATCAGATAAAAAGGGAAAGAATAAGATCATAATTAACACTTAAGTGAAAATAAAGTGTCCCTTATAATAATAGGGTCAAGATCTAGTGGTGTATGAATAATTTTGAAAATAATTTTCATACCCTAAATCACCCACCCCCCCCCCCCCCCCCGCCCCTTCATGGAATATAGTTCCCTTTTAGACCTAATTAGTTATAAGAATTTAAGTATTGTTTTGAATAATTATATAGGATACTGGTCAATGAATCAATATTGAATTTACCATCAATGAGTGATGCATTTTTTATATTTATTGATGTGTCAAAAAAGGTACTATGATGTGTTCTTATACATAATGATATAGTTTTTCCTATATATCAAGATATTTAGATATTAATCAAAAAAATTATCCAACCCATGATCTTGAATTATAAATCTTAATATTTGAATTAAGGATATATAGGCATTACATTTAAGGTGAAATATCTGAAATATATTCAGAAAATAAAAGTTTGAAATACATATTCTCATAGAAAGTGCTCAACATGAGGAAAAGTTGACGGCAAAAAATAATCAAATATTACAATTTTTTAATACACTACCACTCTTGGAAAGGAAAATAAGGTGTCTAATTAGGAAATACCAGGATGTTTTGACTTAAATAAGTATTGAAAGGAATCTTATATTCATGGATTTAGTAAATTTTTATATGGTAATTGTTAAAGAAGTAGAAAAAAGCATATTACAAATGATTTCCAAACTATCCTTATTAGGGAAGATAAAAAATTTTTAGCTTGATGGTAAGAATACTCAAAAGAGAATAAAATCTATAAAATGTGGAAATTTGATAAACTTCATTTATGAATATGTTATTTAGAAATTTGGAAAGAGGATACCTATTTCATCCATACCTAATTTAAAAAAAGATTCAATAGATGGAGCACAGAGCTCAAATTTCTCTATACAACATCATATTACCAAAATGTATCTGGATTTTAAATAGAATTTTTTGTGGAATAATATGAAAAAATAAATTATAGACTATATATCAATATTCTTAGTTTTTCATTAGTCAAATATTGAAATAAAATAACACAAAAAGTATCATGAAACCTCTACCTATTTCTATATGGAAAAGGGATGATATTTCAATAGAATTTTCATTGGATTTCCAAAGAATACTAGAAAGGATGATCTTGTATAAGTTATTGTTTATCATCTTACTAATTACACACACATATCCTCACTATAAGGGAATTCATACCTCATTATTACATTGTGCTTCTCTATATTAATGAATTTTGGAGATATCATGGTGCACCATTTCAATTGTATATAATCGTGGTCCATTTTTTACATTGAAATTTAGGAAGAGTCTTCAGAAGGATCATGACACTAATATATGTTTAAGAACATAATATCCTCCTCAAACTAATGAGGAGTATAAAAGTAATATTAAAACAATAGAATATATATTTATTCCTTTCTCTATTGACTTTCAAGGTATGTGGGATTATTATTTACCTTTGGTGAAATGTTTATATTATAATATCTTCAACTCGATAATTCAAATGAAACCATATGCATAATTATATAGAAAGAGGTGTCACACTCAAACTTATTAGGTTAAAGTTGGTGAAATAAAAATTTTATCCCAGATTTCATAAAGAATACAATATCAAAAGTGAAGACTATTCAGAATCATATTAAGGAAGCACAATGTAGACAAAAGTGTTATGCCAATAAATGAAGGAAGGATTTTGAATTTCCAGTGGATGATAATGGTTTATTGTATTTACCTCTAGTTAAAGGTGTTATAAGGTTCAAAAATAAAGGTAAACTAAGTCCAAGGTACATAGGTCCTTTTGAAACTCTAGAAAAAATTTGATTTGTGGCTTACCATTTGGAAATTACACCTAGCCTTTATAAAGTTTTTTATGTGTTCCATGTATCTTTATTAAGGAAGTATATTTCAAACAAAATGAATGTTGTCACCCCTAATGAATTATAATGAGAATCATATTTATCTTACTTTGAAGATCCTGTCTTGATTCTGGACACTATAGAACAAGTGTTAAGGAATCGGGTGACATGGCTAGTAAAGGTACCTTGGCTAAATCATAAGATATAAGAGATTATGAGGGTACCAAAAGAAGATATAATAAATAACTAACCACATATTTTCATGAGGTGTTATTCTGTAAATTTATAGGTTGAAATTTTTGAAGGGGGATATTGTAACATCCGATATTCAATTATAATAAGTATGATTTTCTTTCTTAATAAACAATAGCATAATTGATATATATTTATTGAAGAATGTGATTAAAACCTAAATTCAAAAAAATATATAATTTATATCATTTTTTAAATAATTATATAAAATATATATTAGGATTAAATTTCTAGATTTTTCTGAAAAGATTAACTTTTTAGTTAATAGTGAAAAAATACCAGTTTTTTTGAAATCTACATTTTCTACTAAATTAATTACAATGTAAAATTTTTTGTTTTATTTATTTTAAAATTTAATTAACATATTTTGATTAAAATAATCCAATTTATTCATTATAATTGGCATTATTCATAATTTTTTTATAAAAAAACTTTTATACTTAACAATGTATTTTTCTAGAAAACTGTTTTTCATCACATTTTGCAAACTTATACTGAAATTAATTTCTTAAAATTATAAGAGTTGAATCATGTAAAATTGATTACAAATTTGGAATAATAATATTTAATATTAACTCATATGTTAAACATAACGTTTTTCAAAATAATAGTAATTGTGGTAAATATTTATCACCTTGATTAAGAGTAAAATTGGTTAAAAGGGTTAAAAATAATGGTATAAGGCTTCAAGATAACATAAAAAACATAATTAAACCTTATTGGTTGGTTTTATTTCAAACTTACCCATATATGATTTTATGATATGTCATTATAGGTCCATTTTTCTTTAGTGAGATAGTAATATATTTTAATCTATTGAAAATTTATAATGTGTCACTCCCTCACTTTTTAAAGGATACTACCTATAATCTTTTACTCAAAACTCAATTGCCTATTATTTAGATCAATAAATTAAAAAATAATTTCAAAAAATCTATCACCAATTCTTTGATGTCCTGGTTTGATTATAATACCATCCCAAGAAGGATTTATGTACAAATATTTGGAGGTTTTTAGAAGAAGTGGTGTAGTTCTTAACTAGGTGTTTTTAATTTATTTAATCTTATACAACCATAAAATATTATATATCAATGCTCATATACTGTGGTTAATATATTAAATATAATTAAATATTATTATTTTGGTGTCACTACCCTTATTCATATTCTTTCGATCCTATGGAAAACCAAAACATCGTAAATGCGAACGTACAACCTACTGTCTCCTTGTAGTGGTGTGTTTTTTTTCACCAACACTTTACTTGGATAGTTATAAAGATATAACTAATGAATATATATAATATTTATAAAATAATTATAATTCTATAAATATAATATATCATTTACCTTCACACCCTTTCACCCGTTAAAAATGATAATGTCGCTCGTGCATATGCGTGGACTACCTCCTCCACGAACCAATATGATTTATTTTATATGTACGCATTTCAAGAATGATGTTTATAATTAATATATATTATATTTATATCATCATTAACATTGTGGAGATGATGGAACCATGTAAAATATGCAAGGACCAAAACCACAGAACCAAAACTTACATGAAAAATGAAATGGTTAACACTCAAAAATAATGATTTAAATAAATAATTATTAATAAAAGACTTTTGAAATGTTATAAGTGATATATAATATTATATATATCTATATGGTTTTTATATAATTATTCTAAATGGTAATTTATTATATAGGATCTAAAAAACACTTACAAAACAATTCGGACCTGAGGTAAGGGTTTATTTCACAATCTCATCTTTATTCATAATTATCTATGTTTATGTTTCAAATTGAGAAATTATAAGATATTATATATCATAATACCTATATATTTTCTTATCATATGGTTATTTATGGGGTTTTCAAGTATTATTTCTATTTTTACCTTCTTTGATACTGAAAATACCAAATGAATGTTTTTAATGAAAACTATATTTGTTTTATTATTCGTTCTGGAATATTTTTCTTCCAAGTATTTATTTTCATTAAAATGATTTAGAGAATGTTTTTAATATTATAAAATGATTTATTAAATTAATTTTTACCAATTCTAAACTTTCTATAAAATGTTTTAAAAGGAATATTCTGGTCATTTTGTGAATGAGGTACTCTTTACTAATGGCGTGAACATAATCTTTATTTTAAAACTAACAGCATGAATGAATTTTTCTATTATCATGAATATTATTTTCCTTGAATTTTAATTTAAAATTTCCCATATTTATTTTCATAAAAAAAATCCTAATATTCTGAAAATTATTATATTTTGATATAAGTGATTTCAAAATAAAGAGGATATTTTCCTAAAAAATCTTCCACTTATTCTTTTACCAGTATTTTCATCTATGTATAATTCATTTGATTAATAATATACTTTACTGAGGATATACCCTAATGTTAACATCTACTTTATTTCCATGGATAAATTTTGATCATGTTTTCATAATTATCTATTAGTGAAAATATTAAAATTTCACATGCATGATTTTCAATATGAATGTTTATATTGATTATGTATTGAATTATTCTTCACCTCTTTCATATGGTGAATTAATTAGACTTATTAAGTGATGAGTGGAATTAGTTATATCCCATTGATACATCATTAAGTCTTATGAGACAAATTAGTTTGGGTATTTGGCATACTCCTTACTTATTTACATATCTTGTCTTGGCATAAGGCCTTGACGGTAAGATTATAATGTCTGAAATTGTGAATTTTATCATTATGAAACTAGTTATTGTTATCCATGTGATT
Source organism: Viscum album (assembly GCA_963277665.1). Classification (NCBI taxonomy): domain Eukaryota; kingdom Viridiplantae; phylum Streptophyta; class Magnoliopsida; order Santalales; family Viscaceae; genus Viscum; species Viscum album. Next base: position 1,610,584,586 of record OY728150.1, read on the forward strand.
ATATTTTATTATATATCATCCATGGATTTATTCATATTTTTGTAATATCAGTTATATGGAATATTTGATTATTATTTATCATTTTCATATTATTCATGCTTTGTTTATTTTATGATAGTATCTGTAATGTGATTTCCCTTACGGAGCCTTCTAGATCAACCTTTATTATGTTTTCCTTTCCATAATATACCAAGAATGAATCAATGAATAAATTCAGGGATTTTAATAGAATAAATAATAAATTTCTCACAATAATTTTTTATTTTTATTCATTTTTTTCAGATGTAATGTGAGAATCATATATGTATCTGGTCTCTCAAGACTACAAAACTATTTGATTATTTGGGATGAGATCCCTTGTATTTTGTGATAATTTATTAAAATAACCAACGGATTTAGGTTGTAGTAGTTTGGTTTTTATAAGTGATGCCCCCCATGACAGTATCATCAGATCATCCTTATATGTCACCTATAATATCAATTTATTGTACTGTAGCATACCCAGTAGACACCAATATAGCATCGCTTCCTCCAAAAACTACTAAAACACCATATATATATCTTTTCATAGTTGGGTAATAAGGTATACCACATCATTGTTGGATCGGGTTATACCAAATATACAGAATAGGGGGGGTGAATTGTGTTTTTTATAAATTCTTCGTGAGATCGTGTTCTATCCTTTAACTTTAATCAGATAGATTAATTCATCGAAAATTAAAATAGTAGGGACACACGATTTATAGTGGTTCAGAGAATATGAGGCCACTATTCAACTCCACAAATGATCTACTCCACGAGCTTGGTGATTTTCACTATCTGGTCCTCTTATCAACAGACCATTCCACAACTGAGTATAGGTAGTTGACACCTTTACAATCTAAGGAAAAACAGAGCCTTCTAGTTCAATCATAGAACCTACACAGTTTAGTATGAGAATCCATTCACTCAAGATAAAAATAAGTATTTGCTATTTAAAAACACTTTCTTGTTGTTCTTCACAATTGCAATAGAATTCAATTAATAATAGATTGATCATCATCTTCAGAAATATTGATCTTTAAGAAAGAGTCGTTCTGAGTCGATCCGGTTGCAGTAGATATAGAAAAAATAATTCGGAACTTCAGTAGCAGTAGATTCAGAATATATCTTCGATGTCTAATGAGTGAATCATCTTTCATGTTTCTTCTTCTTCAATAAACAGAGCTTTTTTCTCTCTTCATAGTAGAATATCTATAAGTCTCGTTTATCTCAATTGTATCAACATTTTCATGCAGCAGATCTTGTAAATCGTAAGAGTATCTACTCACATTTTCTTTTATTCAGACCTTGTACGCTGTATATATTGAATTTCAAAATAGCAAAAATATATCGAGATCTTTCTCTACAAAGTTAGATCCACAAAAGTTTCCTTTAAAATCATGATATTCAAAAATTCAAAATAACAGAGAAGTCATAACTCCCCTCAAAATTCGGCATAAAAATCTCATTTTAAATTGATCCTTTTAATCATAGAAAAATGTCTTTGAATCAGTCAAAGATGCGCTTTAAAATAAGATTTTAATTCAGATTAAAATCAGCCTAGTAATTTTCTTGAAGACTATTTCGTAATAATATCGACTTTAATTCTCTGATGCCAAATGTAAGGTTCAACTGTATATCATGCATCTTCTGAATGTAGGATAGATCACAAATGTAAAGTTGATGAAGCAGGGTTGATAAAAAATGTAGGGTTGATCATCCATACTTTTTTTCCAAAATTTAAACGTACGATAAATGATTTATACTTTTATAAGCTTCCAAACGAAAGGTACATGATCCATACTTTTTGATGAAACGTAAGGTAGTTCACAAAAGTAAGGTTGATGAACCATACATTTTAGAAACAAATGTAATGTTTAAAACTTACATACGGTTCTTCTTCTGTACTTTTCCAATATACTAAATGTAGGGTTCCTTCCTAACATAGAGTTCTTCTTCCATACTTTTCTGATATCTCATAAAATATACAATGTATTCTATCCTTACACTACTCTTCTCCATGTAGGGTATGAACAGTGTTTCCAGAACACGCTTAAGAAATTCTCGAATATGTAGAGCATGAACGGTGTTTCTAGAACATTCTAATGTGAATACTTTAGCAATTAATTCTCATTTTTCAAGAACATAAATATTTATTCCAGTAATAAAAAATATAATGACTAATAAATAATTTAAATACACTTAAAATAAAATCCTTAGAAAATAATTAAGGGTATTTGTGAGCATCAAAATCATCATAAAGAGATAGATTATTGTTTTAAACAATCTCCCCCTTTTTAAGAAAAATATTATGTATTATTGAAAATAAAACTTGATCAACAATATACCCCTTTTTGATGATCACAAAACTGATAAAATAATAAATGAAATTAACTTCAAAAATAATTACATATAGTTTAGAATTTTTCTTAGATAAAACAATATTTAATTTTAATAATATTATTTCAAAAATAAATAAACATTTTGTTATCTGTAATCATAAAAAAAAATTTCTCCCCTTTTTTCTAAAGTGAAAAATAAAAATAAATAAAAATAAATAAAAATGTTTATCCAAATTTCCCCAATATAAAGAATTAAAAAAATTCAATATATTTATAAAAACGATTTAGAACAATTAAAGTAAAATGTGAATTGTTGCTTCATGAAAGATATAAATTCATTTAAATATGTCTTCATAACCATCTCTGATTTCAATTTTGCAACTTCATGTAGCATTTCCATTTTAAACACTTCAAATTCCGGCTTTGAAACTGAACTAGCTTTCAGGATCTGAAATTTCAACTGTTCGTTCTCTAAGACTCTCCTCAGAGAAGCATTTTCAGATTCCAAACATGACAGCTTCTTATACAGCTCTTTTAATTCCTTAGTCACTAAATTAGAGGCACCATGTGGTTGATTCTCATCCTCAGATTGTACTTGATATAGTATCACTATAGGTAATGATTCTGCATCATATTTCTCCTTATTTTCCTTCTGAGCAGTTTTTTCCACAGACTTTTCCTCAAGGAATTTCCCAGAATCTTACACAGAAAAATACTCATTCAACACCTTTGTATGTACTTCAGAAAAATTTTCATCCTAAGTTTCAACATTTGATAGAGGTTGCTCCTCATGAGCATCATCTGCATCCATTTACTCCACTGGTTTTTCTAAAACAATTTCCTCTTTAATTATATTAGGATTGTCCACTTCTACTTCACCAGGAATGGTATTCATTTCTCTTTCAAGTTTAGTTTCTACTCCAGCCTCTAAAATAGTTTCAACATCATCTGGAACTATTACCTATTATTGAGCAACTACACCTTTTTTAACTTGAGGAGTCATCTCAATCTGAGAAGCTATTGGTTGAGTAGTGTCTTGTACTACATATTCTCTAATGAATCTGTAGCTCAGAATAGGTTCAGTGTCATCTTCGAGTTCTTGAGTAGTCTGTTCAACAGTTTGAGTCACTTGATGTCTTGACCTATGAAGTTCGTTTTGACTTTTCTCATCAGCTGATGGATCAACTGCTTTAAACTGTATCCTTCGTGATACTGCACTTATTCTAGATTCGGCTACTCCTATTGATTTTGCTGGTTGGGACTAAGCACTTTCTTCATCCTCTTCATCTCCAAAATGTAGTAGTTTTCCTTTGATAGTGATCAATAAATATCTAATTTTTTTCAAAGTACCAGCATTAATGATATTACTATGATGTCTTCTCACCCGAGCATCCACTAATTTTATCATATCTGCCTTAAATATAATTTTTGAGATAAATCTTCCAAAAGGATAAAAACTCATTCTTACCTCTGGTTGGCAATAGTAACTGAGATACCTCACCATGTATCTCGGAAATTTTAATTTAATATCACTCATCAGCAAAAACATTAAATAAATATTTGGATAAAGAATCTTTTCAATTTCAGACATCCTGGGTGCAATCCCAATTTGCACAAACATAACCAATATCTTCTAGTCCATTTCCAAGTCCTTTACAAAAATTTTCCTGATATTTGTTGATCCAAACATAAATGACATAATATCCTCAGATTTATGTACGCTATTTCCAATATTTTTCAAATTGAAATGATAAACTCCCTCATGAGGAATGTTTAAAATCTGAGCAATTTCTACAGATGAGATTGAAAAATATTTTTCTTCTATTTTTTATATCATGAAATCTTCATCTTCTCCCAGACTAAAATGAACAGATTTTAAGAAATAACGAAGCTCCGCCTCATATAAAAACTCAGTTTTCTCACCATTTAAAGTTTGTTCATGGTTTTGAAAATCAATAGCCTTATTCAGCAATAGGTTCGTTTGATATAACCATTCCAGATCTATGACCTTTCCTTGAAAAATATTCCTTCCTTCAAAGTGATGCCTCTTGGCAGTGCTGGTCTCAGCCTCATTTGTTCTCTTGGTCTTGGCCATTTATGTTGTAAATATCTAAAGGTTCGAAAAAAGGATTAGGTTTTCGAAAGTTCAGGTTCATATTAACAAAGATTTGTAATGATTCGTGGGCTCGAAAGGGATTTTGGTAGAAATGAAATGATTCAGAATTTTAAAGGGCTCTGGAAGCCGTGACTCAAGTTTCATCAATAATCATTACCTAAATTTTAAAAACAAATATAATTTTACGTGCACATGTAAAAATAAATCTAATAAAAAAATATCATAATAATAGGAGTAAGTTAAAACTTTATTTAAAAATAAATAAACCTAGCTCACTCTTAATAAAATCAAACCTTGCAGTGGGAAGTGGTTTAGTAAAAATATCAGCTAATTGAATTTCAGTACTTACAAATTCTAAGAATATATTCTTTTTAAGAACATGGTCTCTTAGAAAATGATGTCTGATATCAATATGCTTAGTCCAAGAATGATTAATAAAATTTTTTGAAATATTAATTACAATTGTATTATCACATAAAATAGGTTTATTATTAAAATTTAGTTCAAACTCAATAAGAGTATTTTTCATCCACAACACTTGTGCATAACAACTTCCAATAGACACATATTCTGACTCGGCTGTTGACAAGGCAACTGAATGTTGTTTTTTACTTGACCATGATACTAAATATTTTCCTAAAAAGTGACTAGCACCTTAAGTTATTTTCTTATCTAATCTAAAAATCCCAAATTCTACATATGAATATGAAATTAAATTAAAATCAGACGTTTTTTGATAAAGAAGTGATTGAAAAACGGTTCCTCTTAAATATCTAAAAAATATTTTAATAGAAGTTAAATGGGATTCTTTAGGATTTTATTGAAATATTGTACAAAGACATACTGAATAAATTATATCTGGTCTTCCAGCAGTAAGATATAATAAACTACCAATCATACCACTATATAACTTGTTGTCAACTGATTTCCCAGTTTCATTCAAATCAAGTTTTATATTAGTACACATAGGAATTGTATATATCTTTATATTTTCATCTCTAAATTTCTTTAGTAAATTAGTAATGTATTTTCTTTGATTTAAAACATTTCTAAAATCTTTTTGATAAATTAGAAGACCTAAAAAGAAATTTAATTCTCCTATCATACACATTTCAATTTTTTTTGCATTAGATTTGATAACTCATGACAAATAGATTTATTAGTTGATCCAAAAAAGTTCATCGTCAACCTAAATTTGAACTAATAAAATATTAGAATTTACAGTTTTCTTAAATAGTGTTGGATCTGCCATTAAAATAGTAAAATCATTTTTCAAAAGAAAAGAGCTTAATATCTCATACCAAGCTCTAGGTGCTTGTTTAAGTCCATAAAGATCTTTAGAAAGTTTAAAAACAGAATGTGGTTTTTTTGAATTTTCAAAAATAGTAGGTTTCTCAAAATAAACTTCCTCTATTAAATAATCATTTAAAAAGGAAGACTTAACATCCATCTGAAATAATTTAAAATTCATATGAGATGCATATTGCTAATAGGATTCTAATGGCTTATAATATAGATACAGGTGAAAAGGTCTCATCATAATCTATACCTTCTTTATAATTATATTATTTAGCTACTAGTCTTGCTTTATTCCTAGTTATTATTCCTTGATCATCATATTTATTTCTAAAGACCCATTTCGTTCCAATAAGGGGATAGTTTTGTGGTCTTTCAACTAATTTCCAAACTTCATTTCTTTTGACCTGATTTAGTTCTTATTGCATTGGAATCATCCAAATTTCATCAACTAAGGCTTATTCTATAGTTTTGGGTTCTAATTGGGATAGAAATGAAGAAAACTCAACAAGATTTCTTATGTTCCTTCTAGTTTGTATTCCTGTTTCTAAATCTCTTATTACAGTTTATAAAGGGTGATTCATTAGGGTCCTTGACTGTCTGGGTAGTAAACTTATAGGTTCTTCATTGTCATGTTCATCTAGAATGGACTAAATTTTATTTATATATTTTTCAAAATCATCTTTCAGTTCCTCAAGTCTCATGTTATCATTAGAATCAAGTTCATCTATTTGATCTATCCTTTTCTCAAAGGGATCATATTCATCAAATTTCACATGAACTGATTCTTCAACAATCCTTGACTTTTTATTAAAAACTCTATAATCTTTAGAAGTAGCAGAATATCCTAAGAAAATGCCTTCATCAGATTTTGGATCAAACTTACCATGTTTTCCTTGGTGTTTAAGGTGTAAACCTTGCATCCAAAAACTCTGAAGTAATTTACTTCAGGTTTTCTGTTATTCCAGAGTTCATAGGGTGTCTTTTTCAAAATTTGTATAATTAAAACTCTATTCATTATATAGCAGGCTATACTTACAGATTCTCCCCAAAAATGGGTTGGAAGACTGTGTTCATTTAGCATAGTTCTAGCCATTTATTTAATAGTCTTATTTATTATTTCAACAATTCCATCTTGTTGAGGTGTTCTTGGTGAAGAAAAGGTATGATTAATACCCATATTTGAGAAAAAGGAATTGAATTATAGGTTCTCAAATTCTCCACCATGATCACTTCTTAATAAAATTATTTTAAAACCTTTTTCATTTTTAACAGCTTTGAAAAAACTTTCAAATAATGTAAAAGCATCATTTTTAAATTTAAAAAAAAAATCCTTGTAAATATAGAATATTCATTAACTAAAAAATATACATAGAATTTACCAACCAAGCTTTCTACTCTTGAAGGTCCAAAAAAATCCATATGGATAAGTTCTAGAGGTTTATAAGTAGCAATTTTGTTAATAGATTTAAAGGATGATTTGTGATGCTTTCCAAGTTGACATGCATCACAAAATCTATCAATTTCAAACTTGAGACTAGGAAAATTAGAAACTAATTGTTTCTTGGATAACTTATGTAAAGCATATATATTGCAATGTTCAAGTCTTCTTTCCCAGCTCCAAGATTCATTTATCTTAGCAGTTAAGCAGTTTACTTATTATTTACACAAGGAATTTAAATCCAGGGTATACACATTATCGGTTCTAGGTGATTTAAATTTAAGCCGTTTATTTTTTTAAAATAGAACATAAATTGTTAGAGAAATAAACATCATAACCATCATCACAGAGTTGAGAGATACTTATCAGATTGTGTTTTAATCCTTGTACATAAAGTACTTTATTGATTGAGATAGCTTCTAGATCTCCAATTGTTCCAATGCCAATTATCTTGCCTTTGGAATTGTCACCAAAAGTGACTAGTCCATCATCTTTTAGAGTTAATGTAGTGAAATTCAAGGATTTTCCACTCATATGATTAGAGAAGCCACTGTCCATATACCATATTACCTTTTTGCTTCTATGACATGCTTCTGCAAAGGCATTTAAACAAATTTTTTTGGTACCTATAATCTATTGGGTCCAGGAGTGTTAGCCCGAAATGATCTGGGAATCCAGACTTTCTTAGATTTTCTAAATTCAGCAGAATAAAATAAATTAATTGATACAAAAGCTTTCTTAATGACACTTATTTGAGGTTGTCTTAATAAACAGTTTTTAGAAATATGTCTCCTTGTCCCACAGTAACTACAATTTAATATTTTTGTTCTTGGAACAAAATAATTCTTTTAAAGATTATGTTTTTTACCTTTACTACCAATTCCAACTCTTTCCTTCTTAATGATGATTTTTCCAAGAATTTCATTCAAATATTTATCTACTTTGGTAAAAACAAGGGCTGCGGTTTTATAGGTTTCTACATCATTTTGCAGGGTTTTTACCATTGATTCATAATCTATATAGTTTGTGTTAATTGAATTATACTTATCAGTTAACTCCTTAAGTTGTTTCAGTATTGTATATCTTTCATCTGAAATAGCCTTTTGAATGTTCTTTAAATATTTATTCTTCTTAAAAAGATAATCCTATTTTTCTTCAAGCATGTTGTAGTAGTTTGCAAGTCTTTCATTAGAATAGATCGTTTCAGAACTAGAGTCAGTATTAGAATCAGAAGAGTAGTACGATTTTACCTCATCTGTTTCTGCCATAAAGCACATGTTGGATTTTAGATTTACTTCTTCTCTGAGTCTGATTCTGATTTGCTACTGGAATCTTCAGACACACTCCATGTAGCTTTCATTTCTTTCTTTTATTTTTTCTCATAATCATTCTTTTTTTATAACTTCTTCTTCTTTTCTTCTTTTAACTGAGGAAAGTCAGGTCTGATGTGCCCCATTTTCTTGCACTCATAACATCTAACTTCATTTTCATCTTTTTAGAAATTTTTCTTAAGCCTTTATTCATTCTTTAGAATTTAATAAACTTTCTAGCTAGCTAAGCCAGTTCTACATCAGAATTCGATGAATTAGAACTTTATGATTTCACCTTTACTTTATTTTTCTTTTTTTTCTAATTTTAATTTTTTATGACACTTTTACGGAAGTGTCATATTTCTTGATAAAAATATTATTCTCATTTGCTTCATCTTGCATCTCGGATTCATACATCATATGTGTTCCAATCAGCTCTCTCATGGTTAAGTCATTGATAGGTGTGGACTGTCTGATTGCAGTAGAGATTTCATTCCATTTAGTAGGTAGTACTCTCAGTACTTTTAAAGCTTTATCTCCTTGTTTGATTGGTTCTCCCAAAGCAGTTATATTGTTGAAAATTTCTATCAATCTTCCATTCATTTGAGTAATTCCTTCACCTTCAAACATTCTGAAAGTATCAAATTTAAGTTTAGTAGTAGCATATCTCATTTTCCTAACATTTTCAGTTCCTTCATCAGCAACAATAATAGTTTTCCACATCTCATATGTTGTTGTGAATTGAGATAATATATTGAATTCATCCGTTCCTAGACCACATATAATTTCATTCATTGCCTTTGAGTTCATATCATATTCTTCTTTAGTAGCTTAACTTCATGTCTTAGGATTTTTAGGTATTTTATATGCTGTCATAATCTTAGAATACACTATGTATCCAAGTTTTTTCAGATAAATTATCATTCTTGACATCCAACATCCATAATTTTCTCCATTGAATTACGATGCTCTCACCATAGACATTCCCTCTCTTGTATCAGTCAACATTCTCTGTGTATAATCCTTAATCAATTTCATCTTGTTAAGGCTTTATCAAAAAGCTCCTCCTTTGATACTAATTGCTGGATTGGGTTATACCAAATATAAAAAAGAGGGGGTGAATGGAGTCTTTTATAAATTCTTCATGAGATCATGTTCTGTCCTTTAACTTTAATCAGATATATTAATGTAGCAGAAATTAAAATAGCAGGGACACACGATGTATAGTGGTTCAGGGAAAATAAGGCCCGTAATTCACTCCACCAACTCTCTACTCCACGAGCTTGGAGATTTTCACTATCTGGTACTCTTATCAACAAACCATTCCACAACTAAGAAAAGGTAGTTGACACCTTTACAATCTAATGAAAAACAGAGCCTTCTGGTTTAATCACAGAACCTACAAAGCTTAGTACAAGAATCTAGTCACTCAAGATAAAAATAAGTATTTGTTATTTGAAAATATTTTCCAATTGTTCTTCACAATTGCAACACAATTCAATTAATGGTAGATAGATCATCATCTTCAAAAATAATGATCTTCAAGTAAGAGTCATTCTGAGTCGATCCGGTTGTAGTAGATATAGAAAAAATAATTCAAAACTTTAGTAGAAGTAGATTCACAATAGATCTTCAATGTCGAATTAGTGAATCTTCCATCGTGTTTCTTCTTATTCAATAAACAGAGATTTTATCACTCTTCGTAATAGAAGATCTGTAAGTCTAGATTATCTCAATTGTATCAACATTTTCATCCAGCTAATCTTGTATATCATAAGAGTATCTGCTCTCATGTTCTTATTTCAGACCTTGTATGCTGTATATATTGATATTCAAAATAGTAAAAATATATTATGTGCTTTCTCTACAGAGTCAGATCCACAAAACTCTCCTTTAGAATTGAAATATTCCAAAAATTGAAATAACAGAGCAGTCGTAAATCCCCTGAATATTCGGCATGAAAAGCTCCATTTAAATTGATCCTTTGAATCATAGATAAACAGCTTTGAATCAGTCAAAGACACGCTTTAAAATCATCTTTTAATCCGGCTTGAAATCAGCCTAATAATTTTCTTGAAGACTGTTTCATAATAATATAATCTTTAATTCTCCGACACCAAACGTAAGGTTCAACTGTATATCATGCATCTTCTGAACGTAAGGTAGATCACAAATGTATGTTTGAGAAAGCAGGGTTGATAAAAAATGTAGGGTTCATCATCTATACTTTTATTTCCAACATTCAAAAGTTTGATAAATGATTCATACTTTAATAATCTTCTAAACTAAAGGTACATGATCCATACTTTTTGATGATACGTAAAGTTGTTCACAAAAGTAAGGTTGATGAACCATACTTTTGAGAAAGAAACGTAACATTTAAAACTTATGTACTATTCTTCTTCCATACTTTTCCAACATCCCAAACATAGGTTTCCTTCCTAACATAGGTTTGTTCTTCCACACTTTTCTGGTATCTCATAAAATACACACCACATTCCATCCTTACTCTACGCTTCTCCACGCATGGTATGAATAGTGTTTCCAGAACATGCTTAAGAAATTCCTGAATATGTAGAGCATGAACAGTGTTTCCAGAACACGCTAATGCGAATACTTTTTCAAATAATTTCCATTGTTCAAAAACTTAAATATTTCTTCCAGTAATAAAAAATATAATTCAAAATAAATTCTGGAAATACACTTAAAATAAAATCAATAGAAAATAATTAAGGGTATTTGTGAGAATCAAAATCAACATAAAGAGATAAAATATTGTTCTCAACAATCTCCACCATTTTAATAAAAATATTATGCATTATTGAAAAAAAACACTTCCTCAAAAATCATAACTCCTAGGATCCTTGTACTTTCCCTAAACTTATCATTGATTCCATGATCCCTACCACCAACAAAATGATATGATTCTAATGTATCGTGATTCAATTGATTATTAAGCTTCTTGATAAGATTATTCTTGAGTGACATTGAATCGTGGAAGAGATTGAATATATTTTTTCCCACACTCATCTACTTGAAATTATTTAGATCAGTACTCCCACTTTTTAAAAATTTATTTTCGGATATTGTGACCTCTTTAATGTTTTATGGGAAATCATATGTAGTAGAGACAAGCGACACTAAGTTTCCTATCTGGTTCCAACTTGTAGGTTGACTATTCTCCCTCACCATGGCTGTGTTTATCCAAGGGTGTAGTTTTCATCCCCATTACATCAACCCATCCCATGTTTCCACCTTGACCCACCCTTACAGATAGGATTTACTCACTATGTGTATAGATCTTGATGGACATGATTTATAGTATTCTACCACCTCATAAAAGAGTAACATAACCTCATCCCCCACCTTCCACTTCATCCACCTCTACTGTAGAACCATACTATATCCCTTCCACGAGGATGAGGGTGTTCTCTCCATCAGTGATATGGAGCTCTTTGCCTATATTTTTAGACATGGATACCTCAAACACACATACATTTTTTCTTCCTATTTCCATTCCATGTTCATTGGCTGTTAGGGTGACATTAATGGTGACTTCTATTCCACCTTTTTTACACATCATATAGGTGTTCTTAATTCCTATACTCATCATGATATACTATAATCCATTTAGTATATGTATTATATCTTTTTCACATTGATATGGTTAAAAGGAAGGGGAACACCTAGGTAATTATGTAGAAGTTCCATACACCTTCTATAATGTTTGAGGCCCTTAATTTCCATAGGGATACTACAAATATACTAATACCACTAACCCCACATGTGGCCCTAATATCACCAACTCTATCTTCCTTATCTTATTCCACCCATCCATTACCCACCATTAAGCCTTACACATCTAACCCATTCACATCCCCATCAACAACTATACCCTTGGTCGACCCATTAATACTCTCTCATATGGATAATATGAATTGATGCTTATATCCTATTGAGGTTCATTTGGAACATATATAGATAAATATGGGTATTTTTTCCAGTGGCTGTGAAGATTCTTCCTTCCCACCTCATCCCCTCCATCTAACCTGCAGTCATCAACTACCCAGGATACGTCTTTAGACCCTATAGGTGAAGGCTTAGTTTTCACATTTTATGACTTGGGTGAAAACTTTATCACTATTATTCATGAAATATCTACTGAAACCCACTCTTATAATATAGATACACTAGTAGTAGCTTCAACAGATACACCTCCTATTATCTAGTATTTTCCACTCCAAACATTTCCTTTAACAAGGCCACCTAGTCAATGTTTTTGACACTTACATTTGTTATTATATATCTTTTTCCCATCAATTTTATTCTTGGATTTCCTAAATATTTATTTTTCAATAATTTTGTAGTTACTCATTCGCTAAGGATTCATTTCACACAATCATTTCCACCACTTGATGGTGTCTCCTATGAAAATTTTCTAATAAATTTTAAGACCACCATCTCCAAGGGGATTACTATTTTTCATTTCATTTTTCATTCACATTTTCAACACAATTATTTATTTTATTCCCTATTCGGGTCTTGTGTCAAGTCACATCTCATTTATAAAACTCAGTGTTGAATATTATTTCAATATTAGTGTGTGTGTGTGGATACCTTGATACTGAATTGGTCATTTTCCCTTATCTTATCTTAGATACAGCATTAATTAGAAGAATAATTTTGACTTGTCGAAATTTTTTTATTAAAAATAATTATTAATAATAAAGATTGTTCAAATTTTTCAGAGTCCAAAGTCCATCCCAGTTTTGAATTTATTCTAAAATGATTACTAATATAAATCTGATTCTTGATTTTAATTCATGAAAATTTACATTTCATAAAAATAATATTTTTATTAATTTCATGACTTGATTGAACGATATATTTATATTCCCAAACCAGAGAGGATATGCAATCCTTTTTGAAATGTTATTTATTTTACCCACTTTATTGAGAGATTCTCAGGATATGAATGACTACTATAACTGGAAATTTTTTCTCATCAAAGTGTAATGATTTTAAAACACATTAATTTGATTAAGACCGTAGATTATTTTATTTTCATCCCACTTGATCTTGAGGTCTACCCTAAATTTTATGTTTTTTTGAATCCCGTAGAGACCATGAAATAATTTTATAGGAAAAAACTTAAAATCCTAAGGATCATTATTGTTCTAATTATTTTATATTATTTCATAGTTATTAATTTTAGATTTCCTGAAGGATTTTGGTGATTCATGGTACTATCAGGTGAGAGTGCCAGGAATTGAGTGGGGGTTCACTTGTTGATTCAGGGGGGAGGGTTCAAGAACCATCATTTTATGTGCTTATGTGGTTTCTTAATTGTAAAAAAATTAAAAATAGGTATAAAATATTTCATTTTATTCAAAGTTTTGTTTTAAAAGCTATGATAAAGAGGAGAAGGAGGTAGAGTTGATGTTATTTTATTGGTAGTTGAAAAGGGCGTATTTTTTAAGGAACTTTATTTAATTTCATTATTTATATTTAAAGAATTCATCCCCATTTTTCAAGACTCAGAGTTGCATTTTTACCACATTACACACCAAACCTTTGAATCAGATTCATTTGAACCTTTACAAACATCATATTGATTTTTATAGTGTGATTTTGAAGCAGATATTTACAATACCTAAAAACCTATGGATATAGTTCATATACTTGAGATTTAACATACCCCAAATTAAATGATCTTGAGTGATGATAGAATTAAATTTTCAAGTAAGTTATATCATAAGTTGAATGGATAATAATGAAGAATTGAATAATTTTAACGAAATTGGAGAAGTGTCTTGAATTGTAATTATAAATAAGACATGATTAGAGTGTTTTGAATTGAATAAGTTATGTGTTTTTGAATTATTAGTTATAAATTTATATTTATAAATATAGATAATTGAATTATTCCCTTTTAGAGTGTAGATTGTTTTTTATTTTTTGCTGATATTTTTCTTATGGTAAAGAAAATGATTAAGTGTTTTGGATTTTGATGCACCCAATTTGTGCGTAGTATTTTATTATGATTTAATGAGTAAAAATTAAATAAATCTATATTTATGTTTTAATGTTATTTAAATTATTAATTTCTTTATTTTATCTAGTATTTTAGGATCTCATGGTAGAATACACACTTTGAATAATATTTGGATCATAAAAGAAAACTATGTTCCATGAAAGTAATTAACACATGTCGTTTACTTTTAGAAGCTATACAACTCGACTAGTCAGAGTTTACAATCAGGTTCCTGATCACATAAAACACACCATGTGGAATTTTTTACATTCCATGTATGTACATTATAGAAGCTGTTAGTGGAGATTTTTCTACTCAAAACCATTTATTTTAGTGTTACACATCATGTAAAATCACCAACTAAAACGTGCAGTGTGAATATCAATGTGTGGCCAATGATCTTTACCTATCATAAGAGAAAACCAAAAAAAAATTGTTGGATAGAGTAAAGGGAATATAATTTGGTGCAATCCATGTAATTTAATTTTATTAGAAAAATAATTCTTGGCCTCCATATTGGAGACTTTTCTCGAAGGGGGGGGGGGGTTACTCTGTTGATTTGACCCCACAAAGATCAATAGGGTTTTTCCTTCCCTTCTCCATTTCTTCCACATGTTTATTCACTCTCCTCAAATACCCTTTGTATCCATGGGTAGTTTTGAGTTTATCCTCAACTCATTCTCCATTCTTGTTGTCATGAGAGAGTAGAGGATTGATTTTGGAGTTATAATCATATTATTCATGCATTGTAATAAATAATTATGGTGTGTTTCTTATATTTTTTATTTTTAAATTATTTTTTATTTAATGAATTATAATTAAAAATTCACTAATTATGTCATATCAGACCAATAAGGAAACAATTGGGGAAATCAAGGGAATTAAAAAGAGTGATTCTATGACCATTAAGTGAGCTCATTACCACTATTTTATGTTTTTTTTTAAATATTTTTAAGGAATTAATCATTGGTCCTATAAGTAAATTTATAAAATTCATGGATATATATTATTTGAAGAAGAGATAAGAAAAGAAGTAAATCCTCTTGGTAAATTAACTTCATAAATTACTTGAATCTCTAAGGATGCTTTTTTAGTAAACCCTAATCAAATTTGAAACACTGACACATTCTTTTTTTCATTATTTCATATTTTTATTTTTCCATTAGTTTTTTTTCATTTTTTCCATCCTCTTTCCTAAATCACCATTTATTTCCTAAATAATTATTCAAAACTATCTAAATTAAAAATGAATTATTACTTCCATATGAGATCAACCCAGATACTCTACTTCTATATTATAGAGAGGTAAATCAAGTTGTGTTCCTTAAGATGAGTATATCACATATAAGAAATTAAAATATGGTAATACAAAAAAAATCTATTTTCATAACCTATTTTTATAATGTTTTTGAAAAAGGGTTTATCAAAGAAATATTGACAATATCATTTAATTTATCAAATTGTTCATCACTTGTTAATGGATAAGGTTTCATACCTTACTCTAAGGATTATTTTTTAGTAAACCCTAATCAAATTTGAAACACTGACACATTCTTTTTTTTTCTTTTCATTATTTCGTGTTTTTATTTTTCCATAAGTTTTTTTCATTTTTTCCATTCCCTTTCCTAAATCACCATTTATTTCCTAAATAATTAGTCAAAACTATCTAAATTACAAATGCATTATTACTTCTATATGAGATCAACCCAGATACTCTACTTCTATATTATAGTGAGGGAAATAAACTTGTGTTCCTTGAGATGAGTATATCACATATAAGAAATTAAAATATGGTAATACAAAAAAACAATCTATTTTCATAACCTATTTTCATAGAGTTTTTAAAAAATGGTTTATCAAAGAAATATTGACAATATCATTTAATTTATCAAATTGTTAATCACTTGTTAATGGAGAAGGTTTGATACCTTATTCTAAATTCCTGTTGAATGATATTATCTAAGATTAGTGTTTATTTCATTAGGGTAAAAAATTTATTATATCCAAGAAACACTATCTTTAAGTAATGATTCAACCTTTCTAAGTGTGTATCTCCATAAAAAATAGACACCTTAGCACTTATTCAGTGTTATATCCTAAAAATGTTCTATAATCAGGAATGTAATTTATCATACTGAACAACATATGAGTATCATATAACATAAAAACTAAATATGATATCAATTTAATATCTTTACTCAATGGGTCTAAATAAAAACTAAAATCAATATCATGTTTTTTATCCTAATATGAGTTGATACAACATAATGTGTTTGTGCTTCATGAATAACCATATTTTAATATTATAATTTACCAATATAATCATCTATGTACAATGAATTATAATTTTTAAACAAAATATTTAATTCCATTTGTAGATAGAAAAAGCCAGAGGTTTCTCAACTCATTTTGAAATTCAAGATAATCATGATATATTTTATTCCATTAAGGTGTGTATGTTGGGTGATAAAGCTTCCAATCTTGAATTCTTGTATTTGTGCCCCACATAAATTTACATTCAATCTACTCATTTCCATATAACAATATAAATCTTATAACTATTGGGAAATACCAAGGAATATTTTAAAGACCTGATTCAAGTTTACTATATTGATTTCCACAACACTTATATCATTTTTAAGTGATTCTCGGTCCTTGAAAAATATATATATAATTATTTATATGTTTATGTATTTTTTATGAGATAATAACCATTGAATATAAATTTTTTAATCATCATATGTTCAATAAAGAATATTATTATCTTTTGGTGACATATCATTCAAGCAATAAATTTGTTATATAAATTTTGTTTCACTCAATCTGTTACTATATTTGAAACTATATAATTTTTTTAGGTTTAAGATGATTTATATTTAGAAGAATCAATATACACTAAAATATTTTATAAAACTTTTAACATCTCAAATATCATTTTATAATCATGTAGGTCATCTTCAACTAGCATTTTCCTTTCATCAATTTGATCTCTGTCAAAATTTATAGTGATACTCGCATTACTTGATCCATAAACTATAGTGTTATGAAACTCACTAACTATATTCAATTATTCATCATGTTTAGTCCAACATTTATATCTTTGATCTATTTTTAATAGTTTAATAGTACTTCCAACTCATCTGAAAACATTATCTTTTAATAAATACAATTTAAACACATAAAAATGGTTTGAGAAGGGTCATTTGTATACTTCATTACAAACATGATGATCTCTTTAACCTCATCATTATAATACCTTTTTATACATTGACTTTTATCCATTTTCAATTAATATTAAGCTGATTTTTTTCAACATTATTCATATTTAACAAACAAATAAATACACACAAAAAAGGTATGCATAGGACATATTTTTTTTTACACCAATAAATCATATAAAATATAACTTTTAAAAAATAAAATTATAAATTATAATACATAAATTTATAAACTAAATAAAATATTAGATATAAAGCCTCAGTTTTATAAAACATTGAAAAATATATACATATAATAAAATTGGTATATATAAAAACAATTATATAAAATATATACATGTATATGTAAATAAATTATATTTTTTGTAAATATATAATTATGTATGTGTGTGTAAACATATAAATATACAAGTATAAATATAAATATATGTATATATATAAAGAAAATTTTCAAAGTATAAACTATGAATTTAAATAATATTCTTAAAAATTATGATTCATACATAAATAAAGTATACAACAAATATATAAAAATTTAAGGAACATGCTTTCTAGTATGTATATATGTGTTTATTACCACAAGAGAATTTGTCAAGTGGTACACATGGTTGGTACCAATTCACTACTCAGGGTAACTAGCATAAGATCAAGTCCATCTAGACTCTATCATAGTTTATATTATGAACAAGTAAATTTTTAACTCATTTACTAGATGGGGAATGTGATACACACATTGGGATTAGTCAGGGGCCCCCGATGGGAGTAGAGCTTAACTCATACATAAAGTTTGTGGACTAACACCCATTTGAGTGGAATGGGTGTTGTTGATATACTTCCAAATTGGTTGTTTAGACCCTTAATTATATGTTTCCCAAATTTATTGGGGGTTAGACTTCTGTGATGGAATCATTAGACTTCAGTAGGGTGTGATAGTAGGACAAAGGCTGACGGGTGGTAGAATCATCAGATGATGCTACTGTATGAGAGTTTAATGGCCTGATGACTTGGATATCAGCTAGCATGGGCTACATGAGGGCCATTTATTGTTATCTATATGTGGTTATTAGTGTCTTCATGAAGATATGTGTTGTAGGAATGAGTGGTAATTATAGGATTTCGATGGGAACAGGCGCAGACGCTGCTCATTGGTGATGTTGGAGGACACTCTTAGGTGAGACCATATATATAGTAAGTGTAAATGTGGTAGGGAGGTCATGGGAAGATGGTTTGATCAGTAGAGTGTGTTTGGGGAATTTAGCGATGAAATCTAATGGTTGGAGGAGTAGAACACTTGATATGGTGGGACACATCAAGGAAGGTTGGTAGCTAGTGGTAGGCGATGGTTTATGATGTCATAGTGTACACGGGAAGAAAGATTATTTAGGAGTAAGGGGTGTAGAGAAGCATACTAGGTGACACACACTGGAGTATCCCCTCTTCACATGGGTCTCCATAGAATGTATTAAGGCCTTTTGGATGGGGTTATTCAATGAACACACTTGTATTGGACTATGTTATATGTTATGTAATGGACATGGGAAATTGGGCCTTTAGGACACCACCTCGTAATGGTCTTTTTCCACTAGGCAATCAGGACATGTATTGAAATAAATTAATTTAAGTAGGGTGTTTATCATTACTTATGGGAGGGTATGAGGCATGACCCACTTGGGTGCCGATATGTGTGTTGCATCCCTCCCCAACGCATTTTCTTGAGAGAAGTAAGAGATTATAATTTCCTTAGGTTACATACTGAAGACCCCAAAGGTTGGTAATAAATTA
The DNA here is from genome assembly GCA_963277665.1 of Viscum album. NCBI lineage: Eukaryota > Viridiplantae > Streptophyta > Magnoliopsida > Santalales > Viscaceae > Viscum > Viscum album. The sequence goes on from OY728150.1 coordinate 1,610,604,146, forward strand.
TAATGGTTTAAGAGAACATTAGTAACAACTTTCCCTATAGAAACCAAATGACCTATCAAGTCAAAATAAGAACAACCAAACCATCTCTTTGATACATGAGTATAAATAATGAAACTCAAAGGTAAATCCAATATAACAATAATATGAACGTAACAATGGATATAAGAAATGTCAACCAACAAATACTGAGAGATTTCATAACCCTATGAAACCAAAGTGGCATCATCCCAAGCTTCACTCAAACTAGCACTTTGTTCCCACTCCACATGCCATTCCCATGGTATTAAGATTCGTCACTAGAGAAGATACATTTTTTTCAAGTGTCACAATAAGAAACATATAAAAAATCATCAAATTTCTAAAGAAGGTTGTGATTATAATACTAATTAGGTAATCCCCATAAAATTTACAACACATTCCACTGGTACAAGAATGGTTTAGAAAATTTTATAAAATATAATTTTATATCAAATTGAGAAATAAATAAAAAGAGTGTGATAATTTCAAAATAATTCATCGCAATAAAAATAGTTATAGAAGACTTATATAACTAAATCAGGTTGTATATTCTTTCTATCCTCTTGGAATACCAACCAATGTTTCTCAACAACACACACACAAGCATGTCTAGTGACATTTCCATACACATGAGTTGTGTCTCTTCCATCACTTGGTCATCAGAATATCATAATCTCTTATACCATTACACATTTGGCACCAAGAACCAATTCTATTTCAAAAAGGCCCCATATAATTAAATCTTAACACATGACACTATGTAAGCCAAAACTATATTCCATACCAATTAATTCCACATGAAAATATATATTCCTTTTAAAAAAATTCATCAAACATCATTATTAAATAAAACCACAACTATAATTTTAACACCATAATTTAATATCATAAAAAATAGTTTTTCTTCAAGAAATGATTCAATGGTTTATTTTTAATCCATGAAAAATATTACAATAAAACTATGACTACAAGTTCTAGACCAAGTGGAGATGATACAGAAGCCACATACCTCTCAATGGATGATGACAATGAAGAACACACCAACAATAAATCTAGATATATTCTTAAAAATACCTTAAATTAAATATATCCAATAATATCTCATCAAGATACACATAATCAGACATAAATATATCTATAAAATATTACATTTTCCTCTATGATAGAGGATATGAGTTGATATAAAGATAATAATCAATAATGATAACTTACTATTGATTTCAGAGATCCTACACACTTTCATTCATCAAATCCACCTTTCAGGTCAAATGGAATATCTAAGAGATCCTAGGAGAAGAGATCAGTTTGAGATTAGGAGAATAAGAGAGAAATGAGAGTTTTGGGGCCTTAATTAGAGTTAAACTCTAATTTAAAAATCATTTAACGAACATCTCATGGTTAGGAAACATGATGTAAAAAAAATATTTTCCAACCATTTTCATGATTCAGTCTCAAAAAAATAAATCCACACGGTTTTGCATCAAATTTTAGTAAATTTTATGCTAACTATGAATGTGTTATTAGACATCACTCAGGTAGGCATATGTTTTTTCTACATGGTTTGGTAAACCATGCACCAACCATGTGTTGATACTATCAAAATAACTCCCATATCTCATGGTTTCAATTGGAAACTTTTATAGTATGAAAAAATTATCTGCGTGCATATCGAATCTTAAAACCTTTGCAAGTTATCCTAGAGAAAGTGCATGGTTTTATCTAACAATCATCAAACCGTGTGACCTCCAAAAACCTTCCAAAACACTCCAAAACCTTCCAGAATCTCTCAAAACTCAACCAAGGTATTATATAACATTAAAATAAATAATAAAAGGTAAATGTACCTAATGATATTGTGTTAAATTCTTCCTTCCATTGGTCCTTCCATCCTCAAAAAGTTAGATAATTTCATTGGTTTGGAAGAGCTTAGGCCACAGTTCATATATTTCTTTTTCCCATTCCCATGTCGCTTCCTAAATCTGAATATGCTAACATAATACTCATACCAAACAAATACTTTTCTCACATGGTATTTTCTCCTATATTTCCAGAAAAATTATTATAAAATGAATCAACGTATCATCTGTCTTAAGACAAACATGGTCTTGTCGAATAAAATAATCTGGATCAGGCTAGTACTTATTTATTTGAGATACTTGAAATATATTGTGCATAAAGAAAATTTTGGGTGATAAATCCAACTAATATGAAGAATATCCAATTATGTAGAGACCCATTCTTGAGGTACATGGAAATTATATTTCTTTTTCAGAATACTTAATACATGACACAAACATATGCCCAAAGATCATATCAGTTTAGTGTCTTTGGAAAATCAAAACAAAATATTATAATAATGGAGAAAGATCTTAAACATCTCCCAAAAATAACTTCTACTTTTTTCCTACCTAAAACATTTATTTATAGCCTAGGTAAAATAAAACAAAAAAAGGTTGAGCTCTAATGATCATTAAGGGTAAACCTAGAGAGCATAAAACAAACCATAAACATTTGAATATAAAAACATAAAACTAAAATTTAAACATCAAAATATTGAGTCATGAAATAAATCTTGGTAGAATGTAAGACATGGATCATAAAGGAACATTAAACACAATAGAATTAAATTTTCATAAAACATGTAATTATGTAAAACAATTAAGCATATAATATGATTTTTATAGTAGCCAAGGCATTGTTTCCAAGACCATCATAGTAGACAAAGTCCATTACTGAACTGGGTTTAATTTTCGTTCCATCCAAGTATTACTAAACTGAATTTAATTTCCATTCCAGTCATGTCTATATCACAAGATATAAATATTTACACATTCATTAGAGGTAGATATAGGTCCCACCCATCTCATAATTAAATCATTTTTATATGTTCTACAAAACATAAATCATTCATCATAGCATAACCCAAGAAATAAAATGGGTTTCTTAAATATCATTACATCATAACATAATCAATATAAAATATCATTCTATCATTAACATAATAAAATCATAGTAATAATATATATATAAACATAAACCTATTTAAGAGCATCATCTTAGATGGAAAATAATTTTGATCAAACACTTGAACTTGGTTCTTGAGGAAAATATCCTTTCTTATTCAAAAACAATTTCTTCTCTCAAAATGCCACACAATTTTAAATGAAAAGAATTTAATTGAAAACAAACTTGAAATAGTGTAGATGAATATTCATGGAAATAAGGAATCATGAAACCAAAAAAATCCATTCCTGACATGTTAGTTAAAAAAACATTCTTCTCTTACTTTTTCCAAAAAAAGTAAAAAAGTACCTTGTATGGTAAACAAAAGAAAGATTCCTTCCATACCATGTACTTAAAGTCAAAAATGGGTAAAAATTAATTTAAACATTATTATAAAAATTTAGAAAAAAAATTTAATTTTTTTTAGAAAACATGGATGATAAACATACCCCCAGTAAATAATTACGTATAAACAATCTTGGATAAAAATGATATTTAAAAATTATCCCTTACCATAGGGGCCGATTTCTTCTATATGTGTCTGAAACTCATGTATAGTTGTTTTAAAGATATTATTAACTTGTAACATAACCATAAAAATATTTATGATGTTTTATATGACTCAGTTAAAACTTTATATTACCCGTTCATTTTTCAATTCCATGTTAAAGGAATGTTTTGGGTAATAATAGTTCTTTTTATTGTACAAGTTTTGAATTGTTATTCTTGATTAATTACATATATCATGATTTACATACATAAAAAATTTAAAAATGATTTATATATTATATATATTCAGTATATATATATATATATATATATATAATAGATAGATAAAAGAAATGGAATACATTGTTCATAGAGACGGTAAGTCGTACGTACGCATGAATGCTTTTTCCGTTTCCTTATTAAATTGAATAGAAGTAAGTAAATTACATATAAATATATATAAATAAATCCAGTATCATTATTATTTCATATATTTCATGATTATTATTATATATACTTTATAATGATTCCTAAATGGTTAACGTGGAAAATGAATCTCATCGCGTCGTGGAGATGGTAAGTCGTACGTATGTACGAGCGACGATATCATTCCCATAATTATTGAATGGTATTAGATTGTATGGGGTATAATATATCATAATTAGTATGATGTTATAGAAATCATATATAGTTATTATTTCCACCATTATACGCATCCAAGTAAGGTGGTGGTGAAAAATAGATTAAACCATGGTGTGGAGACAGTAAGTCGTACGTACGCACCTATGATGATTTCATTTTTAGTAGGATAGATATAAAGTGAAATAGTGTTTTTTCATATTTATAATAACATATTAGTATATTATAGATACTTATGTTATTAATTTATAATGAAACAATGAATTAAGAGTAAGTAGAAAAATAATTAATTTTGAAAGAATCGGTAGAAGAGATTACTTCTTCCTCGACGTGCCTCTTTTAAATTTCCTCTTAGGTCACTAGTGTTGGAATTTTGAGAAGACCAGAACCTCTTGAATGTAACTAAATAAGTTTAGAAGAGAAATGGGAAGGGTTTTCCTGATCTTTAAGGCACAAAATGGAGTAAAGATGACAGGGAGGAGGTGCCTTTTTATAAGAGATGATAAGGGTACTTTAGGAAACTCTCAAAATATTAATTTATTATAAATTAAATTTCAATTTAAAATAGTACAAAACATATTTAAGTAGAATATAAGATGATCTTGGTTCGAATATCCATCATTAAATAATCTTTAGATCTGTTTTGAATATTTTGTATCCTTATCTTTTTGGTTTAACCCTTATTTTACCCTTTTTAATCTTATTGTGATATCATGTTATTTACACATTGTGGGTTAATGGAATTACCATATAATGTCAAACGACCAAAAAAATATATTTATGACATATTTGTAATTATATTAACCATTTTTTAGATTCTTATATTTTAGGAATTTAACATCATTTAATAAACTATTTTATGTTTTAAGTTATGAATTATGTAAATTTTGGACACTATTCATACTTGGCTTTTTTAAATATTCATAAAAACCTGATTCCTTCAAACAAAATGCATTAAAATATCCCTAATATGTCAATTTCATCAAAAAAATCATTTATGGAATCAAATTTTTGAATTAAATTTATTATAATATTTATAAATTCATTTATTTGAATCTCTCATTAATGAGGTAATCACTACATCATAATTGTGTTATAAATAAATATATTTATCTAATGTCTAAAAAATATAAATGAAATACCATGATTTTGGAAATATTTTTAACTTTATAATTACTATTTATAGACATAGAGATCAGTTATATATCCCTATATTAAAATTTATTTATTAAAAGATATATGTCTAGGTTGTAATTATCGTTACATTAAATTAATTCTTATAAAATGTCATTTTCAAATCCAAGTGAATCCATGGGGTCCCCAAATCGACCCAAGGATTCCCATGGTTGGAAATATCTTATCAAATATGATTATCACTTGTGTTAGGGTACTTTAAAATTATTATAATATTAATTTTTACCCTTATTCCCAGATTTACCCTTTCACCCTGGTAAATAAAAAAATTTCTGAAGTTACTATTCAAAATGTCCAAAAATAAAAGGTAAATATTTACACAATTTGAACCTTATGATTCCAAATATGGAATTAATTTTTCCGAATTCAAAATACATAATTTTTAGTAATTAATTTAATTCTCATTGTCAAAACCAAAAAAGCGGGTTTTAAGAAGTAATAAATATCAAAAGATTGACATGTGGTTATGTCCAATTTAAAAGTGAAATTACTTAAACTGAAAAAAAATTATATTAAATAATAAAAAATGAATCCAATTACACTTTAAAACCAATTAAAACATATAATCTAACAATATAAATAAATTATATGAGAAGGTAGTTTTGAATTAAAATGCAGTATTTTTCACTATTCATTAAAATTTGAATTTTATCTAAAAAATACCAAAAATTCAAAAAAAAAAAGTAAATTTGTATGTCTTTATTCCAAAGAAAAAGTTTATCCTGTCAAAATTAACTTATAAAAGTGTCAAAAACAATATTTAAAATGGGTGCGCCATCAAAAGGTGGTATAACTGCATTTTTTTTTAAATAATTCTTTTATCAGAAATACTGATTTTGTTCTCATATCATGTTGTATAAAATGGGTAAGATTAATTATAATGTTATAAAAAATTAAAAATTTGGTTAATACTATTCATAATGGTTATTTTATATAATATTTTAAAAATATATATCGTTGTTTAGTGAAAATCGGTAATGCGTACAACGCAAGCTATCGAGGAAGGTCGGTCTTGCGTATGACGCAATCCATGTTAGTGTTGCATGTATTTCAAGATTCCTTTGGTGTTGCGTATAACATAATCCAAACTTATTTCATTTATAAATTGAACAAAATATATACTAAGTGTTGCGTGAAATGAATTCTATCAAAAGAACTTGAAATTAGGTGCAACACAAGCCAAGAATAATGTTGCTATACTGCAAGCTAATACAGTGTTTCGTATAGCACAAGATATTCTTGGTGTTGCATAAAACAAAATACATCAAAGAAATTAAAAAGAATATATATCATAAAATCTCGTCATGTTACATTCTACCCCCCTTTAAATTAATTTCTCCCTCAAAATTCGTCGGGGTTATAAATAATTTTATACTTGAAAGTTTCTTTCATGGAAACTCACATTGTAAAAAGGGATACTAAAACATCATTTTAAAAAGGAAGGTTAGAAATATAATGATTACCCAAAGTAACTAATCATTGGGTTTCCACATAATAGAACATAGGTGGTAAGTGAAAATATGGATATGGAATAGAAATCTTGTGGCATCCCGCCTTTTTAATACATATCTTTTCATTACATTTTACATATAGAGGATCTTTAAAGTCTAGTGAATTCGAAATCAGGAACAATAAAACTTGTATACAACATAAAACATTCTTCTAATTCACTTGTAAGGCTTCATCATAATATTATCCTAAGTACAATTACTTCCTTTCATATCCTAGAGACATACATCAAAGGAAAGGGTGAGCATAAGGCCCAGTATGGGTAAACAAGGGAGTCAATGTACTTGTGATATCAATAAGAACTTGAATAACAACATAAAGATATGAGAAATGGAAGTATAGGAACTTCCTAAAGAAAAGAACGTGAAACATAACTTGAATATGTGGAAACAAAATTTTATTTGGACATTCATGAACATATCACCAAGTTCCATCCCCAAGGTGTCATAAAATTTACCAAGGTTATTCACCAAGGTATCGTGAAACTTATCATCTATAGAGATTAAATCTTTACCCAATGAATCAAATAAATGGGTTTCATGTCAAAATCGTGATGTTTAAAAAGTACTTAAAAACTTGATCATTAAGTCATTTATAACCCATGGAAAGGGAGTGAGGGTTATATGTATATAAATTCCAGAATCAAATAGATCAATTTTATGTATTGATTAATACCCCTAGATATGAAAATAGAATTGGGTATTCATATAAATAATACAAGATAATTTCTTGAAAAAAAGAGAGAGAAATTTTGAGACGAAATTTCTGCAGCATAACGGCTATATAACATGGTTTTAGAAAACGTGAAAAGAGAGGGGACAAGGGTCACCCACTCATAAATAATTCATAATACAGTATGGGTACAGAATAATATCATGGTATGGATATTTTAATTACATACCACAAGAAAAGGAAACATGAAAGAAAAGAGAAGATGCGATTTCTTTTACAAAAAATTCGGCATCCTAACGGCGTCACTTTAAAATGCAGAAAACAAATTGATGACAGCTGAAAGGGATCTCTCAAAAATTAGACATGAAATGGACAGAAATGATAACATATAAGAACATACCCTCAACATAAAGAGATGGAAACTAGAAGACACAACATAAAGTAAGTCATGACTTAAAAGAGGATGTTGAAAGGATCCCTTACCTTGAAGAGTAACTTCAAAAGCATGATGTTTGGGACCTTGGGAGGCTTGAGGGAACCTTGGGAGGACTCCTTGGGAGTTTAGGAGACCAGAAATTAGTTTAGGAGGATTTGGAAATGAAAATAATGAGGGAAAGGCTTGGTATTTATAGGAGAAGTGAGGGGACAAGTCATTAATGGCCAAGGGACACCTCATCGGTGGTATTGGCAAAACCATGGGCTTTTCCATGGTATTTACCCATTGTATTGGCCACTTGGGACACCTCATACCTTATATTACTATTAATAAGTCGACCAGAATTATTTCATAATTATTACATCCTTAATGATGTCATTAATCCCCAGAAACTCTAAACTGTATTTTCACTATTTGCCGAAAATTCAACTTTCTCAGAAAAATCACAAAAATTCACCTTAACTAAATATCGATGCTCTAATTTCAAAATTGTGCTCCATTTTATGAAAATATTTTTTTAAATATTTTTAATTTAATTTTTAAATAAAAACACTATTCACTGAAAATTCAACTGTTTCAGAAAAATCCCAAAAATCACCTTAACCTAATATGGATCCTCTGAATTCCAAAATGAACTCCATTTTTTAAAAATATTTTTCGAAATATTTTTAATTTAATTTTTAATTAAAAAAAATTATTCACTAGAAAAAACTAATACTTGACTAATAATTTCGGAAAGAGTTATTTACCTATTTTATTGAATCACATTACTTAATCTAGGTGCCTAAATTTTATTAATACTTTCTTTAGGTAATATTACTAATCCATTTGGTCATATTACTAATCCTAAGCATAAAATCACTATTCATAATTTACTATTCACCAAAAATTAAGTTGATCTTATTAGACTCTAAATTTTATACCGATCACAACTATAGAAGACCATTTTTTGAAAATCATTACACATTTTTAATTATTTATGGTTTACATAAATATTTTAAAATACCCTTTTTCCAAAATTCATCAATAATATACATCCTATATTTATCCAGACATATAAAAAAACAAAAACTTCACCATAGGAAGAAATCACAATTTTATTTATCTAAAAGGATTACACAAAGCAGCTAAGGTCTTATTACATAGCCCCTTATAACACCAGCATAGGACCTAAGTGTGAGGTGTGCTAAGGTGATAGAATCTTGGGGCTCCTCGACCAACATTTCCCGAGTGGTGATTTTTATCATCTTGAACTTCTCGTGAAGTCGATTCTGTTCCAGCTTCACACGATGAAGTTCAGTATGGTCTTGGTCCAGAGCAAAGTCCAGTGGTGCTACCTCCTTCCCAAGTTCCGTTATATAGGATTCGATCGGCCTGAGACTACTAGATGAGGCCATCTAATCTTCTTTCTCTATTAATTAACCAAGATCACTTGTATTTAGAGACAACAATCGCAACATTTAGTTTCCAACAATCATATTGACCAACGGTCATATAAAAGTCAAAACCCAACTATCTCATTTTAATTATACTCACTTTATTAATTAAAGAATATAGTTTTGTTGAGTATAAACTTAAATAACACCAAAAAATTAGGAAACAAAAATTTATTCAAAATTTCGGGTCGTTACATTCTTCCCCCTTAAGAAATTGTGTCCTCGCAATTTTAAAATTGGGCTTGTAAATTTCATTGAAAGTCCCACATTGGAAAAAGAGTCAGTAAAACTATTACTTTAAAAGAAAGAAATGGAAGTATAAAGGTCACCCGAGTTAACCCATACTAGGATTCCATGTAGGAAAACATGAATATGGAAGAGAAAACAGAGGGTCATGTTCTGATGGAGAGTGATAGAGAACATGATTAGGAGAAAATTAACCACAAGAAGATCACAAACTTATGATGTGTTAAACGGTCTTTGATTACCCAGTAGGAAACGTAAACCAACAATGTTTTTGTTTTACGTTCCTTTTCATAATTTTGAGGAATTCATTTACTACATAGAATAAAAACATAATGAAATATACTTACCTTAATGTTAAGTTTCATCCTTTAATAAGTTTCTACCAAGACTAATCTTTTCTCCAAACAGTGATCATTCAAAAAGACTTGGTCTCGTCAAACACACAAGAATCATCTTCTAGATAATCACATAATCCACAAAATAAGAACTATATATTCCCCTTGTCTTTATTTATCAACTAAAACTAAAATGGTTAGTACGAGGTCATATAATCTCCAAAAATGATGATCCTTTATAAAAAGAAATATGACTATTAATATCCAAAATTCAACAAAAAGTACCCAAAGTTCAAGAAATAACATTCAATACACAATCATCCTTAAAATTCTTCATAATAATCCAAACCAAGATTGGAACCAAAAACTCAGAAGGATTTAATCACATAGTCTTCCACAATAAATCTTAACATTTATCTCAAAATAACATAGAATACTATTAATGTCTCATACTAAAGTGTAATTAACCTAATCACATATTCTCTATAATGGGTTAATCATTTTTCAGAAATAACCCAAATCACTATATGTCCACAATAAATACATAGATTCTTACAAAAAAATCCAACCATTCCTCCACAAATTAAATCCTGTAGTATTTTATTTTCCTTATACATATAGTATTCCCAAAGAGAAAACATTATCTAAAAAAACTTTAATCATATAATCACCAAATCATTTTCCTATACAAAGGATATCCATTTGATATAAGTTTCCAAAATCAACTTATTCTTGATCCATAAAACTAGCAGGTGCATTTGTCCGAAGGGCATAACAACAGACTCATAATGCCCATATCTTGATTAGAAGCCATTTTTTGGAATATCATCATTCTTCACCCTCAATTGATGATAACCAGAACAAAGATCAATCTTAGAGAAGAATTGAGCCCCATAAAGTTGTTCAAATAAGTCATCAATTCTTGGAAGAGGGAATATGTTCTTTATTTTGATCCCTTTCAGTTCTCTATAATCAATACATATCCACATCGATCCATCCTTCTTCTTCACAAAGAGAACTGGTTCTCCCCAAGGAGACACACTTGGTCGGATAAACCCCTTCTCCAAAATAACTTGGAGTTGTTTCTTTAATTCCTCTAGCTCCACATTTTCTATCCTATAGGGGATCTTTGACATCGAATGAGATCCATGTATGAGTTCAATAGAGAACTCCACCTCTCTTTATGGGTGAGGTCCGGGTAACTCCTCCGGAAATACGTCAACGTATTCCTAAATGATGGGGAAATTTTCTAAAATAATAAATCTTTTGTGAGAGACTTATTTCATTTACGAATATTTTAACACAAAAGGATATTTTATCTTAAAAATTCAGCCTTAGACAATTACATTTTTCTATAATTCCTTCATAATGATTCATAAAAAGCTTGCGATTAACCAAACATATCCTCTGGGAGTGTCGTAACCAAGAGTGCAGCAAGGCCCGTTGTTGTGTACTAGTTCCCGTTTGATTCTAGATCAAAGCGATGTTTTTGGATTTTACCCCTATGTACATATGTGCCAGATCCACCTCTACCTGCTCGTATCCAGATAGGGATGTATTTGTTTGATAGACCACTTACTCAATACTCACCAAAAAACTAGGAAGATTTCCTATATTTAAAATTTTCTATATGGTTCTTCCAAAAGTTTTCATATCCTGGTTTCCATAAATAACTAAACTATCCTTTGATTCCAGCTATGGCATCCCACCTTTTTAATACATAACTTTTCATTACAATTTACATACAGAGGGTCTTTAAAGTCTTGTGTCTTGGAAATCAAGAACAATAAAACTTGAATACAACATAAAACATTCTTCTAATCCACTTATAAGGCTTCATCATAAGATCATCATAAGTACAATTACTTCCTTTCATATCCTGGAGACATAAATCAATGGAAAGGGTGAGGAGAAGGCCCAGTAAGGGTAAACAAGGGAGTCAATGTACTTGTGATATCAATAAGAACTTGAATAACAACATAAAGATATGAGCAATGGAAGTATAGGAATATCATAAAGAAAAGAACTTGAAACATAACTTTAATATGTGGCTACAACATTTCATTTAGACATTCATGAACATATCACCAAGGTCCAACCCAAGGTGTCATAAAATTTACCAAGGTTATTCACCAAGGTATCGTGAAACTTGTCATCTATAGAGATTAAATCTTTAACCAATGAATTGAAGCGCTATCAAGGCGCATCCTTAATATTTCTTTACTTTCATGTGATCCACATAGATCATAATCAAAAATTTCCTAAATAACCCATATAGAATCAAATAAATGGGTTTCATGTCAAAATCGTGACGTTTAAAATGTACTTAAAAACTTGATCATTAAGTCATTTATAACCCATGGGAAGAGAGTGAGGGTTATATGTATGTAAATTCCAAAATAAAATAGATAAATTTTATGTATTGATTAATACCCAAGGATATGAAAATAGAATTGGGTATTCACATAAATAATATAAGAGAATTTCATGAGAAAAAGAGAGAGAAATGTTGAGACGAAATTTCTGCAGCATAACGGCTATATAACATGGTTTTAGAAAACATTGAAAAGAGAGGGGACAACGGTCACCCACTCATAAATAATTCATAATATAGTATGGGTACAGAATAAGATCATGTTATGGATATTTTAATGACATACTATAAGAAATGGAAACATGAAAAAAAGACAAGATGTGATTTCTTTTACGAAAAATTCGGTAGCCTAACGGCGTCACTTTAAAATTCAGAAAACAAATTGATGAGAGAAGAAAGGGATCTCTCAACAATTAGAAATAAAATGGACAGAAATGGGAACATATAAGAACATAACATCAAAATAAATAGATGGAAACTAGAAGACACAACATAAAGGAAGTCCTAACTTAAAAGAGGAGGGTGAAAGGATCCCTTACCATGAAGAGTAACTTCGAAAGCTTGATGTTCAGGACCTTTGAAGGCTTGAGGACACCCTGGGAGGACTCCATGGGAGGTAAGAAGACCAGAACTTCGTTGAGGAAGATTTGGAAATGAAAATAATGAGGGAAAGGCTTGGTATTTATAAGAGAAGTGAGGGGACAAGTCATTAATGGCCAAGGGACACCTCATCGGTGGTATTGGAAAAACCATGGGCTTGACCATGGTATTTTCCCATGGTATTGACCACTTGGGACACCTCATACCTTATATTACTATTCATTAGTCGACCAGAATTATTTCATAATTATTACATCCCTAATGATGTCATTAAACACCCGAAACTCAAAACTGTATTTTCACTATTCATCAAAAATTGAACTTTCTCAGAAAAATCCCAAAAATTAATCTTAACCAAATATTTATTCTCTGATTTCAAAAATGATCTACATTTTATGAAATTAATTTTCTAAATTTTTTTAATTTAATTTTTAAATAAAAATACTATTCACTAAAAATTCAACTATTTCAGAAAAATCTCAAAAAAACACCTTAACCAAATATCGATGCTCTGAATTCAAAAATGAACTCCATTTTATAAAAATATTTTTATAAATGTTTTTAATTTAATTTTTCATTAAAAAACAATATTCACCTAAAAAACAAATACTTGACAAATAATTTTTAAAATAATTATTTTCCCATTTTATTGAATTACATTACTTAATCATGGTACCTAAATTATATTAATGCTTTATTTAAGTAAGATTACTAATCCATTTGGTCATATTACTAATCCTAAGCGTAAAATCACTATTCATAATATAATATTCACCAAAAATTAAGTTGATCTTATTAGACTCTAAATTTCATACCGATCACAACTGTAGAAGACCATTTTTTGAAAATAATTACACATTTTTAATTATTTATGGTTTACATAAATATTTTAAAATATCCTTTTTCCAAAATTCATCAATAATATACATCCTATATTTATCCGGACATCTGAAAAAACACAAACTTCACCATAGGAAGAAATCACAATTTATTTATCTCAAAGGATTACACAAAGCAGATAAGGTCTCGTTACATAGCCCCTTGTAACACCAGCATAGGACCTAAATGTAAGGTGTGCTAAGGTGATAGAATCTTAGGGCAGCTCAGCCAACATTGCCCGAGGGGTGATTTCTATTAGCTTGAACTTCTCGCGAAGGCGATTTCGTTCCAGCTTCACACGATGAAATTCGGCTTGGGTTTGGTCTAGAGCAAAGCCCTATGGTGCTACCTCCTTCCCAAGTTCTGTTATATGGGCTTAGGTCGGCCCGAGACTGCTGGATGATTCCATCGAATCTTCTTTCTATATTAATTAACCAATATCACTTGTATTTAGAGACAACAATCACAACATTTAGTTTTTAATGTTCATATTGACCAATGGTCATATAAAATTTGTAACCCAATAGTCTCATTTTAATTATAATCACTTCATTAATTAAAGAATATAGTTTTGTTGAGTATAAACTAAAATAACACACAAAATTAGGAAACAAAAATTTATTCAAAATTTCGGGTCGTTACAAATCTAACCATCATGTCCTCATGGATAGTGATAGAGAATAAGGTTTGGAGAAAGTTAACTATAACAAAGCCATAAATCTTCAATTATTTAAGGGATCATCTGATTCATCATATAATAAATTACTAGGATAACATTTTTTCTTTACAAGATCTTTTTCCTAAACTTGATGATTTTTGCATGAGAATAAATACTTACTTGATTTTGATACAATCTCATTGTTTTCCGTACCTTGAAAATTTTCCAATTCGTCTCTTATTTAAAGAAATGAAGTTGAATTTTTCATTCTTGATGTTCTACCAGATCATGCAATAGAATGATATGTCATTCCATCTATCTCTATAACAAAAAGGTTAGCACAAGCTATCAAATATACATAAGTCCTTCTATGGTGAGATTAATCATATATAGTTCCAAAAATGGACTTATAATTCATTTATAATACCACTTAAATAAAATAAAACTAATTTATACTAACCATGGACTTCCCATAGGCCAGTGGTATGTGATAAAGGCTTATCGCACATCGGTTATGGGTTCGATTCCCACAGCCTTGTCCGACGTGACGGGTTTTCACCCATCTTACGGGTTGTCCATTTTTCTAAAACTATACTGTTATAACATTCCAGAAATAAAATTTTTAGCCTTAAAAAAATTTATCCTACATCCAACGTAATCAATTCCAACCTTTATTCTTATCCAAAATACTTCTATCCAAACTCACAATACAAAAAAAATAACAAGAAAATTCATATAACAAGCATGTGAATACCATCATTTATCCCCCATATATCATAAGATATATCTTGTTGGTCACATTCTGAACATTTTAATGACTTCATCATGAATTCTCTTGATTCAAGGTAATAACATAAATTTCCATATATCCTTATTGAAAACATGCATGTTTTCTTATTCCAAAACTTATTGGATATATTCCTTGTGTCCTGAAGAGTTGTATACTTCATCTATGACAACATAACCCACATGTCAAAAAATCCTTAACCAGTTTTAAGGTAAATAATATCATCCAAAATATATTTATCCAAATATCATTATCTCAATATAATTCTCATATTAAGGTTTATCATTTCCTTAATCACATTTCTTATCCATTATAAATATTCAGCATATTCTTAAAGATCATTAGCGAAAATCATAAATTGATAATTCTGATATAATTCACCATTTATCATTTGGGTATTCTATTACATAAATAATTTAATCCTTCCAATTTAATGGTAGGAATAGAATAGTTCCTTCCTTGTCTTAGAAGTATATTTTCATTTATGGGCATTGAGTTGGGTAATTCCCATGTTTTCCACATATGAGACATTGAACTCCATAACAATTCGTCACTCTATGACCCTTTTCCCCACAGAGATAATATCTTCCCCTCTATTTGAGGTATCCCTCAAGTTTCTTCTTCCCTTATTCTTGACATGTAGGAAGTTGAATCTTTCTTCACTATGCTTAAAAAAATTCATCTTCCTCTTATTCGATGTGTTTTGAATTTCACCAATGTTCACATTGTTAATCATATATCATGACAGTTGAGTTGGTATAATTGCAATATCCTTCTTCGATGAGTTTATCCAATTTCTTAGTTCATAATCACTATATTTTCCATCATACTCATTGTTAATCCAATTCCTTCTAGTGTCCTCCATTAACTAAATCCAAAATGCATGCGGTGATATACACATATCATAGAAGAAAACAAAATAATCAAGGGGTAATTTTAATCTCTAACATATTAGGTATAATCCTAGTTTATTCATTATAATTATCATAATTATAGGATTGTAACCTATACTTATACTTAACCTTAGGGAAATCCCTAAACATACCTTAGAAACGTCTCTAGGGATCTCACTAAAGTTTTAGCATCCTAGTTTCCAAAGGTTGACTAATCCTTCACTCTGATACTAACTGTAGAGATCGAAGCTTGATGTAAATGGACATTAAATTTATTTTACATAATACTTAATACATGACACAAAAAGATTCCCAAATATCGTATTAGTTTAGTGTCTTCGGAAACTTGGAAGAAAATCTTTTAATCATGGTGAAAGATATTAAACATCTCCCATAAAGATCTTCCACTTTTGTTTTCCTTCCTAAAACCTTTATTTATATCTTGGAAAACAGAAAAAATAAAATGGGTGAGCTCAAATTCTCAATAAGGGTAAACATAGAGGACATTAAACAAACCATATACATTTCAACATAAAAACAAGAACATAAAGTTTAAACATCAAAATATTGAGTCATAAAATAAATCTTGGAAGAACATAACACATGGATCATAAAGGAACATTAACAAAGATAGAATAGTATTGTAATAAAACATGTCACTCTGGAAAACAATTAATCACATAATATTATTTCCATATTATCCAAGTCATTGTTTCCAAGACCATCATAGTGGAAAAAGTCCATTATAGAACCAAGTTTACTTGTCATTCCAACCATGTTTTACTGAACCATATTTAATTTTCATTCCAATCATGTTTATCTCATGAGATATAAATCTTTACCCAATGCATCAGATATAGATATAGGTCCCACCCATCTCATAACGAAATCATTTTTTCATATTCCACAAAACATAAATCATTAAATCTAGCATAACCCAAGAAATAAAATGGTTTTCTTAAATATCATTCCATAATAACATAATTCATATAAAATATCATTCATTCATTAACACAATAAAATCATAGTAATAATACAGATAGTATATAACCCTATTTAATAACTTCATCACAGATGGAAAATAATTTTGATAAAACACTTGAACTTGGTTCCTGAAGAAAATGTCATTTCTTCTTCAAAAACATTTTCTTCTCTCAAAATGTCAAAAAAAATTAAATGAAAAGAATTTTATTGAAAATAAACTTGAAATAGTGTAGAGTAATATTCATGTAAATAAGGCATCATGAAACTGTAAAAATCTATTCATTCCGTATAAGTTAAAAAATATTTTCTTGTACTTTTTCCAAAAAAGTAAAAAAGTACCTCGTATGGTAAAAAAAGAAATATTCCTTATATACCATGTAGTAAAAGTAAAAAATGGGTAAAAATGACTTTAAACATACATAAAAAAATATAAAATATTTTATGAAAACATTTTTAGAAAACATGGATGATAAATATACCCCCGTTAAATACTTACGTATAAGTAACCTTGGATAAAAATGAGATTTAAAAATTATCCCTTACCGTTGGTCCAATTTCTTCTGTATGTGGATGAAAATATTATATAGTGGTTTTAAACATATTTTTAAATTATAAAAACCCATAAAAATATTTATGATATCGTATATGATTCACTTATGACTTTATATTACCCATTCATTTGTCAATTCCATGTTAAAGCAATGTTTTGGGTAATAATAGTTTTATTTATCAAACATGTTTTGAATTGTTATTGTTGATATTATTACATATAACATGAATTAATTAATTACAGAATTTAAAACATGATTTATATATTATATATATTCATTATATAAATATATATATATATAATAGATAGATAAAGAAAATGGAATACACTGTTCATAGAGAAGGTAGGTCGTACGTACACGTGAACGTTGTTTCTGTTTTCATATAAAACTGAGTGGAAGTAAGTAAATGAAATATAAATATATACATAAATATAATTGCATTATTATTTCATATAATTAATTATTATTTATTATATATACTTTATAATCATTCTTGAAGGGTTAATGTGGAGAATTAATCTCATCACGTCGTGGAGATGATAATCTATACATACGCACGAGTGACGATATCATTCCAATAATTTTTGAATGGTATTAGTGTGGATGGTGTATAATATATTATAATTAGTATCATTTTATAATAATCATTTATAGTTATTATTTCCACCATTATACCCATCCATGTAAGGTGGTGGTTAAAAACATATTACACCATGCCGTGGAGACAGTAAGTTGTACGTACGCACGCATGGTGATTTCATTTTACGTAGGATGTATAGAAGGTGAAATGGTGTTATTTCATATTTATAATAACATATCAGTATATTATTGATACTGATGTTATTACTTTATAATGAAACAACTAATGAAGAGGAAGTAGAAGAAGAAAGAAATTCAAAAGATTCGGTAGAAGAGATTACCTCTTCCTCGAAGTGTCTCCTTTAAATTTCCTCTTAGGGCACTAGAGTTGGCCTTTTGAGAATACCAGAACCTCTATAATATAACTAGGAAAGTTGAGAAGAGAAATGGGTAGGGGTTGGCTGAGCTTGTAGGCTCAAAATGGAGTTAAGAGGAGAGAGATGAGGTGCCCTTTTATAAGAGAGGAGAGGGTCACGTTAGGAAACTCTCACAATATTAATTTATTATAAATTAAATTTCAATTTGAAATGGTGAAAAACTTATTTAATGTGAAGATGAGATGATTTTGGTTCTAATACCAATCACCTGATAATTTTTATACATGTTTTGAACATTTTTTTATCCTTATCTTTTTTGTTTAACCCTTATTTTACCCATTTTAATCTTACCCTGAAATCTTGTTATGTACACATTGTGGTTTAATGTAATTAGCATATCATATCAAATGACCCCAAAAAAGTTATTTATAACATATTTTGACTTATATTAACCATTTTGACGAATATTATATTTTTAGTAATTTAATATCATTTAATAAACTATTTTATGTTTTTAGTTATGAATTATGTCAATTTTGGACACTATTCATACTTGAATTTTTTAAATATTCATAAAAAAAATGATTTCTTTAAACCAAAGGCATTAACATATCCCTAATATGTTAGTTTAATAAAAAAAATTCTTGTATGACATCATAATGTTCAAATTAAATTTATTTTAATATTTATAAATTCATTTATTTGAATCTCTCATTAATGAGGTAGGTAATCACTACATCATAACTGTGCCATAAATAAATATATTTATCCAATATCTAAAAATTATAATACCATGATGTAGTAAATATATTTAAATTTCTAATTACTTTTTATATACATAGTGATCATTTATATAACCCTATATTAAAATTTATTTAGTAAAATATATATGTTTAGGTTATAATTATCTTTCCTTTAAATTAATTCTTATAAAATTTCATTTTCACATCCATGTGAATCCATGGGGTCCCAAAATCGACCCAAGGATTCCCATGGTTAGAAATATCTCATCAAATAGGATTATTACATGTGTTAGGGTAGTTTAATATTATTATAATATTAATGTTTACCCTTGTTTACCATATTTACCCATTAACCATGGTAAATAAAATAATTACTAAAGTTACTATTCAAAATGTTCAAAAATAAAAGGTAACTATTTTCACAATTTGAAAATTATGATTCCAAATTTTGAATCTGTAACACCCCAAGCTTCCACGGTACGTTTCCCTTCGAATAATGCGATAGCGTGTGTTGTACGCAACCTCGAGTTCTAACACACACCACAACTAATTAAACTAGCCGTTGTGAATAGTAATACCTAATTTTTGAAATAATATATATTTTATATTTCAAAATGGACTTCATTTTTGGATTCGGAATATCGAAATTATCTTAGGGTGAAATTTTGGTACTTTTCGGATAACTTTTATATTTTGATGAATAGTGAAAATTACTAAATTTTAATTAAAAACAACTTTTTTAATCAAAATAATTAATAGTGATAAATTGTGAATTTGAGTGGTTTTAAAGTATATTTAGAATATATTTTTACCACTTAATATAATGTTGGTCATTGGACATAATTTTACAATTAAACCGAACATAAACAAGTGTCAATCTTTTGATAGTTATTATCTCTTAAAAACACGCTTTTTGTTTTGACAGCGGGAATTAATTTTAAATTAATTTCTGCCACTTCTGTGTTTTGAATTTAGAAAAATGGATTCCATATTTGGAATCAGGATGTCCAAATTGTGTAAATAGGTAACTTTTATTTTTAGACATTTTGAATAATTACTGCGGTAAATATTTTATTTACCATGGTTAAGGGTAAATCCGGTAAATAAGGGTTAAAAAATAATATTATAATAATACAAAATTACCCTAAAACGTGTCATAACCTTATTGGTGGACACATACCCGACCATGGGCATCCTTGGGTCGATTTGGGGACCCCATGGAGCCACTTGTATGTGGTAGGGACACATTATATTAATAAAGTTAAAATAAAAATAAAAATGGCATAAGCTTACATCTTTTAGAAGAACAATTTTTACATAGGGTTATACATGTTGGATTTTTCGATTATAAATATTCATTAGAAAGCTAAAAAGATTTCCTACATAATGATATTTTATTTATAATTTTTAGACATCAAATAATTTAAATTATTAATGACACAATAATGATGCAATGTTTACCTCATTAATAAATCATTTAAATAAAAAAGATTATAATGATTAAAATATTATCTAAAACCTGACCAATTATTATTGGTTGATTTTATTTAGAATATTACTCATCTTATATTCGACCTCAATGATTTTTGGACCATTATAAACCGAATATAATTATATTATAAAGTAATACTTTCACTCTTTCCTAAAGAGCCCCTCCTCTCCCTTATAAAAGGAGACCACTTCTACTCATTCCTCACACCTCTCAAGCCACTTGGCTCGTCTAAACCCTGCCCAAATAAGCTCCCCACATCCCTCTCCTCATCCTTGAAGCTTCCCCTTAGGCAGAAAGCATTTCAATAAGTCCTTTGGTTCCAACCAAAGTGAGTTACCTAAATTAAAGGTAACGTTTGCTCTTAAATTATTTTCATTTATTTTGCTTCTCCAACACCCAAACTCTTTTTATTTCCTTTCTTTTGTAACAACACCAGTATCCACAATATACTAGGATGTTGTTATATGAAGGATTCAAACTACACATACACACAACTCCATCTAATGGATGATGAACATAATGTTTCTGTGGATGGCAAACTAACGCCTCACGAAACGATGATTGTTCAAATACATCTTACCGCCTCTCATGGTGGCCATTATGATGGCACTGTAATTAAATATGATATTAATGATATATATTTTATATATAATCTTCTGTAATTCCATTTTATTTCATACCATTATTCGTTTCATGTTGTATATACATACGATAATTTCATTCGAGGAAGTGCGGACTACCGCCCCCTTAAAATGATATGACTCGTTCATACCACACATGGAACGAATAAAGGATGGTGTTAATGAACTTATGTAAAATATATAAAATATTATATTATACTTGAATAGTAATATACCTATGTATCATTTGGATTCGATTCTTTTAAAATAAAAATTAAATGGAAGTAGCGTTCGTGCGTACGTACGGACTACCGTCTCCACGAACGCGATGAGATTCATTATCCATCGTATCCATTCAAGTATAATTATCATTTGATGATTTAAAAATGATGTTTAAGGACTTGATACCATTCTGTATTTGAATAATACACATCCCATTAATAACGAATATGGCTCACATAACAAAGAATATAAAGTAAAATGAACCCGTTAACACCCGAAATGACGATAATTCTAAGATATTATTAACAAATCAATGTTAAAAGATCATATATGATATCACATTAAAGTAAATTATTCTTGTATTATTCAATAACAATTATTTCACAATTATACAGGAGGTAAACCTACCATCGACCAAGGAAAAAGTACAAAGTAAGGGATTCTCTTATCTCACTTTCAATTCCGTGAGATTTCCATTGTTCGCTACTAAATTATTGAAAGTGGTGTATTGTGTACTTCCATGATTCACTTTATATTCATGTTATTCTGTAAATAATTTGGTGGTTATTAACTTTTGGCCATACGACTCAGTTGATTAACATGGTAAGGGATTTTCTTATCTCACTTTCAATTCCGTGAGATTTCCATTGTTCACCACTTAATTATTGCATGTGGTGTATGTGTACGGACCATGATTGTATTCATTGTATAATATACTTTAATTTATGGGTATTTACATCATCATGATATGATAATTCTTTCATGGGTGCATGTTTCGTAAGTTACCTAATCGATAAGGGAATTTGAGATTTCAATTTCCACTCATTTGGCTTTACACATATTTCATTGATTATATTACTCCAAGATTATGTGTGGAATCGCTATTTATTTGATTATGTCTTAATTTCCACTCCCCTTTCTGTGGATATACTTTTGATACACATAATCACTCCATTGATAAATTCTCAAGTGATCGGTATGAACTTGATAAGAGTAATTTTAACTCAATCTCCATTTGTTGAGTTAAATATCCAATTCGTTGGTGTTGTTTCTACAAGAATATGTGTGAATATCCTTTGATTGTTTTACACTGAATATTCAATCATATTTAGTGTATTTATATTTTTCACACATAATTATGTCGTTGATTTATCCTTAACCTAAGGATACGGCCTTTATGAGAGATTTCATCTCAATTTACATTCAACTGAGACTTCTTTGTTGATATACACCAAATCACTTTTATGTGGTGTATATAATGTACTTTGACATAGTATATCATGAATCCCTTTATTCTCATGATATTACAAAGTTTTGATTACCTCAATTATTTGTATTCAAGTGTCTCTCTTTTGGTTAGAATCTCTAACTAAAATACAATTTTTAAATGTTTTAAAGACTTCTTCATCTAAATCTTTCTTATTAATGTCCATGTTTTAAAAAATGGTTTTAAGGATTTATTTATATGGAAATTAAAGTTTAGAAATCAAAACTCCTTTTAAAAAGTTTCAAAGTGGTATGGGACACTTTGATTCAAAAATCTATTTTTAAATGGCTTCTTGACAAATAGTGTGACTTTTAAATGTTTTCAAGAAAAGGGGGATATTTCTCTCAAATAGTTTTGATGATTATTTTCATCTATGTCAACATCCTTCATTATTCATGATTGAGGTTAATGTGATACAATACAATCTTCCATATTGTATCAAATGAGTTATATTTGACTGTGGATGTTCTATTTTTATACCATTCATGGTTTGTGGTTAAAGTATTGACATTTCGTATGCTAGTTTTAATACGAATGTTTATTTTATGCTTAAACCTATTCATATGAGGAATGCATTGGACTTAATAAGTGACGGGTGGAGCCCGCTATAGCTCCTCGATGCATCGGTAGGTCTCATGAGGCAAACTAGTGTCTTGGCACAAGGCCTTGGCAAAATCTTATTTGTAGTCTTGGCACGAGGCCTTGGCTATGTGGTTATGATATTCTGGAATTATGCATTCCATCATTATGAAAGTGGTTATTGATATTGCATGTGATCATTCGACTAGTAGAATATCCATGTGAGTAAGTAAATGGAATTATTTCATTTTACCTTTGCCATTTTATGCTGAAGTTCAAATTTAAAAGGCTTTTGTTTTAGTTATAAATTGCCTTAAGTGTTTATTCTTATTTATGAAAGCTTCTGCTATAATGTTATCCTTACTGAGCATCCGAGCTCACCCCTTTCAATGTTTTATTTTTCCCAGGATTATGAAGAAGTAATTTATGAATGACCTGCAGGGGTAGTATGAGGGGATATGAGGACAAGATGTTTTTTTTATGATGTAATGTAAAAATTTATGGATGTATCTAGTTATTCCAAGGCTACTAAACTAATCGGTCTTTCGAGACTTGATCTTTCTCGTGATCATGCCAATGTTATGTAATAATGCACTGACTCTGGGTAACTAGGGTCGGGGCGTTACAGAATCCATTTTATCAAATTAAAAACACAGAAGATGTAGTATTTAATTTAAAATTAATCTCTTTGTCAAAACCAAAAAAATGGGATTTTATGAAGTAATAAATATCAAAATATTGACATGTGTTTATATCCAATTTAATAGTGAAATTACTTCTAATTACCAAAATCATTTTAAATGTTAAAAACATAATCCAATTATACTTTAAAACCAATTAAAAGATAATCTAACAATATAAATAAATTATATGAAAAGGAAGTTCTGAATTAAAATGCAGTATTTTCACTATTCATTAAAATTTAAATTTTATCAGAAAAATACAAAAAAATTTAAAAAAAGTAAAGTTTTATGTCTCAATTAAAAATAAGAAGTTTATCTGGTAAAATTTAACTTATAAATGTTTCAAAAACTAGATTTAAAATGGTTGTTCCATCAAAAGTTAGTAAAACTGAATTTTTTTAAAAATACTTCTTTTATCAGAAAAATTAATTTTGTTCTCATATCATGTTCTATAAAATGTGAAATATTGATTCTAATGTTATATAAAATTCAAAATGTGGTTAATACTATTTATAACAGCTATTTTATATAATATTTTAATAATATATCGTTGTTTAGTGAAACACGGTATTGCGTTCAACGCAAGTTATCGAGGAAGGTCTCTCTTACGTGTAACGCAAGCCATGTCAATGTTGCATGTAGTGAAATATTCCTTTGGTGTAGCGTATAACATAATCAAAACTTATTTCATTTATAAATTGAACAAAATCTATACACGGTGTTGCGTGAAATGAATTCTATCAAAAGAACTTGAAATTATGTGCGACACAAGACAATAATTGTGTTTCCTATACTGCAAGCTAATACGGTGTTGCATATAGCGCAAGGTAATCTTGGTGTAGCATACAATGCAATGTATCAAATTAATTAAAAATAATATATCACATAAAATCTTGGCGTGTTACAAATTCATTCTTATATCTCAAAAATGATAATTTGTCAAGGATATAGATTTCCTTTCTTATCAAAATGATGATAAACTAACCTTATAGAGACTCCCAAGAAAACATAATCAACCACATCAAATGATAATAGTCTATGATGATGATGCACTACATATGATTTCTAATTACTCTAATCTATATTTATATACTTCTTGGTCATATAGATATTTTTCATCATCTCATGCACAAGGCTAGGTCTGATAAGTGAAGTCTCATCTGTTTCCACCCAATATAGTGGATAACAATAAGTATGACAATACAATGAATCAAAATGAGTAATATTCATTAAATATTGAAAAAAAATATAAGAAATAAAATAATGATATATGATCCTCCCATGAGCTAAGAAAACCCATAATGTTTTCCAATATTTGGATCGTCCGTTTGGATTGTCCATTTTTTAGGATGAAAATATGTGCTCATGGTTAACTTTGTCCAAAGGGGTTTCTATAAGGATTTATAAAATTGATATGTAAAACTGGGTCCCTAGTCATACATAGTTGAAATTGGGATGTATTTAAACATTAAAAATTCCTAGATAAAGAGTTTTGATAATTATTTCATTGTATTGGATTCATGAATAGGGATAAAGTGATCCAACTTTATGAAGCAATCCATAATCAACCATATACAGCCATGTTTCTAAACCAACCAATCTTTGTAGACCTATGAAAAAATTCATAGTTATATGTTCCCATTTCCATAAAGTTATAGGTAAATATTTAAACATATCAACTAGTCATTGGTGCTCCACTTTGACCTACTAATGAGTGAGGCATCTCTATACATATTTTTTTATATTATTTTCATGCCAACCCACCAAAAATATGTCCTCATCACCTTGTAAATCTTCAGAATTCCAGGATGAAGAGTCCATTTCGAGTAGTTGTTGGAAGAAAGAGGTTGTTTATAATAAGTAAATGTAACACATATCTACCATCTAGTATCCATCCCTTAATGGTATCCCCATAATTGAGTTTCAACCTCATGGTGTGACATTTAGGATCGGATTCCAAAGAATCTTTAACTAACTCAATCAAATCAGGTATAAAATAAACAGGAACGAAAACTTCAATATCATATTTCTCAACATAATTAAAATTAATTTCATTTATGACCATCATAATATAAAACTGATCTGAAGCCTCTTTCCCAATATAGATATAGAACTTCAAACTAAATTCATCAGCTATTAAATTTCCTTTTAATTATTGTATAAATAAAGTAAAATACAAATCTATAAAGGTATTCCATCCATATTTGTTTCCTTAGATTAAAATATCACTATGAAAATATTTGTTTTGAGATTTTATGATCCCTAAACATCGTGAACTTCTCAGTAAATAGATAACAACACTACATTTTCAAGTCATGGAATATAGTAGTTAATTCAAAATCATTTGTTAGTAAATTATTCTCATACATCCATAACTATCATGACCCATAAGCTACAATATGATCTCCGTACATGTGAAAGAAACCTAATCCAATTTTGGATGAATCTAAATAGACCAAAAAGCCTCATCTTGACTCTAGAAATATAAGGATGGGTCTCAATGTAAGTAAAACCTTAATCTCTTGAAGATATTTCTAGCACATGTTGATCCATCTAAAAATAATGTATTTCCTTATCAAAGATGTCATCAGAGATGAAATTCCTGAAAAATCACAAAAAAAAATCATTGGTAATATTTTTCTATGATAAGGAAACTATGTATCTCAAAGTTGATATTTAATGGTTACTGAGATATAATATCTTCTACCTTTTCAAGGTCCACAAAAACTCCTCTATCAAAAACGGAATGGCCTAGGAAACTTACATTATCTATCTATAAATATCACTTTGATATCTTATCATAGAGGTGATGTTCTCATAAGATACCTAACAATAGGCCCAAGTGTGGTTCATGATTAACCATAGTCCAAGAATACACTAGAATGTCATTAATGAATACTACCATAATGGAGTTAAGATACCTTTGAAAGATCCAATTTATCAATTTAAAAAACATCACTAGTGAATTAATAATAATAAAGTGAATAACCACATAATCATAATGAACATAATTAATTATGTATGCTTCTTTCAATATATCCTCCTTCCAAACTCAACTTTCATGATACCCAAATCATATATCAATATTATAGAACAATTTTTTTACCCTTTATTGATCAAATAGATCATATATTCGTGGAATAGGATATTGATTCATTATCATAACATGGTTTAGCTTATCAGAATCCACAAAAAAAAAGATTTCAATTTTCTTTATTCACAAAAAAATATCAGTTCTACCCCTAGAGACATAGTAGGTTGAATGAAAACTTTTCTTTCCAAATCTTCCGAAAAAAACTTTAATTACCTTAATTATGTTGGTTTTATCCTATAGGATTGAAATCAATTAAGACTAGTCCCTATTAGGATATTAATCACAAATTCCACTTCTCTTTCAAGATGAAACCTAGAGAAATTATTGGGAATGATGTCAATAAATTGGTCAATAATGGTTCTAAAATCTCTATGTTTAATTGCATTAATAGTTTCCAAAGTAACTATTATTAATTAGTATGATATAATCCTGAACATTGGTAAAAAAGGTCATGTTCTACATTCATTAACATCCCAATACCCTTTATAGAGATTCTCATCACCATTCTACTATGTGAAACTAACCTATTGGGCATAAAAATCAACTTGGGATTTAAAGGATGTCAACCAATCAATTCTAAAAATCGGGTCAAATATGTACATATCAAGAACCTAGAAATAAAAAAAATTAGTCTCATTGATAGTTATAGAATAGGTAACATATTAAAAGGCTTGATACTCATGTTTTCCAAGAGTTGTTCAAAGTGTCATGACATGAGAAATCATTTCCACATACAATCCCATATGAACCTCAACACCAGAAACAATAAAAAGTGTAACATGACAATATAAAACAAATATTTCATGAGAGTAAAGTTCCAGAGAATAGTACATCTCACCATCTAAGGACTAGATTGACCCTCTATGACCATATTCTCAGCACCATATAACTATTTACACACTCTCTCTCATTCATCGATTCAATGAAGTGATTGAATAGCCTGAGGAATCATGGTGTTCCTAAGAACACCTTAGATCACTTAGTTATTAGGATAGGATCTTTTCTGTTGAGATCATTCAGTTGAAGAATAAGATTCTAGAGATACACAAGATATATTACCATCAACTAACTTTTTAGCGCTATGGAAAATCAATGGAGATATCCCATATTATTATATTTGTGAGTAGATTTATGTGTTTTTGTGAAATATCACTTCATATGATAAAATTAGACATAATGAAAATCGAAAATCTTGGTTTTGGTTTATGGAGAAAATTTAACCTCCCTAGTTTTTTGGTTCTGTGATACTCCACGAATTTGGAAATATGTATCCCTATTTCCCTTTTTCATCATCAGAGTTCCCACATGTTCGCATCGAGAAAACAATACTTCCTCCATCCAAATTATTAATGATATCACTTTCTACCAATATTTATTTATTAACCATTTCCATATAATTAGTAAGATAAATGAAATTTATCTTAGAGTGAATTTATGATCACATTCTAGAATCATATAGGTGTTCCATCAAAGAGGCACTAGAAGCTAATTCTATATTGAAACAACTATGTTCATAAACTTAGTGTCATACTCTGTCATCGATATATTTTCATTACTTTAGACTAAATAAATTTTTCATCCCTTCTATCCTGAAGGTGTTCGGATAGAATTTTATTTTGAACAATTATTAAAAGTCATCCCACATAAGCCCTCGGTTGAATTTATCTGATAAAACAAAATACCACCATTGGAATGAAATATCCTCCATCATGTAAACTGATAAAATATCCTTTAACTTAGCTAGTGTTCTAAGGAATTAAAAGATTTGATTTACTCTATTTGGCTATAATTCTTCCTTTTTAGGTTATAAATCACCCCAAATGATCAGAGGATTTTGTTTCTGAAACTACACAGAATGATGCACTTATCTTGGTTCTTCATTTCAATTTCCTATATGACTGGCCTGAAAATCTTGAACAATGCTCTTTATAAGCTGTTGGTTCACCTATAGCTCATTTGAAACCACATTCTATATGGATTCATATTTTGGGATTCTACAATGTCAAACCAATGTAATTTTTTATAACTAGAACAAAACAAGAAATATTCATCACTCATTAGAAACTAAAGACATATATTATTTTAAATCACTACAAACAAAATTATTTACAACCATTTTTTCTTAAATTATCAAAATCAATAACCATTATAGCCATTTTTTCAAAAATTGACAAGCATAATATGAACAATGCAGTTCTAGTGGGAAGTATTGGTTCTAATGCTTGAGATATACACTCAACTACTAAACCCATGATGATTAGATGACAGAACACCTAGAAGTGTCCTAGAAATTTTTTTTACTAAAACCATCTAGTTAACTAGAAGTTCAGCATAAATATGTTAGATGCATATTTTTATGTTATACATTTCATGTTATGACATTCCTACCCCCTTTCAACCACCCCAATATAAAGTAATGATCAAGACTGGTACCATTTGTAACATTCAACCCAAACCCATTGGCTTAAGAAATGGAAGAGATTGTACTATCCTTTGGTGAAATCCCCAAGAAACCAAAGTCTAGTAATAAATTAAAAGGTCTTAAGAGAACATTGGGTGATGGTTTTTCCTATTGAAACCAAAAAACCTATCATGAAAAAATAAAACAACCAACCCATCTAGATGATTCATGAGTATAAATAATACAACTCAAAGGTAAAAAATATATAACAACAATATGAGAGTAATAGTAAAAACAAGAGACATCAAGCAATAAATATTAAAAGATAACTCAACCCTATGGAACTAATCTAGGATCATCCCAATCGTTTCCTGAACTAGCTCCAAGTTCCAACTCCACATGCCTTTCCCACGGTATCAATATGTATCACATGAGATGTAATATACATTTATTTTTCTTGTTCCCTAGTAAAAAACATTTGTAAATGAATCAAAGTACCCAAGAAGGAGGTGAGTATATCACTTGGTAGACAATACCTAGAGACTTTCTAACATGTTCCACTAGGAACAGAACATATTAGCACATTTAATAAAATATAATTTTATAACAAAGTGGGAAATAAATAAATAGAGAGAGGTAATTTTGATATATTTTATCATAAGATATAAAGTTTAAGCATAAAAATTGTACTAAATAAAGTTATCCATTCTTTAGTTCGTCTTTGAAGACCCATCCATGTTTCTCACACTCACACATGCATGTCAAATGAAATTTACAAACACATTAATGAGATATCTTCCTTAACTGGGAAATTAAAAGGTTATAAATCCCATGTTCCATTACACCTTTAGCATCAAGCACCAAGTCTATTTTAATAGTCTCATATAATTCAATATAAACACACACCACTATGTAGGCGAAGACCATTTTCTATACTAGCTTATTCCACATGATTCATATATTCCTTTGAAAACATTTCATCAAATGTATTACTTGCGTCAAACAAAAACCATAATTTAAAATTATAAAAAAATGGTTTTTCTTCAAGAAATAATTTATTTTTTTCTTTGTAATCAAAGAAAAATATTTCAACAAAACTAAGGCTTAAATTTCTAGAAAAAATGCAGGTGAGAGATAAGTCACCTACCTCTCAATGGATAATGAAAACGAAGAACATCATAACAAAAACTCTAGATCCTACCTCAAAATTCATTTACATCAATAGATCCAAAATTTCCTCGGCAAGATATGCATCATCATACATAGATATATCTATAAAATATTACATCTATAGCTCTGTAAGAGCAGAGATGAGTAATTTTGTAGAGAAAAAAGAAATAAAAAGGACTTACCATAAATTATAGAGATCCTACACACTTTTATACATCAAATATACCATTTGGGTCAAAGGTAACAACCAAGAGAGCCTATGAGAGGAGAGGAGTTTGAGAGACTAAGAGAATGGGAGAAAAATGAGAGTTTAGAGGCATTAATCTGAGTTAGACTATATTTTGTGAAGCATGTAATGCACGTTACATGGTTAGGGTACACAATTTTATAAATTGTGGGCCAACCATGTGCATTCTACTATCTCCAAACTAGAAATTCACATAGTTGTACCTTATGGTATGGAAAATTATGTTCCAACCATGCACATGTTACTGGGAATCATCTCAGGAGCCACATTTTTATGTCATATGGTTTTTTAAACTGTGTTCCAACTATGCATTGCTACTATCTAAATAACTCCTATATCACAAAATTTTTCCAGGGCTCCCACATGGTGTGTCAAAACTATGCGTCACTCAAGTGACTCTCAAAGACTCTTACATGGTTTCCTAGAAAAGGAACATGGTTTCCCCAAACCATTTTCAATTTTTGGGCCGTCCAAAAAACATTCATAAAAATTATAAAACTATATAAAATCTCTTAAAACTCAACCCAATTATTATATAACATTAAAAACATAATAAAAGGGTAAAATTCCTAAAGTAGAGGATGTAAAAATGTATGTGTATGGTTTGGTTTCTTTTAATCCCCTCTATTTATAATAAATATATATATATATATAAACACACACACACATAGATAGATATATAAATGCACACATGTAAATAAAAAACATGTATACATATTTATACATATAAAATAAGATAAAACACACAGATTTATATATGCGTATTTTTATACACACAAATATATACATATCATTATGTGAAGAAAAATAAAAATAATTAGGGATTTAATTAATCATATTATCAATATATATATATTTATATACACACACATATATATTGATTTACATACATAGATAATAAAGGATGGGATTTACATGAAATTACGAGTAGAACAACAAAAAAATCCCAAAAAAAACTCTTACACTATTAATAGAGAAATACTAAAAACTTGTTACGCATAACTTTGATTTTGAGGGTAATTCATCAAAAATGTTCAATAGAGGTCGTAGAAATGTTCAGATTCTGTGAAGTCTTGAATGATAATGAGGAGTGGTGTGACTATTGTGGTGATTTTAAAATGGAAGAATGGTTTTTATCAATGCTAACCAAAAAATAAATGATAAAAGAAACATTTATTAGTCCTAAAATGTTTAGCCCTAATAAATAAAGATTTTATTAGTGCTAATTTAGCAATGATAGAGATGTAATTTTATCATTGCTAATTTTATATTGATATGGGAAGATTTATCAGAGCTAAAATTAGCACTGATAAAACAAAAACTAAAAAATATACAAATTTGGTAAATGTATATAATATATATATAATACTAATAACTACTAATTATATAAATCTATATAATATTAATAAAAATATATACATATAAAATAAATAAGTATTATTTTATATACAAATAATATTAGTTCTATTTTTAAAACATGATTAATTATTTAAATAAAATAATATTTTAGACTAAATAAAAATTTATAGTTGTATTTATAAATATTAATTGTATTGTATTTAAATATATAAGAAATATAATATATTTTACTAATTACATATAAATATTAATTTTAAAATCAATTTTATTTAAATAAAATTATTCAATATTTTTTATATTTAAATTTCATTTATTTTATCAAATTAAAATATATAGTTGATGTGTATTATGAAGAATATAAAAATGCATGCATATATATATATATATTAGATCAATTACATTTGAATTTAATTAACTATTAAAATTATAAATAGAGACATATGTAATATAATGTTATTGATAATATTTATAAAATATTAATATTTCATTTTAAATTTGTTAACCTCAATTTAAGTTAAATGAAGTTATAATTTCATTATAGTGTAATATATTGATATTATATTCTAATTATACGTGCACACACACATTGAAAATGTCTATGTGATTGTGTCTATATATGTATGTATGTAAATAGATATTATACACATATATTTTTTTGGAACTCATGCATAATATTAATTGATATTATTATATAAATATAAATAATTACTATTTATATAATATTTATATAATATTAGTAATACTATACATAGAAAATATTAATAATTATTAAATCTATTTAAATATTTTTTGTAATACTTTCAAAAATATTATTAATTATATAAATGAATAGATATTTTACACTAAATAAAAAAGTATAGTTAAATTTATAGATATTATAACTGTATTGTTTAAATAAAAAATATTTTCAATACATTTTTCTAATTAAAATAAATGATAAATTTACTAGAATTTTCATTTAAAGAAAATTATATTCATTGTTTTTCATTTTTTATACATAGTTTTTTTGAGGAAAGAAAAGATAAATTACATATATACATATATATTAATCCTTAAAATGAATATATATATATATATATATATATATATATTTCTATATAAATTTACATTACTTACATTTAAATAATGACACAAATGGTGACACGGACAGTGATGATGATGCATAAGGTGGTCCTCAAGCCCAAAAAATAATGGGCCTTAAGGTCCATATATAGGGATTTCAAGCAATCGACCATTCGGGTCATGTATTGGTTCCACCCTCAACATAATTAAAAAGGGGTTTTTTCTTTGTTATGTAAAATGGTTTTGACTCGATACCATTTCGAATAATATTTAAATATAAAAAAATTCTATAAAATTTATTTTTTTTATAATGTAATGTTCAGTTTTTTAATTCATTTAATTAAATTATTGCTATTATTTTTCATTAAAAATAAATATATATTAGTATTTATAGGTATTCTAATTATATATATATAATATAAATATATATTAATTACCTAGAAACGTGTCTATGATTGTGTGTTCATATATATATATATTGTAATGAGATATGTGAAATTGAAAAATAAAAAGTCTTTGTGTTTGTGTGTGTGTCATATATACTCATATTTTCATTAAAATTGGCATTGATAAATGTTAACTTTCATCAATGTTAAAATTACCATATTTATTCACACATAAATATATGTGTGTGTATTCCTTATAAAAAAATATTTTTGTGTTTGTATTTGTATGTTTATATCCATATACAAAGAATATAATATTAATTTTTATTGTGATTTCTATATAAAATAATCTAAAATTAATTAATAATAATTAAACATTCTTATAGTAATTAATATTATTATATAAATATTAATAATTATTAATTGTATAAATGTTTATAATATTTATTATAGGTAGGAGGGATTACAAGTAACCAAACAAATGAACACTAAGACACACACCCGAGGCACCCAACTTGTCAAACCTCATCTATCCCCCAAGGATTGGAAAACACACAATTGGACCTTGTTAGTATATATGTAAAAGTTCTAAAGTACCCTCTTTATAATTGGCTCAAAGTCACCCAATACATGGCCCATAGGCCCCCCAATAGATGTCCCAAAGGTCTTCCAATGAACTAGCCTGAATGCCCCCATCAAACTGGCCCAAATGTATATATTATTATCACTATTACTCAAAAAAATTATTATTTATATTTTCAAAAATAGTATTTTCTATATTTTCAAAAATAGTATATATTATATAAATGAATAAATATTTTACACTAAAAAAATGTATAGTTATATTTATAAATATTTTAATTGTATTTTATTTAAATAAAAAATAATACGTTTTATTAATTAAAATAAATATTAAATTTACCAATTAATTTCATTTAAAAAAATATTCATTAATTTTATATTAATATTAATTTTTTAATATAAAGTACATATTTATATTTATATATTTATTATTAAAATGAATATATATAAGTATAATATCATTAATTTTATTTAAATAATAATAATTAGTAGTATTATAAATGATGACATATATTATTATTATTATTATTATTTAAATATGATAAATTTCTATATAATTATATTTTTTATAATTAAATTCTAATTAATTAATTCATTTAATTAAATTAAGCATATATTTTTCATAGAAATATAAATTTATGTTGATAATTATATGTAATCTAGAGAAATAATACACACACACACACACAAAACCTACGAGATATATGAAATTGAAAAACCAAAACTATGTGCCCATATATACATGGGTGTGTGTGAGTGGATGTATTTATGTACTCCCTAATTAACAATTTTATAAGATAAATATTTTATTAATGCTAAGATTAAGGTTGATAAATTTTAATATTTATGAGTGCTTTTAAAAAGAGTTGATGTGACAACCCAACCCGTTGGGGCCCACCTGGTTGACGGAAGGTCAGTCTGTCACAACCTCAACCCTTCCACCAATAGGTTAAGGGATGGAGACAAGAACCTAGAAGGAATAATATAAAATGGGATTCCTTTGACAATTTTACTTATATTTATGCATATAACCATCTCCACCCAACAGTATAGAGAAATAACAAAAGATTATAACATCTCGAGTAAACCATGCATGTAATAACATCTAGAGAATACATCAGTGTATGAAATGATAAATCCAAAGGCAAAGGGAAAAAATATATGACTAACTAGAAATGAAGTCTCAACCTGACAATAACTATATTGAAGAAATCTGATAGGGCTTGGCTCCGCATCTCCAAGCCCGACCACCATATGCAGTCTAGGCACCCAAGTGTCACTGTGCTCCAATAATATCACCTCCAAACTATCATTAATCTTCATAAGACATGACATGTATGGGAAAATCCCATGCAGATACCAGTATAAGAATACCCTATAGGATGCCCTGAAAACCACAAAGGGATAAATAGAAAGTTTCAGTAAAGGTTTTCTCAACCCATAATAAGGGGGAAACAAAACCCATCATAGATATATTCTCAAAAAGAAACCTAGATGATATAGAAATGGGATAAACACCTCACAACTCATCCTAGGATGATGAGTCTACCCACATATCCAAAGGTCCATCACTGTTTCCCAACATCTCATGTGTCTATCTGAGAAATCTATGTAGAGGACTCGCACCTCATCATTTCTCTACAACCCTAGGGGCCACAATCTCCAATAATAGGACCCACTTCTCTGTATGATAATGTGATGAAACTAAATAGATATAGGTCCCTAACCCAGGCGTGTCAGGGGGGGTGACACTTAGTGAACAAAGGACCCACACCCTGTTGCAATAAGGGGATGCCACTTGATATATAGAGGACCCGCACCTTGGTCTATTAGGAGGTTACCCCACAGCAATTAGAGGACCCAAACCCTGTTCTGTTAGGGGGTTACCACACAGTAAATAGAGGACCCACATCCTAGTACACAAATGGGTACCACTCATTAGATAGAGAGGAATATGGGGGACCTACGACCTATAGTAACAAGGAAGTTTCCTACCCCGACATCTCTCAGATGATCTTTTCCTAATCATTTCTATCATCAATCATCACTTAAAGAATCCTAATTCTTAGAAAAACTCACATAATATCTCGTATTCCATCATTAAGGACACAATCACATTCTATATGGAGAAAATTCAGGATAGGCTACCTATAGGACATAATCAGATTCACAAAGAAGATGGTATGAGAGGAATAAATTTCCAACAAAAGTACATAGTGTGTACCAGGGGTCACATGGCGAGTGACCTGACCTGGACTCTTTGATGTTTCCTTTTTTTACATGGATTGGCTAGTCATATAGTACTATAAGAGCTGTATGGATGCTACATGGAATGTCTTGGTCACCCGGGGCATGGTCATGTGCTCATGGTCATGCCCATGTACTTCGGGTCGTTACCATGTACATAGTTGTGTATCTGGTTGTTCCTAGGCCCCGGACCATGACCATATTCTCTTGGAATACACGTAATTTCATGCCACATGGGACCCCAGGAATTTATAATATTTGGAACATGTCTTGGTTACCTCAAGTGGGGTCACACGGTGTGTGGTCCTAACTACATGGCGTGTGACTCTTATATTCCCTGAAACCCTAGCCACTGTAGTTAGGGGAATACACCATGTGTGTTCCTAGATTAAACACTGTGTAGTCAGGTTTTTCGAATAAACCCATATAATTATTCATGTGTTGTCACACCACCACCATCACTACCTTTTCTACATCCAAGCACATTGGGGGTTCAGGATCTTGGGTTTTCCATTCCAGATCCATCAACTGTGGCCGGATTCTAGCCACTTGAACTCTGCAATACTCTTTCCCATCACCACTGAAAATATAAATTGTTTATCGAGATCTCATACCCATGGATTCCTCACCCACAACCCTGACTCACCCTGATCCATCCAAAAATCTTCTATCCATTCATCTTTTGTGAAATCGTAATGAATATGAGGGTTTGATCATCCTTAAACTCGCCTTGAAAATGTCAAACAATAACCCCATAGTCCAATGGTGAAGAATGTGATAAATGGAGGGGAAAAATAAAAAAAATTAATTCATCATTGGGAATATTTCTTGGAAAATTTCCACATTATTGGGGAATCTAAGGTGATAGTAGTTGAAATGGAAGAATTGTATCAGAAAAATATAGCCAATGAATTGTGGAGCTCCTGAAGAGAAACAATAAATCACATATAAAGTAATATAAGAATACATGCTTTATATTTCACTGAAAAGTGTGGAAACCACTAATGATAATCCCTACCTTGATTTAGGATTGATTTTTGGTGAATAATTAATTATACAGTAATGAAAGAAACCTATTACATTCGCTACCTCTCTATCCAACTCGATCCATTCATTTGTCGTTATCTAATCCATTATGCCAATAAATAATTACAAAAACTCCTCTCAAATCCTCCCAAGTTTATGTGGATAAACCAAGAGATTTCTTATAACATGGTAAAAATATAGTAATTTATTTTGTGTTCATTTAAAATAAAATAAATATATTTTATTATTTATTTTAATTAAACACACCACAAATGAATACCTTAATAAGATATCCAACATCAACCAACCTTAGGTCACACCTAAAATAAACCTCATGTTTCATAATCAACCATTTTATCATATTTATAATCTAAGGTCTCGAACAATGGGAAAACCAAAAACATTAAAATGACTTATGTGAATTCATTAAAACATATAAATATTATTAATATATTAAATCTGGGGTCTTGAGACTTCCAATCACCACGCCAACTCTGAGGATAAATCCAGATATATACAAAGAAAAGAAATCAATGGAAAAATATAATAAAACCAAAGATTTTATATTCTCCCCTCCTTTAAGGATGTTCATCCCAAAAAAGTGCAAGATAAACGAAATGGTGGGGGTACTAAGCCTGCATCTAGATCCCATGCTCCCAAGAGATCTCATGCATGGTCTTGTGCTTCCAAAGCACACAAACCAAAGGAATGGTCTATACTTATAGAATCCTCTCCTACCGATCCTCGATCATCATTAGGTACAACATGAAGATGGATGCATCCCCAATTTTCAAATCACTCAATTCAATAACATGTGTAGGTTCATGCATGTATCTCCTCATCTAAAAAACATGGAAGACAGCATACACTCGGTCCAATTGTGGGGGAAAGTCTAAGTAGTACGAAAACTTGAAAACCCTCCATATGATCTCAAACGGGTTGATGAAACTCAAGGACAGCTTGCCTCCCCGACCAGACCTTCATAATCCTCATTGTGGAGAGACTCTTAGGAAAACATTGTCTCCATTCTTGAAATCAAAGGGAAAAAATGTAGATCTATGTATGATTTATGTCTTCTCTAGGTTGTCTTTATACACTACCAGATCACCTAAAATCATCACCTTCACCATATCTGGTCTAAATAGATAAGTCTCTCCAATCATAGTCTAGTAGAAGTTTGACCTAAAAGGTATCCCATATAATTCCTCAAAAGGATTCATGAATATAGTAGAGAAATAGTTGTCATTATAAGTAAACTCTACCAATGGAAATTGATCCTCTTATCTCTATTCTAATCCCAACACACAATCCCTCAATATATCCGCCAAAAAATAGATAGTACGCTTGGTCTGACCATCCATCTAGGGGTGGAACATCATAATCATCCTCAAATGGATCTTGAATGCCTCTATCCGACCTCTCTACAACTATGAAACTAATCGAGCATCACAGTCAAAGACAATCATTGAGGGCACCCCATGAATCCAGACAATCCTCCACATGTATAGCTACCCTAAACTTTGAACCAAAATTTTCTCACTAATGGAAAGGAAGTGTTCTGACTTTTTAAATCAATCAACAATCACCTGGATAATATAATGTCATCTTTCTATCCATGTATTCCTTGGCACAAAGTCCACATATATTTCATCCTATTTCCACTCAGGGATCTCAAGAGGTTGTGTGAAAACTACCATAAACTGATGCTCATTCTTCACCTACTAACATGTGTGACACTAAGTGATAAGCTCAGCAACACTCCACCTCATGAAATGCCACAAAAACTTCCACTAAATTTCCTTGTACATATTTACCTCACTGTAATGTACAACCAATAGGGGTATAGCATCCCACCTTTTTATCACATAAACTTTCATTACATTTTACAAAACTGAGGATCTTTAAGGTTTAGTGTCTTGGAAACCAGGAACTTAAAACATGAAAACATAAAACATTCTTCTTAAACACTTGGAAGGATTCTCCTTATGTTCATCCTAGGTTCATTGCTGCATCTCATAACCTGGGGACATACATCAAAATAAAGGGTGAGTAGAAGGCCTAGTAAGGGAAACAAGGGGAAACATTTAACATGCGAACTTGAGATACAGCAACAATGTCATGAAAAAAAAACTTTAAGGCAGGAGAAAGAAATCATGAGGAATATCATAATAAAAATAAAGTTTTTCATAACTTGGATATGTGGATACAACATTTAATATTGACAATCATTTCTGTTTCACCAAGGTCCATCCCCAAGGTGTCATTAAAATTTACCAAGGTTATTCACCAAGGCGTCGTTAAAAATAGTCATCTCTAGAGATTAAGTCTTTACCCAATGCATTGGAGCGCTATCAGGGTGCACCCTTCACATGTCTATATTATCATGTGAGCCACATATATAATCATCAATCATTTCATAAACAACCCATATATCATAAAAGGAATGGGTTTAATTTCATAATCAAAATGCTTTAAAAAACTACATTAAAGACATGATCTTTGTGTCACTTTAAAACCCACAGAAAAGGAAGGTGGGTCTCATGTATGTAAATCCTAGAATTTAAAATAGAACATTTCAGTATATATGTGAATACACATATAAAAGAGAGAGCTTTGAGTATTCACTTAATAAAATAAAATAACTTTAGAAAAATAGAGATACATTTTGAGACGGAAATTCTGCAGCATAACAACTATGTTTCGAGGTTTTAGAAAACATTGAAAAGAGAGTGGAAATTGGTCAAACATTCATAAAT
The DNA here is from genome assembly GCA_963277665.1 of Viscum album. Lineage (NCBI taxonomy): Eukaryota > Viridiplantae > Streptophyta > Magnoliopsida > Santalales > Viscaceae > Viscum > Viscum album. Next base: position 1,610,644,741 of record OY728150.1, read on the forward strand.
GACCCATAAAACGGTAGAGGGACAGAATATGAAGGATATATGAACATGGTAATGAAATTTTAAGGACTTACCATTTGAAATGAAAAACATGGAAGGAAGACAAAAATTAGATTTCTCTTATGAAAATCCCGCAGCCTAACGGCGTCACTTAAGCTTCAACCAAAAATGAATTGACAATATAAAATAGGGTCTCTCATCATATGAAAATAATATTTCAGTATGATAGATATAGATATCATAACCCAACATAATTAAAAATGAACTTGAAAGACTTGGCATGAAAGTAGAACTTTGAAAAAGAGAAGGGTGAAAGAATCCCTTAAAAATTCAGCAGCCTAACGGCGCCACTTAAACATTCTTAAAACGAATTGATGAGAGCAAGAGAGTGTATCCCATAATATGAACATAAAAAGGGAAGTAAGATGAATATAAAAGAACATCCTACAACATAAGAACATGGAGCATAAAAGAAATTACATAAAAGATATTACTTGAAAAGAAAGAGAGAAGTCGGATCCCTTACCTTAAAACGTAACTCTTAAAACTCAGAGGTTGGGACCTTGAGGGCTTGGGGCACCTTAAAAGGACTCCTTGGGAGGTAATGAGACCAGAGCATCGTTGGGGGAGAGTTGGGAGTCGAATGGATGAGAGGATGGCTTGGTATTTATAGGGAAAGTGAGGGGACAAGGCATTAATGGCCAAGGGACACCTTATTAGTGGTTTTGGAAAAACCATGGGCTTTCCCATGGTATTTTCCCACGGTATTGGCCACTTGGGACACCTCATACCTTATATTACTATTCATAAGTCGACCATATTGATTACAAACTTAATACATCATTTAATGATGTCATTAAACACTCGTAACTTAAAAACTGTACTTTCACTATTCATCAAAAATTCTACTATCTCCGAAAAATCCCAAAATTTCACCTTAACCAAATATCGATGCTCTGATTTCAAAAATGAACTCCATTTTATAAAAATATTTTTCTAAATATTTTTAATTTAATTTTTAAATTAATACACTATTCACCAAAAATTCATTTGTTTTTAGAAAAATCCCCAAAAATTACCATAACATAATATCGATGCTCTGAGTTCAAAAATGAAATCCATTTTATAAAAATAATTTTCTAAATATTTTTGATTAAATTTTTAATTAAAAACACTATTCACCTGAAAAAACTAATACATGACTAATAATTTATGAAACCGTTATTTAACCATTTTATTGAATCACATTACTTAATCAAGGTGCCTAGGTTATATTAATGATTTATTTAAGTGAGATTACTAATCCATTTGGTCACATTACTAATCCTAAGCATAAAATCACTATTCATAATTTACTATTCATCAAAAATTATGTTGATCTTATTAGACTCTAAATTTCATACTGAACATAATTGTAGAAGACCTTTTTTTGAAAATCATTACACATTTTTAATTATTTAAGGTTTACATAAACATTTTTTAAAATATCCTTTCTCTAAAATTCACCAAAAATATGCATACTATATTTTTCCGGACATTTGAAAATTCATAAACTTCCTCATAAGAAGAAATCCAAATTTTTATTTAAAACAAAGGATTACACAAGGTAGTTACAGTCTCCTTACATAGCCCCTTATCACACCATCATAGGACCAAAGTGTAAGGTGTGCTAAGGTGAAATAATCTGAGGGAGACTCGGCCAACATCGCACGAGTAGTAATTTCTATCAGTTTTCACTTCTCGCGAAGGCTATTCCGTTCTAGCTTCACACGATGAAGTTCGGCTTGCGTTTGGTCCAGAGGAAATCCTAGTGGTTCTACCTCCTTCCCAATTTCTGTTAGATGGGCTTCGATCGGTCCAAGACTACTAGGTGAGTCCATCAAATCTTCTTTCTATATTAATTAACCAAGATCACTTGTATTTAGAGACAAATATCGAAATGTTTAGTTTCCAGCGGTCATATTGACCAATGGTCATATAACAGTCAAAACCCAACCGTCTCATTTTAATTATACTCATGTTATCCAATGAAATAGTTTTGTTGAGTATAAAAAAAATAACACACAAAATTAGGAAACAGGATTTATTCAAAATTTCGGGTCGTTAAAATCTTCCCCCCTTAAGAAATTGCATCCTCACAATTTTTAAAACTGGGTTATGAAATTTCATTGAAAGTCCCACACCGGAAAAGGAGTCAGTAAAACTATTACTTTGAAAGAAATAAAGGTAAGTAAAAAGGTCACCCGAGTTAACCCATACTGTGATCCCATGTAGGAAGACATAGACATGGAGGAAAAAACAAAGGGTCGCGTTCTAAGGGAGAGTGATAGAAAATATGATTAGGAAAAAGTTAACAATAAGAAAATCACAAAATTATGATGGGTCAAATAGTATTTGATTTCTTAGTAGGAAATGTTAACAGACAATGTTTTTTTGTTTTATGTTCCTTTTCCTAGTTTTGAGGAATTCATTTACTACATAGAATAAAAAAATAAGGAAATATACCTACCTTCCATTAGAGTTTAATCCTTTAATAATTTTCTACCAAAACTAATCTTTTATCCAAATGATGAGCATTCAAAAACACTTGGTCTCATAAAAATCACAAGAATAATCTTTTAAAGAATCATGTATTCTACAAAAGAAAAACTATCTATCTTTAAACATTTATCCCAAAAACAGAAAGGGGAAGATAAAACAACTCTTCAAAAAGAAAGAATCCCATAGGAAGGGAAAATACATTTAAATCTTCAAAGTTCCACAGTACTACCCAGTGTTCATCATAGACCATTCCGTAAATAACTGTCCTTAAAATTCCTCAAAATAACCCAAACTAAGATTGAAACCCAAATACAAGAAGGAATTGATAACATAGTCTTCCAAGATAAACTTTATCGTTCATCTCCAAACAACATCAACAACTCCTAACATATTATAACAAAAGTAACTAACCTAAACATATTTTCCCCAAGACAGGTCAATCATTTCCATAAGTAACCTATAATACCATAAGTTCACCTTAAATTAATCGATTCTTAAAAATATAATTCAACCTTTACTCCTCAAAGAAAATACCATAGTAATCTAATTACCTCGGTCAAATAAGGTTCCTAAAATAGTGAACGTCTTCCAAAATAATAATCATCCTTTAATCCCTTAATCATCTCTGTCATATTAATACGGAAATCGTCACATTTCTTATCACATTGGTTGTTGGGACATGTTCTTCCATTTCCCTCCATTAACTAAGGAAAGAAAGTACAATTAGGGGCTTAAATACTTAGCCAATAATCATTAAAAGGAAACTTAAATCATATAAGGATAAACTTGTAGAAGAAAAGTATACCCTAACTTGTGATCCCTTAGGTCCTAATCTAGTTTTTCCATGATAATATATTATTATGTGAATATTTATTTTATTTTATCTTTGTTCCTTTAATAATGGTTCATACTAAGCTTATGAATTTACCAAAGCATATCCCCCGGGAGTGTCGTAACCAAGAGTGCAGCAAGGCTCATTGTCATGTACCAGTTCTCATTCGAGTCTAGCTCAAAGAGGTGTTTTCGGGTTTTACCCTTATGTACATCTGTGCCAGAGCCACCTCTACCTGCTCGTATCCAGATAAGGATGTATTTGCTTGGCAACCCCTTACTCAATACTCACCAAAATACCAGGAAGGTTTCCTATATTTAAACTTTTCTATAGGGTTCTTCCTAAAGTTTTCATATCCTAATTTCCACAAATAACTAAACCATACTTTGATACCAACTATAGCATCCCACCTTTTTATCACATAAATTTCATTACATTTTACAAAACGGAGGATCTTTAAGGTTTAGTGTCTTGGAAACCAGTAACTTAAAACATGAAAACATAAAACATTCTTCTTAAACACTTGAAAGGATTATCCTTAGGTTCATCCTAGGTTCATTACTGCATCTCATAACCTGGGAACATACATCAAAATAAAGGGTGAGCAGAAGGCCCAGTAAAGGAAACAAGGGGAAACATTTAACTTGCGAACTTGAGATACATCAACAATGTCATGGAAAAGAACTTTAAGGCATGAGAAAGAAATCATGAGGCATATCATAATAAAAATGAAATTTTTCATAACTTGAAGATGTGGCTAAAAAATTTAATATTTACAATCATTTCTGTTTCACCAAGGTCCATCCCCAAGGTGTCCTTAAAAATTACCAAGGTTATTCACCAAGGCGTCGTTAAAAATAGTCATCTCTAGAGATTAAGTCTTTACCCAATGCATTGGAGCGCTATCAGGGAGCACCCTTGACATGTATTTATCATCATGTGAGCCACATATATCATCATAAATCATTTCATAAACAACCCATATAGCATAAAAGGAATGGGTTTCATTTCATATTCATAACGTTTTAAAAAAACTGCTTTAAAGACATGATCTTTGTGTCACTTTAAAACCCACAGAAAAGGAAGGTGGGTCTCATGTATGTAAATACCAGAATTTAAAATAGAACATTTTGGTATATATCTGAATAACCATATAGAAGATATATCTTTGATTATTCAATTAATAAAATAAAATAACTTTATAAAAAGAGAGAGACATTTTGAGACGGAAATTTTGCAGCATAACAACTATGTTTCAAGGTTTTAGAAAACATTGAAAAGAGAGGGGAAATGGGTCAAACCTTCATAAATAACCCATAAAACGGTATAGGGACATAATATGAAGGATATATGAACATGGTAATGAAATTTGAAGGACATACCATTTTAAATGAAAAACATGGAAGGAATTCAAAAATTAGATTTCTCTTATGAAAATCCCTCATCCTAACGGTGTCACATAAGCTTCAACCCAAAATGAATTGACAAGATCAAATAGGGTCTATCATAATATAAACATAAGATTTCAGTATGACAGATATAGAGATCATACCCCAACATAATTAAAAAGGAACTTGAAAGACTTGACATGAAAGTAGAACTTTGAAAAAAAAGAAGGGTGAAAGAATCCCTTAAAAATTCGGCAGCCTAACGACGCCACTTAAACATTCTTAAAACGAATTGATGAGAGAAAGAGGAGGTATCCCATCATATGAACATAGAAAGGGAAGTAATATGAATATAAAATAACATCCTCCAACATAATAACATGAAGAAAAAAAAGAAATTACATAAAAGAGATTACTTGAAAAGAAAGAGAGAGGTCAGATCCCTTACCTTAAAATGTAACTCTTAAAACTCAAAGGTTGGGACCTTGAGGGCTTGGGGGAACCTTGGAATGACTCCTTGGGAGGTAATGAGACCAGATCTTCGTTGGGGGAGAGTTGGGAGTCAAATGGATGAGAGGACGGCTTGGTATTTATAGGGAAAGTGAGGGGACAAGGCATTAATGGCCAAGGGACACCTCATTAGTGGTTTTGGAAAAACCATGGGCTTGCCCATGGTATTTTCCCATGGTATTGGCCACTTGGGACACCTCATACCTTATCTTACTATTCATAAGTCGACCATATTGATTACATACTTAATACATCATTTAATGATGTCATTAAACACCCGTAACTTAAAAACTATATTTTCACTATTCATCGAAAATTCAACTTTCTCAGAAAAATCCCAAAATTTCACCTTAACCAAATATCGTTGCTCTGATTTGAAAAATGAACTCCATTTTATAAAAATAATTTTCTAAATATTTTTAATTTAATTTTTAAATAAATACACTATTCACCGAAAATTCATTTTTTTCAGAAAAATCCCCAAAAATTACCTTAACATAATATCGATGCTCTGAGTTCAAAAATGAAATCCATTTTATAAAAATAATTTTATAAATATTTTAAATTAAATTTTTAATTAAAAAACACTATTCACTCGAAAAAACTAATACTTGCTAGTAATTTATGAAACTGTTATTTAACCATTTTATTGAATCACATTACTTAATCAAGGTGCCTAGATTATATTAATGCTTTATTTAAGTGAGATTACTAATCCATTTGGTCGAATTACTAATCCTAAGAATAAAATCACTATTCATAATTTACTATTCATCAAAAATTAAGTTTATCTTATTAGACTCTAAATTTTGTACTGAACATAATTGTAGAAGACCTTTTTTTTTAAATCATTACACATTTTTAATTATTTATGGTTTACTTAAACATTTTTTAAAATATTATTTCTCTAAAATTCACCAAAAATATGCATACTATATTTATCCGGACATTTGAAAATTCATAAACTTCATCATAGGAAGAAATCAAAATTTTTATTTAAAACAAAGGATTACACAAGGCAGTTACGGTCTTCTTACATAGCCCCTTATCACACCAGCATAGGACCTAAGTGTAAGGTGTGCTAAGGTGAGAGAATATGAGGGAGGCTCGGCCAACATCGCACGAGTAGAAATTTATATCATTTTGAACTTCTCGCGAAGGCGATTCCGTTCTAGCTTCACACGATGAAGTTCGGCTTGGGTTTGGTCCAGAGCAAAGCCCAGTAGTGCTACCTCCTTCCCAAGTTCTGTTATATGGGCTTCGATCGGTCCAAGACTACTGGGTGAGGTCATCAAATCTTCTTTCTATATTAATTAACCAAGATCCCTTGTATTTAGAGACAAATATCGAAATGTTTAGTTTCCAGCGGTCATATTGAACAATGGTCATATAACAGTCAAAACCCAACAGTCTCATTTTAATTATAATCATGTTATCCAATGAAACAGTTTTGTTGAGTATAAAAAAAATAACACACAAAATTAGGAAAAAGATTTATTCAAAATTCCGGGTCATTACAATCTTCCCCCCTTAAGAAATTACGTCCTCGAAATTTTTAAAATTGGGTTTTGAAATTTCATTGAAAGTCCCACACCAGAAAAGGAGTCAGTAAAACTATTACTATAAAAGAAATAAAGGGAAGTAAAAAAGGTCACATTAGTTAACCCATACTAGGATCCCATGTAGGAAAACATGGACATGGAGAAAAAACAAAGGGTCACGTTCTAAGGGAGAGTGATAGAAATCACGATTAGGAGAAAGTTAACAATAAGAAAATCACAAACTTATGATGGGTCAAACGGTATTTGATTTCCTAGTAGGAAATGTTAATAGAAAACATTTTTTGTTTTATGTTCCTTTTCATAGTTTTGAGGAATTCATTTACTACATAGAATAAAAACATAAGGAAATATACCTACCTTCAATTAGAGTTTAATCCTATAATAAGTTTCTACCAAAACTAATCTTTTCTCCAAACTATGAGCATTCAACAACACTTGGTCTCATCAAAATCACAAGAATAATCTTCTAGAGAATCACGTATTCCACAAAAGAAAAACTATCTATCTTTTAACATTTATCCCAAAAACAGAAAGGGTAAGATAAAACAACTCTTCAAAAAGAAAGAATCACATAGGAAGGGAAACTACTTTTAAATATTCAAAGTTCCACGGTACTACCCAGAGTTCATCATAGACCATTCCGTAAATAACTGTCCTTAAAATTCCTCAAAATAACTCAAACTAAGATTGAAACCCAAATACAAGAAGGACTTGATAACATAGTCTTCCAAGATAAACTTTATCGTTCATCTCCAAACAACATCAACCACTCCTAACATTTTATAACAAAAGTAACTAACCTAAACATATTTTCCCCAAGATAGGTCAATCATTTCCATAAGTAACCTATAATTCCATAAGTTCACCTTAAATACATCGATTCTTCAAAATATAATTCAACCTTTACTCCTCAAAGAAAATACCGTAGTAATCTATTTACCTTGATCAAATAGGGTTCCCAAAATAGTGAACGTCTTCCAAAATAATAATCATCCTTTAATCCCCTAATCATCTCTGTCATATTAATACGGAAATCGTCACAATTCCTATCACATTGTTTGTTGGGACATGTTCTTCCATGTCCCGCCATTAACTAAGGAAAGAAAGTACAATAAGGTGCTTAAATACTTAGCCAATAATCATTAAAAGGAAACTTAAATCATAGAAGGATAAAATTGTTGAAGAAAAGTATACCCTAACTTGTGATCCCTTAGGTCCCAATCTAGGTTATCCATGATAATATATTCTTATGTGAGTCTTTATTTTATTTTATCTTTGTTCCTTTAATAATGGTTCATACTAAGCTTATGAATTTACCAAAGCATATCCCCCGGGAGTGTCGTAACCAAGAGTGCAGCAAGGCTTGTTGTCGTGTACCAGTTCCCATTCGAGTCTAGCTCAAAGCGGTGTTTTCGAGTTTTACCCTTATGTACATCTGTGCCAGAGCCACCTCTACCTGCTCGTATCCAGACAAGGATGTATTTGCTTGACAACCCCTTACTCAATACTCACCAAAATACCAGGAAGGTTTCCTATATTTAAACTTTTCTATAGGGTTCTTCCTAATGTTTTCGTATCCTAATTTCCACAAATAACTAAACCATCCTTTGATACCAACTATAGAATCCCACCTTTTTATCACATAAACTATCATTACATTTTACAAAACTGAGGATCTTTAAGGTTTAGTGTCTTGGAAACCAGGAACTTAAAACATGAAAACATAAAACATTCTTCTTAAACACTTGAAAGGCTTCTCTTTATGTTCATCCTAGGTTCATTACTGCATCTCATAACCTGGGAACATACATCAAAAGAAAGGGTGAGCAGAAGGCCCCGTAAGGGAAACAAGGGGAAACATTTAACATGCGAACTTGAGATACATCAACAATGTCATGAAAAAGAACTTTAAGGCATGAGAAAGAAATCATGAGGCATATCATAATAAAAATAAAAATTTTCATAACTTGAAGATGTGTCTACAACATTTAATATTTATAATCATTTCTGTTTCACCAAGTTCCATCCCCAAGGTGTCCTTAAAAATTACCAAGGTTATTCACCAAGGCGTCATTAAAAATAGTCATATCTAGAGATTAAGTCTTTACCCAATGCATTGGAGCGCTATCAGGGCGCACCCTTGACATGTATTTATTATCATGTGAGCCACATATATCATCATCAATCATTTCATAAACAACCCATATTGCATAAAAGGAATGGGTTTCATTTCATAATCATAACGTTTTAAAAAAACTTCTTTAAAGACATGATCTTTGTGTCACTTTAAAACCCACAGAAAAGGAAGGTGGGTCTCATGTATGTAAATCCCAGAATTTAAAATAGAAAATTTTGGTATATATGTGAATACCCATATAGAAGAGAGAGCTTTGAGTATTCACTTAATAAAATAAAAAAACTTTATAAAAAGATAGAGACATTTTGAGACGGAAATTCTGCAGCATAACAACAGTGTTTCGAGGTTTTAGAAAACATTGAAAAGAGAGTGGACATGGGTCAAACATTCATAAATGACCCATAAAACGGTATAGGGACAGAATATAAAGGATATATGAACATGGTAATGAAATTTTAAGGACATACCATTTGAAATAAAAAACATGGAAGGAAGAAAAAAATTAGATTTCTCTTATGAAAATCCCTCATCCTAACGGCGTCACTTAAGCATCAACCAAAAATGAATTGACAAGATCAAATAAGGTATCTCATATTATAAAAATAAGAGTTCAGTATGACAGATATAGAGATCATACCCCAACATAATTTAAAAGTAACTTGAAATACTTGACATGAAAGTATAACTTTTAAAAAGAGAAGGGTGAAAGAATCCCTTAAAAATTCGGCAGCCTAACGGCGCCACTTAAACATTATTAAAACGAATTGATGAGAGCAAGAGGGGGTATCCCAACTTATGAACATAGAAAGGGCAGTAAGATGAATATAAAATAACATCCTCCAACATAATAACATGGAGAAAAAAAAGAAATGACATAAAAGAGATTACTTGAAAAGAAAGAGAGAGGTCAGATCCCTTACCTTAAAACGTAACTCTTAAAACTCAAAGGTTGGGACCTTGAGGGCTTGGGGGAACTTTGGAAGGAATCCTCGGGAGGTAGTGAGACCAGAGATTCGTTGGAGAAGAGTTGGGAGTCGAATGGATGAGAGGATGGCTTGGTATTTATAGGGAAAGTGAGGGGACAAGGCATTAATGGCCAAGGGACACCTCATTAGTGGTTTTGAAAAAACCATGGGCTTGCCCATGGTATTGGCCACTTGGGACACCTCATACATTATCTTACTATTCATAAGTCGACCATATTGATTACATACTTAATACATCATTTAATTATGTCATTAAACACCTGTAACTTAAAAACTGTATTTTCACTATTCATCGAAAATTCAACTTTCTCAGAAAAATCCCAAAATTTCACCGTAACCTAATATCGATGCTCTGATTTGAAAAATGAACTCCATTTTCGGAAAATAATTTTTTAAATATTTTTAATTTAATTTTTAAACAAATACACTATTCACCAAAAATTCATTTTTTTCAGAAAAATCCCCAAAAATTACCTTAACATAATATCGATGCTCTGAGTTCAAAAATGAAATCCATTTTATAAAAATATTTTTATAAATATTTTTAATTAAATTTTTAATTAAAAAACACTATTCACCCGAAAAAACTAATACTTGCTAATAATTTATGAAATCGTTATTTAACCATTTTATTGAATCACATTACTTAATCAAGGTGCCTAAAGTATATTAATGCTTTATTTAAGTGAGATTACTAATCCATTTGGTCACATTACTAATCCTAAGCATAAAATCACTATTCATAATTTACTATTCATCAAAAATTAAGTTGATCTTCTTAGACTCTAAATTTCGTACTGAACATAATTGTAGAATACCTTTTTTTGAAAATCATTACACATTTTTAATTATTTAAGGTTTACATAAACATTTTTTAAAATATCCTTTCTCTAAAATTCACCAAAAATATGCATACTATATTTATCTGGACATTTGAAAATTCATAAACTTTATCATAAGAAGAAATAAAATTTTTTATTTAAAACAAAGGATTACACAAGGCAGTTACGGTCTCCTTACATAGCCCCTTATCACACCATCATAGGACCTAAGTGTAAGGTGTGCTAAGGTGAGAGAATCTGAGGGAGGCTCGGCCAACATCGCACGAGTAGTAATTTCTATCAGTTTGAACTTCTCGCGAAGACGATTCCGTTCTAGCTTCACACGATGAAGTTCGGCTTGGGTTTGGTCCAGAGAAAAGCCCAGTGGTGCTACCTCCTTCCCAAGTTCTGTTATATGGGCTTCGATCGGTCCAAGACTACTGGGTGAGGCCATCAAATCTTCTTTCTATATTAATTAACCAAGATCACTTGTATTTAGAGACAAATATTGAAATGTTTAGTTTCCAGTGGTTATATTGACCAATGTTCATATAACAGTCAAAACCCAACCGTCTCATTTTAATTATAATCATGTTATCCAATAAAACAGTTTTGTTGAGTATAAAAAAAATAACACACAAAATTAGGAAACAAGATTTATTCAAAATTCTGGGTCATTACAATCTTCCCCCCTTAAGAAATTACATCCTCGCAATTTTTAAAACTGGGTTTTGAAATTTCATTGAAAGTCCCACACCGGAAAAGGAGTCAGTAAAACTATTACTTTAAAAGAAATAAAGGGAAGTAAAAAAGGTCACCCGAGTTAACCCATACTAGGATCCCATGTAGGAAAACATGGACATGGAGAAAAAACAAAGGGTCACGTTCTAAGGGAGAGTGATAGAAAACATGATTAGGAGAAAGTTAACAATAAGAAAATCACAAACTTATGATGGGTCAAACAGTATTTTATTTCCTAGTAAGAAATGTTAATAGACAACATTTTTTGTTTTATGTTCCTTTTCATAGTTTTGAGGAATTCATTTACTAAATAGAATAAAAACATAAGGAAATATACCTAACTTCAATTAGAGTTTAATCCTTTAAAAAGTTTCTACCAAAACTAATCTTTTCTCCAAACGATGAGCATTCAAAAACACTTGGTCTCATCAAAATCACAAGAATAATATTCTAGAGAATCATGTATTCCACAAAAGAAAAACTATCTATCTTTAAACATTTATCCCAAAAATAGAAAGGGTAAGATAAAACAACTCTTCAAAAAGAAAGAATCCCACAGGAATGGAAACTACATTTAAATCGTCAAAGTTCCACGGTAATACCCAGAGTTCATCATAGACCATTCCGTAAATAACTGTCCTTAAAATTCCTCAAAATAAACCAAACTAAGATTGAAACCCAAATACAAGAAGGACTTGATAACATAGTCTTCCAAGATAAACTTTATCGTTCATCTCCAAACAACATCAACCACTCCTAAAATTTTATAACAAAAGTAACTAACCTAAACATATTTTCCCCAAGATCGGTCAATCATTTCCATAAGTAACCTATAATTCCATAAGTTCGCCTTAAATACATCAATTCTTCAAAATATAATTCAACCTTTACTCGTCAAAGAAAATACCGTAGTAATCTATTTACCTTGATCAAATAGGGTTCCCAAAATAGTGAACGTCTTCCAAAATAATAATCATCCTTTAATCCCCTAATCATCTCTGTCATATTAATACGATAATCGTCACATTTCCTATCACATTGGTTGTTGGGACATGTTCTTCCATTTCCCGCCATTAACTAAGGAAAGAAAGTACAATTAGGTTCTCAAATACTTATCCAATAATCATTAAAAGGAAACTTAAAGCATAGAAGGATAAAATTGTTGAAGAAAAGTATACCCTAACTTGTGATGCCCTAGTTCCCAATCTAGGTTATCCATGATAATATATTCTTATGTGAATCTTTATTTTATTTTATCTTGGTTCCTTTAATAATGGTTCATACTAAGCTTATGAATTTACCAAAGCATATCCCCCGGGAGTGTCGTAACCAAGAGTGCAGCAAGGCCCGTGGTCGTGTACCAGTTCCCATTCGAGTCTAGCTCAAAGAGGTGTTTTCGGGTTTTACCCCTATGTAAATCTATGCCAGAGCCACCTCTACCTGCTGGTATCCAGACAAAGATGTATTTGCTTGGAAACCCCTTACTCAATACTCACCAAAATACTAGGAAGGTTTCCTATATTTAAACTTTTCTATAGGGTTCTTCCTAAAGTTTTCATATCATAATTTCCACAAATAACTAAACCATCCTTTGATACCAACTATTGCATCTCGCCTTTTTATCACATAAACTTTCATTACATTTTACAAAACCGAGGATCATTAAGGTTTAGTGTCTTGGAAACCAGGAACTTAAAACATGAAAACATAAAACATTCTTCTTAAACACTTGAAAGGCTTCTCCTAATGTTCATCCTAGGTTTATTACTGCATCTCATAACCTGGGAACATACATCAAAAGAAAGGGTGAGAAGAAGGCCCAGTAAGAGAAACAAGGGGAAATATTTAACATGCGAACTTGAGATACATCAACAATGTCATGAAAAAGTACTTTAAGGCATGAGAAAGAAATCATGAGGAATATCATAATAAAAATAAAATTTTTCATAACTTTAAGATGTTTCTAAAACATTTAATATTTACAATCATTTCTGTTTCACCAAGGTCCATCCCCAAGGTGTCATTAAAATTTACCAAGGTTATTCACCAAGGCGTCGTTAAAAATAGTCATCACTAGAGATTAAGTTTTTACCCAATGCATTGGAGCGCTATCAGGGCGCACCCTTGACATGTCTTTATTATCATGTGAACCACATATATCATCATCAATCATTTCATAAACAACCCATATAGAATAAAAGGAATGGGTTTCATTTCATAATCATGATGTTTTAAAAAAAACTACTTTAAAGACATGATCTATGTGTCACCTTAAAACCCACAGAAAAGGAAGGTGGTCTCATGTATATAAATACCAGAATTTAAAATAGAACATTTTGGTATATATGTGAATACCCATATAGAAGAGATATCTTTGAGTATTCACTTAATAAAATAAAAGAACTTTAGAAAAAGAGAGAGACATTTTGAGACGGAAATTCTGCAGCATAACAACTGTGTTTCGAGGTTTTAGAAAACATTGAAAAGAGAGGGGACATGGGACAAACATTCATAAATGACCTATAAAACGGTAGAGGGACAGAATATGAAGGATATATGAACATGGTAATGAAATTTTAATTACATACCATTTGAAATGAAAAATATGGAAGGAAGACGAAAATTAGATTTCTCTTATGAAAATCCCGCATCCTAACAGCATCACTTAAGCATCAACCAAAAATGAATTGACAAGATCAAATAGGGTATATCATCATATAAACATAAGAGTTCAGTATGGCAGATATAGAGATCATACCCCAACATAATTTAAAAGGAACTTGAAATACTTGACATGAAAGTAGAACTTTGAAAAAGAGAAGGGTGAAAGAATCCCTTAAAAATTCGGCAGCCTAACGGCGCCACTTAAACATTCTTAAAACGAATTGATGAGAGCAAGAGGGGGTATACCATCATATGAAAATAAAAAGGGAATTAAGATGAATATAAAATAACATCCTACAATATAATGACATGGAGCATAAAAGAAATGACATAAAAGAGATTACTTGAAAAGAAAAAGAGAGGTCAGATCCGTTACCTTAAAACGTAACTCTTAAAACTCAATGTTTGGGACCTTGAGGGCTTGGGGGAACCTTGGAAGGACTCCTTAGGAGGTAATGATACCAGATCTTCGTTGGGGAAGAGTTGGGAGTCGAATGGATGAGATGATGGCTTGGTATTTATAGGGAAAGTTAGGGGACAAGGCATTAATGGCCAAGGGACACCTAATTAGTTGTTTTGAAAAAACCATGGGCTTGCCCATGGTATTTTCCCATGGTATTAGCCACTTGGGACACCTCATACCTTATATTACTATTCATAAGTCGACCATATTTATTACATACTTAATACATCATTTAATGATGTCATTAAACACCCGTAACTTAAAAACTGTATTTTCACTATTCATCAAAAATTCAACTCTCAGAAAAATCCCAAAATTTCACCTTAACCAAATATCGATGGTCTTATTTAAAAAATGAACTCCATTTTATAAAAATATATTTCTAAATATTTTAATTTAATTTTTAAATAAATACACTATTCACTGAAAATTCATTTTTTCAGAAAAATGCCCAAAAATTACCTTAACATAATATCGATGCTCTGAGTTCAAAATGAAATCCATTTTATAAAAATAATTTTCTAAATATTTTTAATTAAATTTTTAATTAAAAAACACTATTCACCCGAAAAAACTCATATTTGACTAATAATTTATGAAACCGTTTTTTAACCATTTTATTGAATCACATTACTTAATCAAGGTGCCTAGATTATATTAATTCTTTATTTAAGTGATATTACTATTCCATTTGGTCACATTACTAATCCTAAGCATAAAATCACTATTCATAATTTACTATTCATCAAAAATTAAGTTGATCTTATTAGACTCTAAATTTCGTACTAAACATAATTGTAGAAGACCTTTTTTTGAAAATCATTACACATTTTTAATTATTTAAGGTTTACATAAACATTTTTTAAAATATCCTTTCTCTAAAATTCACCAAAAATATGCATACTATATTTATCCGGACATTTGAAAATTCATAAACTTTATCATAAGAAGAAATCAAAAATTTTATTTAAAACAAAGGATTACACAAGGCAGTTACGGTCTCCTTATATAGACCCTTATCACACTAGCATAGGACCTAAGTGTAAGGTGTGATAAGGTGAGAGAATCTAAGGGAGGCTCGGCCAACATCGCACGAGTAGTAATTTCTATCAATTTGAACTTCTCACGAAGGCAATTCCGTTCTAGCTTCACACGATGAAGTTTGGCTTGGGTTTGGTCCAGAGCAAAGCCCAGTGGTGCTACCTCTTTCCCAAGTTCTGTTAGATGGGATTCGATCGGTCTAAGACTACTGGGTGAGGCCATCAAATCTTCTTTCTATATTAATTAACCAAGATCACTTGTATTTAAAGACAAATATCGAAATTTTTAGTTTCCAGCGGTCATATTGACCAATGGTCATATAACAGTCAAAACCCAACCGTCTAATTTTAATTATACTCTTGTTATCCAATGATACAGTTTTGTTGAGAATAAAAAAAATAACACACAAAATTAGGAAACAAGATTTATTCAAAATTTCGGGTCGTTACAAGGGGAGTTTGAAACTCATTTACAACATCATCATGCAATAATAATAGAACCATAGTCTATATCTGGAAAAGGATCATGTGCCCCCCTCCTTCAAAAATCCCATCTGGTGCATCTTCTAAGTACATCCAGTCATGTAGTACCTCACATTCGATGTATCCCAACTGAACCTCTCTAACACACTGAAGAAGTGGAGGATTCAACTACATTATCTAAATAATAAATTCACCCATCTCCTTCACTAGAGTAAAATACAAAAAAATACAACTCCTCAAACACCTCCTCCACCAAGTGAGAATGGGGATTCATACAAAGGTAATATTCCACCTCATTTTCCATCCAAGGAGTATAGAAAATCTTAAATTCATAGTCCTTGAAGAACTCCAACCAATTATTCTATCTAAATTTAAGATCTCAATGAGTGATTATGTACCTAAGACTCTAGTGTTTTGAACAAACAATAAAGTGCCCTCCCAAAAGATGTTGAATGCATATATTCATAACAAAACTGCTACTGCCAACTCTAGGTTGTGATTAGTGTATTTCTACTCATGGGGTATCAACTACCTTGACCCATATGAAATCACCACCTTCCTCTTCATCAAAAAAACACTTGATCCTAGCTCCAAAGGAATTGTAAAACACTATGTACTCCACGCCCTCCTTTGGAAGTCTCAAAAAAAGTACATTGTTCAACCCACTAGTGTACAAAACATTTTTTATGGCGGTTATTTTTTATTTTTTATGTCGGATTTTGGCCAATGTTATTACCGGAGAGGTTATAAATATTGTTTTTTTACGGCGATTATCTAAAAACCGACATAAAAAACAATAATCCTAAAGGGTTTTCATGTCAGTTCATCAAAAACTGATGTGGAAAAGGCTTTGGAGTCATGATTTATTACTGAGGTTTTTAAATAACTAAAATGGTATCTACTTTTTCAAATCTGTTATAGAATAACAGATGTAATGAACAGTGCCTCTGAAGAGTTTATCACTTCGGTTATGTTCATAACTGACGTGATAAAAAAGTCTGCCCAGTGTTTTTTACGTCGAATAAATGAAAACCGATGTGAAAAATATATACTACATCGGTTATTAAATAACCGATGTCAGAAATCTTTTTCATTCCATTTATTATATCGTTTATCAAATAACCGACGTAAAAACTTATTTTCACTACATTTATTATGTAGATTATGAAATAAACAATGTAAAAACCCATTCCCATGCATTTGTTATGTCGGTTTTCAAATAACTGATGTTAAAACCCATAAACATGCATTTTTTTGGTCGTTTATAAAATAACTGACGTAAAAACCAAAGTTTTTATAAAAAAAACAATTCAGCCACAACTGCGCCCTGCATAAGAACACCTAAAACAGACCAGAAATAGACCAAAAACAGAACAAAACCAGACCAAAACCATCCCACCCCACTGGACACCCCCCGCCCACCCCTGGATGCCCCCCCACCCTCCTGGACTGCCACCACCCCACTGAACAACCCTCCCACACCCCTACAAACCCATCCAAACCACTGGACACCCCCACACCCCTAGATACCCCTTGGATACCCCCCCACCCCTCCTGGACATCCCCCCACAACACTGGACATCCCTCCCACCCTTATAGACACCCCCATCCCCCATGGACACCCTGGACACCCCCCACCTCCCTAGACAGCCCTACCACACACCTGGAAACCCCCCCACCCCACTGGACACCCCCCCCCCCACACACACACCCCTGGACACCACATGGATAGACCCCCCACCCCACCCTCCTGGAGAGCCCCCCACCCTCCTGGACACCCTCCCACCCCCCCCCCCCCACTAGACACCCCCCCCCCCCAAACCCATGGATACCCCCTGGTCATCCCCCCACCCCTCCTAGATCACCCCCACTCCCCTCGATAGCCCTCCCACCCTCTTGGACACCCTCCCACCCCCATGGATATCCTGGACACCCCCACCCCATTGGACAACCCTCTCACACCCCTAACCCCCCCCCCCCAACCCCACTAGACACCTCCCCACACCCATGGACAGCCCCCACCCCCAGGATAGCCCCCACCCACCTGGACACTCTCCCACCCTCATGGACACCCTTTCACCCCCATGGACACCCTAGACACCCCCACCCCACTAGACAGCCCCCCCCCCCACACACCCCTAGAAACCCCCCCACCCCCCACCCCCCCCACCCACCCACCCCACTGGACACCCCCCACCCCTGTACACCCCCTGGAAAGCCCCCACCCCCTCCTCGATAGCCCCCCACCCTCTTGGACACCCTCCCACCCCCATAGACACCCCGAACACCCCCACCCTACTGGACACCC
Organism: Viscum album; assembly: GCA_963277665.1. Lineage (NCBI taxonomy): Eukaryota > Viridiplantae > Streptophyta > Magnoliopsida > Santalales > Viscaceae > Viscum > Viscum album. Next base: position 1,610,663,214 of record OY728150.1, read on the forward strand.
CTCCCACACCCCTGAACCCCCCCCCCCCACTGGACACCCGACACACCCCTAGATACCCCCTAGACAACCCCCCCCCCCTCACCACCACCACCTCCTAAATGGGAGTCCTTTGACAATTGTACTTATATGCATGCACAGAACCATCTCCACCCAACAGTATAGAGAAATAACAAAAGATTATAACATCTCGAGTAAACCATGCATGTAATAACATCTATAGAATATATCAGTGTATGACATGATAAAACCAAAGGCAAAGGTAAAAAATACATGACCAACTAGAAATGAAGTCCCAACCTGACAATAACTATATTAAAGAAATCTGATAGGTCTCGGCTCCTCATCTCCAAGCCCGGCCACCATATGCAGTCTAGGCACCCAAGTGTCAATATGATCCAACAATATCACCTCCAAACTATCATTAATCTGCATAAGACATGACATGTATGAGAAACTCCCATGCAGAGACCGGTATAAGCATACCCTATAGGATTCCCTAAAAACCACAAAGGGATAAATAGAAAGTTTCAGTAAAGATTTTCTCAACCCATAACAAGGGGGAAACAAAACCCATCATAGATATATTCTCAAAAGGAAACCTAGATGATATAGAAATGGGATAAACACCTCACAACCCATCCTAGGATGATGAGTCTACCCACAGATCCAAAGTTCCATCACTGTTTCCCAACATCTCATGTGTCTATCTGAGAAATCTATGTGGAGGACTCGCACCTCATCATTTCTCTACAAACCGAAGGGGAACAACTCCAATAATAGGACCCACTTCTCGGAATGATAATGTGATGAAACTAAATTGATATAGGTACCTAAACCAGGTGTGTCAGGGGGGGTGACACTCAGTGAACAAAGGACCCACACCTTGTTGCAATAAGGGGATGCCACTCGATATATATAGGACCTGCACCGTGGTCTATTAGGGGGTTACCCCGCAGCAATTAGAGGACCCAAACCCTAGTCTGTTAGGGGGTTACCACATAGTAAATAGAGGACCCACATCCTAGTACACAAATCGGTACCACTCATTAGATAGAGAGGAATATGGGGGACCTACACCCTAGAGTAACAAGGAAGTTTCCTACCCCGACATCTCTCAGATGATCTTTTCCCAATCATTTTCGTCATCAATAATCACTTAAAGAATCCTAATTCTTAGAAAAACTCACATAATATCTCGTATTCCAACATTAAAGACCCAATCACATTCTATATGGAGAAAATTCAGGATAGGTTACCTATAGGCCATAATCAGAGTCACAAAGAAGATGGTATGAGAGGAATAAATTTCCAACAAAAGTACACAGTGTGTACCAGGGGTCACATGGCGTGTGACCTCACCTAGCCTCCTTGATGTTTCCTTGTTTTCACATGGATTGGATAGTCATATAGTACTATAAGATCTGTATTGATGCTATATGGCATGTCTTGGTCACCCAGGGCATGGTCATGTGGTCATGGTCATGCCCATGTACTTCGGGTCGTTACCATGTACATAGTTGTGTATCTGGCTGTTCCAAGGCCCCGGACCATGCCCATATTCTCTTGGAATACACGTAATTTCATGCAACATGGGACCCCAGGAATGTATAATAGTTGTAAAATGGCTTGGTTACCTCATGTGGGGTCACACGGTGTGTGGTCCTGACTACATGGCGTGTGACACTTATATTCCCTAAAACCCTAGCCACTGTAGTTAGGGGAATACACCATGTGTGTTCCTAGATTAAACACTGTGTAGTCAGGTTTTTCAAATAAACCCATATAATTATTCATGTGTTGTCACATCACCACCATCACCACCTTTTCTACATCCAAACACATTGGGGGTTCAGGATCTTGGGTTTTCCATTCTTGATCCATCAACTGTGGCCGGATTTTAGCCACTCGAACTCTACACTACTCCTTCCCATCACCACTGAAAATCCACATTGTTTCTCGAGATCTCATACCCATGGATTCCTCACCCACAACCCTAACTCACCCTGATCCATCCAAAAATCTTCAATCCATTCATCATGTGTGAAATCGTAATGAATATGAGGGTTTGATCATCCTTAAACTCGCCTTGAAAATGTCGAACAATAACCCCATAGTCCAATGGTGAAGAATGTGATAAATGTAGGGGAGGAATAATAAAATTTAATTCATCATTGGAAATATTTCTTGGAAAATTGCCACATTATTGGGGAATCTAAGGTGATAGTAGTTGAAATGGAAGAATTGTATCAGAAAAATATAGCCAGTGAATTGTGGAGCTCCTAAAAAGAAAAAATAAATCACATATAAAGGAATATAAGAATACATGATTTATATTTCACCGAAAAGTGTAGAAACCACTAATGATAATCCCTACCTTGATTTAGGATTTATTTTTGGTGAATAATTATTTATACAGCAATGAAAGAAACCTATTACATTCGCTACCTCTCTATCCACCTCGATCCATTCATCCATCGTTATCTAATCCATTGTGCCAATAAATAATTCCAAAACCTCTTCTCAAATACTCCCAAGTTTATGTGGATAAACCAAGATATTTTTTATAACATGGTAAAAATATAGGAATTTATTTTGTGGTCATTTAAAATAAAATAAATATATTTTATTATTTATGTTAATTAAACACACCACAAATGAATGCCTTAATCAGACATCCACCATCAACCAACCTTAGGTCACACCTAAAATAAACCTCATGTTTCATAATCAACCATTTTATCATATTTACAATCTAAGGTCTAGAACAATGGGAAAACCAAAAACATTAAAATGATTCATGTGGATTCATTAAAACATATAAATATTTTTAATATATTAAATTTGGGGTATTGAGACTTCCAACCACCAAGCCAACTCTGAAGATAAATCCAGATATATACATAGAAAATAAATCAGTGGAAAAATATAATAAAACCAATGTTTTTATAATCTCCCCTCCTTTAAGGATGTTCATCCCAAAAAAGTGAAAGATAAACGAAATGGTGGGGGTATGAAGCCTGAATCTAGAGCCCATGCTCCCAAGAGATCTTATGCATGCTCTTGTGCTTCCAAAGCACACAAACCAAAGGAATGGTCTATAATTATAGAATCCTCTCCTACCGATCCTCGATCATCATTATGTACAACATAAAGGTGGATGCATCCCCGATTTTCAAATCACTACATTCAATAACGTGTGTAGGTTCATGCATGTATCTCCTCATCTAAAAAACATGGAAGACATCATACAATCGGTCCAATTGTGGGGGAAAGTCTAAGTAGTACGAAACCTTGACAACCCTCGATATGATCTCAAAGGGGTTGATGAAACTCAAGGATAGCTTGCCTCCCCGACCAGACCTTCATAATCCTCATTGTGGGGAGACTCTTAGGAAAATATGATCTCCATTCTTGAAATCCAAGGTAAAAAATGTAGATCTATGTATGATTTATGTCTTCTCTAGGTTGTCTTTATACACTACCAGATCACCTAAAATCATCACCTTCACCATATCTGGTCCAAATAGATAAGTCTCTCTAATCTTAGTCTAGTAGAAGTTTGACCTACAAGGTCTCCCATATAGTGACTCGAAAGGTTTCCTGAAGATAGTAGAGAAATAGTTGTCATTATAAGTAAACTCTATCAAAGGAAATTGATCCTCTTATCTCTATTCTAATCCCAACACACAATCCCTCAATATATCCACCAAAAAATAGATAGTACGCTTGTTCTGACCATCCATCGAGGGGTGGAACATCATACTCATCCTCAAATGGATCTTGAATGCATCTAGCCGACCTCTCTACAACTATGACATTAATCAAGCATCACAGTCAAAGACAATCATTGTGGGTACCCCATGAAGCCAGACAATCCTCCACATGTATAGCTACCCTAAACTCTGAACCAAAAATTTTCTCACTAATGGAAAGGAAGTGTTCTGACTTTTTAAATCAATCAACAATCACCTGGATGGAATCATGTCATCTTTCTATCCATGTAATCCTTGGAAAAAAGTCCATAGATATTTCATCCTATTTCCACTCAGGGATCTCAAGAGGTTGTGTGAAAACTACCATAAACCGATGCTCATTCTTCACCTACTAACATGTGTGACACTAAGTGATAAGATGATCAACACTCCACCTCATGAAATCCCACCAAAACTTCCACTAAATTTCCTTGTACACATTTACCTCACTATAATGTACAACCAAGAGGGAAGTTTGAAACTCCTTTATCACATAATCATGCAACAATAATAGAACCATCGTCTATTTTGGGAAAAGGATTATGTGCTCCCCTCTTTCAAAAAATCCATCTGGTGCATCTTCTAAGGGCATCCAGTCATGTAGTACCTCACATTCGATGTATCCCAACTAAACCTCTCTAACACACTGAAGAAGTGGAGGATTCAACTACATTATCTAAATAATAAATTCACCCATCTCCTTCACTAGAGTAAAATAAAAAAAATACAACTCCTCAAACACCTCCTCCACCAAGTGAGAATGGGGATTCATACAAAGGTAATATTCCACCTCATTTTCCATCCAATGAGTATAGACAATCTTAAATTCATAGTCCTTGGAGAACTCTAACCAATTATTCTGTCTAAATTTATGATATATATGAGTGATTATGTACCTAAGACTCTAGTGTTTTGAACAAACAATAAAGTGCCCTCCCAAAAGATAGTGAATGCATATATTCATAACAAAACTGCCACTGCCAACTCTAGGTTTTGATTAGTGGATTTCTACTCATGGGGTATCAACTACCTCGACCCATATGAAATCACCACCTTCCTCTTCATCAACACACACTTGATCCTAGCTCCAAAGGAATTTTAAAACACTATGTACTCCATGCCCTCCTTTGGAAGTCTCAACAAAAGAACATTGTTCAACCCACTAGTGTAGAAAACATTTTTTACGGTGGTTATGTTTTATTTTTTATGTCGTCTTTTGGCTGATTTTATTACAGGAGACGTTATAAATATTGTTTTTTACGGATATTATCTTAAAACTGACATAAAAAAACAATAATCCTAAGGTGTTTTCACGTTGGTTCATCAAAAAATGACGTGAAAAACACTTCGGAGTCATGATTTATTACTGATGTTTTTAAATAACTGACAAGGTATCTACTTTTTCACATCTGTTATAGAATAACAGATGTAATAAACAGTGCCTCTGAAGAGTTTATCACTTCGGTTATGTTCATAACTGACATGATAAAAAAGTCTTCCCAGGGTTTTTTACGTCGAATAAATGAAAACCGATGTGAAAAATATATACTACGTCGGTTATTAAATAACTGACCTCAGAAACCTATTTCATTCCATTTGTTACATCGGTTATCAAGTAACTGATGTAAAAACTTATTTTTTCTCCATTTATTATGTTGGTTATCAAATAAACGATGTAAAAACCCATTCCCATGCATTGGTTACATCGATTTTCAAATAACTGATGTTAAAACCCATAAACATTCATTTTTTGGTCGTTTATAAAATAACCGATGTAAAAACCAGTGTTTTAAAAAAAACTATTCAAGCACAACTGCGCCCTACATAAGAAAACTAAAAACAGACAAGAAATAGACCAAAAACAGAATAAAACCAGACCAAAACCAGCCCGCCCCACTAGACACCCCCCCACACACCCCTGGATGCCCCTCCACCCTCCTGGACTACCACCACCCCACTGGACAACCCTCCCACACCCCTAAAATCACATCCAAACCACCGGACATCCCCCCCACACACCCCTAGATATCCCCGGGATAGCCCCCCCCCCCTCCTGAACATCCCCCACTACCCTGGACAGCCCTCCCACCCTTATAGACACCCACATTCCCCATGGAAACCCTGGACACCCCCCACCTCACTAGATAGTCCTAACACACCCCTAGAAACCCCCCCCCCCCACACACACTCCCATGGACACCACATGGATAGCCCCCCCCCCCCCCCACCCACCCTCCTGGAGAGCCCCCCACCCTCCTGGACACCCTCCCACCCCCATGGACACCCGGACCCCCCCCCCCCACCCCACTAGACACCCCCCAAACCCATGGATACCCCCTGGTCATCCCCCACCCCTCCTGGATCACCCCCACTCCCCTCGACAGCCCTCCCACCCTCTTAGACACCCTCCCACCCCCATGGATATCCTGAAACCCCCCCCCCCACCCCACCCCATTGGACAGCCCTCTCACACCCCTAACCCCCCCCCCCCCCCAACCCCACTAGACACCTCCCCACACCCATGGACAGCCCCCACCCCCAGGATAGCCCCAACCCACCTGGACACTCTCCCACCCTCATGGACACCCTCCCACCCCCATGGACGCCCTAGACACCCCCACCCCACTAGACATCCCCCCCCCACACACACACACCCTTAGAACCCCCCCCCCCCCACCCACCCACCCCGCTGGACACCCCCCACCCCTGGACACCCCCCTGGACAGCCCCCCCCCCCCTCCTGGACATCCCCCACCCTCGTGGACACCCTCCCACCCCCATGGATACCCCAGACACCCCCACCCAACTGGACACCCCTCCCACACCCCCGAACCCCCTCCCCCCCCCCCCACCCACCACCACCACCACCACCACTTCTGGACGACCCTCACGCCCCTGGACAGCCCTCCCACCCTCCTGGACACCCTCCCACCCCCATGGACACCCTGGAACCCCCCACCCCCATTATACATCCCTCCCACACCATTGGAGACACCCCCCCCCCCACCCCACTAGACACCTCCTTGCACCCATGGACACCCCTGGATAGCCCCCATCCCCTAGACATCCCCCACCCTTCTGGACACCCTCCCACCCCCATTGACAGCCTCCCACATCCATGGACACCCTAGAAACCCCCACCCCACGGGACAACCCTCCCACACCCCTGGAAACCCCCACCCCACTGGACACTCCCCCACCCTTGGACACCCCCTGGATAGCCCCCCACCCTCATGGACATCCCCCCACCCTTCTGGACACCCTCCCACCCCCATGGGCACCACGTACACCCCCTCCCCTCCCCCACCCCACTGGACACCCCTCCCACACCCCTGGAAACCCCCCCCCCCCCCACACCACTAGACACCCCTCACACCCCCTGTACAACCCCCACCCCCCACCCCACCCCACCCACCCCTCCTGGACCGCCCCCACTCCCCTGAATATCCCTCCCACCCTCCTAGACACCCTCCCACACCCCTGGAACCCCCTCACCCCATTGGACACCTCCCCGCACCCCTGGATATCCCCCCACCACCTGGATATCCCCCACCCTCCTGCACACCCTCCCACCCCCATGGACACCCTCCCACCCCCATGGACACCCTGGCACCCCTACCCCACTAGACATCCCTCCCACACCCCTGGAACCCCCCACCCCCACCCAACCCACTGGACACCCCCCACCCCACCCCTGGACACCCCCTGAACACCCCCCCCCCCGGACAGCCCCTCACCCTCCTGGATACCCTCCCACCCCCATGGACACCCCGAACACCCCCCCCCCCCCCACACACCCCACTAGACATCCCTCCCACACCCTTGTAAACCCCTCCCCCCACCCCACCCCACCGAACACCCCACACACCCCTGGATACCCCCTGGACAACCCCCCCCCCCCCTGGCCACCCCTCCTGGACAGCCCCCCACTCCCCTGGACAGCCCTCCCACCCTCCTGGACACCCTCCCACCCCCATGGACACCCTAGATACCCCCCTCCCACTGGACAGCCCTCCCACACCCCTAGAAAACCCCCACCTCACTAGAAACCCCCCACACCCCTGGACACCCCCCCCCCCAAGACTAGAATCCATACCAGAAAAACCATCATAACTAGACCAAAATAAGAAGTAAACCAAAATTAAACATTCACATATATAAAATTCAAAACTTACAATGTCAACTAAAAAAACCTAAATCCAACCTAAACGACTACCAAATACACAATTATAATGAAAATATTCAAAATTACATTTTACACTGCAAACAAACTAAAATCCAATCAAACCTGTAAAATAATTTGACCATTCCACTTATAATTGTTTGAAATATTAAGCACTATAGGGTTTAGGGTCATCGAATAGCTACAAAGTAAAAGTATTGTAGTTAACATGTATAATGAATAAATCAAATGAAATATTATGGAAAAGTTTAAAAGGAAATATTACCAGGTCAATGTGCATAAGTGTTCCAGTTGTAATTATTTCATACATAAATCTTAACATATAATATGCGCATTCGAAGACGCCTTGTTGTTCATGACAATCCTATTTAAATGAGTGTAAATTAAAAATATTATTTTTATGTAAAACATCAAAAAGTACAAATTATAAATGGATATTTACCTTTACTTTTACATATTTGATCTTGGCACTCTTTTTCTTTTTGTTTTTTCGAAAGTAGACCCATCCCCTGTAAGAAAATAATATGAATGGGATAAATTTAAAATTCATTATAATATATACAACTATTAATAAATTGAAACTTACTTTTACAACATATTCTTAAAACTTTCCCACACATCTCCATGGACAGAGCATATCTAATAAAGTGTTTTCTCCCTTGGGAAAAAACACCTAACATCCAATGATCACTGATAAATGAAAATTTAAGGTTAGTGGTTTTTTATGATAAAAGACAATGAACTCGTTGCTATAGATATGTTTCATACCTATCACAAAAAGGCATCATCCAACACTATGTGATTATATTCTGTTCAAATATTTCAGCAATATAAAGCATTATTTTTTCCTCATCCAATGTATGTGCTTCATGGGAAATCAAATACAGGTCCATGAATCTATAAACATCTATCCACTCATTCTTCCCACACATGTTATAAAGATACCTAATACAAAATAGACATAAGTATACATTTTTAATAAATATAATGTAGGGAAAAGGTGTTAAGACTTACATGGAAAAAATTTGCACCACGTTGATGCCCAACTTATCTCCAATAACAAGCTCCATGATATCATTTTTTAGAATCCCCACATTTATTCCACGTCTACAAACATGATATTCTATTGGATACTCATAATGATCCGCTAAAAAATTTGAATATCTTAACAATCTGTCAAGACTACTAGAATATTTATCTGATGTTATAGCAATTTGTCTTTGTTGTTGTCTATATAGTATTTCTTTACCTTTGAAGTATTTCTATAAAAATAAATAGAAAAATATATTAGTTTTCAAATGTTAAAACAAATTTAATAAAAAAATAAAATAGAAGATATAACATACATACCTCTATGGAAATGAGTCGCAGAAGTATGGATGGACAAATTAAAAAATGGTCGATACTATGTCCAACTGTCGTCACCTCGTATGTAGGTAATGGTACTCGAGCTGATCTATCTATAATATCTTGTACAATGACCCTATGTTGCTCTACCTCTAACTGTTGATGATGAACTGTGTCTTCTATACAATATACTAGCCCATATGAAACTATATGATGTTGAGGATCATCAACATACAAATCGCAATAAGTAGAAAGGTACGATGGAGGAGTAGGATAAAAAATGGGGTCTGCAGGCTGAGGTGGGAGAGTGGGAGCTACTGGAAGAGGTGGAGGACAAATAATGGGGTCTTCAGGGGGAGGTGGAGGAGTGGGAGTTGCAGTCTGAAATTTTCTTTGCATGTCTGAAAACATAGACTGTACTGATGCTCTAATATTTTCCTCCATCGTCACATTAATATTATGAACTTCAGCCTCCATGGATTCTATTTTTTTATAAACACCCTCAATGTAAGAATTTGAAGAACGTGGAAACACTTTTCTTACCGATACACCCATTGGATATCCTCATACACGACCAGTATTTCTGGTCTTTCCCAATGCTTCAGATAAAATATCTTGCCTCCCAGCAGCTATAAATGCCCCATATGAGCTCTTCTCCTCAAGAGAATCCTATATTAATTAATTGAACATTTTTGTAATGATTCAAATTATATAAATAATATAGTTAACCTAAATAAATAAATAAAATATCTTACAATCATCTTAGCTATGATTCTCAAATATTCTGAAAGATATTACCCCTTTTTCCCATCCGAGATCTCTTCCATTTTTTATGTCTAAATGGAGGGAATGGAGGGGAAACCTCTCTAGATCTTGAAGACTTGGCTCTCATTTTTTGTAATTTTTCCACTATCATTTGTTCTTCCAATAATGTATACCCTCCCCAAGATAAAATATGAGGGTATAAATTTTTGGATTGGGTCTCCTAACAAGATTTCCTTGTTTTCTATAAATTAATAACAATAAATCATTAACAAAACATTAATAAGATCATTTATATAAGAATTCTTATAAAAGTTTACATTTCCCTTACCAAAAATGAATCTTTTCTTCTACTTTCATAAAACTGTGTCCATGTCTCTTCATCTATAAAAATATATATATGAAATGGATTTTCATGAATCCTATGACCAAAAATGAAATCAGATGTGAGGGTTGATTTGAAATCCATCCATCTCCTAGAATCCATCGATAAGCATTTCTTCCTAACTCCTACAGTGTTAGGAATATCAAATGTCATCTGATAAATAAGATGAAAAACATATTATACTAGATACATTTAAATAATAGGAAAATAATAGAAAAATATCTTACCAAAATCATCTCCCACAACGGAGATATTATCGCTTTGTCCACACTTCTACAATCATCATACAAAATGATTACTTTTATCTTACCCTGAGTTGAGACAAAACTCTTAAAATATTTTGCATTTGGACCTCTAGGAATATCATTCTCGTCAAACGCAATGAGTATCCTCTGGTCCTGTGTACGAGCAAGTGATAATTTTGGTAAACGTGTGCACCCACGTTTACCAACTCTTGAACTCTTCTTTGTTGTTATGGGAGCACATGAGGAAGATTGGGGAATATCAAGAGGAGCAGGTGAATGTTCTTCCCCATAGGTATGATCATTATTCTCATCTCTAGAATCATGTGGTTGATCAACTGATTCATCTATCATTATCCTTCAAATCAAAAAAACAAACATTAGTTCACAAATATACAAATTCAAATACTACATTACTAATGTAAACAGAAAATGGAAAATTGAACTAAGTTAAATAATAGTAAACATGGTTAATATGGTAAGAATATTAAATAATGGTAAACATGGTAAACTATGGTAAACATGGTAGTATAATTTTCATTCAACAAAATAAAAAAATATATAAGTTACGTAAAGGTGACCTATGGTAAACTATGGTAAACATGGTAGACATGGTAGACATGGTAGACATGGTAAACAAGGTAAATATGGAAAACATGGTAAAGTAATTTTCATTCAACAAAAATAATAGCTATGTAATTTATGTAATATTAAACATGATAAAATAAACTAAAAAAAACAAAAACTTCTACTTATTTGTTTTAATATGAGTTTTAATAAAGAAAAAAATTACAATATCTAACATTTTATGAAAATAATAAATGTAAAAAATAAATAAACATATGTTACATGTAATATTAGGAATATACAAATGGATTGTTTTCCCAAATTCATTCATCGGGATCATTCCTTATGGAATAAACCATGTCTTCAACATGCTCATCATTATGTTCTGCTAATATTTCCATGGAAGTAGGGATGTCACATAAATTAGCATCTTCATCAAGTTTATCCTCACCAACATATTGTTTTTCCCTTGTAAAACAACAGACCACTGCATATCTGATTTATCAACTACATAGAAAATCTATTTTTCATGTGTTTCCATTATAAAATAATCTGTTGTGTCTTCCAATCTGTTCATATTAACAACGTTCATTTCAAATTCATTGTGTCCTACACTATTTTTATCGATAAACCATTTGTAGTTAAAAACAAGAACTTTAATTTTAAAGTCATCAACCTCCCATATTTCTTCAATGAATCCATAATATGCAGTTGATGCATAAATTGGGTTTTTGTCTTTAGAACATGAAAAATTCATAGCTCCTGCAAACACCAATACACCACTATTCTGAACTACACTTCTGTTTTCCTAAGCTTTCATATGAAATGTATATCCATTAATGTCATAACCGTACAATGTTACCACATTTAAACATGAACCACCCACTAACCATCTTAATGTCTCTGATACATCTGATTTACCAAGCAAGGTCTTTTTAAACCATGAAAAAAATGTTTTATTGTGCTCATTAAAAATCCACATTTCTTTCCTCTTTGGATGACTTTGTTTCAACTCATTAATATGCAATGTGATATACGGTTGAGCATCAGCTATGTTATTCAAGATGTATAATTCTAACTTCTTCATCTATTCAGCTGACAATGATTTGACTTTCAAGACACAAATCCCCTTTCCGTCATTATTAAATTGTTCATGGCGAGATGGATTCAAACCTATGTGCTCCGCCGTAGCTAATTAGCTTGTACAAAACTCTGCAACCTCCTCAAAAATATACTTTTCAATAATGGAGGATTCAGGTCGACATGGATTCTTAACATACCCCTTCAATATTTTCATATACCTTTCTAAAGGATACATCCAACGAAGATATACAGGTCCAAAAAGCTTTATTTCTTAAACCATATGAATCATTAAATTCACCATTATATCAAAAAAGGATGGAGGAAAATACATTTATAATTGAAAAAGTATAGAAATTGAATCCTTTTCCAAAATGTACAAAGATTTTACATCAATCACCTTATTACAAATTGAATTGTAAAAATAACACAACTTCATTATAGTCTTTATGACACGGATGGAAAATATTCCACGCAATGAAACTGTTAGAAGTTGTTGCATCATGACGTGACAATCATGAAATTTCATACCTATCAACATCAAATACTTCAAAGAGACAAATTTTTTTACATTTTAAGAATAAATTTGAGGCACTTTGATATCATGAAGACACTGACAAAAGATAATTTTCTCCCTCTTGGATAATGTATGACAAGCTAGGGAAAGAAATGTTCATCTTCCATTAGGAGTGGGAGCTAACTCCAAACGTATTCCCATTTATTGTAAGTCTAATCTTGCATTCAACCCATATTTTGTCTTTCCTTTAATATCTAGCAATGTTCCAATAAAACTATCGTAGATATTCTTCTCTACATGGATGACATCAATATTATGTTTCACTTCATGATATCTTCAATATGGTAGCTCAAAAACTATTGACCTTTTCTTCCAAATATGTCTATCATTACCATATTTCTGTGTCTTTCCCAATGTTTCATCAAGTTTTTCCACCCTCACAAAATACTCATTAGGGGGAAAAGTATTTGGGTAAATATCAAATTATTGTGATCCATTGAATTATTTTTAAGTCTTCTATAAGAGTGATCCATAGGCAAAAACTTTCGATGACCCATGTACACTATTTTCCTCCCATGATTCAATTGACAATATGAAGTCTGTTGTTCAAAAATTGGACATTCTTTATGCCCCTTAACATTGTATCCAAACAATTTTCCATATGCTGGGAAGTCATTTATAGTGAACATAATCACTGCATGCAGTTGAAAATATTCCATTTTATAAGAATCATATGCCCTAATACCATATTCCTATAAAATTTTCAAATCATCAATCAATGGTGACAAGAAAACAACAATATCATTTTCGGGTTTCTTCAGACCATAGATCATTATACTCAACATGAAATATTTGCGCTTCATACAAACTTTAGGATAGAGGTTGTAAATTACCAATAAAATAGGCCATGAATTATGTGTGATAATGAGGGTTCGGTATGGATTCATTCCATCTATGCACAACCCTAGTCTGAAATTTCTAATTTCATTTCCAAATAAAGGATACTGCATATCATTTTTCTTCCATTGTGGACAATCAGCTGGATGACGTATTTTTCCATCACATATCCTCTCATCAGAATGACATATTAACCATTTTTCATCATGTGAATTAGAAAATAAACGTTTCAAATGATGAAATATAGGAAGATACCAAAATACCTTGGAAGGGATCTTTCTAATCTCTACATCAGCCTTTGATTTTTCTTTTAACTTATACCGTGATGTCCCACATTTAGAACACTCTGACAGAAATTCATATTTCTTCCTATATATCATTTAGTCATTTGGATAGGCATGTATTTTCTTATATCCCAATCCCATCGGGAATAATATTTTCTTGGCCTTATAATGCGAATCTACAAGATCATTTTCTTTTGGAAGAATTCCTTTCAACAACTGTAGCAACTCTGTAAAACTTCTCTCACTCCATCCATGTTTTTCCTTCTGGTTAATCAATCTTAAAACTGCTGACAAAATCATAAAATCCATACAACCAGGATAAAATGGTTTTTCAGAATCACCATATAGACATAAAACTATCGGTTCTATCTCAATTTGTTCTGTTGCAATATCACAGATCATTTCTTCAATTCCATCGGAGTTACCATCTTGAAAATCAGCATCATCAGTGGATCCTCCATTCTATCCAGTTTCAGCATACCAAATCCAAGGGTTGTAACTCAGATGAAAACCATGAAAAATCAGATTATCTTTGATCTCTCTACTTTCTAACTTCTTCATATTCAATCATTTCAGGCATGGACTAAAAAAAATTCACTGCTTGGAACATTTTATTTAGAAAATTCCAAAAAAATTCAACACCTTCCTTGTATTCATTACTCATTCGATGTGCTGTAACCCAACTTCGACTCATTATTACCTATAAAAAATATCAAAATTATACATCTTGTTAAGATAAGACAAATATATATTTATATGAAAAATATAATAATTTGAATGTAAATTTTTTTTGAAATATACAACAAATCTATGTGTATTTGAAAAAAATATGCATGAAAATGATTTTAAAAAGAAAATATAGTTACATATAAAATTTTTAAATTCATCTAAGATCCCTTCTTCTTAAGGTACACAAAGAATACATCCTGATGCAACTAGATACCAAATTCACCCTTCCGAAATAAAGAAATATGAAGTGTAAATATTAAAATATGTATACATTCACTACTAAAAATTACACATATCTCAATTATTTGAAACCATTGGGATAGCCCCTGAAAATATTGGGATAGAATACCCCAACAGTTTCACACACCGTTGGCATGATGGTCATTGCAATAGCCCTGTACCAATGATTCTATAGAAACCATTGGTATAGACTATATGAAGTTTAAATATTCCAACGGTTTCAATGAAACTGTTGGGATATATATATACCAAGGGGTTTTCCAAGGGGGTAGGGGCTGTCCAGGGGGTGGTGGGGGATGTCCAAGAGGGAATGAACTATCCATAGGGGTAGAGGCTTTCCAGGGTGTCCTAGGGGGTAGGGGTGTCCAGGGGGTAGGGGTTGTCCCTATGCGTTTCATTTAATTTAAAGATTCATTTTATGCTAGTTTGAAATACAAGAAAATAAACATAGTTTTTCTAAAAAAATCCTCACGAAAACATTTAAAACCAAGCATTAAATTTTACCAAATAGACACACCACAATTAGGGAGAATAATCAATAATGACATAATGAGGGCAATGGGTAAGAAGTATTCAAGTAACCATACTATATGAGGCACCTAGATTATCCTCCAAAAATAAACAAGTGTCAGAGAACATGGTAATACCTAGGATATTAGGGTAAAATCTAGAACATATTGTAACCTATTCCATCCTTTTGGTGTGCCTAATGCAATCAAACAACCCTAATGCATGAGGGGAACCATCCCCAAAGAATAACATGTTTATAATAAGGGTCAATTAGCCAGAGCATAATCTTAAATTAGTGCAGCAAGCATTCTCGAATAATCTACTACCAATTATAGGTTACCATGTTTTGTCTAAAATGGGGGTGATCTGAGGATTATCAAACAATCAATTGGGGAAATGGTAAAAAAGACATTTTTTAAAGAACTCAAGCACTGTGCATGGTTAGGCAGAACCCATGGACACCCCCCCCCCCCTAAACTGCACCCCGACCCCCTTTGGACACCCCACAAACCCCCTAGAAACCCCCACCCCCTAGATACCACCTACCCCCTTGGACACCCCACTCACCCCCCTGGACACCACCCCCCCCCCCCCACCCCCTGGATACCACCCCCACCCCCTGGACACCCCCCACTTCCCTTGGACACCACCCCCACCACCTAACCACTTGGTCACCCCCTGGACAGCCCCCTAACCCCCCTCGACACCACCCCCACCCCATAAACACCCCTACCCCATTAGAAAGAACCCTACACCCCCCTGGACACCACCCCCGCCCCTACCCCATTGGACACCCCCTAGACAATCCCGCACCCCCTGAACACCCCCCACCCCCTGGACACCACCCCCAACACCCTAGACTCCCCAACCCCCTTGGAAATCACCCCCCCCCCCAAGGACACCACCCCCAACCCCTTGGACACCCCATGGACACCACCACACCCTTGGATAGCACCCCACCCACTGGACATCCCCCCAACCCCTCTGAACATCCCCCCCCCCCCCACCCCTTGGACACCCCCCACCCCCTAGACACCCCATACCCCTCTGGACAGCCCACTCACCACCCTGGACACCACCCCCCCACCCCCTGGACACCCCCACCCCTGGACACCACCCCCACCCCTTACCCCCTTGGACACCCCCTAGATGCCCCCACCCCCTGGACATCCCCCCTTACCCCCCTGGACACCAACCCCACCCCTTGGACACCCCTACCCCATTGGAAAGCCCCATCACCCCCTGGAAACCACCCACCACCCCCTTGGACACACCCTAGACACCACCACCCTCTGGGACAACCCCCCCCCCCCCCACCCCACCCCCCCCCCCCCCACCCCACCCCCCCCCCCACCCCTCTATACATCTCCCCACCCCCTGGACAGCCCCCCAACCCTCGGGACAGTCTCCCCACCCCCTGGAAATCCCCCATACCTCTAGACAGCCCCCCCCCCTGGACACCCCTGCCCCCTGGACACCCCTACCCCCTTGGACATCCCACTCACCCCTTTCACACCACCCCCACACCCCTGGACACCCCTACCCACAAGGACAGCCCCCTCACCCCCAGGACACTACCCCCACCCCCTTGGACACCCCCTGGACACCACCACCCCCTTGGACACCCCCCCCCCACCCCTTGGACATCAACCCAACCCTCTGGACATCCCCCCACCCCTGGAAAACCCCCATCCATCTGGAAAGCCCACCCCCCCATGGACACCCCCACCCCCTGGACACCCCTGCCCCCTTGGATAGCCCACTCACCCCCTGGACACCCCCCCCCCCCCCACACACACACACACCCCTGGACACCCCTACCCCTTGGACAACCCCTTCACCCCTGGACACCACCCCCCCCCCCCCCCCGACACCCCAACCCCCTTGGACAGCCCCACACCCCCCTGGACACCACCCCCTTTGACAACCCCTGGATACCCCCACCCCACTGGACTGCACCCTAAGCCCCCTGAACACCCCCACCCACTTGCACATCCCCCCCCCCCACCCCCTTGGAAACCCCCTGTACGCGCACACACATATGATAAAACACACAAAAATTGTAAAATTACATGATATCACTTCCATAGGTTTATTTTACCAGAAAATAATTTAGCATGGTATAAATGAATACTATAAAACCTACCATGATTGCAAGAACAAAGAAAAATAATATCTCAAAAAATTAGTTTAGGGAATCACGGAAAATAAAAACTGAAACTGAGCCGTGTGAGGCTTACTTGAGTGTTGCAAGTCGACCTAATAGATCTGATGATAATAAATATGAAGAATGATGTTGTGACAATGAGGCTAGATGGGACGACTGTGAAGAATTGTTTCAAGGTTTTCTGCGCTAGACAGACGATTCGTAGGTCACCCGATCAAAGAAAACAGAATAACTTAATATGGGGTGCGATAAATCATTTAAAAGATTTAGCATGTCGGTTATTTAATAAATGATGTGGTAAACAATTTTTTAAAAGTTTATAACATCGGTTATTTAATAACAGCCGTAGAAAACAATTTATCACGTCGGTTATAAAATAACCGATGTGATAAATTTTACTTTATCACATCGGTTCTTTTGATAACGGACGTGATAAATTTCCTATATTAGCTTTATCACATCGGTTATTTTATAACCGTCATGATAAAGCGCCGAGATTCGATATATCACGTCGGTTTTAAAATAACTGACATAATGAAGCTAATCTCAGTTTTTATTACGTCAATTATAAAATAACCGACGTAAAATATTGATTCTCATCGATTTATCACATCGATTATAAAATAATCGATGTGATAAATCGATTTGTACATATTTTCATGTCAGTTATATAGAACCGATGTGAAAAATATCGACGTGTTAAACATATTTTCCACTAGTAACATCAAACTCAACTACTCGAAGGCACCTATCACCACTCGATCTAGATGAATGGATACCCTTTCCACCTCAGTGCATTCAAAGGGGATATAATCCTAGAGAGTCTACAATGAATCTCCTATAGTACCCCCTCCAAACCAAGGAAACTTTCACCTCCGACAAGATCTTGGGTAGAACATAAGAAAGAACTACATCAATCCTTGTTAGGTCTATAGCTATACCATTCTTGGAAATGACATCCCCTAAAAATTGAACCACACAGATCTAAAACTAGCACTTTGAAATATTACCATAAATTCAGTGCTCCTAGGGTAATTCTAGGAAAAATATCAAATTCTATGTGTACTCATCCTATAACACAAAGTAAATAGGTATTTAATCAATAAAGGCAATAAAAAATCCATCCAAGTATGGATGAGGAATCCATTTCATCATATCTATTAACATTGTAGGGGAATATATCACACTGAAAGGCATCACCAAGAACTCATAGTGCTCATAGAAACATTGAAATGTCGTCTTTGGAATATAATCCGTCGAAACATTAAACCGGTGGTAGTCATATATTATATCGATCTTTGGGAACCAATATGCATCGCGAAACTAGTCAAAGAGGTCATCAATACTTAGAAAGTGGTACTTGTTATTTATCGTTACCTAGTTCAGGTGAAGATAATCAATACAAATCTTTAATCTCTCATATGCCTTTTTCATGAATAAAACCGGAACAGCCCAGGGGGACACACTGGGTCTGATAAACCCCTTTTCTCAAAGTTTCATTAACTTAAACATCATCTCTCAATTATCTATGGAGGCCATCTGATATACCTCAGAAGATATCAGTGTAGTCCTGGGGTTTAAGAAGAAATAAAATTCCATCTCCCACCTCAGACATAGTCTTGAAACAACCTTGTGAAAAAAATACATAAATTCTTCTACTACCAAAGGAATAAAAATGACGAAAGATCCCTCTAAACCAATGGATAAACTCACCAACAGATGATTGATGGGTTAAAGATTCTTACCCACAAGACCCACTCACTCCACCATGAGATCTCTCTCACCCAAAAAGGAAAATCTCATCCCATAGTCTGAAAGAGTCTAACACATATACAATGATATTTAGCCTAGGCTCAAACTATGGACAACCAATCCATACCCAAGATAACATCATAAGGATTCATTGTGATGACCAAGAGGAGTCACAAAAAATAATCTCCACCGATCGCCATCTCACACTTCTAGTAGAATGTGATATTGAATAATAACTCCTTGTAGGAACCTCTAGCCATAGCTGATGTGATAAAGTATCAAATAAAATATCCATCTCTCACACTAGGTATATGTAGATTATGTAATTACTCATTCATATGTCAATATATTCTGGATAAATATTCTGATAAACACAGATTGTACCTTAGATCAACTCAAGTGTAACCTGCACATAGCCCTCCACAGCTAACAACTTCCTGCGACCCTGACCACAAGCTCTATAATCCTGGTGTGGTCCACCTAGTGTTAGTGGTGGGAGCATATTGTATCATCATGACCCTCCAATAGATCTACCCTCTAGTGATACACCTACTACTATTCCAGAACTACCTCTATGTGGGGTTCCCTGGAAACACCTAGGAGGTCAATGATTATGACGATGCCTCTATCATGGTGGTCCATCACTTACATACCTTCCCTCCTTAGCTCGATGGGTCTGAAAATCATGATCCATGTAACATCTCCCATCACAAGCATATAACTTCCCCTATTTGGTCTCACCAGAGCCTCCATGTAAACCCAATGATGTATTTCCATGTGGCTGAGTTTGGCCATGAGGAGTTCTCCTACATCGAGACCCTACCAATTGGTGCCTACTATATTCTGTAGAGGACTCATGAAAAGGACTCCCACTACTAGCTCCAGCTACCAAAAGTCCCTATGATAATAATATTTTCATCACCAAATTCTTATCTAGTACTCTAGTATAGGTGGGAATACACAAGGGGATCACACTAGCTCAGAAATTTCTATGAAGACCCTGCTTAAACTTTCATTCTCGGAAGTATCCATATCACATAATGTTTAAGGAGTACCACATAAGTTCAGTGAACCTAATATCATACTCAATAATCATCATAATATCATACTTCATCTCAAGAAGATATTTTATTTTAATTGAGTGCAAGAATGATGGGTAATACTCCTCAAAAAATATATACTGAATATCGAACCATGATAAATCATTTCATCATGGGTCTACATCACCTGACACCACCATTTATCTGTTTCTCGGTGTAAAGGAATATCTTTCATTGAAACCATTTGATTAGTTGGGTTCCATTCAAGCTTGAATACATGAATCACCGACTCAAGTCAACCATCCACTGCTTGTTGATCTAATTCTTCATATAACTGTAGCAGTATCTAACGCTAGAACTCACATAGTGCACTAAGCATGTATACATCCTTATCCCAATCTTCTGGTACTATCTATATCTTGATAGGAGGGGGTAATTCTCCCTTCTGTATAAAAATAAACATCTTATGAAATAGACTCTAAACAAAGTCTTAATCACTTGTTGAGTCATCATTACAATTCTGAGTCATTAACCTAGCTATTTGTCATCGCAAAATCATCCTAAAAGTGATCAATAAATACCACGGTTAGATTAGCATATATATATGAGTAGTTTACTAAATAAAGATATTCAAATGCTTCAATATTATATGATTCATGTACCATTTATATCTATAACCAATGCCTCAGTATTCTGAGATGACAATCATGTAGTCAGAGTTCTGGTGTATGGATACATCAGCCACCACACCAACATTGGGTTCCCTAGCCAAAAAGCCACACTCAATACACTTCGAAACTATTTCCCAAAGTCCTAAATAATTATTAATAATGGGAAAACCCCAAACACCATCCAAAGGAATGAAATTCTCTAGTCCCACTCTTTAACAACCTAACCTTCCATGGAATGCCTAGCTGGTGGAAGGCTGAGCTGTCATAACCCCAAGCCTACCTCTAATAGGCCCTGTTCTTGAGACAAGCATCGAGAAAACATAATATTAAATGGAGGATTTTTTCTAGTAAACATGTACGCATGCACCCAACCATATCAATAAAATAGTGTGGAGTAATAATAAAGGATAGTAACATCAAGAGTATACCACGCATGAAATAACCTCTAGGGAATACATCAGAGTACAACAACATAAAACCAAAGTGTAAAGGGGGAAAGTATATGTCCAACTAGAAATGAAGTCTCAACCTAAAAAAGCTATATTAAAGAAATATGAGATTTTCCAACTCTTTATCTCCATGCCCAACCACCATATATAGTCTAGGCCCCCAATTATCACTATGCTCCATCGATGTCATAGTGAAACATGTGGGAAAATCTCATGCTGGGGTGAGTATAAACTTACCCAATAGGATTCCCTGAAATCCACAAAATGGGAAATAAAAAGATACAGTATAGGTCATCTCAACCCATAAAAAGAGGGAAATGAAACAAATCATAGATATAAGATCAAAAATAAACCTAGACTAGAGATAAAGGGGATCTCCACCTCACAACCTATTCCAGGATGATGAGTCTTCCTATAGCTACAAAGGTCTACCACCAATGCCTAGAATCTTACATGTTTGTCTGAGAAATCCATGTGGAAGACCTGCACCTTGACATTTCTCCATACCACAAGCAGGCACAATATCCAATAGAGGAACCATGCCTCTATATGATAATGGGTTTCCACTTGATAGATATAGTACATTCATCCTAGTGCATTAGAGGGTTCCATTCCATGAATGGAGGACCGTCACCCTAGTGTGATAGGGGTTCCACTCGGTATGTAGAGGATATGTACCATGATCTGTTAGGGGGTACCACGTAGTAGGTAGAATACCCTCACCCTGTTCTGTCATGGGGTACCACTTAGTAAACAAAGGACTCATTCCCTAGTTCACTAGGGGGTACCACTCAGTATATAGACATGAATATGGGGGGACTCTCACCCTACTACTATAGGGGGAATTCCAACCTTAGCATCTCTCATATGATCATTTCTTGATCACTTCCATCATCAAACATCGCATAAAGTAATTTCAATCTTGGAACACCTCACATCGTATCATGTATTCCATAAAAAAGGTTTCCATCATGTTATATATGAGAAAACACTCAGGATATGCTACTTGTGGTCTAAAATCTAAGTAAAGAATAAGGAGATATAAGAAGAATATGTTTCTGAGAAATGTACACAGTGTATACCAGGGGTCACACAACCTGTGACCCCACCTAGGCTCTTAGCTTTTTACTCTATTTCACATGATTCGGATGGACACGTAGAACAAAATGGGGTGTAATGGTACTACACAATGTGTCTCAGCCACTCGGGGCATGGCCTTGATCTCATGGTTGTGCATGTTTACTTTGGGTCTTTCCCATGTACCTGTCCATGTATCAAGTGGTGATCAGTTACCATACCACACCCATATACTCCATCAAAACATGGTGTGTATCTCCACATAGGGGTCTAGGCATGTGTATTTGGAAATTGGCTTGGTTACACCTAGTGGGTTCACATGATGTGTGGGCCTGGACACATGGTGTGTGTTCCTTATCTTTCCCAAATAATTATCCACTTCATCCAAGGAGCTAAATGGCGTGTGTTACTAGGATACATTTAAGTTCATAAGGTTTTCAATAGAAACCCATGTAAGTATTTATTTTTTATTTTCATGTCACTAATTTCTCTGGTCTAACTCCAAACATGTCGGATTTTCCAGATCTGGGGTCGTCTATACCTGATCCATCACTATTGGATGAATTCTAGCCACCCAAACCCCGCACAGATCCTTCCCATCCCCACTAAAAATATCATATTTTAACTCCACATCCTAGATCCATCGAGGCCTCATCGACAACCTCTAACTCTCTCTAATTCGTCCAAAAATCACCAAATGGTTCATCATTTGTGAAACCACCATGAATCTGTGGGTTCGATCACACTCGAACAAACCCCAGTAATGTTCAATAAGAACCCCATGGTCCAATGGTTAATAACATTATGAATAGAGGGGGGAAATCATATAAAAAATAGAATCCATCATTGGCCAAGTGTTCTTGGACAACAATCACATAATGAGGTATCCAGGGTGATAACATATGAAATAGAAGAATTGTATTAGATAAATTTAACAAATAAATTGTAGAACTCATGAGAAGAACAAATAAATCATGGATCAAGGAAGGTAGATAAGAATAAATGTTTAATATTTTACTCAAAAATTTTAAAACCACTAATGATGAGACCTACCTTAATTTAGGATCGATTATTGGGGAAGAATTCATCCTCTAGAAATTAAAGAGACTTGTTGTGTTCACTGCCTCTCGACCCACCTTGATCTGTTTTTCCATCATTCTCAGATTTATTCCACCAATAAAGAATTCCAAAACTACTCAAATAATCCCAGGTTTATGAGGATAACCTTGAAAATTTATTATAATAGGTTATAAATAGAGGAATTTAGGTCGTTGGAATTTAAAATAAATAAATAAATTTAATTATTTATTTTAATTAAATGTACTTCCAAAGATAGCTTGAAATAGACATCTAGTGTCAACCGACCTTATATTGTACCTAGGGTAAACCCCATATTCCAGAATCAACCATGTTCTTAGATTTTTAATAGGAGGTCTTGAATAATAGTAAGACCAAAATCACTAAAACAATATGTGCCCGTTCATTAAAATATATTAATATTTTTAATATATTAATTTCGTGTTCATAAGACACCCATCCACCATACCAGTTTAAAGGATAAATCCATATAGATACATAGAAATATTCAGAGGACAAATCTAAGAAAATGAGAGTTGTTATAGCTGATAAAATACAACACTTTATTTCACTAAATCTATAGTAGTCTTTATGAATTAGAAAATCAATAAGTGAATGATAATAGGATTATTTATAAATATAAAATATAACCCAAAGGCCCAGGAATGAATCATAGATCCACCCCTACAAAAATTGTATTAAAAATAAAGTACAAACTCAGAGCATAAAAAGGGAGGTTTACAAAGATGAGAAAATAACTTGCCACAGGCATCAGCCTCAACAAATTTCACACAACAATCAGGGGTGACGAAAGACCATTCTGAGCTTGACTCCTCAATAGCCTTATTGGATAAGGCATCGGCAACCTGATTGGACTCCCTATAAGCATGAGTTACATCAATGACAATCAAATTAAGAAGATGTAGACATTCAATCCAATAAGGCAGAAAAACCCAAGGAACATTCCTGGATCAGTTTTTAAGAAGATCCACAGCCACCATAGAATCTGATTCCAACCAAAGAAATTGCCACCCAAAATTAAAAGTGTAATTAATAGCTTTGATCATGGACCACAATTCAGCTTCAATAGCAGAACCCTTCCCAATATAATGATGGAATCAGCCTTTCAAAAAGCCCTGATAGGTGCGGAAAACTCCACCACAACCCGAAGGCCCATGTGAACCAGCAGCCGCACTATCAACATTGAATTTCATCCAAGAAGCGATAGGGGGAATCCATCTGATGGATTTCAAAACCCAAGGCTTCCTGGGTCTACCACTCACACCAAAATTCCTCAAAACAATAAAGTCATCCAACCCATTGTGCATACACCCAGTTTGAATCTTAGAAGTAATGCAAACAGCCCTATGAATAGACCTTACACCAGAATAAAAATTGGGTGTGATTTCCTCAAAAAGTTGAGCATTACGTGCTCTCCAAATGAACCCAATAGAAGAAGAAACAACAACCATAATGATATTCTTGACCTGATCACTGCACCGGGCAGAGGCAGTAGACTGAAGAAGGTTATCCACAGAGCTGACATCCAAACAGCACCCAGCCATGTCTTGGATGTACTTCCAGAGACTTCATATCATAGAACAAGAGAGAAAAAGATGATCAATAGATTCAATATCCACACGGAAAACAGGGCAGGCCGAAGCAAGCTAGAATGCATCTCTTTGAAGAATACAGTGAATAGGTAGATGTCTTTTCCAGATCTTCCATAAGAGCAGGAAAATGGAAGGTGGAATGAAGGAATTCTTATAGGCAAGCAGCCACCAAGGTGAAGGAGTATGTCCAGTATAGAGAAAACTGTACATATGCCGAGCAGTAAAAAGGCTAGTGCTGATCGGTTCCTAGATGAGAGTGTCAATATCCATGAACCAGTAATTCAAAATTTCATATTGAAAATCAGAGGGAATAAGCTCCAATAATCCCGTACAGTCAGCCTTCAAGAAGGAGATCTGGGCATTTGATTGCTGAGGAGGAATGATAACATCATGTTGAAGCGATCTGGATAACCAAATAGTGCTCCATATATTCATGGAAGAATCTCTGCTCACCAACCATTTTGAGGAAGTCAGAAACCCATTAAAAGAAGACCTCAAAGCAGGCCAAACAGAAGAAAAGAGATAATGAGGATACATTGTCCACAATCTTGAAGAAAACTAGGCTGAAATGAAATCCAATGAAGCATCAGAAGAGGTAATGATATTCCAGGTAAACTTATATATGAGTATATAAATTTCAAAAACTACATATAAGTGTCACATAAAATTATCATAATCAATTTCATTAAATGATTAATAATGATAAATTAGAAAAGGATGAAAAAAAATTAATGAGAATTGACAAAGTTTAATATATTATATAAAAAAATTATTTTATTTAATAATTACTAATAATTTACATCTCAATAAACAAAAGATTATATATTCTTTTGAATACCTATATTTCATTTGAGTAAAAATTATTTTTATAACCTATCAGTGTAATTACATTTTTTTATTTTTATGTATATAATAAGAAATTAATTCATCATAATGATGATAATGAGAAACTCCATCACCCCAAGATAAGTAAATAAAAATATTCCTTGCGGGTGAACTTGTTGACTTCGCCAATTTTAGAAGATTTTTTTGGTTAAATTATTTGAAAAATATGTGAGATTTTTCAATTGAATTATATATCAATTATGTTAATAGTATACTCTAATGTTATTTTCTTCTTGTTTTGGAACTAACTTTTAATAAATATTACAAATAATTGTTAATTTTTTCCACTATTCATACCATCACTCAATAAAATAATTGAACACCCTAATCTAAGATCCTAGTTCAATCACTAATTTTTATGAGAATTAGTATGGGTTGTTTAAATTTTAAAGTCATTATGAATATTTTTAATGTTTCTTTGTTTTCTACTCGTCAATTTAATATGATTTATAAAATATAAATTTTATAAAAAAAATATTTATACCTTTTATATCCAACATAAAGAATAGAAAGTCAATACATTATAAAAATATTTAAGGAATCTTATTTAAAAAGGATAGGCTCATAAATTATTTAAAAGTCTTAATATTTTTTTATTTACCAGAGCATTATTTTCTAAATTGATTGGTTTTTCATTTGACTAAAAAATATTTAGAATCAAATAAAAATAATGTTCATGTATTTATTAATAATGTACCTTATGAATATTATTATCCATTAAAAATACTCTTTTGAATGTTATTTTATATTTCTTGTTAATTTTCACTTCTAAAGAAGAGATTTTGAGATTAAATGACTCTATAGTGTGTTCATATCGATATTTAAGAATATTAATTTATATTGATTTCATTATAAAGATAAAATAAACTATCATAATATTTTTCTTGAAATCCATAATTATAATTTCGTATATAAAAATTAAATTTGTATTAGGAAATGGAATATTCATATTAATAGGTAGATAATGAATAATATTTAATTATATGTTAGTGTCTATATATATTATTTATATTAATATTAAGATATTAATATAAATAATTTGAATGTTTACATATGTGTGTGTGTGTGTTTAAGTCATATTTAAGTTTATATATGTATGTGTGTGTGTTTGTGTATATTATATTTATATCAATATAAATTGTATTTAAAATATCAAATCACACATAGAGATATCAAATTCAAAAATAAAAATTAAAATATATAAATAATATCTATATTAACATAAAAATGAAAAAATGAAAGAAGAAAATGAAAATTTTAAATATATATATATGAATTTATTAATATAAATATTATATATAAATGTGTGCATTTTATATAAATGTGTGTTTGTGTGTTAAATACATATACAATTTGATCATCTCTCTTGCTCAAGTAGAAGATGCAGCGTGTTAGAGAAATGAAATTTATTGAAGCTAATTTTATTTTCATGGATCTATGTTCTTTGATTTATTTATTTTTTGATAATTATAAATCACTAATTTATTTCCTCTAACATGAGTTAAGAAATAAATAAGGGGGTGTTTTATTTATTATTATTCTTGTAATTTTGGTAATTTCATTAAATTTACATATTCTGTGGTTTTTAAGATTATAATTTTTTCATGTTGTAAATGACTCATACTAACTGCCAAATAATTTTAATTTTTATTAATAAGAGAAACAGGAGTTGAAACAAAAAAGTAGGGGAGGGGAGGAAGGGGGACAAAATATGATGACCCTTGTCTTTAATACACATTAATACATGATTTATTACATAAATTTTCCCTTAATACAACCCAGAATATTGAGAGGTCTAGTGTATTTGGGAGATTAGGTATATAAAATAACATCATAAAATAGGGATACAATAACTTTATTGAAAAATTTCTTAGCATTCTCTTAAATTTTCCTCATTCTTCTAAAACTGCACGGAATAAACTGGGTAAATACAGAAGAAAGTGGTGATCTATACATCCCAATAAGGGAATAAATGAAGAATAACATGATGATTGTATTACATGTTTCTCAATATAAATATCAATGAGACATAAAATTTATTGGAATCATAAACATGATCATCAAAGAATGATATATGCTGATAACATAAAGTAGACATGGGAATGTGGAAACAACATTAAACATGACATCATAAGAGTAAGTCAAGGTTAACCACCAAGAAATTATAATATAATGGGCCTAGGATAACCTCTTGTCAACTATAAATGGAATATCAAGAGACTAAAAAATTACCCAATGCATTGGAGTTCTATCTAGGTGCACCCATTCATAATCATATCATGTACATGCATAAGTGTGCCACATGAATCAAATTACATAAGAATTTATTTCATAAATTTTAACCCCATGATCAAGGAGTGTGGGTCACATACTTGGAACACCAAAAAAATTAATGATAGGTATATCTAAGTGAATACCCTTGAGTGGATATGGGGTGGATAATCACAATAAAATCATTTTTCATGAAAAATCGTAGTGAAATTTTTTCAGCATAACTTTAGTAGTTTAAGTTTCATAAAATTGTTAAATAAGAGAAAAAAGGGCATATCATCATTTAAGAATAAAAAGTATAGTATTATGAATGTGGAAAACATATCATAAAATAGAAATTGTAAATCAAATGAATAAAATAATGAAGGTTCTTGAGTGGAAAATAAGATATATATATATATATATATATATATATATATATGTAACGCCCCGACCCCAGCTACCCAGAGTCGGTGCATTACTTCGTAACATTGGCATGATCACAAAAGATCAAGTCTCGAAAGACCGATTAGTTTAGTAGCCTTGGAAACACTGGATACATTCATAAATGTTACATTACATCACAAAGTAAACAAACTACAATAACATGGTCTTCATAGTCCACACACATATCCTCACTGACTATTCTTGCAATTCAGTCATAATACACTTCTTCACATCCTGGAAAATATTAAAACATTGAAAGGGGTGAGCTCAGATGCTCAGTAAAGATAACAATATTGCGGAAGCTTTTATAAGAAAACATAAGCATTTAAGGAAATGTATAACTAAAACAAAAGGCTTATTGAACTTGAACTTCAGCATAATATGGAAAAAGTAAAATAAAATAATGCCATTACTTGCTCACATGGATATTCTACTAGACAAATAATCACATGAAATATCAATAACCACTTTCATAATGAGGGAATGTATAATGCCAGACATTCTGAAACACTTTGTCAAGGCCTCAGCCAAGACATCTAAAATGATTAAAGCCTCGGCCAAAACCATAAATCAAATTGGGAAAGGGCCTCGGCCAATTCCATGTCTAGTTGTCTCATGAGACCTACCGATGCATCGAGGAGCTATTGCGGGCTCCACCCGTCACTTATTAAGTCCAATACATTCCTCATATGAATAGGTTTAAACATATCATAAACCATAACATAATCGTATCTCATAAAACATGCATAAAGGAAACATAACATTTCCACATTTAAATCACAAGATATCAATACAACACATTGATATAATAAAAACGCTTTCAAAACCATTTTCAATACCAAAATAAAAGAAAGTTAAAACTTTGTATTTATTTTTCATTAAAAAAATGATGGCTTGTAGAGGAAGCTGAAACTCAAATAATGTTCATGGCGGCGGAGAAGTCATTGTCACCGCATATGTACAGAAAGAAAAACATTCCCTTTTTGTCGTTTAGTAAAACGCTTCGTATAAGAAGATTCCTTTCGAATAAACGTAAAAGTCAAAGGGGTTTATACACCGTATAAAAGAAAATTGTGTATAAAACCAAATATGCCTCAATGAAAGGAGATTGAGACGAAGTCCTTAAAAGATCATTTTTAAAATAAATTATATCTATTATGTGTATTCACTATAGGTACACATAAAGAACGTAAAAATACAAAATAGGACATAATAACATCATGACATAATTTGAAAGTAGGAGATTAACCCAAAGAATGGAAGTTGGGTTAAGAAATTACCTTACAAATAAAATAGATCTATTATGTGTATTCACTATAGATACACATAAAGAAAGTACAAATACAAGATAGGACATAATAATATCATGATGTAATTTGAAAGTAGGAGATTAACCCAAAGAATTGAAGTTGGGTTAAGAAGTTCCCTTACCTTGTGTCCGACTTGACTCAACCGTTATTTAACCTCCTGAATAATAAACTAGAGTTAATATCTACCTTATTAAGAACCATTTTCAATTTCATTATCCTTTTTATATCACTTATTACAATGTTATGAACATTATGTAATTATTTAAGTTAATAACGGTCGTTTTGTCGATCTTTGGTAACTTGAGTCAACAATAAACTTCTTATAATTACAAGTTGTTCATGTGGTAGAATATCCATTATATCCAGAATTATATTCATGATTTAGATGTCATATGTATATTATATATCCAGTATATACATTCATTTATAATATTACGTAACATTTAGAGGTAAGAAATGAAATGCACCGTTCATGGAGACGGTAAGCCGTACGTATGCATGAACGCTACTTTCATTTCAATTTCATATTTAATGGAACTAAATCATAATGATATAAATGTATAATATAATTCCAGTATAATATAGTGTATAATGCCATTTACTCCATCCTTTATACATCCCACATATGGCATTAACGATTCAAATCACTTTGAGGGGGCGGTAGTCCGCACTTCCTAAAATGAAATTATCACGTTTTACCCATAATGGAAATCATAAAGTATGCCATAAATGAGAAATACATAAGCATAAGTAAAACATAAACATATTATATATCATATATAAAAATAGTGACATCTTAATGGCCACCTTTGAAGGTGTTATATGAGTGTTGAACAATCATCGTTTCGTGAGGCAGAAATTCGCCATCCACAGAAACCGTATGTTCTTTAACCATTAGATGTAGGTGTGTGTAAGTGTAGCTCGAATACTTCTTATAACAACATCCTAGTATATTTAGTATACTGGTGTTGTTACAAAAGAAATGAATAAAAAGAGTTAGGGGGGTGGAGAAGAAAAATAAAACAAAACAACATTAGAAAAGACATTACCTCAAAATCGGGTAACTCTTTTTTATTTGAGCCAAAGGATTCCTTGGGAAGAGTTCTTCCCAAAGTAAGGCTTCTAGGAGTAAGAGGGGGAAGTTGGGAGAGTATTTGGGCAGAGTTTGGCCGATTCAAATGGCTTGAAAGTGTAAATGAGGTGGGAGAGGTGGGGGCCTTTTATAAGTGGAGAGGAGGGGCACTTTTGGAAAGATTGAAATGTTACATTACTTCACAATGATTTTCGGATTATAAAGGTCCCACACTTATATAATTCGAGTATAAGGTGATAAGGTTTCAAAATCTCCTCATCCAATAGTCTTTGGACAAGTGTAAGCCTTGGATTTTGCATTATCTTCTCATTTTATTTAAATCGTTAAATAATGAGGTCATCGCTGCATCATAATGATGTCATAAATAATTTAATTTATTTAATGTCTAAAAATTATAAAAAAAATACTATGATGTAGGAAATCTTTTTAGATTTCTAATGAATATTTATAGTTAAAATTTTTACTTGTGTAACCCCACTTAAAAACTGTTTTAGTAAAATAACTCATGTTTGGGTCAATTTAATTTTAACATTAAATAAATATATATTAATGTCATTTTCCAACTAAAGTGGCTCCATGGGGTCCCCAAGTTGACCCATGGGTTGTCTTGGTCGGCCATGACTCATAAAATATGAGTAGGACAAGTTTCATGCTCATCTCATATTATTAAAACATTATTTGTACCTTAAACTACACTAATTACCTCTAATCGCGATTAAGAACTTAAAAGTTACTATTCACCAAAAAATTATTTTAATCTCATTGAACCACATTTTAATTCTTAATGACAACTATGTATGTCGGATTTTTGAAAATAAAATCACAGAAGTGGTAATATTTCATTTAAACAAAAAATCAGTTATTTAACTACCACTTAGTGGTTCCACTATTCATCAAAAATTGAAGTTTTTCAGAACAAGGCCAAAATTTCACCCTAAGATATAATTGATATTCTGAATTCAAAAATGATGTCTATTTTACAAAATTCCAAACATATAAGTTTCATTAATTAATTTTATAATTAATTCCCGCTGTTACGACAAATAGCGTGTTTTTAAGAAACAATTTATATCAAAAGATTGGCAATTGTTTATGTCCAATTTCAATGTTAAATTAATTTTAATGACCACCATTGGATAAAATGGTAAAAATATATTCTAATTATACCTTAAAACCACTAAATAGTATAATTTATCACAATAAATTATTTTGATTAAAAAAGTTTTTTTAAAGAATTTTTCACTATTCATAAAAAATTAGAAGTTCTCAGAAAAATACCAAAAATTCAACATAGGCTAATTTCGATATTCCGAATCCAAAAATGAAGTCCATTTTGAAATATAAAATTTCTATAATTTTAAAAAGTGGTTATTACTATTCATAATGGCTACATTGATTAGTCGCGGTGTTTTAGAACTCGAAGTTGCGTACAATGCAAGCTATTGCATTATTGAATGAGAAGCGTATCGTGGAAGCTCGGGGTGTTACATTCTCCCCTCCTTCAATAAATTGCGTCCTCGCAATTTGAAATTTTTCTATGAAAATAAAAGGTTGAAAAGAGAAAATACCTTTGAGGAAAACCCACATCGGAAATAAGATTAATAAAATTTAGCCTTAATAAGAGGGAAAGGGAAATGAAAAAGTCACCACCCAATTATGATCTCGATTAGGAGAACATTGGTGGAAATTAGAGACATATAATTGGAGGAAAAACGTAAATATTCATAGGGAGTGATTGAGATCATCAATCACAATCAACTGTCAAATTGAGGGCCTCAAAGCCTTCAATCTTTGTTGATTTAAAATATCATTAGTTCAACAAGACATAAGGTATTAGGATAACACATTTTTTGTTTTAATATCCCTTTACTAAAGTTTAAGAATTAATTTATTCATTGAATAACAGATAGGTATATATATATTTATGCTTGACAATTAGAGTTTCAACCTTCAACTCACCTTTCACTAAAAAAAATAATAGAACCCAAAAATATTATACTTATCCTAATTGTATAAGGTTCCAAATGATAACTCATACCATTTAGATTAGTAAAATTATTTTGTAATAACCAGGGACTTCCTGTAGGCTAGTGGTAGGAAATAAAGGCCCGTCGCACTATGATTGTGGGTTCGATTCCTGCAGCTTTGTCCGACGCGACGAGTTATTCCCCACCCTGCAGGTTGTCCTTTTCTTAAAACTATAGTATTATAATATTCCAAAAATAATCTTCAGAAATTCTTTAACCTTAAACAATACTATCCAAATATAAACTTAATCCATTCCAACCTTAATAGTTATCCAAAATACTTCTGTCCAACTCACAGTCCCAATTTTATAAGGAAGGTAAACATAATGAAGATCCTTTTTCCCATGTAACAACATGTGAATACCTTCATCATGTATTCTTTTTAAACATACTGAATTACCATGATTCCTTATTCCTTATAGAATACTAGATATACTCCTTCTATCCAAAAATGTATACAAAACATCAATCAGTTTCAAGGAAGTTAAGTATATCCAATATAATTTATCCAAATCAATCACGTCTTATTCCAAAATCACAATCTCAGTATCAGAACCATATTATGGTCTATCTTTCTCTCAACCATATATTTTCCAAAAATTTAATCCTACTGTGGAGTCACTTTTCTTGGTTCCACACAATCTCAAGTCCTTGATGAAATAGTACTGCAGTACAATCCTTATATACTCCATAATTATTATAACCAGTACATCATTGATACAACACTCAAATTACAAAATTATTTAATAACAACATAAGAACTCTAATCATTACTCCTCATCTGTGGTAGTATCATAACTTGATTATTATCCAATAACATCATTTGGGGCATACTCTGATGATTTGGACATTGGTTTGTGTAGTGTTCCCAATCCTTGCAGAAGAAGCATTGTACATTTGAAACCATTTTCTTACCCTTGCAGTCACGCACTTTGTGTCCTTTTTCTCTACACTTATAACAAACTCCCATTCCCTTTAGGAAATTTCCATGATGTTTCTTCCCACAATTACCACATATTGGAAAATTCTTCTTTCCCCTCATCCCTTTATCCATCATTCTCTCTTCCATCCCTTTCGTCTCTTGCTTCGCTTCAAAGCCATAGGACTCAGAGAATTCTTTACTTATCTTATTAACACATGATACTATTTCTTCATATGTTGAGAACACATGGGAGACTATTTCCCTTCTAAATGTTGGCTTAATACCGTGAAAGATACGATCCTTCTTACTCTTTGGATCATACGTACTGCTGGATTTCACGTTCCTTCTACTGGGCGCCATTTCTATACAATGGCATAAACTAGATTAGTTTATGAATCAAAATACATAATTCCATACTTATAAAATACTTAACATAAATTGAACTATTTATGGATATAATCCATAATCATAAAAAGAAATGTTTCCTTTGAGAAAGTATATACTCATAAACCTTCATAGTGGTTTGTAAAGAAAATGAGAATTATCCTAAGCATATCCCCCGGGAGTGTCGTAACCAAGAGTGTAGAAAGGCCCGTTGTCGTGCACCAGTTCCCGTTCGAGTCTAGATCAAAGCGGTGTTTTCAGGTTTTACCCCTAGGTACATCTGTGCCAGAGCTGCCTCTACCTGCTCGTATCCAGACATGGATGTATTGCTCGGAAAACACATAACATCTCTATAATACCAAAATTCTAGGAAGTTATTCTATACTAATCCTCAAAGTCTATCTTTGGGCTATGTGCTCTAATCAGAGTTTATCTAAATCTAGCTTCCAAGGTTAGTACTAAACTGCCTCTGATACCAACTGTAACGCCCCGACCCCAGCTACCCAGAGTCGGTGCATTACGTCGTAACATTGGCATGATCACAAAAGATCAAGTCTCGAAAGACCGATTAGTTTAGTAGCCTTGGAAACACTGGATACATTCATAAATGTTACATTACATCACAAAGTAAACAAACTACAATAACATGGTCTTCATAGTCCACACACATATCCTCACTGACTATTCTTGCAAGTCAGTCATAATACACTTCTTCACATCCTGGAAAATATTAAAACATTTAAAGGGGTGAGCTCAGATGCTCAGTAAGGATAACAATATTGCGGAAGCTTTTATAAGAAAACATAATCATTTAAGGCAATGTATAACTAAAACAAAAGCCTTATTGAACTTGAACTTCAACATAATATGGCAAAAGTAAAATAAAATAATGCCATTACTTTCTCACATGGATATTCTACTAGACGAATAATCACATGAAATATCAATAACCACTTTCATAATGAGGGAATGTATAATGCCAGACATTCTGAAACACTTTGTCAAGGCCTCGGCCAAGACGTCTAAAATGATTAAGGCCTCGGCCAAAACCATAAATCAAATTGGGAAAGGGCCTCGGCCAATTCCACGTCTAGTTGTCTCATGAGACCTACCGATGCATCGAGGAGCTATTGCGGGCTCCACCCGTCACTTATTAAGTCCAATACATTCCTCATATGAATAGGTTTAAACATATCATAAACCATAACATAATCGTATCTCATAAAACATGCATAAAGGAAACATAACATTTCCACATTTAAATCACAAGATATCAATACAACACATTGATATAATAAAAACGCTTTCAAAACCATTTTCAATACCAAAATAAAAGAAAGTTAAAACTTTGTATTTATTTTTCATTAAAAAAATGATGGCTTGTAGAGGAAGTTGAAACTCAAATAATGGTCATGGCGGCGGAGAAGTCATTGTCGCCGCATATGCACAGAAAGAAAAACATTCCCTTTTTGTCGTTTAGTAAAACGCTTCGTATAAGAAGATTCCTTTCGAATAAACGTAAAAGTCAAAGGGGTTTATACACCGTATAAAAGAAAACTGTGTATAAAACCAAATATGCCTCAATGAAAGGAGATTGAGACGAATTCCTTAAAAGATCATTTTTAAAATAAATTATATCTATTATGTGTATTCACTATAGGTACACATAAAGAACGTAAAAATACAAAATAGGACATAATAACATCATGACATAATTTGAAAGTAGGAGATTAACCCAAAGAATGGAAGTTGGGTTAAGAAATTCCCTTACGAATAAAATAGATCTATTATGTGTATTCACTATAGATTCACATAAAGAAAGTACAAATACAAGATAGGACATAATAATATCATGAAGTAATTTGAAAGTAGGAGATTAACCCAAAGAATTGAAGTTGGGTTAAGAAGTTCCCTTACCTTGTGTCCGACTTGACTCAACCGTTCTTTAACCTCCTGAATAATAAACTAGAGTTAATATCTACCTTATTAAGAACCATTTTTAATTTCATTATCCTTTTTATATCACTTATTACAATGTTATGAACATTATGTAATTATTTAAGTTAATAACGGTCGTTTTGTCGATCTTTGGTAACTTGAGTCAACAATAAACTTCTTATAATTACAAGTTGTTCATGTGGTAGAATATCCATTATATCCAGAATTATATTCATGATTTAGATGCCATATATATCTTATATATCCAGTATATACATTCATTTATAATATTACGTAACATTTAGAGGTAAGAAATGAAATGCACCGTTCATGGAGACGGTAAGCCGTACGTATGCATGAACGCTACTTTCATTTCAATTTCATATTTAATGGAACTAAATCATAATGATATAAATGTATAATATAATTCCAGTATAATATAGTGTATAATACTATTTACTCCATCCTTTATACATCCCACATATGGCATTAACGATTCAAATCACTTTAAGGGGGCGGTAGTCCGCACTTCCTAAAATGAAATTATCGTGTTTTACCCATAATGGAAATCATAAAGTATGCCATAAATGAGAAATACAGAAGCATAAGTAAAACATAAACATATTATATATCATATATAAAAATATTGACATCTTAATGGCCACCTTTGAAGGTGTTATATGAGTGTTGAACAATCATCGTTTCGTGAGGCAGAAATTCGCCATCCACAGAAACCGTATGTTCTTTAACCATTAGATGTAGGTGTGTGTAATTGTAGCTCTAATACTTCTTATAACAACATCCTAGTATATTTAGTATACTGGTGTTGTTACAAAAGAAATGAATAAAAAGATTTAGGGGGTTGGAGAAGAAAAATAAAACAAAACAACATTAGAAAAGACATTACCTCAAAATCGGGTAACTCTTTTTGATTTGAGCCAAAGGATTCCTTGGGAAGATTTCTGCCCAAAGTAAGGCTTCTAGGAGTAATAGGGGGAAGTTGGGAGAGTATTTGGGCAGAGTTCGGCCGAGCCAAATGGCTTGAAAGTGTAAATGAGGTGGGAGAGGTGGGGGCCTTTTATAAGTGGAGAGGAGGGGCACTTTTGGAAAGATTGAAATGTTACATTATTTCACAATGATTTTCGGATTCTAAAGGTCCCACACTTATATAATTCTAGTCTAAGGTGATACGGTTTCTAAATCTCCTCATCCAATAGTCTTTGGACAAGTGTAAGCCTTGGATTTTGCATTATCTTCTCATTTTATTTAAATCGTTAAATAATGAGGTCATCGCTGCATCATAATGATGTCATAAATAATTTAATTTATTTAATGTCTAAAAATTATAAAACAAATACTATGATGTAGTAAATCTTTTTAGCTTTCTAATGAATATTTATAGTCAAAATTTGGACTTGTGTAACCCCACTTAAAAACTGTTTTAGTAAAATAACTCATGTTTGGGTCAATTTAATTTTAACATTAAATAAATATATATTAATGTCATTTTCCAACTAAAGTGGCTCCATGGGGTCCCAAAGTTTACCCATGGGTTGTATTGGTCGGCCATGACTCATCCAATAGGAGTAGGACAAGTGTCATGCTCATCTCATATTATTAAAACATTATTTGTACCTTAAACTACACTAATTACCTCTAATCACGATTAAGAACTTAAAAGTTACTATTCACCAAAAAATTATTTTAATCTCATTGAACCACATTTTACTTATTAATGACAACCATGTATGTCGGATTTTTGAAAATCAAATCACAGAAGTGGTAATATTTCATTTAAACGAAAAATCAGTTATTTAACTACCACTTAGTGGTTCCACTATTCATCAAAAATTGAATTTTTTCAGAACAAGGCCAAAATTTCACCCTAAGCTATAATTGATATTCTGAATTCAAAAATGATGTCTATTTTACAAAATTCCAAACATATAAGTTGCATTAATTAATTTTATAATTAATTCCCGTTGTTACGACAAATAGCGTGTTTTTAAGAAACAATTTATATCAAAAGATTGGCAATTGTTTATGTCCAATTTCAATGTTAAATTAATTCTAATGACCACCATTGGATAAAATGGTAAAAATATATTCTAATTATACCTTAAAACCACTAAATAGTATAATTTATCACAATAAATTATTTTGATTAAAAAAGTTGTTTTAAAGTATTTTTCACTATTCATAAAAAATTAGAAGTTCTCAGAAAAATACCAAAAATTCAACATAGGCTAATTTCGATATTCCGAATCCAAAAATGAAGTCCATTTTGAAATATAAAATTTCTATAATTTTAAAAAGTGGTTATTACTATTCATAACGGCTACTTTGATTAGTCGCGGTGTTTTAGAACTCGAAGTTGCGTACAATGCAAGCTATTGCATTATTGAATGAGAAGCGTATCGTGGAAGCTCGGGGTGTTACAATATATATAGTTCCCTTGCCTTTTGTCACGACCCCCTCCCTCCAAAGATATCATTCCTCAGTTGTAAATGAAGAAAGGTAGATAATGACCCCTTGATTCCCATCTTCAGTAGGCCCTGGGGTGGTGACTAGAACCAAGGGTATACAATCTCTCAAAATGGGAGGCATTTCCCTTTTTAGAAAAACAATACCGGGAGATTGGATGGTCCATCCCAAAACAACTCTAAGTCATATATATGTAAAAGAAAGACAAAATACATCCCACATGAATGTTTGAAATAAAATTATCACAAATAAAATGCAACGCTAAAGTAAATACCAAAATTAAGACTAAGAAGCGATGGAGCAATTGTCCCAAAGTCCGAGATAGTAAGGTCCAGCACGATCTACGTAATCCTCCTTGAAACCTGAAAGTAGTTTATATACAAAGAGTGAGCATACAATTATACTCAGTAAGAAAACCAAAGTCTCTCAATCACATGTTTAGGAGGAATACTAATTCACCTATTAGAAAACAGTAGAACCAACATCACCTAACATGGTATAGTAGTCCTTCCCACCTCACCTTGGCATGCTCACTAAGTAACACAATTCAAGTAAAGTAATATAGTAATCACATAGATTATTTGGGTACCTTGCACCAATTTAACACCGATTAGCCACTCTCACACCCTAACGGAAAATTTCATGGTGCTCCCACACCTTCTGAACATACCAAACAACATCCCACTCACACACAACTAGGAAACAACCACATCACATCACACCTACAGACACCTATGCCACAACCACATCACATCCTGCTCGCAGATACTTGGGCCACAACCAAATCACATCCCACCTATAGACACCTAGTCCATAACCACATCACATCCTACCTACAGACACTTAGGACACAAACCACACCTCATCCCAAAGACACCTGGGAAATCATAATACATCTCATCCCAAAGACACCTAGAAAATCACATCACATCTCATCCCAATGACACCTGGGAAAGCACAACTCACCCATACACACCGAGTCCTCACAAACCACAACCTTATTGAATAATTTAGGGCTATCACTGCCTGGAAGAGGTAGTAGGGAAGATCGGGTGGCCATCCATCTGTCCTCCCACTGGGATGTTTAATAAAGACACCCTCCCCTGTGATGATGGGGGTGTTCGGCACATGGTGCTCTACAAGGGTCGGGTTTTTATAGAAATCAAAAAGTAAATACAAGTATATATAAATATAATACCAAACACTCATTCCCATCCTAGGGTTCCACAATATCCAACCAACCCACAACTACCCCCCTTCTTGTTGTTACCTCTAAAATGCACAACAAACCAAAAACACAATTCATAATCTCATCTGATTAATTAACCATTACCATTATTTATTCACAATTCATTTTATTCATTCACTACATTACTATCCACTCAACTACCAAGAACAAAACACAACAAACAATGCATACAAACCCAAACATTGAGAAACTCCAGAAAAATTACCCATAACAACCACTACCATCATCATTCTTCAAAGTCATTCTGCCCAAACCATCCTCTCACCAAAGTAAACCCCCAACTCATAGAAACACCTAGAAACACATCTCATCAAAACAATCCTTGGAATCCCTACTAAATAACACTTCTCATCCATTCCAAAATCAATCAATCTCTCAACCTAAGATTCCATTCCTCTTTCTAAACCATCCCATTGTACATAACCAAAAAACCCACACACAACACACAAATATGCTTAAAACAATATCTCCACACAAACCAAAAAAAATATAAAGTCTATATTTAATAAGGAATCCTTTATTTAGTTCCTACTGTTAATTCAAGGGTTATCACAGAATAATATAATCCTGGGGAATCCATTTATTTTAGCGAAATATAGGTGGTTAATAGATCCAATGAATTCGTTTAACATGAACCAGACAAACATGCATTCATAAAAATTCTCTGTTCAACCAAGGACCCCCAACGACCACAATTTTCAGTAGGTATATATACCGTACAATCATAATAACAACCAAAACAAATAACAAGAAGATCATATCTCACTTTTTACCAACCCCTGTATATTGATCTTAAACAGATTCAAGTATATTTATTTAATTTGGATTCAACTATCTTCACATGGTAAACATTCGTACACCCACCTTGAATAATACACAATTAATAGGGTCTAAGGAAACCTACTTGGAAAAAGAATTGATAAGCACTTATTTATTATGCCAAAGTAGGGTCACGGATGTAATAGAAAAACTCCTGGGGGAAAACTCAGTCCAAAGGCTATGGCACAATCAAATGACTCCTCAGGAAAAAAAGGTTCAGGGCAGCTCATACCAAGGGAAAAAAAGGAAGAACAAGGGTGTAAGATGTCTAGGCCTTTTATAAATCTAAACGCAGTTGTGGTTTAGATACGTTTAATTTTCCATTAAATTAAAATTTGGTCAAGATAACACACTTTGAATAATAAAAATACCCCTGGACTCATAGTAATTAAAATATATAACTCATGGTTTTTGAATCACTATCAACTCCCTTAAGAGAAGTCTTTGAAAGAATTTTACGTCAAAGGGAATTTTAAAGGGAAAACTGTAGAAAGCTGGAAACATTGTTCATGACTCACTATTGGAATGGGCTACCAGTGGATGAGACACCATTGAATGAGTCACAGTAATAAGATACTATTGTAATCCACCTTCATGACTCACCAGTGTGAGTCACCATTGCGAGCTACCATCGTGAGTCACCGGTGCGAGCCACCATCGTGATCTACCATTATGAGCTACCTTCATGATCTACCCTCGCAAGATACCATTGTGAGCCACCAGTGTGAGTCACCATTGCAATACACCAGTGTGATACACTGATGCAATTCACCATTCAGGATCTTCCATTGGTGAGATAGCATTGGAAGTCATTGTCACAAGTCACCAGTCTTGAATCACCATTCGGATGCACCAATCCTAAATCACCATCCCAACTCACTATTGGAAAACTGGAAAACTTTACAAAGTGTTGAAATAGTCACGTTGACTTTCCATAACACTTAAAACACTAAATTTTCCCAAATTAATGGATCAGGGCAGTCTGGGCCATTACATAATATACCTCTCAAACTATTATCACCCTCTAGAATTCAAACCAACTTGGAAGACAAGAGTGGAGTGGTACGAACAACCACCTCTTAAAATACCTCTCAAAACTCCCGTCACTAATCAAGAACTATCACCAGTTGAACAAAAAAATCCAAACGATCAAGAAACACACCACACAAACACAATAATCATGCCATCCTGAACACATGAATAATAGAATTCTATTTTCCATGTCAAGATATTATCCGCTCTGGGCAGCACTGACTCGCCCTCATGGATTTAATCGCATCACAGTTAATGTGTCTCGATTAGGAATCTATTTCTCCTCATTTCACATTTCATGACTTCTTCACACATTGTACCACACACATGTCAACTCAAGGGAAAATAGATTATTTCATAAAAAAAATTTCAAACATTTAATTAAAAAGAAAAACATGTCAAACAAGGCTCAAAACAACTCCAGTTACTAGGCACACATCTGCATCTCTCTCTCCAAAGTACTCTCCTCCTGGCCACTATGCCTCCACAACACATGAAAAAAAGGAATGTTCCACCCACAAAACACCTTCTCCCAATGATCCTGGATCTCCACTAGTCATTCCATAAATTTCATGTCGTCCTCAATATCTGAATCTGCCCATTAAATTACATGGGAGTCATCATGTAGATACTGATGAAGCTGAGAGGCATGAAAGACATCATTCACCCTCTCTAACTTTGGTGGTAGTTACAAAAAGATACAACACCTTGAGAACTTTCTCCAACACCTCAATGGGTCCAAAAAAACTTGGGATAAATCTTACTACCTCTTCCAAACCTTCACTTCCCACGTCGAGGGGAAACCTTCAAGACAACATGGTCCCCAACCTATAACTCCAAGGGACTCCTTCTGCGGTTGGCATACAACTTCTTCCAATCCTATGCCACTTTCGTCCTCTCATGAATAATATGAACCTTCTCTATTATTCTATGAACTACCTTGCAGAAAAGAACAGTTGTATCCCAAACCTATGTCCATCACAAATGTGAACGACGAAGTATTTCATACAAATCTTCAAATAGATCCATGTTAATGGAAGAGTTATAGCTATTATTGTAAGAAAACTCTACCAAGTCCAAGTGTCTCACCAAAGATATGAAAAATTACAACACACATTCTCGCAACATATCCTCCAATTTTTGGATAGTCTGATATGTATTCCCATTCATCTAATGGTGGAAAGTAGTGTTGTGGCATAACTGGGTGCCAAAAGCATGTTGCAATCCCCTCCAGACTTGCGAGGTAAAACATGTATCCCGGTCTAATACAATGGATCTTGGAACTCCATGAAAACATACCAACTCATCCACATACCTCTTTTCCAATCCATGCACTATGCACAACTCCTTGTTCACTGAGAAGTGAGTCAATTTCGTCAGTCGGACCACTATTACCCATATAGCATTGTAGTCTCCCTAATATATGGATAACCCAATGAAAAAATCCATTTAAATTTCATCCGACTTCCACTTGGGTATATCTATGGGTTGCAAAAAACCTTTAGGAACATAGTACTTAGCCTTTACCTATTGGAAGACCAAGCATCTTGCCACACTCTGTTATTTTCCACTTTATTCCAGACCACCAAGACTGTATCCTCAAACCATGGTACGTCTTAAAACTCCTGGGTGTACCTTTAAAGGAGAGATATGAAACTCATGGAGGACTCCCTCACACATTTCCACTAGGATAAACAACTTCCCATGAAACAACATCTTATTCTGACCATCCTATGACCATCCCTTTAGAGTATCAACATGAACAACACAATCACACATCACCTCTGCCTCTAAGCATTCCCACTGAGACTTCTCCATAAGTTGAATAT
Organism: Viscum album; assembly: GCA_963277665.1. Classification (NCBI taxonomy): domain Eukaryota; kingdom Viridiplantae; phylum Streptophyta; class Magnoliopsida; order Santalales; family Viscaceae; genus Viscum; species Viscum album. The sequence goes on from OY728150.1 coordinate 1,610,707,224, forward strand.
GATAAGACTGTACTATAATCTAGAACAAACAGCCTCTATAACCATCCACCCTTGCGTCTAAGTGAAAGGCTGCAAACTCCTCCATTTCCTTCCGAGAGTCCACAAACTCCCAAACAACCTCCCTCTATGACATTCTTCTAAAGGTATTATCCATGACATTTCCCTTTCCTAAGGTATAGTAGATTTCAAAATCATAGTCCGAAAAAAAAACTCCATCCACCTCCACTGTCACATATTCATTTCATGCTAGGAAAAGATATAACTCAATCTCTTGTGATCTGTAAATACCACAAAGTTCTCCCTAATGAAGTAATGTCACCAAAACATCAGTGCGAACATAACTGATACCAACTCCTGATCATGGGTGGCATAGTAATGCTCATGGGGTTGTAACTTCCTAGACGCATAAAATATCACTCCCCGCTATTGTATCAAGATGAATCACATTCCTAAATTAGAATCATCACAAAACACCTCGAACAACACCACTTCCTCTATAAACTGGAGCACTGGAGCACTAACCAACTTCCCCTTTATATATTTGAATGCTTCATAACACTACTCACTCCATACAAAATCTTAATATTTTATGGTCATAGTTTTCAATAGAGCTATAAATCAAGATAAATTGGGTAAAAATCTCCAGTAATCTCTTGAAAGACCAAGAAAATTGGGAACCTATGCCAAATTATTAGGTGTTTCCCAAGAACAACTACTTGAACCTTTGATGGGTCAATTTCCACACCCTTATGAGACACCACATGCACAAGGGAATGCACATATTGTGTCCAAAACATTTACTTGGACAACTTTTCTTAGAGATGGTGGAATTGAAGAACCTTCAAGATGGTTCTGAGATGGTTGGCATGCTCCTCCTCTGACTTCGAGTAGATCGAGATATCATCAATGAATATGAAGATGAAACAGTCCATGAACTCATGAAAGCCAGATTTCATAATCCCCATGAACATGGATGGTGTGTTTGTAACACCAAATGGCATGACTATGAAATCTAAGTATCCATACATGTAGTTGAAGGAATTCATTAGGATATCACCCACCTTCACCATCAACTGGTAATATCCAGACTGCATATTGATCTTATGAAACCAACTTTCCCCTATCGTCTACTCAAAAAAGATTTTCTATCCATGGAAGAGGGTAAATATTCTTTTCTATCACCTGATTCAATGAATGGTAGTCTATCCAAAACCTCATAATACCATCCTCAATCTTTACGAACAACACTAGAGAACCCCATGATGAAACACTGGGCTAGAGAAATCCATTCTTAATCTGATCATCAATATGAATCCTTAGCTCCCACAACTCAGAAGGTGTCATTCAATAAGGAGCCATCGTAATTGGTGAAGCACCGGGTTATAGTTATATCCCAAACTCTACATCACATCGAGGGGGTAGTGTTACAACCTCCTCAGGGAAAACATACAGAAACTTCCCAACAACTTTAGGAACCTCCACTGTCCCAACATCTATTGATTCCACTGACATCTCATCCAATAAAGAAAGAAGAGGCTCTAGATGCTGACTATCCACCTAATATCTCTACTCACCAAAGAAAACCACACATCATCCATACATGTATGAAAAAAGGACTCTTCTATGAAAACAGTTGAAAACAGTGCATATGGCATACAACCAGACGATGGTGATAATGACATCGTATGGTTTCATCTATAGCAAGAAGAGATCCCCACAGGACTGATCAATACCATCATTAGTCTACATCCCTGACACACATCAAACATGTTATTCTAGATTCTGAATTCTTTATTCAATACTACGGGAAGAAGAATCCTCTATACATCTAGTCCCATAGCATGGTCTAGATCGGGTGAAACAAAGGAGTGAAAAGCTCTTGAATAAAACAATTCACAAACAAGAGTACTAAAAAACTGATCATACCTCTAACAATCTCTGGACCTACTTGAACGGCTACCTCTACTATGTGCAACTGACCACGAACAACTCCTCTACCCCTCTGCTAATGACCGCCACCACAACCATGCCCGGTTCGAGGTCCCTTAGGAACATCCTGAGGTCGGTCTCTACCTACTATATCTCCCCTTGGTGGATCATGAAACTACTTTCCCTACTGCTAAAATGGCCTAGGTAGAAACTACTACTAAGGCTGTAACTAGACCTTCTCACCTCCACCATATTGACCTTGAGTGTCTACTGGACACTGATTCTAAAGACGTATGCAAACCCCATAGAATAAACACCTCATCCCTGATCCTGTAGAGAAGGCATGAGGACCACCAACACTAGAAGTTCGTTAATAAAGCTACTGAGGTTGTCTCCATACTATTTAAAACCTTGAAGGCCTTGGCACCTGAAACTTTATTCTAGATACCTTTCCCTTTGAATAACTATGTTGAATCCCCTCTCAGGGTAGACCTATTCTTGAGTGCATCTGCTCAACCACCGCTGCCATCTTCTGGACCTCCTAGTATGTCGACAACATAAAGGGGGTAACCACGTACTGGATAGGACAAAGTGCCTCCTCTACACATCTCACATGATACTCCTCATTAAAAATAAGTTCCGAGGAAAAGTGAAGAATATCCTTGAACTTGATCCCAAGTTCCCGCACTGACATAATCTCCTGCGGAAGGGGGGTAGCTCCTGCCTCTTCTCAACCTTCATGGTTGATGGAAGGAACTTATCGCATAATTCTTTCTGGAAGTCAACCCACAACACATCTGCCTCCTTCTGCTCCCCCAAAAATAGTATCCACCACTTACGTGCAACTCCCTGCATCTAGATCACTACCAAAGTAACCCAATACTCTTTCAGAACCTCGATCAAACTAAATGTGATCTCAAGCTCTTTAATATGGCTATCTGTATCTATGTACCAAGAACTGCCCTCATACTTTCCCAAGGCGTGCCGCTAGAAACAACATAATATTCTTTAGAACTGGTCATCCTCTTCTACTGGATTAAACCTCTGTTAATCAATAAGATCATCCTACTGAGCCTCAACTGCCTGAGCCGCATGCAGGTGATGATCAAGTGACTTATCTCAAAGTTAAACAAGTAATTCCTCAGCCCGAGTATTGTGGAATTTAATTTAAGGTTGATTTTAATTCATTCTTTTGATCTGATCCATTTTAACCTTCCCAAAAAAAACCAACTGAAACAAGAACACAAGTCATTATGATGTATGTACCTTTCCTAGGGTCTCTACCCTCCAAATGGTGTAGCCTCACTAGGCCATTCAGTAGGCTCAGAGTCCTTGCATCAGATCACAGGGGGCCTAAAATACCAGGTCATAATCGGTCTTCCCTGGCCTATGTCATGCACCAAGATCGAATAACATTGTTGTAGGATTGTAATAATGGTGTAGATGCTCAATTTACAAGAGGGTGAATTTTAAGTTTAAAAACTTTCATTTTTAACATTAAGGGAAAATATGTTTAACAAGGTTAAACAAGGTAAATTCACAAGACCACTTTTAGTTCTAGAAAATTTCTAGGTTCCAGAAATATGGTTCTGGAAATGAAAATTAGGAAAATTATACAAGGAAAATATTATACCTTAAAGAATATAGAATCTTACATATCCGAGTATACTAAAGTACAAGAAAGTATAAGAAGATTATACTTTTTTCCTTTATCAAAATACAGAAAAAATAAACTTGAAACAAAACAAGTAACAAGTATGAAATCTTTTAACCAAAAGAGTAAGGTATCCAACAACCTTTGATAAAGGTCCCTTGATTTATACTTTCAAAAAATTATGTCTTACCCACACTAAGTTAATCCCTTGATAGGTTTATCAGAATCTGTCTTGCTATCCCCGCAAGCCCTTGATCTTTAAGGTAGTTGGTACCTCTATCTTTCTATCCCCATAAGTCCTACAACTTTAAGGTAGTCGGCACCTCTGTCTTCCTATCCCTGGAAGTCCTTGAACTTTAAGGTAGTCAGCACCTCTGTCTTCCTATCCCCAGAATCCCTCAAACCTTAAGGTAGTCAGCACCTCTATCTTTCTATCCTCGGAATCCATTGATTGTACTCAGAAATAATCAGAACCACACGAAGCAATATGAACAAGATGTTTAGTATGCACAAGGCATGAGAGTCTCTCTCTCTTTATAAATCACTTCAGTAGCATGAAATCCCTAGAGTAATCAATAGGTAATTATCAGTATTGAACATGTTCAAATGATCTCCTATTTAAAGGAACTTATCCAATGGTTGGCTCCCTCTTCCAACAGTCATATTTTTTCCTTAAATCTCGGAGGGACATGTACACATGTCCCTAAAACAATGGTTAGTTATAAATAGATAATACAACATTGTTTCATAACTCTAACAAGTGTAAGAAAAATAAAGTTTTTTAACCAAATCTAATTTTTAGATTCTACGGAAAAATAAAGCTTGGAGTTTAACCAAATAAACATTTAGAGTCTATAACTCATGGATATTTAAACTTTAGTTTTCAAGGAATTTGGAATCTAAATTCTATAAATTTTAGAGTCTGAATTCCGATGAATTTAGATTCTGATTTATGAGGAATTTGGAGTCTTAATTCTAAAAAATTAGGGGTATAAATTCTAAAGAAATTGGAGTCTGAATTCTAAAGAATTCAGAGACAAAATTCTAAGAAATTTTGAGTCTAAATTATAAAGAATTCGGAGTCTGAATTATAAGGAATTGGGAATTTTAATTCTAAGGAATTCAGAGTCTGAATTTCAGAGAATTTAGAACGTGAATTTCAATGATTTCATAACCTTAATTTCAAATAATTCATAACCTGAATTTCAGAGAATTTTGAACTTTAATTTCAGATAATGAAGAACCTAAATTTCAGATGAATTCGGAACGTAAATTTCATAGAATTCAAAACCAGAATTTCTAATAATTTGGAACCTGAATTTTTGATGAATTCGGAGTCTAAATTCTGATGACTTCGGAGTTTGAATTATGAGGAATTCGAATTCTAAATTCTGAGGAATTCGGATCCTGAAAATAGAATACCTTATAACCAAGGATTTACAGGATTCTAAGGATTTAGATTTGAAACCGAATTTTAGTCTTAGGAAAAAAATGAGTTAGATTTAGAGAAACTATAAAATGAATAATGAAAACATAGGTAATAATAAAATTTCCATGGACAAGGAAAATTTTCCTTATTAAGATAATTCTTAGGGAAAATATAATTTTCTTTAAGATAGAGTGTTTGTGATTTTCAAAACATAGAGGAATGGAAAAGTCATAAAGAAACTTTATTGACTCAACAATCTCCCCCTTTTTGGAAAGCACAAACATCCTTATGAAAAAGAATATAATGACTTAGAGTTTTTCTTTGTGGAATTAAAAATAAAAACTTATCTCCCTTTTCATATGAATCGTGGTGAATACAACTAACTCCCCATTAGGTTTTGAAATCCCTAAGGATCATATTCTTGACTTCCTTAAATAGATTTTTCTTTTTCTTGTATAAGGAAATATTCTTTGATGAAACTCTCCCTTAGATAGACTCCCCCTTACTTAGGGAATTCCCTTCTTTACATAGTATTCTTTTTATAATTCCCTTCTCTCCCTTTGTGGTTTTCAAAAAGGAATAAAGGGAATGGAAAAAAAATATGGTACCTAAAATATTAGTACTATACAACAAAATATATAAAGAATAACCAAAATTTCATTATGATAGGAAAGATTTGTAAAAAGAGTAAAATACAAAAAAAGATAGGATTGGAAAAAATTTATCATTTTTTCTCCTTCAACATTAACTTCTTCACAATGGTTTTCAGATTCTTAAGATCCTTGTGATCCTCTTTGACATGCTTCAGCAACTAGTCCAAATCTTTATTTTTCTTCTCTAAGGCTTTGATATTTTCCTCATGAGACTTAAGAATTTTTTCTAGAGCTTTCAAAATATCTTCTTAATTATGGTGTCTTTCTTCAAACTCAATTCTACGATCATTTTCCCTTTTCCAATTAAAAGAAACTGAATTAAGCTTCCCATTCAGATCCTTGACTTCCTGCTTCTGGGATTTCTATTCAAGACTTTGATTATCCTCATAAATTTTAGTAAGATCTTTGAATTTCCCATATTCAGTGTCAAAAGAATCCTTCACACTTTCTTCAAAATCATCAAGGATTCTCATCTCTTTGATTGTTTTCCTTGACCACTTTTTGATTTCCTTGAATGATATTTTGTGAGCTTCATATCCAATGAATAAGGATTTGAAATCAACCTCAATACTGACAAACTTATCAATAAGCATGGTAACTAAATATACTTTCTTATTAAACGAGTGTTGAAGCATATAACACCTCGAGTCTATACTCAGAAATAAGGTAATGGTGTCAACCATCTTCTTCAATGATTGGACTATAGATTCATGTACAATAGAGGACAATTCTTAATTAGATTGTTTGGTTGATGGGGATTATTTTTCTATATCTTCATCTTTTCTCTTCGATGAACCACCAACATCTTTCTTTTTCAATACGGATTTCCTCTGTGTTTCAACCAACACTTGTTTTCCCTTATCGTCTTTTGGAATTATTTCTATTTATTTTAGATATTCATGCTCACTGTCTGATAGTTTAACTACTTTATCTTCTTCAATATTTTCTTTCTCTGCACCTACCACAAGATTCTCTGGTTGAATGAAATCATGATTTCTACTCTCTTCTTCAGATTGTTTATTCACTTCTTTATGACCCTTTTCTTCTTTTCCTGGGGTAGCAAGTTTTCAAGATTAAGCTTCAGAGTTCGGATTGATAACTTTTCAAAGGGACTCTCCTTATCATGATATTCTTCCACTTGTCTTATCATGTCATATGTATCATCACTTCCTTCTTATTCTTTTTCTTCGACTTCTTCTTCCTGAACTATTTCTTCTTCTTATTCTTCCAGTTATGGAATCCCCATATTCTTTCTCAGGGTCACGGAAAGTGATTCATTCAAAAATGATTCTGGTACTTGAATTTGTTCAGAGGCTTTATCAGTAGCTTTGAGAAGGGATTGAACAATTTCAGCCTCCGATATCTTCTTCCTTTGTTTCTTTTATTTTTCTTACTTCTCAAGATCCTCAATATCCTTAAACTTTAAATATTTTTCCTCAGTAGGATCCAAGACAAAACTAGGATCCCATTCCTTCTTGTTCTTCTAATCTTCTCTCCACTTGGAAACCACTTCATCCGAATAAGTATTTTTATTCTTTGGATTATGTGGTTCCAATTGAGTTTCCTTAACAGAAGAAGATTATTATTTCTTTTCTTGTTCCTTCACCATCCTATCCTTTCCACCCTTCTTTGAAGTCTCAGTCACTTCCAGTGTCAAAGATAAATCTTCTATTTCTAATTTAGACAAATCATAGAATTCTCTGAATTGGCTATAAAAACCAACCTTCATTCTTCTCAGTGTATCATCACTAGGAAACATGACCTTTAAATTCCTTGTCTAAGAACTACAAGGGATTTTAAGATAATCTAGACCAAGGACTATAATCTTGGAGATAATAAATGGATACATGATTATTTTCAATTTGAGAGTCCCATTATTGATATTTATGATTTTCAACAAAACATACTTCACCAAATTAATCTTTCTAAGATTCACCAGAAAATAAAAAGCATAAATATCACTCTTCTTCTGGGTTTCCATATCACCTTTTCTCGGAATAAGAAATCCCTAGACCCAAAACTCTAAGATCTGAAAATTTGTATAAAGATGATTAATCTTCGGAGTCTTCACCATAGATAGATCAAGGAAGTCTATGGATTTCTCCTTATCAAAAGATCTAGGAACATCTGGAATCTTGTGAGTGCAGAACTTAGCTTCTCCCTCATAAGAAATACCAAGTTAGTTAGCTGTCATACTATAGGAAATGGAATAGGTTTTCCCATAACTTTTAAAGGAAATCTTTTATCTCCCACCTGCATTGAAAAAGATTCCTCACTCATAAAACTCGACTATAAATTTCGGATAAACCGGATCATGTGCCTTCAGTTTTGATATACACAAACTTTCCCATCTATTCATCTTGATGTTCTTTGAAATAAGAGAATCATATTTTGAAAAGAACTTCGGATCAACTAAAATTTCCTTGTAGATCTTCCATTCTGATATTTCTTTGACTTAAGATATTTGTTTTAGGGAAGAGGCTTCCAAAGACATTCAAAATAGAGAAAACTTGGAAAATCATAATGGGCCTTAAGTAGAGAAACAGGGTTTTATCATGCCAAAGATTTGAAAACCAATGTAGGACAACCATCAGGGATATTTATATAGGTGTTTGAGCCAAAATTTTATCTTCCAAAATATATCCAATGGTGTAAACACTCTTGATCAAATCTGGGGTTGAGATGATAGCCGAAGAAGGAATTTGGTAGGTTCCTATCTTTTGATGTTTTTAAGATAAAAATTTGGATTTAAGGAAAAGTGAATATGAAAATGTTTCTTAAACAAGATGAAAATGACAAAAGGTAAAAATATTATTACGAAAATTTAAGAAAGGAAACATAACTTCTATCATTCTAGGAAAAAAATATTAATAAGGAAAATTCTTTTTAAAGAACTTTAAATTCTGGAAAATTATCTTAAGTAAGATTTTTTTTGAAATTGAGTGTTTTTTAACTACGAATATTTTTTAACTACTGGAAAATTTGATTAAGAAAAATTTTTATTATGAAAAAATTTTAACTACTAAAAAATTTTGATTACGAAAAAAATTTTGATTACAAAAAAAAATGATTACAAAAAAAAATTGATTAACAAGAAAATGTACTCCCCCTATAAAAAAGAGTTTATTACTATAAGGAAATAAGTTTGAATAGAAATTTAATATGGAAGATTACCTTATGGTTATCATTCCTAACTTTTGTTTAATGTGTTAAAATCTATCAGGGGGTAAAGATTTTGTGAAAATATAAGCATGTTGATCTTGTATTCTGATAAATTGAAGAATAATATCTCTGTTTTGTGTGTGATCCCTAAGAAAGTGATGCCTAATATCTATGTGTTTTTCATGAGAGTGATGTGCAGGGTTTTTTCTTAGAAAAATGGCACTAGTGTTATCACACAATATCTTTGTTTTGGTAAAAATCATACCATAGTTTGTGAGTGTGTGTTGCATCTATAACACTTGGGAACAATAACTTCAAACTATTATATATTTAGCTTCATCAGTGGAAAGTGCTACTAAGTGTTTCTTTTTTCATGATCAATAAACTAATGAATCTCCTAATAAATAACAAGTTTCAGATGTACTTTTCCAATCTATTCTACATCCACCAAAGTCGGAATCTGAAAATATATTTAAAACAAAATTATTTCCAGAAGTATAAAAGAGTCATAAATCTATGGTTCCATTTAAATAGAGAAAAATTATTTTCAGTTCCTTTAAATGAGATTCCTTAGGATTTGATTGATATCTTTCACTTAATCATACTGAAAACATTAAGTCCATATGACTCGTTGTCAAGTATAGTAAAATTCATATCATACCTCTAAATGATGTTTGATCTACTGGTTTCCCAGCTTCATCAAGATCAAGTGAATTTGATGTACAAATGGGAGTACTTATACTCTCAGTGTTTCATATCCATACTTTTTAAGAAAATATTTAATATACTTATGTTGAGATATATAAGTTCCTTCTAGTTTTTTAGAAATTTGAAAACCTAGGAAAAATTTTAACTCACCCATCAAACTCATTTTGAACTCATATTTCATTAGATTCACAAACTAATTGGTTAAATATTGCTGAGTTGAACCAAATATAATGTTATCAACATAAATATGAAAAATTAAAACATTTTTCTTATCTTTCTTTATAAAAAGAGTTGGATCAGCATTTCCCTCAACATAGTGATTTTGTAACAAAAATCCTCTTAAGACTATCATACTAGGCTCTAGGTGCTTGTGTAAGTCTATATAAATTTTTGGTAAGTTTGAAAACATTTTGATGATGTTTTTGGTCTTCAAAACAATGAATTTTTTCAAAAAAAACTTCCTCTTGAACATATCCAATAAGGAAAGAAAGTTTTACATCAATTTTAAATAGTATGAAATTATAGAATGTTGCAAAGGCAAGTAAAATATTAATAGATTCAAGTCTAGTTACTGGAGCATAAGTTTCTTTATAGTCTATTCCTTATTGTTGATTATAGACTTTAGAAACTAATCTAGCCTTATTTATTACAATGATTCCATTTTCAATACACTTATTTCTGAAGATCCATTTTACTCCAATAATATAAGTTTCCTTAGGTCTTTCAACAAAGGTCTATACTTTATTCCTTTCAAATTCATTTAGCTCATCTTGCATGGATTTAATCCAATCAACATCGCCTAAAGCTTCATAAATTCTTTTTGGTTCTAATTCGTAAAGGAATGCTAGATGTTTAACTTCATTTATTAAGGAACTTCTAATCCTTATAGGTTGATTTAAATAACCAATGATACTATCACTTGGATGATTCTTAAGAAACAAATGATTCAGGTTTTGTAATACCTATTCATCAACATATGGTTGGAAATATTATGGGGTAAATGCTTCAGAAATATTTTCTTGAACATTTCCCTTATCATAAGGATCTTCTATTGAGGGTTGATAATCAGTTTTTGAAAACACATCTGAAGATGTAGGTTGTGGTTGTTTAAAAACAAAGGGATTAGTTTCATCAAATTTGGCATGTACTGTTTCTTCAACAGTACAAGTATTTTTATTAAAAACTATATAAGCCTTAGAAGTTTTGGACTAGCATAGGAAAATTCCTTCATCAGATTTGGGTGAGAATTTATGTAAATTATATTTAGTATTCATAATGAATACTTTGTAACATAATACTTTAAAGTAGGAAAGTCTAGGTTTTCTACCATTCCACAATTCGTAGGGGGTTTTATTAAGAAAATGTCTTATTAAGACTAGATTTATAGTATAACAAGAAGTATTTACAGCTTCAGCCCAAAAGTGTTTATCTATAGAATATTCACTCAACATGGTTCTATTTATTTCTTGAAAAATTTGATTTCTTCTTTCAACAACACAATTCTGTTGAGGAGTTCTTGGTGCTGAGAAGTTATGAGTAATTCTTTTTCTACTACAAAAAGTTTCAAAATATGAATTTTGAAATTCTTCTCCATGAGAACTGTGAATAGTTATAAATGGATGGTTTTTCTAATTTTTAACATGGGATCTAAAAATTTATAAATAAGAAAATGCTTCATATTTCTTTGCTATAAAATATACCCATGTAAATATAGTGTAATCATCAACTAAGACAAATACATAATATTTTCCTCCAATTCTTCCAGTTTTTATTGGACCAAAGAGATCCATATGCACCATTTGTAATGAATTAGAATTTGAGACTTCACCGATTGATTTAAAACTATATTTATTTTGTTTACTATATTGACAAGGATCACAAACTTTTGAAGAATCAAATCCAATCTCTGGTATATCCTTAACTAGTCTTTTCTTTGAGAGTTTACATAGGTTCTTAAGATTACAATGTACTAACCTTCTATTCCATAACCAAGATTGATCTTCCATTGCACTAAGACAGGGTAGATCTTGGATCCTTAGGTCTTCTATGTTTAGTGTGTATACATTCTCTTGCTTGTGGGAAGAAATAATAAACACTTCCTTGGAATTGTGTACTAAGAACTTATCATTCCTAAAATTCACAAGCTAACCTTCATCGCATAATTGACTTATACTAATGAGGTTGTGCTAAAGACCCTTAACAAATAAAACAATTGAAATCAAAGTTTTTTCAAGAAGAACAATGTTACCTATACCAACAATTTATCCCTAATAATTATCTCCAAAAGTTTCTTTTCCTCCTTTCGTCTTGATAATCTTTTCAAATAAGTTTTTTTTCCAGTCATATGTCAGGAACATCCACTATCCACGTACCATGTATTTATGTTGGTACTTTCCTTATTTTCTTGAAAATAATAGAGTTAGACTTTCAGAATCAAAACTTCCTTGGATCCAGAAATTTCATAAATCAAAATTTTAGGTATCCACATTTTCTTAGAAAAATAAGCTTTATGAAAACCTAAAGAGTGGGTTTTATTTAAAGAACAATTTTTTATCAATGTCTACCACATTGACATTTAGTGAAGAATGGATCACATTGAGAAACAAAATATTTATTACTAAAAACTAGTTGAGAGTAAGTATAATCAAATCCCGAACTATTCCTTAGAGGTCGAATTTGGGAATACATCTTGTCAAATTTTTCCTTACCAGAGGTAAAGTTTGACAAACACTTCCTCATGGAAAATATTTATGACTTTAGTTTTATAACCAAGATTTTATCCTCAAAAACATTAGTTTTAGAACTAGAGTTAGTCTCTAAAATATTTTTATTAGAAATTACATTTTCAAGATCCTTAAAAAGTTTATCCTTCTCAGAATTAACTTCCTAAAGGTTTTTGTAAATACTTTCAAAATCATAAATTTTCTTATCAAGATCTTTAGAATGATCTAATACTTATTTAGTTAAAATAGAAATCTAGAATTTTCCTTATCATGATTTTTCTTGAGTTTAAAATTTTCATTCTCAAGAAGTTTAGAAAACCTAGACACGTATTCATTAGTAGGTAATATATTATCTTAATCAGAATAAGATTATTCATCTAAAGAATTATAGTATTTATCATTAGTATAATTTGCATTAAAGGATACATTAGTAATATATTAGGCATTGTGTACCTTTCACATTAGACAATTATTTTCAATGGGTAGTCTGGATAGTAGACCAAGATTCTTCTGACAAAAAGATTCATACTCTGAGGATTCATCAGAAGAGTCTCCACCACTAGCACTCCAGGTGTCATTGGATTTCAAAACCTTTTTAGCTTTAGTATTATAATACATATTTCTATTCCTCTCATAATTATTTTCCTTTTTATCCTTTTTCTTAATCATAGGACAATCCGGCCTGATATGCCCTGCTCTTTTTCATTCATAACAAGTAACTTTAGAATCTTTCTTGTCTTTTCTTTATTTCTTCTTATATCTATACTGAAAGTATTTCTTTCCAACTATCTTGTTCATCTTTAGAGAAAGATTAGCTAGTTCATTCTCACTATGTTCACTTTCACTAGATTCAGATAAAATAATTACTTTCTTAGACTTGGATCTTATAACCCTTTCAGGAGTCTTGACTTTAGTAATAGTAAAGGCTACAATTCCATTTCCATTTTTCTTCTTATTCATATCATCATCTCTTTTCATTCTTGTTTCATGTTGAATAAGAGTTCCAAAAATCTCATCAAGAGTGATTTGAGATACTTTCATATTCTCATCAATATCTGTTCTTTTATATTCCCACTAATTAGGCATGATATCTATAATCTTGTCCCCAGGATCTTCATCATCTAGAAATTTCTCACCCACAGATTGTAAATTTCTAACAATTTTCATAAACCTTTGTTTCACCTTTCATATTGGTTATCCATAAGGAAAGATTAAATCCATGATATTATTCTCTAAGCATATCTCTTCTAGTTTCTATAACTTTGGATGTACCAAAATGAGTAACCTGTAATTTCTTTCAGATACAGTTAGTCGCTTCATAAGAATAAATCTGACTATATATATTCCTTTTCATGGAACACCACAAAGTATTTCATAACTTGTAGTTTAGTTGATATTCTATCTTCTCTTTCTTTGTAAAAGTTTTGACTTCCTTGTCAGGAATCTTGTAATCTCCAGTAAGTATAACAAAATTTCCAATTCCAGTATTAAATACGATCTCTCTAATATTCATAATCATTACCATCAAATATAGGTAGTCTGGTAGGATTTAGATTTTCAATCGAACCAACATTCATTCCTTCCATATGAAAGAAAATATCTTTCCCCAAAAACATGTTAATAGTAAAAATTTATAAACACAAAAAAATACTAAGCAAGGAAAAATTTAGAACAATGGAAACTTGGGAAAGAAAACTTATATGTGAATATAAGTATTTCAGAGACCCCCTCTGATACCAATTGTAGGATCAAAATAATTATGTAGATGCTCAATTTACAAGAGGGTAAGGAATTGTATGTTTAAAAAATATTTTTTTAACCTTAAGTAAAACTATGTTTAACATGGCTAAACAAGGTAAATTCACAATACCTCTTTTAGTTCTAAAAAATTGCTAGGTTCTGAAAATATGGTTCCATAAATGAAACTTACGAAAATTTTACAAGGAAAATAATATACCTTAAAGAATATAGAATCTTACTTATCAAAGTATACTAAAGTACAAGAAATTATAATAAGGACATACTATATTCCTTTATCAAAATGCAGCAAAAATAAACTTGAAAGAAAACTAGTAACAAGTATGAAATCTTTTAACCCAAAGAGTATGGTATCCTACAACCTTGGATAAAGGTAACTTGATTTATACTATCAAGAAATTCTGTCTTACCCACACCAGGGTAAGCCCTTGATAGGAATATCAGATTCTGTCTTGCTATCCCCACAAGCCCTCGAACTTTAAGGTAGTCGGCACCTCTATCTTCTTATCCCCAGAAGTCCTTGAAATTTAAGGTAGTCGGTACCTTTGTCTTCCTATCCCCAGAAGTCCTAGAACTTTTAGGTAGTCGGTGTATCTATTTTCCTATCCCCCGAAGCCCTCAAGCTTTAATCTCGTCAGCACCTCTGTCTTCTTATCCCCGGAATACCTCAATTGTACTCTGCAATAATCAGAATCACACGAAGTAATCTGAAAAAGTTGTTCAGTATGCACAAGGCATGAGAGTCTCTCTATCTAGAAATTACTTCATGAGAATGCAATATCTAGAGTAATCAACAGGTAATTGTCAATATTGAGCTTGTTCAAATGAGCTCTTATTTATAGGCACTTCTCCAACGGTCGGATCCCTCTTCCAATGATCATAATTTTAATTTAATCTCAAAGGGACATGTACACGTGTCACTCAAAAAATGGTTAGTTAGAAAAAAATTGTACAACATCATTTCATAACTATAAAAAGTGTAATAAAAATAAGGTTGATTAACCAAATCTACTTTTTAGAGTCTAAGGAAAAATAAAGTTCGGAGTCTAACCAAATAAACATTTAGAGACTATAACTCATGGATATTAGGATTATGTTTTTCAAGGAATTCAAAATCTGGATTCTATAAATTCTAGAGCCTGAATTCCTATGAATTTGGATTTTGAATTATAAGTAATTTTGAGTCTGAATTCTAAGGAATTCGGAGTATAAATTATAAGGAATTAGGAGTCTGGATTCTAAGGAATTTGGAGTCTAAATTCTAAGGAATTCAGAGTCTGAATTCTAAGGAATTCTGAGTCCGAATTCTAAGGAATTCAGAGTCTGAATTCTGAGGAATTCAGAGCCAGAATTATGAGGAATACTGAGCCTGAATTCTGAGGAAATTGGAGTCTGAATTATGAGGAATTCGGAGTCTGAATTTCATAGAATTTAGAACCTGAATTTCAGATAATTCGGAACTAGAATTTTAGAGAATTCAGAAATTGAATTTCAGAGAATTCAGAACCTGAATTTCAGGGAATTCAGAACATTAATTTTTGATGAATTCGAAACCTGAATTTCGTAGAATTCAGAACCTGAATTTCAGAGAATTCAGAACCTGAATTTCAGAGATTCTGGAACCTGAATTTCAGATGAATTCGGTGTGTGATTTCTGAGGAATTCAGAGTCTGAATTCTGAGTTATTTGGATCCTGAAAATAGAATACTTTATAACCAAGGATTTATAGGATTCCAAGGTTTTAGATGTGAAACCAAATTTTAGACTTTGGAAAAAAATGAGTTAGATTTAGAGAAACTATAAAATGAAGAAATGAAAACATAGGTAAGGATAAAATTTCCTTGCAGACAGAAAATTTTCCTTACTAAGATAATTCTTAGGGAAAATATAATTTTCCTTGAGATAGTGTGTTTTTTATTTTCAAAACATAGGGGAATGGAAAAGTCATAAGGAAACCTTATTGACTCAACAATTATTTCCATACCAACCCATTCAATCCTCACTATTACTAACTCCAAACATCATCCGATCTCTCAACCGTAATCCTCTAATACCATTCTTTCATAATTCCCTCCCTCCAAAGATACCCCTCCTGGGAAGGAAATAATGAAAGTGAGATAATGTCCCCCGAGTCCTGCCTCCGGTAGGCCCCGTGGTGGAAACCAGCACTGAGGGTATACAATCTCACAAAATGGGAGGCGTTCCCATTTTTAGAAAAAAAGATCAGGAGATAGGATGGTCCATCCCAAAACAACTCAATGATATATATATATATATATATAAGAAATTTAAAATCCATCCCACATGCATGTTTGAAATACAACTATTACAGATAAAATGAAACTCCAAAGTAAATACCAAAATTAAGACTAACCAGCAACCCAGGAACTGTCCTAAAGTCTGAGGTAGTGAGGTCCAACATGGTCCACGTAATCCTCTTAAAAATCTGAAAGCATTTTATATATATAGGGTAAGAATACATGAATACTCAATAGAAAACCAAATTATCTCATGCACATGTGAAGAAGGCATACTAATGCACCTATGAGAAAACAGTAGAACCAAGATCACCTACCAAGGTATACTATCCCTTAATACCTCATCAAGGCCCGTTCACCAATTAATGCAAGCCAAGTAAAGTAATATAGTAATAACATCTATTATTTGGGTTCCCCGCACAACTTTCCAACAAATTATCCACTCTCACGCCCTAAAAAAACATCCTAGCACTCCCACCTCTTCTAAACATACTGAACCCCATCCCACCCTCACACATCTGGGCCACAACCACATCATATCCCACCTGCACACACCTAGGCCCCAACCACGTCACATCCTTCCTGGAGATACCTGGGACACAACCACATCACATCCCGCCCATAGACACCTCGACCACAACCACATCACATCCTTCCCATAGATACCTGGTTCACAAACCACACCTCATCTAGAGGACACCTAGTAAAGCACAATAAATATAAGGCCACAACCTTAAACATTGTATAATCTTAAATTAAGTTAATAATTCACATTGAGAATCTTTTCAGGTTTAGAGTTTTAGAGAATAAGGCCATAACTATTACATTACATATCAAATATTACAAAGTAGACACTTTTATTCAATATCCATTTTTTCATAAAATAAAAACTCTTAAAACAAAACAAGAATTATTTTCTCGATATAAATCTTATTGAATTTTTCCTTTCTCTTACCCCACCTTATATCCTATGAAAAACAGTTCAAAAACTTGGGATGATAATAAAAAGCTCAGTAAGGGTTATAAAATAAAGAAATAAAACATCATTATATCATTACATACAAAACATAATCTCTTTAACATACCTCATGAAATCATTATATTTATGAATAACATATATTAATCACAAATCATAAAGGTAACTTGTGGCATCCATAACATACTTACGTTATAGCTTTCACAGCTACGTAGGGAGTTACATTTTCAATACCCATTATAGTATATTCCCTAAATCTATAAGGAGAAACATTAATGTTTACCTCTGTCACGACCCGACCCTACCTGGGCTCGAGCCGCAACTACCCCAAGCCCACCTCCATAGGCCAGGGGTTGGCGACCAGCACTGAAGGCACAACAACTCAGGGAGGCCTTTGCCTAAGAACCTGTACACACACACGCAACACACTCAATGAAAAAGTGCAGAGTAAAAGAAAAGACAAGCAGAGTAAAAGAGAAACTGCTATATATAAACCACAGATGTGCATCGACCTCTAAACAGTACAAAGTACAAGCTGAAGGTAAACTGAAATGAAAATGGGCAAAACACACGCCCAACCAAAAAGTACCACAACCCGGAAATAGGTAAAACAATAGTAAACAGCTGGAAGAGTTCCACACCTGAAACCCGACTAAGACCACCGCACGCGGTCCAAGCTCCCAAAATCTCAAGCTCTGCTGAATTCACGACCAACATGTCCGTTGTCTGCAAGGGAACACCAAGTGAGGGAAAATCCCAAGCAAAGGTGAGTATAAAAATACTCAGTAGGATACCTCGATGGCTTGAGGGAGAGAAAAAGTAGGTACCGAAGGGTGAGTAGTAGAGCGAACAGGGATAAGTAAACTAGTGCAACCAAAAGTGCAGTAAAGAGTATAGTAGAGAGTCCAGCTCAACCTAACAAGAGGAAAGAAGTTAGACTCATCTAGACACAAGGAGTTGAGAATGGTGAGAATATGAACTTCACGTCTAGTCTTTGCTACCTATAGAAGGAGAGTAGACTCGACCAACCATGATAAGCTAGAGACGGAAAGTATGTGGCATACCCTGTGCGTCTTTGCCTCTCCTAGAAGGAGAGTAACCAAACCCAAGAAGTGGGTACTGGAACAAGGTATATACCAATACATATGCTCAAAAAGAAACCCGAACGAGGTCGTAAGGGGATCTCCATCCCGTATCTCATCCCAAGAAAGTGAGTCGCTAACATTCCTAGAAGAAAACACCATCGATGCCCAGCATCCCACACGTCTGCCCCGAACTGCCAGCTAAGGGGATCAAATCACCACACCTCAACACTATCGGCTTTGGGAGGCACTGACTCACCCACATGGTTTTAGTTCGCGTCATGAGGACGTGTCTCGGTGGGGAAAGTTCCCCTCATAATTGAGAGTTCTAGGTGAAGTCAAACCACACCTATTCACTGTCACACAATTGATAGGTCTTCTCAAAGTCAAGCTGTCACATCACTGACCCATACAAACAAGGGTCCCACTCTGGTAGTCATGGAGTAAAGCCATATACTAGCCTAGTAGAAAGGACTGAGTCTAGAATTTCAATGGGTGACCCACTGCCCAGCCCTGGTGGAGGGTAATTCATAATATGATATCGGGTGACCCACTGCTCAGCCCTGCTGGAGGGTAAACCCTAAGAAGATGTCGGGTAAGCCACTACCTAGCCCTGTTGGAGGTTAAACCTTAACCAGATATCGGGTGACCCACTGCCCAGCCCAGCTAGAGGGTAAACCCTAACCAGATATTGGGTGACCCACTACGCAGCCCTGCTGGAGGGTAAACCCTAACCAGATATTGGGTGACCCACTGCCCAGCCCTATTGGAGGGTAAACCCTAATACATCATCAGGCGACCCACTGCCCAGCCCCGCTGGAGGGTAAACCCTAATACATCATCAGGCGACCCACTGCCCAGCCCAGCTAGAGGGTAAACTTGGAATAAGTCGACAGGCGACCCACTGCCCATCCTTGCTGGAGGGTAGACCTGGAACTAGACGACGGGAGACCCACTACCCAGCCCTGCTGGAGGGTAGACCCTAAGAGGTCGTCGGGTGACCCAATGCCGAGTCTTTGCTGGAGGGTAAACCCTAGAAGTCAGTGAGCAACCCACTTCCCAGTCTCTACTAGAGGGTAAACCCGAAGAAGACGATGAGCAACCCACTACCCAGCCCCGCTGGAGGGTAAGCCCAGAACTGCTCGGGTCATCTCTACTGGATGGTACAACACAGGCCAACAGAACTCGAAGTGGGTATCGCGCAACCACCCAACTCCAGAACAAAACCAGGGGAAACCACTCAACCCTTCTGGTCCAAACCATCGAGAACAGAGGGACCCTCTACGTCGTAATGGGTCAAAAGTATGCAAATCAGAGCACGAA
The DNA here is from genome assembly GCA_963277665.1 of Viscum album. Classification (NCBI taxonomy): domain Eukaryota; kingdom Viridiplantae; phylum Streptophyta; class Magnoliopsida; order Santalales; family Viscaceae; genus Viscum; species Viscum album. Next base: position 1,610,726,879 of record OY728150.1, read on the forward strand.
ACGCACCTGCGGCCCACACGACATGTGGCCCCAAGTCAACCCCAACCAAGCGCACAAACGTTATCAGGTACAAACATCCACATGTACCTCCCAGTGTTCTCACATACTCCCATAGTATGCCACGTCTCTAGCCAAAGAGGCCAACATGAACACGTCACCCATCGTCAATGCGAAGACGTAACGTAACAACTCCAACTGGCCGCCTCATCAGCCCAGGCATGACCAACTACATCCCTTCAAGTATTAATTCACTCTCCCAAGAGTGTACGTGATCACACACCAAGGGTCCGCTACAAACGCAGTAGAAGAACCGCCGCGGGGCACCTTCACATTTCCACATTTAATAAGATCGTGCAACTGGCTCTACACAACCAAACAGATCGTACCGTTGTAATCCTCACGGAAAGACACGCGAGATAGACTACTTAATCTCCTCAAACAGATATCTGACGGAAAGGTCACTAACACCGTTTTACGCCCGAATGGCATCCCGTGATCCCAATCCTCGGCCCCAAAAATAGTCGGGTGCATCGCACCATTACGATCCCATCGGGAAAACACGTCAAAAGGACTACTCACTTGAGTGGAATGGATATCCGAAGAAAAAGATGCATTCTGGCATACCGCACACGAGCGGTGCTTCATGGGACCTGCATCCCGGTCCCAAATCACAACGAACGGATCGTACCGTTGCGATCCTCTTGAAAAAGTACACAAGTTCGACTATTCACTTGTCCAAAACGGACACCCGGTGATAAAGCTGGAAATCACTGTCAACTCCCTAAACGGCCCTCGCGGGGCCCACACCATCGTGCTGAACTAGAGAGGGCAAATTGAACCATTGCAATCCCCTCATAAAAACATCCAGAAACGACTGCTCACATGCCCCGAACGGACGCCCGATGAGAAAGTCGCTAAACACTGCTCACAGCTCAAAAGACGGGTCGTGGGGCCCATGCCTCAACTCTGGATTTAATGCCCGAAAGCACCTTGGAAAGCTTCGCCCCGACGCCAGGGTCCCAACGTCGCTGACGGTGCTCAAAACGGACATCAGACACGTCTGCGCCGTCCAAAACAAGATCCCCCGGAAAAAGGTCAATTCACTTAAAGACGCGCCGCGCCTCCTAGGCCCCTCGTTTTGGGAATTAAAACTCTCGAAACCATCTCAAAACGTTCCCCTCGATCTAATTAATGTGTCACTGTATACGGAATGCAAAACGGATGCCCATAGCGGAAATTACGGGCGTTCGAAAACTGAGGGGGCAAGGCCCCTTAGGCTGGACCGGCCTGGGCCGCCCGGTTCGCCCGGTCTAGGCCGGCCCGCACTGGCCGGCCCAGCTCTCATCGCCTGGCCCGCAGTTTGGCCGCGCAGGCCGGTGGTGGACCCGGTCCACCGCTTGACTGACCGGCTGAGGTCGGTCTCCGCGTGACAACCCGCGCGACGCGGGTCGTGTCCCCCCCCCCCCCCCCCCCCCCGCGGGGTCGCGCGATGCGACCCTGGTCCGCCGCTTGCCGCCTGAAGCGCGGTCGTCGCGCCGCCTGAAGCCCGGGCCGCCGCGCCACTTTCCCCTTGGATCGTCGCGCTGCCTGCACCCTAGAACTGAGTCGCCTCCTGGAGACGCCGCACCGCCGCCTTAGCCAGCCGGACCGCCGAAACCAGCCGGGAACCACCTCCAAAACCCGCAACTTTCGCCGAACGATTGCGGACACCAAAGAGCTCGAATTTTGAGTCTGAAACAAGCGTCAGAAATCTCAGAAAACATAGTACACACTCATGGGCTTTTCTCAATAATTAGACATAGGTTCGATGCAAAAATTCGAGCTCAAATTAGGTGCGGAAATAAAAATTGAAACCGCAACGATCCTACCTTGTTGGGATTTTCCCAACGCTTCATGGAGAGTCCGCCGCCGCGCCACGCCTCGCCGGAGCTGCCTCGACCGAGTGGAGGAGGAGAGGGAGGTTTGAGGGAGGTTTCTCTAGGGGAGAACAAGGGAGGGGAGGGGAAGAATAAGGGTTTAAATAAAATTAAAATTTTAATTAATTTAAACCCATAATTTAACCCGCACCCGAAACTCTCGACGGGGTCGAGGTTAAGCCTCCCCCAAGATAAACACCACCTCTCGAGCACAAAGGCAGTCTCGGAATTTTAATATGAGGCCCCGTTCGAAAGTTATAAAATTGAACGCCCAAAGCCGCCAAATTACGAAAATGCCCCTGGGGCCATTTTTTTCACTGACGGGCCGTGCCTGCAAAACTTACACCCCTCCTAGGGTAAACGGCACATTCCGAACTCAACGGTGCCCTCATTTTTCCAATCTGGGCCACCGTTTAAGAGATACCAAGTTTAACCATTAAACGGATAAATTAATTATTTAATTTATTTGTTTCACGTTCCGAAAGCGAGTGAGGGGTCCGAACATCCCGTGCCGACATGTTTTATGTCGTTCCTAGGGTAAAACCCCCATTCCAGACTCATCCGTACACTCGGATCTCTGATCCGGATCACCGTTTAGGAGTTATTCTATTTATTTATCCCGTCCCGGGTGAACGCACTCCAAAATTAATTCCAGCCACACCGGGGTTTGGAATCGCACGCCGTCAGAACGGCCTGCTCCGGAATAACATCAAGAAAATTTCAAAGTCTTATAGGCTAAAAATAGGTGTTCTAACATCATTCCCTCCTTAATGTTTTTCATCCCCAAAAAACAAAACTGCAAAAATAGCTTGGGGTTCTGAGCCCGCACCTGGCTCTCCCGTACCCAGAAGAACTCATGTACAGTTCTGTGTCACCGCACATAGACGAAAGTATTTGATCTGTTCACGCAAGTTCTGCTCGTGCCGATGACATGCATAGAGGCACACACACGTCTCCTCAGGTGAGTCACGTGGGAGACGCTATGCACCCAAACCAGCCTTTGGGGTTAGGGCAAGGCGGTAGACAACCTCAACATCCCTTCGCACGTTCTCAAATAGCCCAAAGGCCCTTTGGGATAGCTCACCTCCCCGGTTGAACCTCTACATCGCACGTCGCGACTAGAATAACCACCAACACCTGGAAAAAGGCCCGGTGATTACCTCCTTCATAATATCCATATGGTGAAACACCCAAGGATGTCTGGTTATGCAACATTCCACAGTCAACGTCCCACAACCAAGGCTCTCTTACACGCTCAAAAGGCAAAGGAGTCTACACCATTAACTAAAGAAAAAGGTCCCATGCCTTTTTACCTTACCAACATAAGGATACACTGACGCCACATGCCACCCTGATAACACCTCAAACAAGGAGCAGGGAGAAAAATCATTTCACACACAGAGTCTAACAATTCTACTACAAAAAGTAGAAGAGATGTAGAGTGTACCTCTTACCACCTCGTGCTCTGCAGGATCATAGACATTCAAAGCTCGCGGATGTCCACGGTCCCAACTGTCACCTCCCGGAGCCTGTCATGGACTGCCTAGTGGTGATGAGAAGACCTCGTAAATCCATCCCCCACTACCATCTCCTCCCACTACTCTGCTAGCACCACCTCTCTGGGTACTACTCTGATCAGGGTGCTGCCTCCATCGTGGTGGTGCACCTACTGCCTGCTCGAAGCTCTCTGCAAGCCTGGTCAGGCAGTCCCGTGCCAGGTGACCTCGCCCATCGCAAGCATAGCACTGAATCTCTCTGGGCCGCACTGGTGCCCTCCGGTTCCACTGTGGTGTACGACCACACCCCTGAGTTCGGTTATCGGAAAGCCACCTACGTCGAGGTCCTGCTTGCTGACGCCCACTAGCTGCGGTAGACGTCCCAGCTCCAACGTGTCGGCTGCCACCACTAACTCTAGAACGTGATAGTAAGCTCTTTGTCACCATCTCCTTCTCTAGTACCCCATCATATGTGGAAATTCCCAAGGGTACTATGACAGCACAAATCTATCTGCGGAGACCCTGCTCGAACTTTCGCGCTTAGAAGTTGTCGTCATGGACCAAGTCCAGGTAAAAGCATGCACGGTCTGCAAAACTAGCCGCGTACTTGGCCACTGTCATCCCTCCCTGCTGAAACTGCAGGATCTCTTGAATCTGAATGGAGCATAAGCAGGAGGAAAAAAACTCCTCACAAAACAACAACAGAAAGTTGCCCCACGAAATCGGTGACTCGTCAAGAAACTAAGTCACCAGACTCCACCAATGCCAAGCTGCTCCACGAAAAAGGTCAGTTTCCAAAGTCACTCTCTGATCTACTGGCATCTGAAGAAGCATAAAAAGGTGAACCACAGTCTCCAGCCAAACCTCTGCTGCCTGAGGGTCTGGCTCACCAATGAACCTTAGCGGTCTCTGCCGTTGGAACTCGCGGAGCGCGCTCAACCTGCGCTCAAACTCAGCCTGCTTTGCTGAAGCTATCTTCTGCTCAACAGGTGGGGGTGATGCTACCGGCCCACCAGGAGAAAGGGGCTCTCATGACAGGTCCTAGACTGAGGCCTCGTAGCTCACAGGGTCGTCGTCATGAACCAAAGCTGGTATCTTGGCTAGCTATCTTCATGGAAACATCTTGAATATTATCAAGGAGTGTCGCGGTCAGATGAGCATATATGTATATAACAGTCACAACAATGGGGAGATGACTCAAAAAGGATAGTCAAAGACTCAATCCTATGTGATGCTCAAACCAATTTTCCCTGAAACAAGTGTCTCTGCATGCCGAGTCGACAAGCGGGTTATCAAGGTCCTGGTGAATGGATACGTTGGTTGTCGCACCATCACTGGACTCTCTGGACTGAGAGCCGCTCTCGAGACACATCAACATTGTTGCCCTATATCCCAACCAATTCCTTTTATTTTAGGGACGTCCGAACAGTTTCCCAAGGAACGAACCACCTCTGATACCACTTTATCATGACCCGGCCCTACCTGGGCTTGTGTCGCAACTACCCCAAGCCCGCCTCTATAGGCCAGGGGCTGGTGACCAGCGCCGATGGCATAACAACTCGGGGAGGCCTTTTCCTAAGAACCTGTACACACACACGCAGCACACTCAATGCAAAAGTGCAGAGTAAAAGAAAAGATAAGCAGAGTAAAAGAGTAACTGCTATATATAAACCACAGATGTGCATCGACCTCTAAACAGTACAAAGTATAAGCGGAAGGTAAACTAAAAAGAAAATGGGAAAAACACGCGCCCAACCAAAAAGTGCCACAACCCGGCAATAGGTAAAAAATAGTAAACAACTGGGAGAGTTCCACACCTGGAACCCGACTGCGACCACTACACGCGGTCCAAGCTCCCGAACTCTCAAGCTCTACTGAAGTCATGACCAACCTGTCTGTCGTCTACAAGGGCACACCAAGTGCGGGCAAAGCCCAAGCAGGGGTGAGTATAAAAATACTCAGTAGGATACCCCGAAGGCTCGAGGGAGAAAACAAGGAGGTACCGAAGTGTGACCAGTAGAGAGAACAAGGATAAGTAAAGGAGTGCAACCGAAAGTGCAGTAAAGAGTACAGTAGAGAGTCCAGCTCAACCCAACAAGAGGAAAGAAGTTAGACTCTTCTAGACACAAGGAGTTGGAAATGGTGAGAAGATGAACTTCTCGTCGAGTCTTCGCTACCTATAGCAGGAGAGTAGACTCGACCAACCACGAGAAGTTAGACACGGAAAGCACGTGGCATACCCCATGCGTCTTCACCTCTCCTAGAAGGAGAGTAACCAAACCCAAGAAGTCGGTACTGGAACAACATATATACAAATACATATGATCAAAAAGAAGCCCTAACAAGGTCATAAGGGGATCTCCATCCCGTAGCTCAGCCCAAGAAAGTGAGTCACCAAGAGTCCCAGAAGAAAACACCACAGATGCCCAGCATCCCGCACGTCTTCCCCAAACTGCAAGCCAAGGGGCTCAAATCATCGCACATTGACACTATTCGCTTTGGGAGGCACTGACTCGCCCGCACGGTTTTAGTTCACGTAACAAGGACGTGTCTCGGTGGGGAAAGTGTCCCTCGTACTTGAGAGTTATAGGTGAAGTCAAACCACACCTCGTCACTGTCACACAGTCGAGAGGTCTTCTCAAAGTCAAGTTGTCACATCACTGACCCGTACAAACAAGGGTCCCGCTCCGATAGTCATGGAGTAAAGCCACAGACTAGCCAAATAGAAAGGACTTAGTCTGGAATGTCAATGGGTGACCCACTACACAACCCTGCTGGAGGGTAATTCATAATATTATATCGGGTGACCCACTGCCCAGCCCTGCTGGAGGGTAAACCCTAATAAGATATCAAATGACCCACTGCCCAGCCCTGCTGGAGGGTAAACCCTAACCAGATATCGAGTGACCCACTGCCCAGCCCTTCTGGAGGGTAAACCCTAACTAGATATCGGGTGACCCACTGCCCAGCCCTGCTGGAGGGTAAACCCTAATCAGATATCGGGTGACCCACTACCCAGCTCTACTGGAGGGTAAACCCTAATACATCATCACGTGACCCACTGCATAGCCCCGCTAGAGGGTAAACCCTAATACATCATCTGGCGAACCACTGCCCAGCCCCACTGGAGGGTAAACTGGGAATAAGTCGACAGGCGACCCACTGCCCAGCCTTGTTGGAGGGTAGACTTAGAACTAGACGATGGGTGACCCACTGCCCAGCCCTGCTGGAGGGTATACCCTAAAAGGTCATCGGGTGACCAACTTCCCAGTCTCTACTGAAGGGTAAACCCTAGAAGTCAGTGACCAACCCACTGCCCAGTCTCTACTAGAGGGTAAACCCGAAGAAGACGATGAGAAACCAACTACCCAGCCCCGCTGGAGGGTAATCCCGGAATTGGTATGGTCATCTCCACTGGATGGTACAACACAGGGCAACATAACTCAGAGTGGGTATCGTGCAACCACCCAACTCCAGAACAAAACCATGGGAAACCACTCAACCCTGCTGGTCTAAACCATCGCGAACAGAGGGGCCCTCTACGTCGCGAGGGGTCAAAAGTACAAAAAAGCAGAGCACGGAATGCACCTAGGGCCCACATGACGTGTGGCCCCAAGTCAACCCTAACCAAGCACACAAACGTTCTCAGGTAAAAACATCCACATGTACCTCCCAGTGTTCTCACATACTCCCAGAGTATGCCACGTCTCCATCCAAAAAGGCTAACGTGCACAAGGCACCCATCATTAACGTGAAGGCGTAACGTAACAACTCCAACTAGACATCTCATCGGACTAGGGACAACCAACTACATCTCTTCAAGTATTACTTCACTCTCCCAAGAGTGAAATCGATCACACACCAAGGGTCCGCTACAAACGCGGTGGAAGAATCGCCGCGGGGCACCTTCACATTTCCACATTTAATAAGACCATGCAAGAGGCTCCGCAAAACCAAACGGATCGTACCGTTGTAATCCTCACGGAAAGACACGCGATATAGACTACTTACTCACCTCAAACAGATATCCGACGAAAAGGTCGCTAACACCGCTTTATGCCTGAATGGCGTCCCGTGATCCCAAGCCTCGGCCCCGAAAACAGTCGGGCGCATCACAACATTGCGATTCCATCGGGAAAACACGTCAAAAGGACTACTCACTTGAGTGGAATGGATATCCGGAGAAAAAGATGCATTCCGGCGCACCGCACACGAGCGGTGCTTCGTGGGACCCACATCCCGGTCCCTAATCACAACGAATAGATCACACTGTTGTGATCCTCTCAAAAAAGTACACAAGTTGGACTATTCACCTGTCCAAAACGGACACCCAGTGATAAAGCTGGAAATCACCGTCAACTCCCGAAATGGCCCTCACGGGGCCCGCAGCATCGTTCCGAACTAGAGCGGGCAAATTGCACCATTGCAATCCCCTCAGAAAAACATCCAGAAACAACTGCTCGCACGCCCTGAACGGACGCCCGATGAGAAAGTCTCTAAACGCTGCTCGCAGCTCAAAAGATGGGTCGTGGGTCCCACACCTCAACTCCGGCTTTAACGCCTGAAACCACACTGGAAAGCTTCGCCCCAGCGCTAGGGTCCCAACACCGCTGACGGTGCTCAAAAAGGACGTCAGACGCGTCTGCGCCATCCAAAACAAGATCCCCCAGAAAAACATCAATTCACTTAAAGACGCGTCGTGCCTCCTAGTCCCCTTGTTTCGGGAATTAAAATTCCCTAAACCATCTCAAAATGTTCCCCTAGATCCAAGGAATGTTTCACCGTAGACGGCACACAAAACAGATCCCCGTAACTGAAATTACGGGCGTCCAAAAACTGTGGGGGCAAGGCCCCTTGGGCTGGACCGACCTGGGCCGGCCCGTACAGGCCGGCCCGTACTGGCCGGCCCGGCTCTCATCGCCTGGCACGTGGCTTGACCGCACAGGCCGGCGTAGGCCGGTCGCCACGTGACGACCCGCGCGACAAGGTTCGTGTCCCCCCCCCCCCCGTCGGGGTCGCGCGATGCAACCCTGGTCCACCGCGGAGCGCCGCGGATGAGTCTGCCGCCTGCCGCCTGAAGCGCGGCCACCGCGCCGCCTGAAGCCTGGGCCGCCACATTAACTGCCCCTTGGACCGTCGCACCGCCTGGACCTTGGAACTGAGTCGCTGCCTGGAGACGCCACGCCACCGCCTTAGCCAGCCAGATCGCTGGAACCAGCCGAGAACCACCTCCAAAACCCGCAACTTTCACCGGACGATTGCGGACACCACAAGGCTCAGATTTTGAGTCCGAAATAAGCGTCAGAAATCTCAGAAAACATAATACACATTAATGGGATTTTCTCGATAATTATACATAGTTTTGATTCAAAAATTCGAGCTCAAAGTAGGTGCGGAAATAAAAATTGAAACCGAAACAATCCTACCTTGTTGGGCTTCGCCTGACGCTTCACGGAGAGTCCGCCGCCACATCACGCCTCGCCGGAGCTGCCTCACTAGAGTGTAGAAGTAGAGAGAGGTTTGAGGGAGGTTTCTCCAGGAGATAACAAGGGAGGGGAGGGGAAGAAGAAGGGTTTAAATTAAATTAAAATTTTAATTAATTTAAACCCATAATTTAACCCGCACCCAAAACTATCGATGGGGTCAAGGTTAAGCATCCCATAAGGTAAACAACACCTCCCGAGCACAACATAAGTCTCTGAATTTTAATTCAAGGATCCGTTCGAAAGTTATAAAACTGAACGCCCAAAGCCGCCAAATTACGAAAACACCCTGGGTCCATTTTTTTTCACAGACGGGCCGCGCCCGCAAAACTTACACACCTCCTAGGGTAAACGGCACATTCTGAACTCAAAGGTGCCATCGGTTTTCAAATCTGAGACACCGTTTATGAGATACTAAGTTTAACCATTAAACAGATAAATTAATTATTTAATTTATCTTTTTCACGTTCCGAAAGCGAGTGAGGGGTCCAAACGTCCCGCGCCAACATGTTTTATGTCGTTCCTAGGGTAAACACCCCATTATGGAACCATACGTACACTCGGATCTCTGATCCGGATCACCGTTTAGGAGTTATTCTATTTATTTATCCCGCCCAGTGTGAACGCACGCCAAAATTAATTCCAGCCACACCGGGGCTCAAAATCGCACGCCATCAGAACGCCCTGCTCCGAAATAACATCAAGAAATTTTCAAAGTCTTAAAAGCTCAAAACTGGGGTTCTGACAACCTCCTTCACGTTACCCAATGTATTGGAGAGCGATCTTTGGCTCACCCTCCCTAGTTTTATTACGGAGCCACCCGTATACGTAAACAATGCCTAAGAACCATAACAAATTCATAACACATAAAACAAATATAAAGGAAAGATAACATTTCCACATTTCAATCACAATATATCATTTAAATATATTGACATAACCAATCCATTATCAAAACCATTTTCAATACCAAAATATGTAAAAAAGTATATGGTATTTATTTTCCTTTCACAAACATTATGGCTTGTTAAGGAATCCAAATATCAAATAACACTCACGGCGGTGGAAAGGTCATTTTCACCGTGTATGTTAAAAAGAAACATTCTTTTTGTCGTTTAGTAAAATGCTTCATAGAGAAAATATTCCCTTTGAATGAAATTAAAAGTAAAAGGGGTTTATACACTGTATAAAAGAAAGTTGTGTATAAATCAAAGTATGCATCAATGAAATGATATAGAGATGAAGTCCCTTACCCCGTCTCTGACATGAATCGTTCATTCTTTAATCTCCTCAATAATAAACTAAAGTTAATTTATACTTGATTCAGAAAATTTTTTAGGTTTATTATTCCTTTTATATCATGTATTACCATGTTATAAACATTACATAATTATTTAAGTTAATCACGGTCGTTTTGACGATATTTGGTACTTGAGTCAAAAATGAACTTCTTTTAATTACAAGATTTCCATCTGGTAAAAATTCCATTATCTACAGAATGATATAAATGATTTAGATATCATATATATCAAGTATATATATGTATTTAAAACATTACAAAACCTTTAGAGATAAGAAATGAAATGCACCGTTCATGGAGACGGTAAGCTGTACGTACGCATGAACGCTACTCTCATTTCTATTTAGTATTTTAATAGAATGAAAACATAATTATAAATAGTTATATTATAATTCTAGTATAATATCATATATAATTTCATTAAATCCATTATTTATAGGTCCCACGTATGGAATTAACAAGTCATATCACTTTGAGGGAGCGGTAGTCTGCACTTGCTCAAATGAAATTATCGTATTTACCCATTGTGGAAACCATAAAGGTATGCTATAAATGAAAAATATAGAATCATTGAAACAATATAAATACAATATATATCACATATAAATACATTTCCATTATAATTTCCACCATGAGAGGTGGTAGGAGATAATTGAACAATCATCGTTTCGCGAGCCAGTAGTTCGTCGTCCACAAAAAATAGTATTTTCGTATCCATTAGATGGACGTGTGTGGAAGTTTAGTTAAAATCCTCATCATAACAGAATCCTAGTATATTTAATATACTGGTGTTGTTATATATGTAATAAAGTGAGTTTATGGGGTTGGAGAAGGAAAATAAAAGAAAAGAACTCGAGAGAAGACGTTACCTTTAAATTTGGTAACTCTCTTTGGTTTGACCCAAAAGGATTTATTGAAGTTCCTTATGCATAATTTAATGATTCTAGGTAGAAGATAGGTATTTTGGGAGATTATTTAGGTAGATTTTGGACGAACCAAGGAGGCTTGAGAGGTATGAGTGAGGGTTAGAGGTGATGGCTTTTTATAAGAGGGGGGAGGGGCTCTTTAGGAAAGATTGAAATTATTATTTTATTATAAAATGATTTTAAGTTTCAAAAGGTCCAAAAATTATTTAGTTCTAAGATAAGGTACATATATGTTGAAATAAAATCATCCAATAAGAATTGGATAGGTTTTGGATATTTTTTCAATCCTTATATTTTTTATTTAACCCTTTGTTAACTTATTTAACCTTTACCATGTCCTCTTATATATTCATACAATATGGTTAATATATTTACTATAAAATTCCAAGAGACAAAAAATATATCATTAATTACATTTTTAACATTATATATGTCATTTGGATGAATCTTATATTTTTAGAACTATTGTATCATTCAATAAAATATTGATTGATTTAAAAACTCATTTATGTCAATTTATAAACTATTCATATCAAGACTTTAAAAAAAATAAAAAATTTATTATTTCTAAAAAGATAAATTAATTCAAAGATAACAAGTTATAATCATACATAAAATTAGTGTGTGGCATAAAAAGTTTCAAATTAATTTATTTTAATATTTATAATCTCATTTATTTAAAACATTCATTAATGATGTAATCATTACATCATCATTGTGTCATAAATAAATTCATTTATATGATGTCTAAAAATTATAGATAAAATACCATGATGTAGGAAATATTTTTATCTATCTAATTACTATTTATAGTTTAAAATATAACTTACATAAATCATTATAAAATTGTTTTACTAGAAGATATATACTTATGTTACATTTTCCTTAACATTAAATTAATTTTTATAAAGTGTCATTTTCACTTACAAGTGGCTCCATGGGGTCTCAAAATCGACCCAAGAATGTCTATGGTCAGACATGTATCATCTAATAGTATTAGGACACATGTTAGGGTAATTTAATATTATTATAATAATATTTTTTAACCTTATTTACCATATTTAACATTTAACCATGGTAAATAAAATATTTACTGAAGTTACTATTCATAATGTCTAAAAATAAAAGTTACCTATTTAGAAAATTTGTACCTCCTGATTCCAAATATGGAATCCATTTTTCCGAATTCAAAACACATAAGTTTCAGAAATTAATTTAAAATTAATTCCCATTGTCCAAACAAAAAACGTGTTTTTAAGAAATAATAACTATCAAAATATTGACACTTGTTTATGTCCAATTTCAAAGTGAAATTACTTCCAATGAACAACATTGGAGTAAATGGTAAAACTATAATCTAATTATACTTTAAAACAAATTTAAAAGATAATATAACCATATAAATAAATTATATTAAAAGGCAGTTTTGAATTAAAATGCAGTATTTTTCACTATTCATTAAAAAATGAACATTATCTGAAAAATACCAAAATTTCATCCAAAGTAAATTTTGATGTCTCAATTATAAAGAAGAATATTATTTTGTCAAATATAACATATAAAAGTGACAAAAACTAGATTTAAAAATGGTTCTCCATCAAAAGGCAATAAATCGACCTTTTAAAGAATATGAGAGTATTTTATGCTTAAAATTGGATTCATTCACATTTTAAGCCTCTAACCTTTATTGGATAAATGTAAAAACATTTACCAAACATGCTTAACCATACTATGGTTAGTTATATTAATTCTCACTAATACAACGGCTAGGCATTAACTACCATTTAAAATAATATTATATTATTATTTTTTAGTATGAATCAGCATTGTGGGAAACATAAGACTTCGAAGAAACCCATTTTTGTGTGTCGGGTACGCCATCGAATAATTGAATCCCCTTTAAAGTAAAATTAATATTTAATTCACAAAAAATTAAAAAATATGAAATTATCATATTTCTTTATTTACCTATGATGTTACATCCTTCCCCCCTTTTGGGAATTTCATCCCCGCAATTTTATTCACTTATCAAATAAGTGGAGGTATTTATCCCTCACAGCATTTTCAGATTTCCATATTGCCTCTTCAACCATATGGTTTTTTCACAAATCTTTTACCTGATGTATTACCTTATTCTACAACACTTTCTCTCTACAGTCAAGAATATGGACTGGTTGTTCCTCATAAGAAAGATTCTCTTCCAACTAAACTACCTCTGGACTCAAAACATGATATGGATCTGGTATATACTTTATCAACATTGAAACATGAAAAAAATTGTGTACCTGGCATAAACTTGAGGTTAAAGACACTTTGTAGGCAACCGATCCAACTTTCTCCATCATTTCATAGGGTCTAATGAACCTCAGACTCAGCTTTCCCTTCTTACCAAAACACATCACACTTTTCCATGGAGAAACATTGAGAATTACATGACCACCTACCTCGAAATAAAGATCCTTCCTTCCATTATCCGCATAAATTTTCTGCCTACTATGTGTTGTTCTCATGTACTTCTGAATCAATTGAACATTTTCTACCATCTCTTCTACCAGTTCTGGTCCCATAAACTTCCTTTCACCTACTTCATCCAAAAAAGCTAGATTTCAACACTGATTTCCATATAATGACTCAAATGGATCCATCTGTATACTAGAATGCAAACTGTTATTATAAGAAAATTCAACCAAAGAACGATTTTGGTCCCAACTTCCCCAATAATTCATTGAGCGAGCACGTATAATATCTTCCAAATTCTGAATTTTTTGTTCTGAATACCCATCAGAATGAGGATAAAAAGATGTAATAAATTTTAATTCAGTACCCAATGACTTCTAAAGGGATTTCCAAAATTTAGCAGTAAACCTGGGATCACGATCAGATACAATAGATAGGGGGACTCTATACAACCTGACTATCTCCTTAACATACAACCGTGAAAGTTGATTTAGAGACAAATTATCACAAATATGAAGTAAATGAGAAGATTTAGTCAATCGATCAACAATAACCCAGATTTAATTATTACCTTGAGATTTATTTGGTAATCCCATATCAAAGTCCATGGATATATTTTCTCATTTCCACTCTAGCATTAATAAAGGCTGAAGCATCCCTTTCAGTAACATTCACTCTTTTATAACCTAATGAAAAGTCAAACACTTCACAGTAAAGTCAGCAATATCTCTTTTCATTCCATCCCACCAATAATACTTCCGAAGATCTCTGTACTGCCGGGATGAACTGAAAACAGAGAACTATGAGCTTCACATAACAACTCATTCTGCAACTTTGAATCACAAGGCACACAAAATCTCTTCCCAAATCTCAAAATACAATTATTATAAATGTTAAAATCAGTCAACTTACCCCTCCTAACCAACGATAAATTTTTCTGTAACTCACTGTCTTCCTTCTGCGCTTTCTTAATTCTTTCTGATAGAAATGATTTCACTGACACCTAAAACAAAACATAGTAATCTCCAACTCCAACAACTTCTATTCCAAATTAAATCAAATCATTAATCAAAGTATCTTATTCCAAACCTAAAATGGTTAATGTAGAATTACTTTTTTGACTCAAAGCATCGACCACTTTATTTTCCTTTCTCAGATGGTAATGGATCGTGAAATCATAATCCTTGATTAATTCTTTACATATCCTCTGTCTCATGTTTAATTCTTTTTGAGTGAATATATACTTCAAAATTTTATGATCTGTATATATTTCACACTTTAATACATAAAAATGATACCTCCAAATTTTTTAAGCTAAAACAACAGCAGCTAATTCAAAATCATGTGTAGGGTAATTTAACTCATGAGGTTTCAAATGACGTGAAGCTTAAGCAATTACCTGATCATTTTTCATAAGGACACAGCCAATTCCTTTCAATGAAGTGACATTGTAGATAAAAAACTCACCATTTCTGGAAGTTAGTTCCAAAACTAGAAAATTCCCCAATCTTCTTTTCAATTCCTAAAAACAATCACCACATTCTTTTTTCCAAATGAACATAACACCTTTTCGAGTTAACTTAGTCAATGGGCTAGATAACCATGAAAAATTTTCAACAAACCTCTGGTAATAACCTTCCAAACCAAGAAAACTATGGATCTTGGTTATATTTGTGCGTCTTGGCCATTCTTCAAAAAAAATTATTTTAGCGAGATCAAAAGTTATTCCATTTTTTGAAACAATTTGGCCAAGTAATGAAATTTGTCATAACCCAAACTCACACTTGATGAATTTACCATACATTTTCTTTTCTATTATGTTTTGAAAGACAACCCTTAAATGACTTCCATGTTCCTATTTACTCTTTGAATAAACCAAAATATCATTAATAAACACAACCACAATCTTATCTAGGAACTCATAGAAAATTCTATTCATAAGATCCATGAATATAGAAGGTGCATGGTTAAGCCAAAATGTATAACTATAAATTCATAATGTCAATATATAGTATGAAACAAGGTATTTGGAATGTATACTTCCTTTACATTCAACTGATGGTACCCCGAACTCAAGTAATCTTTGAAAAATACTGAGCTCCCTGGAGCTGATCAAACAAATCATCAATATGAGGAAAAAGATTCTTGTTCTTAACTGTGATGTTATTCAATGCTCTATAATCAATCTAAAGTCTCATTGAACCATATTTATTTTTAACTAAAAATATAGGAGCACCCCATGGTGAAGTGCTAGGTCAAATGAAACCTTTATTTAATAAATATTGCATTTTCTTCTTTAACTCTAAAAGTTCAATTTGAGCCATTCGATAAGGGGGTTATGAAATTGGATTAACATCAGGAACTAATTCAATAGTACATTCAACTTACCGATCAGGTATTATACTAGGAAACTCATCAAGAAAAACATCAAGATACTCATTTACCACTGACATATCATTAATATGAACAGTTCATTTTTTTAAAAAATATGTGCAAGGTAACATTCATTTCCATATTTTACTAGTTTCTTAGCATTTTGATATGTTATCAAAAATAAGGGTTCATTCTTGTACACAAACTAAAATTCTTTCTGAAAAAAAACCACATTAGCTCTTTAGTAAATCTTGGAATGATAAATAGAAATCCAATACATACCCAAAATAACACCAAACTCTACTAGAGGAAAAAAAATAAGGTTTTTAGGTTTATTCTTTCCACACACAAGGATAGGAAGGTTCTTATAATTTATTTTTGTCTCAAAATTTTTTCCTAGTATTTTTACCATAGGTTCGGGATTCATATCTTGAGATGGAATCCCCAATTTACTAGAAAAATTCATAGAAATGAAATAATGTGTAGACCCTGAATCAAAAAACACATTGGAATAATCTGAATAAACAAATAGTGTACCTGATACTAAATTATTTGATGGCCCAACATTGGATGAAGTAGTTGAAAAGGATTTCACCACCCCTTTCTGCTTTTAGTTCAGCTGCTTTACCTTATTTGAGTTCTTCGTTGGACACTAATTTTCATAATGACCCATTTCATTGCACTTAAAACATTTTACTCACTGCAAATCAGATTTTGTCTTATTATTACCCAGATCTTTTTCAGTGAAATTATGAGGATTTTTTCCCATTTTACCACATCGGTAGTACTAAACAGAATTCAAAATACATTCCCCAGCATTCTTTTTAGCACAATTTTCACAAACTGTAAACTTAAGTTTCTTACCATCGTACTTTTTTGAAGAGTTCTTCCCTTTCGTCTTCCACTTCGACCACTTATTCTCTTGTCTGTCAAAGAACACCTGATCATCGGAAAACTCCATTTCCACCTTATCCTCACATAGAACATGTTTTTCATAACTATTGAACTCACAAGAATCTAAATACCTTCGATAATTTGGATTTAATCCTGAGTAAAAATGTTTGATTTTACTATCAATATCTTGTATGAAATTTGGAGCATACCTTGAAAGTCGAGTGGATTTTTCTTCATAAGTAGCCACTGAGTCATCCTCCTGCCTCAATTCTAGGAATTTTTTTCCATCCAAAGACGAATCACCATAGGAAAATATTTCTCAAGAAATATAACTTTGAATTAATCCCAATCAAAAGCATAAATATCCTCACTATCCCTGATATTTTTCACCATCGACCACCACTGATCGGATTCACCTTCAAAATGGTAAACAGAAAGACTAACCTTTTGATGTTTAGAAACCCCATGACATCAAAAATCTTCTCCAATGCTTTCATCCACCCTTCATCTAGCACAAGGTCAGACATTCCTCTGAATGATAGGGGATGTTACCTCATGAAATTCTCCACTACTAACATGTTCCTCTATGGTTGATCTAGCTAATATCGTGCATGGATACAACCACCATTTATAGCCTGTGTCAACTGTTCCATCACTACAAAAAACTGTTCAGTTTTGATTCTGACCATCTCAGGTTGCTGATTTGGATAGTTGTTTTCCTCTGGATGTGGTCCCATCATAGCTACCCTATTTCCTCTATGAAAACCCATTCTGAACACAGAAATATCTTAGGTGAAACAACATGGTAATCTATAAATGCTATATCATTTCAATCTTACCATAAAGTAAAAAAAATTATGGATATTAATTTAACAATATCCAAACTCTTAAAGTTATCTAAACTGACCTTTGATACCAACTATAAGGCCTTGACCTTAAACATTACTTAATCTTGAATTAAGTTAACAATTCACATTGAGGATCTTTTCAGGTTTATAGTTTTAGATAATTAGGCCATGACTATTATATTACATCTCAAATATTACAAATTAGACACGTCTACTCGGTATCCATTTTTTTCATAAAATAAAAACTCTTAAAAGAAAACAAGAATTATTTTCTTGATATAAATATCCTTGAATTATTTCTTTCTCTTACCCTACCTTATATCCTATGAAAAACATTTCAAAAACTTAGGATGAGCATAAAAAGCTTAGTAAGGGTTATAAAATAAAGAAAGAAAACTTTAGTATATCATTACATACAAAACATAAGCTCTTTAACATACCTCATGAAATCATAAGATTTATAAATAACACATAGTAATCACAAATCATAAAGGTAACTTTTTTCATCCATAACGTACTTACATTGTATCTTTCACAGCTATGTATGGAATTACATTTTGAATACCCATCAGAGTATATTCCCTAAATCTCTTAGGAGAAACATTAATTTTTATCTCTGTCACGTTACCCAATTCATTGTAGAGCTATCTCAATCTCACCCACCCTATGTTTATCACATAACCACCTGTATGCGTAATCAATGCCCAAGAACCATAACATATTCATAACACATAAAACAATCATAAAGGAAAGATAACATTTCCACATTTCAATCACAATATATCATTTAAATATATTGAAATAACCAATCCATTATCAAAACCATTTTCAATACCAAAATACGTAAAAGAGTATATGGTATTTATTTTCCTTTCAAAAACATTACGACTTGTTAAGGAAGTCAAATATGAAATAACGCTCGTGGAAGTGGAAAGGTCGTTGTCACTGCGTACGTTAAAAAGAAACATTATTTTTATTGTTTAGTAAAATTCTTCATAGAAAAAATATTCCCTTTGAATGAAGTTAAAAGTAAAAGGTTTTTATACACCGTATAAAGGAAAGTGGTGTATAAATCAAAGTATGTCTCAATGAAAGGAGATTGAGACGAAGTCCCTTACCATGTGTCCGACTTGACTTGTTCGTTCTTTAATATCCTGAATAATTAACTAAAGTTAATTTATACTTGCTTCAGGACCATTTTCAGGTTTATTATTCCTTTTATATCACTTATTACCACGTTATAAACATTACATAATCATTTATGTCAATAACGTCCGTTTAATCGATATTTGGTACTTAAGTCAAAAATGAACATCTTATAATTACAAGTTGTCCATGTGGTCAAAAGTCCATTATCTCCAGAATGATATTCATGATTTAGATATCATCTATATCATATATATCCAGTATATATATGTATTTATAATAGTACATAATATTTTGAGATAAGAAATGAAATGCACCATTCATGGAGACGGTAAGCCATACGTACACATGAACGCTACTTTTATTTCTATTTCATATTTTAATGGAATGAAAAATTAATTATACATAGTTATATTATAATTCAAGTATAATATAATATATAATTTCATTAACTCCATCCTTTATACGTCCCACATATGGCATGAATGAGTCATATCACTTTGAGGGGTCGGTAGTCTGCACTTCCTCAAATGAAATTATCATATTTACCCATTATGGAAACCATAAAGGTATGCTATAAATAAAAAATAAAGAAGCATAGATACAATATAAATATAATATATATCACATATAAATACATTTCCATCATAATGGCCACCATTAGAGGTGGTAGGAGATAATTAAACAGTCATCATTTCGTGAGGCAGTAGTTCGGCGTCCACAGTAACAATATGTTCGTATCCATTAGATGGAGGTGTGTGGAAGTATAGTTTTAATACTCCTAATAAAAACATAATAGTATATTGAAGATACTAGTTTTGTTATAGAATAATGTAATAAAGTTATTTTAGGGTATTGGAGAAGGAAAATAAAATAAAAGAACCTGAGAGAATGCATTACCTTTAAATTGGGTAACTCCCATTGGTTTGAACCAAAAGGCTTTCTTTAAGTGTCTTCTGCCTAAGTTAAGGCTTCTAGGTGGAGGAGAATAATTTTGGGAGCTTATTTGGGTAGATTTTGGATAAACCAATGAGCCTTGAGAGGTGTGAGTAAGGGTTAGAGGTAATTGAATTTTTAAGGGGGAGGAGGGGCTCTTTAGTAATGTTGGAAGGTATTATTTTATTATAAAATTATTTTCGGTTTCAAAAAGTCTAAAAATTATTTAATTAGAAGACATGGAGCATATAAGTCGAAATAAAATCATCTAACAATAATTTTACTGGTTTTTGATATTTTTTTAATCCTTATCTTTTTTATTTAAACCTTTGTTAACTTATTTAACATTTACCATGTCCTTTTATATATTCATACTATATGGTTAATATATTTACCATAAAATTTCCAACGACCCAAAATGGATCATTAATGACATTTGTAAAATTATATATGTAATTTGACCAAATATTAGGTTTTTAGGAAAATTTTATCATTTAATAAAATATTGATTTATTTAAAAACTCATTTATGTCAATTTACAAACTATTCATATCAAGAATTTTAAAACAATATATAAAAACTTGATTATTTAAAAAAATCTACATTAATTCAAATATAACAAGTTATAATCATCCATAAAATTCTTGGATGGCATAAAAAGTTTAAAATAAATTTATTTTAATATTTATAATCTCATTTATTTAAAACATTCATTAATGAGGTAATCATTACATCATCATTGTGTCATAACTAAATTTATTTATATGATGTCTAAAAATTACAAATAAAATACCATTATGTAGGAATTTTTTTTATATTTATAATTACTATTTATAGTCGAAAATATCACTTATATAACTCATTATAAATTTTTTTACTAAAATATATATTTTTATCTACATTTTCCTTAACATTAAATTAATTTTTATAAAGTGTCATTTTCACTTACAAGTGGATCCATGGGGTCCCAAAATAGGCCAAAGTATTCAAATGGTCAAAAATGTATCATAAAATAGGATTAAGACACATATTAGGGTAATTTAATATTATTGTAATAATATATTATTTTACACTTATTTACCAGGTTCACCTTTTAACCATGGTTATAAAATATTTACTAAAGTTACTATTCATAATGTCTAAAAATAAAAGTTACCTATTTAAATAATTTTTACCTCCCAATTCCAAATTATGGAATCCATTTTTCCAAATTCAAAACACAGAATTTGTAGAAATTAATTTAAAATTAATTCCCGTTGTCAAAACAAAAAGCATTTTTTTTAGAAATAATAACTATCAAAAGATTGACACTTGTTTATGTCCAATTTCAAACTGAAATTACTTCCAATGACCAAAATTAGATTAAATGGTAAAAATATAATCTAATTAAACTTTAAAACCAATTAAAAAGATAATATAACCATATAAATAAATTATATTGAAGGACAGTTTTTGAATTAAAATGCAGTATTTTTCACTATTCATTAAAAAATGAACATTATCTGAAAAAAAAATATACAAAGTAAATTTTGATGTCTTGATTCTAAAGAATAGTATTATTTTTTTAAATATAACATATAAAAGTGAAAAAAAAACTAGATTTAAAAAGGGTTCTTCATCAAAAGGTGGTAAATCGACCTTTTAAAGAATATGAGAGTATTTTTTGCTTAAAATTGGATTCATTCACATTTTAAGCCTCTAAATTTTATTGGATAAATGTAAAAACTTTTAGAAAACATGTGTAATAATAATATGGTTAGTTCTATTCATTATCACCAATACAACGGCTTTTTGTTAACTACCATTTAACATAATATTATATTATTATTTTTCAATATGACTCAGCATTGTTTGCAACATAAGACTTCAAAGAAACCCATTGTTGTGTGTTGATTATGCCATAGAACATAGAATCCCCTTTAAAGTAAAATTAATATTTAATTCACAAATATTAATAAATATGAAAATATTATATTAGTTTATTTACCTCGAATCTTACAATTCATCTCATCCCAAAGGCACCTAGTAAAGAACAACACATCTCATCTCGAAGACACTTGGGAAATCACAACTTTCCCACATAGGCATGGGCCTCAAAAACCACAACCTAACTAAATAATATTAGGCTATCACTGGCTGGAAGAGGGAGTAGGGAAGAGTGGGCGGCCATCCATCCATCCTCCCACCTGAATTTTTGGGAAAGAAACACTCCCCCGTGACGAAAGGGGTGTTCGACACATGGTGATCAGCTCGGGTGGGGTTCATATAGAAATAAGAAAGGAAATAAAATTATATATATACATAATACCAAATATTCAAGACCACCCTAGGGTTCCACAAGAGCCAACCAACCCACAACTACCCCCTTCTTAATGCTACCTCTAAAATACACAACAACACACAATAACCAACAAACCCAAATCATACTCTCAATCAATTGATTAATCCTTACCATTATTTATTATAAATTAATTTTATTCATTAATTCCATTAATATTTGGGAAATTACCAAGAATATAACACAACGAGGAACACAGCCAAATCCAAACATAGAGAAAATCTAGGAAAATTACCCATAACAACCACTACTATAATCATTGTTCAGATTCATTCTTCTCAAACCATCCTCTCACCAAAGTAAACCCCCAGCTCACAACCACATCCAGAAAAAAATCTCATCACAACCATCCTTGGTATCTCTGCTACATAACAATGCTCATCCATTCCACAATCAATTAATCTCTCAACCTGAGATTCCATTCCACCTTCTGAACCATCCCACCATGCATAACTATGTAACCCACACACAACACACAATCATGATAACAACCGTATTTACACACAAAACAAAACAAATATATAAAATCTAGATTTAATAAGTAATACCTTATTTAGTTCCTCTTGTTAATTCAGGGGTTAAAAAGAACAATATAATCCTAGGGAATCTATTTATTTTAGCTGAATATACATGGTTAACAGATTCCATGGATTCATTTAATGAGAATCAGACAAACATCAATTCATAAAAATTATTTTCACAACCAAGGACCCCAAATGACCATGATTTTTATAAGTCATATAGCATGTACAATCACAATAACAACCAAGAAAAATAATAAGAAGATCATGCATCAATTTTTTCTATCCTTTGTATATTGATCTTAAACTGATTCAATTATATTTATTTAATTTTTATTAAACTATCATCACATGGGAAACATTCATACACCCACACTACATGATAAATAATCAAGAGGGATGAAGGAGACCTGCTTGAAAGAAGAAATGATCAGCACTTCCTTATTGCACCAAAGTAGGAGTGTGCATACAGCAGAAAAACTCCAGGGGGAAAACTCGATCCAAATTCTATAGAACAATCACCTGAATCCTCAGGGAAGAAATGTTTGAGGAATCTCTAAGAAGGCAGGAATTTGTCTAGGACATTTGTAAATCTAAATTAATTATGGGTTTAGATACCTTTAATTTTCCATTAATGTTGGATCTGTTCAAGATAATTCACTTTGAATAATAAATTCCCCCCCCCCCAACTCTTAGTAATTTAGATATATGTCTCATGGGCTTTGAATCTCTCTCAAATACCTTAAAAAAAGTCTTTGAAATCACTTTACGTCAAAGGGGATATTAAAGGGGTGAAACTACAGGAATATAGAAACATTGTTTATGACTCACTAATGGAATGATATTCCATTGGAAGAGTCACTATCATGATCTACCTTCACAAGCCACCATCACAATCCACCATCGTGAGTCACTTATGTGAGTCACGAGTGTGTGTCACATTTGTGAGCTACTATCGTGACTCACTAGTGTGATTCACTAGTGTGAGCCACTATCATTAACCACTGTCATAAGCTACTGTCTCAAGCTAATATCTTGATCCACTGTCACATGCTACCATTGAGAGCCACCAGTGTGATTCACTGTTGTGAGCCACCGGTGTGAGTCGCCATTGGCGGGATACTGTTGGTGAGCTACCGTTGGAAGTCACCGGCACGAGTCACCGGTCCTGACTCACCATTAAAACTCACTATTCCTGACTCACCCACCCGACTCACCATTGTAAAACTGGAAAAAATTTCAAAAGTGTGGATATAAGTCACCTTGGCCTCCCAAAACACTTCAAAGACTAGATTTTCACAAATTAATGAATCAGGGAGGTCTGAACCATTACACCTTTAGAGAGTGTATCCAAATGTTTGGGAGGATATTATTGATTGATTTGGGGAACCTTGGGAGGTATCTATAGAGGGAAGGTAAGAGTAAGTATATGCTTTAAGTTTTTTTAGTTAAGAGAAATGGGAGTTTGGGTGGGTTTATATAGAAAAACAGAGGAGTGTTCTTTATTATTTCCCAAATATAAGTTTTGGATTCTCTAAAATAAATTAATCAAAACCACAGACCTTCCCATGATTTTTTCCAACAGTTTCTAATAAATCAAAGTTATTTTAATTATTTTTTAATTCTAAGAACAAAACTCATTAAAATATTACACTTTCTGATGTGTAAGTGAGTCATGTTTTTAAAGAAATTGTTTTAAACTATTAATATATTATATAGGTATTGGAAGATTCATAAAGGATTTATAAATTTAATAAAATAAAATAAAAAAATTATTTAAAGGGTAAATATGGATTCAGTCATGGATACCTTTTATGGAATATATTACATCACTTTTAGGTCATTATGATGTAATAATACATATCGTATATTTAAACTGCATTGAAATTTTACCCAAAAATTCATCTCACTTATAAAATTATGAAAAATTACCCATTGGTTAATTTTGATGCACTAAATCAAAAAAAATATTTATTTTATCAAAATAATTCTTTATATATTATAAATTACACATTTAAATAAAAATCCATGTTTATTGAAAAATGCTAGGTTTTTTTGCAATAATTGTATTCTGAACCTTATAAAATTTACATTTTCACTTCATAAAATTATATTATAATTAACATTTAATATATATTATTTAATAATAATATTTAATTATAATATCACTTATTTCAAAAATTATTTAATTTATCAAAAAAATTCTTGATTAAAACTATATAATACACAAAATAAAATTTATGTTTTATCATATCAAAGCCTAATTTTTATCAATCTCTTTATTGAATAATTTATAAATGATAAATAATAAGGAATAGTTATAATCAATATTTTATTGAAAATTAAATGTACGTATTCATACTGTTATTGTCAATATACATATCCCTTTATTACATCAATGAACACTCTAATGGTAAGGTGTCTAACGGTGATATTCCTTGGGGTGGTTTTGTGAACATGGTTTGGATTGTGATAAATGTGCTTCATAGGGTAAGATCCTACCAGGAAATTTCATTGATTATTTTTTCTATGTCAATATGAATTTATCATAACTCTTAATTTAAAATAATAATAATAAAATCATTTTCCAATGGATATATTATAAATAGTTATGATGCTTAATGATCTTTTAAATACGATGAGATATAATTTTCTAAAATAACCAAAGTAGTGAAAGTGTTTTCTATATCTACATAACTTAATAAGGAAAATTTCATTTAAAAAGATAGTTTTTATTTATGAAAGTTTGGGTCATTACATTATTCCCCCCTTAATAAATTTATCCCTAAAAATTATTATTTCATTAACTAAAATAGATGAGGGTATTTATATTTCATCTCATACTCTGGTTCCCACATCACTTCCTCAAAATTTTGGTTCCTCCATAGCACTCTGACCAGGTGCATTTTCTTATTTCATAGAATTTTATCTTTGTGATCCAATATTTCATCGTTTTCTCCTCATATGAAGGATCATTTTCCAGTGGTACCACTATTGAATTAATTAAATGTGAGGGATTTGGTATGTACTTATTTAATAGGGATATGTGAAATGCATCATGAACTTGAGACGAGGTTGGTGGGAGTGCTAGTCAATAATCCACAACTATGATTCTATTGAGAACCTTAATGGGGCCAACGTACCTAGGGCTTATCTTACCCCTCTTACAAAATCTCATGAATTTATTCCATGGATATATATATAGGAATTACTTATCATCAACCACAAACTCTATGTCTCATTGATGATTATCAGTATAGCTCTTTTATCAACTCTAAGCAGCCTTGATGTGTTGCTGACTAGTCTTGATCTTTTCTAGAATTTCCTTAACCATCTCAAGACCCAATAGTTTGTGTTCACCAACAAAGTCCCAACATGTGGGTATTCTATATATCTTCCCATATAGATATTGATCCCATCCACCTTTGAAGTACATCAATCATTATCTCAACATGTCTTCCAATTTCTGAACATTCTTCTCAGATTAGCTATCATTTTGGGCGTGATAAATTTTACTAAAGTTCAACTCATTATTTAGATAATATTAGAGACTCTTCCAAAAAATAGAGGTAGAACTTGTATCTTGATAAAATAAAATATATAGTGGTATTCCATGAAACCTCGCCACTTCTATGATTATATATCCTTTCAAGTTGATCGAGTGAGAAGTCTTCTTGAATTTTAATGAAGTGAGTAATCATTATAAGATGATCCACCACAACCCTTATAGTATTGTTTCTTCTTGATGTATTCAGAAGACCAGATATAAAGTCCATGGTCATGTTTTCCCATTTCCATGTAGTTATGGGTAAAGGTTGAATCATCCCATTCAACTTTTTTCCATTCATCTTTCACTTGATGACATACAATACACCTTGATGTATATCCTGTGGTCTCCTTCTTCATATTATCCCACCAATAATGCTCTTCAAGATCTCAATATATCTTTGTTATACATAGGTGGATAGAGAAGGTATATCTATGTTAATCATCTAATAATTCATTCTTTAACTCAATATTTAAAGGTAAATATAATTGTTACCCAAATATTACAACTCATTCTTCATTAATTTTGATCTCTGGTGGTTTCTATTTTCTTATAACTTTCACCTTATTTTAAATTTCTAAATAATCTAATTGATCATCCTTTATCTTCTCCATAAGGGATGGTTGAGAGATAATTTGTTAAAATATTGATTATGTTCCTTAAATTATGATTCCCATGTCCATCCTCTTCAAGTCCAAGAAAATTTGATCCTTCTCAATTCTCAATAGTGATAAGGTTGTGTTATCATTTATACATATAAAATATTCAATTTTATTTTATTCTCTAGGATGTTAGTGGATTGAGAAGTCATTGTTCTTAATTAGCTCTAACTATATTCCTTGGTGCATATTCATCTCTTTCTATGTGAATATATACTTGATTAACTTATGATCTGCATATATTTCACACTTCTCCTTATAGAGATAATGCCACCATATTTTCATTGTGAATATCACTATATCTAAATCCATATCATGTGTTTGATAGTTCTATTCATGAACATTCAACTTCCTTGAGGTGTAGGATATCATTTTATCATTCTATATTAGTTCATATCCCAATTACTTCTTTGAACCATTGTTTTATACCACAAAGAGTTCCCCACTTTTGAGTAGTGTAAGTATAGGTTCAGTGATAAGACTATTTTTCAAATACTTGAAGATCTCTTCAAATTCACCATTCTAAAAAAAATTGACTCCCATTAAATTCATATTGGTTAGAGGGTTTTATTATCAATAGAAATTTATCAAAAAATTCTTGATAATATCCAGTTAGTCCAAGGAAGCTATGGATATTCGATACATAGGTTGGTATCATCCATCCTTCTATTACCTATATCTTATAAGGGTATACAGATATATCATTTCTTATTTTGACATTCCCAAAGAATGATACATTGTTCAACCATAACACACATTTGTTGTAATTTTCAAAAATCTTCTCTTTTTTGTAAAGAATTTATCATAGTACTCAAATTATCATCATGATCCTCCTTGATTTTTGAGTATATAAGAATATCATCTATAAATACTATAACAAATTTTTCAAGGTAATCTATGAATTATCTATTCAATAGGTCCATGAGGATTTATGGACCATTAGTGATTCAAAATTCCATCACTATGAAATAATATTTCGTATAACCTGTATGAAAAGTGGTCTTAGGGATATCCACCTTCTTCACCTTTACTTGATAATATCTTGAATGAAGATCCAATATGTAAAATTATTGTGTTCCACATAGTTGGTCGAAAAATTCATCAATTCATGGTAGAGTATACTTGTTCTTTATCATGATCTTTGTAAGCTCATGATAATCAATGCAAAGTTACATTGACTCATCCTTCTTTTTGATGAAGAGCACTGGTGCACTCCATGGTGAAGCACTTGGGTGTATAAACCCTTTATCTAGATTCTTGTATTTGTTTCTTTTGTTCCTCATGTTCAATAATGGAAAATATATACGGAGTCTTGGATATTTGAAATTCCCCAAATATAAGATTGATTGAAATTTTAACCTCTTAGGTAGGAGGAATGCCTGAAAATTCTTTGGGAAACACGTCGAGGTATTCCCTCACAATGGGCATGTCTTTAAGGATGATATTTTCCATAGTCTCAATAATTTGAGATAGATATATTGAGTCAATAAGGTTTTTCTTATGAATTTTCCATTCCTTCATACATGGGGGGTATTGTTAAGTCTTTAAGGCTTTCCTTATGACTTCACGATTCCTTCTTGTTTTGAAAATCACAAACACCTTATCTCATGGAAAATATCTTTTTACCCTTGTGTTACTTATATAAGGAAAAATTTCCATCCCCAAGGAAATGTATCCTTACCTCGTTTTCATTATTCATATCATAATTTTTCTAAGTATAAAATTCGGTTTGAAACCAAAACCTTGAAATCCTATAAATATCTAGATATGAAGCATTCTATTTTAGGAACCGAATTCTCAGAATTCTGGTTACGAACTCTTCTGAGTATTGACTCTAAATTCTGAATCAGAATTCTAGTTACGAACTCTTCTGAGTTCTGACTCCGAATTCTGAATACGAATTCTGGATAAAAACTTCTTTGAGTTCTAACTCTGAATTCTGAATACGAATTCTGGATACGAACTTTTCTGAGTTCTGACTCTGAATTCTGATTATGAATTCTGGATACGAACTTCTCTGAGTTCTGACTCTAAGTTCTCTGAATTCAGACTCCAAACTCTTATGAGTTCTAACTCCGAATTCTCATAAACTCTGACTCCGAACTTTGTGGGTTCAGGTTCTGAATTCTTGTGAAACCATACTCCGAATTTCCTTGAAATTCAGACTCCAGAATTCTATAGAATTCAGGTTCTGAATTCCTAGAAAACAGAATCCTAATATTCTTGTATTTTAGACTCCAAATTCTTTTTTTATTAGACTCCAAACTTTCATATTTTATTTCACTCTGAATATTGGATTTTGATTATGTAACCATATTTTTCTTACACTTGTTTTGATATAAAATGATTCCATGCATTCAGTTACTAACTAACCGTTGTTTGAGTGACACATGTACAGGTCCCTCCGAAATTCGAGGAAAAATATGACCATTAGAGGAGGGAGCCGACCGTTGAAGTCATGCCTATAAATAGGGGCTCATTTGAAAGAGCTCAATATTGTTCGATGACTCTTGAGATTACATGCTGTTGAAGTAATTTCTAGAGAGAGAATTTCATTGCTTTGTGCGTACTGAACTTCTTGTTCAGTTTTTCTATGTGCGACTTCAATTGTTGCTATGTACAATAGAGGGATTCCGGGGATAGGAAGACAGAGGTGCCGACTACGTTGAAGTTGAGGGCTTCCTTACTGAGGAAGACATAGGCACCAACTACCTTGAAGTTGAGGGCTTGCGGGGATAGCAAGACAGACTTCGATCTTCATATCGAGGTCTTACCCTGGTGTGGGTAAGACAGAATTTCTTTAAAGTATAAATCCAGGGACCTTTATCCAAGGTTGTTGGATACCCTTCTCTTTGGGTTAAAATATTTACTATTTTTTGCTTATTTTGTTACAAGTATTCCGCTGCATTTGTATTGTTGAGGAAAGTATAATTATCTTATACTTACTTATACTTGTACTCTGATTTAGTTAGATTCTATACGCTTTAAGGTAGAATCTTCATCTTTGTAAACATTCATTAAGTTTCATTTTCCAGAACCATCTTTCTAGATTCACATTCTTAGAATCATATTTCCGAAATCAAGCATGTTATAGATCTAGAGGTTTTGTGAATTACCTTGTTTAACCTTGTTAAACATAACCTTCTTTAAAGTTCCAAAGGAATTTTTAAAGTATACAATTCACCCCCCCCTCTTGAATTTTAGAATCTCATGTTTACATATTCAATCCTATATTTTTTATTATAGAGTATATCATACTCACATACCATCTCAACAATTGGTATCAAAGGAGATTACCTATGAATTAATCTCACGATTAGATTCAGAAGAGAATTCTCGGAATTGAACTTCCGAATTCAGACTTTTTCAGAATCCATTTTTCAGACTCATATAGTTCGGATTCATTTTTTCTTAGAGATACTCTTGTTTTATATTTTCCTTGCTTAAGAATATCTTACTTGTTTACAAACTTGTTCTATTAACAAGTTTTTATAGAAATAATTTTCTTTAAGATGGTAGGAATCAATGTTGGTTCCATAGACAATATCAATCCAACAATACCACCTATCTTTGAAGGAAATGATTATGAATATTGGAGATATAGAATGAAGAATTTTATTATTATTACTGGTGTGGATAATTTTTTTATGCTTATTGGAGGTTATAAAATCGCTGAAAAAAAAGTTAGTACCTTTACCAATCAAGAAAAGAATGAATATCAATTGAATTATAAGGTACATAATACTTTGCTTTTCTCCATGACTAGAAATATATATAGCCAAATTTCATCTTGTGAAGCAGAAAATTCTATATAAAATAAACTCGAAGTTACACATTTTGGTACTTCTAAAGTTATAGAAACCAGAAGAGCTATGTTGAGAGTTGAATACCATGGCTTTAATTTTCCTTATGGAGAACCCATATATAATGTGCAACAAATATTCATGACTATTGTGAATATTTTACAATCCATGGGTGAAAACAGATTAGATGATGAAGCTCTTGTTGATAAGATCATAGATATCATGCCCAATGAGTGGGAATCCAAGAGGACTGCTATTGATGAGAATAGAAAGGTTACTCATATTTCCTTAGATGAACTCTTTGGAACTCTTCTTCATCATGAGACTAGAATTAAGAGAGATGATGATAACATAAAGAAGAAGAATATAAATGGAATTGTTGCTTTTACTACAACTTCAAATCATATGAAATCTAAGACTCCTGAGAGAGTTAATAGATCCAAATATAAGAAATTTATTGTCCAGTCCAAATCTAGTGGAAGTGAATCCTTAGAAAATGAATTAGCAAAGCTTACTCGAAGGATGAACAAGATAGCTGGACAGAGGAACTTTCAATCCAGATATAAGAAAAAGGAAAGTAAAGATAAGAAAGATTCGGAAGTCACATGTTACGAATGAAAGAGAACTGGACATATAAGACCTGATTGTCCTATTATTAGGAGAAAATAAAGAAAGGAAATGTATTCTTGGAGAAACAAAAAGAAGTATTACAAGGCTAAAGCCAAGAAAGTCTTGGAAGAAAATGACACTTGGAGTGCCAGTGGTAGAGACTCTTCATATGAATCTTCAGATTATGAATCTTCTGGACAAAAGAATCTTGGACTAATAGCCATACTACCTATTGAAAATCATTTCTTAATGGATAAAGTACATAATGATGAATCATTGACCAATATTTCTTTTAATACTAATGATAGTAAATATTATAATTCATTGGAGAAGAATCTTCTTCTGATGAAGAAAATACTTTACCTTCCTATGAAGAAATTTCTAGGTTTTCCAAACTTCATGAGATTGAGAACTCAAAACTCATGAAAAAAATTGATAAAGAAAAATCTAGGAATACTATTATTATTAAGGAAATATCATATCTTTCTATAGATGTTGACATGAAAAATGCTGATTTTGAAAGTATTTCAAAAAATCTTGAGGAAGTAAATTCTGAGAAGAATAAAATTTCTAAAGATCTAGAAAACGTAATTTCTAAGAAAGATGTTTTCGAGACTAGATCTAGTTCAAAATCAAGTGTTTTTTAAGACAAGAACTTGGTTATCAAACTAAAATCTGAAATATTTTCCTTGAGGATGTTTTTTTCAAACTTTACCTTAGCTAAGTAAAATTTTAAAAAAAATGTATTCTAAAATCCTACCTCTAAGGAATAATTCTGGTTTTGGTTATACTAGTTTTAAACCTGTTTTTAGAAACAATTATTTTGTTCCACAAAGTGCTCCTTTCTGCACTAAGTGTCAGTGTGGTGGACACTGGGAAAGAATTGTTCTCTAAACAAAACTCAGTCTTTAGGATTTCATAAAGCCTATTTTTCTAAGAAATTGTGGGTGCTAAAGATTTTGCTTTCTAAGAATTCCAGATTCAAGTAAGTTTGGATTCTGAAAACCTAAAATTTTATTATTTTCAGAAAAATAGAGAAGGTACCAAGAGAAATACATGGTATATGTATAGTGGATGTCCCCGGAATATGACTGTTAACAAAAACTATTTTGAAAAGATTGTCAAGACGAAAGGAGGGAAAGTAACTTTCAGAAATAATGCTCAGGGATAAATTATTTGTATAGGTAACATTGTTCTTCTTGGAAAAACATTAATTTCAAATGTTTTATTTGTTAAGGGTATTAAGGAAAACCTCATTAGCATAATCCAATTATGTGATGAAGGTTACCTTCTGAATTTTAGGAATGACAAGTGCTTAGTAAACAATTCCAAGGAAGAGTTTGTTCTTTCTTCCCATAGGCAAGAGAATGTTTACACACTAAATTTAGAAGACCTTAGGAGACATGACTTACCTTGAATTAGTGAAATGGAAGATTATTCTTGGCTATGGCATAGAAGGTTAGGACACTGTAACCTTAGTAACTTATGCAAACTTTCTAAGAAAAGATTAGTTAAGGATCTACCAGAGCTTAGATTTGATTCTTCAAAAGTTTGTGAACCTTGTCAATATGGAAAGCAACATAAATCAAGTTTTAAATCAGTCGGTGAAGTCTCAACTATTGATGCATTACAGCTAGTGCATATGGATCTTTTTGTTCCAACACAAAATGGAAGCATTCGAGGCAAGTATTATGTATTTTTCTTGGTTGATGATTACACTAGATTTACGTGGGTATATTTTCTAGAAAAAAAGTCTGATGCCTTATCTTATTTCAAAAGTTTTATAGCCCAAGTTAAAAATTAGAAAAGCTTTCCATTGAAAACTATTCATAGTGATCATGGAGGATAATTTCAAAACTCTGATTTTGAAACTTTTTGTAATAGAAAATGCATTAATAACAACTTCTCAGCACCCAAAACACCTCAACAAAATGGTGTTGTTGAAAGAAGAAATAGAATTATTCAAGAGATAACTACGACCATGTTGAGTGAGTATTTTGTAGCCAAACATTTTTGGGTTGAAGCTGTAAGTACTCCTTGTTATACTATAAATCGAGTTCTGATTAGACCTTTTCTTAATAAAACTCCTTATGAGTTATGGAATGGTAGAAAACCTAGACATTCCTAATTTAAGGTTTTTGGTTGCAAGGTATTCATTATGAATAATAAATATAATATACATAAATTTGCACCAAAATTTAATGAAGGAATTTTCTTAGGCTACTCCACAACTTCTAAGGCATATAGAGTTTTCAATAAAAACACTTTCACTTTTGAAGAGACAGTACATGTTAAATTTGATGAAAGTGATCCTTTTGTTTTTAAACAAACCCAACCTACATCCTCAGATGTGTTTTCAAAAACTGGTTATCAACCTTTGTTAGAATATATTTCTGAAAAGGAAAATGTTCAAGAAGATACTACTGCAACATTTACCCCAGAAGATTTCCTACCCTATGTTGATGAACAGGTTTTACAAAACCCAAATCAGTCGTTTCTCAAGAATCATCCCTGTGATAGCATCATTGGTGATGTAAATCAACCTGTAAGGACTAGAAGTTCCTTAAGAAATGAAGTAGAACATCTAGTATTCCTTTCCCAATTAGGACCAAAAATCACTGATGAAGCTTTAGATGATGATGATTGGATTAAAGCCATGCAAGATGAACTAAATGAATTTGAAAGGAATAAAGTCTGGACCTTGGTTGAAATACCTAAGGAAACTTCTATTTTTGGAGTAAAATGGGTCTTTAGAAATAAGTGTGATGAAAATGGAATCACTATAAGAAATAAATCTAGATTAGTTGCTAAAGGCTATAATCAACAAGAAGGAATTTACTATGATGAAACCTATGCTCCATTAGCTATACTTGAATCTATTCATATTTTACTTTCCTTTGCAGAATTCTTAAATTTCAAACTTTTTCAAATGGATGTGAAATGTGATTTCCTTAATGGTTATATTCAAGAGGAAGTTTTTTTTGAACAACCTCCTGGCTTTGAAGATACAAAACATCCTGATCATGTTTTTAGACTTACCAAAGATCTGCATGGACTTAAACAAGCCCCTCGATCTTGGTATGATAGACTTACAAGATTTTTGCTTCAAAATAACTATATCAAGGGAAATGCAGATCCAACTTTTTTTATAAATAAAGATAAGAAAAGTGTTTTTATTGTTCAATTTATTTTTATGACATTATATTTGGTTCAACTCAACAATCTTTAACTGATTTGTTTACAGATCTAATGAAATATGAGTTTGAAATGAGCATGATGGGTGAGTTAACATTTTTTCTTGGTTTTCAAATTTCTTAAAAACCAGAAGGAATCTATATATCCAAACATAATTATATTAAAGATCTCCTTAAAAAGTATGGATATGATAACACTAAGAGTATAAGTACTCCCATTGGTACCTCTAACACATTTGATCTTGACGAAGCTAGGAAACCAGTAGATCAAAAAAAAATTAGAGGTATGATAGGAATTCTAATTTACTTGACAACTAGTCATACAGACTTAATGTTTTCAGTATGCTTATGTGCAAGATATCAATCCAATCCTAAGGAATCTCATTTAAAGGCAGTGAAAAGAATTTTTCGCTACTTAAAGGGAACCATGGATTTATGACACTTTTATACTTCTAGAAACGATTTTGTTTTAAAATTTTTTTTGGATGCTGACTTTGGTGGATGTAGAATGGATATAAAGAGTACATCTGAAACATGTCATTTCTTAGGAGATTCATTAGTTTCTTGTTCTTGCAAGAAGAAACACTCAGTAGCAATTTCCAATGCTGAAGCTGAATATGTAGCAGCTGGAAGTTATTGTGCTCAAGTGTTGTGGATCCAACACACACTCACATACTATGGTATGAGTTTTACCAAAACACAAATTTTGTGTGATAATAAAAGTTCCATTGCCCATAGTAAAAACCCTACACATCACTCTCGTGCAAAGTATATAGATATTAGGCATCACTTTCTTATGGATCACACACTCAAAAGAGATATCATTCTTCAGTTTATCATAATGCAAGATCAACTTTCTGACATTTTCACAAAATCATTACCTTTAGATAGATTTGAATACATTAAACAGAAGTTAGGGATGATAACCGTAAGGTAATCTTCTTTTATTAACTTCTTGTTACACCAATCTCCTTACAGTAATAAACACCTTTTCATAGGGGGGTACATTTGTAATGAAAATTTCCATATTTAGTTTTTTAAATTTTTAGTAATGAAAATTTTCATAGTTAGTTTTTTTAAATATTTCGTAATGAAGATTTTCATAGTTAGTTTTTCAAATTTTTCGTAATAGAAAATTTCATAGTTAGTTTTTGAAATTTTTCATAATGAAGATTTTTGTATTGAAAATTTCACAATGAATATTTTCATAATGAAATTTTTCTAATAATAATTTTTCGTACTCAAAATTTTCATGATGGAAATTTTCGTACTCAAAATTTTCGTAGTGGAATTTTGGTACTTAAAATTTTTTCAATAAAATTTTTGACCTTAGATTTTTCGTAATAAGTTTTTCGTAGTCAAATTTTTTTTAATCTAAAGTTATTCAAGAAGAATATCACCTATTATGAATAACCTTCCTAGAAATCTAAAAGGTGTGATTTCCTTCTTAAGTTTTCGTAGTCATTATTTCATTTCTGGTATTTTCTTTTGTATTTTAAATTCTTGGATTATAGTTTTTCCTAAAAAAACCTCAAAAGATCAGATCCAATCCATTTTTGTTTTCCTTGCGGCTATTATATCAACCATTAGATATGATCAGAAGTTTTCTCAACCATTAGATTGGATTTGGAAGATGAAAGTTCACTTCCATCGCCTATATAAAGGACCCCCGAAGGGTTTTCCCACATTGGTTTTCAAGCTCTCACGTGCTGAAGTTCTTCCCCCCTTTCTTAAGCCCGTTCTAAATCTCTTAGAGTTACTCCAATGAAAATGTCTGTAGCAGCCTCTTCTCAAGATATGTCTACCGTGAAGCCAATCTCCAACTAGAAAGTGTACAGGTAAATGTTGTTCCATTTTAACTTCTTCAAATATGTTTCTATTATTTCAAATAATATCAAGATTAATGGATGGGAGAGCGTGTGCATATCAAAGCCATAAAATCAAGACTTGGTTTATCTGGATTTTCTTATATAATTTTATGAGTTCGTTTCTTTCTTTAAGGAAGAGAGAAAAGAAAAATTTTCCTTCAAGAGTTACGGAAAAACTTATAAACTCTCATACACCAAGGCTGGTAGATTGGTAGAGTTATCTTATAAAGGGGAAGCCGAGTTTTGCTCTCACAAACTACCGGATTTTCAAGGAAGTTTTATTAAAGTGAAAGCTTTGGAATGTCTTGGACTATCAGATGTCAGGACCACAAATATTTCTCACTTATCTATCAACAATCGGATCCTGCAGTTATGGGTTCAAGGTTTTTTCATACCAAGAAAAGGTGATAAGGACACCTTAAAGAAAAGTGACATATATATCTTGGATTTCTTGGTAAATATAAGTAAAATCAATTTGATGACGCACATTCTCAATATGATATAAAATATCAAAAATGGGAATTTGAGAGCTCATATTATTATGTATCCTGCTTTACTTTCCAAGATGATAGTTCAGTGTCTTGAATCATTCAAGATCCCTTGCAGTTCCAAACCAAGGAATTGTAAAGTAATGCTTGTAAGTGATGACACTTTGAAAAGAATGAATATGGTCTTTTCTAAGGAGTCAGGAGAGTTTTATGATCTTCCAGTGGAAGAGGTAGAAGTCATTCTGAAAAATACTGAAAAAGTTGAACCCTCAAAGAAGGCTGGAAAGAAAAGAAAGTTAAAGGAAGTGGAAGTAGAATGCAAAACTCCTAAGTCTAAGGAAGTCCAATCCGCACCTCCTAAACCCAAGAAGCAGAAAGACTACCAAGATGAGGTTTTAGAAAAATGGAGGGAGGATAAGAAAAATAGAAATGAAGGGTATCCACTGTTCGGTTTGGATCCTGCTGAGGCTAAGGCCTGGAAAGAATCAACTGATGAAGAGCTTGAGAAGCAAGCCAAAGAGAAGAAACTCAAGAAGAAAATTTATGAGGCTGAGATTGTTCAATCTCGCTTGAAGTCTACTAAAGTAGAATCTAAGAATATTTCAGGGCCATAGTATTTCTTGACAGAGCCTTTACCTAAGACTCCAGGGAAGAATTTCTTCACTCCAAAAAAATCTAAAGAAAAACTTGTTGAAGAAGTGGAAGAGGTGGAAGAAGAAGAATAAGGGAGTGGTAACACAAATGGTCTTATAAAGAAAGTTGAATATTATCATGAAAATGGAACCCCATCCGAAAAATTGTCACTCCGAACTTCTGAAGTTGAGTCCTCGAAGCTTGTCGCTCCAGAGAAGGATAAAGAAACGGTTGAAGAGAAAGGTGAAGAAGAAGTTGATAAATTTTCTGAAGAAGAAAGTCTAAATCGTGATTTCATTCATTTGGAGGAATCTGAGGCTACAAGTAATAAAGAAGAGATTGATGAAGATAGAATTATTCAATTGTCTGAAAGTGAGCATGAGTCACCAGATGAGGAAGTTGTTCTGAAAACTGATAAGGGTAAACAAGTGTTTGTTGACACTCCTAGAAAATCTATAGTGAAGAAGAAGGAAGTTAGTGGAACTTCAAAGAGGAATCTTGTTGAGCTTGAAAAAAAATCCTCACCAAGTAAAGTCTCAGACTCTGAATCATCTTCACTTGGACATGATTTTGTTGAAAAATCCTTGAAGAAGCTTGTCAGGTCCATTCTGACTTTTTCAAGCATAGACTCTAGATTTCAGATGCTTCAACATTCACTTAATCAAAAATCAGATTCAGTGTTTATGGTGATGGAAAAGTGTGTCAAGATGGAATCAGATTTCAAAACCTTCGTCATAGGCTACGAAGCTCACAGAATATCTTGTAAGAAGATAGCCAGCTGGTCAAAGAGGTCAATTCAAGAAATGAGTGAGCTTGATGAATTCCAATATGGAGTCAAGGAAGATTTTGATATAGAAGATGGAAGGATCAAGTATCTTACAAGTACTTTTGAAGAAAAGCTGACTCTAGAACAAAATACTCAGATTCAAGAGGTGAAAGACTTGAATGGGAAGTTGAACTATGTAGCTCTGATGCACCCAATTTGTGTATACATTTCCAAATATATAATTGAAGATAAAAAGCATGTTTTCAGCATATATCTGTGGTTTCATGAACATATTCTTTTATTTTGGTGAATCTGTTTACTTGCAGGAGCTTTCTGGCTTAATACACAGATCAAGGGAAGTTTGTGACATTTTTGAAACTACACGGCGTGTACTTTCTATACACGACGTGTACATCCAGACAAGGACACGGACCAAAGCAGGGATTACATGCCCATGTCTACCAGTCAGAGATGCACGCTGTGTGGGTCGGCGCTACACGCCGTGTTGCAGAGAAAAGTCCACACGGCCATGTGGTCGTTGCTGAAGACACGGCGTGTCTGAACTTTTACACGCCGTGTCTGTTATTCTAGAAGGGGCTGGCGGCGCTACACGTAGTGTATGGCGGCGCTACACGCCGTGTTTACTCAACTTGCAGGCGGTTCCATGTGCAAAAGTCTAGAACGGCATGCTCGGCCACCTGCCAGTGGAGAAAATGGCGCCAAAATGCGTTGACGAAAAGTACACGGCGTGTACTTTCTATACACGATGTGTACTTTATTTTTCTATAAAATGTGGCCTTGGCCTACGAATTAAGGAGGTTAGAACCATTGGATAAGGGATAAGCTTTTCTACCACCATTCAAAAAGCCACCGAGGTGCCGTCATTCCGCTATTCCACCATTCCACCCTCCGATACTCTACCTCAATGCATACACGATGCATCCGCCAGGTATCACGTGTGTCATTTCTATCCTAAATTATATGTGTAACTAAACCCCTTGTGTTGGGGATGTGGATGATGGGATTATAATTTTTATATTGTTTTATATAGTTGTGTTTGAATCGTTGTAATTCATCTTACTTTTCTTAAGCCACTGTCTAATATAACTGAGAATTCTTAGCCGGACCAAGGGAAGGATTCTCGGCGATACAAAAGAAAAGTAACAGTGCAAACATCCATGACTATTGGAAGGTTTTCACCGATTCAAGTAATGGACTGGACGTAATAAATAATTAAGGACATTGACTACCGGACCAAGGAGTCAACTTCTCTAATTCCAAACAAGAGGAACCGGACCAAGGAAATCTTTTAAAAAAATGGAATCCTGAATGATTGAATTATTATGAACAGCACAACCATTTAAACAATATGCATAAGAACTCCTCATTCACCACAGCCCCGACACGTCTTTTCTTTACATTTATAAGAACTTTTTAAATTTACCCGTTGTTTTCCTCCAAACTGTATCCATTCTTCAAAGTAAATCAATTTAGTTTAAATCAAAACCCAAAAATCAACCCAATCGTTTCTAAACTTTGCGTACTTCACCTAATTAAGTATTAACTCAATTAAATTCATGCATGCCATGGTTCCCTATGGATCGACCCCGAACGTATGCTATACCAAAGTTCTAAGAACGGGTAATTAATTTGGTACACATAAAACTTCAACCAACGACAAGCGTATGTAGACCAAATTTGGCGTCGTTGCCAGGGAACCCATTTAGTGCTAAAATTTTAATTGTGTTAATAATTGATTTAAGTGAACATAAAAATTAAAACAAAAAAAAATAAAAAAAAAATTATCAAAAATCTCTTTTCTAAATCTCAATTAAAATTTTCTTTATTTTTTCCCTTTTACGTCTGGTGTTCGTTTTTGTGTTGTGTAGTGCTTCAAGTGTATGTTTCGCCGCTTTATACGATCCAGAAGTGCCGAGTCTTCGGAATTAGTTCTGCTTGACCCGGAAATCGAACGGACCTTGCTTCATCATCGGCGTACACAGACAGAAACTCACAACCATCTACGAAGACCTATGGCGAACAAGAAAGAGGGAGCACCAGCCGTAGATGCTGCGACTGAGCATCAGTACCAAGATCAGCAGCCTCCCGCTACTGGTCTACCGGAGCAACCTCCTGGAGCCTTCATGGAATTCCTCCCAAGGGATTACCAACGGCCGTCGCAACAACTCTTCCCATGGCCATACTTTTCCCCTCAGGAGAAGTTTATGGAAGCTCCACCCCATCAAAAACAACCTCCAAGACGTACCCTTATGGAGTACGGACTTCCATCGATTCACGGAGCTGATACGGGCATCGTTCGTCCTCCGGTCTAGGCCCAACACTTTGAGATCAAACCTGCTATCATGCAGCTGATCCAGAACACAGTCCAATTTGGAGGCCTGGCCAGCGAGGATCCGAACGCCCATCTCTCCAACTTTCTGGAGATCTGCGACACCTTTCAGTACCATGGCGTGTCCGAGGACGCCATACGTCTTTCCCTATTTCCCTTTTCCCTACGGGATAAGGTGAAGGACTGGATCAAGGGGCTGCCACAACGATCTATCCTCACCTGGGAGGAGCTAGCCCAGGCGTTCCTTTCCAAGTACTTCCCACCATCCAAGACGGTGACACTCCGGAATGAGATTCATAACTTCCAGCAGCACGACTCTGAGTCGTTGTACGAGTCCTGGGAACGCTTCAAGGAGATGTTACGAAAATTCCCCCATCACGGACTCCCACTCTGGATGCAAGTCCAGCCCTTCTATGGAGGACTTACCACAAATACCAAGTCCGTGGTGGACGCTGCTGCTGGAGGTACGGTGATGCGAAAGTCCCCCAAAGAACTATTCGAACTACTGGAAGATATTTCAGCCAACAGCTTCCAGTGGCACTCCGAGAGGGGGACTCAAAAGTGAGGTATGCACAATATTGACACTACCACAATGTTGGCTGCTCAGTTGGATGTTGTGTCCAAGAAAATCGATGCATTTAAACTCAAAGGAACATCTCAAGTTCATGCGGTGAACCACCCATCATGCGGCGATTGTGGTGATAATCACATCATGGGAGAATGCCCGGGTTCAACTGGAGGCACCTCGACGAGCAAGGTGAGTTATGTTGCCCACAATTAAGGGCCCAACCAGTACCAGCAGTATGAGAACCCAGCATGGCAAGATCAACAGAACACAGGCTGGGGCCAACAACAGCAGAATCCTCTTCCCCAGCGACCACCCAACTACAACCAACCTCCATACCAGAACCAATTCCAAAGGCTGCGACAACCCCAGCAGGGTCCTTATCAGCAACAAGGGTATCAAAACCCTCGTCCACAACAGCCATGGCAGTCACCTCCTCCACCGGATCAACAACCACCTCAGTAGGAAAACACCTCAAGGTTAGAGGATTTGATGACTAAATTCATATCTACTCTTGAGACTCGGTTCCAGAATCAGGAAGCTTCGATTTGAGGCTTGGAGAATCAGATTAGCCAGCTGGCAAATCAACTCTCAAGGAGGCAGCCCGGTACACTACCAGGGAACACCGAAAAGAACCTGAGGGAGGAGGCCAATGCTATTATGCCCCGGAGTGGAAAAGAGCTCCACCAAAACCAATCAGCACAGCAAGGTGCATCCACACCCACTGTTGAAAAAAAAGGTACCAATACCGACCCCTCCTCATCCAATATCCCACTGAAGGAGGCTTTAAAAAATAAAGAAAAGGAAGTAATCCAACCATTCAAGCCTGCCTTACCCTTTCCGGAAATATTGAAGCAGAGGAAGCTGGACCACCAATTCAGAAAATTTATGGATATTTTCAAGAAGTTACATATCAACAAACCATTTGCGGAATCCCTGACTCAAATGCCAACATATTCCAAATTCATGAAGGAAATCCTATCGAATAAAAGGAAAATGGAGGAGTTGGGCGTAATTGCACTAACGAAGGAGTGCTCCGTGGTGGTTCAACATTCCATTCCTCCCAAACTCCAAGATCCAGGTAGTTTCACCATTCCTTGTACTATTGGATCCTGCGAATTTGAGAAGGCCCTCTGCGACTTAGGGTCCAGCGTGAAACTTATGCCCCTCAGAGTTTTCAAGAAGCTGGGACTCCACGAGCTCAAGCCTACCCGCGTCGCCCTTCAACTTGCTGATCGATCCATCAAACACCGAAGGGAATACTCGAGGACGTACTGGTCAAGGTGGGTAGGCTAATTCTCCATGTTGATTTCATCATCCTTGACATGGGAGATGACCAGGAAGCACCTCTTATACTTGGAAGGCCTTTCCTGGAAACTGGGAAGGTCCTGATCGATATACACCAAGGGGAGCTTATTTTTCGGGTAGGTGATGAAAAAGTTTCCTATAACGTCCTCAAAGCCGTCAAACGTGCTTCCTTGTCATAGCATGAGGACTGTTATGCAGTGTCCACCATGGATAATCATTTTAACGAAAAAGGGGATGAACTGGTATGTTCTTTTATTTCGAATAATTTAACTGATCTAGATATTCTATTAGAGGAAGCGTCGGAAGACTTGCAATTCATAGAAGGCCAGGGTGGCCACTATTGGCAGCGTGCATTTATTCCTGATATTTTGGAACGGGACGAGGTGGAGCCACTTGTGCCTTCGATTTTAAAGGCGCTGGAACTAGAACTGAAGCCTCTTCCATCTTCTCTCAAATATGGTTATCTAGGACCCAATCAAACTTTTCCTGTTATACTTAATGCAGAACTATCACAGGAGCAGGAAGATGCACTTTTACAGGTTCTCAAACAGCGGAAGCATGCTATTGGGTGGACAGTCGCTGATCTGAAGGGCATCAGCCCTACAATTTGCACTCACAAGGTGCTACTTGAAGAGGGTGCCAAACAATCTCGACAACCACAACGGCGCTTGAATCCTCCCAAGAAGGAAGTTGTAAAGATGGAGGTGATCAAATTATTGGATGCAAGCATAATCTATCCCATTCCGGATAGTCCGTGGGTGAGTCCTCTCTAAGTGGTACCCAAAAAGGGGGGTATCACTGTGATTTCAAATGACAAGAATGAACTCATACGTACACGCACTATCACGGGCTGGCGAGTCTGTGTGGATTACCGAAAGTTGAATGATGCAATAAGAAAAGATCAATTCCCCTTGCCATTCATGGATCAAATGCTAGAGAGGCTAGCAGGGCACAACTTCTATTGCTTCCTCGATGGTTTATCCGGTTACAACCAAATCTCCATTGCTCCGGAGGATCAGGAAAAGAGCACTTTCACTTGCCCCTACGACACATTTTCTTATCGAAGGATGTCTTTCGGCATGTGCAATGCCCCCGCCACCTTCCAGCGCTGTATGCTGGCCATCTTCCACGACATGACGGAACGAATCCTGGAGGTATTCATGGATGATTTTTCCGTTTATGGAAAATCATTTACCATTTGTTTACGACACCTAGAGCTTGTTTTGAAAAGATGTGAGCACACTAACCTAGTTTTGAACTGGGAAAAGTGTAATTTTATGGTACAAAGTGGCATAGTCCTTGGCCACAGAATTTCTGCGAAAGGGATAGAGGTTGACCTGATGAAGATTGAAGTCATTTCACGACTACCAATACCGACTTCCGTCCACGCCATCCGTAGCTTCCTGGGGCATGCAGGATTTTACAGGCGGTTTGTCCACGACTTCTCCAAAATAGCCCAACCCCTCACCAATCTTCTAACCAAGGATGCCATATTTGAGTTCGATGACCATTGTGTCA
The DNA here is from genome assembly GCA_963277665.1 of Viscum album. Lineage (NCBI taxonomy): Eukaryota > Viridiplantae > Streptophyta > Magnoliopsida > Santalales > Viscaceae > Viscum > Viscum album. The sequence goes on from OY728150.1 coordinate 1,610,770,821, forward strand.
GATCTTTTGAGCATCTAAAGCAGCGCCTTGTGGAAGATCCAGTTATGATTTCTCCCAACTGGGAGGAACAATTTGAGGTGATGTGCGATGCGAGCGACTATGCAGTGGGAGCAGTCTTGGGCCAGCGCCTTGACCGGATTTTCCTACCTATCTATTATGCCATCAGGATGCTCAACGAGGCACAGATTAACTACACCACCACAGAAAAGGAGATGCTCGCAGTGGTTTTCGCATTTGACAGGTTTCGTTATTACTTAGTGTTGTCTAAAGTTATTTTTTATACTGACCATGCAGCACTAAATTACCTACTCAATAAGAAAGATGTGAAGCCCCAATTGATCCGCTGGGTACTCCTCCTAAAATAATTTGATCTTGAGATCCAGGACAAGAAAGGGAGTGAGAACTTCATTGCTGACCATCTATCCCGCCTTGAGCTACCACACTTAGAGAAGGAAGAAGATCGAGAGATCAAGGAGGATTTTCCTAATGAGCACCTCTTTTCGATCAGTGAAACACCTCGACCATGGTATGTTGATATCGCTAATTTTCTGGTTACAGGTGTCGTTCATCCCAACCTCTCCTTCTAGCAAAGGAAAAGATTTTTCTTTGATGTGAAAAGGTACTTCTGGGAGGATCCTCTGCTATTCTGATCCTGTGTAGATGGAGTGATCCATCGTTGCATCCCGGAGAATGAAGTTCACGGTGTCATGGAGTTCTGTCACGCCTCACCAGTAGGAGGAAATCATGGCTCAGACCGTATCATAGCTAAGATCCTGCAGTCTGGATTTTTCTGGCCCACCATACATAGAGATGCTCGAGCCTTTGTTTTCTGTTGTGATCGGTGCCAGAGGACGGGTAATGTGGGACGTAGAGCTGAGATGCCTCAGCACCCCATCCTGGAGGTCGAGATTTTAGACGTCTGGGGAATAGACTTCATGGGTCCTTTTCCCCCATCTTTTGGGAACACTTACATCCTGGTCTGCGTCGACTACGTCTCCAAATGGGTGGAAGCTATTGCTACAGCTCACGACACAGCCAAGGTAGTCATAAATTTCTTAAAGAAAAATATTTTTAGTAGGTTTGGATTTCCTCGAGTACTGATCAGCGATAGAGGGACCCACTTTGACAACACACTGATGAGAGGAATACTATCAAATTATGGAGTAAAGCATCAGATGGGGACACCATATCATCCCCAGTCCAGTGGACAAGTCGAGCTCTCAAATCGAGAGCTCAAGAAGATCATGGAAAAAACAGTGAACACTTCATGGAAGGACTGGTCCAAGAAGTTAGATGATGCCTTATGGGCATATCGGACTGCTTTCAAAACACCACTGGGAATGTCCCCGTTCTACCTCGTCTATGGAAAGCCCTGCCATTTGCCAGTAGAATTGGAACACAAAGCCTACGGGGCCGTCAAAGCCCTAAATTTTGATCTGAAGGCAGCTGAAGAGAAACGGAAGTTCCAACTGTCGGAACTAGATGAGATCCGATTAGAGGCATATGAGAATGAGAAGTTGTACAAAGAGAAGACAAGAGTCATTCATGACCGGATGATATCACGAAAATCTTTACAACCCGGTGATCAGGTACTTCTCTTTAATTCTCATCTACGCTTATTTCTAGGGAAGTTAAAGTCACGCTGGTCGGGACCATTCCACGTTATCCGCGTATTCCATCACGGAGTGGTATAAATTTCTGGGGAAGATAGTCAACCATTCAAGGTAAACGGGCAGCGGTTGGAAGCTTACCATCCTACAGATAACTTGGTGGGAACATTGTCCACCATACTCCTCCGGTAAGCAAGGTAAGTAGGTTGAGCCAACGACCTAAAACAAAGGCGCTTCCTGGGAGGCAACCCAGAGGTTACACGCCGTGTCCCACTTATATACACAGCGTGTACTAAGTATTTTTCATTTATAAACATAATAGTATAAATCTATAGAATAAAAAATAACTAACCAGGGATGATGCCGGTGCCGATGGCAAAGTCACTGGAGTTTATTCGAGTCGTCCTCGGTTCGAATCCTCCTGACCTACCTTCGGCACGGGGATTCATCCTTTTTAATTACACGACGTGTGTGGTATTTTCAATCTATATACATATATGTACATGTTTTTAATAAAACCCATGGTGGGTATGGGCCAGTTGGCTAGAATCGTGATCCGGTTTCACAAGACCCGGGTTCGAATCCAGACAACTGTCCCATTTCCATCATTTGTTATTTTAATAAAACCACCCGACGTGTACTCCGATATACGCCGTGTGTGCCATGATTTTTCAAATATAAATCAAAACATTTTTAAAAATAAGAAATTACATGCAGGTGAAGTTGGCGGATTGGAAAAGTCTCGACACCAGGTTCACAAGACCCGGTTTCGAATCGCGCTAATCTCCCCGCTTCACCCCCATCCTTTCCTAAATAAAATCCACACGCCGTGTTTTTCTTTTTTTCCATGTGTATAAGCCATATAGAATAAATATATATATATAAAATAAATATGAACAGCAGAACAACCTTTACTCTAGTGGGTGAAGGCGTCCGTTCGAATCAGTCGATCGCCGGTTCAAATTCCGCCCCAAGCACCGGACCAAAGGTTGTACTACTCTTTTTCTTATTTTAAAATGCACGGCGTGTATTTCCTAATATACGTCGTGTATAGGATTATGTGTAATATAATTTTTCAATATTTCTATTTTTAATAATTATTATATAGTTTACTATAATAATTAAATTTTTTACTTTTCTTAAAAAAAATAAAAAAAAATAAAAACAAAATAAAAACAAAATACACGGTGTGTACTTTCTATACACGCAGTGTACCTCAGCTATAAAGGGCGCGGGCCACCCGGCTTGAGGCCATGTTGCATGGCCGCCTGATTCTTCCCCTTCTTCCCGTTTCTTCTCCCAAATGCCGTCTGAACCCCCTTTTACCAAATCCGTCGATTTGGGGCATTTCAAGATCTGATTCCTCTCACATTGTGTTCCTCGATCCAGGTATACCATTCTACACCCTCTGTTTCAAATTTTTAGACTCGTTTAGGGTGTTTTTCGGATCGGTCGACCGTTCATCTTCCGGCAGTACACGGCCACAAAATGAGGAACACACTCCGTGTACATCTGAACATGGCCTCAGAATGAATTTTCAGAAATTTGAATTCACACGGTGTGTATGTTCGGTACACACCATGTCTGTTTCATCGTGCCCGCATACACTTTTGCACACGGTCTCACACACCATTTTCATTTACATGGCGTGTGTGTTTGGTACATGCCATGTCTGTTGTTTGTGTCGGCCCCTCCGTGTGTGGCACATAACATGGCCTATCACCCCATGTTCCAGAACACGGCGTGTATGTTCGGTACACGTCGTGTCCTCTATATCTGTGGTCGGCCCGTGTCTCCCCCTCTGCATAGCCATGTTCTTCGTATGTAGTTCACGCCGTGTCCAGACACTACACGGTGTGTATTGTGTTCTCTAAACTGTTAAAAACATGGTCGTGTCATTTGTTACATGACCACCTGAGCTTTGATGTGAACACGGCGTGTATGTTCGGTACATGTCGTGTCCTATTACATGGTCTCTTTCCACCCTCGGCATGTCTTTCCAGAGAACACGGGATACCTTCCAGCTGTGAGTACACGCCGTGTACTCTGAGTACACGACGTGTACTTTAATTTTCCAGTTTTCTCACATTTTCTTTGTTTTATTTTCTTCTTTTGTTTTGTTTTATTATTCTTTTTTCTTTCTATTTTAGGATATGGCAGATCATGATCATTCGCAAGGGAAGCGGCCAGCCTCCGCCACTGAGGGCGAGGAGTCCAGTTATCGTCGGATCTGACTCCGACCACCTACTCAGCTGGACCCCGACGCTCCGGTCTTTGAGCTCCCTCTGTTGGCCATTCTGCCTCCACTCACTCCCTCAGATGAGGCGGGGCCTCCTTCTACTACACCAGCTGCCACTTCCATTGTACCATCATCCTCAACAGTTGGTCCCTCTTCGAGCACCCCTTCCACCGAGCCACCTTCTTTTTCGGCGGATCCACCTCCAGAGCCAGATGTTTCTGCTGCACCGGCACCTAGGCCGGGACCTGCAGGTGCTCCCTATCCCTGCATGGTATTCCCGGTTACCGACCTCGCATACGACAGGCTCCGATGCTTTTCTCGTCGGCTGATACCATTGAGCGGTCGGTACCTTGACAGCAGCATTCCGCAGCAGCTCGGTATTTGGGAGGAGTTGGAGGAACTTCTCAGGCACACCGCACTCCTCGAGATTTTCCAGGTCAGCACTCCTGTGTTCCGAGATTTATTTTTGGAGTTTGCGGCCTCCATTGAGTTCGATGGAGCGGAGTATCGAGAGACGCCTGGAGATGCGGTGCCAGTGGTTCGATTTCGGCTAGGCGGCTGACGTTTTTCTCTGACGATGACAGAGTTCGGTCGAGGGTGCGGCTTCTACCCCCATCCTTTCACCCCACCCCCCGTTTCTGACTTGACCCGGCCCGAGCGCTCTGACTTCATTGCCATGTGGCGGGAGATCGCTGGGCCTGACCACCGGTACTCCCCCACTTCTCAGAAGAGCACTCTTATAGCCGATCTCATCCTTCACTTCATCCACCGGTGCTTCAGCGCCATACTCTTCCCCCTCCATGAGGATATGGGGGTCGTGACCGGCCGTGACATGGAGCTTCTTACCTGTGTCATCCGGCACGCCTACCCGGACCTCCCCTTTCTTGCCGCCTCCTATTTTCACTCCATGTTTACCGGCCGTCAGGGAAACCTGAACGGTGGGTTTTACACCACCCATCTTGCCCACCACTTGGGGGTATTCGATCCCTCATTACCTCATGACTTGTTAGGTTCACCCCAGCGGATGGACTTCCTCATGCTCATTCGCATGGGATTGGTCCGGAAGCAGGGGGTGCCTACGTCCTTGCTCAGGCTCGAGCCCCACCACCTGCTGACCCTGCCCCACCTGTTGACCCTGCCCCACCTGCTGACCATGCCCCTCTTTCCCCACCTCCTCCCACTTCTCCCCCTCACCCACCTCATACTGACCTCACTTCTTCTGACCTTCCTTCTTCTGTCCCATCTCCCATCCCACCTACCCCCGCACCCTCGGCCGATCCTGCCATTTCCCTCCGCCTAGCCACGATGGAGTAGCAGTTGGCCCGTATCATCGGCCGCCAGGACACCATTGCACGCCATTTGATTCGTCTAGATGGCCGCTAGGACCGGATGGAGCATATGTTGGTACATATTGCTCAGCATCTTGGTGTTCCATTGCCTTAGCCTCCAGCCCCTGCCTCCGTTCCTGGCCCTTCTGCTGCTGCTCCACCGCCGTCTCCTGCATCGGCCACAACTTCGGTTCTGATGACTACGGTGAGCTCTATTTCTGCCACTTCTGTCGGGCCCGGGACTGCTGCTGAGCTTCCGATCCCGATTCTAGCACCTGCGGCTCCTACGTCTTCAGCTACCCTTCCCGATGCCGAGTCAGAGCCTCACCCTTCCACGGCTCCTACGCCATCTCTCCCAGCCGATTCTGTACTGGATGATGCCTCCCCTGAGGCGACCCCATGATAGTGACATTTTCCTTTCTCTTATATATCTCTTCTGTCATTTTTTGTGCTGTGATGTTATGCATGTTTGTAGTCTTCTTTATTTTTCTCGATTCACAGGTACAGTCATGGTGCGCTTTGGGAATCACTTTTCACGAGGGGAGTATTTTTCCATTTCTATTTTCTTTCTTTTTGGATTTACTTCTTCCACTACTTTCCCTCATTTTTCCCCCATTTCTCCTTGCTGCCTACCCTTTACCTTGGTGTTGCAATTGGTGGACCATGTGCAGTGTTCAGTGTGGGGGAGCATCTATATCTTTCACCTTAGTCTTTGCCCTTAAACTAACCTAGGAGACATCATTATTAGACTCTACATTTGTAAATGTAAAGCAATTTTTGTTAATCAGTCTTATAAATGCTAGAGTTATCAGTAGGAACTTTTGGAAAGGTTACATGCTTTTTAGTTTTTAAGTATTTTAAAATGATTGCTGATATAGTTTCAATTACAACCTTTTATCCTTGATTAAATTACATTAATTAGGCTAATCATTTATATGCATGTCATGACCTGATTGTCCCTTTATTATTTTTCCACTCCTGAGAGGTATTCTAAACCCTTTTTTGAATTTCTTTGTTAATACCCTCTTTCTTGAGATATTTTTAGGATATGCATCACTACCAGAATTTGAAAGTTTTTCTTTTCGAAATATGAAGAAATTTTTGGATTACTTTAACATGATTGAGGAATTAGATTGTTTCAACCCCTTTATCTTGATACCTACCCTACATTTAATCATCGTTAATCCCATTGAATCCATGAACAGCCTTTATAGGAAGCCACATTACAAGCCTATTTCTCTTCCTACCCTATTTCTTTTTAAACTTTGCATGATTATTCATTTAAGCTTTAAAGAGGGAGTTGGAAATACATGGAATATTTTTGTACAGCCATGAAATAAAGTGTGGGGGAGTGCCTCTTGATTATTTGGGGCATAATGGGTTCCAAACATGTAATCATTGTATTCATAAGGGATGCCCTTGTGTTTTGTTGTTATATAAAAAAATAAAAAAAACAACAACACCACCAAACAAAGAAAGAGGGGACATTATACTTATTTAAACCCTACTTAACTAAGGGAGTTGGTAACGATTACAACATCATTTGACTGGGATTTTAAAGGATTTATTTTCAATGAGCTTTACTTTGAATATCATGCAATGTTGTTTAAAGGAATTAGCCATCCTTTTTCAAGCCTCGGAATTTATTTTCACATCTGAACCTACCAACCCTTAGCCACAGAAACATCTAAACCTTATTGACAAAGCCCTCATGATTTTTGTAATTCAATTTTTCGGAAATGGAGAACAAGATATCTTGAAAACCTATGGATAGAATGTATATGCTTTGGATTGAGCATAACTTCGATTAAAAACATCTTGAGTGTGGAGTGTGATTTTAACTGGTAAGGTAAATCATCAAGTGGCATGCTTATTTTTGAAAGGTTGAACAATATGTTGAAAGAGGATGAGAGTAGTTAATTACATTATATATGAGGCATGATTTTAATATCTTATGAATTGAATTGGTTTGTGCCTTTTAGAATTTTTCCTCAGTAACTTTATCAGTTATACGTTTGATTAACTAAATACCTTCCTTTTCAAAGTATAGGCTCTCTTAATTAGATGTTGATATTTTGCTTGAGGGCAAGCAAACGACTAAGTGTGGGGGAATTTGATGCACCCAATTTGTGTATACATTTCCAAATATATAATTGAAGATAAAATGCATGTTTTCATCATATATCTGTGGTTTCATGAACATACTCTTTGATTTTGGTGAATCTGTTTACTTGCAGGAGCTTTCTGGCTTAATACACGGATCAAGGGAAGTTTGTGACATTTTTGAAACTACACGGCGTGTACTTTCTATACACGTCGTGTACATCCAGACAAGGACATGGACCAAAGTAGGAAGTACACGCCCATGTCTACCAGGCAGAGATGCACGCTGTGTGGGACGGCTCTACACGTCGTGTTGCATAGAAAAGTCCACACGCCCATGTGGTCGTTGCTGAAGACACAGCATGTATGAACTTTTACACGTCGTGTCTGCTATTCTAGAAGGGGCTGGCAGTGCTAAAAGCCGTGTATGGGGGCGCTACACGCCGTGTTCACTCAACTTGCAGTTGGCGCCATGTGTAAAAGTCAAGAACGGCGTGCTTGGACACCTGCCAGTGGAGAAAATGGCGCCAAAACGTGTTGACAAAAAGTACACGGCGTGTACTTTCTATACACGTCGTGTAATTTATTTTTCTATAAAATGAGGCCTTGGCCTACGAATTAAGGAGGGAAGAACCATTGGAGAAGGGAGAAGCTCTGCTACCACCATTCCCGAAGCCACCAAGGTGCCTTCATTCCGCTATTCCACCATTCCACCCTCCGATACTCTACCTCAATGCCTACACGATGCATCCGTCAGGTATCACGTGTGTCATCTCTCTCCTAAATTCTATGTGTAACTAAACCCCTCGTGTTGGGTATGTGGATGATGGGATTATAATTTGTATATTGTTTTATATAGTTGTGTTTGAATCATTGTAATTCATCTTACTTTTCTTAAGCCACTGTCTAATATAACTGAGAATTCTTAGTCGGACCAAGGGAAGGATTCTCGGCGATACAAAAGAAAAGTAACGATGCAAACATCCATGACTATTGGAAGGTTTTCACCGATTCAAGTAATGGACTGGATGTAATAAAGAATTAAGGACATTGACTACCGGACCAAGGAGTCAACTGCTCTAATTCCAAACAAGAGGAACCGGACTAAGGAAATCTTGTAACAAAATGTAATCCTGAATGATTGAATTATTATGAACAACACAACCATTTAAAAAATCTGCATAAGAACTCCTCATTCACCACAGCCCCGACATGCCTTTTCTTTCCATTTCTAAGAACTTTTTAAATTTACCTGTTGTTTTCCTTCAAACTGTATCCATTCTTCAAAGTAAATCAGTTCAGTTTAAATCCAAACCCAAAAATCAACCCAATCGTTTCTAAACTTTGCATACTTCACCTAATTAAGTATTAACTCAATTAAATTCATGCACACCATGGTTCCCTATGGATCGACCCCGAACTTATGATATACCAAAGTTCTAATAATGGGTAATTAATTTGGGATGCACAAAACTTCAACCAATGACAAGCGTACGTAGACCAAGCTCAAAGCTAGAAGAGGGAAAGAGATATCCGGAATGAGTTTGCAGAGAATCTTGTGAAGCAAGATGAGTTTCTGAAGGCTCAAGAAGAAGTTCTTAAGTATCAGGAAGAGAGAATCAAAGCTCTAGATAAGAATGATGAGGAAGACCACAAGTAATTCAAGAAGCTTAAAACCATTGTGAAGAAGCTGATACCCAAGGAAAAAGAACCAAAATAGATCCAAATCTGATCTTTTTTTGTATCTGTTTTTACTTGTATAAATACTTCCAATCTCAATGAAATTGTGGATGCTTTTTTTGTTTGGATGTTTGTACTAATATTTCAGGTACCATGTTTTTTTTAATTCCATCAAACTCTTTTTGAAAATCAAAAAGGGGGAGAAAGAAAAATAATTCTAAGTAAAAGAAGAAATATCCCTAAGTAAGGGGGAGTTTATCAAAGGGGGAGTTCTCATTACGAAGATTTCCTTATTCAATCTAAATGAAAACTCTCATTCTGGAAATCTAGAATATGATCCTTATAGTTCCAAAGCCTAAGGGGAAGTTAGTCGTATTCATCTTTTCCAATGTAAAAAGGGAGATAAGTTTTATTTTCAAAGTCTTGAAAAATATTTTCAAAGTCATTTTATTCTTTTTCATAAGGATGTTTGTGCTTTCCAAAAAGGGGGAGATTGTTGAGTCAATAAGGTTTTCCTTATGACTTTCCCATTCCTTCATAAATGGGAGAGATTGTTAAGTCTTTAAGGCTTTACTTGTGACTCCACGATTCCTTCTTGTTTTGAAAATCACAAACACCTTATCTCAAGGAAATTTTCATTTTACCCTTGTGTTAATTCTATAAGTAAAAATTTCCTTCCCCAAGGAAATTTATCCTTACCTCGTTTTCATTGTTCATATCATAATTTTTCTATGTATAGAATTCGGTTTGAAACCAAAACCTCGGAATCCTATAAATACCTAGATATGAAGAATTCTGTTTTAGGATCTGAATTCTCAGAATTCTGGTTACAAACTCTTCTAAGTTCTGACTCCGAATTCTAAATCATAATTCTGGTTATGAATTCTTCTGAGTTCTGACCCCTAATTCTGAATACGAATTCTGGATATGAACTTCTCTGCGTTCTAACTCATAATTATGAATACTAATTCTGGATACAAACTTCTCTAAGTTCTGAATCTGAATTCTGATTATGAATTCTGGATACAAACTTCTCTGAGTTCTGACTCCAAGTTCTCTAAATTCAGACTCTGAACTCTTATGAGTTCTGACTCTGAATTCTCATAAACTCGGACTCCTAACTTTGTGAGTTCAAATTCCAAATTCTTGTGAAACCATACTCTGAATTTACTTGAAATTCAGACTTTGGAATTCTATAGAATTCAGGTTCCTAATTCCAAGAAAACAAAATCCGAATATTCTTTTATTTTAGAATCTGAATTCATTTTTGGTTAGACTTTGAACTTTCATATTTCCTTTCACTCCGAATATTGGATTTTGATTATGTAACCATATTTTGCTTACACATGTTTTGTTATAAAATGATTTCGTGCATTCAGTTACTAACTAACTGTTGTTTGAGTGACATGTGTACAGGTCCCTCAAAAATTCAAGGAAAAATATTACCGTTGGAGGAGGGAGCCTACCGTTGAAGTCATGCCTATAAATAGGAGCTCATTTGAAAGAGATCAATACTGTTTGATGACTCTAGAGATCACATGCTATTGAAGTGATTTCTAGATAGAGACTTTCATTACTTTGTGCGTACTGAACTTCTTGTTCAGTTTTTCTTCATGCGACTCTGATTGTTTATGTGTACAATCGAGGGATTCTGGGGATATGAAGACAGAGGTACCGACTACCTTGAAGTTGAGGGCTTCCTTGCTGAGGAAGACAGAGGTACCAACAACCCTAGAAGTTGAGGGATTGCAGGGATAGCAAGATAGAATCTGATCTTTGTATCGAGGGCTTACCCTGGTGTGGGTAAGACATACTTTCTTGAAAGTATAAATCAAGGGACCTTTATCCAAGGTTATTGGATAACCTTATCTTTGGGTTATAAGATTTATTATTTGTTACTTGTTTTGTTACAAGTTTTCCATTGCATTTTTATTGTTGAGTAAAGTATAACCATCTTATACTTCCATATACTTGTACTCTGATTTAGTTAGATTCTATACGCTTTAAGGTAGAATCTTTATATTTTTAAACTTTCATTAAGTTTCATTTTCCAGAACCATCTTTCCGGATTCACATTCTCGAAATCATATTTCTGGAATCAAGCAAGTTATAGATCTAGAGGTTTTATGAATTACCTTGTTTAACCTTGTTAAACATAACCTTCTTTAAAGTTCCAAATGAATTTTTAAAGTATAAAATTCACCCCCCCCCCTCTTGTATTTGAGAATCTCATGTTTACATATTCGATCCTACATTTGGTATTATAGAGTATATAATACTCACATACCATCTCAACAAGATACAATTTCTCATGGGGAAATAATATACATGCTTGTAATGATGTTACTAAATAATATTCATCCTCCACCTTTCACTTGTATAAAACCAGAGGATGACTTTCGATACAAAGGGTAATTTCCTTCTCTCACCAATTTATATTGTCTCTATAAAAGTAAATCCAATACATACCAGAAATTGCATGAAATTAAACTAAAATTTGTATCAAAAGGTTCATTGGTAATTTTATCCCATAAATTTTAATATGGGAGGAGTTATATACTTGGGATGAAATAATTTCCCCATTTTCTATTTTCACCAAAATCTCTACCTCCATGTTCTGTGTACCTATAAGAATAGTTCTTCTAAAATTGTTTGAAATGAAATAATATGTAGAATTAGAATAAAAATGTATATTCTCTATTATTAAATTAATAACTATCATACCAGTCACCACTTCATTTTTGGAGTTTACCTCAGTGGTTATTATGGTATATCTTACCCTTTCTACCTGTGAGGTTGTTGGTGTTGATTGTCTCAAAAAACCCTTATCTTAGTGTATTGGTTTACATAGTGACCTTGTTCATTTAAGTTAAAGAATTGGATAATAAGATGAGGGTTGACTGGATAATTCATCATTTCTATTAAATTGTTGGGTTTCTCCCACTAGAAATCATTAATAAGGTTCCCTTCCTTTCCTCTCATAAATCATTTCCCCGTCCCCCTTCAATAATTTCCAAGATGCTTCTTCTAACACTTTGACAAGTGGGATGTTGGGAATTTATTATACCGTTAGATTTATCAATCATACTACCAAAATTAAACTCAACTTCCCACTTCATAACCTTACGGAAATCTTGATATTTACTTACCTTCATTTTGACTTTGAGGGAACATCATACAATTTTGTCATAGGTTTCAATGTCCCGAATCTCCGTGATTTTTCATCAACTCATCCTCATCCCACCAAAGACGTGTTAAACCGTTCATTCAAGATGAATGAAAAAGTTGTATACATATCATGAAAGTCTCATGAAGTTTTTCATCATACACTCTGATGGATTCATTATCTTTTTTATTTTTGGAAAGTAGATGGCTATCTATTTTATGTTGTAGAGTGAAAGGAATATATTTATTGAAAAATATTTTCTAGAATTACTTCCACTCCATTTCTTTGATATCTTCCTAGGGCTTTGTATTTTTGTTAAACTTACACCATTTATTATATTCTCCCTCAATATGATAAATAACCACTACAACCTACAATTACTATAAGAATTAAAGGATGGAGAATATTTTCTCAAAAAATTTGATCAATTGTTCCTCGATTAATGGATTGGATGAACCACTGAAATTCAAAGGCATTTTCTCATAAAGGTCTCAATTGTAGCTTGTTATTTATTAAATGTATTTCTTCATTCCTCTTGATTTAAGTTTTTTTTCATAACCTATGTCAATTGGAAAAGTTTCATTATTAAGTTCTTGATTTCTGCGCCAATCAGTTTGGGTATCTTGTTTGGGTAGTCATCACATTTCTCCTCACATAGTTTGTTGGTCTATATTCTCTTATTTTTATACATTGAAAAGAATAGAGGGGGAAATTAGGGATGATTACTTTTAAAATATTGAACACATAAATGTGAAACCATTAATATTAAATTAATAACTCATAAATGATATATATTTCTTAACTTATGAATATCTAGGTTTCAATCTAAGTTATCCATGATCTATTTCCTAACATAAACTATTATCGAGATTTTCATTCCCTTAATAATGGTTTATAATAAGCTTGTGAATTTACCAAATAATTTCTCCAAGTAGTTTAACAATAGGTGGGTAGTAAGTTCTATTTTTTACACCAGTTCCTAATTTAGTCTAGCTCAATATGGGGTTTTTAGGGTCACGTACCCCTAGGTACATATGTGTCATATCCAAATCCACTTTTAGTATCCTAACGTGGATTAATTTTATTGGAAACCACTTACTATATACATTATCAAACTTTAGGGATTTTTTTCCTTTGTTTATACTTATCCCTAAGACTTTCACTAGAGTATTATATTCATAATCTCAAAAATAACTATACTTTCATTTGATACAAACTATGAAAGCCCTTGTATTTAATATACATTAATTCATTATTTATTACATAAATTTTTACTTAATACAACCCAAAAGATCAAGATACCTATTTTATTTATGTAATAAGGTACATAACATAACATCATCAAGGACTTTATTGAAAACATTCTTAACATGATCTTAAATTTTCACGATTCTTTTAAAACTTCACGGGATAACCAGGGGACATACATAAGAAAAGGGTGAGATATAAAGCCTAGTAAGGGAATAAACAAAGAAAAAGATGATGAATGTATTACATGTTAGTAAATAATAATATAAATGATACATAAATCAGTGATAATTATAAACATGATCATCGAATCATGATATACGATAATAGCATAAAGGAAACATGGTTACGTGGAAACTACATTAAACACGACATCATTAGAATAAGAAAAGGTTAACCACCAAGACATTGCAACATAATTTTCTTAGGATAAACTCCCATTCACTATAAATGGAATCTCATGACACTAAAATATTACCCAATGCATTGGAATTCTATCTGGGAAAACCCATTCATATCATGTACATGCATAAGTGTGTCACATTAATCATATAACATAAGAATTTATTTCATAAATCTTAACCCCAGGATTAAGGATTTTGGATTAAATACATGGAAGTCCCTAATAAATTAAGGATAGGTATATCTATGTGAATACCCTTGAGTGTAAATGGGGGTGGATAATCACAACACAATCATTTGTCATTAAAAAGCAAAGTGAAATTTTAACAGCATAATGGCAGTACTTAAAGATTCATAAAATGGTTTAATAAGAAATAATGTGGTATATAATAATTTTAAAATTAAAATTTAAGTATGACGTATGTGAAAAAATATATCCCAAAATTAGGAATTGGAAATCAAAGGTAATAAAATAAATAATGTTCTTGGATGGAAAAGGAGAGAGAGAGTTTCCTTACCTTGAGAGAGTGTATCCAAAAGTCTAGGAGGAAATTATTGAGATATTAGGGGAACATTGGGAGGTCCCTATAGAGGAAATGGAATATTAGGAATTTTCACCAAGTTTTTTGAGTGAATATAAATGGAATATTGGGTAGTTTTATATAGGAAAAGAGAGGAGTGTTCTTTATTATTTTACAAACTAAGTTTTTGGACTATATAATAAAGTAATAAAAACCACAAACATTACCACGGTCTTATACCATGGTTTATACCAAAATGGATTGGTTTTAATTATTTTTTATGTTAAATAACCAAACTCATTAAAATATTATCCTTGGTGATGTATAAGTAATTCATGCTTATAAATAAATTATTTTAAAACCTTAAAATATTATATAGGTTTTGGAGGATTCTTAAAGGCTTTATAAAATTATCCAAATAACCTAATAAAAAAATTTATATGGAAAATATGTATTTTTTGTGGATACCTTTTATGGAATATATTACATCACTTTTGGGTTCTTATGGTTTCATAATACATACCGTATATTTATACCGTATTTAATTTTTAGCTAGAAATTTGATTGTCTCATAAAATTATGAAGAATTTAAAATTGGATAATTTATAAATTATGAATCCAAAAATAATATTTATTTTGTCAAAATAATTCTATAAATATGAGAAATTTCAATTTTAAATCACAATCCCCATTTATTGAAAGATGTTAGCTTTTTCATAACAATAGTTGTCTGACCCATATAAAAAATACATTTTCGCTTCATAAAATTATATTATCATTTATTTTTAATATATACTATTTAACAACAATATTTAATTAAAATAAAATTTATTTCAAAAAATCTTGAATTAATCAAAAATATTTTCTTTATTATAACCATAAATTACATAAAATACAATTTGTGTTTTATCATATCAGAATCTAATTTTTATCAAACACATTATTTTATAATTTATAAAGTATAAAAAATAAAAAATAAGTATAATCATTATTTTAATGAAACTAAAATTTATATATTCATAATATTATGGTTGAGATACATATTCCTTTGTCACACCAATGAATGATCTAAGGGTAAGGTGTGTGATACTGAGATTCTCTTAGGTTGGTCTGGTAAACATGGTTTGGGTTGTGATCTCAAAGAACTTGAACTTCTAATATAAATGATTTCAATCATGCTTTGTTTATTGAATCTTGTCTTGTTCCTGGTTGTAATGCCACAACCCCATTTATGTAGAGTCGGTGCATTTTTACATAACATTAGCATTATACAAGGAAATCATTTCCTGAAAGACCGATCAGTTTAGTAGCCTTGGAAATACTAGATACATTCATAAGTTTTATATTACATTATAAAATTAAAAACTCCAACAACATGGTTTCCATATACCACACTCATATCCCCTCAAACAATCCCTGAAGTTCAGTCATAAAATACTTCTTCCCATCCTGGGAAAAATAAAACATAGAAAGGGGTGAGCTCAGATGCTCAGTAAGGATAACAATATAATGGAAACTTTCATAAATAAGCATAAACGTTTAAGGCAATGTATAAGACTAAAACAAAAGCCTTTTAAACTTGAACTTCAGCATAATATGGAAAATATAAAATCAAATAATTCCATTTACTTATTCACATGGATATTCTACTAGTCGAATAATCACATGCAATATCAATATCCACTTTCATAATGATAGAATGCATAATGCCAGACTTCATAACCACATAGTCAAGGCCTTGTTCCAATACTAAAAAATAAGATTTTGTCAAGGACTTTTTCCAAGACACTAGTTTCTCTCATGAGATCTACCGATGCATCGAGGAGCTATAGTGGGCTCCACCTGTCACTTACTAAGTCCAATGCATTCTTCATATGAAAAGGTTTAAACATAACATAAACATTCGTATTAAAACTAGCATATGAAATTTCAATACTTTATATATAAACCATGAATGGTATAAAAATTACACATACATAGTCAAACATATCAAAAAACCTTCAATACAATATGGAATATTTGTATCATAATAAATCAAATGCAAATAAGTCGAAAATATATCAAAGGATGTTGAGGTAGATGAAATGAAACTATTTGAAATAAATGAATCTTTCTATTTTGAAACCATTTAAAAGAAAGCATTTATTTTGGAAATATTATTATAAGTTTTTAAGGGAAGCTTAGAAGGTGTTATAATGGTGTAAAATAGCCGCACCCTCCGTATAAGTTAAAAAAATACATTCTTACCATAATGTTGTCTAAAAGGTTATAAAGGACCTTGATTGGAAAA
The DNA here is from genome assembly GCA_963277665.1 of Viscum album. NCBI lineage: Eukaryota > Viridiplantae > Streptophyta > Magnoliopsida > Santalales > Viscaceae > Viscum > Viscum album. The sequence continues at coordinate 1,610,787,408 of OY728150.1, forward strand.
CGACGGAAAGATGCCTTTATAAACATCTTATAAAAAGTAAAACAAGGGTATAAATTACTTTAACCCGTAGTCTATAAAATATTAATAATGTTTTGAAATAAACTTTTAATAAACACGGATGTGGATGATAAAGAGGTCTCAGTAGACACTCACGTATAAAACAACCTCGGATGATAAAGAGATTGTGAAATTAACTCTTACCTTATTTTATTCCTTGGTATAGGGTAGGATGAAATCCTGTATAATGGTGAAATAATTGTTATTAAATTATAAAATAACCCTATACATTAATATGATATCATATATGATCTTCTAAAATTTCTTTGTTAAATATATTTCGGTAGTATCATTGTTTCGGGTGTTAACTGATTCGTTTTCCTTTATATGCTTTGTTATGTAAGTAATGTTTGTTGTGGATATGATGTATATTATTCATATTCATAATGGTATTAATTCTCTAAACATTATTTTTAATCATCAAATGAAAATTAATCTTGAATGGATATGATGGGGAATGAATCTCATCGCGTTCGTGGAGACGGTAATCCATACGTACGCACGAGCGACAATATCATTCTTTTGATATTAAAATAATATATAATTGGATTTTATATCATATATAAATAATAATTATCATGTTATATTTATTATTTACACCAATTATACATCATTATTATACTCATCCAAATAATAATGTATTGAATAACAACTACACCACGACCTGGAGACGGTAAGCCATACGTACACACATATGGTGACATGTCATTCAAATAATAGATAGAATTATGAATATGGTTGTACCATATTTATAATAACATAATAGTATATATAAGATACTGGAGTTATTATTTTAGAATGGAAACAACAAAGAAAGAGGAAGTGGAAAAAAAGGAACTTGAAAGAGGTGATGAAATATTTACCTTTTCTCCAGGTTCTTCCTTTTGATTTGACCAAAAGGGATTCTTAGGTTGGATCTATGACTAAAGGAATGACTCTAGGATGAAGGGGGGAAATTTTAAAGGATATTTGGTCAGGTTTTGGCCAATCCAAATGGCTTTGAAGTTGTGAATTTGAGAGAAGGGGAAGTTCCCTTTTATAAGAGGGGTGAGGGGCACCTTAGGAAAAGATTGAAATATTATTTTATAATAAAGTAATTTTCGGTTTATAATGGATCCAAAATGATTTATTTCTAGGATAAGGTGGGGATGGGTCAAAAACCACTCAACCAATAGGTTTTAGATAGGTTTGGGTCACTATATTAACCTTATCTTCTAGATTTAACTCTTAGTTAATTAGTTTGAAATTTACCATGTCTCTTTGTATTTTTATATTATATGGTTAATAAACTTAATATAAACATACAATAGAACCTAAAGTGGTTCTCTAATGATATATATAATATTATTTAAGACCTTTGGCCAAAACTTATATTTTTATGAATAGAATATCAATTAATAATACAATATTTGTTTTAAAAACTCTTTTATGTCAATTTTTATACTATTTTCTATTTTGTTTTTGTTAAATTCCTAACAGCATTATTACTTCATTAAAAATTCATTTAATCAATACTAAAATTTCACATTAACCTATAAAATTCGTGTATGGCATCAAAACTTTCAAATTATATTTATTTTAACATCTATAATACCATCTATTTGATTCTTTCATTAATAAGAAAAATACCGCATCATCATTGTGTCATAAATAAATTTAATTATTCAATGTCTAAAAATTATAAATAAAATACTATTATGTCTAAAATATTTTTATATTTTCAATTAATATTTATAGTCAAATATATAATATATATAACCATATGTAAAAAAAATTTACTAAAAGATATATGCTTATGTCATTTTTGTATTTACTTTAACTTAATTAATATAAAATGTCATTATCACTTAAAAGTGGATCGATGGGGTCCCAAAATCGACCCAAGGATGCCCATGGTTGGACATGTATCATCCAATATGTTTAGAACACGTGTTAGGGTAATTTAATATTATTATATTATTATTATTTTTTACCCTTATTTACCAGATTTACCCTTTAACCATGGTAAATAAAATATTTACCGAATTATTCAAAATGTATAAAAATAAAAGTTACCTATTTAAACAATTTGGAACTCCTGATTATAAATATGGAATCAATTTTTCTAAATTCAAAACACATAAGTGGCAGAAATTAATTTTCGTTGTCAAAACAGAAAACGTGTTTTTAGGAAATAATAACTATCAAAAGATTGACACTTGCTTATGTCCAGTTTAAATTTGAAATTATGTCCAATGACCAAAATTGGATTAAATGGTAAAAATTTAATCTAATTGTACTTAAAAACCACTCAATAGTTTAATTTAGCACTATAAATTATTTTGATTAAAAAATTTGTTTTTAATTAAAATTTAGTATTTTTCACTATTCATCAAAAATTTAATGTTTTCAGAAAAATACCAAAAATTCACCCTAAGCTAATTTTGAGATTTTGAACCCAAAAATAAAGTTCATTTTGAAATATAAAATTGATAAATTCTCAAAAAGTGGGTATTTCTATTCATAATGCCTAGTTTGATTGGTCGCGATGTGTTAGAATCTCAAAGTTTCGTACAACACAAGCTATTCCATTATTAAATGGGAAACGTATCATGAAAGATTAGGGTGTTACATTATCTCTTCCTTAAAATAATTTCATCCTCAAAATTTCTAGAATATTACTGCATAAAAAGATTTGAGTGGTTCTTCATCATAAGTTCCTCAGGTTCTCACGTTGCCTCTTCCATCTTATGGTTTCTCCATAGAACATTTACCAAACGAGTCGTCTGGTTTCTAAAAACTTGTTCTATTGTATCAAGAACCTTTATAGGATCTTCTCAATAAGACATATTGGGTTCTAATTATAATTCCTCATAGGTAAGTATATGTGTTGGGTCAGGCATGTATTTTCTTAACAGTGATACGTGGAACACATCATGAACTTTGGAGAGACTTGGCAGCATTTCCAAATAGTAAGCTATAGTCCCAATTCGTTCAAGGATTTCAAAAGGTCCGATGTACCTGGGACTCAATTTATCCTTCTTACTGAATCGTATAATTCCCCTTCCATGGAGATACCTTTAAGAAAACATGATCTCCTACCTGAAATTCCAAATCGTTCCTTTGGTTATCGGCATAGCTCTTCTTCCTACTTTGAGATACTTTGATGTGGGTTTGGATTACCTTCACCTTTTCCATCATTTCCTCAACAAGTTCTGGGCCTATGAGTTTTCTTTCACCAACATCAGCCCAACAAGTTGGTGTGTGACATCTCTTTCTGTATAACACTTCATATGGTGCCATCTGAATACTTGAATGGATGCTATTTTTATAGGAAAATTATACTAAATGTAAATATTGATCCCACATAACTTGAAAGTCAACTGAGCAAGATCTCAACATGTATTCTAGGGTTTTAATAGTTTGTTCTTATTGTCCATTAGTTTGAGGGTGGTAGGTAGTGCTCAAACGAAGTTCAGTATCCAGGGCTTTCTGAAGACTTTTCCAGAATCTTGATGTACAACGGGGATCGCGATCAGAAACAATTGATAGGGGTACTCCATGAAGTCTTACAACTTCATTAATATATAGTCTTGCAAAACTTTCAAGTGGTAATTCTTCTATTATAGAAGTAAAATGTGCTCACTTGGTAAGAGGATCAACAATGACCCATATTGCATCATTCCTTCTAGGAGTCTTTGGTAGTCCCATGACAAAGACCATCGTAATATTATCCTACTTCCACTCAGGTATAGGAATAGGTTGCATAACTCCTCCAGGATGTTTTCTTCCAGCTTTCACTTGTTGACAAACCATACATCTTGACACAAAATCAGCAATCTTCCTCTTCACGTTGTCCCACCAAAAATGTTCCTTCAAATCTCTATATATTTTAGTGCTGACATAGTGTATAGAGAAATTGGAGTTATGAGAATCATCCAATAATTCTCTTTTTAGATCAGGTATATCGGGAACACAAAGTCTCTTCCCATATTTCAAAATTCCATCTTCATATACGAAGTTACTCAATCTCATGTTATTCACATCTTTAATCTTCTTTTGAAACTCCTAATCATCAGCCTGAGAACTTTTTAACCTTTCTAGTAAAGATGGTTTGGAAACCATTTGAAAAAGAATTGATGTTTCGCCTTCCATGGTTATTCCAATATCCATCTTTACTATATCCATGTATATAGGATCCATTTCAACTCTCATCTTGTTCAAAAATCCATGATCCTTTCCACTCAAATCATCTTCCACCTTATTTTCCTTCCCTAGGTGGTAGTGTATAGTGAAATCATAATCCTTGAGTAGTTCAAGCCATCGCCTTTGCCTCATGTTGAGTAATTTTTGTGATAAAATATACTTCAGAATCTTGTGATCAGTATAAATCTCACATTTTTCACCATATAGATAGTGTCTCCATATCTTCAAAGAAAATATTACAGATGCTAACTCAAGATCATGAGTAGGATAGTTTTGTTCATGAATTTTTAGCTATTGTGATGCATAGGTAATAACCCTATCATTATGCATAAGGACACAACCAAGTCATTTCTTTGAAGCATCACTATAAAAAACGAACCCATCATTCCCCGATGGTAGAGTCAATATACATTCATTGACTAATATTCTATTCAATTCTTCAAAAAATTCTTCACACACTTTTTTCCAAAAAAATTAACCCTTTACGTGTGAGCTTGGTTAATGGGTTTTACAATTGGGCAAAATTCTAGACGAAACGTTGATAATAACCTGCTAAACCAATAAAACTGTGTTCCTCAATTATACTCGTTGGTGCCAGCCATTCTTGGATTACCTTGGTATTTGAAGGATCAACAGATATTCCATCCTTAGAGATGATATGGCCAAGAAACAAAATATTTTGAATCTAGAATTCACACTTGTTAAACTTCCCATATAATACATTTCTTCTAATAGTCTTCAGGATCACGCACATGTGATTTTCATGATCTTCATATCTTTTGGAGTATACCAAGATATCATCAATAAATACCACTACAAAGTCATCGAGATATTCCTTGAAAACCCTATTCATTATATCCATGAAGACAGAGGGTGCATTAGTCAATCCAAAAGGCATTACTGTAAACTCGTAATGCCCGTACCTGGTTTGAAATGTTGTCTTCAGAATGTCTTCCATCTTCATGAACAACATATGGTATCCAGATCGTAGGTCAATCTTGAAAAAATATTGATCTCCATGAAGTTTTTCAAATAAATCATCAATGCGAGGTAGGGGATACTTAATATTTATTGTTGTGGCATTGATCTCCCTGTAGTCAATGCACAAACTCATAGATCTATCTATCTTCTTAACAAAAAGGACAGGGGATCCCCATGGAGAAACACTAGGGTGAATAAATACCTTGTTACTTAATTAGTCTAGTTGTTTCTTTAGTTCCACTAATTCCACAGTGGCCATTCTATAAGGGGTTTTCGATATGGGCATTGAACCAGGAATTAAATCAATGGAAAACTCAATTTCTCATTCTAGAGGATGTCCAGGTAAATCTTCTGGAAACACATAAACATATTCTTTCATAATAGGTACGTCTTCCATTTGAACATTCTTTTCCTCACCCACAGTTATTTCATTCTCTTCTTCCCCGATAATTTAATTTAGTTGAGCTATTGGGGGTGGATCTATATAATAATCAGGTGGTGATGATTCTTCTCTAAAGATATGATGTTCTTTATCACCGTCATCAAAAATAGTATCCTCCTTCTTCTTACAATAAATTTTTGCATCATGGTCTAAAAGACAATCCATACCGAGGATTATATCAAATTCAATCATGGGTATGACGATGAGATCATCAGATAAAGAACATTTATATGCCCTAATGGGGACTGATTCAAAAAACGTTTTTGCAATGATACCTCCCTTAGGAGTTTTTGACTGACAACTCCCTTATTAAATAAAATTGGAAATATCTAATTTTCTTAGAAAACTAGGAATATATATGAAACAATGCGATGATCCAGAATCACATAAATCATTTTCTAAACTTGAGGAAACCATTAAATTACCTGCCACCACGTCTTTCTGAGATTCAACCTCAGCAGTAGTGATAGCATAATCTTGGCCTTGATCCCTTGTAATTTTCTTAGGTAAGTTTCCTTGGCACTTGGGAAATTCATTTTAATAATTCCACCTTTCTCTACAATTGTAGCATTCAATATTGACAACATCTTTCTTCCCCGTGCAATTACGAGCTTGGTGGCCTTTTTCTCCACACTTGTAATAGACTCCCATTCTCTTCATGCAAGTATCGGGGTGTTTCTTCCCCCATTTAATACAGTATGGATATTCAAATTTTCCCTTCTTCCCCTTATTTCCATTTCCAGAGTGTTCGGAAGATCTCTCCTTCTCTTTCTTTTCTTTAAAGTCGTATGACTTAGAGAATTCTTTTTCTACCTTGATAGCACATGAGACAATGTCTTCGTATGACAAGAAGGATTGTGAGACTAATGCTAGATGGAGAAACGGTTTTAACCCATAAAATAAATGATCAATATTACTTCTTGGGTTACGTATATAATATGTAGAATTCCTCGCTAACCTTGTAAATTTATCTTCATACTTTGCGACATTCTCATCCTCTTTTTTCCTCAGACTCAGAAATTGTCTTTCCATATATGTTCTATGGTCATGAGGAAAGTATTTTTATAAGAAAATCTATTTAAACTCCATCCATTCCATATTTTATACTTCATAATCTTCCTTTGTGTTTTGAATCAATGACCACCATTGATCTGCATCTCCAGAGAGGCGGTAAACTGCCATGATAACTTTTTCCCTTTCACTACTCCCCAAGGCGTGGAATATTTTCTCTAAGGAATTTATCCATTGCTCAACTACTAATGGATTTGTACACCCATTAAATGTAGGTGGTTGTTGCCACATGAATCGATCTAACATTGATCCTCCACATTGTGTATTAGGGTGCTCCATACGGGTAAGGTTATTATTCATAACCTGATTGAGTTATCCCAGTATGGTGATAAGATGATCAGCACCAGTTGCTTTACCAGCTCCACTATAATTATCTTGAGTAGGAGGGAAATCCCTACATGTATTACTTGTGTTGATAAGGTTTTTATTCCTTCCACTAGGTTCCATTTCTAAACAATGGAATAAACTATATTAGTTTATGAATCGAAATACATAATTCTAAACTTGTAAAACACATAACAAAAACTGAACACACTACCACAAAACTGGGCAAGGCCAGCGCCACCCCTTTATTAGCGCTAACGAAAAACAGCTGATAAAGGGTACCTTTATCATCGCTTTTTTAGTGTTGATAAAGGGACCCCTTTTATCAGCGTTTTTTTTAGTAGCGCTAATAAAAGGGGGCCTTTATCATTGATTTTTTCAAAAGCGCTGATAAAGGGTTCGACTTCAAAAAAAATTAATTAAAAATAATATATTAATATATAAATATATCAATATATTTATATTGATATAAATATAATATATAATTTCTAAATATATTTTAGATAATTATAAATATACATTTACACTTATTATAATTAATATATAAGATATTTAGTGAAAATGGCATATAAAAAAATAAAAAAAATAATTAATAATTTTCTATTTATTATGGAGTAATAGTCATTTAATAACAATATGAAAAATAAAAAAATTAAAAAAAATTAAAAAAAGATCCAAAATATGTCGAAAATGCAACTCAAACTTCAAACGGCCATAACTTTTGATCCGGGTGTCCATTTGAGCTCTACCACATATCAAATCAAAGCCTATGACGAGATCTACATTGATGTGATTAGGGGAATCACAATCAAGGTTTTTTCAAGGCCAAAAAAGGCTCATAAGGCCTCCAAAACTGAGTTTTTAGTCGGGGTACCCCGATTTTTTAGCATTTTGTGGATTTTCAGCCTCGTTTAAGGGGGTATTAATGGATTTTTTTTGTGGGGACTGAATTTATTCCAAGGTATTACATTCATATTGATATTATTCCTTTGAAATTTTATCGTTTTTTATAATGCACATCTATTTATAATAAAATATATAACTATATGTACATATTTTTTATATATTCACACCTAAAAATTAAATTTTTTAAATAATTAATTAAACATATTTACATATAAAATATATAAGCTTTATCTAAATAATAACTAATATCCATTTTATTTAAAATACTAATATATGAATATTTATATAACTATATATTAATATAACTATATATATATTAATATAACTATATATATATATTAATATAACTATATATATTAATATAACTATAAATATATATATTAATATAACTATATATATTAATATAAATATATATTAATATACGAATAAATACAACTATATATATATAAATAAATAGATATATCATAAATAAGAGAACAAATCGATATAGGGGAGTGGTAAAGGCTTTAGGTGCGCAGGGGGGAGGTCTCGAGAACAAATCTGGGTGGAGGTAGGGGCGTGCGTGCAAGGGTTATTTAGAGGGGATAGTGCTGATAAAGGGTGTAGGTGGTGTGTGCGGGCGCTTGAGGTGCGGGAAAGCGTTGATAAAGGGGGGTTCAAGCGCTATAAAAATCCCCATGAGATTTGCAGTATTTTTTTTTATTTTTTTAAAATTTTTATTTATTTTTATAAGCGCTAAAAAAAGCACTGATAAAAGGGGTCTTTATCAGCGCTTTTTGGAGCACTAATAAAGGGGACACCACCCCCTTTATCTTCACCAGCATTAATAGTGTTTTTTAGCACTGTTAAAGGCCTTTTTTAGCGCTTTTAAAAGACGTATTTGTAGTAGTGACAGTTTATGGATATAAACCATAATCATAAAAATGTTTTCTTTGAGAAGGTATATACTCATAAACTCTTCATAATGATTTTTAAATAAAATGAAAATTTTCCTAAGCATATATCCTGGGAGTATCGTAACCAAGAGTGCAGCAAGGCCCATTGTCGTGCACCAGTTCTCATTCGAGTCTAGCTCAAAGCAGTGTTTTCAGGTTTTAACCCTAGGTACATTTGTACCAGATTCGCCTCTACTATATCGTATCCAGACAGAGATGTATTGCTTGTAAAACACACAAAATCTCTACAATACCAAAATTCCATAAAATTATTCTATACTAATCCTCAAAGTCTATCTTAGGGTAATGTTCTCTAATTAGAGTTTATCTAAATATAGATTACAAGGTTTGTACTAAACTTCCTCTGATACCAACTATAATGCCCCAACCCCAGTTACCCAGAGTCTGTGCATTATTACATAACATTGGCATGATACAAGGAAATCATGTCTGGAAAGACCGATCAATTTAGTAGCCTTGGAAATACTAGATGCATTCATAAGTTTTACATTACATTATAAAATGAAAAACTAAAACAACATTGTTTCCATAGACCACACTCATATCCCCTCATACTATCCCTACAGGTCAGTCATAAAATACTTCTTCACATCCTGGGAAAAATAAAACATAGAAATGGGTGAGCTCAGATGCTCAGTAAGGATAACAATATAGCGGAAACTTTCATAAATAAGCATAAACGTTTAATGAAATGTATAAGACAAAAACAAAAGACTATTAAACTTGAAATTCAGAAAAATATGGCAAATATAAAATCAAATAATTCCATTTACTTATTCACATGGATATTATACTAGTCTAATAATAACATGCAATATCAATAGCCACTTTCATAATGATAGAATGCATAATGCCAGACTTCATAACCACATAGTCAAGGCCTTGTTCCAATACTAAAAATAAGATTTTGTCAAGGCCTTTTTCCAAGACACTATTTTCTCTCATGAGACCTACCTATGCATCGAGGTTCTATAGCGGGCTCCACCTATCACTTACTAAGTCTAATGCATTCCTCATATGAAAAGGTTTAAACATAACATAAACATTCGTATTAAAACTAGCATACTAAAAGTCAATACTTTATCCATAAACCATGAATGGTATAAAAATAACCCATACACAGTCAAAAAAATCACGAAAAATTCAATACAATATGGAAGATTTTTATCATAATAAATCAACTTAAAACAAGTTTAAAATCTATCAAAGGATGTTGACATAGATGAAATGAAACTATTTGAAAGAAATTACTATTTTTATTTTAAAACCATTTAAAAGAAAACATTTATTTTGGAAATATTCTTATAAGTTTGTAAGGGAATCTTCGAGGTTGTTATAACAGTGGAAAATAGACGCACCCATCGTATAAGTTAAAAAAAGACATTCTTACCTTAATTTTGTCGAATAGGTTATAAAGGGACTTGTTTGGAAAATGATGGAAAGATTCCTTTATAAAAATCTTATAAGAAGTAAAAAAAGGGTATAAATGACTTTAACACATACTCTATAAAATAGTAAGAATGTTTTTAAATACACTTTTAAGAAACACGGATGTGGATGATAAAGAGGTCCCAGTAGATACTCGCGTATAAAACAACCTCGGATGATAAAGAGATTGTGAAATTAACCCTTACCTTCTTCTTTTCCTTGGTCGAGGGTAGGTTAACCTCCTGTATAATTGTGAAATCATTGTTATTAAATTATACAATAACCCTATACATTAATATGATATCATATATGATCTTCTAATATTGCTTTGTTAATGATATTTCAATAGTATCATTGTTTCGGGTGTTAACTGAACCGTTTTCCTTTATATGCTTTGTTATGTAAGTAATGTTTTTTGTGGATATGATGTATCTTATTCATATTCATAATGATATTAAGTCTTTAAACATTATTTTTAATCATAAAATGAAAATTATTCTTGAATGGATACGATGGGGAATGAATCTCATCGCGTTCGTGGAGACGGTAATCCGTACGTACGCACGAGCGACAATATCATTCTTTTGATATTAAAATTATATTTAATTGGATGGTATATCAAATATACAGAATTATTATCATTTTATATTTATTATTTACATCAATTATACATCATTATTATACTCATCCAAATAATAATGTATTGAATAACAACTACACCACGACGTGCAGACGGTAAGTCGTATGTACGCACGTATAGTGACATGTCATTCAAAGGATGGATATAATAATGAATATGGTTGCACCATATTTATAATAACATCACATTATATATAATATACTGGATTTATTATTTTATAATGGAAACAATAAATAAAGAGGAAGTGGAAGAAGAAAGGAACTTGAAAGAGGTGATGAAATATTTACCTCTTCTTCGGGTTCTTCCTTTTTATTTCATCTAAATGGATCATTAGGTTGAATTTATGACTAAATTAAGGCCTATAAAATGAATTTAGGATAGTTTATAGGATATTTGGGTAGGGTTTGGTCGATACAAATGGCTTTGAAGGTGTAAATTTGAGAGAAGTGGAAGTGACCTTTTATAAGAGGGGTGATGGGCACCTTAGAAAAAGATTGAAATATTATTTTATAATAAAATAGTTTTCGGTTTCTAATGGCTAAAAAATGATTTATTTCAAATATAAGTTGGGGATGGGTCGAACAACACTAAACCAATAGGTTTTAGACAGGTTCGGGTCACCATATTAACCTTATCATCTATATTTAACTCTTAGTTAATTAGTTTGAAATTTACCATGTCTCTTTGTTTTTTTATATTATATAGTTAATAAACTTACTATAAACTTCCAAGAGAAACTAAAGTGGTTATTTAATGATATATATAATATTATTTAATACCTTTTTATGAACTTTATATTTTTAGGAATAGAATATCCATTAATAATACAATATTTGTTTTAAAAACTATTTTATGTCAATTTTGACACTATTTGCTATTTTGTTTTTGTTAAATTCATAAAATCATTATTACTTAAAAAAATTCATTTAATAAATCCTAACATGTCAAATTAACCTATAAAATTATTGGATGGAATTAAAACCCTCAAATTATATTTATTTTAACATCTATAATACCATTTATTTTATTCTTTCCTTGATAAGGAAAATACTGCACCGTCATTGTGTCATAAATAAATTTAATTATTCAATGTCTAAAAATTATAAATAAAATACCATTATGTTGGAAATATTTTTATCTTTCTAATTAATATTTATAGTCAAAGATATAATATATATAACCCTAGCTTAAAATTTTTTTACTAAAAGATATATGCTTATGTCATTTTTGTATTTACATTAACTTAATTAATATAAAGTATCATTATCACTTACAAGTGGCTCCATGGGGTCCAAAAATAGACCCCAGGATGCCCAAGGTTGGACATGTATCATAAAATATGGTTAGAACACGTGTTAGGGTAATTTAATATTATTATAATATTATTTTTTTACCCTTATTTATCGGATTTTCCCTTTAACCATGGTAAATAAAATATTTACTGAAATAATTATTCAAAATGTCCAAAAATAAAAGTTACCTATTTAAACAATTTGTAACTACTGATTCTAAATATGGAATCCATTTTTCTAAATTCAAACCACATAATTGGCAAAAATTAATTTAAAATTAATTCTCGTTGTCAAAATAAAAAACGTGTTTTTAAGAAATAATAACTATCAAAAGATTGACACTTTCTTATGTCTAGTTTAAATATGAAATTACATCCAATGAACAAAATTGGATTAAATGGTAAAAATATAATCTAATTATACTTAAAAACCACTCAATATTATAATTTACCATTATAAATTATTTTGATTAAAAAATTTGCTTTTAATTAAAATTTTGTATTTTTCACTATTCATCAAAAACTGAATGTTTTCAGAAAAATACCAAAAATTTACCCTAAGATAATTTTTACATTCCAAACCAAAAAATTAAGTCCATTTTGAAAGATAAAATTGATAAAATTTCAAAAAGTGGGTATTACTATTCATAACGGCTAGTTTGATTGGTCGCGGTGTGTTAGAATCTCAGAGTTTCATACAACGCAAGCTATTGCATTATTAAAAGGGAAACATACCGTGGAAGCTTGGGGTGTTACACCGGTCAAGGTAAGATTCCATATATGATATCTCCCTTGTAAGATCTGGTAAATGGGCTTCATAGGGTATGATTCTACACACTAAGTCCATCACTTCTTTTTTATGTGGCAATAGGACTTTATCATAAATCTTAATTTATACTAATAATATGATCATTGTTAAATGGATATATTATCAGTGGTTATGATTCTTAATGGTATTTTAATTTTTATTTGATATCATTTTCCAAAATATTTCCAAATTAGTGCCTGTGTTTTCTATATCTACATTACTTAATAAGGCACATCTTTATTTAAAAACAAAATTTTTAAATATGAAATTTTATGTCATTAAATGAAAAGTGAAATCAGAAATCATAGAGGTCTAAAGTGGTGGAGTCCAAGAGAATCTCTACAAAAAAAATTGCCTCAAATTCCCTAAATAAATAACCAATTTTAGAGTAAATAATCAACTCCTTCATCCAATCCCCTTCGGAAGACAAGATTTCAATCGTGTAGTTACCTTTACACCAGTTATACATGATCCTCACTCCTTTCTGAATCATACCACTGCAATACCTAATGGTATAAAATATTATCCAATGAATTTTAGATTATCCTAAAAAGATCTAAACAACCAAAAAAACCAATCCAATTTCTTAAGGGTTAAATAGTTTGTGCGGAAAGGAAAAACCGGTCAACAAAGCTCGATCTTCCGCAATAAGGTAACTTTTATCACCATAAAATATAGATAAATCCATTATTAATAAACCTAATAATCATGAATAATTCCTCCTCCACACAAAACCCCTTGACCACAAGATCTATTAGTATTTAGTTTGATCCCATTTCATGGATCTTTCCATCCCACCCAATGGCCTAGATTCACATTACTATTTTGGAACCTTAGTCAAATGGAAATAGATATTTGATTCATAATAAAATGAGTCCAAGTAAGGTTATTGAAAATAATATAGAGATAAAAAACCAAATATAATAATTTATATTTAATATGACCATGTGATGGACTCACTCCATTGTGGCCACTCTCATTCCACACCTCCCAAATCAACCAACATCCTATTGGTAAAAGAAATTTTCGATCCAAATTATCAAAATAAATGCTATTATTGATCTAAATATCTGTTTCTATGAAGTGGTAAATATAGTTTAACAACATATGATCTCCCATACATCCCCCTAGATTGATCCAAATAAACCTAACCCACTCCCCATAAATAAACAAGTGTATGATGGACTCTGAATTTTTGTTCATACAGTACAGAAACTTAGAGGTAAGGGGAATACCTATTTTCTGAACAACAATGTTAACAGGGATAGCCTAGTTCTGTACCCACAAAATAAGAAAATTTAACTTGATAAGAGATAGTTACACAAAAGTTTTATGTCCCTAACATGATACTAAATTAAATATGAGTAATCCTATAATATAGAAATGATGAAATAAATGCTTTATCGGATATCGTGAATACACATATGTTGGGATCATCAACCAGATGGATTGAATAGTAAAGAGATTTATAATTATCATTCATCTTAGCTTCCATAAAGTTCGGATGATCACAAGATTTTTTGTAGCTGATGTCAAGAACCAAACACCATAGGAAGTAGAGAGTGGTGATTTTCCATATCACTTTCTATAATTCAATGTCTCCCATGTCAAAAATACATAAATAATTATCTAATATGATATGCATGTGATTTTCTAGGCTTCTCCATAGCGAAGATCCCTTGACAGTCATATTTTACTAGCATGAGGTAGAGTAATTTTATTTATTATGGATAAACTCTTACCAAAGGTAATTACTAGATGTAGCATATCAGGATAATATATATTGCATTATTTTAATGTTTTCATCAACTCTTATGATATTAATACCTCCCTTATCAATGGGTAAGGACAATTTATACCAACTAGCCTTGCAGTGACTACTATTTTTCAAAATTCCTATATGAAACTATTAAGAAAGTTTTCAATTATTATAATGGACATTTTGTTTTCCTTAATAATAGATAAAATATACATTTTAATATATAAAAAATGGTATTCATGATAGTAATGCTTACACTAAAGGACAAAAGTCTACAATTTTTATTGGTGATCCTACCCATAATCATGTTGATAATTCCATCAAAGTACTGAGCACAAATTATTTTGTTTGAGATGGGGGAAACCAAATAGTCCCTAGGTAGATTCCTATTTTCAATTATAATATTCTCCTCAGTAATATTGGCATGTATACCAGATCATTTTTCATATATGGAAGCATTTCTCATAGATCGTTGATTGTTTTCCCACTCTTGGTACTATAATCATTCAATATATCATTAATTTTTTTGATCAAATTACTTCTACCATTAGTGAAAAATAACATGCCATCCACAAAAAAATTATAAATACTTGTGAATACATATCTTACTTTCAATATAAGAACTAACCCCTGTGAGATTATAGAATTTAGGTACCTACTAAGAACATATTGAACCAACACAAATAATATTGCAGAAAAAGGATCCCCCTTATCCTTGTAAGATATATCATGAACCAAGGAGATTAATAGCACCAAATAAATATTACAAAACCCCATGGAAAAAACATATTTCCTTAGAACATTAAGGATAAAGCCTCATTCCATTCAATCATTATATTTTTCCATATTAATATTTACCATAATGTTGGGCATAATAACCATATTATCTAAATCCAAAAGCATCACTTGTGCCAAAATAATTTCTCCCACAATACTTCTACCTTGGATAAACTCGTGTTGTTCAATCGAAAAAATGTGATGAAAGAGTGATGAAAGCCTCCTTTTGAGGTTAATATCAAGAACCATATAATTGAAATTTCACATGATGATAGGATGTAATTATCCAAATCCATTGGTTTGATTCACTATTATAATAAGGACAAGAACAATCACTATAGTAACTTTATAAAGCGGGCCTCCAATAAAGAATTCTAGAACCGCCTCCACCAGATCATTCTTGATATTTCCCCAAGACATTATGTAAAAATAACTAAAAAATCATCTAGACCTATATCATTATCTAGATCCATACTTCTTATTGATACTAGTAACTCTTCTTCGTATAGTATTGATTTCATTCTATCATTTTTCCTCACGTCAATAGAACTAGGAATGTTATCATATAAATGATCAAAACCTTATTATATAGGAACCATGTAACATCCTGACCCAACCTATTGTATTGGGAAGGATTTAAAAGACACTAAACTTAGGTAAAATTTAAAATTCAACAAATAAAGACAATAAATATTAAAGGATCTACCAAATCATGAGGGATAATTTTCCCTTAAACAAACAACCTTCAATTATACCATAATAAAGAGACATAATATGATGGATAATAAAAAACAAAAATAAATCTAAATTATTACCAAATAATAAATAGAGTAATATCATAAGAAAAGAAAAATAAAATATACAATATTTATAAAAATAAAACTCAAGATAAAAATACTCAAGGCACCAAGCTGGCACCACTCTAGATTCCAAAACTCCACTATTTTCCTAAGATCCAACTCCTAACATCCATGACTGCAACATCAAAAAGCTCCACTGGTAAAATAAGAAACATTCCCCTTATCTATATCATGAAAAATAGTATCTCCATATGCACCAAGAAATACATGCAGAGGTTGAGTATAAATCCCAGTAGGCAAAGCCTGAGAATTCTTCCAAATACCACTAAAATAAGAAACAGGTTAGCTCAGATTTTATTTAAAATAAAAAACGGAAAAATCATGAAAAAAAATTAAATATATATATATACAAAATTATTGTAATAACTCACACAAAAAACACTCCCATGGCATAAATAAACACACACATGCAAAACACCAACTAATTCAACCACTACCCGAAGGCCCATCCTAAATAGTACAACTCATGAGCAGTATTCTTATCTCCAGTCCCAAGTAATCACTTGATGGTATAATCTAATGTTACAAAATATTATAACCACAACCATGTCTAATCCATACAGACCTTTTCATATGCATAAAAATACCCACCCACCAATTTGATGCTAAATTCTCACATTCAAAACCTTTATTTTTAAAACCAAATTGATTTATTCATTTTATCAAACACCTTATGGGTGTCACCCGCAATTCTATTTTTAAGACCAAAAAAATAAGAATTTACAATATGGATTTTATAAGGGTTTTCTAACAAAAATCATAAGTATGTTATTTATAAAAAAGGGACTTCGCGTTCTAGGAGAAAGTGGAAAAGGAAGAGAATACACCTACCTCCAATGTATTCAACATAAATAATGACACAATGGTATCCTAGATCTAGGATATACTTTTTGTTACCTTAATGGATTCCCAGTAATATTTAACAATAAATAACCCTAAAATATATATTTTGGAATAGAACCCCAAATAAATTCTTTCTCTTCCATGAAAATGATGAAATCAAGGAGAGAGAGGGGAACAATGGGACTCTTACCATCGATCTAAAATATAAAATGCTCTATGATCCATTATAATTGAGAATTTGAATAAATAATATCTACTAAAATTCATAGGAAAATGATAGTGTACAAGATACTTGGATAATATATGATTAATTATGGTTTTATGGAAGTTTTTGAGTTAAAAATAAAATTTTAGGGATTATTTAATCACATCACATGGTTTGGAAAATGTGTGAAAATCTTGTGGATCACATATATCCTAAAATTTATTAAGTCTCATGGTTTCCAAATAGTTTTTCCAAATAGTATGAAAAATTTACTCCTACCTAGAAGACTCCACCATCTCTTTCATGGTTACTAGGAGAACACTTAACAATTTACCCCAACCGTTCTCAAACCATGTGCCTCCTAAAACCCTCCCAAACACCCAAAAACCATGAAAAAGATCTTGAAACTCAACCCAAAAATTATATAGCTTGAAAATTCCATAGGAAATAGGGAAATACCTAAAACCTAAGGTGTTAAAATCTCCCTAATGTTGGGATTTACATCCTTGGTAAGCTAGATGTTGGTGTTTACATATAAGAGTTTAGGTTATTAGTCCATCATGAAATTATTCATCTCCCAATTTTACTCCTGAATTGGACCATTAGACTATAATATTTATACCAAATGGATTCATCTATATCAAAAATTATCTTCTTGTATATCTAGAATATGAATCATTGTATGAATAAATATAACATTTGGTTCAAGTGTGAAATAGTCCCATCATATAACATGGAAATGGTTAACATGATACCTCTTTAACTGGGATACATATAAAACATTATGGAAAAACTAAATATTGGTTTTAAATATATATTATATACAATATATCCAATATGTTCCAAAATATCAAATGTCCTGATACACAAAGGACCTAATTTTCCTTAATTTCCCAATTAATGATGACCCATTCTCTAGCATAATTTCAAGAATACGTGGTCACTTGTGTCAAAAGATGAGGGTTATCAATGATGATTTATATATGAATTATGACATCTTTGGGTTGTTCCATATATTTCCCAATCATATGTATTTTTATAGTAGTCTTATTAATAAGACTTGGACCGATCAATTATGTTTCCCTGGTTTCTACCCAAAAAAGTGGGAATCGACCTGGATGGACATAGAATGCCTTGAACAGAGCCATTTGTTTCATGTCCATATTACTATTATTATATGAAAACTAAAATAAAGTAAAATTATCTTCCCAAGAACAATTGTAATCAATTACACTTTATTGGAGAATATCTTCTAATATCTAGATCATAAGTTCCAACTAGATATCAGTTTGGGGATGATATTCCATGATCGTGGTTAATTGGGTCTCAAGAGAATATTAATAGGATCACTAAAACCATTAATTGAATCTATGGACTCATTTAAAGACAATTTATGTTGATAATTCATGTAAGTTAACCACTTTATTTATATATATATTCATCGATTCTTCCACCATATTGGACTCTAGAATTGGAATGAAATGTCTTATTTGGTTTGTTAGTCCAAAATCACTCAAATTACATCACGCTTCCAAAGTGTTATCAATAAAATGATAACAAATTATAGGTTAATATTTTCCCATTTTTATATAAATAAAGTAATAGACTATAACATTCATATTGGATATTTGTGTTTAGCCTTTACCATTTGTTAGGCAAAACATTTCATAATATAATCATCCAATTTTTATTTCATACCTACACACACAAAAATGGTCTTCATTTACAAATACATATTTTAAATAACCAGTTGAACTTCCAATTTTGTATAGTTATAAGTAGAGATAAATTTTTATTGGCATAATTAAGTAAAAATAATTAAATTATAAAAGTACAACATAGAGTTTTTATTCATTTTAAAAACTTTAATGGTCTCCCAACTATTGAATTTTTACCACATGGAAAGGTAGTCTGGGTCTGAGTACTGAGTCTCCTTGACTGTAATCACTAAATCATTCATAAGAGTAAAATAAAATTAAACTTCATTCTGATTGATCTCCCTATAATATAAATGCATGTTAATGATTACTCCCATAAGATTCCACTAGTCAAGAGCTTCTTTGACCACCTCATTATTCAATTTCCAACTCAAATCATCAGCCACTGAATTATCTTCTCCTTGTGTATAAACCAATTCAAAGTCAAAAATATGAATATATTACATCCATATTGATTTCTTTAGGTTAAAATACCTTTCAAAAAATATGTTTTTCAAGATTCTATGTACCATAAACATTGTGAAATTTTCACCAGATAGGTAGTGGATTTTTGTATTTAATGTGTGAACCATTAATACTAATTCTCGTCCATACATCAAATAATTATTTTCATGAGTTTTAAAATTTCTCATTCCAAACACTAAAACATGTTATCCTTACATGAGAACACAACCTAGTGTAGATCCAGACACATAAAAATATACCACACATCCTTATCCTAGTTCTGTAAGGATGAGGATAAGTACTGATGTGAGTCGATCCTTAATCCCATGAAAGGATTTTTGTAATCCTTGTTTCATTTAAAATGGAATATCCATTATATTGAAATTAGTAATAGGATAAGAGATCCTTGATAAATCCTAGAAAAAGAGAATATAATAACCTATTAAACCCAAAAAAATATTATCTTGAAGAAATTTTTAAGTGGTTTCCAAAAAAAATGCTACTTTTATCTTTTTAGGATCAACTGGAAATCCACTTTAAAAGATTACATGACCAAGAAAATAACCCTCTTATATATAGAAATTAAACTTATATAATTTATCATAAACTTAGTTCTCACACAATGTACCTAATACAATATATAATTTCTTTTCTTGGTCATTTCTAGTGAGAAATTAAACCAAAATATCAACTCAAAATAGCATGAAAAATTAGTTCAAATGCTTATGGAAGATGTAATTTAT
Organism: Viscum album; assembly: GCA_963277665.1. Lineage (NCBI taxonomy): Eukaryota > Viridiplantae > Streptophyta > Magnoliopsida > Santalales > Viscaceae > Viscum > Viscum album. Next base: position 1,610,807,846 of record OY728150.1, read on the forward strand.
TAAATACATGGAAATAACATGTTCATTTTTTATTCCAAAGGGAATGAATATTTATTTATAGTGACCATAATGGATTTAAAAAGATTTTTTTAGAATTTACTCCTTCCTAAATCAAATTTGGTATTATATCGATTGTTGATCAATTTTGAAGAAACATTCAACTCCTTCAATTGATCAAAAATTTCATAAATTATTGGAAGAGGGTAATTATTATTAATCACAACAGGACTAAGTTTGTGATAGTCAACACATAAAAAAATTAAACCATTTCCCTTCTATAATAAGAGGCACGAAGTGTCCCATAGTGAAGTACTTGGTCTAATGAATCCCTTTCTTTCCAGTTCTTCCATATTCACATTTAATTATCATAATTCGGTTGGTGACATTCTATATTATAGAAGTGAAATTGGACTAGTTTATGAAAATATAATGAAATAAAAGTCAATTTCTCATTCAAGTGTTAACTTAAATAAATAGTTCATAAATACATCAAGGTATCAGTATACTATAGAAATAATACTTTTAGTCTCATTTTAATCAATAGAACTGTCACGACCCGTCCTCGGGGCCCGTGCCGTGACTACCCCAAGCCCGCCTTCCATAGGCCAGGGGCTGGCGACTAGGACCAAAGGCGTAAATCCCGATAACTGGGAAGGTATTACCTTTATAAAAGTAAACAAAACACCACAGAGTACAAGCGGAAGTAAAACACTAAGTACAAAGAGAAGTGCTGAAAGGTAAATGGGCCAGAATACCAACCCAAAAGAAAGTACAACTACAGCTGAACAAAGTACAACAAAAAAAAACAATAGCTAGAAGGACGTAAGCGGATCCTGGGTCATCCTCCTCGGATCCTACCTGAAGGGTAGGTACAGATGGCGCAGCTCCTGGATCGTCCACCACAGATCCTACCTGAAGGGTAGGTACAGATAGCCTCCACAACGCTCTCGCCCGTCAACCTCCTCTGAGTGTCGTCTCGCCGTGAAGTCCACCTCCGGATACTGAATCGTCATGTAGTCCACCTCCGAGTACTGACTCGTCGTGTAGTCTACCTCCGGGTACCGTCCAGTCCTCGAACACTCGGCCTCCGTCAGCACTGCTCATCGTCTGCAACCAACACAACGAGGTGCGGGCATAGCCCATGCAGGGGTGAGTATAATGATACTCAGTAGGGACCCCGAGACCCTCAAGGTATCACTAAAACCAACAAGGATAACCACAAATAAGATCTCAACAGATAACCTCTACTTAGGTATATGCCCATACATATACCTAAGTTATCAAGTAACCCATCTCAATCATGAGGAAACACAAGGATTATGAAATCAACAGATAACCACTACCCAGGTATATGCCCATACATATACCTAAGTTATCAAGTAACCCATCTCAATCATGAGGAAAGACAAAGGTCATAGACTCAGCTCAAACCAGGATTTTCATTATCGAAACAGTAACTGCTGAAGAGCCCCGTCTCTGGAGTGTACAGTGGTCCTGTCACGACTCAGAGGTACTGCTCACTAACCTAAGACTGCTGAGGTACTCCTCCTGTCGAGTACTGTGGGTCTGCTGCTACAACCAAGTGCTTCCCACCATGGGTCTGCCGCTACAACCAAGTGTTCCCCCTCATAGCCTCAAGAGGTACTCCTTCTGTTGAGTACCGCGGGTCTGCCGCTACAACCAAGCACTCCTCCGCCGTGGGTCTGCCGCTACAACCAAGTGCTCCCCCTCATAGACTCCAGAGGTACTCCTTATGTTGAGTACCGTGGGTCTGCCGCTACAAACAAGCGCTCCTCCGCCGTGGGTCTGCCGCTACAACCAAGCGCTCCCCACTGGGCAATCCGAAACACACCGAGTCGATCGGTAAAGCAGTCGTCAGGTCTCAACCGGCTACATGGTCTCCATACTCCGCACGCTCGTCTCCGGGAGGGTCCGCTCCACGAGCTGCTTGTCGATACTATAAGTATCACAAAGTTCCATGAAGAAGTAACTCAAAGGACCGCCTCGTCACAGGGGTCTCAGCACAACAAACGGCACGTCAATCGGACGCCCGGTCTGTGAGTTAGTAGCCTTTTCGTCCCAGGGGCCCGGTTGGTCTCGTGCGCGAACCAACCCGGTTGTATCTCAACTGTACCCCAACTCTCATAGGGTAAACTTAAAGGGACCGTTTCTCAACGTGATCACCAACTCCGCTGACGGTTCGTCAAACGGACGTCTGGTCTGAAAGATATCAGCTTTCCCGTTCTAGGGGCCCGGTTGGATTTCGGGTGCAATCCAACCCGGCCACTATCCAACTGCACCCAAAACTCGGGCGAAGTATGCCAAAAGTTCTGTCTCATCAAGAGGAATTCAACGAGACAGACGGCGCGTCAATCGGACGCCCGATCTGTGAGTTATTGGCTTTTTCGTTCCAGGGGCCCGGTTGGTTTCGTGACCGAACCAACCCGACCGCACTCCGACGATATCCAAACCTCGAGCGGAGTAATCCAAAAGATACGTCTCACTTAGAGGAATCCATCAAAGTCGATGGCACGTCAATCGGACATCCGGAGGTCAAGATATGAGTTTTTCCACTCCGAGGGCCCGGTTGGTTTCGTGTACGAACCAACCCGTCCGAACCCCAAGTATTCTGAAACCTTGGGTGTAGTATACCAAAACGACCATCTCGATCCAAGGATCGCATCTCCACTTACGGCGCGTCGTTCGGAGGCCCGTAGCCCAAGATATGGGCGAAAAACCAAAGGAGTCTGAAAACGGGGGGTCTCGCCCCGGATCGACCCGGCCCGACCCCCCCTGGGTCGGCCCGAACCGGGTTGACCCGACCCAGGTCCGGGTCCGACCCGGTTTGGTGTGACCCGACCCAGCCTGGGCGGCCCGGCCCGGCCTGGGCACGACCAGGCCCGACGGGTCGGCTCGGCTCGGCCGAGCGGCCGGGCGAAGGAACCGCAGCCCCCGTGCGGGGGCCGCTTCACAGCACTCGGACGCGGCATGCCGGCCGCGTCTCGCCTCCCAGTTCCGGGCGGCCGCAGAACTGCCTCGTCGCCGCGGCTTCAGTCGTGGCGGGTTTTGCCGGCGGCGCGCCGGCGTGAGATTCCGCGGACCACCGGACGCGCTCCGGTGGTCCGTTTTACATGCGGTCTTCGGTAGTGCTCCTCCCAGGACCCGACCTTCACTGCAAGGCCCTCAAATCACCCTTGCGGCCCCGTTTGTCGTCATCCTCCGTTCCACACACTAAGAACGAGGAAGAATGCGGTGGTTCGGACTTGTTCGTTGGTCCGCACCCACCGCGCTAGCGGTTTGAAACAACACCATAATATTTCTCATCAATTTGATAAACCCCGAACCGCAATAATAATCCGCGGACCAACTTGTTAATTAGTTGGCCCGTGTTCATGACTTGAAGGGAAACAAACATGGAGTATTATCATTTTCAAAACAACCCCTACCTCGTAGCTGTCGTCGGACGAGTACGAGTACGTCGCGGAATTGACCGTCGCGGTAGGAGGTGTTCGTCGCGTCGCGGAAGGGCGTCGCGTCGTCGCGGAAGGGCGTCGCGTCGACGATCTCCGAGGGTTAAAGAAACACACAGATTTAATTATAACAATTAAATCCATGTTGAGAATAAAAACCACAAAGGAATTTAAAAGATTTTTAATTCTCCCACCTCAAGCAGTTGATCGAAGATTTGTCGTGGGGAAAGAATGTTGCGGAAGAAGCGTCGGGGTCGCGTCGATCTCCGGGGGTCGGGCGTTCTTCGTCGCCCTTCGTCGGAGGCCGGTTTTCTTCACGTTCTTCGCCTTCTTCGCATTCTTCGTGAAGGAGGATGAAGATCTCAAGCCTTGGAGTCTTCTCCAAATCCTCTCAACGAGCAATCCTCAAGAAGACAAGCGTTGGTCTTATTTTGTTAACATGCCAACGAATTGAAAAACAAACTAAGTAACGACCCATTAATTCATAGAATTAACTTCAACGAATAAACCGCCCAATTAATAGGAGCGTTTAAGAGTTTAAGAAAACACACCAGTTGACTTTCATTAATGAGCAGTTTTCGCGGGTGCGTTACTTAGAGGAAAAGAAATGGTGGGGCTCGTATGGGCCCCACCTCACAAATATCCTACCAAGAGGGTAGGATATTTTTGGATTGCACCCTATCCGATTTAACTTAGCTCAAGTGGCTTTAAGTGGCTTTTAAGTGAAATAAAATAAATTTGTCGCACCACTTTATTTTATTTTCTTCACTTAACCCCCAAAAATTAAAAACCACACCCGAGAAAACGCAACTCCGGAAAATGCATTTCTAAGCAAATACCGGCGCTGCGATTTCATCGGTTCCCTCAGAATTTTATTTCGAGCACCGGTTCAAAAGTTAGAAAAACTCGTTCGTTCGTTCACTGAACGTACCCGAGCCTAAACTTCAGAAAATGATTCTGGGCAAACCGGGCCTCGAAATCAGGCGCCGTCAGAAACTGCGTTCTTGTAAAATTCCAAAGAAATTTAAGAAAAAAATTCCCTTGAAATCTTCGGGTCTTTACATTACTCCCACCTCAGGTATTTACGTCCTCGTAAAGCTTTAACACCAACTAGGGTCACAAAAGCGGTACAGAGCACGCATCTGAGCCTTTCGCTCCCATGTGCTCACCTGGAGGTTCCCATACTGCCAAAGAAAGTGCACCCGAGGAATCGACCACCCTCGTAGGACCACCCCTGTCGATCCTCGATCCCCACTGGAATCTCTGTGAAAGTCACCCCATCGCCATCGTCCAGCTCCCCATGGTCGATGATATGCGAAGGGTCGAGCACGTATCTCCTCTGCTGAGATACGTGGAAATCGTCGTGCACCTGGTGCAACTGAGGTGGATGGTTCAAGCGGTAAACCACCCCGCCTACCCAGCTGAGGACCTAAGAAGGTCTGCTAAACCTCGGAGATAACTTGCTTCCTTGGCCACATATCCATAAACCTCGTCGAGGTGAGACCCGTATAAGGACGTGATCATCATCCTCGAACTCTAGAGGTCTCCAATTCCTGTTAGAACTGAAACTCGAAACGACTGCTGCCACGAGGTTAAGGTTGACCGAATCAAGAGTGATTGGTCACACCCTCCTGTGCATGAGTTATCCTATGCTGCCTGGGGTTTCCTTTTCGCTGATCAAGGAAAACCCATCCCGAAGTCGTAGTTAAATGACAACCTTTTTTCCTAATACCGTCAATTTGTGTATGAACTGTGATTGCGCAGTCCATACTCAAACCAACGTCGTAAGGCCTTGACACTGCCACCAAGAGATTCCAACCGAAACTCTCACCTCGAGGGTCTGACCACACTGTCGGCGTAAGTGTGATTATCGAGTCTTCTCCCAAGGTATCTCCAGATGTGAGGGTCAAGTCTACGGATTACCGGAAACTCTAGGTCTGGGACAAGATTTGTGAAAGCGATGAATGATTCATATCGACGTCTGTTACTACAGCAGCTAGTAGTGGACATAGACCGTCCCTTGAATCACTTTTAGAGCCATTGGGTCACACTCCTTCACCGCATGCAGCCGCACTCTTCCTCCTCCCTCCAGCTCCCTGAGCCTGGCAGGGATAACTAAGGCGAGTGGTTGTAGCATGTTAAGATGTACACCACCTCATGCTGCTCTCCTAGCTCTAACTCCACGTCTGCCACTTAATAGACTCATCTCTCTTTAAAGCTTCCTCTTCTTGAAACATTTAACATGCCCGAGTCTCTATGACTGGCACCGATTTCCTGTTTCTTACTGCACTGTGCAGTCTTCATCCGCTCCTGGATGATCTGTATCTTCTTTGTCTACGATCTGGAAGAGCTGCTAAAATTTATCCTTTGTCGAAAAGAGAAACCGGGTCTCATCCCCCCTGGATGAACCACGCCCATTGCCTAATACAGTCAATCCTGACATGAAGGATGCATTCATGTCATGGATGACGTCGTAAGGCCTCGACGTAACTACTAAGAGATCCAACTGTCACTCTCGCCTCCAAGGGTCGAGTCACACTGTCGGCATCAGTGTGAGGTTACTGGGTCTCCTCCAGTAGGAATCTCGAAAATGAGGGTCAATTCAACAGTCTTAACCAGGACCACTCAGTATGAACCAAACAAAAAGGAGAGGAAAGAAAACATCACAAAGATAGGTATCTTTTTTTTATTGCAGCTCATAGTACAAAGACACGAATACAACCGCAACATGTAACTAGAAGTACAAGGGACGTATCCACTAGTTCCTCTCCTGTCCACCTGCTCCTGGAGCTCTACTACCTTGTCCACTGCTCGGCTATTGCTCAAGCACCCACCGCTGCATCTGCCTCGGTGGCTCCTCCAAAGCCTGCGGGTCAACTGTACGAGGAGTCGGAAAGTCACGTGCCAGGTGACCCTTTCCGCCGCATTCATAACACTTCCTGCTCCTCGTACGGCTGGCTCTGGTCCTCTTGGACCTCTGTATCATCTGTCTACTTCCCATAGATGACTCGGCTACTGATCGAAAACCCTACGGTAAAGGCAGAAGCTCCTGTACACGCTCGGGGTGTAGAGATACTGGCACAAACTCCACCCTGAAGAAGGTATCGAAGTCTTCTCATGTGAAGGCTATCCGGTTGCAAAATTGAAACAAGTGGCCCCACAACCTTCCTGCTGCTGCCTAAAGAAGGCTGGCAGCAAAGATCACCATGAAGTCTATCGGCGTCCCCACTAGCCTGAAGACTCTCACCACAGCCTCCAGCCAATCCTCAGCCACCTGCGGGTCCATCTCTCCCCGGAACCTGGGTGGTATCTGGCGCTGGAACTCGTGCAGCACGCTCAAGTGGCGTGCATCACCTACTGTTGGGGCTGGTGGCATCGGTGGCCCAACGTATGGTATTACCGATGGTGCCTCCGCTGGTGCCTCAACTGCAAGAGGGCCCTGTACCGAAGCCTCGTCGCTCGGCAGGCTGTCTGTACGCACATCCCTATGGGCTCTAGCTGGTCGTCCGTGAAAAGGCATCCTGAAAGAAACAATGTGACATGGTCAAACAATTATACCTGGTGAGTTGACCTGGTTTGAGCTGACATTTAAAAACTTCTGGAAACACACACGCAATTAGTGTTTTCGTGCACAGAGTCGGAAATCGGTTGTCAGGGTCCTGGTGTATGGATACGTCGGCCGCCCGCACCAACACTGGACTCCCTGAACTGAAAACCACACTCGGTACTCTTAACACTATTGCTTCACAGAAAGGATAAAAAAGATCAGAGTCCTGAGTTCTGCGGTAGAACCGAACTCCTCTGATACCAATTTGTCACGACCCGTCCTCGGGGCCCGTGCCGTGACTACCCCAAGCCCGCCTTCCATAGGCCAGGGGCTGGCGACTAGCACCAAAGGCGTAAATCCTGATAACTAGGAAGGCATTTCCTTTATAAAAGTAAACAAAACACCACAGAGTACAAGCGGAAGTAAAACACTAAGTACAAAGAGAAGTGCTGAAAGGTAAATGGGCTAGAATACAAACCCAAAAGAAAGTACAACTACAGCTGAACAAAGTACAACAGAAAAAAAACAACAACTGGAAGGACGAAAGTGGCTCCAGGGTCGTCCTCCTCGGATCCTACCTGAAGGGTAGGTACATATGGCTCAGCTCCTGGATCATCCAGCACGGATCCTACCTAAAGGGTAGGTACAGATAGCCTCCACAATGCTCTCGCCCGTCAACCTCCTCTGAGTGTCGTCTCGCCGTGAAGTCCACCTCCGGATACTGACTCGTCATGTAGTCCACCTCCGGGTACTGACTCGTCGTGTAGTCTACCTCCGGGTACCGTCTAGTCCTCGAACACTCGGCCTCTGTCAGCACTGCCCATCGTCTGCAACCAATACAACGAGGCGCGGGCATAGCCCGTGCAGGGGTGAGTATAACGATACTCAGTAGGGACCCCGAGACCCTCAAGGTCTCACTAAAACCAACAAGGATAACCACAAAGAAGATCTCAACAGATAACCTCTACTTAGGTATATGCCCATACATATACCTAAGTTATCAAGTAACCCATATCAATCATGAGGAAACACAAGGATTATGAAATCAACGGATAACCACTACCCAGGTATATGCCCATACATATACCTAAGTTATCAAGTAACCCATCTCAATCATGAGGAAACACAAAGGTCGTAGACCCAGCTCAAACCAGGATTTTCATTATCGAAACTGTAACTGCTGAAGAGCCCCGTCTCTGGAGTGTACAGTGGTCCTGTCACGACTCCGAGGTACTGCTCACTAACCTAAGACTGCTGAGGTACTCCTCCTGTGGAGTACTGTGGGCCTGCTACTACAACCAAGTGCTTCCCACCATGGGTATGCCGCTACAACCAAGCGTTCCCCCTCATAGCCTCAAGAGGTACTCCTTCTGTTGAGTACCGCGGGTCTGCCGCTACAATCAAGCGCTCTTCCGCCGTGGGTCTGCCGCTACAACCAAGCGCTCCCCCTCATAGCCTCCAGAGGTACTCCTTCTGTTGAGTATCGCGGGTCTGCCGCTACAACCAAGAGCTCCTCCGCCGTGGGTCTGCCGCTACAACCAAGCGCTCCCCACTGGGCTATCCGAAACACACCGAGTCGATCGGTCAAGCAGTCGTCAGGTCTCAGCCGGCTACACGGTCTCCGTACTCCGCACGCTCGTCTCCGGGAGTGTTCGCTCCACGAGCTGCTGGTCGATACTATAAGTATCACAAAGTTCCACAAAGAAGTAACTCAAAGGACCGCCTCGTCACAGGGGTCTCAACACAAAATACGGCGCGTCAATCGGACGCCCGGTCTGTGAGTTATTAGCCTTTTCGTCCTAGGGGACCGGTTGGTCTTGTGCGTGAACCAACCCGTACGTATCTCAACTGTACCCCAACTCTCATAGGGTAATCTTAAAGGGACTGTTTCTCAATGTGATCACCAACGCCGCTGACGGTTCGTCAAACGGACATCTGGTCTGAAAGATATCAGCTTTCCCGTTCTAGGGGCCCGGTTGGATTTTGGGTGAAATCCAACCCATCCACTATCCAACTGCAACCAAAACTCGGGCGAAGTATGCCAAAAGTTCTGTCTCATCAAGAGGAATTCAACAAGACAGACGGCGCGTCAATCGGACGCCCGGTCTGTGAGTTATTGTCTTTTTCGTTCCAGGGGCCCAGTTGGTTTCGTGAGCGAACCAACCCGACCGCACTCCAACGATATCCAAACCTCGAGCGGAGTAAGCCAAAAGATACGTCTCACTTAGAGGAATCCATCAAATTCTATGGCACGTCAATCGAACGTTCGGAGCTCAATATATGAGTGTTTCCGCTCTGAGGGCCCGGTTGGTTTCGTGTACAAACCAACCCGGCCGAACCCCATGTATTCCGAAACCTTGGGTGTAGTATACCGAAACGACCATCTCGATCCAAGGATCTCATCGCCACTGACGATGCATCGTTCGGAGGCCCGTAGCCCAAGATATGCGCGAAAAACCAAAGGAGTCTGAAAACGGGGGGTCTGGGCCCGGATCGACCCGGCCCGACCCCCCTGGGTCGGCCCGAACCGGGTCAACCCGACCCGGTTTGGTGCGACCTGTCCTGGCCTGGGCGGCCCGGCCCGGCCTGGGCGTGACCCGGCCCGGCGGGTCGGCTCGGCTCAGCTCGGCTCGGCCGAGCGGCCGAGCGAAGGAACAGCGGCCCCCGCGCGGGGACCGCTTCGCAGCACCCGGACGCGGCATGTCGGCCGCGTCTCGACTCCGGGTTCCGCGCGGCCGCGGAACCACCTCATCGTCGCGGCTTCAGTCGCGGCAGGTTTTGCCGGCGGCGCGCCGACGTGAGATTCCGCGGACCACCGGACGCGCTCCGGTGGTCCGTTTTACATGCGGTCTTCGCCAGTGGTCCTCCCAGGACCCGACCTTCACTGCAAGGCCCTCAAATCGCCCTTGCGGCCCCGTTTGTCATCGTCCGCCGTTCCACACACTAAGAATGAGAAAGAATGCGGTGGTTCGGACTTGTTCGTTGGTCCGCACCCACCGCGTTAGCGGTTTGAAACCACACCATAATATTTCCCATCAATTTGATAAACCCCGAACCGCAATAATAATCCACGGACCAACTTGTTAATTAGTTGGCCCGCGTTCATGCCTTGAAGGTAAACAAACATGGAGTATTATCATTTTCAAAACAACCCCTACCTCGTAGCTGTCGTCGGACGAGTACGAGTACGTCGCGGAATTGACCGTCACGGTAGGAGGTGATCGTCGCGTCGCGGAAGGGCGTCGCGTCGACGATCTACGAGGGTTAAAGAAACACACGGATTTAATTATAACAATTAAATCCATGTTGAGGATAAAAACCACAAAGGAATTTAAAAGATTTTTAAATCTCCCACCTCAAGCAGTTGATCGAAGATTTTTCGCGGGGAAAGAATGTCGCGGAAGAAGCGTCGGGGTCGCGTTGATCTCCGGGGGTCGGGCGTTCTTCGTCGCCCTTCTTCGGAGGCCGGCGTTCTTCACGTTCTTCGCGTTCTTCTCATTCTTCGCGAAGGAGGATGAAGATCTCAAGCCTTGGAGTCTTCTCCAAATCCTCTCAACGAGCAATCCTCAAGAAGACAAGAGTTGGTCTTATTTTGTTAACATGCCAACAAATTGAAAAACAAACTAAGTAACGACCCATTAATTCATAGAATTAAGTTCAACGAATAAACCGCCCAATTAATAGGAGCATTTAAGAGTTTAAGAAAATGCACCAGTTGACTTTCATTAATGAGGAGTTTTCGCGGGTGCGTTACTTAGAGGAAAAGAAACGGTGGGGCTCGTGTGGGCCCCACCTCAAAAATATGCTACCAAGAGGGTAGGATATTTTTGGATTGCACCCTATCCGATTTAACTTAGCTCAAGTGGCTTTAAGTGGCTTTTAAGTGAAATAAAATAAATTTGTCGCACCACTTTATTTTATTTTCTTCACTTAACCCCCAAAAAATAAAAACCACACCCGAGCAAACGCATCTCCGGAAAATGCATTTCTAAGCAAATACTGGCGCTGCGATTTCATCGGTGCCCTCAGAATTCTATTCCGAGCACCGGTTCAAAAGTTCGGAAAACCTGTTCGTTCGTTCACTGAACGTACCCGAGCCTAAACTTTAGAAAATGATTCCGGGAAAATCGGGCCTCGGAATGAGGCGCCGTCAGAAACTGCGTTCTTGTAAAATTCCAAAGAAAATTAAGAAAAAAATTACCTTGAAATTTTCGGGTCTTTACATTACTCACACCTTAGGGATTTACGTCCTCGTAAAGCTTTAACACCAACTAGGGTCACAAAAGTGGTACAGAGCACGCATCTGAGCCTTCCGCTCCCATGTGCTCACCTGGAGGTTACCATACTACCAAAGAAAGTGCACCCAAGGAATCGACCACCCTCATAGGACCACCCCTGTCGATCCTCGATCCCCACTGGAATCTCTGTGAAAGTCACCCCATCGCCATCGTCCAGCTCCCCATGGTCGATGATATGCAAAGGGTCGAGCAAGTACCTCCTTTGCTGAGATACGTGGAAATCGTCGTGCACCTGGTGCAACTGAAGTGGATGGGTCAAGAGGTAAACCACCCCGCCTACCCAGCTGAGGACCTAAGAAGGTCCGCTAAACCTCGGAGATAACTTGCTTCCTTGGCCACATCTCCATAAACCTCGTCGAGGTGAGACCCGTATAAGGACGTGATCGTCATCCTCGAACTCTTGAGGTCTCCAATTCCTGTTAGAACTGAAACTCGAAACGACTAATTCCACGAGGTTAAGGATGACCGAATCAAGAGTGATTGGTCGCACCCTCCTGTGCATGAGTTATCCTATGTTGCCTGGGGTTTCCTTTTCGCTGACCAAGGAAAACCCATCCCGACGTCGTAGTTAAACCACAACCTTTTTTCTTAATACCATCAATTTGGGTATGAACTGTGATTGCCCAGTCCATACTCAAACCAACGTTGTAAGGCCTAGACACTGCCACCAAGTGATTCCAACCGAAACTCTCGCCTCGAGGGTCTGACCACACCATCGGCGTAAGTTTGATTATCGAGTCTTCTCCCAAGGTATCTCCAGACGTGAGGTTCAAGTCTACGGCTTACCGGAAACTCTAGGTCTGGGACAAGATTTGTGAAAGCGATGAATGATTCATATCAACGTCTGTTACTACAGCAGCTAGTAGTGGACATAGACCGTCCCTTGAATCATTTTTAGAGCAATTGGGTCACACTCCTTGACCGCATGCAGCCGCACTCTTCCTCCACCCTCCAACTCCCTAAGCCTGGCGGGGATAACTAAGGCGGGTGGTTGTAGCATGTTAAGATGCACACCACCTCATGTTGCTCTCCTAGCTCTGCCTCCACGTCTACCACTTCACAGACTCATCTCTCTTTAAAGCTTCCTCTTCTTGAAACATTTAACACGCCCGAGTCTCTAATACTGGCACCGATTTCCTGTTTCTTACTACACTGTGTAGTCTTCATCCGCTCCTGGATGATCTGCACCTTCTTTGCCTACGATCTGGAAGAGCTGCTAAAATTTCTCCTTTTCCAAAAAGAGAAACCCGGTCTCATCCTCCCTGGATGAACCACGCCCATTGCCTAATACAGTCAATCCTGACATGAAGGATGCATTCATGCCATGGATGACGTCGTAAGCCCTCAACGTAACTACTAAGATATCCAACTGTCACTCTCGCCTCCAAGGGTCGAGTCACACTTTCGGCATCAGTGTGAGGTTACTGTGTCTCCTCCAGTAGGAATCTCGAAAATGAGGGTCAAGTCAACAGTCTTAACCAGGACCACTCAGTATCAACCAAACAAAAAGGACAGGAAAGCAAACATCACAAAGATAAGTATCTTTTTTTTCTTGCATCTCATAGTACAAAGACACAAAAACAACTGCAACATGTAACTAGAAGTACAAGGGACGTATCCACTAGTTCCTCTCCTGTCCACCTGCTCCTGGAGCTCTATTGCCTTGTCCACTGCTCGGCTATTGCTCAAGCACCCGCCGCTGCTTCTGCCTCGGTGGCTCCTCCAAAGCCTGCTGTTCAACTCTACGAGGAGTCAGAAAGTCACGTGCCAGGTGACCCTTTCCGCCGCATTCATAACACTTCCTGCTCCTCGTACGGCTGGCTCTGGTCCTCTTGGACCTCTGCATCATCTGTCTACTTCCCACAGATGACTCAGCTACTGATCGAAAACCCTACGGTAAAGGAAGAAGCTCTTGTACACGCTCGGGGTGTAGAGCTACTGGCACAAACTCCACCCTGAAGAAGGTCTCGAAGTCTTCCCATGTGAAGGCCATCCCATTGCAAAACTGGAACAAGTGGCCCCACCACCAGCCTGCTGCTGCCTGAAGAAGGATGGCAGCAAAGATCACCATGAAGTCTGTCGGCGTCCCCACTAGCCTGAAGAATCTCACCATAGCCTCCAGCCAATCCTCAGCCGCCTGCGGGTCCATCTCTCCCCGGAACCTGGGTGGTATCTGGTGCTGGAACTCATGCAGCGCGCTCAAGTGGCGTGCATCGCCTACTGCCGGGGCTGGTGGCATCAGTGGCCCAACGTATGGTATTACCGATGGTGCCTCCGCTGGTGCCTCAACTGCAAGAGGGCCCTGTACCGAAGCCTCGTCGCTCGGCAAGCTGTCAGTACGAACATCCCTCTGGGCTCTAGCTGGTCGTCCGTGAAAAGGCATCCTGAAAGAAACAATGTGACACGGTCAAACGATTATACCTGGTGAGATGACCTGGTTTGAGCTGACATTTAAAAACTTCTAGAAACACACACGCAATCAGTGTTTTCTTGCACAGAGTCAGAAATCGGTTGTCAGGGTCCTGGTGTATGGATACGTCGGCCGCCCGCACCAACACTGGACTCCCTGAACTGAAAACCACACTCGGTACTCTTAACACTATTGCTTCACAGAACGGAAAAAAAAAGATCAAAGTCCCTAGTTCTGCGGTAGAATCGAACTCCTCTGATACCAATTTGTCACGACCCGTCCTCGGGGCCCGTGCCGTGACTACCCCAAGCCCACCTTCCATAGGCCAGGGGCTGGCGACTAGCACCAAAGGCGTAAATCCCGATAACTGGGAAGGCATTGCCTTTATAAAAGTAAACAAAACACCACAGAGTACAAGTGGAAGTAAAACACTAAGTACAAAGAGAAGTGTTGAAAGGTAAATGGGCTAGAATACAAACCCAAAAGAAAGTACAACTACAGCTGAACAAAGTACAACAGAAAAAAAAACAACAGCTGGAAGGACGAAAGTGGCTCCTGGGTCGTCCTCCTCGGATCCTACCTGAAGGGTAGGTACAGATGGCGCAGCTCCTGGATCATCCACCACGGATCCTACCTGAAGGGTAGGTACAGAGAGCCTCCACAACGCTCTCTCCCGTCAACCTCCTCTGAGTGTCGTCTCGTCGTGAAGTCCACCTCCGGATACTAACTCGTCATGTAGTCCACCTCCGGGTACTGACTCGTCTTGTAGTCTACCTCCGGGTACCATCTAGTCCTCGAACACTCGGCCTCCGTCAGCACTGCCCATCGTCTGCAACCAATACAATGAGGCGCGGGCATATCCCGTTCAGAGGTGAGTATAACGATACTCAGTAGGGACCCCGAGACCCTCAAGGACTCACTAAAACCAACAAGGATAACCACAAAGAAGATCTCAACAGATACCTTCTACTTAGGTATATTCCCTTACATATACCTAAGTTATCAAGTAACCCATCTCAATCATGAGGAAACACAAGGATTATGAAATCAACGGATAACCACTACCCAGGTATAAGCCCATACATATACCTAAGTTATCAAGTAACCCATCTCAATCATGAGGAAACACAAAGTTCGTAGACCCAGCTCAAACCAGTATTTTCATTATCGAAACTATAACTGCTGAAGAGCCCCGTCTCTAGAGTGTACAGTGGTCCTGTCACGACTCCGAGGTACTGCTCACTAACCTAATACTGCTGAGGTACTCCTCCTGTCGTGTACTGTGGGCCTGCTGCTACAACCAAGCGCTTCCCACCATGGGTCTGCCTCTACAACCAAGCGTTCCCCCTCATAGCCTCAAGAGGTAATCCTTCTGTTGAGTATCGCGGGTCTGCCGCTACAATCAAGCACTCCTCCGCCGTGGGTCTGCCGCTACAACCAAGCGCTCCCCCTCATAGCCTCCAGAGGTACTCCTTCTGTTGAGTACCGCGGGTCTGCCACTACAACCAAGAGCTCCTCCGCCATGGGTCTTCCGCTACAACCAAGCGCTCCCCACTGGGCTATCCGAAACACACCGAGTCGATCGGTCAAGCAGTCGTCAGGTCTCAGCCGGCTACACGGTCTTCGTACTCCGCACGCTCGTCTCCGGGAGTGTTCACTCCACGAGCTTCTGGTCGATACTATAAGTATCACAAAGTTCCATGAAGAAGTAACTCAAAGTACCGCCTCGTCACAGGGGTCTCAACACAAAAGACGGCACGTCAATCGGACGCCCGGTCTGTGAGTTATTAGCCTTTTCGTCCCAGGGTCCCGGTTGGTCTTGTGCGTGAACCAACCCGTCTGTATCTCAACTGTACCCCAACTCTCATAGGGTAAGCTTAAAGGGACCGTTTCTCAACGTGATCACCAACGCCGCTGACGGTTCGTCAAACGGACGTCTCGTCTGAAAGATATCAGCTTTCCCGTTCCAGGGGCGCGGTTGGATTTCGGGTGAAATCCAACCCGGACACTATCTAACTGCAACCAAAACTCGGGCGAAGTATGCCAAAAGTTCCGTCTCATCAAGGAGAATTCAACGAGACAGACGTCGCGTCAATCGGATGCCCGGTCTGTGAGTTATTGGCTTTTTCGTTCCAGGGGCCCGGTTGGTTTCGTGAGCGAACCAACCCGACTGCTCTCCAACGACATCCAAACCTCGAGCGGAGTAATCCAAAAGATCTGTCTCACTTAGAGGAATACATCAAAGTCAACGGCACGTCAATCGAACGTCCGGAGCTCAAAATATGAGTGTTTCCGCTCCGAGGGCCCGGTTGGTTTCGTGTATGAACCAACCCGGCTGAACCCCAAGTATTCTGAAACCTTGGGTGTAGTATACCGAAACGACCGTCTCAATCCAAGGATCACATCTCCGCTGATGGCGCGTCGTTCGGAGGCCTGTAGCCCAAGATATGGGCGAAAAACCAAAGGAGTCTGAAAATGGGGGGTCTGGGCCCGGATCGACCCGGCCCGACCCCCCCCCCCCCCTGGGTCGGCCCGAACCGGGTCGACCCGACCCAGTTCCGGGTCCGACACGGTTTGGTGCGACCCGGCCCGGCCTGGGCGCGACCCGTCCCGTCGGGTCGGCTCGGGTCGGCTCGGCTCGGCCGAGCGGCCGAGCGAAGGAACCGCGACCCCCGCGCGGGGGCCGCTTCACAGCACCCGGATGCGGCATGTCGGCCGCGTCCCGCCTCCAGGTTCCGCGCGGCCACGGAACCGCCTCGCCATCGCGGCTTCAGCCGCGACGGGTTTTGCCGGCGACGCGCCAGGCACCGCCGCGCCGGTGTGAGATTCCGCGGACCACCGGACGCGCTCCGGTGGTCCGTTTTACGTGCGGTCTTCGCCAGTGGTCCTCCCGGGACCCGAACTTCACTGCAAGGCCCTCAAATCTCCCTTGTGGCCCCGTTGGTTGTTGTCCGCCGTTCCGTACACTAAGAACGAGAAAGAATGCGGTGGTTCGGACTTTTTCGTTGGTCTGCACCCACCGTGTTAGCGGTTTGAAACAACACCATAATATTTCCCATCAATTTGATAAACCCTGAACCGCAATAATAATCCACAGACCAACTTGTTAATTAGTTGGCCCGCGTTCATGCCTTGAAGTGAAACAAACATGGAGTATTATCATTTTCAAAACAACCCCTACCTCGTAGGTGTCGGCGGACGAGTACGAGTACGTCGCAGAATTGACCGTCGTGGTAGGAGGTGATCGTCGCGTCGCGGAAGAACGTCGCATCGTCACGGAAGGGTGACGCGTCGATGATCTCCGAGGGTTAAAGAAACACACGGATTTAATTATAACAATTAAATCCATGTTGAGGATAAAAACCACAAAGGAATTTAAAATATTTTTAAATCTCCCACCTCAAGCAGTTGATCGAAGATTTTTCGCGTGGAAAGAACGTCGCGGAAGAAGAGTCGGCGTCGCGTCGATCTCCGGGGGTCGGGCGTTATTCGTCGCCCTTCGTCGGAGGCCGGCGTTCTTCGCGTTCTTCGCGTTCTTCGCATTCTTCGCGAAGGAGGATGAAGATCTCAATCCTTGGAGTCTTATCCAAATCCTCTCAACGAGCAATCCTCAAGAAGAAAAGTGTTGGTCTTATTTTATTAACATGCCAACAAATTGAAAAACAAACTAAGTAACAACCCATTAATTCATAGAATTAATTTCAACGAATAAACCACCCAATTAATAGAAGCGTTTAAGAGTTTAAGAAAACGCACTAGTTGACTTTTATTAATGAGGAGTTTTCGCGGGTGCGTTACTTAGAGGAAAAGAAACAGTGGGGCTCGTGCGGGCCCCACCTCACAAATATCCTACCAAGAGGGTAGGATATTTTTGGATTGCACCCTATCCGCTTTAACTTAACTCAAGTGGCTTTAAGTGGCTTTTTAGTGAAATAGAATAAATTTGTCGCACCACTTTATTTTATTTTCTTCACTTAACCCCCAAAAATTAAAAACCACACTCGAGCAAACGCAACTCCGAAAAAGGTGTTTCTAAGAAAATACCGGCGTTGTGATTTCATCGGTGCCCTCAGAATTTGATTCCGAGCATGGGTTCAAAAGTTAGAAAAACCCGCTCGTTCGTTCACTGAACGTACCCGAGCCTAAACTTCAGAAAATGATTCAGGGCACACCGGGCCTCGGAATCAGGCGCCGTCAGAAACTGCGTTCTTGTAAAATTCCAAAGAAAATTAAGAAAAAAATTTCCTTGAAATTTTCGGGTCTTTACAAGAACCCAAATTTGTTGCTTCTAGATAAAAATATATGGTTCCATGTATTATTACCAAAGGCCCTACTCTTCTAATATTCATATTTTAATCTTGTTTGAATAAATGATCAGTACCATATGGGTATGTTAAGGTGACTTATCTAGCGTAATACTTGATATAAGATTTGAATTCCCCTTTCCAATCCATTCCAAATATCAAATTGAAGATATCCATTTCCAATACTGTAAACTCCCAAAAAAAGTTGGTCTCATCGAGGGTGATTGGACATGATGGATTCTTAAATCCTTTGCATTCCCTCTTCCCAATATATTTTTTGATGCTCAAGACATGATACATTATTTCCACATGCAACCCAAATTGAATTACTACATGTGAAGAAACAAAATAGATAGATTAAATAGTATCAAACAATACTAACATTAAAATAGAGTTGAGAATAATAGTTCCTTGTACCGTTGAGGGACCTGATTTCTCAACTATGTTTTTCTGTTCAACTCCATATAATTACCGACTAAATCCTAATGGGTAATAATTATTTACTTATTATATTGGTTTCAGGTAGATTACTGAGGTGATCCTAAAATTATATTGAGTAGATCAATTCTTAGGGAACGAACTCTTTTGATGAGACTTCCCGGGTTGAGCATGAGAGATCTAAAACTGATTTGAGCCATCAACACCCATTGACTTCATGGGTCTTATGAAATACACTTGATATGTACTTTTTGGATATATTCATAAAGGTATCAATTTGATTCTATAAGTTACTATTTCTTCTAGGTGAATGTTCCATATTGGAAAAAACCTAGTCTTGTACTATGACATGGTGGAAAAGATATTTAGTCGGCAATCTGATTCTTCTGTGATCTTATTTACTATGAGTGGTTTTCCCTCCTAATTTTATTCAATTCAGTGGATTTAATATCTACTTCTATGAAGAAGAAAATATTATCTACTACCTTTTCTATATATGTCTCTTTCATCAACTATCTCTATGTTTTCCATGTTTGTATAATAGTTGATCAAGAACATGACCACATTATAATGAATATTCAGTCGCAACACTACCTCAAATATACATTCCTTTAAATGTGATATAGTTACCACATCTAGATTAAAATGAAATAAGTTCATAAACATAGCTAAATATTCTATCATGTTCAAATTTCCTTATATGAGACTAAATAAATCTATCATTTTGGTTACTTTAAATGTATACAAATAAAATTGTTTGTTGAATAATTCTTCAAATCCATCCCATGTAATTCTTTGGTCATGCTTATCTTACAAAACTAATCCCCACTATTTCAATGTGATATCCTCCATCATGTGTACTATTAGATTTGCCTATTTGTTTTCTAGGGTTATAAGGAAATCAAAAATTTGATTGATCCTATTAAGTCGTGTTTTTCTTAGTTCGTCCTCGAATCCCCATGAAAAATTAGTGAACTTAGTTTCTAAAATTACAAGGTATGATCATTTTTACTTGGGAACCTTATTCAATTTATTTTTTCTAAATAATATAATTCTTTCATAATTCTCTGACAAAATTCTTGGTTCACCTTTCATTTAAGTGAAACCAAATTCTTTATTGCTTCCTATTGTTGATTTCTAGGTATTCTAAACGGTTCCATCATTCTATAACTATAGTAAAAATATTCAATTAGTTATCATACGTTTATTTAATCCTTTTAATATTATCATAATTTCAAAATTAAGTATTAAAAATAACATATGGATGATGAAATCATAGTGGGAAGTCTCTTTCTGAATTCATGATACCAAATTCTCATCGGTTAAATACATGAGGATGAGTTAACAACGTGTATAGAATTTTTTATCAATACTTTTTATATCCAAACCACACTATAGGTTATCTAGGTATTTGTATCCTATGAATTTCAATTATTTACACATCCTATCTCCTTACTACCATCATATGACCTTGTTTTTCATGAAAAAAAATTTAACATTTTAATAATGAATTTTAATGTTTTTTAATTGTTATTTTCAATTATTTAATTGTTTTATTAAAATATGGTTGATTTAAATTTGAAGAATTAATCTCTATATAAATTAATGAAAATGTTAAATTTAATATTTGACTTTTATTTTGAATTTTTGGTTGAAATTTTCCTATGTATTTTACTATTTTTTAGGTAAAAATATGGCCAAAACCTTGGCAAGATCTCAATACCCCCAAGAAATTCACATGAACAATCCCTAGGTCAGCTAAAAAAATAAGATGGGGTTATATTCGGTGTGGATTGGGTCATATATGCTTACATGTGGTGCACATGGGTCGGGCCCAATCCTTCTAGCCCCATGCATGTCCGTACAAATCCATGAATGTCAGGTGTGTCAGTGTATGTAGGATCCCATTCCTACAGAAGACATCTAAGCTAAAGTAGAAGCATTAACATATATAAAGGATCATCCTCCTGAGAATTTATCCAATTTTGGACCCATTTTAATCCCGGTAATGTTCACTTAAACATAAACACAAATTTTTAACATGTTATACCACATTGCCTCACTCGGACATTTTGAGCCACCCACTTTTCCATTTTCCATCATGCCTAGTATCACTAGTCCATAACTGGATCCACCAAAAAACTCCATGGAACCCACTGTAGAAACATGGGTTCAAAAAACTAATTTACCTTAAAGCCTCAAATTTACATGGATAACATATGAATCTTGATTCGATTCTCTATGAAACACAAGATGGACTAATCTTCATTGAGTTAAACCCACAATCAGTTTGTACATGTATGGATATCAATGAGGATTAAAACTTGAAACCATGGACAAGGGTGATGTTCAACCATCAATATGATTTATTCCAATCTCTATAATTTCCTCTAACCACTTCTATGATACCATTACATCCTTCCATCGGAGTGCTACTATTGAGATGCTTCCTTATACTCACTCCAGTTGCCTCCAACCAATACCATACTACCATCACATCCATCTATTAGAGTGATACCATCGATGTGATACCTCTGAAATGTTATTGTTACTTGCTACAACCATCTTTATTCTACCAAATTTCTACCTCCAATTAAATTTGTGGTTGTCAGCCTTCCCCTACCTCCGACATTGTGGATCGCTTCCATCGATTTCTACCATCGGCTCGAATCCATGGATCCATTCCACCATGCACTGATCCTACCTCTTTGTTTTATGTTATTTTGTAGAGAATAATTATGTAATTGAAGAATAAATATCTCAAAACACTTTTTACAATGGATTGTTGATGATTATGGGGGACCTTTAAACAGAAGAGGATGAATCTTTTAAATGCTTATTCTTATAAAGTGTTGACCACTTTGGATATCCTCACATGAATTAAGAAGAGAAATGAATGTAGAGACTTTCTATGATTGTGTTATTCTTAAGGATCTATAGTGGAGAAAACATGTGTTTTATAGGGTTTGGCATGATGAATTAATAAATAGAGATAAAAATAGGCCACCATACAAACCCATTCTTATTCTCATAGGGAAGTATTTTTGGGAAGGCTCTAAGTCTATTCCATGTAGGATTAGAGAGTTATACTCTAAGAGAATTTTTATTTTAATATTTTAAGTATATTATATTGAGATTGTATGAATATATAGAAAATACATTACAGGTTGAGACCCTATCTCTCATACTCAATAATTAGAAAATAATTTAAAATTTGATCTTCATGTGCATTAAAAATTAAAATATTTGATCAGTTCAAAGTATGGAAATTTTATGAGAGATTAATACGATAGATTTTTTATATTCAAAAGAGTCATACCATTGTCTACTTATGCCTATGAATATAGAGACCATGCTGCTATTAAGGGGTTCAGTCACTTCACTAATAAATCTAGTCACAGTTGTTTCTTTAGTTTTTTATTGTATATTTTTTTTATTTCTTTTCCATGTAACCACATATTTATATTTTAATTAAATTTTTATTCATTTAAATCTTATCTCTATCCATTTTCTTCTCTTATGCTCATGATGATGAGTAATTTCCCTAAGGAATATCTCAAAGGGAGTAATTTGGTGTTAAATCCGAGTCTAGGTTTAATTTCTAATTTGGTTTTATATGAGGATAATTTGCAGTGGGTGTAATCCTTATTGAGGTTATTTAAGGGTTATATTCTTATTATACAACCACTCTCCCTCAATTTAGGAGGTGGATATTTAGTGTACATGGTGATGGTTTAGTTTACTTTTTATTCACAACCAATACAGGATAAGATGTTCCCATATATGATGTAGTGTTAATATTAAGTACATATAAAAAATGACAATGCAGGTTCTCTCTAGATGAATCTCTTAAGAGAATTTACTTTCCTTTATTACTATATTCATTCTGCCAGCATCTACATCTTCATGTTTAATTTTCTATTTTTCATTCCTTAAATTCTCATCATTCATTTTTTTTCATAAAATAACAAAAACAAAAAAAATATATCATAATTTAATTATCAATAGTGTGTGATCGACTACAAATCACCTCAAGATAGACGAACCTAGTAATCCACCATGTTGCACTATAATTATAGCCTTTTCACCTATCTATGTTAGGAATTCCAAAACATGGTACCATTTCTAAGGATACAATAATTCTTTCATTCAGTATTCCTTTTCACATTTTGTAAATAATTTCCTTTGTTTTCATATACAAAACTAAAAAAAATACTCACCCTGGTATATAGAGAATATTATTTCTATAATTTCTAAGAAAGTGAGAGGTGTTTGAAAACAAAATTTTAAAGAGTAGGAATTTCATGAATTTTTAGTAGACCTGAAGGAGTAAATGAACAAACTAATTTTTGAAGACTTAGATAGGGAACTAATATAGTTTAATCAAGAAGTGGCTAAGGCACAAAAATAATCTCCCTTAGTCTATCCCAATTTTTTTTAAAGATCAAGAGGTTTAGCCCTTACTTGAAGAGCATCATCATCCCAAACTTCTCAATATCCAGATCCATACCTACCATGATGAGATATAGGGGATTCACGATTAATAATTAACATATGGTATACATATGGGGGATTGATAAGATCTATATGAATTCTATAATTAATATAAAATGCAACAGGATCGCCCTCTATGAAAGGGAATAATCAACACCTTTGTGTCTCTCTCTACATATATGGAAGAAGAAACCAACCAAATGATGTAGTTAGAATAATGATTGGAAGAGTCTAACTACTTATCTCAATTTACTACCACTAAAATCCAAGATGATTATTCCAATTAAGAATGAATTGGAGACAAACCAACACTTATATATGATCTTATCTTGAACTTATTCTCATCTAATTTTTTTGAAACTGAATTAAGTATCACCACTAGTTATTTTGAATTTTCAAAATCATTCAAATATTATTTTTCCTTGTATGAAGAAGATAAAAAAAGATTCACCTGATGAGGAATATATAGATCTTCTTGAACATGTTGAACATTTATTAGAGAGAGTGCATGATAAGATCCATGTGGATCTTCCTAAGGAAACAAAGTCAAAATCTGGTTACATTAATGGGGAAGACTTTGATATATTTTTTAATGTTTTAATTTTATTAAAATAGAATTACACTTTAAATTTACCTTTTTTTTATTCCATTGATGAAGCATGCATTAATAAAACACTGTAAAATAAAGAATAAGTTGTGATGTAAATAACAAAAAATAAGTAGGATCCATTATTTATCTTACCCTTACCAAACAAGTTGTATCACAATTATATGGGGGTGGATTTGGTATACTTTATCCATGGTTTACTCAAAAACATAAAGGAAGGAATGTATAATGGTAGGAAAAAAGTTTTAGTGGTTAAAATCATAGAAACTCTACCCACCATCAGATTTCAAATAACAGATGGTACTACCTTTCTAGAGGTAGTTGAAACCCAAGGCCCACTTGCGGGTTCAAACAAAGATTTATCCTTCTTTTATTTTTCTTTTATATTGCTTATAGGGCTTTAGTTTTCAATTTATTTATTATTAATTAGTTTTATTAATATATTATGATGTATCCCAATTCCCGTCATTCTTTTTGATCTTTAATAACAATTTCATTACACTTTAATGAGTGATTTTCTTTTATAGGTCCATGATTATAGAACAAAGTAGTATAATAGTAGGGTCAAGGATAAGGAATAGGGATAGAGATTCATTGAAAATGGAGTTCACTTCTATAATCTTTAACTTTTAACTCCCTTTTCTTAAAATCTTTTTTAAGCTTTAAATGGGGATTTCCATTCCCACACTTAGCCTTTATACTTTACTTGACTGATCTAGAAGACATTATTGTCTTATAAATCCAATGATTATAGGTTTTAGATTTATAAGATAATGATATTGAATAATTAAAGTGGGGCACTGAATGATTATAGTAAATCATAGGATATTAATTTTATGTATCATTATTAGAGAAATTATTTTGATTCATGTAAATGAAATTTCCTTACTATTATTCAGGATTTGATTTTTTTGAAATTCATGTGGATTGATTTATTATTATTTAATTTAGTGAGTTATTGTCCAAAAATTAATATGTTTAACATTCTTAACAGGATTTCTTGTCCCAATTTTTTCTATTTTATCTTGATCATATTCCTTTATATAATTTCAGATATGCCACTTACTAGAACATACATTGGACTTATCCAGGATATGATTGTACAAAATCATATTTAATATGATTGAGGTATTTTTTATAGATTTAAACCTTATCCTTGAGACAAAATTTTAAATTAAATTTTGTTTAGGAAATGGAATCCATGAATAAACATGTTAATAATGAACCATAATACAATATAATTATTCCCCATTACTATTATACTATAAGAATTTGCATGATATGTTATAGTTGATGTGTAAGGGTGATGTAAGTTATGGTGTATGGAATGTGTTACATTGAAATAAATAAGTGTGTATATGATCTATTGGGTATTTGGAAATATTTGTGTTCTTTCATTGTATTTCACTCCTACCCCTCTTGGAAAAAAATGAAAATGTAAAAAATGAAGGGAAAAAGGAGAATGGGTTGTGACTTGGGAGAATCAAAAATCAAAATTTCTAGAACAATGATTTTACCATATTTGGTTAGGTGGTGGATTTGATATCATTCCAAGAATACATTTTTTAAAAGGGAAAAATATGAAAAAATAGTTTGAAAAAAAATGAAAAAAAACGGAGAAAATTCAAAAATATGTACATCTGTCATTGATATTTCATTGTTTCACAACCTTAATTTGATCTTGGGAAGATGGTGTTGTCATTTTGAAGTTGATATTTTCATTTCACTTTACTTTTGATAACTTACACTATGATTTAGATTAAACCTATTATTTGATCCTTAATGTTTTAAAACACCGTTACCCACTAACTCGAAGCCTTTGAGTCATCAAAACCTTAATTACAAAGTGCTCAAGATTTTATGTGATTTTTTACTATAAAAAGAATAGATTGTGAATCCTTTTCAAGCCTATGGGAGGTGCATGTACTCAACGTATGAGCACAAATCTACTAGAATATGTTACCTTGAGTGAGGAGAGAAAAGAATTAATTGTGAGATAAATCACAACATGGCATGTTTAATAATAATAAATTGAGATTCTAGAATATAAAGTGGGTGAAGACCCATAAAATTACAAAAGGAAAAAATAAAATTCATATTTTAATTGGATTCTTTGAAAAATGTAAAGTTGAATAAATATTTTATGTGGAACTTGAAATTTTTATTTTCCCATTAATAATTTTTGGATTTTATTTCTTTCAAATTTTAATACTGGTAAGCATGGTATTCCTTTCTGATTTATGTTGAGAATCAATGTTTGAGGATCAGAATGAGTTCAAGTATGGGGGTATTTTATGGCCTTATTTTCTGTGAAATTGTTTTAGTATTCTAATAATGAATTATTTTTTTTAAAATTGTTTTTCCTAAGTAATTAATTATTTTATTCAAATGTGGGTGATTTACATTTTAAGAGTTAATATGGATAAAAATAAATGAAAATTTTAAATTTAACTATTGAATTTGTTTATGAATTTTTGGTTGAAATTTGTTTTAAGTGTTTTATAATATTTTAGGTAAAAAAAATGGCCAACACCCTGGACAGCCCTCAACCCCCTAATAAAATTGCTTTTCCAAGCTATATGGGAAGTTTTAGAATCCATAGGGAAGGGTTATATCATGTGTGTGTTGGGTCATGCATACCTCGCACGCTTCTCACATGAGGTAGAACAAATATCAATGATCTCGTACATGTCTTCATGAGCCCATGAATGTCAGATATTTTTGTGTATATAAGAAATCATCTCCACAGTAGGCATCTAATCCAAATAAATAGTGGTAACATATATAAAGGATGGGGTTTTAGAGTCTTTATCTAATGTTGGAATCATTTTGATGTGGGTACTGTGAACTTAATCATAAACATCATTGTTTCATGAGTTCACCCACATTACCTCACTCAAACATTTGGATCCACCCACTCTAACCCCTACTGGCATGCCCAGTATCACTGGTTCATCACTAAAACAGCCAAAAAAGACCATATAATCCACTATAAAAGAATCAGTTGAATCAGGAATCCACCTTGATGCCTCAAAGTTCCATGGATGATCTTTGAAACGTGAGGTGGTTATCTGTGAAACAAAACACGACCTCTACTATGTTAAGATGAACCCATGGTTAGTCTTTATAGACATGAATCTCAATGAGGATTAAAACATGAAACCATGTCCAAGTATGATGTGCAACCATTGAGATGATTATGTCCACTCATTGTCGTTGCCTTCGACCGCTTCCATGCTACCATCACATCCTTCCATCAGAGTGATAATGTTGAGATTCTTTCACTAACTTGATACTGTGGCCTCCGAACACTGAAATTCTACCATCACATCCTTACATGAAACTGGTACTATCTATGTGCTACCAATTACATGCCACTATTATTTTCTACCACCATATTTCTACCTCTAGTTTCTTATGTTATCATCAGCCTTACCCTTCCTCTACCTCTATTAGGTTCTTATGTTGATTGTTTCCATTATCTTTCATCCATAGAGTCCTAACACTATGAACCAATCCTTCCTCCATGTTACATTCCATGTTGGAGTGAATTTATGATGAATATAAGAATTCAAAGCTCAAAACAACTTATATTATGGCTTGGTGATGATCACAGTGGTCCTTTGAATAATATAGTATAAATATTTTAAATTCCCATGATTATGGAATGTTGATCACCATGGACGAATTTCCATGAGTGAAGAAAGATTATGAATTAAAGGAAGTTCTATGACTATAGTATTATTAAGAATGAATGTTTAAGAAAACATGTATTATCTAGGGTTTGTTGTGATGGATAAATTAATAGAGATAAAACTTTTGTTAGATATACCCATGTATATGAACATAAAAAAGTTTTCTTAGGAAGTATAAAAGGCCATACCACATGGGATTTGAGGTTTATAGTCTAATAGAATTTTGATGCCAATTTATGAGTGATATTTGGATAATATTGTATAAATATATAGAAAATACATTATAGGGTGATACCCTCTCTCTCATACCTGATAATTAGAAGATAGTTTAAAAGGATATCTTCATATGCATTAAAATTTATATAAAAAAAATTGACCAATTCAAATTAAGTAAATTTCAAGAGATATTAAGAATATATAATTTTTAGTTTCAAAAGTTTACGACCTCTGGATGTTTATACCTATGAATATTGAAAATATGCTACTATAAAAAGGATCAGTTTCTTCAATGAGAAATCTATTCGGGGTTGATACTTCAGTTTTCCACTATAGATTTTGTTTTGTTTATTTTACATGTAACCTCATATTTGTATTTTAATTCAATTTTTCTTTATTCCAATATCTCTATCTATCTCTATCTTTCTCTCCATCGTGATCTATTATACTCATGACGTTATGTAATTGATATGAGGAATATATTGATGGATTAATCCAATTTTTAATTAAAGTCCATGTCTTACATCTGTGTTGGGTTAATCTAAGGATGATTTGAAATGATAGTAATCTTCACTATGGTTATCTGGGGATTAACTTCTTATTCTATAACCATTATTTTTCAATTGAGGAGGTGGATATTATGTGTTCTTGATGATCAGCTATTGCACCATTTAGTTACAACTGAGGTACGAGAAGATGTTCACCCATATGATGGAGTGTGTAAATTAAATAGATATAAAATAGGATAATGAAGGTTCTATCTGGATGACTCTCTTGTGAGAATTTTCTTTATTTTATAACTACATTGATTATGTCATAATATGCCTCTACATCAATATCTACATGTTTACTTTCTACTTTTCATTCATTATTTTATAGTTATTCGTTTTTATTTTTTTAATAAATTTAAAAAAATAAGTGGATTAGGAATACTAAGAAATCAATTGGAAATCTCCTTAAGATATATGACCCTAGTCATCCACTTTAATGCACTAAGAAAATAATTGTATATTTTTCACTACCCTATGACAATCATGTTTCCATCCTAATAGATTAACCATAAAAAACTCATACCATTACTAACATTCTAACTAAACCCACTAGCTTAGAAAGGATCAAAATTAAACTAACATTAGGTGAAGTACCCAAGGCAATAAATACTAATAATAAATATCAACGGCTTTAACAAATCATATGGGGTGATTTTCCCTTATTAAAATAACCTGCAAGTAGAACATAATAAAGAGACACAATATGATGCATCATACAAAACCATAATAAATATAAATGTATAACCAAATGATAATCATAGTATTAATATAATTGAAAATAGATTAGAAATTTACAATACCAAGATAAATAAACCAATATAAAAAATAATCAAGGAACCAATTTAGTACCACTCTATACTCTAAGACTCAACTGTCACCTAAAGCTCCAACTCTAAAAATCCATGACAACATCATCATGAATCTCCATTAGTAAAATAATAAACATTACCCTTCCCTATATTATAAAAAATAGTGTTTTTATATGTACCAAGGTGAAAATTTAGAGGGTGGGTATATAATCCATTAGAAAAACCCCAATACTTCCCATAAATTCCAATAAAAAAAGTTAGCTCGCATTTGTTTTGTAAATATTAGATAGATAGAATCACATAAACTAGTTTAAATCATATATAAATATAAAAACAATTGAAATAACTCATATAAAAAACGCACCCATATAAATAACCCACACACACATGTAAAACACCAACTAATGGTGTCATTACCCGAATACCCCTTCTAAATAGTCCAACTCATGAGAAGTATTCATCCCTCTAGTACCAAGTCATCACTCAGTGAAATAATCCAATATGCCACAATATTGACACCACAACCATGTCTAACCCACATGACACTTTCCATATGCATAATAACACACATCCACCAAGTTGATTCCAAATTCTCACATTCAAAACATTTATTTTCAAAACCAAATTCATTTAATCATTTAATCAAATACCTTGGGGGTATCACCAACAATTATAGATTTTAAAACCAACCAAGAAAGAGTAATTTAAAATATTTATTTCACATGGGTTTTCCTATAAATATAATAAACAATCTATTTATAAAAAATGGTCCTTTTTATTCTAATGGAATAGGGAAAAAGAAGAGAAGCTACCTACCTATAATGAATTTGATATGAAGAATCACACCATGATCTCATTGATTCAGGATCTGTGGTCCTAAAAATATTTATTAAAGTGTTCCCATAAACAATAGATCCAAGCATGGAAGCTTTGATATGGGGTTCCTATTCTGTGAAAATGATATAATCAAGAATAGAGAGGAAGAACAAGACTCTTACCTTCGATCTCTATGATCCAATAGTCTCTGATCCATTGAAATCAAAAACTAAAAGGAAAAGGATATTAAAGAATTCCTATGTAAGGTACATAGACTAAGGGAATAGGATAACAGAAGAGGAATGAGGGTTTTGGGGATTCTATAGGTTAAAAATCAAATTTTTTGAATCAACTAATCACATCACATGGTTAGCCGCATGGTTTGGAAAATCGTAAAATAGCCTTGTGGATTTCCTATATACCAAAATTTACTCAGTAATATGATTTATAAATTGTTTGGACAAACCATTTTTCAAATATACACCAAACTAGAAGACCCATCAGTCTCTTGAAAGGTTACCTAGAGAACAGTACAAGGTTTCCCCTAATCATGCACAAACCAAGTATCTCCTAAAACTCTCCCAAAACACACCAAAACCACCCAAAAGATCTAAAAACTTAACCCAAACATTATATAAATTAAAAATACATAATTAAATGGTTAAATATCTAAAAATGGGGTTGTTACAAATAATCCCACTTATTTCTTTCTGGGAGTCTTCAAGAAGATCCACAAAAAGATATATTTCCCATAGACCGGTAATGTCCACATCATTTACGTGGATCCATATTTTTTTTGTAAATTAAAATTATTAATATATTTATTATCCTATAAATATTAATGAAAAAAAATTATTTCTATCACCACCCTCCATCCACCTCACTCTAGATCTTTCTCCATCCTCTCCCTCTTTCTCTAACCACTTACCTTCTAGAAGGGATTTTTTACTATATAAAATCATGAAAGTTTAAAAATAAAAAATCTCCTGAATTTGGACATCTAGTAAGATAATATTGGATTATAGTTCTTATAGACTGGGTATGATAATATACTACTTATTAATTCATAAAATAAAGGATCATTTTAAATTCCTGAATTTACTTTGAAGGGAAACCCAGGAATAAACTTGATATGGATAATTACATAAGAAGATTACCATACTCTTGAAAGATTCATCTTCCATCCATATTTCATTAAACAAAAATATATGTTCTACCATTAGAGTTATTTGAATCTTTAGTAACAATGGAGAGTGATTCGATACAGATTAGTCTATGTGTGTAACAGATGAACTCAAGAATCTGAAGATGGCCTGAAGATTGGATAGACACCTATCCAACTAGATCTACATTATATTATTTCCCCACTTTTTATTCCACCATGTGAAACTATATCAATATAATTATAGATATATAATATTATCTTGATCCATGATAGATTAAAAAATCTCCATCATCTCATTCAAATATATTCCCATTAATTGATTCTCTGAATGGTAAATGGTAGTGTTGATGTCACCTCCTAAGAACCAATCATTTGATCACTGGTTGACAGTTGATAGATCTTTACAAAGATATTCACTATATTTTAATGCATATTTTTCATAGATAATGGAAATTAATAATGACTTAGAGTCCATACTGACCATGATCATGATGTGTTAAAAGGAATCATTCCTAATATCAACTTGTAGATGATCCTTCTAAATGATTCAAATATGCGAGTTGATTAGGATCAAATGAAATAGGTTAGTTGCATGTATCTCATTATAAAATCCTTGAATTGAGTTCACTCTGTATTTGGGTTCTAGAATGGTTAATGATTAAATGTGATTTAGATGAAAAAAAATTTACATAAAATCACACTTATTCTGGGAGCCAACACCCTTTGTATTACAAATAAAAAGGGAAGACGTTTTGATGAGGAGAAGGCCCTCATCATTGTATCACATTGTTTTCCAATTGTTATGATACCAACTAATGATGTAGATATTGAATGAGTAATTATACTCCTTGGGGTATTAGACTATTGTTTCTTCTTCCCCTTTCTACTAAGAATAGGTGTGGAAACCTACAATTTAGAATAAAAAAAGATCTATAACCCCAAATTATTTGAATAAAGAAATGGTATCTTCTTCATTTTTATACTCCTACTTTATATGAGGAAACGTGGGAGACGTGGAAGATATTTTAACTTTAGGCATCACATCACCAATTGAGGTTGAAATCAAATAAATAATAGAAGAAATTTGATTCACTATAATAGGATCCTCTTTATGTAAAGGATCATTAGGATGAAAAGTATTCAATTTCTCACCCACATCATTACTTGAGGTAAGTAAAGGGACCTATTGGTCATCATTTGTTTCTATTGAGAATGGAATTAGTTCATCTATAGATAATACCATTGAGGGTAAAACACAGTAAAAACATGAATTTTAAGTAATTAGAGGAGGAGATCCATCAAGAGGATAAATTATCAAGATTAATGGGAAGCATGTCCATTTGGAAGGGAAACAGTCTCCTCACACAAGACATAAACTAGAGACAAAGTTCCTGGGTAGATTAAATCACTTGGGTTCACCTAGACTTCTTTATTACCAGTTTGGGGGACTACTAGATTGTAATATATTCCCTTAATGTGATTCCTAAAAACCATATATAAGTGTACTTTAAGATTTATAAGATATAAAAAACCTATGGGATTTGATAAGAATAGTTTTTTCAAAAGCGAGATCTCAAAACCAGCTCTCGAGAGAACATGTTGTGGTAACTAATCTAACTCATCAAATTAAAAAAAATGTGTGCATACATGGTATTATTCATCGTTAAAGTAGAATTAATGGTATAGATAAACCAACCAAATTAGTTTCCAATACTATCAAGAATTTTTATATTATTGAATGGTTGGGGAAGACATGAAATCATATTTAATATTGATGTTTAAGTCAAGTATCGACCCCTATGACACTCCATAGGCCAACAAAATATATGGAATCACATATTTTTAAAGTTTAGATACTCGTAAGACCATAATTTAATGAAATAAAGCTCTATTAATAGGTATATAAAGAACATCCTATGATTTAGGATGGAAACCATGATAGGGATATCAAGATCCCATGATCTAATAAATTGTTTCGATACTAGAAAAGAGGGACTATCTACTCAAAAAAAAATCAACCAAAAAATGTTGGTGGTAATTAGATGTAGCTTCAAATTATTACATAAAGAGAAAGATGACATGAATTCCTTCCATGGTCTCTTACTTCTTTGATGGATGTGAAATCATAGGAATCAGGCGAATCTGAACCTTTGGGGGAGAACCACCTGAAAACAATGATATAAAATTACTAATGTGGGGTATGGTATAATTAGGGTGAGTTAGGGAAACCAAGGAAAGTGGAAGTAGGTAATACACTTAGATCAATCAAATGCACCAACATTTAGATAATAATATTTAAGATATGGATCATCAGGGTTAGATGAAGGTCCCTAAAACCCTAGTAAGAAAGGATCCTTCTCCACTGACATCAATTCCACCACACATGTTAGAATATATGGTTGTAAAATAGATACAACTACCTCTGATGATGTAGGCATACTGGAAGAGATCCCTCCAATAGGAAAAAAAATTAAAAGGATGTAGAGGTTCATGGGGCACATTCCAATAGAGAGGAAGAAAATCTGTTTTTTTTTTGTAAATGACTCATACAGTTTTTAAAATTAATCATACAAAGTTTATTTTCTAGAAATATTTCTAACTGTCAAATGAGACATATGAAAAACTCATAACACATATAAAACATGTAATTACTCATATGTTACTTTATATGAATAATATTTCAATTTACTAATATGTTTATTTTACTCATATAGAGGGATAAAATGACTAATACATAAACATGGGATGGATCATACATAGGATAAATTACTCATATATGGATTTTATTCTTATATATTTTCTTATCATATAAAATATGATTATTACAAAAGTATCAAAATGATACATACTTGGAATTAATATGATTATTAGACACAAGTATTAAAATAATACTTACATCTATTTAAAAGCATCATTACATTGTTTTAAGCTCATCCTTATAAAGTTTGAAATTTGATCCTTATGAACTTGAATATGTTTATGCTTATGAAATGAGTCAACTCTATTTTTGGACATGGAGTTTCATGTTTTATTTTATTTTATTTTATATATTTATATATATATTCTTTTAATTTTATTAGTTTTCTCATGTATTTTTCTATGATATTTAGAAACTATTTTTAAATGAAATCAATAAATATTTAAAATTTAGAAACCTCGGCTGATCCAACTATCATTCGTGAATAAGGAAACACCTTGGAAATAACCGTTGGAGATAAGTCTATAAATAATGTTCAAAGGAACCTAATGGAGGATATAAAAGATATATGAGTATTATATACAAGATATAAAAGTATTCTAAGTTTTCTATTGCTACTTCTACTACACTGATATGATCTCCATAAAAGTGTCACAATGTGAAATCATATAGACAAAGTGATCATGCTACATCAATGTTCTAATATTTTATTGTTAAAATTTTATGAATTGTATTTTTTATCTATTTTCTTTGTTCATTATCATGTTGTATTGTTTTTAACGATCTAAAAAGGAAATTATTTTTTTGGTTATACCTCCATTATAAAAGGTAAATGTATTATTTATACCTCAAATTTAAAAGTCAAGTTCGTTTTTGGTTGTGAATCCTAGTTAAAGTTTGGTTTTTTTGTTCTTCCTTGGTCTGTATAAAGGTAGTATATGTTGGTTGTGACTTGGTTCACCTAAATTCATGGTTTTCATTGGGTTTTTAAATACCTTTCAAAAGTGAGGTTTGTTTAATTGGATACCATTTCTCTCAGGAGTTAAGAGAAGTGAAAAGTAGATGTAAGATCACTTTGATCCAAACTAATATAAAAGTAATTTTTTATTTATTTATTTAAATTTCCATCACATTTAATTGAACATACACTTCTACAATTTCTTTCACTTACATTTTCACCTTAAATTAATTTTTTTTCATGGACATTGATTTTAAATTATTTTTAAATCTAATATAAATTTTCTTAAAGTTTTAAATTTTTCTATTCTCCTGCACTAAACTATCTTGACATCTAACACTCAACCAATATTTGGTATCATATAAGGTTCATTGAGTGTTTTATATTATTCTCTTCTAGTATTATCCAATACCAAATCATCTATGGGAAATATTTTTGTTAATATGTCAATAATAAACTCAAACAGTGGATTTATTCCTAGAAAAACAACTTGTTTTGATGGTATTGATTATGGATACTCGTAGGTAATGATGGAAGAATATATTAAAAACTTAAGTATTAATCACTGGATGATCATAGTGAAACCATACAAAGTAACTAATAAAAATATATATACTATCCTA
This sequence comes from Viscum album, assembly GCA_963277665.1. Lineage (NCBI taxonomy): Eukaryota > Viridiplantae > Streptophyta > Magnoliopsida > Santalales > Viscaceae > Viscum > Viscum album. Next base: position 1,610,842,945 of record OY728150.1, read on the forward strand.
GATTACACTGTATTAAAATTCATTCTAAATTAAAAGTTCATGAATATATTAATTTTTTTTACTACTAGAGGAGTATTTTGTCATGTATCAACATGAAAAATTTCTTAATATATATGGATGATACTGAAATTATTTCATTATGGAACTGAAAATCTCAAGAGAACTAAACTTGAGATGTTACGCACAGAATATCAAAATTTTAGAGTGGGTGAACAAGAATCATTAGACTATATGTTTCATAGATTTATAAGAATTGTCAATAAGATGAGGGAACTAGGTGAAGCTTTGGATAATATAATGCTAGTCAAAAGAGAGATAATATCTATATGGAATAAATAACATGCAAATAAGTTTTCCATAATGAAACTAATAATTTTAAAAGAATACACACTAGATGAAATTATCAGTTTATTGTTATAGTATGAACTCAAGCTAAAGAATATCATGGATAAAGAAAATAAAAATAAGAATGGTGTTTCATTTAAATATAATATAACTATTTCTACAAAATATTCCAATTAAAAGTTATAGGGAATTGAAAAATATGAAGTATCTCATATAATAAACGTGACTATAAAAAATATGAAAAGAAATAATGGATTTAAAAGCATATTAAGAGAGGATTTTCAGAAAATTATTGAAAGGATAATAATGAAGGTAATTATAGCAATAATGATGCTTCATAAGTAAATTTTTATAAGTTATGGAAGAAATTTCATATAAAGATATAATGTGTAATGCCTCGTATTTTTTTAAGTCGTTTCATTTTAGAAGAATTTTTAATTTTTCATCTAGATCATGGTTTATTTCAATAATTTAGGTTTGTATTCCTATTAAAAGTGTATGGATATTTTAATAGGTTTTGTTTTAACGTGGTTCAAGGCCCTTTTTTTGGTAAAATTTCTCAAGTGAGAATTAGAGAAGGCTCAGGTGGCCTGGGAGATAACTTTTCATCTACATCATCCATTCATACCATGAAAAATGTGGTTCACATCATGAATGGGGTTTTCCATTGGTGAAATCCTTTATACTAATTATTTCATGGCATGAAACATAGTTTACACCATAAATAGGGTTCGTCTAGGGAAGGACCCCTTTTCCATGAGCTACTCAGGCCATGAACTTGGGTTTAGTCCATGAAATGATCATGCGACCTAGTATTTACATAGTAAACAACTTGGTTCATTCCATGAATGGAACTTAAAGAGGTCTTTTTGCATAGTTTTAATTACAATTTTTACCAAGGATTGTGTCTCATAATTTATGGTAGTGGAGGACATTGGTGATATCTATTATTGTCCAGTTTATTCCATGTTTAACCTTCATTAGATCCCCCATCAATAGGGGCATTTATTAGTGAAATTATAAGCTGGATACAAGTTATAATGACTATTTATTCTGTTATTATTCATTTTCTTTGATACTCATTTATTTTGGTTTAGTTTTGGGGTAGGTTTGTGTGATGGTATGAATCTTCACAAGTTGTGAAAATTAAGGTTAATTTGATCCCTTTTTATGGAGATCATTTAGAGGAAAATGGTAATTTATAATATAATATGATCTTAGATAATTTTTTTGGTCACTCTTTTGGTCCTAGAATATGGTGTTTACTCTAGGAAAAGAGTTTTGTGGGAATGGGTCGTTGGAATTTTTGTAGAATATTTAATATTTATTTCATTAAATATTAATTTATTCTTGCATATTCATTTGGTGATATCTTTAAAATTGAGAATTATATTGAGATCTCATATCTATGGTTGAGTTTGGAATAGGGGGTTTTTTCCTACATGAGGAATATCATTTTTTTAGGCATTGGGGTCGATCCCAGGCCCCTTTTCTTTTCTTTTTCTTTTCTTTTTTCTTCCCTTTTTCCCTTTTATTTTTACTCTTTTACCATATAATTTTTATATAAACCCCTTAGGTTATTTTTATCATATGACTAAGATAGGTATAGTTATAGATAGAGGAAATGGATAGGGAGGAGGCATCTTCGAGGATTCATCTGAGGCCTGAATCAGAGTGAGGTGGCTACGGGTGGTAGATTTGGCATAAAACGTCATCTATTTCTACCTGGAGGAAGGAATGTTTTTTATTTTTCACCATCAATCCTCATATTTTATTTTTTTTAATTTTTAAAACCTTTTATAGTTTTTTAAGGACCATGTGTGATTCAATCTTTGTCTTTTTATGAGAAATTGGTTGTTTTAGGCTGATTTAAGGGGTTTCCATTCAAGAATACCCATGTAACCAATTTGTAGTTTAGGGAACACACACCATGCACAATTACTACTTTTGGAAGAATATTTTTTGGGACTACACACCATTTAATTGAGACTACACATTGTATAGTGGAAACATGATGTATGTCAGGGCACATGGCTATATAGGGTACACGGCTAGACCCTGTGCAAGGTACATGGCCATTGGCCATAAACTATTCTTAGCTAGACCCTGTGTGGGGGTACATGGGAAGGTACATGGATGGGGACCCTATGTGGGGTTCACTCCACGTACATGGGTGGTACATTCTATGTACAAAGGTGCTACATGTCATGTAGTACAACAATGTACACACTTATTGAAGGCTAGGGTACACGGGTAGGTAACCATGAGGGGGTACACACCATGTGTTAATCACACATGTATTGTACTTTGGAAAAGTACATGAATTGTATCCTAAGGCACATTTCTATGGAGTAATTTTTTTGTTACACATCGTGTACCCAAAGTAAACACAGTGTACTTTTCCTACCTTGACATGTTTTCCCTATTTTTTACCTTGGTGTTAGAATTGGACTTGTGAGTAGTCAATTCAGATCATTTTTTACATAGATTGTGATAGTGGAAACATTTCAGAATTTAGATTCCATATCGATGGTGTTTTGTATGAGTGAGAATTTATAGGAGGATTTATTTGAGGTTTGGTTCTAGAATCGTATTGGGAATTGGGTTGTGAGCTATGAGGCTTAGGGGAGGGTTTGTGAGATCGGTGATCATCCAGGATTGATTGTTCTATGGTGATCTATTTGAGGTTTTTTGGACATATTTTTTAAGGTGTGATCATGAGTATCTCTAAGAAGATCTTGGTCCATCCCTACATTTTAGGACCAGTTTCTCAAGGTTATATAATTTGAGTTTTAACTCCTAGTTTTAAGGACTGAAGATATTGGAACCTTTGGGCATGGTTGAAACCATGTGATGGCGGTTATGACTATGGATCATTGATATTTTGAGATGAGTTTCAGGGAATTGTTAGAATTCCATTGTGGTTTAGTTACTAATCAAGTTATTAGTGGTTTATATAGTCAATATTTTAGAATTACCATATGGCATGGAACCTCTTTGGCTACCCTTGTGTGTGAGTTGGTACCCAAGGATGGATTTTTTCTCAGGAAGGAGGATTTAGGTTTTCTTATAAAGGTGTTACCCCATAGATTTGGTTTGTTATACGGATACCTAGTAGATTCCTACTTTTAAGGTGGTTATAAGGATATTTGAGATTCCCTAGTTGGCATGTTTTTCTATTGGATTCCCCTTTGGGTGCATTGTTGATCAAGGATTAGTTGGATTCCACTGAGGTTCATTTAGGTTATTTTTTCACTAGGTATGTCCCATTATTTGGATGAGCTAGAGGATCCCCTTTCATGGTGTCTTACTCTTGATGAGTCATTTTGTTTTTGCTTGTGGATCTATTTATGAGCATGGACTAATAACTTGGGTGTAGTAGGGGAGTCCCTAGTAGGATATCACTTTTTGTTGTGACCCCAGTGACCATGGGAGCCCCAATTATTGTTATCCCTGAGGTTGGTTTTTGAGATACTATGTTTGCTTCTTTTTGGATGTTAAGATCCATGGTGTTGAGATATTCCATGTGATTCATTTAATGAGTGTGTATTAGTGGGGCTAGTTCATCTATTTTTATGGTGGGTTTTAGTATGGATCATCCCATATTTGGTTGACCTTTGGTAGTGTTGTTTGAAGTAGTTTATTATTAGTAATTTGGTTTAAGGAGGAGGCCTTTATGATTTCTTGGTTCGAGTGGTGGCCCATAGTTTTTATATGGTTCCCTACTCCACTATTTATCTATTTCTATATGGTAATAAAGATATAATGGGAAATATGGATGAGTAAAACCCCCATATAGTTGATTGTAACACCCTGACTAGAATGGATTTTGGCTCATGAGGTGTGGAGTCATTCATGGAGTGGGTTTTTTGAATAGTGGATATTTTTGTTCTCTTAGGACCATCGATGTTATATTATCATAGGTTTTTATATGGATCCCACCTCTTTTTGTGTCTGTATCTATTTCTTAGTTAATTCTTTAGAACCTTCATGGCTAATAGGTTCTCTAGTTGTGTCAGCCTATATGTTCTTGTCTCCAGTTCAGATCGCATTGTTGGAGTCCTCGAGCCTGGTAGATGCGCTTTTTTGTGTAGAAACCTATGGTTGCTACCTAGTGTCTGAAAATCATTATTTTTTCATTAGACATCTTGGATATCCTTTTTATATCTTGAAAACACTCCAATTGTTGTGTGGCTGGATGATCCACATGTTGTAAATCCTCTAGTAGGGTCCAGAGCAGGGGTAGATTTACCTTGAGTGTCAGGATAGAACCTGCAGTTAGCTATTTTCCTATTTTTTTACCCCCTTGTTTTATATAGTTGTTATTTTATTCTAGTTTTTATTAGTCTTCATCTAGGATATTCATATCACATGTGCATACAATTGTTATGATTGAATATTATAGTTCCACTGTTGGGGGTGGCCAACTAAGATTTAGTTCTCCCCCTGTATGTTCACCTTAGTGTGCATGTAGACTAGATTTTTTATTTTATTTTAGAGAATAGGTTGTGCAATGGATGGGGTTGAGGCCTAGTATTACTTGATCGAGTAGAGCCACTCGTGTGAAGTATTAAGATCAGACCGGTACACCTAATGTGTATTGGATACTAGGTATGTGGTTTGGATCAGGTTTGGTAGTATAGATTACTGTATTTATTTTTAGTTTTTTTGTATATTTGGTCAGAAAATTGGGTGGGTTGATGTTTTATTTTTTTCATGCTTTGGGTATGTATGACTATATTCAACATTTCATTTATTATATCATTCTTCTATTTCATCTAATTATTACGTGTACTATGATGTTGATCCTTATGTATGAGTTTGGTTATTTTCACTTCTATTTCACTCTGAAAAAAGTATATAGTCTCCCCATGGTATCTTTTATACCCTCTTCACCCATCGGTAGCCTCTAGAATTCGAGGAGGTGCACTTGAGGCCTTGTGGTGAGCCATATCGGGTGATGTGTCAGGTCGACCTAGGATGGTTCACTACAAAATGGTATCATATGATTGGTTTTGTGATTTTGGTATTTGGTAGAGAATTTATCTAGGAATGTGTATGAAATTGTAATGGATATCATACTAGTGTGTCGCAAACACAATTACCGATAGGAATTCCATGTTTCCAAGGAATGAGATTTTTGTTCTTATATTTTTATTTTATGGTTGCATGATTTCACCTAGTGTGATTCACTTGGGTTTATGGATTTATGGTTTTCCCTAGTTTTGAGTTCTTGGACCGTGGTAAATATGCCAGTGTTCATCATTCTAGTCATGTAGGATTCATGTGACATATGTTTTTCTATGGTGTTTTTACTAACGATGAAGTTTTGGTTGTTTAAATCTTTAATGACTTCTCATATGGTGTTTTCTCATATAACTACTTAATGTAATTCTACTCAACTGAACTACATGGATATTTTTTCTTTTTATGAAAGTTCATGTGGATTTTATTATGATATTTTTCCAGTGATAGAGATGTGGTCTCTTCATTGAGGGATGCATGGAGACCCTTTTGGGTTGGTAGTTCTATTTGAGTACCCTTTTAGTGGATCGATGAGGTAAAGGATGCATGAGGGATCTTTGGATTGGGTTCGATCTTCCCTGAGGTAGTGGCTCCTTTCAAGTCAGAGGTTCATGTTTCTTGTAAGGGAGATTTTCTTCTCATGTTTTTTCTATCATGTCATGTGGTGGGGCATGTGTTCTTGCTATCACTGATGGATGGTTAGGCATGGAAGTTCTTACATAGTGGGTTCATTGAGGTTTAATACACCAAGAAGTTTTTAGGAAGAAGGATTCCCAGTGATTGATAAGTAAATCACTAGGTGTTCTCCCTATCTCGTAGATGGATTTAGAGGGAAGGTTTGGTTGGACCCCAATCCCTACTCATTTTTTATTTTCCCTTGGGTAAGGCAGTGAAAAAATTGTTGGATGCTTCTTTATTTATATCAATATCCAAGTGAATGGTGGTTATGAGGTTGATTGTGAAATAAGGAAGATGCATTTATTTTTTAAGAGGGTTATCAAGGGTGATTTGTTTTATTGTAACTAACCTGAGGGAGGATCCTAGTCAATGGTTTTAGGTGTGTTATCTTAGATTTGTTAGGGCTTGACCTGTATGAGAGTACATCATGTGATGATTCTGAGAGTGGTTTAAGGAAATCCTTGTTGTGGGGAGTTCACCATAGGCTATTTTAGGTTGTGATCCTTATTTTAAGTGGTTTTTTGTGTGAATTTATTATAGGTTTTTACTTTTACTCAGGTGTCAAAAAAAATTCCATGTCTATCCATTGCATTCAGTGATGCATGTAGCATGGGTTGTGTGGTTTTCTATTGGAAAGTGGGGTGATGATAAGGACACTTCTATAGTTGGTAGAATCTGATCAGTCAGGGTAAAATGTATCTCGTGTTAAGAGAGAGTTTTAGATTCTATAAGAACCATCATTATATAGTCATGATATCATTGTTTCCACCAGTTATAAGAGGAGATCATGGATGTTGGTTGTCTACTAAGGTTTCTTAGGAGCGAGAATAATTTTTTTTGGGGAGTTTTTATGATCTACAACGTCACTTGTTGTTAAAATAAAGGGAAATTTGAACCTTTTTTACAAATATTTTTCAAGGTAAAAATTGTAATTTATCCTATAATATAATCTTGGATAATTTTTCCAACCACTCTGTTGGTCCCAGAATATGGTGTTTACCATAGGACATGAGTTTGGTGGAAATATAAGCAATTCATATTCTCAGAGAATATTATATATTTAATTGGTTAAATATTAATTTATTAATTGGTATTTATATAGTGATATCTTTCAAATAGTACATCAGATTGAGATTTTATCTCTGCAATTGAGTCCATAACATGTGGGTTTCCTTCAGAAAGGCATAACCTTGTGTCAGGCACTAGGGTCAGGCACGAGCCCCTTTTATTTTATTTTTATTTTACTTTTTTCTTCCTTTTTATTTTGTTCCCTTTTGATTTTTTCTATTTTACTTTTTTTTAAGTATACCCCTTATTGGATTGGTTTCATTCTATCAAGGGAGAGAAAGGGAGAGGTAGAGGGAGGAGGCATCATCAGGGGTTTGTCTGAGGCTCAGATCTAAGTGCAACGAATGCGGGTGGTATATGTAGCATTGGAAATTTCTACTCAGATGTAGGTTAATTTTATTATTTCCACCATAAATTCCATATTTTATGTTTTTTAAGTTTTAAATCCTTTTATTTGTTTTTGGGACCCTATGTGGGTCGTTCTGTGGCTTTTGGGGAGAAATCTGGTGTTTGGAACTAATTTGAGGGGTTTCTTCTTGGGAATACCCATGTACATGGGATGTAGTTTATGGAACACATTTTTTTTGTTCTTTTTATTTAGGGAAGAATATTTTTTGGAACTATAAACCATGTACTTGTGAGTACACACTATGTAGTGGTAACTCGGGGTGTGTTGGGGCACATGGTCATGTAGGGTACACAGCAAGAGTTCGTGCAAGGTATATGAATTGTGGCTATATATTGTACTTGTACAAAACTCGTGTGGGGGTATAAGGCTAGGAACATGGTTAGAGACCCTATGTGGGGTACACACTGTGTATCCTAGAGTTTTACACACCAAGTATCCTTATGGTGTACATACCGTGTATCCCAGTAGTTTACACTCCATGTAGCCTAGTGGTGTACATTCAATGTATCCTGGCGGTGTACATGCTAAGTGGGGGTTGGAGAGCATGGTAAGGTTTCCATGTGTGGGTAAATTCCATGAATCAGGAATATATTCCATGTACTTTGTAAAATTCCACACCGAGTGGCCCAAGGAACATGATCAGGGATGACCTTTGGGGTGACACATCATGTACCCCAAGTTCACATCATTTACTTTTCCTACCTTGGCCCATTTTTCTTTTTTTTCACCCTAATGTCAAAATTAGACTTTTGAATTGATAAAACACATTTTTATTTAATATTTTATTAATAATAAATGATATAATTTCTTCACATTGTGTTAAATATGTTCAATTATAAAGTATTTGGGATTAGATCATTCATTTGAATATTTGATGAAAATTCCAGTTTTACCCTTTCAAAATCACTGTAGTATTTCGATCATAAATATTTTTATTTGAATTAGTTGAACTTAATATTTTGTAACTATGTTCCTTAATTCATGGTATAAAACTTTTATTCAGGACACTAGATCAAAAGAATTCATTTGGATGGAGTAATTGGGCCATAAAGTCAAAGGATGTCTGGACACTCCAGAATGGATAATCTTCTTTATTTGGGCCATAACTCCTTCATTTGGGATTTTATTGAGCCCAATTGTCGAGAGGAGATATAGGACTCATATCCTCACATATTATCCTTCTGGAAGAAGAGATGATTCACGCGTTTCTATGGTCAAATGGGCGGTCCAAGTTGGATTAAAATATTTGTCCGAATTTCCACATTCACACTTGAAACCACTTGTAACCTCTCCTCCCCTCCCCTCTATAAATTGGATTTTTTATCATTTTTAAGGTTCAGGACGTGAATTTGGAAGTTTAGGACATAGGATAAGTGGATACACTCCAATTATCCAACCATTTCAATAAGGGTAGCTCTTCAAGCAAGGATCCCTTCGACGAAGCCTTCTTCTTCTCCAACGTGTTGTAATGCTTTTGTTTGTGTAATAAATTTCTTTGTACTTATTTTATTTATTCTCTTTTATTCTGTTTTATTCAAATTTCTTATTCTATTAATCTTCCTATTTGGGCTGTAATTCTTGAGTAGAAGCGTTATTGGTTTATACCCATTATAAGTCATTGCAAATGCAATTCGCTTCTACGATGATTACGCCACCCATAGAAGAGTAGTCTTTTAGTAATCGATCTATATCTTACCTTCTACATTTATTTATTTTGAATCAATGATATACTTTAATTCACATAAAATGGTATATTAATTAAGTTTTAATTTAAATGAAATTAAGCAAGAAATTGAACAATTTAAACAAAAACACGCAAGGTCAAGATTTTGTGTAAATTATGAGAGCGAAAACTTAATCTATGAAACCAAGTCACACGGGATAAATTTCTAGATTTCAAATATCATCCCTAAACTCAATTAATCCTCATTTATAAAGTGTATTTGTGCCCTAATTAACCACTGACCATAATCTAGACTTAGAATATTAATCAAAGCAGGGTGCTACGATTGCATGTTCTGAAACTTGCCTAGGGTTTAATTCATTTCATCTTTGTGGTTAAGTTAACTCCTGTAGGGTTAGAGGGTTAAAAAATTTTGGGATCATAATTAATTGGATGTTAATTTAAATGATAATGATTAATAAGTAAATTAATAGGTATAGTTAGATCGATTACGCATTTTAAAATAGATTTCTAAAAAAACATATTTTCGTTGTGTTTATTAATCAAACTTCATCTAAAAAAATTAAAAAAATGGAATTTTATTCCAAAATACTTAAAAATTTATAAACACCCCCCCCCTAATTTTAAGTATTTTTCTCTTTATCTCTAATTTTTATTTTAACATACCTTTAATAAGTTGTTAAATTCACTTCCTCATTTGAGAGAAGACCTTGGTCATCCACTCTGCTGCACCTAAGTAACCCAAAAACCACTAATCATTTGAGGGCGCCCACGATAGTGCTCTTCCAAATTGGCACTGTTGCCGGGTGTAAGAACCCGGACCTTCTTTTCAGGTATGTTTTTACTTTTTTGGTCTTTTTGAGAAAAAGGGGAAAATCTGGAAATTTTCAAAGTACACGTCATGTACTTTATGAGTACACACCGTGTAATTTTCTCCCGCGTGAGGCCGTGTGTTGGCCATGTCCGGGCCACACACACGGTCGTGTGGGGTGACGTAGAGGCTTCTTAAAGTGGAGTATGTAAAACCAAGGTACACGCCGTGTACTCTAAAAGTACACGCCGTGTACTTTTATTTTTTATTTTATTAATCAGACCAGGGTCGCGACTTAACCCTGTTTTCGTCTTCTTTTCTGCCTAATTCCGCCCAGAGTGTCTGAGGAGGCTGAATCTTCTCCGAGCTACCGATCCTTCACTAGCTATCTGAATCGAACACCGTCGGTTTCAATAGAATTGCAGCGGTGATTTATTGGTTCTTCTTTAGCCTTGTTTCCTAATTCTTCCTCTCATGTGAGTTATCTGAGGTTGAACATTTTAGATGTTTTTGCAGACCTACTCCTTTCTAGGCCGATTCAAAGGATGAGGTTCCAGTATATCAATCTACCAGGATCTAGGTAGGTGGTTTGTTGCCCTACGTTGAATATATCTGAGTTTTTGGCGCAAAAGTGCTGGTTACCCATGTATCGGGTATCTCGGGTTAGGGTTTTGATCCTGTTTTGTTATCTGACATAGGTTGAATGTATTCTTGAGGTTATTAGATGATTAATAATTTCTTGTTATCATGTTTGAGGATCACCCCATGGGTGTTTCCCTTGTTTGGCTATTTATCACCGTTTGGCGTAGGTTTCCTGTGTGGCAGACCTTGTTGCATTGCTTTCTTGCCTTGATATAGTTGCTACATGTATTGCCTACTGTTTATATGATTTTGATGCATTTTAGCTATTATGTAAGTATTTTTTTGAACATACTTAGGGCTGCTACGAATCATTTACATACGATTACCTTTACTCGGGGCTGTGGGAACCTGGTGTAGTTAGATCATAGGGGTAATTGACGTTGAGTTCTTCCTCAGAGGGCCTGTTTAATTATTTACCATTACGAGACCATAAGGGGGATTGACTTTGTGCTCTCTTAGAGGGTCTGATAATTATCGAATCGAGACTAAAGGGGGAATTAGACGTAATTGCTTCCTCAGAGAGTCTGTAGTATCACTGCAAGACCATAGGGGGAATTGACGTTGAGTGCTTCCTCAGAGTGTCTTTGCCTTTGTTCGAATGCTTGACCATAAGGGCCTACCCACATGAGCCACCCAGAGGGTCAGTGTAATAAATATTGTTGGTTGGTTGTGACGAGTCCACCAAGCCAAAGAACAAGCTTGTGTTTGTACTGCTTGTAGTTTAGGTAGTCTGCTGGGATACATGTTGTGTTACTTGTTGTGTCTTTGGACTATAGAGCTATTTTCTAGATTCTTTGGTTAATGATTAAAAGATTGAATTAAATTAATAAATAAATTTGAATGGATAATTTTAGGATTGTTTACTTTAGTGTACCCCTGTTTCGCTGCTTCATTTATTTCCATTACTTTTTCTATATTTCTCACTGACAGTAGGGCACAGATATTTTGGTGGTTGCCTACTGGGATTAGTCTTACACCCTATTTGGGTCCTTCTTTTCGGCCCAAACAGGTTATATAGTTGCAGGTGTGGATAGGGATTGCGGCCCTTCTACCTCAGGTGCTTGATTGCTGGTTAGAGCTGGAGAGCATCGGACCGAGCATAGGCTCGCGATGCTGCTAGAGTTACTATTTAATTTTTCTACTTGGGTTTCAGTTGTATTTCAGCACGTTGTTTTGTTTACTGCTTTCTATAGACACATGTGTCATGCTGCATCATTATTATGTTATACATTGTTGTCGTTGTTTAGTTCCAGTTGTCATGTGTTGTTTACTACTTCTGTTATTGTTTATTATTTCCTTCTGCTGCATACTTTACCAAACAAGGGCATAGTTTCCCCACTGACTCATCAAGGCCCTCGCTGCTAGTCGGCAGCCTCTGGCATTTGGGGAAACGTGCTTGAGGTCATATGGAGAACCGGGTACGAGGCACCAGTTGAGTGGATTTGGATTCGGTTCGTTACAAAGTGGTATCAGAGGAGGTTCCTTCTTTTCTATTTCCTTACTGTTTGGAAACAATAGGCAGGGATAGGGAGTAATTGGTAGTTGGTACTTAACTGTGCCCGGGATTAATTAACCCGTGTACAGGGAAAATCTATACTACCTCGTAATTTCACTTTTTAGTTTTTTCAAGTGTTACAATTGATTATATTTCACTTTTGGGTGATGCACTTGTTTTGTGTTGTTACAGTTTATATGATTGTGGTTCTATTTTGTTGCAACCCGATGGGATGAAGGTATTATATCTCATGCATCATATAGGCACTAGTTAGAAAAATTACATACCATGTATTTTACCATGACATCTAGGGTGCATTGGAAATTTCATGTTGTTATGATAGATGTCTTGATAGATTATGCATGTTGTTATGATAGTTGCTTTGATAGAAATACTTGCTATGTTGATAGGGTGTTGTTTATCTTATAGCTTATTTAGCATGGACGCCAATCTTTGATCTTAGAGGTGTTATGGGCCCTAGAGAGTCGGAATTTGGTGGATCATGGGATTATCATACTGTTTACTTGTCATGTGCATTGTTATGATGTCAAGCTTTGATTTGCGAGGAGTATAGGCCCCTATGGATCAGAATTTGACACATAGGTTCTGGTTTTCAATGTTTTTCAGTGTTTTTGGGGAGTTTTGTATGCCTACTACCCAGAAACCCAGATAACACGGAGTTTGGCCTTATAAAAACACGCCATGTGTTCTTCTGTTCGGGAAGAACTACTTTTCACGGTTACACGCCGTGTACTTTGAAGTACATGTCGTGTACTCTTCTTCTGTGTGGTCCAGCCCTGTAGTTAAATATATGGGCTGGAAAATCTCAGGAATAACACACCGTGTACTATATTGACACGTTGTGTAGTAATGGTTCATATGACCCAGACGTGTAGTTGAATACATGGTTTGGAAAATCTTAGGGACAACACGCCGTGTACGTTGTTGACACGCCATGTAGTTTTGGTCCGTGTACCAGTCCCTGTGACTAACGACACGGACAGGGGAAAAATCTTTAAGGACACGTTGTGTAGTGGATAGACTGGCCATGTAATCTTAGGCTGGGACAGTCCGTGTGACTTAGTCATGTAGGAGTAACTGGGCAGGAGGAAAATGGATGGTGCACGCCATGTATATGTAAGGACACGCCATGTAGTTTGTGTTTGAACAGCCAGCTTGGCCGGTGTACACTCCCAAGTAAAATATTTTTGGAACACGCCGTGTATAGGGACTACACACCGTGTAACTATGTTTTTTCCAGTTTTAACAGTTTTTCCTTTTTTGTTCCATTTTCACCCTCTTAAGTTGAAACTGTGCTCATTGTTATTAAGGGTGCACTTTTTACCTTTCAGAGTCATGCCACCAAGACGTCCTCCCATTCCACATCAGGGATATGACAATGATCGTACGCCGGATATGGAACAGGCAGTTATCCGAGATACTAGTGCAGACGCACAGTTCTGTGAGGAATTCATGAGGTTCATACAGACCTTTCAGGGAGCTCAACAACCTGCCCAGTCTATGGCAGAGCTTACATGAGTCTTCCAGTAGCAGCATCCTGCCACGTTCTCTGTGGATATCCTTAGACTTACTATCTTCACTTCTGAGATTATGATGACTCTAGACACTCCCTTGGGACTTAGAACTGCTAGTGTGCATCAGTGCAAGGAGTGCCCCCTTGAGGTTGGTGGGTGTCACTTCTTATGGGATCTTTATGTCCTAGAGATAACAAGTTACGATGTCATTCTTAGAATAGACTCGCTAGTTCCTTTTCAGGCCTTTGTCGATTACTATCACCGCAGGGTGAGTTTCACGTCACCAGATGGTAGATCTTTTCTTCACAAGGGAGAATGGGATATCTGGGAAAGCAGAGCTGGACCATAGCATCATGGGTTGGGCGGTATTATAGCCCAGATTGCTAGTTTATATCTGGATGATTAGGGTACTTCTCAGATGGATTATCCTCCAGTGGTTGATCGTTTTCCAGATGTATTTTCAGAAGACTTTTTAGGGTTTCCTCCGGAGCGTGAGGTAGACTTCTCTATTGATCTTGTTCCAGGAGCAGCACAGGTATCCATACCTTCTTATAGGATGGCTATGCCTGAGTTTCAGGAGCTCAAGAAGCATTTGGAGGAGTTGCAGGCAAAGGGTTTTATCCAACCCAGTACTTCTCCTTGGGGTTCTCCAGTTTTATTTGTAAAGAAGGAGGATGGTACTTTACGACTTTGTGTGGATTATCGGAAGCTGAACCAGTTAATGGTCAAGAACCGCTATCCCTTACCGAGGATTGATGATCTTTTTTATCAGCTTTGAGGAGCCAGGGTGTTCTCAAAGATCGACTTGAGATCCGGATATCATCAGTTTCATGTCAGACCATCGGATATACCTCTTATAGATTTCCGGAACATGTATGGTATGTATGAGGATTTGGTTATGCCGTTCGGTCTCATGAACGCGCCAGCAGTCTTCATGGAACTGATTAACAGAGTTTTCCATCCTAACTTGGATTCCTTCGTGGTGGTTTTCGTGGATGATATCTTGGTGTACTCTCACACTCGACACGACCATGCTACCCATCTTGAGATCGTATTGAGTACACTGAGAGATCATCAGTTATATGCTAATCTCTCTAAGTGCCACTTCTGGATGGATGAGATTCACTTCCTAGGTCATGTCATCTCAGAGACGGGAGTATCAGTAGACCCATAGAAGGTAAGAGCGGTAGTTACCTGGGAGAAACCGAAGAATGTCTTCGAGGTACGGAGCTTTTTAGGACTGGCTGGTTACTACAGGCAGTTTATATAGGACTTCTCATGCTTGGCTGCACTGTTGACGGGCTTGACTATAAAAGATGTGAAATACGTTTGGTCAGAAGCCTGTGATTCAGCCTTTCAGGAGCTGAAGGGGAGATTGACTTCAGCACTGATTCTACTTTTACCAGATTCGGGGAAGAGTTATACAGTTTTCTGTGATGCATCTGGCATCAGGCTTTGGGTAGTGCTTATGCAGGAGGATCATGTTGTTGCATATGGATCTCGGCAGTTGAGGCCACATGAGAAGAATTATCCTATGCACGACCTGGAGTTGGCAGTTGTTGTTCATGCTTTCTAGGAGATCATTTTGTGGTAGATACTGACCACAAGAGCCTCAAATATATCATCATGCAGCATGACCGGAATCTGAGACAATGGAGGTGGGTCGAGTACCTACAGTCTTTCGACTTCGAGATTACTTATACACCTGGGAAAGGAAATTTTTTGGCAGATGCACTAAGCAGGAGAACTCAGTTACAGGTAGTTAGGGAGGCCAACAGTGAGTGGTATCTTATGGCTCTGTTCTTTGAGATGCATTTGGAGGTGCACGATAGACAGGGACAGACGGTTCTTTCTTCTATATTTGTTACCTCCACTCTTCTGGATCGAGTTCGAATGAGGAAGCTATCATACCCAGAAGGCCTAGTCCTATGGGAGGGTGTGTCATATGGAGACCCTACTCTGGGGTGGATAGTGGGTGATGATGAGGTGTTATGTTTTCAGGGCAGCGTATGGGTTTCATCAGACATACATGAGGAGATGATGCGGGATTTTCTTGCTTCATCTTGGGCAGTTCATCCTGGTGTCACAAATATGTATCGAGACTTACGTCGTCAGTATTGGTGGCCAGGTATGAAGAAGGATGTGGCTGGTTTTGTTATGTGGTGCTCCACCTATTAACAGGTGAAGGCAGAGCATCAGCGACTAGCAGGTCTTCTACAACAGTTTCCCATTCCTGAGTGGAAATGGAAAGATGTTGTGATGGACTTTGTGATAGGGTTACAGAGATCGCCTCGAGGGAATGATGCGGTTTGGGTTGTAGCGGACAGGCTCACGAAGGTTTCACATTTCTTACCTATCAAGGAGACCTTCAGTGTGGATGAGCTTGGGAGGTTGTACATTCGTGAGGTGGTGCGACTTCATGGGGTTCCAAACACTATCGTTTCTGATAGGGACACCCGCTTTACTTCTCATTTCTGGCAGGGGCTACAGAGGGCTTTGGGTACATAGGTACTTCTGAGTATAGCTTACCATCCCCAGACAGATGGCCAGTCGGAACGCACGATTCAGTTGTTGGAGGACATTCTACGAGCATGCGTCCTTGATTTTGGTGTTTCATGGTATAAACATATACCTCTAGTGGATTTTTCCTATAATAATAGTTTTCTAGAAACTATTCAGATGGCACCTTACGAGGCTTTGTACGGTAGGTCGTGCCGATCACCCTTGTGTTTGCTGGAGGTGGGAGAGGTAGATGTGTTGGGACCTTGTCTTGTTTAGGAGACCACAGAGCAGGTAGATTTGATTCAGAAGAGGATCGCTACTGCATAGTCTCAGCAGAAATCTTATGCTCATCAGTGGAGATGACCTCTGGAGTTTGAGGTCAGAGATCAGTTTTTCTTGCGTGTTACCCCAAGGTTGGGACATAAGAGGATTAGGAGATAGGGAAATCTTTCACCAAGATACATCGTGCCATTTGAAGTTCTAGAGAGAGTCGGTCTGGTTGCTTATAGGTTGCAGTTACCTCAGAGGTACCAGGCTATGCACGACGTCTTCCATGTTTCTCAGCTTCGGCGGTATTTCTCAGACCTGTCTCATGTTTTTCAACCCGAGGAGGTTGAGCTGGAGCAGGATGCATCGTTTGAGGAGCATCCTATCAGGATTTTTGATCGTAGTGAAAAGGTACTCCATGGCCAGTTTATCCCTCTGTTATGGGTGTTATGGCAGAACGGTCGTGTACAGGACGAGACTTGGGAAATAGAGGTCGACAAGTGATCACAGTGGCCAGAGTTGTTCGAGGATTCTTCTTCTACACCTCGTTAGGAAATTCAGGGATGAATTTCTTTAAGGGGGAAAGTTTGTAAGAACCCATACCTTCTTTTCAGGTATGTTTTTCCTTTTCTGGTCTTTTTGAGAAAAAGGGGGAAATATGGAAATTTTCAGAGTACACCCCGTGTACTTTTCTCCCGCACGAGGTCGTGTGTTGGCCATGTCCGGGCCACACACACGACCGTGTAGGGTGACGTGGAGGCCGCTTAAAGCGACGTATGAAAAACCAAGGTACACGCCATGTACTCTAAAAGTACATGCGTATTTTTCTTTTTATTTCATTAATCGGACCAGGGTCGCGACTTAACCATGTTATCGTCTTCTTCTCCGCCTAATTCTTCCCAGAGTGTCCAAGGAGGCCGAATCTTCTTTGACCCATCTATCCATCACCGTTTATCCGAATTGAACATAGTAGGTTGCAATAGAATCACAGCGGTGAGTTCTTGGTTCTTCTTTGGCCTTGTTTCCTGATTCTTCCTCTCATGTGAGTTATCTGAGGTTGAACTTTTTAGATGTTTTTGCAGATCTACTCCGTTTTAGGTCGATTCACAGGCCGAGGTTCAAGTATATCAATCTATGATGATCGAGGTAGGTGGTTTGTTGCCCTACATTGAATGTCTCTGAGCTTTTGGTGAAAAAGTGTTGGGTATCCATGTATCGGGTATCTCGGGTTAGGCTTTTGATCCTGTTTTGTTATCTACCTTAGGTTTCATGTATTATTGAGGTTATTAGATGATTAATAATTTCTTGTTAGCATGTTTTAGGATCACCCCATGGGTGTTTCCCTTGTTTGGTTGTTTATCGTCATTTGGCATAGGTTTCCTGTGAGGCAGACCTTGTTGCATTGCTTGCTTGCCTTGATATAGTTGATAGCATGTATTTTCTACTATTTATATGCTTTTGATGAATTGTAGCTATTAGCAAAGTAGTTTTTTAACATACTTAGGGCTGATACGAATCGTTTACATACGATTGACTTTACTCAGGACTGCGGGAACCTAGTGTAGTTAGACCATAGGGGGAATTGAAGTTGAGTGCTTCCTCAGAGGGCCTGTTTAATTATTTACCATTACGAGACCATAAGGGGGATTGAATTTGTGCTCTCTCAGAGGGTCTGATAATTATCGAATCGAGACTAAAGGGGGAATTAGACGTAATTGCTTCCTCAGAGAGTCTGTAGTACCGTTGCAATACCATAGGGGGAATTGATGTTGAGTGCTTCCTCAGAGTGTCTTTGCCTTTGTTCGAATTATTGACCATAAGGGCCTGCCCACGTGAGCCACCTAGAGGGTCAGTGTAATAAATATTGTTGGTTGGTTGTGACGAGTCCACCAAGACAAAGAACAATCTTGGGTTTGTATTGCTTGTAGTTTAGGTAGTCTACTAGGATACCTATTGTGTTACTTGCTATGTCTTTGGAATATAGAGTTATTTTCTAGATTTTTTGGTTAATGATTAAATGATTGAATTAAATTAATAAATAAATGTGAATGGAGAATTGTAGGATTTTTTACTTTAGTGTACCCTTGTTTCTCTGCTGCATTTATTTCCATTACTTTTTCTATATTTCTCACTGACAGTAGGGCACAGATCTTTTGGTGGTTTCCTACTGGGATTAGTCTCACACCCTTTTTAGGTCCTTCTTTTCAGCCCAAACAGGTTATATGGTTTCAGGTGTGGATAGGGATTGCGGCCCTTCTACCTCAGGTGCTTGATTGCTGGTTAGAGTTGGAGAGCATGGAACCGAGCTTAGGCTCACGATGCTGTTGGAGTTACTTTTTACTTTTTCTACTTGGGTTTTAGTTTTATTTCAGCACGTTGTTTTGTTTACTGCTTTCCATAGACACATGTGTCATGCTGCATCATTATTATGTTATACATTATTGTCGTTGTTTAGTTTCAGTTGTTGTGTGTTGTTTACTACTTCAGCTATTGTTTATTATTTTCTTCCTCTGCATACTTTACCAAACGAGGGCATAGTTTCCCCATTGACTCATCAAGGCCCTCGCTGCTAGTCGGCAGCCACTGGCATTTGGGGAAACGCGCTTGAGGTCATGTGGCGAACCGGGTACGGGGTGCCAGTTGAGTGGCTCCAAATTCGGGTCGTTACACCAGGGAGGCAAGTAATTTATTCAACCATTTAGAGGTATTTCTTTTATTTTTCATTTTATTATTTTCTTCACCTCTATCTTTCATCTTTCCCCTTTCTCAAGTTTTCATTTTTTTCATCCCCTTCTTTTCTTTTTGGACCATCAACTCAAACTTCTCATTTTTATTATGTTCCTCTTTTCCTATTTCCATTTTTTGATTTATGACACGAACTAATCCCAATGATATCTTAGATCTTGACCCTGAGATTGAATGTAGCCTTCGAGCTCAAATCAGACAGTCTTAGTCTACAGGATGTTTCAATATTCAACCAGTTGGTGAATTCCTCTCTTCTGGAAACACTGAAATTGTAAGCAATTCAAATTAAAACATAAAATAAGAACCAATGGCTGGAAATAATAACAATGAGATAAATAGAACCATTCTATAATTGGATGCACTTGATATTAATTATCAACCAAATTTTATTGTATACCCAAATCTCGAATCAGACTTTGAACTAAAATCTAGGTTAATTCACTTACTTCCAATGTTTCATGGCCTATCTGGTGAGGATCCCAATAAACATTTGAAATAATTTAATGTGGTTTTCTCAACCCTAAAACCTAGAAATTTCTATGAAGATCAAATCAAATTAAGAGAATTCCCATTTTCACTTGATGGAGCTGCAAAGGATTGGATGTACTATTTACAACCTGAAGATGTAACATGTTGGAACGATTTGAAGAATCTTTTCTTAAAGAGATTTTTTCCAGCATCAAGGACCAATTCCATTCATAAATAGATCTCAAGGCTCAAGAAAGAACAAGGCGAGTCAATGTATGAGTACTGGGAGTGATTTAAGAAGTTGTGTGCAAGCTGTCCACATCACCAAATCAGTGAGCAACACCTCATTCAGTACTTCTATGAAGGACTCACACCTATAGAGAGGAGCATGGTGGATACTGCAGTAGGAGGTGAATTGGTGGACAAGACACCAGTAGCCGCATGTGCATTGATCGACAAGATGGCCCAAAACTACCAACAATTTGGCGATATAGGTACACCACATGTCAGGGGAGTACATCAGGTAAGTCCTTCTTCTCTTGAAAGTCATTTGATTGATTCCAAGTTGGAAGAATTTACCACTATGGTGAGGCAGATTACTTTGGCTCAAAAGACATCCCAACCCACTCTTCAAGGCCTTGTAGAATTTGCACAGAGACAAGCCACTCAACTGACTGTTTCCCCCAACTAGAAGAAAGAGAATATTGTGCAGCAGTATTCCCTGGGAGACCATATCAGCAACGACAACAACCACATCGCCAAAATAAGTATGACTCCTTTGCACCAAAATTCAACCAAGGGTGGAAGGATCAATCAGACATGAGGTATGGATCTGGCCAACAAAAAAGGACCCCTTTTCAACCAAACTTCCAGCAGCCTCCACCTTACCAATAGGGTTTCCAACAACCCCAAAGGAGATTCGAAGCTCAAACATCAACAAGTCAGCAAAAAGGGAATCTAAAACACAAGTTAGACTCTAACACTGATGATATTTTGAAACAAATTGTTATTAATCAATAGAATGAGTTGCAGAGTCAAGGTTCGGAGTTGAGGGAGTTGAAGACTCAAATGAGCCAGATTGCCACTTCCCTCCATGAACTGGTAAGTAAGAATTCTAGAAATCTTCCCAGCCAACCTACTCCCAATCCAAAGGGGAATGTCAATGCCATTACATTGAGAAACGGTAAGCAAACAACTGATGCTTCTACACCTATCATTCCACCAGGATTCACCTCAACTCCAGAGAAGCCCCATTCCATACCAACTGATGAGCAACCCAAGGAGAAAGATAAAGGTAAGAAAAATATTTATGATGTTTGTAAGAACCCAGTTCTTATTTTCGAGGTACGAGATTCTTCTTTTTCCTTTTCCTTAAGTGTTTTTGAGAAAATATGGAAAATGGGGAAAATCCTAAATTTTGTAACTACATTCCGCGTACTTTTTCCACACGTCGTGTACTCCTGTCCATGTGGGAAGGAGTACACGGGGCGTGTAGCCATCCCGGAGACGAAGGGTGTAGGAACCGACTACACGTCGTGTAGTGGTACCTTACACGCCGTGTATTCAGTCGGCATGCCTAAACAGTAAGGCGGTGGAGCAGCCGATAGTTGGGTGACAGTACACGCCGTGTACTTTAGAGTATATGTTGTGTACTCATGTCGACGGTTGAACAGTGTGGCGGTTCCGCCAAATGAACAGTTAAATGAAATAAGTACACGCCGTGTACACAGAAGTACACGCCGTGTACTTTTTTCGACTTAAAATAGGCATCAGCCTCCTCATTTGGCAGAGGAGGCATTTGAGCCGTTTTGGAGCCAAGGAGGATGGCTGAATCTTTGAAGATCTGCTGGGTGTTCGTCTGGAATCCGATTCAGCTTCGGACAATCTTGTTGGAACTGCACGGGTAAACCCTCTCCTCTCTTGGTACCGTTATTACCAATTATTTCTTTAGGGGAATTTATTTACGTTTGAATGGGTTTTGTTCTTCATCAGATCTACGCCCTTCTTGGGAATTTCTGGAGTCGGAGTTTGGGTATAACGTTCGTTGGCGTATAAGGTAGGTGGCTTGGTGTTTGTTTTCCAACTGCCGTGTGTTTTTGTGCCACGAACCCATGTTGGGGTGTCTTGTGGCTGAGGTCGTTGCTATATTTAATGACTAGAATTGCATAGGTGATTAAATTGTGATAATAAAATGTTGGTTGGGATCGTTGCTTGGATCCAGAACCACCCCGGTGGTGCGTTTCACTGTTTAGCCGTTTGGCCAGGATACCCGAGGGTATTTCTTAAATGTAGTAATTATAGAATTGCCTTGAGAGGAATTTCTTGTTTACTACATTTTGATATGTTGGGCATGGCCCGGTTACCTGTTTATCCTGAGGGCGTTGTTGTATTTAGCCTGAGGGCGTTGTTGTGATTATCTTGAGGGCACTGCACTATTTAGCCCGAGGGCTATAGTTATTTCACCGGAGGGAAACCTTTCGTGCCTGAGGGCTTGACTTTTGTGCCTGAGGGCGACACTTCCTACGCCTGAGGGAAATTTTTGTTACGCCTGAGGGCTATACCTGCGGGTTGGATTCTTCTTACCTGAGGGTAAGGTTTTGTTTGTCTGAGGACATGGACTGTTTACCTAGAAATGCACTGTGGTGATTTCTAATATTTAAATGGATTAAATGAATAATTAAATGGAAATATAACTGTTAAGTTAGTTACTTTTGAGTACTGCTTAATTTATTGCATTTTACCACTGCACACTATTGTTTCATGCTTACACGCAGTTGGGAACGGGCCTTTGGTGGGTGCCTACTAAGATATATTTCCCACACCCTGTTTGGTTCATGCTTTTTGGCCCAAACAGATTACGTTTCTGTAGGTGTAGATAGGGGCAAGAGTCCCTATACAGGTACTTGACTGTTTCTGAGGAGTAGGAGGGCATGGGACCGAACCTAGGCTCGCGATGCCGCTGCCAGCTGTTTTGATTATTTTGTTGTACTCTATTGATGTATAACATGTTCTGGATGTTTTCTTAGAACTTGAAACATGTAGCATCATCACTTCTATACTGTTGGTTATATCCACTGCTGCAATTTATTTTGGTTGTGTATGTTTACTGCTTCTGCTGTCGTTGTATGTTTTATTTAAATTCCGCTACGCTATACTTTGACAAATGAGGGCATAGTTTCCCCACTATCAGACCTGGGCCCTCGCTGCTAGTTGGAAGCCTCTGGCATTTGGGGAAATGCGCTTGAGGTCTTGTGGCGAACCGGGATCGGGGCACCTGTTGCGTGGCACCCGGGTCCGGGACATTACAAAGTGGTATCAGAGGCGGTTCTTTTTTCTTTGACTTACTATTTGGAGTCGTAGTCAGGGATAGGACGAACGGTAGCTGGTAATAAGTTGTGCTCGGGCATAGCTAACCCGTGTACAAGGAAAATCTAGTCTACCTCGTATTTCAATTTTACTGATTTTGCAAATTTTACAGTTGATATGTTTTCACCGTTGGGTGACACACTTTGAGATTGTGCATTTTATATTTTATCTATAGGTTCTATTTAGTTGCAACCCGATGAGATGAGGGTATGCCATCTCATGCATCATATAGACACATGCTAGATATCACATGTCATGAATAGTTTTCATGCCATGTAGGTGCATTAGAAATTCGCATGTTGTTGTGATAGTTGTTGTGCTAGAAAAGCATGTTGTTTTGATAGCTGCTTGATAAATACCTGCTTTGTGATCGAGTATTTTCTTGTGTGATCCTATTTATAGAATGGACACCAAACTTTTGTTTTTGGGGATTATGGGCCCCCATTGATCGGAATTTGGTGTATCATTAGCTGTTTATTGGGTATAACATAGATAAGATGTCAAACTTTGATTCGTGGGGAGTATGGGCCCCACGGGTCAGAATTTGACACTTAGGTGTTGTTTTTCAGTATTTTTTGGGTTCCGGGGAAGTTTCTGAGGCATACTGTCTGGAAACCCAGTATACACGCCGTGTAGTATTTTAATACACGCCGTGTATGCTCTTCTGTTCGGGAAGAAAAATGAACTTTTTGAGTACACGCCCTGTACCCTGAGTACACGCCGTGTACCCTAAGTACACGCCGTGTCCCCTGAGTACACGCCGTGTAGTCTCTTCCCGTGTCACAAACCATGTGGGCGGCGACACGGGGTAGGGAGAGGCTTGGGTAAAACACATCGTGTACCGAATAGACATGCCGTGTAGTGTGACCTGGAGTCCGGCTGTGTAACTAATAACACGGGTCGGTGAAATCCTTGACAGAACACATCGTGGAAATTATAGACACACCGTGTAGTGTGACCTGGGGACTCGGCCATGTAACTAACAACACGGGCCGATGTCACCTCTCCCTAAACACACCGTGTACCTGTGGGACACGCCGTGTAGTCTTGTCTGAGGACAGACCGTGTGGAGTTAGCCATGTGGCTGGGAAATGGGATAGTGTACATGCCGTGTGCAGGTGTAACACGTCGTGTAGTGTCAAGCCGAGTAGTTGGTCGTGTCACAGATGACACGGGCAATTGGGAAATAACACCATACACTCCGTGTAGATTATTTACACGCTGTGTAGTTTTTGTTGAACGGAATCTGTGTGGCTTAGCCATGTAAAAGGACCCAGGCAGGGGAACGGAAGTCAAGTACACACCGTGTAGTCAGTTTACACGCCATGTAGTCTTGTTTTTCTAATTTTGAATGCATTCTTCCTCTTGTTTCCTTTGTGGTTCCTTCGCTTTTCGGTCATAATAATCTTGAATTTGAGGTGTGCTTTTGACCCTGTAGTGTCATGCCGCCTAGACGACCGCGAGTTGTTCTCCAGGAGAGCGGCGGATATTATACTCCAGATATGGTGGGACATGGGCTGCCAGTAGATCCTCCAGCAGAGCTAGATGCGGTGCCAGCTGCTATACCAGACACAGGCGCGGAGGCACAGTTCCATGAAGGCTTTATGCGGTTTATGCAGACCTTTCAGGGAGCACCGCAGGCTGCTACATCTATGGATGAGCTGACTAGTATCTTCCAGCAGCAGCATCCACCTATGTTTTTAGAGGATGGTAGACCGCAGGCTGCAGAGTCTTGGCTAGGATCGATGCAGACTATTTTCGAGCATCTTGAGATGCCTCCAGTGCGGAGGGTCAATCTCGCGACGTATATGCTGTGTGATTTCTCCAAGAGGTGGTGGAATGTTACCATCTAGTCAGAGCATCATAGGGACATGGCGTGGGAAGATTTTCAGGCAGTCTTCTATGACTTCTTCTTTCCCGAGACGCTGAGGGAAGATAGAGCTCGAGAGTTCATGAATCTGCAGCAGGGCGCCATGTCGGTGATGGACTATTCTGCTCATTTTACGGAGATTCAGCATTTTGTACCCATGCTGGTGGGTGACGAGACGTTGAGAGACAGACGTTTTGAGGATGGTATTCGTTATGAAATCCGAGCGTTGGTGAATGTTTTCAGGTTTCCTTCAGTACACACTATTGTGAACCAGGCACTGATTACTGAGAGGAACCTACGGGAATCAAGTGGTGTGGGCCAGGGCGGTTCAGCACCAGTTACTGGTATTATTTCTACTAGCAAGAGGAAGAGACAGATGGACTTCACTCAGGGCAGTAGTACCAGCCAGGAGGCATCTTCTGGTGGCCCGATCAGGTGCTACCAGTGTGGCAGAGAGGGGCACAAGAGACCGCAGTGTCCACGAGACCCAGTGGAGTGTCAATCTTGCGGCAAGATGGGTCATCTACAGCGCTTTTATAGGGCGTTTCCGCCAGTGTCTAGTGAGAGGGGTTCTGTGCAGACTCCGCATGCGGGAGCAGGACCAGTGGATTCTTACCAGTCAGGGAACTGGAATACGTCAGGGCGTGCAGGCCGAGATGGTGGTCATGGTCATGGTATCCAGATATTAGGATCGGAGAGGCAGCAGGGCGGGACAGCTCAGGGTAGCCAGGCTGTGTCGTAGGACCGCGGCACTGGGAAAGCATATACAGTGCTACAGACCCAGCAGGAGCAAGATCCCGAACCTTCGACAGTCAGAGGTACTATTCTAGTAGCTTCTGTCTTATCTTCAGTACTTTTTGATACGGTTTCTACACATAGTTTCATATATGTACCCATTGTGGAGAGCCTTGGGCTCTGTGTTTCTACTTCTCCCGATATCTTGACATTAGACACTCAGTTGGGGACTAGGACGACTGGTGTGCATCAGTGCAAGGAGTTCCCCCTTGAGGTTGGTGGGTGTCACTTCCTTTGGGACCTCTATGTCTTGGAGATGACGATCTATGACGTCATTATCGGGATGGACTGGTTGGTTCCCTTCCGAGCCTTCGTAGACTACTGCCGTCGCAGGGTGTGTTTCACGTCACCAGAGGGCGGGGAGTTTCTATACAAGGGAGAATGGGATGTTCAGGCGAGTTGAGCTGGACCAGATCATCATGGGAGAGGTGGAGTCACATCCCAGATTGCGATTTTGTATCTGGATGATCAAGGGACTTGTTAGACGGATTTCCCTCCAGTTGTTGATCGTTTCAGGGATGTCTTCCCGGACGACTTTTCAGGTCTACCTCCTGTACGTGAGGTGGATTTCTCTATCGATCTTTTTCTAGGAGCAGCACCGGTGTCCATTCCTCCTTATAGGATGGCCATGCCTGAGTTGCAGGAGCTCAAGAGGCAGTTAGAGGAGCTACAGGCGAAGGGTTTTATCCGACCCAGTACTTCTCCTTGGGGTTCTCCGGTCCTTTTTGTGAAGAAGGAGGATGGTACCCTCAGACTTTTTGTGGATTATCGGAATCTGAACCAGTTGATGGTTAAGAACCGATATCCCTTTCTGAGGATAGATGGTCTATTTGATCAACTTCGTGGGGCATGAGTGTTCTCGAAGATTGACTTGAGATCCGGATATCATCAGTTGCACGTGAGACCATCGGATATACTGCTTACAAATTTTCAGAGCAGATATGGTCTGTACGAGTACTTGGTTATGCCATTCAGACTCATGAATGTGCCATCGGTTTTCATGGATCTGATGAATCGTGTGTTCCATCCGTATCTTGATTCCTTTGTGGTGGTATTCGTGGACGACATCTTAGTGTACTCTCACACTCGACACGACCATTCCACCCATCTTAAGATCGTATTGAGTACACTAAGAGAGCATCGGCTATATGCTAAGCTCTCGAAGTTCCACTTTTGGATGTACCAGATTCACTTCCTGGGTCATATCATCTCAGAGGTAGGAGTTACAGTAGACCTAGAGAAGGTGAGAGCAGTAGTTTCCTAGGAGCAGCCTAAGAACGTGTTTGAGATACAGAGTTTCTTAGGGTGGGCTGGTTACTACAGACGCTTCATACAAGACTTCTCCCACTTAGCAGCACTGTTGACAGGTCTGATTGAGAAGGTTGTGAAGTTCGTTTGGTCAGAAGCTTGCGAGATAGCTTTTCAGGACCTGAAGGGAAGGTTGACATTAGCACCGATCCTGATACTCCCAGAGCAGGGGAAGAGCTATACAGTTTACTATGATGCATTAGGGATTGGGATGGGAGCCATTTTGATGCAGGGTGACCAAGTTGTTGTGTACGGGTCTCGACAGTTGAGGCCACATGAGAGGAATTACCCGACGCATGATCTCGAATTGGTTGTAGTTGTTCATGCGTTGCGCTATTGGAGACACTGTCAATTGGGAGAACATTTTGTGGTTTTCATCGACCACAAAATCCTCAATTATATCATTACTCAGAGTGACCTGAATCTGAGGCAGAGAAGGTGGGTCGAGTACCTACAGTCTTTCGATTTTGAGCTTGCCTATACACCTGGTAAAGGTAATGTAGTAGCTGATGCACTGAGCAGGAAGACTCAGATACAGGCAGTGTAGGAGGCCAGCGGTGAGTGGGAGCTTATGCCCTTGTTCTCTAAGATGCATCTGGAGGTGCATGATAGTCATGGATAGACTTGTCTTTCTTCTTTAGTTGTGACTACTAACCTCCTGGACAGAGTGGGGATGAGACAGCTATCAGATTCAGAAGGCCTAGTTCTACGGGAGTCGGTGGCAAATGAGGACCCTCCTCCCGGTTGGACGATAGGTGATGATGAGGTATTATGTTTCCATGGACGGGTATGGGTTCCAGGGGATGTACGTGAGGAGATGATGTGGGAGTTTCATGCTTCAGTTTGGGCAGTTCATCCTGGGGTTACCAAGATGTACCGAGACTTGAGACCTCAGTACTAGTGGCCGGGTATGAAGAGGGAGATAGTTGGTTTTGTTACGAGTTGTTCCACCTGTCAGCAGGTGAAGGCATAGCACTAGAGGCCAGCTGAGCTGTTACAGCAGTTTCCCATTCCAAAGTGGAAATGGGATGATGTCGCGATGGATTTCTTGACTGGATTGCTGAGGTCACCTCGAGGCAATGATGTCGTGTGGGTTATTGTGGACAGACTCACAAAGGTAGCTCACTTCTTTCTGATCAAGGATACCTTCGGTGTGGATGATCTCGGAAGGCTGTATATCCGAGAGATCGTACGTCTTCATGGGTTCCCTCGTTCTATCATTTCAGATAGGGACGCCCGCTTTATGTCTCATTTCTGGCAGTGTTTTCAGAGGGTGCTGGGTACACAGGTTCTTCTGAGCGCAGCATACCACCCTCAGACAGATGGCCAGTCAGAGCGGACGATACAGGTGCTAGAGGACATGCAGCGCACATGCATCCTAGACTTTGGGGGCTCTTTGGAGAAGCATATACCCTTAATTGAGTTTTCCTATAACAATAGTTTTTAGGAAACTATTGAGATGGCACCATATGAGGCTTTATATGGTAGGTCATGCCGATCACCTTTGTGCTGGTTAGAGGCAGGTGAGGCAGCTTTACTGAGGCCACAGCTCGTACAGGAGACATCTGAGCAGGTCCAGTTGATTCAGAAGCGGATGGATACCGCGCAGTCTCTTCAGAAGTCTTATGCTGATCGTCGTAGATGACCTTTGGAGTTTTTGGTCAGGGATCAGTTTTTCTTGCATGTTTCGCCAAGGCTGGGACACAAGCAGATCAGGAGACAGGGTAAGCTTTCACCGAGGTATGTGGTACTATTTGAGAATCTAGAAAGATTTGGGCTGGTTGCCTATCTATTGCAGTTACCGCAGTGGTATCGATCCATGCACGACGTCTTCCACGTGTATCAGTTGCATCGCTATCATTCAGACCCATCTCAAGTCTTTCAGCCTGAGGAGGTTGAGCTGGAGGCAGATGTGTCCTTTGAGGATCATCTGATTCGTATCGTTGATAGGAGCACGAAGGTTCTTCGAGGCCGGTCAGTTCCTCTCATACGGGTGCTATGGCAGCATGGCCGAGTGCAGGACAAGACCTGGGAGCAGGAGACCGACGTATGTTCTCAGTGGACAGATCTGTTCTGAGCTTCATCTTCGCCACCCTGGGAAGGGCAATTTGGGGACGAATTGTTATAAGGGGGAAGTTTGTAAGAACCCGGTTCTTATTTTAGAGGTATGGGCTTCTTCTTTTTCCTTTTCCTTAAGTGTTTTTGAGAAAATATGGAAAATGGGGAAAATTCCTAAATTTTGGAACTACATGTCGTGTACTTTTTCCACACACTGTGTACTCATGGCCATGTGGGAAGGAGTACATGGGGCGTGTAGCCATGCCGGCAATAAAGGGTGTAGGAACTGACTACACGTCGTGTATTTGTACCTTACATGCCGTGTATTCAGTCGGCATGCCTAAACAGTAAGGCAGTGGAGCAGCCGACAGCTGGGCGACATTACAGGCTTTGTACTTTAGAGTACATACTGTGTACTCATGTCGACGGTTGAACAGTGTGGCGGTGCCGCCAAATGAATAGTTAAATGAAAGAAGTACACGCTGTGTACTCAGAAGTACACGCCATGTACTTTGTTTTTTCGACTTAAAACAGGTAGTAGCCTCCTCATTTGGTAGAGGAGACGTTTGAGCCGTTTTGGAGCCAAGGAGGACAGCCGGATCTTTGAAGATCCGCCAAGTGTTTGTCTGGAATCCGATTTGGCTTCGGACGATCTCGTTCGAACCGCATGGGTAAGCCCTCTCCTCTCCAGGAACTGTTCTTACCAATTCTTTCCCAAGGGAAATTTATTTATGTTTTAATGGGTTTTGTTCTTTTTCAGATATACGCCGTTCTTGGGCGTTTCTGGAGTCGGCGTTCGGGTATAACGTTCGTTGGCATATAAGGTAGGTGTCTTGGTGTTTGTTTTCCAACTGTCGTGTGTTTTTGTGTGTTTTTGGGCCACGAACCCATGTTAGGGTGTCGTGTGGCTGAGTTTGTTTCTATATTTAATGCCTATAATTGCATAGGTGATTAAATTGTGATAATAAAATATTGGTTGGGATCGTTGCTTGGATCCGGAACCACCCCGGTGGTGCATTTCACTGTTTAGCCGTTTGGCCAGGATACCCGAGGGTATGTCTTAAATGTAGTAATTGTAGAATTTCCTTGAGAGGAATTGCTTTTTTACTGCATTTTGATATGTTGGGCATGGCCCGATTACCTGTTTAGCCTGAGGGCGTTGTTCTATTTATCCTGAGGTCATTGTTATGATTATCCTGAGGGCACTGCACTATTTAGCCCGAGGGTTGTGGTTATTTCGCCTGAGGGAAACCTTTCGTGCCTGAGGGCTTGACTTATGTGCCTGAGGGCGAAACTTCCTACGCCTGAGGGAAATTTCTATTATGCTTGAGGGCTATACCTGCGGGTTGTATTCTGCTTACCTGGGGGTAAGGTTTTGTTTGTCTGAGGATGTGGACTGTTTACCTAGAAATGCACTATGGTGATTTCTAATATTTAAATGGATTAAATGAATAATTAAATGGAAATATAACTATTAAGTTAGTTAATTTTGAGTACTACTTACTTTATTTCATTTTACCACTGCACACTATTGTTTCATGCTTACACGCAGTTGGGCACGGGCCTTTGGTGAGTGCCTACTGAGATATATTTCTCACACCCTGTTTGGGTCATGCTTTTTGGCCCAAACAGATTATGTTTCTGCAGTTGTAGATAGGGTCAAGAGTCCCTATACAGGTACTTGACTGTTGCTGAGGAGTAGGAAGGCATGGGACCGAGCCTAGGCTCGCGATGCCGCTGCCTGCTATTTTGCTTGTTTTGTTGTACTATATTGATATATAACATGTTCTAGATGTTTTCTTAGAACTTGAAACATGTAGCATCATCACTTCTATACTATTGGTTATATCCACTGCTGCAGTTTATTTCAGTTGCGTATGTTTAGTGCTTCCGGTGTCATTGTATGTTTTATTTAAATTCCGATGTGCTACACTTTGACAAATGAGGGAATAGTTACCCCACTATCAGACCTAGGCCCTCACTGCTATTCGGCAGCCTCTGACGTTTGGGGAAATGCGCTTGAGGTCTTGTGGCGAACCCGGCTCGGGGCACCCGTTGCGTGGCAACCGGGTCTGGGACGTTACAATGTTCCTCCTAAACCTCTTCCCTTTCCAAATAAGGTTGTTCAAACCAAGAATATGGCTGAAGAGACGATGAAAAAAGAGGTTTTGGACACATTCAAGCGTGCTGAGATCAACATCCCTCTACTTGAAGCCATTAAACAAATCTCAAGGTATGCCAAATTCTTAAAAGAATTCTCCACCAATCGAAGAGGGCTCAAGGGAAATGAGAGGATCAACCTTGGAAGGAATTTCTCAGCACTCATTACAGTAACTCTAGCAATGCCAATAAAGTGCAAGGATCCCGGGACATTCACCATCACATGTACCATAGGGGAGTTGCACTTATCTGATGCTCTTTGTGATTTAGGAGCTTCAATAAATGTGATGTCTCACTCTGTATTCTCTTCTTTATAGGTTGGTGAGTTGAAGCTGACGATTGTAGTGGTGCAATTGGCGAATAGAGCTACGACATATCCAGAAAGAGTCCTTGAGGATGTACTTTTCTTGGTAAGAGACATAATCTTTCCAACAGACTTCTATGTTCTCAAAATGGAAGATGATCAGGTTAGTTATCATGCTCCCATTATCTTAGGTAGACCCTTCCTCAAAACTGAAAAAACTATCATAAATGTTCATGAGGGTACACTTTCCATGGAGTTTGAAGATGAAGTTGTAATTTTTAATGTTATGGACTCCATGAAGTACCCCTCTGAGAACCATTCTGCTTTTGTTATCTCCCATTTTGAACCACCAAGTAAAAACTCCATGGATTTTGATTATCCTATGCTTAGGGAGATTATGAGTATTGGTTCTAGTTTGATGTCTAAGAGTACTTCCACACCTGTTTTTGATGGAAAAACCTCTCTTGGATTTTATTTTGATGTGGATTCAAATTCTGATCATATAAACTCTGATTATGACATGGCTGTTGAGTATGCTGATAGATTTGATGCATTATTTTCTAATTTTGATGATTTTTATTCTGATACTGATGTTCATTGTGCAGATATGTATGTTGCATTAATTTCTCCATCCATACATCACCCCCCTACATTGGAACTCAAGACATTTCCCCCAAGTATTAAATATGCATACTTGCTGAGTGGTGATAGATTACCTGTTATCATTGCTAACAATCTCTCTTTTGAACATGAAGAAAAACTTTTGAATCTTTTGAGAGATAACATTAGGGAAATTGGTTGGACATCAGCAGACATATCAGGTGTTATCCCCTCCATTTTCATGCATAGGATTCTCTTGGAGGATGAGGATAAACTGATTAGGCATCCATAAAGGAGACTTAATCCAACACTTTTGGAAGTTGTTAAGAAAGAAGTTGAAAAATTACTTGAGGCAGGTATTATTTACCCTATTTCTGACTCACAATGGGTTATCCCTGTCCAGGTTGTACCAAAGAAAACTGGTTTCATTGTTATAAAAAATTAAAATGATGAGTTAGTTCCTGTGAGAGTACAAAACAGTTGGTGAGTGTGTATTGATTATAGGAAACTAAATCAATCCACTTGTAAGTACCATTTCCCACTTCCATTCATTGACCAGATGCTTGAGAGACTTGTAGGTAGGACACATTATTTCTTATTGGATGGTTTCTCTGGCTATTTTTAGGATCCCATTGCAACATAGAACCAGGAGAAGATGACATTCACCTACCCATTCGGTACCTTTGCTTACCGAAGGATGCCATTTGGACTTTGCAATTCCCCAGGTACCTTCAGAGATGCATGGTGAGTATTTTCTCAGATTTCATTCAGACTAGAATGGAGGTATTTATGGATGATTTTACAATTTATGGATCCTCATTTGATGAATGTCTCTCTAGTTTGGGTGTTGTGTTGCATCATTGTATTGAGAAAAATCTGGTCTTGAATTTTGAAAAATGTCATTTCATGGTTGAAAAGGGAATTTTCTTAGGTCATATAGTCTCACAACATGGAATTGAAGTTGATAAATCTAAGGTAGACATTATTTCATCCCTTACATATCCTACATGTGTGTGTGATGTTGGATCATTCCTTGGACATGCTGGATTTTATCAACGCTTCATCAGAGATTTTAGTAATATCTCTCTACACTTATCTCGATTTCTTCAAAAAGATATTGACTTCAATTTTTATGATTCATGTAGGGTATCATTTAATGATATAAAGAAGTGTCTGACCACTCCACCGATCATACAGCCCCCGCGGTGGGACCTACCATTTGAGCTTATATGTGATGCGTCCAACTTCACGGTTGGAGTTGTCTTATCTCAGAGGGTGGAGGGACGTTCACATGTGATTTTGTATGCATTGAGGATGTTGGATTCTGCCCAATAAAACTACACCAAAATAGAAAATGAGTTTCTTGCTGTTATATTTGCTCTAGATAAATTTCATTCATATTTATTAGGATCTAAAGTAGTTGTTTTTTCTGACCATACAGCTTTGAGGTACCTTCTAAAGAAGCCAGATGCAAAGCCACGACTTATCTGTTCGATTCTCTTTCTTCAAGAGTTTGAAATTGAGATAAAGGACAAGAAGGGGTCAGAGAATTTGGAGGCAGACCACATGAGTAGGCTTACTCACACACCAGAGGGTGACACCTTGGACCCGGTACCACTTCGGGACACTTTCCCCGATGAGCATCTCTATACCATATCAGGTACACATCCTTGGTAAGCTGATTTAGTTAATTACATTTTTTCCTCTAAAATCCCAGTAAATTTGAAGAAGTATCAAGTCCAAAAATTAAAAAGTGAGTCTAGGTTTTATGTGTGGGATGATCCTTACCTCTGGCACATGGGTAGTGAACAAGTCATTAGGAGGTGTGTTCCCGATCATGAGTTTGAGTCTGTTTTGAATTTCTGTCATACACTTGCTTCTGGTGGACACTTTGGACCCCAACATACTACTTGAAAAGTCTTATACTCTGGATTATATTGGCCTAGCTTATTACATGATTCCCATGTGTTTTGTAAGTCATGCTCTCGTTTCCAACACACTGGAAACATTTCAAGGAGACACAAGATGCCCCAACAACCCATTTTATTTTGTGAGATTTTTGATTTTTGGGGAATTGATTTTATGGTCCCTTTTCATATTTCAAATGGTTTCTTTAATATCCTTGTTGCTATCGATTATGTGAGTAAATGGGTGGAGGCCAAGTCCACCAGGACTGACGATTCTCATGTTGTAGTGGATTTTATCAAGGCTCAAATTTTCTGCAGGTTTGGAGTACCAAAGACCATCATTAGTGACCAAGGGACACATTTTAGCAATAGGAATTTTTCTTCCCTCATTTGAATGTATGGGGTGACACACAAAACATCAACACCATGCCACCCCCAAAAAAATGGTCAGGCTGAGGTTTCAAATTGTGAGTTGAAACAAATCTTGGAGAAAACCGTGCAGCCAAATAGGAAGGATTGGAGAAAGCGCTTGGATGATGCATTGTGGGATTATAGGATAGCATACAAGACCCCCATTGGTATGTCCCCATTTCAGATTGTTTCTGGGAAAGAATGTCATATCCTAGTGGAAGTTGAGCATCAGGCATATTGGGCTATAAAGAAATGCAACATGTATTTGGCCCAAGCTGGAATTCAAAGGAAGTTTCAAATTCAAAAGCTTGAAGATATTCGACTGTCATCATATGAGAACTCAAGGATCTACAAGGAAATATCAAATAAATTTCATGATAAATGTTCTAAAAATGGAGTTTCTTGTTCGAGAGAAAGTTCTACTCTATAGTTCACAACTAAAGTTGATTCCTGGTAAGTTGTGTTCCAGATGGTTAGGTCCTTATGTTGTGTCTAATGTTTTTCCTTATGGTGTAGTGGAGATCACACAAGAGGACACTGGAAGGATCTTTACAGTCAATGGGAAACATTTTAAGAAATATATCAAGGTACTTCCTACGGATGCAGTTGATTTCATCAAACTCCATGACCCCATCATCACTTGATAATATCAGGCTATTCCTAACCCTTTCACTTTTATATTACTTGTCCAAAATAAAATTATGCATTTCATGTGTACATATCATCTCATGGGTTCACATTGAGGACAATAAAATATTTTAAGTGTGGGGGAGGGAACCTTTATAGTTTAGTATTTTCATTTGTTGTTTTTTTAAAAAAAATATGTGTTTTCAAAAAAATTGTGTGTTTATTTATCATTTTTTGTGTGTTTTTTTTAAATTGAGCTGAAATGATTATCATTGCCATTTTTGAAACTTTTTTCAATGAGTAAACCAATTTATTCCATAAAACTGAGCTTAAATGAATGCTAAAAATGACTTTTTTTCAAGTTCAATTCTTTGGGAATTTCATGACAAGTACTCTGATTTTTGAATCTCGTGCCACATCTCACTATCTTTATCTTTGAAATTAATTTCCTGTGAGGCTTCTGAACCATTTTTTGTCATATTCTTTTCATTCACCTCACTCCTTGAGAGAACCAAACTATGCTTGATTTAACTAGAATTTGATTTATTCCTGTCAAAACTTGAGGGTGTGAGATACATGTGTTTTTAAATGATTGAGGCATTTCTTTAGTTTTAAAGCTCCCTTTTCAAGATAATCCTTTTTATTTTGGCCTACCTTGTACATTTAATCCTTATAACCCGTAGAACCCATGAACAACTTGTTAGGTTAGCCACATTACAAGCTAATTTTCCCTATTCAACCTGCTCTTGAAGTGAAATTTCATAATCTAGTTAAACTTAAGTGTGGGGGAAGGTGTCTTTGTGTTGGGATACCTCAATTGGTGATACTTTGGGAAAAACATAAAATTATTAAGATATGATCTTGCATTAAAAAAAAATTCTGTTGAAATCTGTGCCTTTTCTGGAGCTTTCATGATTAGTGAAGTTGTGTCTTTCTAGATCTTCTAATGGAGGAATAAAGTTGTGCCTTTTCTGGAGCTTTCAAGAAAAATATTGTTTGAGAAGATTGGAATTTTTTATGCTGAAATAATGAAGGGTGATAAATTTCATTGATTTTTCATATTGATGGAGATTACTTGATACTGTGGTGAGTAAGGAGGAGACCATAATTGAGTGAAACTATAATAATGTTATTTCACTTCAAAAAGAGCCAGGACCTCCTCATTCGGCCTTTGAATTTTTCAACATCTAAATCCTACCAACCAGAAGCCACATAACAACCCTAAAAATTCCTCATGATAAAAATATTTCCTTGACTCGAATCGGGTGGATATATAGGAATTTATCAATCTTATGGTGACCCTTGTATGAGTTTGGATGAGAAATACATTGCAAAAAAATTGACATTTATGTGATGAGTGAAACTGAATGTTAGGTAAGTGTATTGTGTGAATGGGAGGATAAATTAAGAGGAAATATAATAAATGATCTTAAATTAAGAACTTGAAATAATATTTTATAGATTAGGCATGATATATTTTGTTTCATGGTATGAAATTGTAGGATCTCATTGATATGTGTTTTAAATTTGTTTTGATTTGCTTTTGATGTTTACTTGTCTAGGAGTCCAAGTGCCAAGTGTGCGGGAGTTGATAAAACACATTTTTATTGAATATTTTATTAATAATAAATGATATAATTTCCTCACATTGTTTTAAATATGCTCAATTATAAAGTATTTGGGATTAGATCATTCATTTGAATATTTGATGAAAATTCCAGTTTTACCCTTTCAAAATCACTGTAGTATTTCGATCATAAATATTTTTATTTGAATTAGTTGAAATTAATATTTTGTAACAGTGTTCCTTACTTCATGGGATTAAACTTTTATTCAGGACACTAGATCAAAATAATGCATTTGGATGGAGTAATTGGGCCATAAAATCAAAGGAGAGCTGGACACGCCAGAATGGATAAGATTCTGTATTTGGGCCATAAATCCTTCATTTGTTCTTTTATTGAGCCCAACTTCTGAGAGGAGATATAGATCCCATATCCTCACATATGATCCTTCTGTAAGAAGATATGATTCACGTGTTTCGTTGGTCAAATTGGTAGTGCAAGTTGGATTAAAATATTTGTCCGAATTTCCACATTCACACTTGAAACCACTTGTAACCTCTCCTCCCCTCCCCTCTATAAATTGGAGTTTTTATCATTTTTAAGGGTTGGTACATGAATTTGGAATTTTAGGGCAGAGGATAAGTGGATCCACTCCAATTCTCCAACCATTTCAATAAGGGTAGCTCTTGAAGCAAGGATCCCTTCGACGAAGCCTTCTTCTTCTCCTTCGAGTTGTAATGCTTTTGTTTGTGTAATAAATTTCTTTGTACTTCTTTTATTTCTTCTCTTTTATTATGTTTTATTCAAATTTCTTCTTCTATTTATCTTCCTTTTTTGTTATGGAATTCTTTAGTAGAATCTTTATTGGGTTATACCCATTATAATTCGTTGCAAATGCAATTCTCTTTTACGATGATTACGCCACCCATGGAAGAGTAGTCTTTTAGTAATCGATTTATCTCTTACCTTCTACATTAATTTATTTTGAATCAATTATATTATTTAATTCACATAATATGGTATATTAATTGAGTTTTAATTTAAATGAAATTAAGAAATAAATTGAACAATTTACACAAAAACACGAGAGGTCGAGATTTTGTGTAAATTATGAGAGCGCAAACTTAATCTGTGAAACCAAGTCACACGGGATAAATTTCTAGAGTTAAAATATCATCCCTAAACTCAATTAATACTCATTTATAGAGTGAATTTGTGCCCTAATTAACCACTTACCATAATCTAGACTTAGAGCATTAATCAAAGCAGGGCGTTACGATTGCATGTTCTGAAACTAGCCTAGGGTTTAATTCATTTCATCTTTGTGGTTAAGTTAACTATCGTAGGGTTCAAGGGTTAAAAAATTAGGGGATCATAATTAATTGGATGTTAATTTAAAATGATAATGATTAATAAGTAAATTAAGAGGTATAGTTAGATCTATTACGCCTTTTAAAATAGATTTCTAAAAAAACATCTTTTCGTTGTGTTTATTAATCAAACTTCATCTAAAAAATTAAAAAAATGAAATTTTCTTCCAAAATAATTCAAAATTTATAAACAACCCCCCCCCCCCCAACTTTAAGTATTGTTATTCTTATCTCTTATTTTTATTTTAAAATACCTTTAATAAGTTGTTAAATTCATTTCCTCCTTTGAGATATGACCTTGGTCAGCCACTCTACTGCACCTAAGTAACCTAAAACTGAATATCATTTGAAAGCTCCCATGAAGACGCCTTTCATAAATATTCCATTCTGATAATTTTTTCATGTAGATCATTATAGTGGAATACTTTGTTCATTTAGAGTATTTCTATATGGTTTTTTTTATGGTTGATAATTTTCAATAAGATTTCGTTGAGGTATGGTTCTAGAGTCCTCCTAAGGATTGGTTTTTGAGATGTGAGGCCTAGGTGAGGATTTTTTATCATGGTGATCAGCCTGGATTGAGTTTTCTATAGTGATATATTTGATGTTATTTTCCATATATTCCAAAAATTAGGAATATATAGTATCTCTGAGGATATCTTCGTCTACCCTTGCTTGTCGGGATTGGTTTTTTTAGGTTAGAGAAGTTGATTTTTATCTCCTAGGTTTGAGGACAAGTGATGTTGGATCCTTTGGGCTAGTTTGACACTATGTTATGGCAGTTATGGCCAAGTGTCATTGAGATGTTGAGATGAGTATGAGGGACTCTTTATGATTCCCTTATGGTCTGATTACTAATCAAGTTATCAATGGTTTTCATAATCTTTGTTTGAGAATTACCATATGGAATTGTGGTTCTTTAGCTAGCCTTGTGGGTTAGTTATTACCTAAGTATGGGTTTCTTTCCAAGAAGGACAGATGAGGTTTCCTTACAAGGGAGTTTCCCTAGAGTTTTGTATTGTGATGAGGTGCCCTTATAGGGTCATGTGTTTTAGGTGTTAATGGGGACTGTTGATATTAACTTATAGTCGTTATTTATTATTAGATGATTTTTGGGTTCTTTTTTTATTGAGTATCAGTTGGAGACCACTCATATCTATTTGGTTTTTTTAATAGATATTTCTTGTGATTTAGATAAGCTAAAAGAAACCCTTTTAGGGTTTCCTACCCTTACTGGGACTTTTAGGTCGGTTGTGGATCTTTTTATGGGTTTGGATTGAGATCTTCTTTGTAATAGGAGAATCCCTAGTAATATTTCACTTTATGTTGGGACCCAGGGGACTGTGGGATACCTGAGTTTGGTTTAAACCTAATTTGGGTCATTGAGAGCCTGTGGTGGCTTCATATTCGATGCAAGTATCTAGAGTGTTGAGAGAGGCCTCGTGCTTTATTGTCCAATAGTATATCAGGGCTTCTAGTTTAACTATTTGGATGATGGGTTTTATATTAGATCACCCCATGTTTGGTTTTCCTTTGGCCATGTTGTTTGAGGCGATTTCTTCTTATGAAATTGATTTGAGGAGGAGAACTTTGGGATTTCTTGGATTTTTATTGGCCCTATGTTTTGATATAGTTCTCTCCTACTTTAGTTGGTTGTTTCTAAATAA
The DNA here is from genome assembly GCA_963277665.1 of Viscum album. NCBI lineage: Eukaryota > Viridiplantae > Streptophyta > Magnoliopsida > Santalales > Viscaceae > Viscum > Viscum album. The sequence continues at coordinate 1,610,882,627 of OY728150.1, forward strand.
TAATTTGAATATAATACATTATCTATATGAGTTCAACCACCATATATATTAGTCTGACACCCTAACTAGAGTGGATTCTGGATCATGAGGTGTCAAAGAACTCATAGAGTGGGTTTTGTGTATCATGGATGTTATTTTCATCTTGGGTCATGGATGTTGTGTGATGTAATGTTTTTATATGTAGATCTGTTATTTTTGGTTCTATAAATAGTGATTTATTCATTATAAAGGACCTTAGAGACTAATAGGTTCTCTATTTGTGTCGACCTATATGTTTATGTCACTAATTTGGATCATGCTATTGGAGTCCTAGAGCCTCGTAGATGCAATTTGTTGTGTGGATGCCTATTGTTACACCCTTTGGTCCAGCATTTGTGCTTTTTGTGTTAGATTTATTGGATATCCTTCGTAGATGTATTGGACATGCTAGTTTTTGTGTGGTTTGGTGAGTCACATGTTTTAAAACTTCAAGAGGGGTCCAGATCATATGTATATTTAGCTTGGGTGTCATGCTAGAACTCATGGTTGGTTGTTTTCATTTTTTCACCTTATTTTATGTAATTTTTATTTTATTCCAATTGTTATTAGTATTCATCTAGTATGGGAATATCATGTGTGAATGAACATTTTATAATATAGGATTATAGTTCCACCATTGGGGGTGGCCTTATGAGATTTATTTTTTACCCCCTGTACTTTAACCTTTGTGTGTGTATAAACCAAATGTCTGCATTTGGTTTGGAGAATAGGTTGTGTGATGGATGGGGTCGAGGATCTGTGTTTCTTGACCAAGTGGATCCACTCATGTAGAGTCTCAATATCGGGCTAGTGTATCTCATGTGTCATGGAGACTGGGTATGTGGTTTGGTTTGTTTTCGGTAGTAGAGCATGTTATATTTATTTAAGGTTGTTTATTTTTTATATGTGGTCAGCCCGATGGACAATTGAATGTTGTATGTTTTGCATAATATGGGTTTGTATGATTGTATGATGCATTTTATTTATTATAGTAGGATTTTATTTTAGCTATTTATTATGTGTACTCTGATGTTCATCCCTATAAATTATTTTGGTTATTTTCTGCTATCATTACACTCTAACCATAGGGTACAATCTCTCTATGGTACTTTTAAACCCTCAATACTAGTCGAAAGCATATGACATTTGGGGAGGTGTTCTTGAGGCCTTCTGATAAGCTAGATCTTCTGACATGTCAGGTCAACCCAAGATGATTTGTTGCGATATTGGTGTCAATTCCAATAGAGAATGGTGGAATTTACCAATATCAGTGGGGCCTTCCTTTTTTGGGGATAAAGGATGCCCTGGCGTGATGTTTGTATGTCGTTGATCAACATTTTTGTTAAGTTATGACTTTTAGTATATTTTCATAGGGGTTTTGGTTAAAATAAATTAAATTTTCCATTATAATGGTTGTATGAATTGGGGATTTAGAATGTCTTTAGTTCGAGTACATGTTGGGAGGGGACCTCACCCTGTTTCTTGAGGTTTTGGAGATTAAATGATGCCCAATGAATTTTTGTGAGATAATACCTATATATATTGATTTGAATAATAAATTATAATGTGTTATAATTAATTATACCTGGCCCTTGGTGTGAGATAGGTTCTTAAGAATGTAGACAGGCTTGGATGAGGCATGGTGGATCTTAGTGAGGAGTTAATTATGGTTTCAAGGTAGGAGTCCTCTATAATACAATCTCATATGCATGTTTATTAATGAGTGTGCATGCCCATATAATTTTATGGGTTCAGGAATAGGGTATAAGGACTGGTGGATTCCTTAGATGATACAATGATGTGGTATTGATCCCCTAGACTTGGAAGACGTTTCCTTAAGCACCTGGGTAAGTTGGGACCACCTTAATAAGATTTCACTAAGGGGTAAGTCCATTTGTTGAGTTGATGAGAGACCTATAGGAGGTATTGGAAAGTGACGTGAGTTGTGGGTGGCCCGATATTGGTTTCCCCAAGTCTATAATAGTATGAATGAGATACTTGGGTCCAATTGATGATGGGAGAGATGACCATACATCTCACTAGTGATGAGTAACTCCCTCATGTGGTCAAAGTGGAGCCTTATCACGCACTTTAAGTTATATAAGTCATTTGGGACTCAGCATATGTATTAGAGGGGTGTTTCTACCAAGTTTTGGGTTAATAGGTCTCCCTTTTGAGATGTGATATGATACTCAAGTATGGATCATGGGATTATGTATATTAGGGTTTCTTGGTGATACCTTAGTGATTTACATGCTTACAATCTACAAGGGCACTCCAGCGAACATGAAAACCTTATGTTTTCATTCCAGTCAAAGCATAGGACATGAAGTGGATCAAGCTAGAGCAGATCTATGGGTATCATGGATTGGGATGAGGCCCATGGATATCAATAGGGAATGTGTACGTAGTTTTTTCTTATAATTATTTTGTATGTGGGATTGGAATATTTGTAAATCGGTGTATGTGTTTTATGAATACATCATGCATGATATTGGATGTGTTTATTTATATTATATACTCTGATGTGTATTTTTTTGGTTATTTATAGTTATTGATCACAATGATAACTAGGGAATAGTCTCTCCAATGCATTTTTTATACCCTCATCGCTACTTGGTATCCTTTGGAATATGGGGAGGCATGCCTGAGGTTAATTAGTGCCCCAAGCCAAGGCACTATTGAGTGGTCTATGGACTATGGTGTTACAAAATGGTATCAAAGCCTTTATTTTGTCTTACTATTTTGGGAGATGATAGATAGGTGGTTTATGGGGTGTGTTAGATCTTGTGATGGACATCATATTGGTGCATTGGGAACACATTTTTTATAGGAAGTTTAGGATACTAGTGGAATGGGAATATTATTATTTTTATTTTATGTTACAGTTGTATGATTTCACCTAATGTGGCACACTTTTATTTATGATAATTTTCATTTACCAAAATTTTGAATCTTGGATCGTAGTGGAAAAGAAATCATACATGCATCATGGTTAGAATGTAATATTCACAAGACATGCACCTTCTTATGTGTGATTATATTTTATGATGACTAGATTCAATTATTTAAAGTGTCAACAATAACTTATATGGTGTTTTTATATATAACATGTTCATGGAATTGTACTTAGCTAAACCATAGTATTATCTCTGATGATAAGTCATGTGGATTCTAGTGCAGGAAGTTCTTTGGTGGTGGCTATATGGTCCCTTCCTTCAAGGGATGTATAGAAACCCTTATTTGTCTGGAAAATGCATTAGAATGTCTAATGAATGATCTTAGTATGGTCATGGGTTTCTTTAAGGATGTGGTGTTTGGTTAGAGTTTCAACAATAACCTAAATGGTGATTTCCTATATAGGTTCTTGGTATCATTATATTTAATTGAAATAGGTTGTATTATGGAAACCCTAAGAGGTTGTGGAGAAAGGTAAAAAAAATATCTATATGGTTGTGGTGTAGAGTGTGTGGGGTGCTATTGGTACCAAGGTTGGTTTCATAGGGAATGATAGATTATATGTGTTTCCTTGTTGGATCTATATGTTATTTTGGGTGGTACTGTGGGCACATGGGTAGCCACTTTTTGTTCTATAATGATGCATGTGTGGTGAGTGATCATGAAGTTAGTCTAGGCATGAGTGAGATACCTTACGATATTGTATGTTACTTATATGCGTGTAGGGAATGTTCAGTGGGTTATTCATGTAATCTTATGTTATATGGGACATAACTAATTGGATTTTGAGTTTGGTTGTGTTATTGGGTTGTAAAGGAGCATGTAACTATTGGGTTCTGGAGAGACCAAGTAGGATCATGGGAAAGAACATGTGAGAGGGTTCTGTGTGGATCACTCTTCTATGAGGAGGATATTGAGAATTAAAAAAATATTTTTGGGGGGAAAGTCTCAATGTGAATGGGAAGGTTCATGATAGTTATGTGTGGTGTCTAATTATGTTGTGGGATAGATAACACACCATGTGTCGGTCTGTTGATAATTGTTATCATTTTGGATGAACCTGAGCAGTATTGTGGTAGTAGTGTAGTGGTGAGACGTGTGTGGGTATGGGGGTTCTGAATTTTGGTCCTTGTAAGTGGTGTTTTTAGGGAGGAATCAGAATGGATTAGAAATAGTGATGTGTGTGTGGTTTTGATGCCCATTTGGGTTGATTCTTAAGGAGAATTGTAAGATAGGCCATATAATGGATATTTCACTATTGGTTATTGAGGGAGATATTCCTGGTGATCTGGGAATGGGAAATGGTTGGTGTTTTGTGTTGGTGATCAAGTGTGAGTGGTTCGTTCATGTCCAATCATTACATGAAGTAATAGATAGATAATTTTCCATGGATATTGGATATTGGATTCAATGGGTGAATAAAATGATATTCCTCTAGTAGGGAGCATCACATTGGTCATAGGAGTACAAACCTCATATTGGATGGGTCATGTATGTTGTGAGATCAGTAATTGAATAGTTGGGGTGGAAATAGAATACTAGTGTGTCGTAAGGTCCATTGATATCTGGTTCCTTGTATAATACTAGATTTGATGTTAGGATGTATTCTTATTTGGATTCAGTGCATTGAAATCGATCTTGGGGTAGAGTTTGTGTGATCTCAGGATGAGTTAGATCAGTGGGACATCAATGCTTGAGGTGAGATCATAACAGAAGAAGTATAAGGCTGGTGATCTAATAAAAAAATTACATCAAGAGTCTAGTTTGGGCTTCATTGTGGGTGTTTAGATGAACATTTGATGCCTCCATGAGTTTAGGCATTATGATCAGGTGTTGTGTGGACACATCAGCATGTGCATCAAAGCGGCCTTGGAAAAAGTTGTCCAAAGGTGGTATGACTAGTGTTTTTGTGAAAAAAATGTGTGTGTCAGGTAAAATTCTCATCAATATAGTTATTTACAATGTATTTTGTGGGTCATTTGACTAATAGAATTATATTGTTGGTAGATGATTCCTATTGTGAGGATAAACATGGCTCCGAATAAACTTTTTGAGTAGAGTCTTATGGTAGGGTGAACCAAAAGCTTCAAGGTGGATTAGGTGAAGGTACTGAGGTTTGTTGGGATATATGAGTGCATTGATCATTGCCTCCATGTTTTAGTTGGTGGTGAATGGGTGGCCCAGAATCTAGTGAACACATTTTGTAGTGTTTGGAGTTTCACAACATAAGTGTGGTTGGTGGTCGAGGATGGAGCATAGAGAATTATTGATGTTTTGATAAATGTGATAGGTCAGGAGATGTGGTTTGGGGACTTTCATGACTTCTTAGGTATAGGAAGTGTTATGGTCAGGATTTTTTAATTCCCCGTATATTTTTAGTTCATTTCATTATATAGGATGTTTGAATTTATGATATAGAGTAGGGTTAGTGTAACACCCCAAGCTTCCATGGTACGTTTCCTTTCGAATAATGCAATGGCGTGCATTGTACGCAACTTCGAGATTTTAACACACCATAACCAATCAAACTAGCTGTTATGAATAGTAATACCTAATTTTTGAAATTTTAAAAATTATATCTCTCAAAATTGACTTCATTTTTGGATTCTGAATATCGAAATTAGCCTAAGGTGAAATTTTGGTACTTTTCGGATAACTTTCATATTTTGATGAATAGTGAAAATTACTAAATTTTAATTAAAAACAACTTTTTTTAAACAAAATAATTAATAGTGATAAATTATGAATTTGAGTGGTTTTAAAGTATATTTAGAATATATTTTTACCATTTAATACAATGTGGGTCATTGAACATAATTTCACATTTAAACCATACATAAACAAGTGCCAATCTTTTGATAGTTATTATCTCTTAAAAACACGCTTTTCGTTTCAACAACGGGAATTAATTTTAAGTTAATTTCTGCCACTTCTGTGTTTTGAATTTGGAAAAATGGATTCCATATTTGGAATCACGATGTTCAAATTGTTTAAATAGGTAACTTTTATTTTTAGACATTTTGGATAATTATTTCGGTAAATATTTTATTTACCATGGTTAAAGGGTAAATCCGGTAAACAAGGGTTAAAAAATAATATTATAATAATACTAAATTACCCTAAAACGTGTCTTAACACTATTTTTTGATACATGGTCGACCATTGTAATCTTTGGGTCGATTTTGGGACCCCATGGATCCACTTATAAATGATAATGACACTTTATTTTAATTAAGTTAAAATAAATACAAAAATGACACAAGCATATATCTTTTAGAAAAACAATTGTTACATAGGGTTATATATGTTTTATTTTATACTATAAATATTAATTAGAAAGACAAAAATATTTCCTACATAATAATATTTTATTTATAATTTTTAGACATTAAATAAGTTAATTTATTTATGACACAATGGTGATGCAGTAATTACCATAATAGTGAAAAATTATAATAATTGATATTATAAATACCCAAATAAATATAATGTGAGACTTTTATTGAATTACACTAATTTTCTAGGATAATATGACATATTATGATTGATTTAATTAACTTTTTTTCAAGTAATCATTCTGTTATGTGTTTAAAAAAATCAACTATTGAATAGTATCAAAATTGACATAAAAGAGTTCTTAAAACAAATATTATATTATTAATTGATATTAAATTCCTAAAAATCTAAGGTTCGGAAAATAGACTTATCTCATGATAGTTATATCATTAATGGACCACTTGGGGGTCTCTTGGATGTATATAGTAAGTTTATTAACCATATAATATAAAAATACAAAGAGACATTGTAAAAGTGAAACTAATTAACTAAGAGTTAATACTTAAAGATAAGGTTAATAAAATGACCCAAACCTGTCTAAATTCTATTGGTTGAGTTGTTTTACACCCATACCCACCTTAAAATTTAAATAATAAACTTTTGAGCCATTATAAACCGAATATGAATTTATTATTAATTAATATTTCTAGCTTTTCCAAAGGTACCCCTCACCCCACTTATAAAAGGGCACTCCTCCTTCTCATTTCTTCACACCTTCAAAGCCTTTTGGTTCGGCCAACCCCTGACCAAATACTCTCTCAACTTCCCTCACTACAACCTAGAGGCCTTAGTTTGATCAGAAAGCCAACCTAATGATCCCTTTTTATCAAATCAAAATGAAGAACCCGAAGAAGAGGTAATGTTTTCACCACCCCTTTTCAAGTTCCTTTCTTCTTCCACTTCTTCTTTCTTTGTTTTTACCATTTTAAAATAATAACTCCATTATCATATATATACTGTGATTTTATTATAAATATGGTACAACCATATTCAGTATTCTATCCATCCTTTGAATAACATTTCACCATACGTGCGTACGTACGGCTTACCGTCTCCACGTCGTGGTGTAATTGTTATTCAATATATTATTATTTGGATGGGTATAATAATGATGTGTAACTCATGTAAATAATAAATATAACATGATAATTATTCTATATATATGATATACCATCCAATTATATATTATTTTAATATCAAAAGAATGATATTGCCGCTCGTGCGTACGTATGGACTACCGTCTCCACGAACGCGATGAGATTCATTCTCCATCATATCCATTCAAGTATAATTATAATTTGATGATTTAAAAATAGTATCTAAGGACTTGATATCATTCTGGATATGAATAATATACATCCCACTAATAACGAATATGGCTCACATAACAAAGAATATAAAGTAAAATGAACCCGTTAACACACGAAATGACGATAATTCTAAGATATTATTAACAAATCAATGTTAAAAGATCATATATAATATAATATTAAAGTAAGTGATACTTTTATAATTCAATAACAATTATTTCACCATTATACAGGAGTTAAACCTACCGTCGACCAAGGAAAAAGTAAAAAGTAAGGGGTTTCTTATCTCACTTTTAATTCCGTGAGAATTCCATTGTTCACCACTTATTTATTGCATGTGGTGTATGTGTACTGCCCATGATTGTATTCATTGTGTAATATACTTTAATTCATGGGTATTTACATAATCATTGTATGATCCTTATTTCATGGGTGCATGTTTCATAAGTTACCAAATCGATAAGGGAATTTGAGATTTCAATTTCCACTCATTCGGCTTTATGCATATTTCATTGATTATATTACTCCAAGATTATGTGTGGAATCACTATTCATTTGATTATGTCATAATTTCCACTCCCCTTCCTGTGGATATACTTTTGATACACATAATCACTCCATTGATAATTTCTCAATTCATCGATATGAATTTGATAAGAGTAATTTTAACTCATTCTCCATTTGTTGAGTTAAACATCCAATTCATTGGTGTTGTTTTTTTACAAGATTATGTGTGAATGTACTTTGATTGTTTACACTAAATATCCAATCATATTTAGTGTATTTATATTTTTCACACATAATTATGTCGTTGATTTATCCTTGACCTAAGGATATGGTCTTTATAAGAGAATTCATCTCAATTTACATTCCATTGAGACTTCTTTGTTGTTATACACCAAATCACTTTTATATGGTGTATATAATGTACTTTGACATAGTATATCATGAATCCCTTTATTCTCATGATATTACAAAGTTTTTATTACCTCAATTATTTGTATTCATGTGTCTCTCTTTTGGTTAGAATATCTAACTAAAATACCATTTTTAAATGTTTTAAGGACTTATTCTTCTAAATCTTGCTCATTAATGTCCATGTTTTAATGATTGTTTTAAGGATTTATATATATGGACATTAAAGTTTTAAAATTAAAACTCCTTTTAAAAGTTTCAAAGTGGTATGGGACACTTTGATTCAAAAATCTATTTTAAATGGATTCTTGACAAATAGTGTGACTTTTAAATGATTTCAAGAAAAAGGGGGATATTTATCTCAAATAGTTTTGATGATTATTTTCATCTATGTCAACATCCTTCATTATTCTTGATTGAGGTTAATGTGATACAATAAAATCTTTCATATTGTATCGAATGAGTTATGTTTGACTGTGGATGTGCTATTTTTATACCATTCATGGTTTGTGGTAAAAGTATTGACATTTCGTATGCTAGTTTTAATACGAATGATTATGTTATGTTTAAACCTGTTCATATGAGGAATTCATTGGACTTAATAAGTGACGGGTGGAGCCCGATATAGCTCCTCGATGCATCGGTAGGTCTCATGAGACAAACTAGTGTCTTGGCACAAGGCCTTGGCAAAATCTTATTTGTAGTCTTGGCATGAGGCCTTGGTTATGTGGTTATGATAGTATGGAATTATGCATTCCATCATTATGAAAGTGGTTATTGATATTGCATGGGATTGTTCGACTAGTAGAATATCCATGTGAGTAAGTAAATGGCATTATTTTATTTTATCTTTGCCATTTTATTCTGAAGTTAAAGTTTAAAAGGATTTTGTGTTAGTTATAAACTGCATTAAGTGTTTATGCTTATCTATGAAAGCTTCTGCTATAATGTTATCCTTACTGAGCATCTGAGCTCACCCCTTTCAATGTTTTATTTTTCCCAGGATTATGAAGAAGTAATTTATGAATGACCTGTAGGGATAGTATGAGGGGATATGAAGACAAGATGTTTTTTTTATGATGTAATGTAAAACTTTATGGATGTATCAAGTTATTCCGAGGCTACTAAACTAATCGGTCTTTCGAGACTTGATATTTATTGTGATCATGCCAATGTAATGTAATAATGCACCGACTCTGGGTAACTAGGGTCGGGGAGTTACAGTTGGTATCAGATGAAGTTTAGTACAAACCTTGGAAGTTAGATTTAGATAAACTCTGATTAGAGCACGTAGACCTAAGATGAACATTGAGGATTAGTATAGAAGAACTTCCTAGAATTTTGGTATTGTAGAGATTTTGTGAGTTTTCGGAGAAATACATCCTTGTCTAGATACGAGCAGGTAGTGGCGGATCTGGCACAGATGTACCTAGGGGTAAAACCCGAAAACACCGCTTTGAGCTAGACTCGAACGGGAACTGGTGCACGACAACGGGCCTTGCTGCACTCTTGGTTACGACACTCCCGGGGGATATTCTTAGGATAATTTACATTTTCTTTACAAACCGATTTAAGTAATATATATATAAGATGAGAGTAAATGACCTTGGTTAATCCTAATATGTTTCAAATTGAGAATATGGTGACATTTTAATCTCTAAATGATTTTATGACTACTGTTACTCACACAATGCTTTCTGGTTTTAGTCAATGGCTGGATTCCAAGGAAGTCATAGTGACTTTGAGAATGATGTACAAGGTGGGAACAGTGGTGGCAATGAGCAACAAAATGGAATGTTGATAGGCGTAAAAGATATCGTCTTTATGCCAAATCAGTTTTCCAAAAATATGATCAACAACATATATATTAACAAACTCCCAGACTCAACAAGGAAGAGAAAGGTGATAAATGATAAAAGCTCCAGCAATGGAGACCATGGAGAAAAGAACCCTCAATTTTCATCATGCAGGAAATGTGGAAGGAGAAACCCAGGAAAATGTCTCAATGGGACAACGAAATGCTTTACGTGCGGGAAGGAAGGACATAAAGTGAAGAATTTCCGAAGAAAAATGAAGAGTACTATGGAAGAAAATAAAAATGGTACCAAGAGTCCATTTATAGTCATTTGCCATAAATGTAGGGGACCTGGCCATTACCCGAGTGAATGTCTTATTCTATAGGATATTTTCTTGGTCAAAGAAGAATCTATGTGGAAATAAATGGTTGGAGAAATGTTTTAAAAGTATTAGCGCTCCTTGTTGATGGGTTTACTTTGGAATAATTTTCTCTTGTATTTGTAACCCCGCAGTTTGCCATGTGAGAATGATATTTGAGGAAGAATTGTCTCTTCTCTTGTGGATATAGGTATAAATAACCATTTGGTTTTATATGATCATTGGGGTTTGAGAAAATTATAAGTTATTATAATTTGGGATGAAAATGCAAGGTATGATATAACATTTGTGGTTAAATTATGTTATTTTGAGGAATTTATCTCATTTTAGTAATATTATAAAATATAGTTTTTGAAAAAGGACAACACGTAGACCGTGTGACAACCCGTCGCGTCGGACAAAGCTGTGGGAATCGAACCCACAACCAAAGTGCGATTCAGATTTATCGCCTACCATTGGACTAAGTGAAGTCCCTGGTTAGTGTGACTATTTTCTTTAGTTAAATGATTTTATTGATCAATAATATGTTGATTTTTGTTCTTATGTCTTATCAAATGAATACCCTTAGTATAGGAAAATGATTTGGTGATTAAGTGGAAAATGTTATTTTGGAAGATGTTCACTTTGTTGGGAACACTATATGTCCAAGGAAAATAGAATACTATGGGATGTCATTAGAGGAGTAATGGTTTATTTTTATCTATGTTTTTATTATGGATCTAGAGTGATTTGGGTTATTTATGGAGATGATTAACCTATAATAAATAATATATGATTAGGTTAATTACTTTTAAGTATGTGACTTTAAGAGTAGATGATGTCATTTGGAGATACAATTTAACGTGGAAGACTACATTCTTATAAGTTTTGGGTTTCAATATTAGTTTGGATTATATTGAAGTATTTTAAGGAGAATTTATTATTGAATGGTATTTATTTAACTTTGGGGTATTGTTGGTTTAATTTTAGAAATTAAGATTAGTATTTTTTTTCTCTAATGGAATATACATTTGGGGGATCATAAGATCTTATACTAACCATTTTGGTTTTGATTAATCTCTAAAGACAAGTTAAATATATAGTTTATTATACATGGATCATGTATTTTCTATAGAAGTTTATTCTAGCTCTTTTATTGTGACCAACTCTTCTTAAATACTCATTGTTCAAAAAAAATAAGTTAGTGGTAAAAAGTTATTAAATAATGAAACTCTACTTAAAATGTAATTATATCTCTTTATGTTTTTAGTCAATATCATAAATTAATTCCTCGTCCTTATGTAATGTAACTTAAAACAAAAAAAAAATGTTGTCTGTTTACTTTCCTACTAGGAGACTAATGGTCGTTTGTCCCAACACAAGTTTTTGGTTTTCTTATTGTTAACTTTCTCCTGATAATGATTTCTATCCATCTCCATCAGAACTTAACACTTAGTTTATCATCCATATCCATGTTTTCCTACATGGAATCCGAGTATGGGTTATCTTGGATGACCTTTATACCTCTCTTTCTTTCTTTTAAAGTAATAGTTTTATTGACTATTTTTCCGATGTGGGACTTTCCATTATATTCCCAAGAACAATTTTAAAAATTGTGAGGACTCAATTTATTGAAGGAGGAGAGAATGTAACACCCCAAGCTTCCACGGTACGTTTCCTTTCGAATAATGCAATGGCGTGCATTGTACGCAACTTCGAGATTTTAACACACCATAACCAATCAAACTAGCCGTTATGAATAGTAATACCTAATTTTTGAAATTTTAAAAATTATATCTCTCAAAATGGACTTAATTTTTGGATTCTGAATATCGAAATTATCCTAGGGTGAAATTTTGGTACTTTTCAGATAACTTTCATATTTTGATGAATAGTGAAAATTACTAAATTTTAATTAAAAACAACTTTTTTTAATCAAAATAATTAATAGTGATAAATTATGAATTTGAGTGGTTTTAAAGTATATTTAGAATACATTTTTACCATTTAATAAAATGTGAGTCATTGAACATAATTTCACATTTAAACCAGACATAAACAAGTGCCAATCTTTTGATAGTTATTATCTCTTAAAAACACGCTTTTCGTTTTAACAACGGGAATTAATTTTAAGTTAATTTCTGCCACTTCTGTGTTTTGAATTTGGAAAAATGGATTCCATATTTGGAATCAGGAGGTTCAAATTGTGTAAATAGGTAACTTTTATTTTTAGACATTTTGGATAATTACTTCGGTAAATATTTTATTTACCATGGTTAAAGGGTAAATCCGGTAAACAAGGGTTAAAAAATAATATTATAATAATACTAAATTACCCTAAAAAGTGTCTTAACACTATTGGTTGATACATGGTCGACCATGGGCATCTTTGGGTCGATTTGGGGACCCCATGGATCCACTTATAAATGATAATGACACTTTATTTTAATTAAGTTAAAATAAATACAAAAATGACACAAGAATATATCTTTTAGAAAAACAATTGTTACATAGGGTTATATATGTTTTATTTTATACTATAAATATTCATTATAAAGATAAAAAGATTTCATACATAATGATATTTTATTTATAATTTTTAGACATTAAATAAGTTAATTTATTTATGACACAATGGTGATGCAGTAATTACCATAATAGTGAAAAATTATAATAATTGATATTATAAATACCCAAATAAATATAATATGAGACTTTTATTCAATTAAAATAATTTTATAGGATAATATGACATATTATGATTTATTTAATTAACTTTTTTTGAAGTAATCATTCTGTTATGTGTTTTAAAAAAATCAACTATTGAATAGTATCAAAATTGACATAAAAGAGTTTTTAAAACAAATATTATATTATTAATTGATATTAAATTCCTAAAAATCTAAGGTTCGGACAAGAGACTTATTTCATGATAGGTATATCATTAATGGACCACTTGGGGGTCTCTTGGATGTATATAGTAAGTTTATTAACCATATAATATAAAAATACAAAGAGACATTGTAAAAGTGAAACTAATTAACTAAGAGTTAATACTTAAAGATAAGGTTAATAAAATGACACAAACCTGTCTAAATTCTATTGGTTGAGTTTTTTTCGACCCATACCCACCTTAAAATTTAAATAATAAACTTTGGAGCCATTAGAAACCGAATATGAATTTATTATTAATTAATATTTCTAGATTTTCCAAAGGTACCCCTCACCCCACTTATAAAAGGGCACTCCTCCTTCTCATTTCTTAACACCTTCAAAGCCTTTTGGTTCGGCCAACCCCTGCCTAAATACTCTCTCAACTTCCCTCACTACAACCTATAGGCCTTAGTTTGATCAGAAAGCCAACCTAATGATCCCTTTTGATCAAATCAAAAGGAAGAACCCGAAGAAGAGGTAATGTTTTCACCACCCCTTTTCAAGTTCCTTTCTTCTTCCACTTCTTCTTTCTTTGTTTTTAACATTTTAAAATAATTACTCTAGTATCATATATATACTTTTATTTTATTATAAATATGGTACAACCATATTCAGTATTCTTTCCATCCTTTGAATAACATGTCACCATACGTGCGTACGTACGGATTACCGTCTCCACGTCGTGGTGTAATTGTTATTCAATATATTATTATTTGGATGGGTATAATAATGATGTGTAACTCATGTAAATAATAAATATAACATAATAATGATTCTGTATATATGATATACCATCCAATTATATATTATTTTAATATCAAAAGAATGATATTGTCGCTCGTGCGTACGTACGGACTATCGTCTCCACGAACGCGATGAGATTCATTCTCCATCATATCCATTCAAGTATAATTATAATTTGATGATTTAAAAATAGTATCTAAGAACTTGATATAATTCTGTATATAAATAATATACATCCCATTAATAAATAATATGGCTCACATAACAAAGAATATAAAGTAAAATGAACCCGTTAACACACAAAATGACGATTTTTCTAAGATATTATTAACAAATCAGTGTTAAAAGATCATATATGATATCATATTAAAGTAAGTGATACTTGTATAATTCAATAACAATTATTTCACCATTATACAGGAGGTAAACCTACCGTCGACCAAGGAAAAAGTACAAAGTAAGGGGTTTCTTATCTCACTTTTAATTCCATGAGAATTCCATTGTTCACCACTTATTTATTGCACGTGGTGTATGTGTACTGCCCATGATTGTATTCATTGTGTAATATACTTTAATTTATGGGTATTTAAATCATCATTTTATGATCCTTATTTCATGGGTGCATGTTTCATAAGTTACCAAATCGATAAGGGAATTTGAGATTTCAATTTCCACTCATTCGGCTTTACGCATATTTCATTGATTATATTACTCCAAGATTATGTGTGGAATCACTATTCATTTGATTATGTCATAATTTCCACTCCCCTTCCTATGGATATACTTTTGATACACATAATCACTCTATTGATAATTTCTCAAGTCATCGATATGAATTTGATAAGAGTAATTTTAACTCATTCTCCATTTGCTGAGTTAAACATCCAATTCATTGGTGTTGTTTTTTTACAAGATTATGTGTGAATGTCCTTTGATTGTTTACACTAAATATCCAATCATATTTAGTGTATTTATATTTGTCACACATAATTCTGTCGTTGATTTATCCTTGACCTAAGGATATGGTCTTTATAAGAGAATTAATCTCAATTTACATTCCATTGAGACTTCTTTGTTGTTATACACCAAATCACTTTTATATGGTGTATATAATGTACTTTGACATAGTATATCATGAATCCCTTTATTCTCATGATATTACAAAGTTTTTATTACCTCAATTATTTGTATTCATGTGTCTCTCTTTTGGTTAGAATCTCTAACTAAAATACCATTTTTAAATGTTTTAAGGACTTATTCTTCTAAATCTTGCTCATTAATGTCCATGTTTTAAAGATTATTTTAAGGATTTATATATATGGACATTAAAGTTTTAAAATTAAAACTCCTTTTAAAAGTTTCAAAGTGGTATGGGACACTTTGATTCAAAAATCTATTTTAAATGTCTTCTTGACAAATAGTGTGACTTTTAAATGATTTCAAGAAAAAGGGGGATATTTCTCTCAAATAGTTTTGATGATTATTTTCATCTATGTCAACATCCTTCATTATTCTTGATTGAGGTTAATGTGATACAATAAAATCTTCCATATTGTATCGAATGAGTTATGTTTGACTGTGGATATGCTATTTTTATACCATTCATGGTTTGTGGTAAAAGTATTGACATTTCGTATGCTAGTTTTAATACGAATGATTCTCTTATGTTTAAACCTGTTCATATGAGGAATGCATTGGACTTAATAAGTGACGGGTGGAGCCCGCAATGGCACAAGGCCTTGGCAAAATCTTATTTTTAGTCTTGGCACGAGTCCTTGGCTATGTGGTTATGATAGTCTGGCATTATGCATTCCATCATTATGAAAGTGGTTATTGATATTTCATGGGATTGTTCGACTAGTAGAATATCCATGTGAGTAAGTAAATGGCATTATTTTATTTTATCTTTTCCATTTTAAGCTGAAGTTCAAGTTTAAAAGGCTTTTGTGTTAGTTATAAACTGCCTTAAGTGTTTATGCTTATCTATAAAAGCTTCTTCTATAATGTTATCCTTACTGAGAATCTGAGATCACCCCTTTCAATGTTTTATTTTTCCCAGGATTATGAAGAAGTAATTTATGAATGACCTGCCGGGATAGTATGAGAGGATATGAAGACAAGATGTTTTTTTTATGATGTAATGTAAAAATTTATGGATGTATCAAGTTATTCCAAGGCTACTAAACTAATCGGTCTTTCGAGACTTGATATTTATTGTGATCATGCCAATTTAATGTAATAATGCACCGACTCTGGGTAACTAGGGTCAGGGCGTTATAGTTAGTTTTAAGAATTATGATTTGGATTTAAATTCAGAGTGTTGGGACATATCAAGAGTCATCTTTAGGACATGGTTCAAGGATCGATTTTTTGGTACAGGCTCTTAGTTGATCATCAGAGAAGGTTCGAGTGGGCCAGGAGATGCATTTTCAGCTGCAACAGCCATTCACATCATGAACCATGGGGTTCATGCCCTGAATGGGGTTTAGTTAGGGAAGGCCACCTGTACCTTGAGTTATATGGGAAATTAAATTCTCTAATAACATGGAATTCATGTCATGAAATACTTTTTTCACACCATTAATGGAATCGAGGTGGATCTTTTTGGATGGGGGGTAATTCCATCTTTTTCTAGTTTTAGGGTATCATGATTTAGGTTAGAGGGGGAATTGTGGAGAACCATTTTCAGCTAACTCTTACCTTGTTCAACCTCCATTAACCCCCCCCCCACCTCAAGAGGGGTGGTTATTGGTGTGATTATATGATGGATATAAGGTTGGTTGTTTTTTTATTCCTTTTTTCTTCATCTTATTCAATATCCATTGATTTTGGATTGGTTTTGGGCTAGGGTTGGGTGCTAATTCAACCAAATCATGGTGAAATCAGCCTATATAGATGGGTATTTGGTGTACAATGTCTATATAATACCACAAAGTGATGTCTACATGTTATTTCACACTGTTTCAGATAATTTGTTTCTTCTAATTTTTTTATTACGTTTTTTAGTTAAATTAAACTAACAGTTTGAGAATGTGTATATAATGTATATTTTGGTTGACTAGGTCTGGGTGAATGTTGGGAGTGGAACTCACCCCATTTCTCAAGGTTTCAAAAATAGGATGACTCCTGGTGATTTTTTAGGTGGTTATGACAATTTAGATTAATTTTAGTAATTAATTATAATGTGTTATAATTATTTATAAGTGATTCTTGACATGAGATTAGTTCTTGGGAGCATGAAAAGTCTTGGATGAGTCTCGGTGGATCATTACAAGGGGTTAAATCTTGTATCAACATAGGTGTACCTTTTAATCCAATCCCATATGCATCTCTATGTATGATCATTCAATCTTGTAAAATTACATGGGCTCAAAAACAAGGTATAAGGATCATTCAATTCCTTAAACAAGACGATGGGGTGGTATTAAGGCACAAAACTCAAAAGTGGTGCTCTTCAACATGTGGTTAAGTTTGGATTTCCCATCAACTATGTCACTAAGGGGAAAGGGTGTTGGTTGAGTTGACGAGAAACCTATAGGAGTTCCTAGAAAGTGGGGTGAGATATAGGTGGTCTATAATGGGTTTACCTAGGTAAATTCAGGTAGGAATGAGACTTTTTTGGAAAAATGATGATGGATGATAAGTTTTTATGTGTTTAGAGTAATGATGAACTCTCTCTTGAGGTATAAGGTGAATATTAGGGTGCACTTAGAGTGATATAAGCCCTTAAAGACTTGATATAAGTACCAGATAGGTGATTCCTCTGAGTTTTGTGTTGAGAGGTATCCCTTGGGATATATGAGGTGATTCCCATGTATAGGCCATGATAAAATATATATTAGGGGTGCTTGGGGAGACCCTAATAAGTTATATGCTCACACCCTACATGGGGACTCTGATCCATGTTCAAACCCTATGTTTTCTTTCAGGTTAAAGAATGATACATGCAGCAGATCAATTTAGCGTAGATATATTGGTACCAAAGACGGGATAAGGCCTGGGGATGATAGTAGGACCAGTATTTTTTTTATTCTTCTATTTATTTTTTATGTGGGATTATCCTAGTGAGTAATTAGTGTATGTTATGATGACATCATGTATTTTATTTAATTTTTTTATTTATTATGTATACTATAATATATATGTTTTTTGGTTATTTATAGTTATTTATCATTATTATATCGGGGTAATAGTCTCCTAAATTCAAATTTCAGGCCCTCACCGCTAGTTGACAGCCTTTAGAAAATGGGGATGTGTTTCTGAGGTCAAGTATCCCACTAGTAAAGGCAAATGTTGAGTGGCCTTCATACTAGACTATTATAGATTTCCCTAAATTGTATCAAAAAAAGAGAGTAATTATAAGAAAAATGAGAAAAGTTAATCTGTCGTTGGATGGAGATGTACAAAATATTCTAACTCAAGTGATGAATCTAGAATAGAGAGAGGCCTCTAACTTAGGCTTAATGGATATAACAAATGAAGAAAGTAGTGATTCTAGTTTTAGTTTCGATCATGATTCAGATTTTGAAAATTATTGTATCAAAGAGATAAACAAATAAAATGTAAAATTTTAGGGAGATATATTAAGAATTGGATAGTGGTATAAGGTGAAAAAAATATAAATTAAGAAACTTATTGAGAAAAATAAATTTTTAACTCATGAAAATATGAAACTTAAATATATAGGATCTAGTACTTATGAAAAAATTTATAATGATTTAGTAATTATTTAAATGGAAAATAAATAGCTTAATAAAGAGATTGTTAGCTTGAAGTGAACTCTATCAAATTTTTTCATGGAAAATAGAATTATGAAAATCTTATTTCTATGAATAAAATAAATAAAAATAATAATGGATTTGGATATGACAAATAGTTACATAAACTGTATAAGACTTTATTTGTTAAATGGTATTATGAATTTCCATATCTACTTATTTTAAGAATAGGATATAAGGGTCTTATGCTAGTGAGTGTTAATTGATATTCCAACAATCTTTAGGTCATAATAAAGATTTTATTTATAATAATTTATCATCCAAATTACACCAAAATAAATGTTTAAAATCTTATTTGCTACTTAAGAATTATTTTACTAATAAAATTGGACCCAAAGTATCAAAGGTAAAAAAATTGTTTTCTATTTTATTTTTTTAGGAAATATTTCTTAAGTGTCTCAAGGAAATATAGTATATGAACTGTGGATGCTCCGTGAACATGACTAGAGATCCATAAAACTTTATACCTTAAAAATAATGCAACGGAATCTCTACAACTTTTGGAGAAAACTCGAAAGGTAAGGTTAAAGGATTTTGAAAAGTAAGTATTTCAAAAATGTTATCATTTAAAATTTTTTATATGCTGAAGTATTAAAAAATAATAAAAGTTTTATTTCAAAACTATGAGATGATGGAATGTCTATAAAATTTGAAGATAATAAATGTCTTCTTTTCAAGAATAAATTTTTATTATTTTATACAGATTGAAAAGATAGTATATATTATATCAATTTTACTATGTTGAAAAATCAGAATGTTAGGTGTCTAAATGCTGTAGAAATAGATGATATCTTATTGAATAGGATCCTTAGACATGTGAATTTCTAGTTTTTTTACAAACTATCAAATCATGTTCAAGTTTTACAATTACCCTGACTAAATTTAAGTTTCATGTCTGTGATTCTTGTTTAAAATTAAATAAATATATAGAAATTTACGTGTTTTTTAATAAAATTTAAACAATAATATCTCTTTAACTTTTACATATTGACTTATTTAGAACAATTTCAACTATTTTATTAGGAAATAAGAAATATGTTTCTTTTTAGTTTATGATTTTAGTAGATTCACTTGGATTTATTTTATTTCTCATAAACATGAAATTTTTCTAAGTTTTTATAATTTTGTAAATTAGTTTATAATGAAAAGGGATATTTAATTGTTTTTATTAGAAGTGATAGAGGAGTATAATTTTTTAATCTGATGTCAAAGAAATTTTAAGAAAAATTTAATTATTATAATTTTTTCCCTTAGATCAGCATACCAAAATGATGTTGTAGATAGGAAAATATAATTGTTTAAGAATTGGAAAGAACCACGTTAAATGAATTTAATTCACTTAAATATTTTTGAGTTGAAGATGTAAATAAAACTTTTTATGTATATTATTGATTTATAATCAAACCTATTTTAAATAAAACCTCTTATGAATTATATAAAGTAAAGAAACCTAAATTTGGATATTTTAATGTTTTTGGTTGTAAATACTTTATCATAAATACAAAATATAATTTGGATAAATGTGATGTTAAATCATATGAAGGAATTTTTCTAGGCTATTATAATGTTAGTAAAACCTATAGTGTATATAGAAATAAATATTATTGTATAATAACCTTTTAATATTAAATTTTATGATAATAAATAGAAACAAAATTTGGATTCATATAAAATTGAAAAATAATTTAGAGATTTTAACTCTGGTAAAAATAAACCTCAAAAACCCAATGTATCAATTTATTGGGAGTATATCCCATGTCAATATGATCATAGAAATTATAAAACACATAGATATCATCCCCTAGGGAAATTAATTGGTAATTTTTATTCTAGAATTAAAACTAAAAAATATCTTATCAATTTTTGTGATAATTTTACTTTTGTTTTAGAATTTTTCTATATTGATATTTTTATGCTTTAAATGATTATAATTGTATTGTTTCCATAGAATAAAAACTTACTCAATGTATTGGGAAAAATGTTTTGACAATAGTTGAACAACTAAAATATAAATAAATTATTGGAAATAAATGTTTATTTAAGAATAAAATGGATGAATTTGGACATATAGTTGGGAATAAAGATAAATTGGTCACTAAAGGTTTTTTTAAGAAGAAGAAATTGATTTGGAGGAATAATTTTCACCTATTTACATAATCTAATCAATTTTTATTTTATTATATTTTTTTTTCTTTTTTAGGGTTTTAAACTTTGTTAAATGGATGTGAAAACTTCTTTCTTAAATGGTATAATTTTAGAATAAGTTTATGTTAGTCATCCACTAGTTTTTGAACATAAAAATTACATAATGTTGTTTTTAAACATACTAAATATCTATATGGACTTAAAAAATCTCCAAGAGATTGGTATGGGAGGTTATATTTATTTTTTGTTGAATTTTTTTTTAAGAAAGGTAATGTAGATCCAAAAATTATTATTAATAATTATGAAAATTATATTTTAATTATTCAAATATATGTCGATGATATTATTTTTTAATCAACTATGAACTAATTTATAATAAATTTTATAGTTTAATGACTAGTAAATTTTATATGAGCCTTTTGGGAGAATTAAAATTCTTTTTGGGACTTTACATTTCTCAAAGAAGTTATGTAATTTTTATTAATCAATGTAAATCTTCTATGAAAATTATTAAAATATTTGATCTTTCTTCTAGTAAAAGTATGACAACCTACATGAACATTTCTTATAATATGGATTTAGATGATGTTTAAAACCCTTTATTTATTAAACTATTTAGTAGAATGATATAAATTTTTCTTTATTTAATATCTAGTAGACCTGACTGAAAATTGAATTTTTTATAATGAAAAACAAGAAAACATAGGAGGCATAAAAGTCATGGGGGTGAAAATTTAGGGGGTTCTAAAGTGGTGAAGACTAAGGGAATCCCATTAGATGATACAGATACATTCAATAGGTATAGAACCTATGCTTAGAAAAAATGATAATCATAACTTCTTGATTACCTTTTGATGCATGGATATCTTCATCTTTGTTTACCTACCTCCAGGTATGGATTATTTCTATATATGAATACAATATACTCTAACAAATATTGGTGGAATATACAATACTCCAATTTCTCATGATAAGGCCAAAAAGAGAGTTTCAAATTAGAGATAAATATCTTCAACTGAAGAGATACTAATGTTGTTGGTCCTATAAATATAATGTTTGGTAAGCATGGCATTAGGTTCTTTTGAATAAAAGTTAATTCTCTAATAATGGTTTAAGAAGGAAATGATAACCAAACCAATTCATTCGAAAATGAGTTCTCATCTATGCATGAACCCTTGAGAATATAACCCATCATTATTAATCCTGAGTCCACACATGGGGGCCTTCCAGCAAACCCACACACCATTTCCCCTTGATTCGAGTAAGATAACATCAAAAAGGTGTTGGGGGAACTAGAAAATAGTGGAATATAGAAAAAATCATCTTTAAACATCATTTATAGTGATTGAATCTGATAAAGGATTCAATATTTTTTATATATATTCCTTTCAGAAAGATCTATATGGAGGAAATTATTCTTTGTGTTCCAGATAACTTAACACCCATCCACAAATAAGATTACATGTCTGAGTTCATTCAAATCACCACTAATATATGAGATAAAATAAGAGAAATAGAAATGATCTGATGGATCATAAAAATTTATATTTACTCCTAGAGAAATCCAAATTAAGTGTGCATAGTATCCCTCCAAAAATAGGTGATAAATTGAATCACATATGATTTTACTTTATCATAAATAGTTGGATGTGACTTTAATTCCTTTCTTCTAGACATCTGCATTGGCAAGGAGGCTATTATTTTGTAGCCACCAAACTATAAAGTTATCCTTGATTGGAATATATTTTCACCAAAGTTTTTTCCCTAAGGATTAAATATAATTAGATTCATGGATCTGGTAGTGGAAGGCCAAGTAAGTGAAAACTACAAAAATGGAGGGAGTGAAGGTGAGATTGTCTATAGTTTCAACCAATTGAATGATGTAAAATAAAGTCTTATAGTTATCAATGTGAATAGAATCTGATAAAAAATATAATTAAGAATATTTATTGAACATGAGGTCTAGAACTAGAAATATAGTAAAGTAGAGGGGAGATCCATACCAGTTTTTAGAACAAAATGAAAAATCATAGTGACTGATGATCTAGAAATAATTTTCAAAAATAATATTTATGTTATTTTGAAGGTAGTACCATATGGGAAAAATTGAGGTCCTCTCATACCAGGAGACAATAGAGTTTCCATATTTTGGTTTGATGAATTTGGCCCAAATAGAATTTATGTAGAGGTCCTACCAATAAATATTGGCCAATATGCATGTAATATTTTCATATATTCTTTGGAGATTAATTCCCCCTTTATGAACTGGTTTAGCTAATCTATGAAAACTGGTACAGTGGTGTCTCCCTTTAAGATGAAAATCCTAGATGAAGGTGTTGATAGTTTTCTCAATAATTATAATAACAAACTTCATAGCCTTAAAAATTGATTGGATGTGCATTGGAATAAAGGGTAAGACACTATTAACTAATGTAATTATCCCACCAAACATAGAAATTTTATTTTACAATTCAATATTCTCCACATAATTCTATTAAAAGTCCCTAAAAAGTGATGAATAAAAATTATTCCAATAGAAAGAGGTTATCCAAGATACTCCATTGGAAAAAGATTTCTGGGGCTGCCAAGCCTACTCTAAATATGTTTGGAATGACTGCTGGTATAGGTTTTGGAAATGTGCACACTAATTTTGGAGATATTGATGTCTTTCCCACTTTTTCTACTATTGAAATTAAATATTAAATTGAATTTTAGAATGGAATTTATTCTTCCATTAATAATTAAAATCATTTATTCCAAAAAATTGATAAATTACTTTAAAACCCTACCAACCTCTGAAAGGATGAAAAATCCCACTATATATTCCTCTATTAATATTTCTACTATAGATATCCTAGGCTATCATAAAAAAGATGGTGAAAGTGGGTCACCATAATGAAGGTTTTTGAAATATTTAAATAAGTCAAATCACCTTACCATTAGATAAATTGAGAACTATGGAGAATTAATGTATCTAATCAAAATATCACAGACCCATTTGGAGAAGACATGTTGTCTTATAACCTTTAAAATGAAGCACTATTCCATCACGTCGTAGGCATTTTCAATATAAATTTTAATCATGATATTGGATCAGAACACCCCATATATCAAGATAAGATATCATCTCCTAGGCCAAGATGATGGAACCTGGAATATTCCTTCCTTTGATAAATCTATGTTACTCATCAAAAATTAGGTACCCTATATTCCTATAAATCCTTTTGTTGAGAATAGTTATAAGAATTTTGTAAGAAAAGTTTCATAAGTTTATGGGATTAAATTAACCAGAATCAATTAGGTTATTGACCTTGATATGATAACCAAGACAGTAGAGGAAACTACTCTAGGAAGGGACCCTCCTTTAAATAAGTCTCATATAATAGTCCTGATATTATATTTAGTGTGAGTATATGTGATAGATTTTAAGCTTACCCTAAGTAAGGTAATTTAAAAGTTGTTAAAAGAAAAATAATTTTTTTTAAAGAAACTATTAATTATGGATTGTTTTATTATAGATAAAAATGTTATGATTTAATTAGTTACTCTAATTACAACTTTAATGGGTGTAGAATAGATAAAAAAAATTATATAATAACGTGTCACTTTTTAGAAAAGGGGTTGATTTACTAGATCTCAATGAAAAAGTTATTAGTTTTCTTATCCAAAGATGAAGAAATGTCTATAGATTATAATAATTATTGTGCTCAATATTATTGGATTAAATAAAAATTATCTGGTTTTGATTTTTATTTTGATAAAATTCATATATTTTTTTATAATTATTTTTCTGTTTATATCTCTAAGAACCCATTAAAATATTCAATAAATAAGAATATTTATGTGAGATTTAATTTTATTAGATATCATTTACAAAAAATAGATATTGTTTTGGAATATATTTCAACTGATAATCAATATACTGAAATTTTTACTAAACATGTAGTTAAAATGATGTTTGGAAAGATTAAATTTGAACTTAGTATGATATAAGTTTAGTGGAGTTAAATTTTTAAGGATGATAAAAAAAATTAACAAATTTATTATTTCTAACTATTTTATGGATCTTATTTTTAGTTTTTACTGAATTTTTTAATAGATTTGATATTTAAAGGATTTTAATGGTGATAATCTATGTTTATATACATTCGTATTTTAAAAAATCATTCTATTTTGGTGAATTAATATTTTTTTAACATGTTGGTGTTCTTTAAAGGTAAGTTTTATTTATTATCATTTTTAGTTATATTATAACAAGAAATATTATTTATTATTTTTTCAGTTAGGTGGAAATAATTTTTATTTGTCATTTTTATCTTACAGTGTTAACTCTGTACTTTTTTTACTTACACTTTTACATGTTTTGATTAAATTTTCTTTAGATTTTTTATGATTTCAAAAAGGGAGAATTATTTTCTATGTCATTTTTTTAAACTTCTTAATTAATTTTAAAAAGGGTTATATGTTTTTGTTTGATAATTATAATGTTTTTAGTCTTTAAATTAACAAAAATAGATATATTTTTAGAGTAAGTGAATTTTTTGGAGCTAAGTTTGTTTTTGTGGATCTTTTCTCTTTTATTTCTTAAAGTTTTGATAATTACAAATCCCCCATTCATTTACACTAAAAAGAGTTATGAAATAAATAAAGGACTATTATATTTATTTATTATTATTATTATTATTTTAATTTTTTTAATTTCATTAAATTTATATATTCTATATTTTTTAAGATTATATTGTTTTTATGTTGTAAATGAATCATTTTATTTTCAAAATGATAGATACAAAGTTTTTTTTCTTGAAATATTTATATGTGTAAAATGACACATACATAAAACACATGACACATATGAAGTATGAAATGACTCATATATTGTTTTATTTGAATCATGTATGAATTACCTCATACATGGATTTCACACATATGAATATATAAATTGAATCGTATATAGATATAATATTACTCATACATAGGATTGATGACTCGTATGTGGATTATCTTCATACGCATTTTATTATCTAATAATATTTCTTATCTAATGAAATTTTATTCTTACAAAAGTATCAAAATTATACTTATATAGAATCAATATGATTCTTATGAAAGTATCAAAATGATACTTATGAAAAAGTAATATGAATCTTATGAAATTATTAAAATTATAGTCATGTGGATTTAAAATCATCCTTGCATAACCTTAAAATGGTCCTTATGAAGTTTGAAATATGATCCTTAAGAACTCGAATCTATTTATGACTATGAAATGAGTTTACTCTATTTCATGATGTGGGGTATTTTATTTCAATTAGTTATATGTGTGTGTGTGTTTGTTTGTTTCACATGTTTTGGTTTTACCACATGGTTTGTTGTGATATATAGAAAAAAAAATTTAAAGAAATCAATAGATATCGAAAAGTTGGAAACCTCAGTTGTTCCAACTATCATTCATGAATAAAGAAACACCTTGGAAGTAATTTTTTGGATATTTTTCAAAAATTATGGCCAAATAAACCTAATTTAAGACATGTAAGATGTATAAGAATTGGATAAATGATTAAAAAGTACAATTATTTTTATATTTTGACTACTATTACACTATTTTGATCATCATTAAAGTGCTACAATATAAAATCATATTGTTGAAGTGGTCATGCTACAATGATTTTCTAATCTTCTCTTATTCAGGTATTCGAAAGGGTATTGTTTTATATATTTTCATTCTTCTTTATCATATTGGTTTATGTTTTCTATAATAAAAAACAATTCTTTTATTATTATACCTCCTTTACAAAAGGTGCATGTGTTGGTTGTACCTACACTCCAATTGGTAGGTTCATGTTGGGTTGTAGCTCCAGGTAAAATATATTTTTATTATGGTTATCCTAGTAACATCCTGTCTTATCTCACTATGAACAATAACTAGAATATTGGAACCATGTAACCTCGGGTATACTTCCTCATATAAAATATGTTTTTGAAAAGAAGTAGGGGTCTAAAGTGGTACTTTGAGGAGACAATACACCCTGTATCAGAGTGGAAAAAATTAAATAAAAGTAATCAAGGAAAATCAAAGATATAAAAATGATCATATTTTATAAGGTAATTAAAAAACAAATCAATAATGAAATGATGTGGAAGAATACATATTGTCATACAGACAATAGTCACCCACTGGGTCTACACACACATACAATAAATATGAGGAAATAAAATAAAATAAAATAACAAGAGGTCATACTCCATCTCCAAACCTCATCTCATCTCAGTCTCCAAACTCTAATATATCTTTCTTAAGGATTAGATCCCAGGCCTTGACCCCACCTATACCTATAATAAGTGAGGTTTTTTTGGGTACCCAAGTGAAATGGTGTCTTGAGTAGGGTGTGAGTACATAACGTTGTAGGGAACCACCAATGTGGTCTTATGCATTCCAGTAATGTGATGAAATGTTCATATTACATGATCTAAATAAATAAATAACTTATATAAAAAAATAAACAAATAACCAGTATTGATCTCCAAGTATGTGGCCTTGATTGACCATACCTATTTCAAAAATTTCCAGAGTGTCTCTGAGCACATCACAACGATTTTGCCAACCCTAATAATGAATTAGGTATCTTTCACCCTGGTATATAGTGATAATAACCCTGGGGATAAACTCACCCCAGTATATAGTATAATGACCTAGGGAATACTCTAACCTAGTATCACAACCAGATGAATTCTTCTTCCTAGTATACAATGGTCCTCGATAGTTGATCCATGTTAGTGTGGAAGACTCAACCACACTCTCAAAACACCGCAAAATCCCTAAAAGATAGCATCTAGCAGGAACTATTCTCTTTTAGAAACCAATATATTCCAACTCTAATTCCATGTAATCCCTAACAGTAGTATCACATACCTTCCTAGTATGTGAGTTTTCTTTAGTATCATGGGCCTCCCTACTAGGGTAGTTTTCCAATTATAAAATACTGTAAATTATACCTGAATGAATTTTTCAATTTAAGATAAAATTCTACCATGAGGTAATTTTATATACATATCCCAAACACCATGAGTGTGTA
The DNA here is from genome assembly GCA_963277665.1 of Viscum album. Taxonomy (NCBI): domain Eukaryota; kingdom Viridiplantae; phylum Streptophyta; class Magnoliopsida; order Santalales; family Viscaceae; genus Viscum; species Viscum album. The sequence continues at coordinate 1,610,910,992 of OY728150.1, forward strand.
TAGAATATCACATCATATAGAAAGAAGAATGGTTAGCCAAAAACCTAAACCTATCATTACTATCATAGCCAATATCACCCACTCAAGTTCAGTCTTTCACCACTAACTGGGGTCCCCTAGGGTAATAAAAGAGTAGAGGCACCCCACTTGGGTCCTTAATCAAATATATAATCCTCTATCCAATACCCATCACATGTGGTGTCATGTTACCTAGAAATGTCACAATTATAACCAGGCCTCATAGGTTAAGCCCTATTGTAAACTATCTAGAGGGATTGAACATGGCCCATCTCAAAGTCTCTGGGGTATATCTAGGTTGTTCTGCACACCCCACTAAATGACCAATCTACATAAAGTATGCTCACATATGTAGTCAAATCATAAGGGAGAGGGACACTCTCCCCTGGTTCAATTCAATGAGCCAGAGGGATATAAGGAACCACAAGGGTTATGTACAACCCATAGTTCTAAACTCTAAGTCACTCCAACTATTCTAATAGGTATAGAGGGTCTCCTAAAAATATCTAATAAGTCGCACTCACTTTGATCACACCCCACCAGGGGTCTGGATATCATAGGGAATCAGAAAGATAGTCATGAAATCAGCCATCAGTAGTCGAGGTAAGAAATATGGTCCTCAAGGGTCCATCATGTCCCTTGGAACTTTACTCAGCATATGGTGCTTCATATATGTTTACTAATTTATGTGTAAATTTAACTATTTAATTTAAATCTACCATCTCAATTGTTAAATAGGGTTTGATCTCTCTTACTGAAATGACCAAACATCCACATGAACCATAACAGAATCATAAATCTATAGGGAAAGTACGAGGACCACTTACCTTAAACTAAATCTTCCTCCAACTTTAAATTATAGTCTAATAGATACTTTCAAGCCTCATCCAATCCTGAAAGATCACCCAAGAATCTATCCCAAGTTAAAACATCATAATTAATTAATTATAACAAAAATGTACTTAAATTAACAATTTAAAACATAAATATAAACTTATACAATATGTATTGATAAACAAAAAACCTACCAAGTGGCCTCATCACACCCAAATTGAAACCAATGCACGTGGGAGGTCCATTTTGTTCTCCTGTGATCATCTTGGGTTAATTCCATATCAACTGACATCATTTCAATAATTAATTTAATTAAAAACCAAGGAAGAACCAAAGGAAATCACTATGTGACATATCTTCCTCGAATCATCGTCAAAAGGCATGTAAATGGCATCACGGGACACAATTATCACAATTCAAATGAAAGACCTTTGATAGTAGTTGGATTCCACCATGATCTGATGGAATCTGCAACTAACATCTATTCTAGAAAATAAATAAAATAAATAATAATGAATTCGAGGGAGGATAGAATCCAATATAGGAGGAATTGTACCTTAAGTTCCAATAAAATCACCACTAAGAACACCCTTTCTAAAAGGGTAAAAAGGAGGATATAGGGGGTTAGTACCTAGTATGCACGATAGTAATAAAGGGGATATGAGGGGTTTACTCCTCTTTAAATTCAAGGAAAATGTAATTTTTTTCCTAAAACACCCATTGGGTAGATGATGGCTTGTGTAGCGATCCATGCTATTGGCTAGCTGGTGTTTGTAGCTATAGCCCCGATAGCCTTGGAAGCCCTATGGTGATATCTTAAACATATGGATATCCATACAAGATTTTTTACATGATTAGAAACACCCTTTGAAGGTGTTCAAACCTTCATAATTCTATTCCAAATAGCAGTTTAAAATCTAGCCCCTCTACCAATTGAAAATTCAAATTATCACTAAAATTCATGACCAATACAGACATGAGATCTTATAAACTTGCCACCATAACACTTATAATACTTGAGAAGTATCAGTGGTAATCAATCCAACCATTCTAACCTACCTCAGTCATTAATTTAAGGCTAAATAGTTGTGTTCCAACTCTGAAATCCAAAAAGGCTTTCAAAGTAAAACTCTAAAATAAAAGGTTCTTAAGCCACCAAAACTGATTCAATAGTTTTATTAATCATAGAATCACCAATATGATAGTAACCCAATATTTTCTATCCCAATAAACCCAAGTTTTCCATATTCAAATGGTTATCAATCATATGATTCTCCTCACCATACAACTCTGTTGATATCATCTAATTTCCTACCAATGTGTTTTCCACCATAGGAATTTCTTAACTAAAACATCATTATAGAGGTCCATTGACCTAATCGGTGTAGTTCCCATCCCACCACACCCAAAAAAATGTAAGAGATCTAGTTGATTGCTGGTACCAATCCTTGTTTTGAAATTCAAAGAAAAAATGGGCATACTATGACCATCCAAGAATAATATGAAGATGCCAAATTCTCCTCAAAAAGCCCCACCAAAAACCCAAAACATACCCTTTGTATCAAAAATGATGCACTCGATGTGGCATCTAGATCAGCACATCTGATTACACATAAAACTAATAGTCATACCTATTTTGTCTAACCTATATCAAATACCCTTGCTATTATCCGTTGATGCACTTCTAAATTACTTGATCACAATGCCTTTATCCCCATAAGCATCCCTTTATCATTCGAATATTCCCACCAAAGTCCAAAACTGACTCTTGGTGTAATTAAATGGTTAAATCCTCCACCATATTCTCTGTTATGATCTTCCACACCATAAGAACCAATATGTTATTGATCAAACCATGTTTGGATCACCTCAACACATCCTGATCTAGAAACTGATACTTGGACTCCATCAAGTAACATACCTAAATTTATACCTAAAATTTAGCAAGGAATAAAAATGAATTTTGGTCCAATAATAAACTAGTATCAAATTACATAATGACTATCCAATGATCAGTTTCACACACCCAAAATCCCCTAATCTCTAGGATCATATCACCATAACTGAAATCTCACTCCCTAACATAGGTATTTTCTTATCAGCACATCTCTAGGTTAAATTCTCAAACATCGTGACCTATGCCTCATCTATCACTACATGTTAATACTATACATGGTCGTTTCACTCATAAAAGAGTTATAACACTAAAAATAGATCACTATCTATTATTTTCTTCTAGAAACATCACTATTCAGCATCTTCCAAAAAACAATCAATTAATATGGTCACACAATCTAACTGCTCTATGACTCAATATCATCAGGCTTGATCAAAATCAGATGGTTGTTTCTCATCTCCAGCCATTCTCAATGCATCCCATCAAATTTCATTGACCTTTGAATCGCACGTGTCCATCACTAATTTTCATTTCAACCAACCCCATGATTAAATGGTGTGTTTTACCTCAATATAATCGAAACTCAAGGGTTATATGCTCTCTTGTGACCAATTATAAAACCAAAATCACAATTCCATGAGTCTCGAACCATCAAAACCAGGTTAACTATTCTATAATTAATTTAAATTTCAAATAAACTTGATATATCCTTGGATCTTTGTAAAACGGACCAACATGTCACATATATCAAGGCTCATATCCCAAAACCACTGTCATGCCCCTAATTCATGTTAACTTCATATGATCAGGAGTTCCCTAGGAACTCCTCTTCAAAATTGGGCACTTTACTAGTGTCATAAAAAATACATGCTCACTTATCACCTGGAAATGTTTCAAAACCCAACCATATATCTATTCTATCAATATGTACTAAAACACATTTTTAAATTACAGCGTCAGACACCCGAACAACCCTCCCATTTGAAAACTATCTTCAGTACCAAAATCAAATGTACTCATGGATCTTTTCTTATTAAAATTAAATAAATCAAATGTGTCTTTCCTTAAATTCCCTCTAATGGTACTCTCAACCTTAGGGAAAAAAATTCCCAATACAAGAACATCTCTAAGGAATCCCCTTCTTATACCAAAATTCCTTAAAAAAATTCCTTTCTTAAATTACAGGCTATTAGAACATCTCGTGCACTAATTCCAAACATGATAATATAACCATGATTCCTATTTGAATTCACTCATAACCATGGTCCAACCCCTATCTTGGGTTACCCTCACAAAACACCTTGTTCCAAATCACTTTTATCATGAGTTGTGTCTCCAAGGGCACTAGGGTCTCCCACCTATTCCATAAACTAAAACTCACAAGGGTTCATATCTATGAAACTCACATGCTAAACACCCACCCAAGGGTCTCACATACTCATCTTAGGAATAATATACCAAAACCACCACCTAATCCTAGGTCTCTCACCCTCTCCAATCATTGTTACATCAGACTTCTCCCTGGAGGATCTAGTCACATAACATAGGCATACCCATATAACCAACATCACCCTATTACAATATGTATCCAATGAATCATAGACACAAGGTTCAATTAAGTATAATATAATTCCAACCTATATAGTAAAACACCATATATGTTGTTACTAAAACTTTAAATAATTGATACTATGAAAAAAAATACAACCCATATGGGGTCTAGTGCTAAGGCATCATGTGCCTACATCAACCCAATAGGGTTACTACACATATTATGCATAGGGAAATTTGTTTTAGTTATCATCATCTTTAATATTATCTCTATAGATCCAAAAAACCTACCACCAATAATCTATATATATATATATATATAATGTGGTCTAGTGAGTAGAATGACACCAAGAACTTATATGGAAAAATGTATTATGAGTTATTATAGACACTTTAGACTATTTGTTCTCTATTTTAAATGGTAAAATAATACATAGGAAAGTATATATGTCATGTGAATCCTAAATTCATATTCTTGATACATGAGAAACCTCTACCCATTATGGGATAATTGAAAAATCCACAATAAATAATAAACCTCAAACATCATGTGTGTAAAATGAAGTGAAATCATATAATCAGAACATCAAACACCAATAATAATGATCCCAAGCCTATGGTGACCTGGAATTCCTACCATAATAGGTCTTATTGATGTACTAGTAGGATATCCATCATAGGATCCAACACAATCCTATATCTCTTGGATCTTATAACCTAAATAGTAATATAAAAGAAAATAAGTTTTGATACCATTTTTTAACATCTCAATCCAGATAATTGTGAATAATAACTAGACCTATGGCATCATGTGAACTCAGAAATGCCTCCACATATTCTAGAGGATTATGAATAGCATAATGGGTCTAAGTTGGTACTCTGTAGAGACTATACCCCTTGTATCAAAGTGCAAAATAATAAATAAAAGTAACCAAGAAACATCCACAACATAAAAATGACCAGAGTGTGAAAGTTAAATAAACAAACCAATCAATAATAAAATTATGTTAAATCATATGTACTATTATATAGAAAATAGTATACCACTTTTCCAACACACCCATATAATAAATACAAGGAAAAATAAAATAAATAAAAGAACAAGTGGCCCTTCTCCATCAATGAGCCTCACCTCATCCCACTATATAGACTCCAAGATAGCCTACTTGATGATCAGATCCTAATCATTTACCCAACATATACCTAAAAAAACTGAGGGTTTATCAAGTACCAAAGTATAATAGAGGCCCAATCAGGGTATGAGTACATAACTCAGTAGAAAACCACCAATGGTTTCCCAAACAAACTGGTAATGCAGTGACTGTGCATATGACATGATCTAAATAAATAAATAACTACTATAAATAATAAATTAATAGATAACCACTATCAATACTTAGGTTTTAAACCTTGGTTGACTATACCTTCATCGACCAATCTCGTAGTGTCTATAAGCACGTCACGATGACCGTGTCAACCAGAATAATGACTCAAGGTTATTTCACCCTAGTATACAGTGATAATGACCCAGGAGATAAACTCACCCTGGTATATAATATAATGACATGGGGAATTCTCCACCCTGGTATCACAACCCAAGGAATTCTCCATAGAAGTATAAAATGGTCCCTGATAGCTGATCCCTAGTGGTGCGGGAGACTCAAACATGACTGAAAAATACCCCCCAAGCCATAAAAGCTAGAACATTGTAGGAATTATCCTTTACCTATAAAAAATATAATATTTTATCTAAATCCATGTCAAACCTACTAGTATTACCAAAGACCTCCCTACTAGGTAATTTTTTCAATTATAAAACAATATAAACACCACTCTGAGGGTTTTTTCATTTAAGATAAAAGACTACATCAAGGGAGTTTTCTATACATATCACAACATCAATGAGGGATTATACCTTAAAAATTATATAAAATGAGAATGGTTTGAATGAATTCATAAACCCATCATCACTACCCATAGACCATCTCACCCTATCAAGGTTGGTTTATCACTAGGAAACCAACTAGGGTACCTTAGGGTAATAATAGAGTGGAGGCACAACATGTGGGTTATCAGTCTAATATATAAGCCTTGGGCTAACATTCATCACATGGGGTGTTAAATTCCTCGATAATGTCACAATTATAACCTAGACTCATGGACTCATAGGTTAGCCCCATTGGAAACAGTCCAGAGGGATGGCTCATGGACCACCTCAAAGTCTCTAAGGTCTAGCTAGGTCAGTATGCACACCGCACCAAATCAACAATTTACCCAAGGTATACTCACATAGTTAGTCACATTAAAAGGGGAAGATACAATCACCCCATGTTCAATTAAATTATCCAAATGGATTTAAGGTATCATGAGGTTCATGAACAGTTCACAGGGCCAACCCTTTAAAGCCACATCACCATTGACAAATGGTATCAAGGGTCTCCTAAATAAGGTCCAATAAGTTGCACTCACTCCAGTCACACCACTCAATGGGTCCATATGTCATATTGTATCAAAATAGTAGTCACAACCTTTTTCATCGGTGGTTGAATAAAACAAGCTAGTTCTTAATAGTATGTCTTGGCCCTTGGCACTTTACTCGATCCATATGTTTCATATAAATTTAATAATTTTCATGAAAATTGAACCATTTAATTTAAATATAAAAATTAAATTGTTAAATAGGGTAAATTCAAACTTATTGGTGTGACTGAACATCCACATAAACTATAACTGAATCATAAATTCATAGGTAAAGTTCCAAGACCACCTACCTTAAACCAAAGTTTCCATTTACTTTAAATAATAGTCTAACAGATGCTACAATGCCGCATCCAATTCCAATCCATCACCTGAGAATCTAGAAAAATATAGAACAACCAAAAAAATTAATTAGATTGAAAAAATATTAAATTTAATAATTTATGACTTAATTATTAACTTATACAATTTGGTATAATCGATGAAACACCTACTGACTGGCCACATCACACCTAAACAGAAACCAAAACACAAAAGTGGTATATTCCATACTCCCAACATCATATCAGGTGAATTATCTATCAACCATCATCATTTAAAAAATTAATTTAATTAAAAAACATGGAATAACCTAAGAAAAATCATTATGTTGTGTATTTTCCCTAAATCATCCTGAAATGGAAATCATATGGCATCCTTTGACACCCTCATCATAAGTAGAATGAAATATATTTTATGGTTGGTCAATTACACCATGATCTAGTGGAATCAACATCAAATACCTAGTGATAATGGAAATAAAATAAAGAATAATAAATTCAATGGTATAGAGAGTCCAACAAAGGATGAATCATATCATAAATGCTAAGAAAATATCCCCAAAGAACACCCCTTAATCAAAGGTAAATAGGATAATGGAAGGGGGTCAACACATGCCTTGAAAAATATAAACTAAAGGGATTAAATTTTCTATACCCTCTTAAAATTTTACCAGTAAAATTGTAATATTTCACCCTAAAACACCCACCGGCTAACTAGTAATAGGCCGACGACTAGATGATGGTTGCAGCTACAGCCCTCTAATTCTTTCTAGAACCACTGACACATTATCCAAGCTTCATTACATGACTAAAAACACATATTTAATGTTTTAAAACATTTATAATTCTATTTCAAACCCCAATTTTAAATATTTCCCCTCTACTAGCTGAAAAATAAAATTTTCACTGAAATTTAAGACCTATACAGACTTGGGGTCTTATAGTTCCTTGGTTCATAGAATGGTAAGATAGGTTGGTTATGCCTTATCCCACATAAACGTAGGGTTTCTATTTAGGTTTTCAGTCCATTTCAAAAGTGTGGTTTATTTTAGTGGATATTGTTCCTCTTATGGAGAAGAGAGAAGTGAAGAGTATATTTCAAATCACTTTGATCTAAACTACTCTAAAAATATGGTGTTCTATGTTTATTTAAATTTCTATTATATTACATTTCACTTGAACTTCCATAGTTTCTTTAACTTACACTTTCATCTTAAATTGTATTTGTGTTTTTCAAGAACATTGATTTTAAATTATATTTAAATCTGATATAAAATTTTCTAGAGTATTAAATTTTTCTATTCACCACACCCTCTAGACCATCTTGACATCTCACACTAGTAAAACATAGTAACAATGACTCATTCTTTTTTTCAATATATATTTTACATTTTAAGTTTTTTTAGTGATGAAAATGTTATCATTCTTGTCCCTATCCCATTTTTTCATTGACGATTACACTTTTTCTCAATGATTTTACATAGTAGTACTGAGAATTTATATCCTAAATATAATTAAAAATTATCAGATCACTCCTCTACATTTTTCATATTTTAATCTAACTCAAAATTTTGTACCCTTGAGATCCAATTAATTATAATTTTTAGGAATCCTTACCTACAAACTACACAATTTCAATCAAAACTCACTATTTTATTATTTTATATATATAAATGTTTGTATTTTTTATATTTCATATTATATATATGTGTGTTTGTGTATTTATGTTTTCACACACATGCAGACATGTTTTTAGGTTTAATATATATAGATAGAGACACGCATAAAAAATTATAAAATTCACACATGTGAGTGTGTAATTACCACATATATTTGTGTGTGTGTGTTTACAAGTGTGTGTGGATGTGTTTGATTATCACAAACAATCGCATATATAGTTATATCATTTAACTATTTTTACGTTATGTGTGTTCTTAATTTCTAGTTAAAATAAAAATTTATAGTAGTTTTTATCAAATATTATAATGTTTTTATATGATCTATAACATATAGTTGTAACCATTAGCATGAATATATTACATTTTATCAAATTATATGAAAAATATGTATTTAAAATAGTTTTATTTTAATCATATTTCATAATAATATAAGGACATGGTCAATGAGTTCACTGATTTTTCAATCATCCATGTAACCCACCCTTCTTTCATGACATGTAATGTTTTATGTTTTTGTTACTTTTGGTGAATTATTTGAAATGAATTGTAAGGAAAATTAATTTTTTTTATATAATTGATTTGACTTATAAATGTTGTGATAAACATGGGGTAAAAGTAAATTCATCTAGTGGGTGGAATAATAATATGAGTATCATATCACATTATTTCAATAAAAGTGTATATGATAACATCAATTATATTTAGAAAATCATAATGGTGGTTGATAAAAGGAATCAAGACAGTCCTAAATTGTTTGAGAGGTTTAAAAACTATGTAAAATTGATATTATATAATTTTTTTACCAAAATTTAAAATGTTATAAATAGTACTAAAACTATATAACATGAATATTTCCAATGGATATAATGGAACATATTTTATATAATTACTTCCTCTCTAAAAGTATATGTTAACAGGGGATAGTGAGCTTCTATACCGAATATAAGAAGCTAAAAAATGTTATACTCTATGGGTATGTGATATGAAAATATTAATTCATGTCCCAATGATAGAATATTAATTAAAAAAGAGTATATTTCAATAAAAAATATTCCCTAAGTGTGATGTTTATTGATAATATAAAAAACAATAATCAAGCCCATTAAAACAATATTGGTACTTAAAAATGATTAAATATTTGTATAAAATTTTGTATACTCTAAGTCTGTTGATATAACATATATATAATAGAATTAAAGATGAGAAACTTTGAAAACCCATAGATTCCCCTCAATTTAAAAATATATATATTTATTATGAATATCCAAAATTTACAAAAAAAAATATTAAATTTTAAAATTGCATTATATATGTACGATATTAATGCTTACGATTTTCAAAGAATCCATCATAGTAAATAACCAGTTATGTTGTTAAATTATTACTTCACTTTGTGTTTATGCATGAAGTACTACTAGGTCATGTTGTTTATACTTATTTTATAGACAAAACTACCTGGTAATTAAATTTAATTTAATTTATCACCACTAATTGATGATATGAAATTGATGTGGGATATGTGAGTTATATTGTATAGTGATAATAAAAAATAATATTTCATATTGAGATCCATGTTTTTTATTACAAGTATAGGTCCATACTTTTTGGAACTTTACTTGGTGGTTCTGGGGTCTAAGAGGTGTTGGATCAGATTTTGGAGGTGGTTAAAGGGATAAAATCATTTAAAATGTGTTTTGGGATCCCAAAGATGCATAGTGGAATCCACTATGTCATGGTGTAGTTGAGTAGTGGTAGTGGTCTCGATTTGGAAATGGTAATTGGGTTATTTTACTAGTTTTTTGATTTTAGGGGTTCGAAATAGATGTTTTGGGAAGGATATTGTGGTGTTGGTTGTTTATGGTGTGTAGGTAGTCATTTCTATATGTGTTTTCCATTGTTGAAATCCCCATAAACCAAAGGCAAGCTTTAAATGGGTGTTTTAGATGTTGTGGTTTGTTATGTTATGTTTAGAGGAAATTTGTGTCATGGTGTAGTTGTGGAGGCATAGGTAATCAATGAAGGTTGAAACCATTTTTTGTGGTTGTGTGGATGGTTAGAGTTGAGGTTGAGAGATAAAAGTCAATAGCTATTTTCTCCATGTTTTTGTAGTGTTCAAATTTTCATTACTAAATCAAAATAATCCAAATACTTAAAGGGGTTATTTCTATTTTATGGCCAAAAACATTAAATATTCTTTGATTGGGCTTTACTAAGTTGTGATGTGGCCTCCACCATTCCATGGTGAAGTCACCTGGATTTTATTTATAAATTTAAATTCCCCCTTTCTATTTTTCAATTCTATTCTCTCTCTATCAAACTTGAGGTGAAAATGGGATGATTTATCAAGCCTTTTACATTCATGGTGGATATTAGGCCTCCTACTTCAAATGATCATTTAATTTTGATACAAAGAATCATTATCTATCTTTTTTTAAATTATTCTCTTATTATTATTTTCTATACATTTATGCTATGGTATTTTTTGTTTTATTTTGATATATTTTGGTCAAGTGATTGATGTGGATGATGTGTCGTTGTTTTTTCAAGGTTCCACTTGGAATCTTGGTGGTGTTTGGTAATTTTTAACTTCTTGATCATATGTTGCAATTGTCCAATCTTATATCATGGTAGGTGATTAAAAAATAATTCTTGTTATTATAGTGTTGATGTATAAATATCATTCTATAGTTTTTTTAGGTGACATGTGTGAATTTATCTAATAAAGATAATAAAATCACAAGAATAATATAAAGGGTAAGTTTATAGAGCATGTTTTTATATGTTTTCATTACTATTATTGATCATTTATCATTTTATTATTGTTTTGGTATGCTATTATTATTTTGATGGTTTTTTAGATATATTATAGAATTTTGAAATTTTATAAATGATTTAAATATGGTAAAGTATTAAAGAGGTGTAAAACCTAGAATTTCTGGATAATAAGTAACTTCGTTAGTATGAAATGTGATGAGAACCAAAAATTTCAAAATTTTATTCTATTTTTCAAGAGAAATTAACTATATGATTAATTTAAATCATGGGAAAATAATAGATTTTTGATACTTTTGTGAATTTTTAATTTTACTGAAAAATAGATTAAATCTTGATTCTTACTTGTTTTATTCATTTTGGGATTTTAATGAGGATTCATACATTGATTTTTGATTTTTGGGTTTAAACTATTTAAAAGGATTTTAACTTTTATTTTTATTATTTAATCCATTTTGAATCTAATTATAGACAAATACTATATTGATTTTTTTATTTTCATTGGTTTTAGGTGCTTTCCAAGAATTATTGGTTTGAGGATAGACAATAATGGTAATGTAATTACTTTATAAGACTTCTAGAGAAAGTTAGTAAGACGTTTCCTTGGATGAGTGTATGATTTTGGATGGCATGAGTGTATGAATTTGGAGTTTACCAAAACTAGTCAATGGACCTGAATGTATGAATTTTCAAAGGCCACCTATGAATTTCCAAGACAGCCTATTTGACTTTCATATCAGTGTATGATTTCACCAACATATCCCATAATATGTTCATCAGAATATAAATTCATAGATATATGACTATAGTAATTTATAATGTATTTTTCTATACATGTGTTAGACTTTTTTCCCTCATTGTATAAATTTATGGATCCAAATGTATGACTTCTAGATCCCAAATAACATTGTGTGTAGGACTTTCTGGTCATTTACAACTTCTTCGATACTCATGTAATACATTAAAGGATTCTTATAAGACTTTAATTCCAATGAATATGACTTGATTCATTGTGTGCAATCACCTATATGGCTTCAGTTCCCCATGTTAGACTTCCTAGGAAGCTCTTGTGGCTTCAACGTCATACGAAATGAGCAACATAATGTGCATATAAAATTGGATCTTTTCCAAATTTTGAACCTCAGGAAGTAAAATTTTAAATTTATAATTTAAATAGATTTTAATGGAAAATCAAAAAATGTTTATCTAGGATGCCTAAATCTAGAAAGAACCTAATATTCCACATGAAAATCATCCATCGAGTTGAATAATGATATGATAGTTGGAAGAAAATTCAAGGATGGGAAGATTCAAGATGAGATTACTGAATAAAATCTATACCCTCAACCTGTAAACATGGAATCTATTAAAGAAATGTGATTTGGGAACTAAATACTAGTAGAATTATAAAGTCCTAAGTATCTCCTGATGAAGAAGAAGTAACCCATGCTTCTCATGTGGATGGATAAGAAGTTAAAGCTTACAAGGATCCCCAATAATTCTATGAATCCTATAAGAAGAAGAATGTTCACTATTGATAAGGGGGGATGATGTTTGGTTTATTAAGCTACAACTGATGTATTTATTGCTTTTCTTTTATATAATTTATATAGTTATGTCATAATAAATTCTTAGTAGTAAAGCTAAAGAGAATCTCCACATTCCCATATTAATGAATTATTATCTTAAATGTTAAATCTCTTTCACTCATTTTCATTGGAAGTTCTTGATATTCTTAGATAATAAGAGGTTTTAATTGTTATTTTAATTTAAATTCTTCTTCTACCATTCTTATTTTTTCACACATAGATCACTAAAAACCTATTTACTACCCATATGATGGAGGGTTGTGGGTTTATTCTGGATTGATTGGAGGTATTTGACCACTCAACATGCAAGATAAAACTTTTAATAATGTTTTAACATGTAAGGGTGGGGATTATATGAGGTGAAACCACTAGCTTTAAAAATTGAATTCAAAAAACATTTAAACTACATTATCCAAAAAAATAAGAATTGTTTTCAACACACACAAATCCCACACAACATAAAACCATATCCAAAACACCCACCTCTAGAGAGGAAACTTGGGTCCCATATTCATTACATTTTCTTAGGTTTAAATATATTTTTTTAGAGGAGATCCATAGTATTATCTTTATCAACCAGGTATAATTTATAAGGAGGAAAGCTAGTGCTTTAGTTTTTCTTTTGTTTTTATTTGATATTTTTTTGATTCATGACCAGATTAAGTTAAATCACTAATTTGGTTTTGAACTGGAGTTTGAAATAAAATTACTGTAAAGTGTTATAAATTTAATAATAATTGTTAAAGTGGAGGGGGAGTTTCTAAAAATTACTTAGATAGACTCTCCATATTCTTCTAATTATTTCACTATATCCACCTTATGAATTGAAAACATAGAGTATAAGCTAGAACAACTAAATAGGGAACTCATAGAATTATATAACCCTAACTATAATAATAATAATAGGAATTTATAATTAAATAATTGACATGATTTTGAGCTTAAATCTAGAATGATATAATTATTGCCTAAATTTAATGGTTTAGTAGGAGTGTATCCCAATAGGTATTTGAATTAATTCAGGGATGTGAAAAAAAATCAAACCTAGAGGATTCCTTGAGTCTCAGATTATCTAGAAGGACTTTCCCTTTTCCATAGAAGGATCATCCATGGAATGGATTTATAACCTATATCCACAAGAAGTCACCACCTAGAATTAATTCTCGGGTTGTGGTGTTATCTTCATAGACCACCTTGGTCAATGCCTTGGTTGTTTCTATAGAAGTTGTGGAATCTCCTTATCCCTAGAAGCAGAAATGATGAGTGTGATCCATGTATTTTCCTTCGCCAAGAAACAGGGCTGGAACAATATTTGGATTTAAAGTGATTTGACCATGATTGTCCAGGCCATGTGGAATGGAGTGGTTCATCTTGCTTGGTCACTTACAACCCTATGGATGAATTTTCTTTAATAGCTCCTGGAGATCAGTTACATTGTCACTCACACCTTCTGTGAAGCCAACAAGGTGGTGGATAGTCTTGCTAATAGGGGTGTTAACCAGGACAAAACCTGGATGGTTGACCTTCCTGATGATATTATTTCTTTTTATGATAATGATTGTAAACAGATTATATCATTTAGAATTTTCTAATCCCCTCCTTTTTATTATAAAATTTTGTGTCTTGGTCATTGACCAAGGCATCACCTCTAAAAAAAGATAATATAGAAAATTTAAATGAAATTTTTCATAGATGCAATAGCATAACATCATCTTACCCACATAAAACCTTTCAAGACTAAAATTTATTGGTATTACTTTACCAAGGAAAATTGGAAACTAAAAAAAATTCTTGGATGGTTATTTTAGATGAGAATTGATTAAGAAGTCACCAACTAAAGATAAAGAGATTATGGATAGTATCTCACTAAACTCCCAATAATTTGGTAAAAGATCCACTAATTGAGAAGTGAATGTGGTAAAATGTTCTAACTATACTTTACATAGAGATAAATTGATGAACCATCATATCTTATATGATAGTAATCGCAGAATAAGGTTCAAGAATAATAAGAAACCACACCCCCTCAATTCTTCCATCAATGCCACTCCCAAAATCATTTTACTAATGACTTACCACAAGTTCAAGAAACTGAAAATGTTGAAGTAATGTACTATAGGTAGTTCCATCATAAACCAACCTTCAATCAAGAGTTTAAAAATTATTCTACAACTCAATATGGAGATAGAAACTAGCATCCTCAAATCCCACCCTTATGGTGTTATTTTTAAAAACATTTCCATCCACCATTATTTTAAAGGAATATATATCAACCATCAATAAGCTATAAAAAATTCCAGAATCAAGAACCCTCAATGAAGTACCTATTGATATAACTTATTCACTCTCAAAACAACCAAAAATCCACACTTAGAACTCATGAATCAGAATTGAAGGGACTGAAAGGTTAGTTCAAATTGAATATTTTCACTTTAAAAAATTTGGTAAGTCAAGGATCAAGTAAGCTCCAAACAAAATCAATTCATAACACTAAGAAATATGTACAATATATTTATTTAAATAGTGTGAGGTAAATAAAGAATAATAAAGAATCACTATTTGAGGTCAAATCTAGAATTAGATAACATAAAGAACAAGAATAACGAGTCCCTATGAATAAATAAGTGGAGATTCATTTCATGATACAACCAGTGAACAAGGACAATGGAAAATACAAGATGGATGACCCAAATCATCCCCAAACTCCCTTACCTATTGGAATGAACCCACCCAAGGAGACTGTTGAAGAAACCGTATAATGAGAGGTTATGGAGTTATTATTGAAAGTGTAATTCAACATCCTTTAACTAGAAGTCATCCACCAAATTCCATGGTTTTCAAATTTTCTCAAGGAGATGTGTACCATGAAGAGAAATTTTCATGGAGATGAAATTGTGAGTTTAGGTAGAAATGTTTCTACTCTAATAAACCCAAAAAATGTTGGTCCCAATTTAATATCCAATAGGGGTTAATTTTCCTTTTAAAAATGAGTTAATGAATTTAAATAATATATCATAATTATAATGTTGATTCATAGGAAAATAAAATAAATAAAATAAAATATATTTTTATAGTGGTTTGGATCTAAATGATCCTACTCCACTCTTCACCCCTCTCATGAACTGAGAGTGATGGAACCCACTATAACCACTATAATACATTGTTACAATATATTTTTCCCACCTAGAGTCACAACCCAATTACAAAACTATTTTCCCCCTATAGGATTAAACCCAAACTTACCTACCTTTTTCTACTTATAGGCACAACCTGAACAGCCTTCCTTTTTCTCCTAGAGGCACAACCCAATTCCTCACATTTGTTTGGGAGTCACAACCCAATTACCTAAATTTTAATTGGTAGTATAACATTTTAAAATTATGAACCTATAAAAATGAATATAAAAAATTGATGCCACATGACCATATTAAAGCTTTAATGTTTTAGTTTTAAGGAAGAAAAAAATTCTCCAACAATAAAGGATCAAAGCATTTACATTTATCTAGGGGAAATAATTGATCACCAGAAAAATGCAGCACTTGTATAGTTCAAGAATATTCTAAACCATTATATATTTCACTAGTTCTACCAACTATATATATATAGTTTCTTTTTTCACAACTACTTTAAAATATAAAGACAGTTAAAACTTTTATTTTCATGAAGAAAAAATCATGCATAAAGCTTTAACAAATTACTTCAGAGTTGTTCATTCCTATTTACCAGATAATATTCCATATGTATATCATTTTTAAATGGAAAAAATATTTATAAAACTTCACCTTGATTTTATGTAAAAAAAACAACCACACTATGTAATTCATTAAAAAAATTAATATTGCAGTAAATAATAAGCATTAATATCCTTAAAAATTACCCAGATATTAGTCAAGTCCAACTCATCAAATTTCAACTAATTTGAATTTGAATATTTCAATATCCAAAATTTTAAATGTGAATATAGATAAACACTTAATATCATGTAAATCATATTAAATTCATTATTAAAAAAATTAAAACATGTTTTTATAGCTCAAAAATAAATAATAAGTAACTATAGAACAAATAAAACATTTAAAATACATAAAATACAATTTAAAAAAATGAAACATAAAATATTATGTAAAATAGATAAAATTTAAAGGTTTTATAATAACCTATAGAATTTCACAGAATCATGTATCCATTTTAGGTAATTGATTCAATGTATCTAAATCACGTAAGTGAATCTACGTAGCCGAAATCATGAAAGAAAATTCACATAACTATTTTTCACTATATATATAATTTATTCATAGAGGAAATACTTTTCATGTTGACTAATATCCATTTATCCATTTATCATGTAAGAAAATTAATCATCTTTCCAGATTACATATCTGATTTCAGAAATTTAAAAACAGATTGAATTAACAGATATAAAACCTAAAAATACCAAATAAATGACATAAAGAGCTTTTATTAAAGTTAAATTATATTTATATAATTTAATTATATTTATATAGAATCAATATTAACCTTAATCAGACTTATATAACTTAATTTATCATCAAAAAATAGTTGTGAAAACAACATATTTCATTTTGAAAACATATAGTGAATTTAAAATAATTTATTTAATAAAATTGATTGATTCATATGTTTATGTAATATAATTAAATCTATATAATTTATTTATCTTTACAATGAATCAATAATAAATTAATATGGATATTTTTATCTCAAGTTATGGTCTAAATATATAAGGTAACTAATTATGGAAAATCGGCTACGTGGTTCATAAATCAGCTATATGGATTTATGATTGGCTATGTGCATTTTGAATTGGATATGTGGTGAATAGTATAAAAACAAATATAAAGGATATTTTAAGGTCCCTAATGACTTATTTTTTCTTTTAACTCAATATGAAACTTAAATAACATGTTATGACCAATAAAACATGAAATATAACAATATCTTTCATAAAGAATAAAAAAAGATATAATAAAAGTTAAGAACATTTTAATCAATACACAATACAAAGTATCAAGAATTTTAAATGAAATAAAACAAATAGATGTTTGTAATTATCAAAACTTAAAGTGGTTCAAGTAACCACTCAACAATAGCTTCCTAGTAAATTTCAAGACACTGGTAATTTCACAATCCCATGCACCATTAAAGAACTTACTTTTACTAATTATTTAAATGATTTTTGGATATTCCATTAATTTCATACCTTGATCAGTTTATTTTTTCTTATAGATTGGATAACTCAATTCAATTAGAGTTTTTTTAAAACTAGAAAATGATCCACTGCTTACCAAGAAGGAGTTTTAGAAGATGTATCGGTAAGATTAAAATGCATATTACTCCCTGTTGAATTTTACATCTTAACATAGAAAAAGAAAGTGGTACAACCCATTCCCCTTTTAATTTATATAGGACATTTCTTAAGAATATTAAAAAAATAAATTTTCATAATGGAACACTTTTAAATTATTTTGGATAGGAAATTTTTCATTTCATTATTTTATATTCAATGAAATATGCTCAATATGGGAAATTTATTTTCACACTATCTCAATTTGAAATTACTTATTGTTTTAAATAATAGATTGAAATGTTAGAATAAATAATCAAATTAGTAGAATCATTAGATTCAAATGATCTTTGTGAAAATTATATTTTTATTAATGGATTTAATATGAAAATAGATTTTTTATGTTCTCATTTTGAGAAACCAGATGAAGAATATTTTAGTGAACTACTTAAATCTACTACTAACATTTTTTCATTACATATTTATGTTTAAAACATGGAGAAACTATGTTGAAACCATATTTATAATACCTCCTTAATCTAGAACTAATGTTATTCCCTCTAATTTGAAATATATTTTTCTTGAGGAAAATGAAAAACTAACTCTTATAATTTCATGCAGTTTGGAACCAAATCAAGAACACTAATTATTGGATATTCTGAAATAAAATTATAGGTCCATATACTGGTCATTAGGAAAAATCCAGGGTATAATTTTTGAAACCTTTGTATGTTTTTTATGAACTAAAAAAATATATATGATACATAGGATAGAATATATTGAACATAATGTTTTAGTCTAAGGGTATACATTTTCCACCATATAAGTTGAGTGCATGTATCCAACACATATACAAAGATTTCAGTGCATGAATATTACCATACAATTCTTATAGTTATAATACATTATGAATAGATTAAATGGATTTAATTCATCAAATGAATTCAATGAATAATTACAATGGGAATAAAGTTATACCGATTCATTAAATATTTATAACATGTCTCATTAAATAAAACACATCGAGGATGGTTATTTAAAGGGATGGGTTTCATCCTATAAGGTATGATTGATCATATACAATCCTCTTGATACTATTTTCTTCCCAATACATATTTTATAACTATGCGAAGAAGCTATCACCCCTCATGTGTTTAGGGATCCTCAAGAAATGTTCTTGGATCCTTTATCCAGTGTAATCCACTCAAAGACAGAAGGATTTTGTGTACTACTAAAGGTGGTCATTATCCAGCATACAATGAAGAGTAAATGATGGATTACACCTCACTTCTAATACACCTTATTCATACTCATCATTTTAACTATATTTTGGTTCTATTGAGGATAGATTAGTCACATATATGGGTTTTACTATGCTTACTTTTTTTATATGATGGACCTCTAAAACCCATCAGGGGTATCAGAGACTTTTTTCTCATCGAATTGAAGAGTTTCTTTCACTGTTAAATAAAGAACATGTTTTGGGAGAAAGTAATTGATTTTCTCCATTATCACATTACATTATATGATAAAATAATGTTTTTATCAACACTCGACAATTAATTTAAGATGTTAAAGTATTATGGAGTATAAAATAAGGTTTTCATTAAGTAGTTGACATAGTTTATGGCTTTACTATGGAAAAAAAATCATCGAAGTTCTAGTTAATTTATAAATTGTTTATAATGGAATAAAATATTTTGGAATTTTTATACAATTTATAAAATTGTTTTATAAATTAATTTACTGGACCATTAGGCATTATTCGAGTGGTACCCACTAGTTGTACCCCTCGCTCTCCATGGGAACTGGCGTAGGCTCGTGTTCCACCAGACTCGGACACTGTGTGTATTATGCACAGGGAGATTCAAATCTGTTGCTTATCTAGGGAATGTGGCGCACACTTGGGCTTGGTTGGGGGGCCCCACTGGGATTTAGTGTTAGCAACCCACATTTTTAGCCCATGTGGTGTTAGTCAAGGGGTACCCACTGGTTGTACCCCGCGCTCTCCATGGGAACCAGCACAGACTCAAGTCCTGCTAGACTCGAACACTGTACGTATTATGCACAGGGTGATTCAAAGCCATTGCTTAGCTGGGGAATGTGGTGCACATTTGGGCTTGGTCAAGGTCCCTAAAGGGAGTCGGTGTTAGCAACCCATATTTTGGAGATATGGGACTCCCTATCTCTCTAACCAGGTAGAAAAGTAGGGTTACAAAGAGTCGACACTTCCAAGATCTGTGACGGTGTCTGAGGTCACGGGTCGTGATGCTGGCGACGTTGCTACGAAGACCGGTGGAGTTCTGGAACCGCAGGTTTCACGGCCTGTTGTAGAGGTGACTGAAGTGATGGTTATAGATCTTGTTTCTAAGGTTGCGGGTCATGACACTGGCGATGGTGCTATAAATACTGGTGGAGTGTTGGCGCCGCAGGTTGCGCAGAGGGTTGTGGTGGTGACTGAAGCGGAGGTCGATAGTTTTGTTTCTGAGGCGGAAGGTGAAAAGGTGACCTCCCAGGCAGTCAGTGAGAAGAATAATACCCCTATAACGGCATCTAAGGGTTGTGACTTTGACGGTATCACTGCAAGGACCGGTGGGGTTTTGGAACCATAGGTTGGGAAAAGTTCTGCAGCTTGTGGAAACCTAGTGATTTATCATAAGACCGGTTATTTTCTGAAGTCTACTACCAATGCTCATATCCAGAAGACTTCCTTTGATCCGGAGATGGATACGCTGCCACACAGTGCTCCCTGTAAAGGATCCTCTACCAATCGCTCATTTTCATGATTTAAAGGTACATAAGATTCTTTTATTAGAAGGAAATGCAACATTGCTCACATTAAAGTGGACCCTCATGCTATTTCAGAAAGACTCAAAATGGGATAATTTCTAATCATAGCTAGGTTATATTTATACAAAGGCACTCGACCTCTAAAAATTGAGGATATCAAGGACTAAATTTCATCTTTTTTGGGCTTCTCCTGGAATTGTGTTTCTTCGGGAAAAGGATACTTCCACATGATTTTTCCCACATAAAAACATAAAATTAGATCTTGGGGTTTTGGTTCTATTGCACTGAAACCCAAGATTATTCACCTTTATGAATGGAATAATAAGTTCAATCCATTTGAAGTGGGAAAATCTAAAACTCAATTTTGGGTTAGAGTTTATGGCTTAAATTGGATTTTATGGCATCCCAAAATTTTATATGATATTGCAATGTCAATTGGAATTATAGTTAAAATCGACAAGGAAACAGAAGTAGCTCTCTTTGGACACTTTTACAGATTCTTGGTTGAAGTTGAACTGGGTTCTAATTTAGTGGATAAGGTAATTCTTGAAATAGAGGATGACATTATTGAGTTGAAGAACATTTATGAAAAAATGCAAAAATTTTGTAAGTATTTTATAATGATTGTTCATGATCAATAATACATGTAGGTGTTCCATTGTTTGCAGCTTCTGCGCTTTGTGGGACATGATGCAAATAATTGTTTTAAGCAACACAAAACCACACAGGATCAAAAGGCTACTAAGAATAGCAAGCGGATAAAAGGAGTGAATGATTTTATACCTAAGGAAGTGAACAAATCCACATGTGATGAGAAGGGGGGAAGCTCATGCATGAAATCTTGAGATGATATCTTTTCCAGAGAGACAAATGATTCCAATGATGAAATTGCATTAAACAATGCTAATGATTTGATGGATGATCAAATGGTTGAAGATAATCTTCAAAGATAGATTGATCATAAACTTTCATAATAAAGGATGGTTACTTCAGGTAACCAAAAGGGAAAGAAAATTTCAGAATCTGACTATCTTTTCATTTCTAAAAATTTGCATGCATCCCCAAAACAGTTTGTGGATAATGATGGATTTCGCCTTGTTTAATATAAAAATAAAAAGGCTCTACTTGTTCCCCCAATGGTGGATGAGCAGGTTACTATAGGTAAAATTACTCTCCTCCCTGAACAAAATTTCAATGGTGTTGACAGGTCACAGGTCTCCATCATGGGCACAACTGAAGAGTTGATGCAGAAAAAGATTATTACTCCATCTGAAGCAATTGAAGATAAAGAGGAGATGAATCTAGTGGAACATGGAGTCTCTCCTGAGCAAATTAAAGAAGACAACTCTAATGATAGCACTTATGCTAAAACATTACTAGAAAGGCTTCAGTCTCTACCATCAAATAGGGGGAGGGAAAGAGGTTGGGGGAACGGTTGAGGGAGAGTGGGATGGATTGTTTTTCAAAAGGATGAAATAAAACTCACAGAAAATCTAATGAAAAAGATAAGCAGGTAACTGTTGGTTGTGGACTTTGTTCATTTTTATTCCTGCACTCTCTTGAACATTTCCTTTATTTTTTTTAATAAAAGAGGTGCATCCTCTAAACTTTTCAAAAAAATTACAATAAAATGCTTATGGTTAACTATTTTACTATTTTGGAACAATTATTATTAATATTCCTTTAATATTAAAGAGTTAATATTAAGAATATCTTCTTTAAATTTATATGGTTTCTAAATTTTTTATAAATCATAGTAAAACATATTTTACCATTGACCAAATTGTAGGGAATGATTTGGAATTATGAAATAAATTTTTTATTAAGAAATTATAAGGGTAATTTATAAGGAATGCGCAAATTATATAAATAATTCCAGAATATAAAAAATCTATTTAAAATTATAAATTGTTCAAATTTTATTTATTTGAATTTTTCAATTTAAAAGGGACCATATTTATGATATTATTTAGACCACATGAAAAGTGTTTCGATGATATATTTTTTAGAGTATAGATGATGTTTAAATATGTGGTATTTAGATTATGTAAATAGTTTAAATAATAGAAATTGGATTATAAAATTTTTATAATTCATAATAATATAAAATATTTAAAATTGAAATTAATTATCATGAATACTATGAAATATTTCATATTAAAATTAGATATAAAGTGTTTATATCCAATATAATGGAATATCAATAATGTTTAGTTTAACTATAAAATGGTTATAGTAAGATTTTATTTATGAATAATTCATAATAGTTTATCTCATGTTTAAATTTATGAAATTTTCACTTAATTATATATTATTATCTGATAAATTCATGTATATAAATTATTTATATAATCTGAATAATTTTTCCACTTTATTTGTGTGATAAATTACGTCTAGGAGATAGATCCATTCATTACATTATAGGTGAAACTCCATAAAATTTAATTTTTCATATACCTCGATTTCAGTTTTTTTTAGAGTTATGAGCTTATGAATAATTTTTTAATATAGTTTCTGTATATTAGGTATTAAATATATCATAAACTTAATTCTCTCATGAGTAAATTCATTCCAGGGATATGGACTTAGGGTTGGATTATCCACCAACCTAGAATCTTATGCCTTGTTCTACAAATTTGAAGGGTTGGATATCTGTCAGTACAGGATTACTCATGTAGATATTATAATTATCATATAAACTCTGTGAATTTACATGAATATTTCATGTAACTTATTCATAATATGAATTTGAAAATATAAGAATATACTTGGATTCTTGTTTTGGGTGAGTAATAAAAACTTGTAGGTTGTGTAAATTTTACAAATTAATGTGGTGTGGACACATTATTTTTTTATATGGAATTGGGATTTTAAAACTAAATAATTAGAAGAATTTATATAGAATGGAATAAAAATGAGAAGAGAAATATTTATTAAGATAAAACCCCATAAAATGCTGAGTGTTATACTCCTTCAAAAACATCAATTTTCAAGACCTCGATCATCTAACAGGGTAGTTTCATACTAATTAGGGGTTCCCCTAGATTATCTTGTATAAGGAAACAGAGGAATGAGTGACTGTAGATTAAGCAACTAGGTTTTTTTGTGTGATTTAGGGGTTCCCCTGGATTTTCTTGTGTGAGGTCATTTTTTACATTTTCTTTTGGTTATACTTAGTTGGGAAACCCTAATGGTTGGGATAGAAGATGAATATAGTTGAATATTATCCATATAATGGATACATACAAAGTGTTCTCCACTCAATTATCTAAGAATCAAATTTTTTTTGTTTAGATTGATATCATACTTAAATAACTAAAGTGTTGATTTTCATACCACGATGGGGTCATTTCTTACTGAAACATGGATCTTTGATCACTAAATTGATATTATGTATGGGGTCATTATTTTTAGTGGGATCAATTTTAATAGAATTCCTTGTTAAAAATATTTAAAACATGATACTTATCTACTAATATTTCTTTTTTGTAGAATATAGAATACTTAATGTCAATTATATTGAGATCACTTATATATATGACCTGTAAAATGGTTAGAGATTGGTATCTAGGGTTTAGAAGAGTTTTTAAATAAAATATTTATGAGTATAATAATTTTATTTTTATAGAGATTAATTTCACTAACTCTAGATCTTGGGTATTATATAATGGGTGCGCGTCACACATTTTTTCCAAAAAAGACAAAATAATAGTTTAAAGGGAATTGATAAAGGGTGAAGTAGATCATTACATTGGTAATAGATAAATATTTGTTTCATTAGATGTTGTCACTTATGATTAAATTCTACCTAGTGTATTAATCCTAGAGTTATAGAACTATTATTATGTTCCCACAATAAAAAAAATATTTATGTATCTTGTTTGGATAAGAAGGTGTTTTATTTATTTATTAATAAAAAACTGTTTTTCTATATATAATAATGAAATATTTCATAGCATTATAAATATAATAATTGGTTTATACATTCTGGATAAGTATAATCATAATTATTACATTCAGAATAAGAAGTTCAGGGTTGATTCTAATCTCACCAACCTTTGAAATTGATTCCTTGTACATATAAATGAGAAATTCATTTAACGAGTTCATAGAGATAGATTTTTGGACTCATTTAATTATGAATCATTTGATTCATGTGAATCTATTTTATTGGGAAATATGAACAAAGAACCTTTTGGGAGAAAATAAAAACATGATAGTGGATTGTTGTATCTCGTACATAGTGATGTGTGTGGACCAATGATTACATAAGAAAGTGTCAGTTTTAGGTAATTTGTTAACTTTATCAATTAATTTAGTCAGTATGGTTATGTGCATAAAATGAAACATTAGTTTGAAAATTTTCAAAAGTTTAAATAGTTTCAGAACAAAGTACAGAATCAATTGGCCAAAAGTATTAAGATTAAGTGATCATATCAAGGTGGTGAATACTTATGGGAGGAACTCATTGATCTTCTGAGATGTTGTGAAATTATTTCAAAACTCAATCCTCCTAGAACACAACAATTGAATTGTGTGTCTAAGATAAGGAATCATACCTTTTTATATATGGTTCAATCAATTATGAGTTATTGTAATATTATTGTTTCATTCTAAGGTTATTCTCTATAGATTACTGAATTAATACTAAACTATGTTTCATATAAAACAATCCTAAAGACACCATATAAGATATGGACTGGGAAATTTCCAGTTATGTCTTTTAATAGGATTTTGTTTTTTGAAAAAAACATATGATGATTGGCATCTAATAAGATAATCCATAAGTCAGAAAAATGCATATTTGGTGGTTTTCCTAAAGAAACAAAGGGATATTGTTTCAATAACCCTAAAGAAAAAAAAATTATGGATCAAGAGAGTGTTTTCATTTAGATAAAACACATAAATTGAGTATTTAGTTTGAGTAATGTTTAATTTGGAGAAATTTGTGACCAATAAATAAGAATTTTTATTATGATAAAGGTTGAGTTGGTTCTACAACGAGTTGTGGAAGAAGGACCAATTCAAGTTACAAAAAACCCTTGATGGTATTATAGGATTCATTGGAAACCTAAGAGATGTGAATTTATCATGGTGAATGATGATGAAGTAATTTTCATACATTATAAACCTACTTCAAAGTGTGGGTCAATTGAGAGTTTTGTTTCTGAGAAATAGTTTAATAGCCATGAAATTTTAAATGAACCCCATGTGCACTAACTAAGTATGAAAATTGGTGGATGCACATGAAGGGGTAAACCCCATAGGGTGAAAATGTATTTTAAATAATAAACCTGAGATGGATGATATATTTTCTACCTATAAATCTATCCTATTCAAAAAGGTTTATAAACAAATTCAAGGTATTTACTATAAAGAAACCTTTTCACCATTAGTGATAATTAAGTATGTTCAGATTTTACTAGCCAGAATATCTTATTATGATTATGATATATATCAAATGGATGTAAAAAATACTTTCAATAATGGTAATTTAGTTTAGGGTGTATATATGATACAAACTAAAGGTTTTGATGTTCAAAATGGGATGGTTAAGGTATGAAAGCTATAACAATATATTTATGGATCAAAGTAGGATTATCAGAGTTGGAATATATGGTTACATGATGTAATTAAATAGTTTCATTTCATCAATTGTGATTATGATTACTTTATATAAAAGTGAATCAGTGTGATCATATTAGTTTTTATATTATTTTATATGGATGACATACTACTTATCAGAAATTACATTTTGATACTTCACTCTATGAATATATGATATGGTAAATGCTTCTCAATGAAATACAAGGGTGAAGTTTCCTACATATGAGGTATTAAAGGTCTATAGATATGGATCCAATAGGCTTCTTGGACTTAGTTAGGACACATACATTAGTAAAGTGACATATCAGTTCAATATGGAGAACTCCAAGAATTATTCTTTACCAATATTTCATTACATGAATCTTAGTAAGGTTTAGGGTCATTATTAAGAGTTAGAAAGGATAGATAGAATTATTTATACATATATTATAGATTCTGTCATGTATTTCATGTTGTGTATATTAGAGTTTTTGTCCTTAGACCAATTGATTGTACATTAATTACATGTATATTTGGTGTATTGAATATTAATTTAATGTCTTATTACGTATTTTTCATTTTTTATTTATGGATTTAATGTAATTATGTCCTAGAGTATTTTTCTCATTGATAAGGTTGTAGAATTTCACCATTATGATGAGAAACTTGAAGTGCTATGAAAATATTCTTAATATAGTTATGTGGTTGGATAACATTCTATGATGGGACACATAGTATTTAGACCTTTAGGTTCAAGTGATCATAAGAACATGAGGATTCTTCTCATGAAGTTTTCACTTCATAATCTCTAATATGAGA
The DNA here is from genome assembly GCA_963277665.1 of Viscum album. Taxonomy (NCBI): domain Eukaryota; kingdom Viridiplantae; phylum Streptophyta; class Magnoliopsida; order Santalales; family Viscaceae; genus Viscum; species Viscum album. Next base: position 1,610,938,630 of record OY728150.1, read on the forward strand.
TATTATGATAATAGACCCACCAGTAATAATTTCTCATGTTTTTGTGTCATCGGATATTTATATCTTTGAGAATGTGTAATGTTCCTTAGACGTTAAAATTATTATTAATGTATGCTATGACTTGTGCACTTAAATTTACTGACCAAAAATATCACACCATATATTGGTGGGAATTATGGTATGTTGGGTATGTCAGAATTAACACGTCGCTAATGGTTAATTTGAGGAAGGATTTTTCCATTACATATTTATGGAAGCTGATATCTTAACCCTTTGATTGGAATAGAATGGTATTATTAAATTCAATGTCCATGGTGTAATGATTTGTTTATTCCAACTAGTCAAAGAAAGAAGTATTGAGTAAATAGGTTAATGTAACCATCATTAAACCTTCTTGATGAGATATTTTAACAAAGGGATTATATTTTATAGTAAGTGTTCATATGTGGTTTTCAAGATTGATACATTATGTTCTTTCTCTTGGGTGCCTTGTCTCATTGCTAGACAGTAATCTTGTATGTTAGTGAATCTTGAGTAATACCAAAGAGAAATAATCCTATAGGGTCACACAATAAGTGTTTATGTTAATCTCAATTAATTTCTATTTGAATTTTATTAATGGAATAGTTATTATTATCAAGTCTGAGGAATAATTTTATTCAAGTTATACTGATCACAGAAATTAAATAAATATTTATTCACCGGAATGTGAATAAAAATATATTTATTTATTTTATTGACTATTTAATAAATATTTATTCACTGATATGTGAATGAAATATTTATTTATGAATAAAACTTTATTTGGGTGTTCAGTTAATGCATGAGTATTTTGAATGGACCAAGACCATATCCGATGAAAAATATTAATTAACAAGATGGTTAAATAATATTTGTTATTGCACAAGTTGGTGCATGCCAAAAAATAATAATATTATCATTAGGGATTATTAAAGGTAATAAATGTTATTTAACGGCTAGCATGCAATTAAATAAAATTTTAACCTAAATCCTAACTCTCTAAATAGATGTATATGTCTATTGTATAGAGAATCCAAAATTGAGAATGGAGAATTATTGTGCAAAATTAATTCTCTATCAACTCCTCCTTCTCTCTCCCTCTCAATAACATGAAGTTAAAGATATATTTCTTCAATAACAAAGAATGAACGATCAATAATGAACAACACAAGACATTTGACTCACCATGATAGCACCCGAAGATCGAGTGGTGTTGCTCAGATATCATAGGATCACATGTAGATCACCACTATATGGATTATATCCTTGGAGCCTCATGGCACAATGAAGGTAATTTGAAAGGGTCTTTTTGGAAAATCAACATTCACCAACAAAGAAAGTTTCTAATCACATGTATTTATTTATTTAGATATTAAATAAATTAATTATAAATTTTATGTGCAAGATTCTTTCTCATGGTTTTGTGAAGTGATTATTAAAATAAATTTTAATATATCACCCACCATCGTGCACTTGCGCTGCATCCGGAACCAACAAGTGGTATCAAATGGAGGTTACATTTAAATTTCTAATTATTTATTGAATTTTTGATCTATTTAAAAATTTTGTTATATTTTAATTTCATGTTATTATTTATTTAATTTTATTTTAATTAACATGTTATAAACATATTAATCATGTTCATTTAGAGATTCATTTTCTTAAAATTTTAATAATAGATGAAGAACGACCGGAGATTCCATCAAGAAGTTCTAGATATTTGGCTGGTGAAACTAGGTTACACGGAATGTAGTTGGAGCACATATTGTGTAACAATGCACATTGTACCTTGATACGCTAAACAGTTAATTACACATAGTGAATTTATTGCATAGCGCATGTTGACTGGGCCAACCTAGCTCACGAAAAGTGGATACATGGCATACATCAAACCTATACAAGCCATATAATCTGGCCGATTTAACATACCGAGGCCCCAGGCATTTGAATCAGATACATGGAAAATGAGGCATATGTAATGTAGCTAGACTTTACACACCGTGTAGTCTCCCATTAAATGAAAGAATTAAAAATTACATTAAATTGAAAATTGAACCATTAAAACCTTATTTTATTTATTGACACACCAATGTGTATTTGACAATTTAATAATGGTTTTAAAGAATAATAAATTATCAATTAATTTATTATAATTAATATGTCATTATTGGTTCTTCCATTTATTTTCCATGAATGAAATAAATAATGGGTATCACCAATTAAGTTCAAATGATCATTAAGATTAAATGGAATTAATTAATTAATTAACTAATGAAAGTGTGTTCATCTTAAATAATAAACAATGAATAAATAAATTAATGTTATCTAGTTACTTTTTCATGTCCATTTCATGTATGACCATTCATGAGCTTGACCAAGACCTATGTATTCATTGTATGTTTTAATTTAATTTATTACATGAGTTTGCAATTATTTATTATTAAATTAAATATGATGGACTACATGTGATCCCTCCTTCCATTATTATGTAGGACATATGTGTCCAATGATATTTTTGTAATCCTCTTTTAACCAATAATTTATTTCCCCTCACCTACATGTGAGTCATAAATACATGTAATTAATGGAGTATCCCAAGGCATGTGTAGGCAGTTTAAGATGGAACCATTATGATGCCAACTCAGGTGATACATAGTTTTATAGGTGGAATGTTGCAACTCATTAAAAGATTGAAAAATGGAGTTATTTTACCCAGTTTATGGGTTTATTTAATGTCTGATCATTAAATCAATAATTAGATAAAGCTCTTGAATGGATCATTAAATTATTTATTTATTTATTTCTAGGCAATTATTTATTTTATGGATTCAAGTCCACAATCACATAAATAAATGAATTAATGAGAAAATGAGGAATTTAAATAAATGTATTGTGTGTAAATTTTTTATCCATCATGGTTAATTAATTATATAGAATCCAATTTATATTAACAAGACATGTAAAGGATAAAACGTGATAAAATTTATTCATAATAAATTAAATAAATGTATTATGCATCAATATGTTATCCAAAAAGGTTAATTGATTAAGTAACATCCACTTAATATTAAAAATATGTGTAAAGGATAAAAAAAGATAAAATTTATGTATTATTAATTAAAATACCTCAACCTAATATCAATTCAGACTGAGCCTTTTGATACTTGATTAGGAAGAAAACTCAATAGAACTAGGTGTTTTATCAACCCTTGTTGGGACACTTACTTTTATAAGGGGTGTTCTTATAATGGTTTTAGGTTAACTTAACCATTTTACATCAACATGAGTATCCCTTTCTAGACATGGTGTAATTTGGAGGCAAGTGTTAAGGAAGATCAAGTCAGGATTTCAAGATTGGGGAATCCACTCAATGAATCAAGGAGATGCAAGCCCGTAGTTGGAAAATACTTGTCCACCTAAATACCTTCAAGTAGCTTGAGCAACCCTTGTCAGTGTTACATGAAAGGGAATATGGAACCTTTACACTATAATTTTAAAGAAACTTTAAATTCCAATTTCAATGGTGAGGGCTATTGGGACTTGATAAAATAGTGGGATATTTTATGAAATCAATTAATTTTTTATTTCTCACATAATTTGTAATCAAGAAAAGTACTAATAATATACTCTATTTAATATTAGAATAAAATGGTAAGATCGTCATCCATATTATCCCTATGATAAATATTGGATAAATATAACCTTTTAATTGACAGTAACTTCAAATAATAGCACAGAGGCCTTTGGGTTGTTCTATGCCATGAACAGAAATCTTACACGCTAGAATCATCAATTTATGATACTCCTGCTAAGGAGGCTAGTGATAAAATGTTCCTTTTCTATGAAAAAAAATTGAGCAAGGTGTTATATATTCAATTTTTTATGCTTTAATAAATTTCTAGTGAACTCATGAAGCCTCAAAAAACATGGATGTGTATTTCATGCTTGATCACCTCTGTTGTAACATCTCGGACCCAGATTCCATTGAAGGTGCCCTGAGCCCGGTTGGCCACATGGTCTAAAATGCATATCCCAAAATTATAAAGGATGCTGACTAGCATTGAGGGCCTAAGGTGTGTCCATGGGGAGACTATTCCTTCATTATCATAGTGGAACATAGGATAATACAATAACAGATAAGTAGAGGAAGCTGTGAATCAATCAGACAATAGAAAATATCCAATATAGATATAATAAATAATACCAGAAGGAAACTCATATAAATATGACGATGATGATAAATTTTATATCTCTAAAAAGAATCCAAAAAAACTATACATGTAATCAGTAAAATACATGGATAAAAATAACAAAAATAACAAAAATTATCCCAGCTATCATCACGATCCTCAGCTGGGTCCTATGATCCCTCCTAAGCAACAATCAGAAACCTATAGTAGGGTACTCACCCTTGTCCATACCTGAAATCATATAGTCTATCTGGGCACCCAACGGTGGCCTGAATAGGGTGTGAGATACAATTCCATTAGGAAACCACCCAAGTTCTAGTTTCATCCAGTCAGTTAATATTCAATAATAACAGTGTGTAGATAGTAATAGAATAAGTAAAGGAAGTACTGAAAGTAAACAACCCATAGAGGTCTGGGTTCCCATGGACACTTGTCCTATACTACCAACTTTGGCCTATTCAGAATCTCTATAAATAAACATGTATCCCTAAATTTAATAAGTAGTACATTTAATTAATTAATCTATTTTAGAGAGTAATTCTTAGGACCTGGAACATATCCCATCATCCTCATATAGGTATGTGATCAGCAGATGCCTAACTAGGCTATTAGGAAGGCGTAAGTCCCTGACTGAATCCAAGATTGTTCTTTGGATTAAAAGATACATCATATACATCATTTCATCCATTATTAAATTAATAACCTAATATCATCCTTAGAATTTCTTATTTGAAATCTAGGTATCAATCCAGTCATATCATAAACCAATCACCTTATAATCCCATCCATAGTGATCCTCATAATAACCTAGATATCTCTCTAAGTGTGGTATAACATTGCTTACATTAAAGTCCATCCTTAGAGGTCCACTAAGAGAGCCCAATTTTCACCCATGGAGTATATAATCAACACCCCCTTTCAGTACATCCTTAGAAATCCATAAGGAGTCCAAGTATTACTGAAGTGTATAATAGTCATCCCCCATGAGTCTGTACTTGGAAATCTGTATAAGGAGTCCAAGTTTACCTCGGGTGTAATCAAGGTAGTATCCAAATGAGTATATCCATGATGTTCTTATATGAACCCATGTTTCACCCAAGTCATATAACAAACATTAATTCAATCAATATCATTTAATTAAAACAAAGGGCAATACCATGATCAATTAACTTAAATATCACCTCAAAAGGTGGCTCAAGGAATGGATAAGCTTATAAGGATTAGCCTCTTAATTAACTCATGTCATCATATCAATATATAAAGTGAATCATTCTTAAAAAATAAATTACATGTCCAAGATTAGGGACATGGTCATTCCATTCCATTTCTTTAATCAATTCAATTTATAATTCAAATTAAAAATCAATTCATCATTTAACATCTCATAGAAATGGAAAAATTGTATACTTAGAAGTGATCCAATTCAATATTCCACCCACGGTAGTCCATTTAATTAAAAAACACACCCAATGTATGGTTTCAATTCAAGGTTCATAACCTTTAATCATTCAAGGATAGGTCTCATTAATTACATAGTCCAAGCCTACCCATTTTAAATAAGTATTAAATTCCATTTCAAGGGTATTCCTCTAATAATTGGTAGTAAGGAAAAAAGAAATATATATAAACACTTTAAATTTAATGAAAAGGAACAAGAACACATATTTTAGGTCCGTAGAAGAGTTCTCATCCAGTATCAACTCCTGATTTGACTCAGGTCGGGAGAAAATCGAAGAACGGATGAAGACCTGGAAATAGGTCATATTAGATTACACCTAAATAGCATAGTCAATACTAAGAAAAATGAGTAACAACACAAAATGAATTGAGTACAAATTTAAGTAGATCCAACAAGATGATCAGCACTCAATTTCGATTCTAGATAGAGGAGGGAGATCAAAGTCTATAATTTTTCTCAAAGGAGATCTCTCAAGTTCCCACAGCTTCCAATAGAGGAAGAAAATAGAATTAGGTTTAAGTTATAAACATTTTTAAGTAAAAAATTTTAATTTTACCCAAAATATTGGTCCACACAATTTAGCTTAATTTTTGGCCATATCTTTTTCCAACCATGCTCCCACTGCTATAAGAAGGGGCACTTTGCATGGTTTGCACGCATGGTTTGACTAACTGTGTGAAAACCGTGTATCATGTCATTTTTAAAAACTTCCAATGTACCCACATGAGAATGAGTCTCAAATAATATGGTTTTTAAAAAAATTCAAGATCCTCCCGCCCACTATCCATCCTCATATAGTTAGGAGTAACCATGCGAACTACTTTGCACGATTTCCACTATCCCTATGGCAAGCCTTTTTCTCCCCAAAAGTTGGGTTCTAGGCTCTAAACAAGCCTCAAACACCCCCTGATACCTCCACGACCTCAAATGGAATTCACATTAAGTCATAATTAGGTATTTAAACTAAAAAGTGATGAAAAGTAAAAGATTTCATACCTCAATAAAGAACCAAGTTATTACAAACTTCCCCCCTAAAAAATCATCCCCTAATTTCCCTTCCAAGGGTGATGAAGCATAATATGTGAACAACTCCAGTCACTATACTAATACACTAGACTCCCTCTCCTAGGTCTCAAATTGTACATGGTCATGTTTCCGTGGCACCCATAATAGAGGAATTGACCGGCCTCAGAGAACCTTCCTGCTATGATCCACAATACGTATAGGATGCTCCTAAAAGGATGCATATATCTATAACTCAACCTCCTAAGACTAAAAATAATGAGATGGGTCTGTATGATATCGGTACAGTTGATATTTGTGGAAGACATCATGCATGGCTTGGTACCTCTGAGGTAACTGTAACCAATAGGATATCTCCACGACTCTCTCTAGAATCTCGAATGGCCCAACATATCATCATGAAATTTTACCATATCTCATGATCTTCCTATGTCCCAGCCTCGGTGAGACATGTAATAATTACTGATCCCCAACCTCAAAATTTAGAGGTTGTCTTCGGTGATCAGAAATTGTGCAGTAGGAAACTATTTCTGGATCAACTAGACCTGCTTTGTGGTCTTCTATATGAGGCAACGGCCAAGTATAGTGACTTATCCTACCTATAACCAGAATAGGGGTTATCAGCATGTCCTATCATAAAAAACCTCATAAGGATCAATTTGTATAGTATCCTAAAATCTATTCTTGTTGTAAAATTCAACCAAGGGTATATACCTCTCCCAAGAGCCCCTAAAATCTAGAATGCATGCCTGCAGCATTTCCTCAAGAACCTATATTGTGTGCTCTGAATAACCATTTGTCTGAGGGTGGTATGACGTACTCATAATCACATGTGTACTGAATTCCATATATAACCCTTACCATAACTATGAAGTAAATTGGGAGTCCCTTTCTGAAATGATAGTATGTGGACCCTGTGAAGTCATATTGTCTCAGGGATATAAAACCCCCCAATCTCATCTATTTAAAAGGACTCCTTGATAAGTAGGAAATTAGAAACATTTGTGGGCCTATATAAAACAAACCATATGTAATCATTGCTTCATTGTGACCTTAGTAAACTGGTCATGAAATCCATCACAACATCATTCCATTTCAACTCGGGAATGGGAAGCTATTGTAAAAGTCTGGCCTGTCACTGGTGTTCTGTCTTCACTTTATAACAGGTGGAACATCTCATGAAGAACCAAGATACATCTCTTTTAATATATGGACATTGGTATTAGTGATGTAAATCCCAATACATCTTGGTGAAACTGGGGTGCACTGCCCAAGATGAAGCATGAAAGTCTCGCATCAGCTCCTCATGTATGTTTTCTAAAACCCATGTGTGAACATATAAATGTAGAACCTTATCCTCTCATATGGTCCAACCAAGAGGAGGGTCCTCACATGCCACACTCTTATATAGGACTAGGACCTCATAATTCGATAGGTACCTCATCCTTACTCTATCCAGAAGGGTATAGGTAACAGCTAAGGATGAAAGAAATGTCCTCCCCTCACTATCTTGTACCTCTAAGTGAATCTCACAGAACAAATACATAAGCTTCCACTCTCTATTGTATTGTTGAAAATCAGGTATCTGAGTCCTCCTACTTAGTGAATCAGCCACTTCATTGCCTTTACCAAGCATGTAGGAAATATCAAAGTCAAAATACTTTAGGTACTCAACCCACCTTCACTATCTTAGATTCAGATCATGCTGTGTAAATATATACTTGAGCCTTTTGTGGTCTGTGTACACCATAAAATTCTATCTGAGTATGTAATGTCTCCAACATCACAATGTATGAACAACTGCATCTAACTCAAGATCATGAGTCATGTAATGTTTCTCATGTGACCTCAATTGTCGAGTCCCGTATACTATGAATCTATCCCCCTGTATAGGAATTTCTCCTAGCCTGATAACTGATGCATCATAGTAGATAGTGTAACTCTTGCCTTGATCTATAAAAATCAGTATTATCACTGAAGTCAATCTCCATTTTAGCTCCTAAAATATTATCTCACAGTTATCAAAACATTCAAAATTCACACTCTTCTTAGTCAAGCTCATGATTGGAGCTGATATGTGTGATAATTCCTATATGAAATGCATGTAAAATCCAACCATCCTTAAGAAACTTTGTATCTCAAATAAATTTTTGGGATTCTCTTAGGAAACTACAGATCTCACCTTCTCTAGAGAAACAGATACTCCTATCTCTAATATAATGTGACCCAGGAAGTGAATTTGATCCATCTAGAAGTGGAACTTTGCGATCTTAGAATATAATTGAAATTATCTCATTGTATTAAATATTACCATAAGATGTTTGGCATCGTAATTTCAAGTGTGAGAATACACCAAGATATCATTCACTAATACCATGAAAAATGAATCCAGATAAGAATAGAAAACCAGATTCATCAGTGCCATGAATACTGCTAGCGTATTCATGATACCGAATGATATAACCAAATACTTATATAGACCATACCTACTACGAAAATATGTACAAGGTATTTATAATGGTCTAAGACGCACCTAATGGTAATCGAATCTTAAATCAATTTTTCCTAATACCTAAGATCCTCGGATCTAATCAAAAACTTCATATATTTATGAAATAGGATACTTGTTCCTAATCATAATTTGGTTCAATTTCCAATAATTCATTCATATCCTAAGGGTTATGTTTTCCTTTTTTGAAAAAAAGACTTGCGAACTCCATATAGAAGTATTGGGTCAGATAAACCCCTTTGTCTCTAAATTCTCTATCTTCCTCTTTAACTCCATCATCTCAGTAGTATCCATCCTATAAGGAGGAATGGATATTAGTGTTTATCCTAAAACTAGATCAATAGAGAAATCCACCTCTCTCACTAGATTTATTCCTAAAAATTCATCTTGGGAAACTTCCCTAAAATAATCAACCACTGGAGGGAAATCTGCCTAATGTGTTCCCTGATCATCTAGATATAAAATCATAATCTGGGTCATCGTCCCGACAATCCCTTGATGCTTGAGTCCAGATCAGCTCACATGGACATCCCATTAACCCTTATAAATAAACTCTATACATTTATTTGATGTAACGGTCACCCTTCAGTGATATAAATCAATGAAATCATGAAAGGGAACCAACCATTCCATCCCGATAATGATGTCAAAACCAATCAACTTGAGGAAAAATAATTCCTATATGAAGTGACACCTTCCAATCTCAAGGGTAACTCCCTGTACTAACATGAATTCTCCATTCTAATCCTTAATGGAGTATAAATCATCATAACTCCATCAAAACATCGAATGTTGATCCCAAGTCTCACCACAACGGGAATAGATATAAAGTTGTGTGAGGCGTCTGTATCAAAAATAGGAGATTCTAAAGTAGAGGCTACTATAATGGTACCTCTCACTATAGAAGGTTTAAGATTTTTCTCATTAGTTTTTTGTTTCAAAGAATATATCAATCATGGTTTGTCTCCCTATGATATATCTTGGATACCCTAAGAAGATCTTCTCTATTGTCACTGTAAAATCTGTGGTCTGACTACCATGGCCATGACCACTGCCTCGGCCTGATTAGCCAAATATACTTCATATCCTATCCAAATGAGAAGATGTGGACTATTATTCTACATGTGGAGTCAGTGCAGACCCTCTATCACTAGATTCCATAGGAAAAGTTTTGTAAAAGATCTGTAGATGACCCATATTGCCTCAAGATTGGCACTCAACTAGGTCTCTCATGCATTGAGGTCTTGTAAGCCCCAATCTACCTCACTAGTGGCACCTCACCTGACTACCTGAGTGTGTGATTTGGATACTAGTATCACCATGTGGAATTGTTGATCCCTCTAGAAGATTGCTGATTTCATGTTTATAACTGATGTTTTAATAATCACAAATCATCACAACTCATTGATGCTTAATCTGGTTTGATGTCTCATAAACATAATTCCAATCTATGAATGAATCAGTTATCATGCTTTTAACTATGATTATTGACTTACAAAGTATGTTGGAAGTCTTCTGGATTCAACAGATATCAGAGTCACCGATCCATCAGACTCACCGATCAATCAGACTCACCGATCCATCAGACTCACCGATCAATCAGAGTCACTGATCCATCAGAGTCACCGATCCATCAGACTCACCGATCCATCAGACTCACCGATCCATCAGAGTCACTGATCCATCAGAGTCACCGATCCATCAGACTCACCGATCAATCAGACTCACCGATCCATCAGACTCACCAATCAATCAGAGTCACCGATCCATCAGAGTCACCGATCCATCAGACTCACCGATCCATCAGACTCACCGATCCATCAGAGTCACCGATCCAAGGACTCACCGATGCAAATGAGTCACCGATGCAAATGAGCCACCGATGCAAATGAGCCACCGATGCAAATGAGCCACCGATGCAAATGAGCCACCGATGCAAATGAGTCACCGATGCAAATGAGTCACCGATCCAAGGACTCACCGATGCAAATGACTCACCGATCAGATGACAGACCGATGCTGATCAAAATGACTCACCGATCAGATGACAGACCGATGCTGATCAAAATGACTCACCGATCAGATGACAGACCGATGCTGATCAAAATGACTCACCGATCAGATGACAGACCGATGCTGATCAAAATGACTCACCGATCAGATGATAGACCTATGCTGATCAAAATGACTCACCGATCAGATGACAGACCGATGCTGATCTATCTGAGTCACCGATCATTACTCTAATGCTGATGACCTACCGATCTCTTGAACAGTCATAAAGAACTGTTTGAATTTCTTTATCTTTATCTTTATTTATTCTAACCAACGGTCATATTAGTTATATTTTAATACCCTGACAATTAATTAATAAAGGTTGTCAGATGTCAGGAAACCGTACCTCGTACCTGCGGAAAGGAAACCTTTTTGTCCTACGGAGCACGTGATGTAAATACAAGAAGACTCTGCTGAAGAGTGTGTAAAGTGTAGTAGAGAAAAGAAAAGAAGAGAAAAACAAAGAAGAGAGAGACAACACACACATAGACAAGAAATCATACGACATACTCAAGAAGAGCTCTATTCATACAAGAAGAACCAAGCAAGACAGAATCATATATACAATCAAGCCTACTCAAGAAGAGTGGTGTGCATACAATAGAATATTGAAGAGCTTCATCGACTACATTCCACTGCCTGTGAACCTGAAGCATACGACACTCTGCTTCTCAAACAAAATCGAGAAGAGGACTCAGAATCACTTCTGATTAATTCCAAAACGAGTCCAGTGCTACACTGAAATCACTAGAGCCATTTCTAAACTCTACATCTCTGCTCTGTGATTTATTTATTCTACATTTTGAGCAGTGTGTGTTATCTGCTGTATTAAACACACACACTGACTCCTGTACTTTCACTGGAGGATCTGTAAATCCTCAGCAAACCTTTTACACTTCACTTCCCACTGTGGATAGTGGTAGAGGTCTTGTGACCTGGACAGCTGGCTGCTGTTGTTTGTTTTTCCCACGTAGAACGGTGGTAGAGGTCCTGTGACCTGGACAGTGTGTTCACTGTTGTTAACCCCGATCCAGGGTGTGGATCACTTTTATATAAACTTTTGAGAGGACTAAGTCTCGGCTTGAGACTGAACCTCTTGGTTACTTCTCTGTGTTTACAGTTACTCTATATCCATACTATACATATTTATTTCATATTCCGCTGCTATTACTTTGAAATATAATCTATCTTCAAAGCTACTTTGATAATTAAATTCGCAAGTGTTTATATTTATTATAAATCAGTAAATTAGTTTCAAAAGTTAATTTAATCATAAGATTAAGTTAACTGAGAACTAATCAATCTTTGAGAAGCTAACTGAACCTTTATAATCTATATAAATTCACTACAGTTTAATTTGTTTTTGAAATTGGGGGATTTTATTAGAAACTGTTTTTAACAGAAAATTTTAATTGGAACTCAATTCACCCCCCTCTTGAGTGTCCACTCCGACCAACACTTGGTATCAGAGGAAGTAAATACTTTCTAAAAGTGCTCTGCTTTTGACCTGTGATTTTAGTTGTATTTTAAAGTTCTTAAAATTTCTGTTTTTTCTAAATTTTTATCTCTTTAAAATTCTTTTTTGTAATATCATGGATAATAGACTTGAGGGTGCTGCTACTAACCGGCCACCTTTTTTCAATGGAACTAATTATGCTCAGTGGAAACTGAAAATGAAAATTCATCTAGAAAGCATAGGTTTTGATATTTGGACTGCTATTGAATCTGAATACAAAATTCCCACTACTGCTAGATCTACTTGGGATGAACCTACAAAGACTGCTTACAATAACAATTGTAAAGCTATGAATGCTCTGTACTGTGCTCTAGGAGATGAAGAGTTTAATAGAATTTCTGCATGTAAAACTGCATATGAAATTTGGGATACCTTAGCTGTTTCTCATGAAGGAACAACTAATGTTAAGGAGATGAGATTGAATACCTATACTATTAAGTATGATAATTTTAAGATGAAGCCTGATGAACCCATTTCTGATATGTATCTCAGGTTCAATGAAATTTTCAACACAATGACCTCTCTGGGAAAGGATGTTCCAGCAAAGGAACAAATTATGAGAATTTTGAGATGTCTACCTGAAAGATGGAGAGGAACCTCTGTCTCCATTAGAGAATCCTGTGACATTGCTGCTCTACCTGTCAAGGAATTAATTGGTAAGCTGATGATGTATGAAGAAGAGCTTAAAGTAAATAAAGAAGAAGATGATGAACCTAAAAGGAATTCTATTGCCTTCAAGACTACAACCTCAAAGAATAAGGATAAGGAAAAGCTTCAAGCTATCAATGAAAGTTCAAGCAGTGAGGAAAGTGAAAATGATTCTGACAGTGATGATGAGATGGCTCAAATAGCCAGGAGATTCAAAAATTTCTATAGGAAAAAGAAATTCTTTAGGAAACCAAATTACAAGGGAAAGTATGACCAACAAGGCAAATGGAAAAAGGATTGGAAGAAGAACGACAAATCAGATGATGTTGTCTGCTATGAGTGTAAGAGGAAAGGACACATTAAAGCCGACTGTCCAAAGCTGAAGTATAAAAAGAAATATGAATACAAGAATAACAAGTACAAGAAGGCCATGAAGGCTACTTGGAGTGCTTCAGAAGATAGCACAAGTGAAGCTGAATCTTCAGACTCTGAAAAGAATCGGGCCAACATGTGTTTCATGACAAACACTTCTGAGGTAACATCAGAGACTCCTGCTTTTAAGTCATACTATTCTGGAGAAGATTCTAACTCAGAAAACATGTCAAAATCTAAATTGTTTGAATACTGTGACATGCTAGAAGAAACATGTAATGAGCTTAAAGATAAATATAAAGGTCTAAAGAAACAGTATGCTTTAAGTGTTAAGCATAAATCTGATCTGGATATAGAAGTAGAGAAGAATGCTCAGCTGCTTAAAGAGAATACTGAACTAAAATTGTCTAATGAGCAACTCAAGAAATACTTAGAGAAGTTCACCAATGGTAAAAATACTCTAACACAAATGCTAGGAAAGAAAGTTGCACCTAGATACACTACTGGTATAGGATACCAACCTGGACAAAGGAAAGTTGCCAAAACTAGATTCATTCCTAAATCTGGACAGAAGATAGTTAATTCTGGAACTTCTTATGCCTCAACCAGTTATATTCATAGTTATGAATCTAATAAGGTTTATCTTTCAAAGGATGTTATTTCTAAAAATTATATGAGACCCATTAGACAAATATGGGTACCTAAAGTGTTATTGGCTAACCTGTCTGGACCCAAGAAGATCTGGGTACCAAAATCATCTTCCATCTAAATCTATTTTGTAGGAGACCTGCTTGAAGAGCTGTTACAAGAAGATATGGTATTTAGACAGTGGGTGCTCAAGACACATGACTGGAGATTATTCTTGCTTCAAGAGCTTAATAAAAGTTGATGGAGGATTTGTCACTTTTGGTGATAACTCTAAAGGAAAAATCATCGGCCTAGGCCAGATTGGTAACACGGATTCAATTTTGATTTCTAAAGTTTTATTTGTTGATGGACTTAAATATAACCTGTTAAGCATTTCTCAGTTATGTGATGATGGTTTTCATGTTAGATTTGAAAATGATTCTTGCAATGTTTTTAACTCTAAAAATGTTTTAGTATTTTCTGCTTTAAGAAGTGAAAATGTTTATGCTGTTGATTTAGATTCTTTAGCTAAACAGAACATTCCTTGTTTAAATGCTTTTCATAAAGAGTCTTGGCTTTGGCACAGAAGATTAGGACACTGCAATGTGCACTCACTTAGAAAACTTTCTAGGAAGAACTTGGTTAGAGACTTACCCAAACTTGAATTTCCAGCAGACAAAGTTTGTAAGCCCTGTCAAAAGGGAAAACAACACAAAGTTTCTTTTAAATCAAAGAAAGAAGTTTCAACTTCTCAACCACTTGAACTGGTTCACATGGATTTGTTTGGACCATCAAGAGTTTCTAGTTTAAATGGGAAGCACTATGTCTATGTTCTTGTAGATGACTTTTCTAGATATACTTGGGTATATTTTCTAGCTCACAAAAGTGAAGCTTGTTCTTACTTTGTTAAATACTCCAAGTCTGTAGAAAATCTTAGTGGACTCAAGATTAAGACCCTAAGAAGTGATCATGGTCGTGAGTTTGAAAATCAATATTTTGAATCTTACTGCTCACTCAATGGCTATTCTCATAACTTTTCTGCCCCTAGGACACCCCAACAGAATGGTGTAGTAGAAAGAAGAAACAGAACCCTGCAAGAAATTGCTAGAACCATGCTCAATGAATATGACCTGCCAATTTACTTTTGGGCTGAAGCTGTTAATACAGCTTGTTATGTCATTAATAGAGTCTTGATCAGACCTGTTCTAAAGAAAACCCCTTATGAGTTGTGGAACCATAGGAAACCTAAGGTAAACTACTTCAAAGTTTTTGGCTGCAAAGTCTTTATTCTGAATACTAAAGATAATCTGGATAAATTTGCATCCAAGAGTGATGAAGGAATTTTCCTAGGTTACTCTATCTCTAGTAAAGCCTATAGAGTTTTCAATAAGAGAACCAAATGTGTGGAAGAATCTGTTCACATCAAATTTGATGAAACTGATCCACATGAGCCTAAAACCTCTCTTGGGAATCTTGAAGAAGATTTGTCTATTCTGGACCTTAATGATAAATCTAAAGAACCTGTTATAAAAGCATCCAGTTCTGGACATTCTCCAGAATCTGCTTCTGTTGAACCTCAATCTCTAGATGAACCTAAAATTTCTAGCCCTATCTTTTCAAGACCATCTAGGACTCTAAAGAATCATCCCTTAGATGCTGTTGTAGGAAATCTAGATAGAGGAACACAAACTAGAGCTTCTCTAAGAAACCAGGTTGAACATCAAGATTTTCTTTCACAGTCAGAACCTAAAAATATCAATGATGCTATCAATGATGAATTTTGGGTAATGGCTATGCAAGAAGAATTAAATCAGTTTGAAAGAAACAAAGTCTGGGAATTAGTCGACAGACCTAAGGACACTTTGACAATAGGCACAAAATGGGTGTTTAGAAATAAAGTAGATGAATCTGGAAATATAGTCAGAAACAAAGCTAGACTAGTTGCACAAGGATATAGTCAAGAAGAAGGTATAGACTATGAGGAAACTTTTGCACCTGTAGCTAGACTAGAAGCCATTAGGATCTTACTTTCATATGCTGCACATCTGGATTTCAAATTATATCAAATGGATGTTAAAAGTGCATTTCTAAATGGTTTTATAATTGAAGATGTTTTTGTAGAACAACCACCTGGATTTACTAATCCCCATTTTCCAAATCAAGTTTTTAAACTTTCTAAAGCTTTATATGGTTTGAAACAAGCTCCAAGAGCTTGGTATGATAGACTTAGCAATTTCCTTATTTCAAAAGGTTTTACTAAAGGGATTGCTGATCCAACTCTTTTCATTAAAAGAATTTCTAAAGATGTTTTAGTTGTACAAATATATGTTGATGATATTATTTTTGGATCTTCTAAAAACTCATTATGTATTGATTTTTCAAAGGTTATGCAAAATGAATTTGAAATGAGCTTAATGGGAGAGCTTAAGTATTTTCTTGGATTTCAAATCTTTCAAACTAAAAATGGTATTATTTTAAATCAAAGTAAATATACAAAGGATCTTTTAAAACGTTTTGGATTGGATAGTATTAAGGAAAGTAATACACCTATGAGTACCACCTGTAAATTGGATGTTGATGAAACTGGGAAACCAGTTGATCAAACCAATTACAGAGGTATGATTGGAAGCTTACTTTATCTTACTTCTAGTCGACCAGATATTATGTTTAGTGTGTTTATGTGTGCTAGATTTCAAGCTAATCCTAAAGAATCACACTTATTAGCTGTTAAACGGATTTTTAAGTATCTTAAGTATACTATAAATTTAGGTTTGTTTTACCCAAAAGGACAATCCTTTGAGTTAATGAGTTATTCAGATGCTGACTTTGCTGGTTGTAAGTTAGATAGAAAAAGCACATCAGGAACATGTCATTTGCTTGGAAAATCCCTAGTATCATGGTGTAGTAAGAAACAGAATTCAGTTGCATTGTCTACTTCCGAGGCAGAATACATAGCTGCTGGAAGTTGTTGTGCACAAATTTTGTGGATGAAACACACTCTATTGGATTATGGATTTGATCTTAAACATGTTTCAATTAACTGTGACAACACTAGTGCAATCAACTTATCCAAGAACCCTGTGTCTCACTCTAGAACTAAGCACATTGATGTCAGACATCACTTTCTAAGAGATCATTACCAGAAGGGTGATATTTCTCTAGAATTTGTTAGTTCTGAAAATCAATTAGCTGACATCTTCACAAAGCCCTTATGCTCTGAAAGAATGAAATTTATTAAACATGAATTGTGTATGACTGATCTGTGAAACTGATCTGTGAAACTGATCTGTGAAACTGATCTGTGAAACTGATCCGTGAAACCGATCTGTGGAACCGATCTGTCACACTGTTCTGTCAAACCGATTTTTTTTTAAAATACGTTTTATTAATTAGTAAATTACTTTTTATGGGAACCCTAAATGATAAAATAAATGATACGCGGCTATTTATCTTCCCTAAACCTTTGACCTTTCATTTCCCACCGAACCTCTCAACCTCTCTTCCCCTCTGCTTCGAACCTTCGAACCTTCGAACCTTCGAACTCCTGCCTCTCCAAAATCCTCGAATGGCTAAGCAAAAGAGACCGAGCAAAGGACCAGATAGCCCTGTACCTTCAAAGCGTGCTCGAGGCGAGTCGAGCAGTACCTCTCAACGCTCAGTAAATCCGAACCTGGAAGCTCGGATTGTAGCTGTAGAAAAGAAGTAAACTCGGCGTGGCTCCTGTCAAGTAAGTCCCTGTTGCTACAAGTTCTTAAATCGCAAGGATGGATAGACTGGTTTTCAGACAACGCCCGAATAGATTATCCAAAGCTAGTACATGAGTTTTACATGAACCTGAAAATCACGCTTGATGGTGTGGAAGCTGCTAGGATGTCGTCTGTTGTAAAAGGAAAGAAAATATCTTTCTCATCTAAGCAGTGGGCTGAATGTTTAAACGTACCTCATGAAGGTCGATATGAGGACTATGCTGGCAATATACCCCCAGTCACTGACTATTTTTCTTATGAGCTAGCGCTAGAGCTTCTAACTGGAAACAGAGATTCGAGGAGAATCACAGCTTCAGAATTAGATGGTGAAAGCAGACTCCTATTCAAGTTTATTCAGCACCAACTTTGCCCTCGAAGAGGAGATTTTGATGCTGTTAACTATCAAGATGTTTTTCTATTGTTTCTGCTCAAAACCCATGAAAAGATAAACCTGTGTAGATATGTGATGGTCCACATAGCTAGTATGCTGAAACCTTCCAAGAAAGCCACAGCGTTGTTTTATTCAAAAATGATATCTACTATGCTCCAGAATCTGGAATGTGTTGATGAAGATGATGAAGTTGTTGAAACAGAGCGTACCTTCTGTCTCAACAAAGAGATCTGAAAGAGGATGAAAATCAATTGGAATCCATGGAAGAAGTGCTGGGTTGCAGATGAAGATAAGTTGTATGAAGCCTACAATCCCATAAATCATGGCAAGAGGCCAAAGGATTTGAGAGATCCTGGATTAAAACCAGATGAGGAACCAATTTATTCTGATGATGATGAACAAGAAAAAGTTGCAACTGAAGAAGGAAGTGTGTCTTCTCCTGATGATAGGAGTGATCCAGACACTGCTAGCCCCAAGAAAAGAATAGAATTTGGACCTGCTAGTCCACCCTTAACCCTACCAGAGTCTGAACCTATTCTTGATGATGAAGAAGATTCTGATACTGAGGAATATCACAGTGAAGCCTCTGAGCAGAGTAATAATGAGCAAGGTGATGCTGATGACAATCATGGTGGTGATGATGATGATGCTGATGATGTTGAAGATGCTGTTGATGGTGTTAACAGACCAGTGGATGGTCTTGCTGAAGATCAAGTAGAACAACCTCAGTCAGTACCAGAAATCCATATCAGTGACAAAGCTGACTCATCAAAAATTGGTGGAACAGCAAGCTATGAAAAACCCAACTACACCCTGTGTGCTGCTGTTTGGGATGACTACCCTGGATATGCTTTTTTGGGCTTAGAATATTCTGAAGAAGAAGACGAATTGCCAGAATCTGCTGCAGCTGTGAAAAGGAACCTTCCAAGAGAAGCAAGGTCTATTCCTACTGTTGATCCTGTACATGTGAATTTACCTGGTTCTGAAATCTCTCGAGCTGATCTTGATAAGTTCAAGACTGAATTGCTAACCACTGTGAGAGATATAGTCAGAGAAGAACTTTCCAATGCCCTTCATCAAGTATCTCTGCAAGTTTCTGAAAATTCCTTGAAAGCTTTTTCAACTGCAGTCTCAGATGTTCTCAAGCCAGACTTGACTGCTACTGGTGAATTTGTTGGTAGGCACATAGCCTCTTTGACTCAAACTTTGAAGGATCTCCAAGTTAGCTTACTTTCTCTATCAAATGAGTTCAGATCAACCATCTCTGGTATGATGGAAGTTTTGAGAAATCTGATTGAACATCTCAACAAGTCTGACCTGAGGAAGTTGAAAGCTGAACTAACTCATATAGTCGGCCAAGCCAGTACAGGAAAGGTAACCAAAATCACTACCCGTGAGATAGAAGCTCTCAGATAAGTTGTGCATGCAGAGCTAGCTGCTGTAAGACAAATTCTTGACTTAGAATCTTTGAGGAAGATGAAAGATCTCTGTGATAATAGTCATAAGATGACCTTAGTATATTCAGCAGATGCTAAGAATGCCCTGCAAGAGATCAAGGAAAAAGTTGATACTTACTTCTCCAAGATTTATACAAAACATGAGATGGCTGCAAACTTCCAAGTCTTGGCAGAGAATCTGAAATTACCTCCAGTCACTCAGGCCTTCAACACTCAAGTTCGCCAATTGCAAGATTTTGTCCCTTCCTTGGCACAGTTCATGGAAAACAAGGATGATTTTGAAAAAGCTATGAAGTATGGAGCAGAAGTCATTCAGGACTTCATTCATCTGTTGAAGCCTTACTTGGATGCACAGGCCACTGCAATTGTACTCCCTACTTCTGAACCTCTCAGTGCCTCTGATGTCGCTCCGAATCAGCTGTCTGTTGCCCAAGCTCTATCTCAGTTGCGGCCAGTCTCTCAGAAATCTTCTCATCCAGCTCCTTCTCCTTCTCAACAACCCTCTGTGACACCTCCAACTGCACCTGCCAGAGTTGTCCTGCCGCCACTTCAGCTCCGTGAACCACAGCCTGCCTCCAAGCCTTCTACCTTACCTACCATTGATCCAAAGGATAAAGGGAAAGCCCCTTTGTATCCCAACAAATAGCCATGTATTGTTTTTGATGGGGTGATCTATGTATTGCTTATCTTTTTCTGTGACTTTATCAAATTTGTTTTTCCTTTGTGTTATGTTCTATCCTCTCTGCACCCTGCTTCTCTTTTCCCTTATCTGTTTTCTCTCCTTTTTGATTATCCCAAAGGGGGAGAAAGATATATATAATGGGAGAAAGATATATATAATGGGTGAAATATATATCTAAGGGGGAGTACTCTATATATATGAAGAGGGAGATCAATATCTCAGGGGGAGAAATCTGAATACTATATATATGGGAATGTTATTTTAAGAGGGAGATTTTTTTTTATTATTTTTTTTTTTTTTTTTTTTTATATATATATGAAGATTTGTGATTATCAAAGAGGGGGAGATTGTTGAGCCCTCTGGAAGATTGCTGATTTCATGTTTATAACTGATGTTTTAATAATCACAAATCATCACAACTCATTGATGCTTAATCTGGTTTGATGTCTCATAAACATAATTCCAATCTATGAATGAATCAGTTATCATGCTTTTAACTATGCTTATTGACTTACAAAGTATGTTGGAAGTCTTCTGGATTCAACAGATATCAGAGTCACCGATCCATCAGACTCACCGATCAATCAGACTCACCGATCCATCAGACTCACCGATCAATCAGAGTCACCGATCCATCAGAGTCACCGATCCATCAGACTCACCGATCCATCAGACTCACCGATCAATCAGAGTCACCGATCCATCAGAGTCACCGATCCATCAGACTCACCGATCAATCAGACTCACCGATCCATCAGACTCACCGATCAATCAGAGTCACCGATCCATCAGAGTCACCGATCCATCAGACTCACCGATCCATCAGACTCACTGATCCATCAGAGTCACCGATCCAAGGACTCACCGATGCAAATGAGTCACCGATGCAAATGAGCCACCGATGCAAATGAGCCACCGATGCAAATGAGCCACCGATGCAAATGAGCCACCGATGCAAATGAGTCACCGATGCAAATGAGTCACCGATCCAAGGACTCACCGATGCAAATGACTCACCGATCAGATGACAGACCGATGCTGATCAAAATGACTCACCGATCAGATGACAGACCGATGCTGATCAAAATGACTCACCGATCAGATGACAGACCGATGCTGATCTATCTGAGTCACCGATCATTACTCTAATGCTGATGACCTACCGATCTCTTGAACAGTCATAAACAACTGTTTGAATTTCTTTATCTTTATCTTTATTTATTCTAACCAACGGTCATATTAGTTATATTTTAATACCCTGACAATTAATTAATAAAGGTTGTCGGATGTCAGGAAACCGTACCTCGTACCTGCGGAAAGGAAACCTTTTTGTCCTACGGAGCACGTGATGTAAATACAAGAAGACTCTGCTGAAGAGTGTGTAAAGTGTAGTAGAGAAAAGAAAAGAAGAGAAAAACGAAGAAGAGAGAGACAACACACACAGAGACAAGAAAGCATACGACATACTCAAGAAGAGCTCTGTTCATACAAGAAGAACCAAGCAAGACAGAATCATATATACAATCAAGCCTACTCAAGAAGAGTGGTGTGCATACAATAGAATATTGAAGAGCTTCATCGACTACATTCCACTGCCTATGAACCTGAAGCATACGACACTCTGCTTCTCAAACAAAATCGAGAAGAGGACTCAGAATCACTTCTGATTAATTCCAAAACGAGTCCAGTGCTACACTGAAATCACTAGAGCCATTTCTAAACTCTACATCTCTGCTCTGTGATTTATTTATTCTACATTTTGAGCAGTGTGTGTTATCTGCTGTATTAAACACACACACTGACTCCTGTACTTTCACTGGAGGATCTGTAAATCCTCAGCAAACCTTTTACACTTCACTTCCCACTGTGGATAGTGGTAGAGGTCTTGTGACCTGGACAGCTGGCTGCTGTTGTTTGTTTTTCCCACGTAGAACTGTGGTAGAGGTCTTGTGACCTGGACAGTGTGTTCACTGTTGTTAACCCCGATCCAGGGTGTGGATCACTTTTATATAAACTTTTGAGAGGACTAAGTCTCGGCTTGAGACTGAACCTCTTGGTTACTTCTCTGTGTTTACAGTTACTCTATATCCATACTATACATATTTATTTCATATTCCGCTGCTATTACTTTGAAATATAATCTATCTTCAAAGCTACTTTGATAATTAAATTCGCAAGTGTTTATATTTATTATAAATCAGTAAATTAGTTTCAAAAGTTAATTTAATCATAAGATTAAGTTAACTGAGAACTAATCAATCTTTGAGAAGCTAATTGAACCTTTATAATCTATATAAATTCACTACAGTTTAATTTGTTTTTGAAATTGGGGGATTTTATTAGAAACTGTTTTTAACAGAAAATTTTAATTGGAACTCAATTCACCCCCCTCTTGAGTGTCCACTCCGACCAACAGGAATCTACATATTATTCTCCCTACTACTGGTCGATGTAGTGCTAAATCTAGTTGTTGAACCATTCTGGATCTCACCCCCATCCTCTCTCAGGTTACCCTCTATGATAAGCGCCTGATTCATTATTCCAAAAATGGTAGTAAGTTGGAAGATGTTCACCTATGGTCAGATTTTATACCTGATACCATCCTCAAATCACATAGATTTAGATAACTCATCACCCAATAGAATAGGTGTGAAGTGCTAGAGCTCTGTAAAATAGGACGAATAATCCATAACTAATAATGATCCCTACTCTAAGTGCATGAACTCTTGGGATCTATATACCCTCAACATTTGGGATAGAATTAATCATATAAGGAAATATTATAATCCCTCCAAGACATATCCTAATACAGATCTATCTGAGTAATGAAATCCCACCATCTCTTGGCGAAATCACACAGGATATACGTAGTCAGATTTACCCTCATCTTGGGAGGCATGTCTATATGCTCAAACATAGATATCATAGCCTCTACCCAAGACTTTTCATCCTGTGGTCCTTCATCCCCTGAAAATGTGAGCAGATTCTACTGCTAGAACTCATGCATCAACTCTTCAATAGTCAAGTTAAGTCATGGTGCTCCCTGAATAGTTTGCATGAAATGCATAAAGCCTTCATGGAACTATGCCTCAGCACCTATTTCTGGTACAACTATTATTACTGCAGCTAGAACTACTTGAGGATCTACTAGTATACCATGTACCACCACCTCTAGGGTATCTTCACCACCACCCTTCTAGTGTTTAACTAGATGTCATTGTGGTTGCATGCCTCTTTTAATTCCAAACACACACCTCAGAAAAGAACATTATCAAAGTTTTCCTCTAAAAGTGAAGATATTGAAATTGAATTGGTAAAATCCTTCCTATATAAGAACCACAATCCTCTGCCTGCTTCTTGAGTTAGGTCTAGATAACTTTCATATATTAAGAAATAAAGATATATTGTATACTTCTCAATACTTAGGTCGAGTCTCGGTCAATTTCTCTTCTATAAGAAATTCAATTTCGATTTAATTTTCATATTCATTTCCATTATCTCACAATTAATTTTAAACGGTTGAAAAAATGGTTCATAAAATTATGATTCATAAGGGCCCATACACCTCATGATTCAAAATATAGAATCCACCTAATCCACATCATAACATATTCTAATCCATGCACCTCGTGTTCCATGACTCAACATGCCACAATTGCTTGCTTAGGGTGTCTTTTGTAGTCTAACCAGGAAAATAATGCTTAGGTTATGGAAAGCACTCTAAGTACCAACAATGTTTCTTAAACCATTACACAGATCAACTATTAAACAACATGTATATCTATCATGTAACATATCACAACATCATGAAATCGATCAATGCATCCTAAATGGCATGGCATAATGTATGGAATGTGAATCCTAACAAGAGTCCAAAAATGATGCATGATATGGAATGCCCTCATATAATTGGGTTTAAATGAAATAGAACCCAAAATTATATCAATAATAACATCAAAATTAAAGTGCATCACCCAACAGTGGAATCAAATCAACTATAATAGTCAAAATCTTGAAAACAACAATTTCATTTGAGGAAATTTTTATTTTTCCTGTACGTGGGTTAGATACGCCTTGGTACAAGTCATTAACAAATTAAAAATCATTTTTATCCCTTATATTGTCTCAAAATAGTAAATTAAACTAGAAAAGACCCTTTAATACCACTTTTTAATGTCTCAGGGCTAGATACCACTGAAGGTGTCTCGATCTCGATTGGTCATGCAGCCTCAAGCACATCTCCCCGAATACCAGAGGCTTATGAATATAAGTGAGGAACTAGAGTGTGTATATGGGGAGAAAATACCTTAATTACCATAGTTGAACATAGCAGAATACAATAACAGATAATTATAAGAATAAGTAAATCAATTAGACAATAGAAAACATCCAAAATAGGTATAATTAACAATACCAAAAGGAAACTCATATACAGATGATGATGATGATGATGATGATGATGATACATTTGATATGTATAAAAAAGTATCAAATATGTATAAATGGCATCAATACAATACATGTAACAAAATACCAAAAATACCAAAAACTAGACCATCTAGCATCTTGTGCCTCTGCTCAGTCCTGTGCTCCCCTACTTTTAAGCAGCAATCAGAAACTTGTAGTAGGGCGTTTACCCTTGTCCATACCTACAATCACATAGTCCGTCTAGGTACCCAATGGCGGCCCGAACAAGGTGTGAGATAAAATCCCAGTAGGAAATCACCTAAGGTCTAGTACCATACTGCCAGTGAATATATAATAATAATAGTGTGAATGAATTCATATAATAGGTAAATGAAGTACTAAAAGTAAACGACCCATAAAGGTCTAGGTTCCCATGGAAACTCATCCTCTTCTACCTACTTCAAACTAGCTGGATTGTCTCTGAATAAATAGTCAACCCTATCTTGTTTAATAATTAGTCCATTTAATTAATTAATCTCTTTTAGATAGTAAGTCTTGGGACCTGGTATGTATCCCAACGTCCCCCGTATAGGTATGCGATCAGTAGATGCCTAACCAGGATATCAAGAAGGTGTAAGTCACTAAATCCAAGCATGTGCATTGTATTGTAAGGCTCATCGTATAAATAAATTCATCAATTATTCAATTAGGAACTGAAGCTCATCCTTATAATTCCTAATTTGGAATCTAGGTATCACTCTAGGCATATCATAAACCAAGCACCTTATAAGCCCATCAATGGTGATCCCCATAGGAACTTAGGTATCGATCTAGGTGTGGTATAACATCACTTCCATTCGATTTTGTCCTTGGTAGTCCACTAAGGGAGACCAAGTGTCACCCGTGGAATATATAATCAACTTCCCCTTTAATTCCATCCTTATTAATCCATAAGGAGTCCAAGTATCACTCTGGTGTATAACAATCATCCCCCATGATTCCTTCCTTGTCAATCTATATAAGGTGTCCAAGTGTCACTCGGGTGTAAGAAAGGGGTAGCCAAATGAGTCTATTCATGGCATTTGTATATGAACCCATGTGTCACCCAAGGCATATAATAAACATTCATTCATTCAATATCATTTAATTAAAACAAAGGTAAATATCATGATAAATTCATTTAAATCTCACCTCAGAAAGTGGTTCAAGGAATGTCTAAGCTTAGAAAGATTAACCTATTAATTAACACATGTCAGGATATCAATATAGGAATAAACTCATGATTAAACAATCAATTGCATGGATAGACCTAGGTACATGTTCATTCCATTCCCTTTATTTACTAAATTCAATTTACAATTCAAATTAAAAATCAATTCATCATTAAACATCCTATATCAAGGGGTAAACAACACATTTAGAAGTGATCCAATTTAATATTCCACCCACGGTGGTCCATTTAATTAAACAAAACACCCAAGGGGTGGTTCTAATTCAAGGTCCATAACCTTTAGTCATTCAATGATGGGTCTCATTAATTATATAGTCTAATCCTATCCATTTTAAAAAAGGATTAAATTCTATTTCAAGGGTATCGCTCTGATAATTGGGTGTGCAGAAAATGGAATATATATAAACACTCCAACTTTAAGGTAAAATCATGATACCACCTACTATAGGTCCATAGTGGAGAGATCTTCCAGTATCAACTCTTTATTAAACATATATTAGGATAAAATCTAAGAACAGATAAAGAACCTAGAAATATGGCATGTTAGATTGAACCTAAATAGCGCATCTGATACCAATAAGAATGAGTAATGGAACAAAATGAATCGATTAGTCATCATTTTGAATCCAACGAGATTATTGGTGCTTGATTCTGAGTTCGAATAGAGGAGGGGGTCAAATTCATCAATTTTTCTCAAAGGAGAGCTCTCAACTTCCCATGGCTTCCAATGGAGGAAGAAAATATAATTAGATTTAAGTTATAAATATTTTAAGGGAAAATGTCTAGTTTTCCCAAAATAATGTGCCACATGTTTTGGCTATATGGTTGGATAAATCTTGATTCTACTGGTACATGGAGGGCACTTCGCATGGTTTTCACACACAGTTTGACTAACTATGCACAAACTATGTCTCAGCCCACTGTCAAAAACTGCAGACATACCCGTACGGGAATGTGCATCAAATATCATAGATTTTAAAACTATGTAAGCTCCTCCAACCCACTTTACAACCTCACATGGTTAGGAGTAACTAGGCAGACTACCTTTCACGATTTTTACTAACCATATGATAAGCCCTTTTCACCCAAAAAGTTGGGTTTTGGGTCTCGAACAAGCCCTGGATGCCCCTGATACCTCCATGAACTCAGATGGAATTCATATTTGTCCATAATTAGGCATTTAAAATAAAAAATTAGTAAAAGTAAAAGATTTTTTACCACAAAAAAAAGAATCAAGTTCTTACATTTGTGGTCTTTACTCTGAGAGAGCTAGATAATAAAGGTTTGAGATTTCCAAGGTTCTCTTTAAGAGAAATCTTAGATAGGGTGCCCCAACTAGGCCTCATGTATTAAATATCATCTGATACATTGAGCGCCTAGAGTTTATAGGGTTTAAACTCTTTTAATAACTATGAAATGATATCATTCTGGAATCACTCCCTTGGTCACCAGATTTATTGTGAATTTTAATATGAACAACATTGAGAAGACTATTCCAGATCTTCTCACTCTTCTTCACCAAGTATATAAGGATACGAAGCATGAAAATCCTTCCTTCCTTATAGTGAAAAAATGGAAAGGGGAATAAAAATGATTTAATCCCAAATATTATAATAACCATATATTAACATATATAAACATTACATCATTTTTGTGGAGTATTTAATACATTACACAAACACATGACCAAATACCATATTTTTTTAGTGGATTTGGAAACTTTGAAACATAAACATTGGTACTTAACTGATCTACATTATCTCCCACTAGGCTATTCATGACTATCACCCTTCATAGACACATAATACATAATACATATCTTTATAACTTGGGGGAAGGAAACATAAGAAAGGGTGATCTTAGTTACTTAGTAAGGGTAAACAAGGGATATATGTAAGAATAATCATGAGCATAAGGGTATGAGAATAAGATCATAACATTTGATGATCATAACCTGCATATCAAAGATCATAATCAAGAGTCATGGAAAAAATATTTTTAGTTAATAAGACATTAATCATAAGGGAATAAAGATAATAGGCCCTGAAATCATAACATAAGAATAAGACATAGAATTTTGGAAGACACTGAAACATATAAAATTATTTCCATAGTAGTAAAGGATTACTTACAAGGCTATATTAGTGGAATGGGTTCACTCCCCAAACCATATTATTAGTAAAGTTTCACTCCCAAGACCATATTAGTAGTCAAGGTTCACTCGCAATACTATCATATAGGAAAAGTTCCTTTACTAAACCGGGTTTACTCCTCATTCCATCCATGTCTATCTAATGAGATATAAATCATTACCCAATGCATTAGAGGGAGATACGGGTCTCGCCTCTATCATAATGAAATAATACATACATGTGCCCCAAGTTCATAAACATTCAACATATAATAAACCATGAAGTGAAATGGGTATCATAAAAATTTCATCATATCATAACCTATGGAAAATAGACAGGTTTCAAAATCATTTCAAGATAGAATAACCTATGAAAATAAGCTGGTTTCATAGGAATTTATTGTGGTATAACCCATGGAATAGAAATGGGCCTCATAAAAAACATGTTATAAAAAGAATAAACTATTAAAATAAATAATAATAATTTTATCCTTGGATCATAACCACATTAATTCATATATAATATCAATGGATGTCATCTTAGATGGAAAATAATTTTTAAAAAATATTTTAAAACATTTTTTGAGGAAAATATAATTTCTAATTTGAAAGAACTTTTTAAAACATAGAACATTTTTAAAAACTTTTTCATTGAAAATAAATTTGAAAATTTATAAACGAATATATGAATTAGTGATTAGTCCTTGTGTAGGATAATTATATCCATGTCGTATATGTTAAAACAATGATTCCCTTTAAATTATTATTAAAAGTAAAAATATCCTTGATAAGAAAATGACAGGAAGATTATGTTTGAAACCATTTTTTTAAAAAGGTAAAATATGGGTAAGATTTTATTTCAAAAAACAAAGGATAATATTAGAATATTTTTGAAAACATTTTTATAAAATGTGTTTTTTGAATAAAATAGATTTCCAACCAAAGAGAGAAATAAAGTCAAGTTTTTGTAAAAACATTTTCTTAATTATCATAAGTACTAAAGAGTGGAAAAATTGTACCAATTATTTAATAAATAATGAATAAAAATAGGATAATAAATAAATGAATGGGTAGTATATACACCACACAAAAGAAACAAGTGTTTAATATGGCATAAGTCATGCAGAAATAAAAGTGATACTAAAAATCCCCTTAACTTAAATATTGACTTCCTTTGTAAACGTTCAAACCTACTGTATAATAAATAAAAGATTATCATAAATATAAAATATAACCATATTCATATATATAATACCATATATTATATACTTATGTCTATATATTACTATTTTATTTACAAATCCATGTTAAAGTTATGTTTTGGGTAATAACTGCTTTGTTTTTCATACATGTTTTGACTTTTTATTCTTGGTCCTCTTACTTGGATCATGATTTAATCATCTCCAAAATGATAAAAATGATATAAATATCATATATATTTAGTATATATGTATCTATAATTTTATATAAAATATATAAATATGAAATTAAATACATCGTTCATGGAGACGATAGGTCGTACGTCGGCATGAATGTTGTCTCCATTTTCTTATCATATTGAAAGAAAAAAAGAAAAATAAATGATATATATATATATATATATTATAATTATAGTGTACTTATTATTAAATATATATCACATATTTTTATTAAACTCATACTTAATACATTCCTTGTAAAGCGTGAATGAATCACATCACTTTGAGGAGGCGGTGGTCCACACACCCACAAACGATGTTATCGTATTCCCACAAAATGGAAAACATGAAGTTATATTTTATATAGTAATTATATAAGAATAAATACATAATAAATATCATATATATCATATAAGAAAATTATTTACATCATTATTCTCAACCTTGATAGGTGGTAATGGAAGAAATAATGACATTGGTTAGTGAGGCGGTAGTCTACCGTACAAGTCAATGATGATTGTGTATCTCATTTTATAGAAGTGTGTGATTTTTTAGGTCATAAAATAAACATAATAAAATATAATTATATTTAATCTACTTATTTTATTATATAATTATTATATGAAAATAAATTAATAGGTTTGATGAATAAATAAAACAAAAATGTTCATTGATAAACATTACATCTTCTTCGGGTATCTCCTTTTGTTTTGCACCAAAAAACATCCTTGGTTGGATTTATTCCAAAATTGAGGATTTTAGGATGAATGGAGTGAACTTGGGAGGATATTTTATAGGTTTTTTATGATAAAAAACATCTTGATGGGTGTGAATAAGTGATAGGGATGAGTAACCTTTTATAGTGGAGGAGGAGCATCATTCCTGTAAATACAAAAAGGTAAACACTATTGAGAGGTCTTTATTGCATAATATTCCTAAAATAATGCTACATATTAGAAAAAATAGTTTATATTTTCCAAATAATTCCATAAAATGGGTTTTGGAGAAGTTTCAAGGTCATTTGGACCCTTAATATTAAAGTTTAACCACAAAGTAAACTCGTTTTTACCTTAATCATTATAATTAATTTTAATTTCTTTCACTAATTACTTTGCTAAAAACCCAATTTTAACCTAATAGAAATTATAAATTATGATTATTAAAAATATGTAATCTACTTTTCCAAATTCTAATCACATTATTGGTAGAGATTAATTTGAAATTAATCTCTCAAATGGGACGAGACAACAGGTTTTTAAAGTGAAAATGTTCAAAAGTTTGAAATGTTTTTATATTCGATTTCAGTGTGAAATTTATTCCAATTATATATATTGTATTAATTTATGTATAATTGAACTAATTATATTTTAAAACTAAATAAAAATATAATTTATCTATATAACTAAATTAAATGAAAAATAAATTTTTAAATTAAAATTCAGTATTTTTCACTGTTCATCCAAAAATGCTATATTTCAGAAAAATACCAAAAAATCACCCTAAACTAATTTTTACATTTTTAATTCAAAAATGAATTTTATTTTATTAAATTAAATTTCTAAAAGTTTCAAAATTTAATTTTATTATTTTTCATGAAAATACATAAAAAGCAACTTTTTTGAGAAAATAGTATTTTCAAAACATATAATGACTTTACCAAAAATTATATATTTTATTATAAATATGTTTCTATTATGTAAAAACTTTATAAATCATATTTAAAAATTATTTATTACTATTTTTATTACTATTTTTAACGGCTAGGTTATAGCTGTATTATTTAAATAAGTATAATAAAGAAGTGTTGCTTCATAGAAACTTAGTGTTGTGTGTACCACAAGCTATACAGGTGTTGGATGTAGTGAAATATTAACTTGGTGTAGCATATAATGAAATATTACCTTATTATAACATGAAAAAAAAAGTCATCAAAGAATAAATATCATAATATTGGATATTTATTTCTTCAAATATTAAATAAATTATTTATAAATTTGACATGTAAGATCCTTAGTCTTGGTTTTGGGAAATGATTATTAAAAGAAATTTTAATATATATCCCACCACTACATGCTTCCACTACACCCAAAACAAAAATTATACTAGAAATAATGTTTCCTATGATATTATAACAACATCTAGATACAAATTCAATCTTTTTGAGACTCACTACATTATTATGAAGAATATTCTTAAGTAAAGACTAAGGATCTGATCTTGGTATTTGGAGGAGAAGATAAGCTCTGTGTAAAATGTTACACAAATGTGAGTTTTTAGTCTGAAATAGATGATATAATATCTCAATATGGTTTCATTTTTTATTAAATATAGAGCTATCACATAAAAGAGTTACAAACAAACCAATATAGTGGACTTAGAAACAGAGTAAGAATATATCATTGTATTATATACTATGAAACAATCTATTTGGATCAACAAGTATATCTCTGAACTAGAGGTGGTTCCTATCATTAAAATAGAAATAAAGATATTATGGGACAATAATAGAGTGATTTATCAGGATAAGAAACCCTGATATCACCAAAGGAAAAACATATACTTTATAAATACCATTGATGGGGGTGATGTAAAGATATATTGGGTGGCTATATAAGACAATATAGAAGATCTGTTGACAAATCATTACTGCGTCAATAACATGAGTATCATATTAGATATATAGGTATCATATACTCAAGATATTTATGTGATTAATATATAATGTATCATGATTTTATTATAAATTAAATCTCCATTTATCATTAATTCATGTGTGCTTCAGTTTATTTAACATGAATGGTCGAATGATAATATCACCTCAAAGTATAACTTTTAGTTTCCCCTAATCGATGATCATCACGAAGTGGTATGCATTGTGATTATATGTTAATATTAGTATTAATTTAATCCTATACTCATTGAAAAGGGTTATATTTGATATATTAATAACAGATTCATGGGGTAATAAGTAGATACTTATTACTTGGACTAACCCACTAATGTATTTCCCATGGAATTTCATACAGTCATTGATATGCTTATGGGTATATACTTATTATAATTCCCTATTCCCTAAGAATATAGAGACACCAGGCATGAGAACCATAACACCCCAATATCTTTTTATATATATTTATATTTAAATAAATTAAATCTCTTTGATATCTTGCATTACATGCAACACTGAGTTTAAAAAACTGTGATATACTATTGAATTGTTATTATTTAAATGTGGTCATTGTAAACTTGTTATTAAATAGTAAAATTGAAATAACCACACAATTAAAAATATTTATAAAGGTTTTCTATAATGAAAATTTGTTGATTAATTCATAATAAATAATTACTCATTTTCTCTTGATTCATTTTATGCTTCAAAAATATTTTTTATTACAAAATAGTTTTTATTTCATTTTGTGTAAGGATTTTATTCTTAATTTCTAAAAAAATTATAACTTTTATTTTATAAAATGGAGATAAATTTTTAAATAATTATATCAAAATTATCTTAAGGTGAAGTTTTGGGATTTTTTTTAAAATATTATTTTTTTCAGTGATAGTAAAAAAATACCGATTTTATAAAAAAATGTATTTTCCAATCAAGTATTTAAAAAATCCCATTTTGTTAAGTTTATTTTAAAAAATAATTAGTTAATTTTTAAAAAAAAATCTAATTAATTTCATTGGAATTGATATAAAGATTAAATTTTCTATAAAAACATTTTTATACGTAAAAATGTATTTTTATGGAAAACTATTTTTCATCACCTTTTTCATATTTGTTTTTAAATTAATTTATAACACTTATAGAAATTGAATTTTATAAAAAATAATTCATATTTTTAATCATAATATCCAAATTTTTTAATGATACCACTTTTATTTTTGGTTATCTTGAATAGTAAAAATAGTATTTGTTACCACAGTTAAGGTTAAAATGGATTTATCACGGGGTTAACATAAGAGATAAGGGTAATATTTCCACATAAAATTGTTTAATTATTATTTTTTATGATATTTATTTCATATAATGTATTAAATTATAATCATTTTTCATTTGGATCCACTTTCACAAGAAAAATAAATTTATATATTTTAATCTTTTAAAAAAATCCAAATGTGTCATCTCCCTCATTTATAAAAGGACACCCCATCTTCTATCTTATAAACACTTCAAGATCCTCTTATCTCAGATAATACCAACCCAAATAATTTTATAAAATCCATCTCCATATCCTAGAGGTATTTTATTGATCATAATACAATCCTTTCAATGATTAAGGTGTAAGCTAAAAGGAGGTTTCTCAATGAAGAGGTATAACTCTTAACTAAGTACATTCAATTTTATTTTCTCTTACACCATTTCTAAAACTATTTAATCCACAATGAAATGTTTAATTAAGTATAATAAATATATTTAGATGTTATTAGGATTATTTCAAAACCAATTTCCATATCTTTTCTATCAAATTCTAAATGAAAGTATCACTCATGTGTACGCATGGACTGTCGCCCCCACTTTGCGATATGATTAATTTTACATCACCATCGTTCATGGTTGGTTATTAAGATGGATTTAATATTTATACATGATATTTATAAAATAATTATTATTCTTTAATTATAATATATTATAAAACTTCTTACATTTCTATCCTTTGTGAAATGATAATGTCCCTCGTGCGTACATGTGGTTTACCACCTCCACGAAGCAATGTGATTCATTTTTCAATTCTATATTATATTGATGGTTATAGGGATATA
This sequence comes from Viscum album, assembly GCA_963277665.1. NCBI lineage: Eukaryota > Viridiplantae > Streptophyta > Magnoliopsida > Santalales > Viscaceae > Viscum > Viscum album. Next base: position 1,610,973,277 of record OY728150.1, read on the forward strand.
TTTAATATATATATATAATATTTATGATATATTAATTATTTTTTAATTTTTAACTATTATTTACCTTTCTTTCGTTCCATCCATCAAAAAGTGGCAACATCACTCGCGTGTACATACGAATTATCATCTCCACAAAGTGATATGTTTCATATTTCATCACCAATTTATATGAATAGTTATAAAATATTATATAATGATAAAATAATATACTTATGACATGATTAATATTCAATATATTATTGAACCAGGATAAATGTACAAGGACCATAACTATCAAATCGAAACATTCATGAAAAACAAAATAGTTTTCACCAGAAACAATGATTTTAACAAAGAATTGTTAATAAATAGGTGATAAAATGTTATAAGTAAATAATATATGGTAAATAAGATATGGTAAATAATATATGGTATGATATTTATGAATATTTTTCTATAATATATTTATTATAAAACTATATTTATTATATAGGAGTTTTGAACACATATGAAGCAGGACAAGACCCGAGGTAAGGGATTTATGTTGCAATCTCATTTATTTTTGGGATTATCTATATTAAAATTACATTGAAGGAAATTATGTGGTTATTATCCTTTAAAACCCATATATTTAATTCTCCTATGATTATTCATGTAATTTTCAATTACTATTTCCATTTTCCACTCTTTGGAACTTAAAATGATCAAGAAACTATTTTCAACAATGCCGTCTTTATTTCCTCTTTGGTCATAAATATTTTTATTACATATCCATATTTTATTTTAAAAAAATCAAGAATTATTTTACTATTATCTATTAAATAATTAAATTAATTTTTATCCATATTTTAATTTATATAAAAACAATTAAAAATAATATTTTTGTTGTTTTATAAATGAGGTACATTTTACCTAAAATGTGAATAGGATCTTTGTTTTAAAATATACCGCATGAATAAATTTTTCCACAATCATGAATAATCTTTTATTTGAATATTAATTTAAAAATTTTCATAGTTCTTTTCAAATAAATGTTTTTCCTAATATTATATAAATTTTTATATTTTAAATAAGTGATTTCAAAATTAAAAGGGTATTTTCCTTGAGAAATATTATAGTGATATTTTAAATAATTTTTTCATATATGATAGCATCCTTTAATGTTACTTATGATTCACTTGGTATATGGTCCTATAATACTATAATTATTTTTTCTCTTGATGGTTTATGGCTATTATGATGAAATATTGATGAAACCAATTTTCTTTTCTGTGGGTTAAGTTATGATGAAATGATAAATGATTTTAGGATCTTATAGAATACATATTAATAGATTATGATTTTGTGATAGGTGGGTTAACTATATTCCTCAAATATATTGGTTAAATATATATAATTCATTATATAAAAATATTATGTTCAATCCTGATTTCATGTTCAAAATATTATGTTTGGTCCCTATTTCATGTCCATAAGTTCCTTTTTGGACCTAGTTTCATGTATATAAGTCTATGTAAGGACCTAATTTCATGTCCTTAACTTAATGATTAAACCTATTACTATTTATAAATTTTCAAAATGTTATAATCTTATCTTTTTTTCACATTACTATGTTTATGATATGCTCTCATGGTTCATGTTTTATTATTGATGATTCTACACTCTTTTGAATTTTTTACTTTGTTATGACAAATAATTATGCCATTAATAATGATTTATGGTCTATGAACTGATTGGGTATGACTTTATTATGTTATAATCATTGTATTATACCATTATTTTTTCTTATGATCATTTATTAATATCTTCTATGTTTACCCTTACTAAACATCTAATCTCAACCTTTCTTATGTTTTTATTTTCCCCAGGTTATGAAGAAATTTTTTAAGTAGGGTATATTTAAGGAAAGTACTATGATATAAGAACTTTTTGGGGGATGTTGAAGATCCTTTATAAAATAATATTTTTATGTATCTAGTCTACAAAGACACTAAACTTTTACAGTTTTTTGGGTGTGTATAATTGTGTTTTGTATTGAATATTCATTTAAAATGATATAATATTTATATATGTTATGCTTGGACCACCTTATTTGGTATCAGAGCATGGTTTAGTTATTTTTGGAGATTAGGATTACCAAAATTTGGTGAAAATATAGAGATGATTCTCAGTATAAGATATCATCCTAAAGTTTTGGTAAATTAGAGATTGGGTGTTTTTCTACCAAATACATCCTTATCTAGATATTGGTAAGTGGATACAGGTTTGGCATAGATGAACCTAGGGGTAAAAACACTAAAAGGGGTGGATTGGGTATTAACTCGATCGCCACCAGTGCATGATGAGTGGGCATAATATTTCACACCTGGATAGACACTCTTTTCAAATATGATTTGGTTAATTCACATTCTCTTTATGAACCATTAAATATAATTTGAATATATGAAGACCGTGGATGAGCTAGGTTAAACCTATAATTTCATTTATTTGATAACAAAGTTTCATAATTTATGAAATATCAAGAATAATTTTCATGAATATATGATTGTTCACTCAAATTATTGTGTATTAATGCTTACACTATGTTTTTGGTTTTAGTCAATGGTTGGAACTAAAAGGAATCATGTGAACAATTAATTTTATGGATAATTCTCACTCAACTCTCTTAATCTTTGATAGGTAACACATACTATGTTGAGATTTTGAATACACCATATAGGGATCATCATTCCATTGAGTAATTTATATGGAAATGTCCACCCTCATTTTGTGGGTCTTATGATCCATAAGTTTCTAAGAAATGGATTAATGAGATTGAAAGGTTATTTTTCATTCTTCAGTGATGAGACCATGAGAAATTTCTTTTAATAGTCTATTTCTTGGAAGGTGAAGCTGATCTATAGTATAATATTATCAAGAATATACGTTGAGAAGAAGAAATAAATTCCATAGAATATGAGGAGTTTAAAAGGGTATTTATCAATAAGTAATTTACCTTAACTCTTCATACTAAAATAGAGAAGGAATTTATATAGTTGAAGTAGGAGGATGATAAATCCATAGGTACCTATAAAGAAAACATTAAAAACTTGTGAGGTAAAATTTTAGTTTTATCATCAAACTAGAAAGAAAGATTATTCGATTCTTTAGTGGTTATAAACTAATTATTTAAAATCCATTATTCATAAGGGTATTTGAAAACTATAAATAGGTTATTGAATGTGAACTCAAAGTGGAAATGGAAGCTATAAACCCTTATTTTAATGGTTTTGGTGATAATAAAAGGAATATGGGGTTTCATGGAATATCTAGTGGTATGCCACATAGAGGGAAGAATACATTTCAACCTTCTATGTGCCAAAAATTTTAAAAGGGGAACTCAGGTATTTTCTTAAAAGGAACAAGAATATGTATCATGTGTGGTAGGCCTAACCATAAAGCAAAAAAGTTCAAAGTGATGTGAAGTGTCCAAACAATGAAATAAAGGGAGAGAAAGATCTACTGATTACACCACCCACACTTCAGTTCTTTAAATTTTAAGGATTTTTAGAATTATCTAAATCAATGCTCCAATAAAAGTGTTAATGAGGATAATAATCCTTGTTAACCTCTAATGTAAAAAAAGAGGAAATATTATGTGATCACAACTAATGAAGTGATTCAAGAAAAAGACATGGTGAAAGGTAAACTTATCATCCACTCTGGAATTTCAAATGTTTTATTTTATTTAGTTTATACCCACTATTTTTATATCTGAATAATTTTCTACATATATTACATCACCACATCAATGATTAGATGTTGATTTATCAATGAAAACTCTAAATGGTAAGTTGATCACATTTAAAGTATATATCTCATATCTGATAGATGTTTTCTTCCTAAAAATATTTTTATTCTTACTATAGTTGAATTTAATGTTATTTTGGGAATGTATTGGTTCTATTACTATAGATCCCATATAAATTGTCAAGAATGGGAGGATACATTCGATATTTTTAACTAACCTGCAATAATTTATTAGTGTAAGTATGAACCTAAACTCCTAATGGAAATTACTTCTATCATGTAGTTTTTACTACTTATGTATAGGGGATATTTATCTCAAATGGTTCGAGAGAAACTAAACATTGAATATATTCATATTTTTTTTAATATAGTGACTTATTTATAGAGGACTTTCCTTGTATTCTATAGAATAATGAAGTATAGTTTTTAATATAACTCATATTGGGTTTCACACCTATTTTAAAGACTCTATCTAGAATAACCCTGATTGAATTTTAAGAATTAAAAAAGAAACTCTATGATAATATAGATAAGGGGTTCATTTGGTCTAGTGTCGCACCATGGGGTGCACCTATTCTTTTTTTTTAAGAAGAAAGATGGAAAAATGTATCTTTTTATTGATTATAAATAACTTAATAGGATCACTATTAAGAAAAAGTATCCTCTACCCTATATTAATGATTTTTTCTCAATCTATATATCATCAACTAAGGGTAAAGAAGGAGTATGTACCCAAGACAACCTTCTGTATGGGGTGTGGTCATTATGAATTTATATTAATTCCATTTGGACTAACCAATTATCCTATTATATTCATGGATTTAATAAATTTAGTCTTTATAGATTAAATTGATCAGTTTGTGGTAGACTTTATAGATGATATTATTAAATATTCAAAGAGAAACCAATAGAATTAAGAATATTTGTGAATTGTACTAAAGATATTATGTAAGGATAAGCTATATTTAAAATTTTCCAATTTTGAATTTTGGATATAGAAAGTATTATTCTTGGGTTATATAATCTCAAGTGAGGGTATATCGGTGGATCCTTGAAAGAATGAATTCATTGAGAAATGGCCCAAACCAACCATGGTATCCAAGATTTGTAGTCTACATGGGTTGTGTAGATATTAATAGATATATATGAAGGATTTATCAAGGATAATCTAAAAACCAATTTGACATGGATGGAATCCAAGTTTCTATAGAAATATAAATGTAAGGAAAATTTCAAGCAGTGAAAAGAAGGTTGGTCAGTGAACCTATGCTCACACAACCCTGTAGAGGAGAAGGATTTGTGATATATATTGATTCATACAATAAGGGACTAGGATTCTTCCTAATGCATAATAATATGGTTATATATTATGCCTCACGCCAATTGAAAATACATGTGTAAAATTATCTATCCCATGACCTAGAGTTAGAAATGGTAATATTTGCAATAAAGATATAAAAGAATTATCATTATGGTTAAATGTATGTCATATATACTAATCATAAAAGTTTAAATTATATATTCACTTAGAAAGAGTTGAATATTCACCATAGAAGATGGTTGGAGTTTATTAAAGATTATGACTGCTCGATAAATTACCACCCTGGGAAGGTGAACAAGGTAGTTGATGCTCTGAGTTGGAAATAATTTGATAGTTTTTCTATAATGAGGATTGAAAAGATACAATATTTATGGATTTGTAGAATATAAATCTTGAAATAATGGGGAAATTGGACTTATCATATCATTCTCATATAAATTTTCAACCATATATTCATATAATGATTAATGACATGACTCGGGCTAATAAGGCTCGGACCGTGACTACCCCAAGACCACTTCCAATAGGCTAGGGTATAGAAACCAATGAGACAAAAAAGTAATGGAATGAAATGGAAAAATAAAATCCCATAAAAATAAAATGAAAAAAAGTCTAACATGTAAGGTAGGAGAGGATGTTGTAAACCCAACCACTGAAACACACCTCGGTTTGTATAGCTCACTAATATATGTCTGGTCCTGGTCCCTCTATGACTCCATCAAAAGTTCTGTCATCTACATAAGACATGAAATGTGTGAAAAAACCTCATGAATGGGTGAGTATAATAATACCCAGTAGGAAACCCCAAAATCACTAAGCATATAGAATCAAAAATGGTTGTTAGATCATCACAGGAGTATGTCAAAAGCATACATAATAAGAATATCCAGATATATTAATAGTATACACATAGTATCAAGTAAGATCACAACTATATTTCTAACCTAGGATTCCTACTCAAAGGATCCATATAACACTCATCTGGGAGAATACACTCCATGAGTTAGATAGAACTTGTGGAATCTATCTAATATTTCATGCTTGTCAAGTCTCACCATAATAAGTACATGCTAGAAGTCTGAATAGATCAATACACAGACAGGGATCACACCCAAGTACATAAGGTATACCAATAACCCAATATTGAATAACCCTATAAGTGGTGGATTTTTGTTCGAGTATTGTTGGTCATGACGATAATAATAACCCCACATAGGGTAATGATTATGATATAGGATCTCACTCTAGGACTCATGGAAGGATTCTGAAAACTCTATCGAATACTGAAGTTCCTCAAATGGGATCACCGTCCTATTACATAGGATGCGACTCCATACTAAACCCTCAAAAAATGGATCAAGGGAACATACCCTAACAAAACTTTTCCAAGCTAAAGAGGAAAAGGGATCTAAGTCATATTTGAATAAGTACAGATCATGTACTAGCATTACATGGCATGTCCCTTTGTCATCGGGTTCTACCTATGTATCATGTCCCATTACTATGTCTATTTCTAAGTACACGTAATGTCCATTCCCATTTACTCCTGGAAGTTTCCATGTTCATATAGACCTGTCCATGTCCATCTAGTCGTTCTTGTGTCTATTTACCTCCCTAAGTACACACTGATCTTCTGAGTAAGGGTCACAGGCTATGTGATAGGGATCACATGTTGTGTGATACTTAACTCCAATTGAAACCCTAGTGCCATATCCAGGGATCTATATATGATGTGTTTTCATGAGTTACACTTATTATAGTGTGGAATTTCATAGAACCCATAGGTTCTTTACATGGATTCCAAATTCAAAACCAATGTCGCAAAAACCATTACAAATCTCGACTGTGGATTCTGCATCAGGTTCAATCAAGCTCGATCATCACCAGAGATCTTATTTCCAACCATCCCAGTTTCTCAAGAATCTCCCCAAACCTCTATCATCACCACACACACAAAAACCATGCATGTACTTCCTTGATTTGGTCCCAGTCCATTTTCACCATCATTACAGCTTGATCACATCATTGATACAAACCTGAATCCGTGATATCAATTTTTTTGTGCCAAGAAATGAGTGCACAGAGATTCATTATCCAGTATTTATCGAACCACCATAAAAAAACACCAGTGATTAATGAACAAATATAGGTGGTAGAAATCCAAGAAACAAAAATAGTAATTAACCTCATCCATGTTTAGGTTGTCCTTAATCCATTTTTGTTAAACTGATGAACAAAGATCCCAAATAAACAAACAATTTCTCCCAAATTCTGTTCAAATAAACTCACACTCATAATGATATTGATTCATGAATCAATGCATTATATGATTGATTTATATTCATTATAGGATAAAAAAGAGTATAAATACATGTAAAATAACATACTACATTGAGTTAGATCGATCACTGATGATGAATGAATTTGTATAATTGTTTTTGGTGAGATCCTAGAACTTTGATGGTGCAAAGATCCTTGGTTTAGATCTAATCTGGTGTCATACTCCAAGAATTAACTCCTAAAAAGGTCCTCTAGGTCTCTAGGGTTAAGAATCTAACATTGATATTTCCTCACAACTGTACATTTAAAAAGAAAAAAATAGGTTGTTGCATCAATATAATAAAATAAACCAATTTATTATATTATTTTATTATTTACACCTTTTATGGATTATAACTAAACATTTGATACCGAAAAATATTATGTCACACCTAGGGTAAATCCCATGCTCTAAGCACAATGGAAGCCTCATATTTCTAATCTCATCCCCATTTTAAGAGTTACTCCAATTTTTTAGTAAAACCTCACATGCATGATATTTAATATATTTAATATATTTCAACAAATTTATTTTCGGATCACTAGGACTCAAAATCTCACATCATCTCAGTGCCTAGATTTGAAATTAATCCATATAATATTCTAAAGTAATACATGGAAAATTTAGATTTGTTACCTTCATCATACCTTTGGGATTTATGTTCTAAAATACAAACAAAAGACTACATAAATATATGTAGGTACTGATCACGTATTTGGGTATCTCATTCCTAGGTGATCTCCTAAATATTCTAGTGATTCCAACAGACACTCACTAAAGGAATTGATTTCCCATAGAGGATCATCTCCTATAGATCATCAATATATATTGATTTCTCTACAAAATCAGCCTCGTCCTCAATGTCCTACTCACCCCAGTTGATAACATGAAATGGTTCATGAATGTACCTCCTCAGTTGTGACATGTGGAAGACATCGTGTACCCAGTCTAACTGTGGTGGTAGAGATAAGCGGTAATCCACCCTTCCAACTCTATGAAGTATCTAGAAAGGGTTAATGAATCTTGAAGATTTATTGTCTCCCCATCCAAATATCTATTATCCACATTGTGGTGAGACCCTTATGAACACATGGTATCCCTCATCAAATTCTAAAGGCCTCTATCATTGGTCCATATAGGACTTTTGACATCTCTAGGTATTTCTCATCCACTCATGTATAATCTTCACCTTCTCTTTTGTGGATTACACCAACTCTAGGCCCACAAGTTTTGGCTCTCTTGAGTCAGCCCAGCATAGTGGTAACCTACAGTGTCACCTGTATAAGGCCTAGAATCATGTCATAACGATGGTGGAATGGTAGTTTTGGTTGTATTAAAACTCCACAAATGGTAGGTGATACTCCCAACTATGGAAAAGGTCTAATATGAAATCCTATGGCATGTCCTCTAGGACTTAAATGGTATGTTCAGTCTATCCATCAGTCTAGGGGTGAAACATTGTTCTCAAACACAACTGAGTCCCAAAGGCCTCTTTAAATCCCTTACATAACTAATATGTGAAGCAAGAATCATAGTAAAAAATGAGCATTGAGGGAAATCCATGGATTCAAACTATATCCTGCACATAAATGTGTCTCGTGATCTCTACTGAACTCTTCTCACAAATAGCTAGGAAGTGTGATGGATTGATGAGTCAGTCTATGACCACCCATATGGAATTTTTGTCCCCTATAAATACATGGTAACCCCATAATGGATCCTATAGATATACCATCCCACTTCCACTCTGTCACCTCAAGTGGTTTAGCTAAAAATGCTGGAACCCAGTTCTCATCCTTCACTTACTAACAAGTAAGGAATCAAGAGACAAACTCTGCAACTCCCTTCTTCATCCCTAGGAACCAAAATTAGCATCGGAGGTCCTGGTACATCTTCTCTACACATGGATTTACTGCTAAGGTTGAAGTATAAAACTCCCTCATCTCCTCTTATCTCAAGAAAACTAGTACCATCATCTATCCTCTAAAAATAATGATATGCTCCCCACCTTTATAAATCCATCAAGATCATGTCCAGTGGATATCTGAGTATGTAAGGTCTCATAGTTGATATATTCAAGCTAGGACTCCCTAACTCATTATAAAGGAAAAGGGGTAACAACCATCAACTGGAAGTAAGATACTCTATCCCCATACACAAAGGATAATTATAATGAGGAAAAATTCTCTGAATCCTCTCTTAGAAACTGAGAACTATATCTTCTACTAAGATAATATGTTATCATGTTCCCCTTCCCGGGAGTATAGACAATATTAAATTCATAATCATAGAGGAAATATTTCCATTTACTCTGTCTCAAGTTAATATACTTGTGATATAAGACATACTTAAGTCTCTTATGTTCAAAATAGACGATAAACTACTCTCCCATAAGGCAGTGTCATCACATCTTTAGTGTGAATATTTTCACTGCTAACTCAATATAATGGGTCACATAGTTCTACCCATGTGGTCTCAAATGATGTGAACCATAGGCAATAATTTCCTTCCTTTTCATCATAACACAACCAATATTGTTTCTTGATGCATCACAGAACACTATATACTTGACACCCTCCTATGGAAATATCAAGATGGGATCACTCATCAATCTCTGCCTCAACTTTTAGAACGCCTTCTTGCACCTCTTCATACACATGAAGGGCTTCCCCTTTTGGGTAAAATTTGTAAAGGGAGATGATATACTAAAGAAATTGGGTAAAAATCTTTGATAGTATCCTACAAACCCAAGGAATATCCACACCTACATCATGCTCTTAGGTGGCTCCCAAGCTAACACCGCCTCGACCTTTTCCAATTCCACTACTACACCGTCTACTAAGATAACATGTCCCAGAATGTAGACCTCGTGAATCTAGAAATGGAAATTCGAGAGCTTCCCATAAAGTTGGTGCTCTCTAATAATGTACGGCACCATCCTCAAGTGTCTCATGTGCTCCTCCTCATATATTGAGTACACTAGGATATCATTGATTAAGACTGCCAAAAACATGTCCAAGAAAGGATGAAATATTTGATTCATGAGTCCCATAAACACTACTAGGGTGTTTTTTATTCCTAACGGAATCACCAAGTACTCATAGTTACTATAGATACATCTTAAATTTGTCTTCGGTATATCCTTATCCCATAATCACAGCTGGTGATAGCATGATCTGAGGTCAATCTTCGAGAACCATCACACCCCTCTAAGTTGTTCAAAGAGTTCATCGATCCTTGGTACTAGATACTTGTTATTTATGGTCACCTAGTTTAAGCGATGGTAATCAACACTAAACCTCAATCTACCACCTACCTTCTTGTAAAAAATAGTGGGGATACCTTGGGTGAATCATTGGGTCTGATAAAACCCTTCCTCTATAAGTCCTTTAATTACACCCTCATCTCGGAAAGATCTATGGGATCCATTTGATATGATGGTGTATATATTGGGTTCATATCATGGTGAATATCAATTTATAAGTATATCTATCTATGGGGAGGTAAGCCTAGAATTTCCTTGGGAAATACTTCCTCATACTTCACCACTACTATAGGAAACTAGGGACTCATGGATTCCACTGAACCAAGACCCATTCTAGACAATTGGTGAGTAATTGGTTGTACTCTCCTATACCTAAGACTATCCTACTCTATATGGGTTTCCTTTTCAACAATAATGGAAAATATTGTCCCATCACTATGGACACACTGCATTCTATATCTAAAATAGGCTATCTAGGAATGAACTATAGATAACTAGTTAATACCTAATCTGATGTTATAAGGCCTCATCATTGATACAAAAAGATCCAAAAAGAAACTCTCACCTCCAAGAGTCAAGTCATTCCATCAGAACTAGTGTGTGATCGGTGAGTTGCCTCCAGTATGAGTCTCCAAGTGCAAGGGTCAATCCAAGGGTAAAACTGGAATCTCTAAGTATCAAATTAATACGTGGAAATAAAGTATTTTATTTTATTCATGTCAATAAACACTATATATAAAGTACAGAAGACACATATCATACCTCGTATCATCCCTAGAGTCTCTAGGTTATAAGACTCAACCACCTGTAGCTTCCCTCACCCCTATCCCCTAGATCCCTGAGCATGGCGTGGACCACCTGGGGGTGATGGTGGTAACAAATCGAAACATATACCACCTCTAGCTACTCTCTATGCTCCTTCCCCACATCCAAATCCCTACAGACCTATTGTATCCTGCCATTTCCTCTACCAAGGTGGCCCAACCACTACCTATTTATCAATCGCACGTCGAGTTAGACAATCTTGTGCAATATGTCCTTGGTCATCATAAGAGTAGAATAACCTCTCTCTAGTATGACTAGATCCATCCTATGATCACTAAACTGTAGACCCTCTATCCTGGGATTTCCTCCTGAGATGTATCGCACATACATGTCCTTGTGTCAATCATTGACTCCCTACTACTAAAGTCTTTGCTCATGTATGACCAATGTGGGAACCAACTGTTTGTGTCTACTTAAAAATGAAACTCTCAACTACCAAAGCACACTATAGCACCCTAGAATGGGTAGGAATGCATAGAGTAATCACACTAGATTATATGTATCTAATTAAACCATGCTCTAAGGTATGATCCTGAAAGAAATGATCATGCACCATACTTATTGAGTGCTAATAGAGGTTGGTGAACCTAGATGAATACTCATCCACAGTCATATTTTCCTAGTGAAGTTGTAGAAGCTTCTGGATATGCACATCACTCAATGTAGCTATAGAAAACTCCTCTCTGAAAAGGTGCTCAAACTCTGACCATGAAAGAGTTTCCTCGTCATATGAATGTGTCACTAATCCCCACCATTTTACTATAGATATATACAGAAGGATCACTTCTTGGACCACCATCTAGTCTGTAGGTGTCTTGAAAAGATGGAAGACTCGTGTCCCCACCTCAAGCTAGTCCTCAGCCTCCTGGGATTTGGGCTCACCTCAAATCTAAGGGGTTTCTATCACTGAAACTCGTGAAGCATGCTCAAGTTATATGCCTCATCCACTGGTAGAACTAGTAATATATGTTACTCAATAGTTGGTGGTAATAATGGTGCACCACTTGGAGGTAACACATTCTGAATAGGTCCTTGTATTGAAGCATCATTGTTTAGTGGATCATCCTCATGATCCTATTGTGGAATCCTTACGATAAAATGTCATGGAGGAATCTTGAAATAGATAAGATGTTCCACGATCAATGAGTATATTTAGAGAAATGACTCAAGGATATGGAAACCACAACTCATTTATATATGATGCATGTACCAATGTTTTCCATGCAACCAATTTCTACATGTACTGATTCTAAATGAGGGTGATTGGAGTCTTGGTGTATGGATACATTGGTCGCCACACCAACACTAGAATCCCTGACCTAAAATTATAACATGAAACACTTAACACTATTTCCATAAAACCCAAACCAAAATCACAGACTCTGGTCCTAAGGTATATCTAACTCATCTGATACCACTCTGTCGTGACCCTACCCAACAGGGCCTGAAGCATGGATACCCAAAGACCACCTCCAATAGGCCAGGGGCTGTAAACCAGTGCCAAGTAGGTATGTGACACGCATGGGAGGAATTAACCTAATGTAACTGTATAAATTCACACATCTCCAAACCCATATAATACTGAAATGTAAAACAACTAATAATCGTGAATGCATACATCTAAAATTACACCATCAGAGTACAACAACAAAGTATTGGAAACTAAGGTCCAAAATAATCCCACCAAAAGAAAATAAAAACAAGTATAACATGTAAGGTATGAGAGGAGTACTATAAAAACCCACCAAACCACACCTTGGTCTATCTAGCTTACTAAGCTCCACTTGGTCTTGGTCCCTCTAATATTCTATCAAAAGTTCATTCATATGCATAAGAAACAACACATGTAGTAAAATCCCATGTAGGGGTGATTATAATCAGACCCAATAAGACACCCCAAAATCACTAAGCATGTAGCATCAAGAATAGTAGTCATGTCATCATTGGGATATTTCAATAGAATATATAATAAGAATATCTAGATATAATCATATTAGAAACACATTCTCAAGTAAGATCACAACTATATTACCAGCCTAGTATTCCTACTCGAAGGTTCCATGTAACACTCGTCCAAGAGAACACACTCCATGAGTCAAATAAAAATGATGGAATCCATCCAAGATGTCATTATTGTTGAGTATAACCATAATAATTACACTCTGGATGTCTAAAGAGATCGATACATAGAGGGGGATCACACCCAAGTCCATGGGGTATACCAAAAACCGAATTTGAATTAACCTACTAAGTAGGGGATTGATGCCTGAGTTGTTTTGGTCATGAAGATACCAAGAACCCAACCTAGGGAAATTATTATGATATAGGATCTCCCTCTGGACCTCATAGAACGATTTTGACAACTCTATCCAAGACTGGAGTTCCTAATAGGGGATCAACATCCTATTCTATAGGATTTGACTCCATACTAAACCCATCCGTAATGGATTAAGGGAATGTACCCTAACAAAAATTATCCAATATAAAGAAGAAAAGGGATCCAATCCATCTTTGAATAAGTACATGGCTTGTACAAGAATTACACAGTGTTTCCATTCAACATCATTTTCTACCCATGTATCACAGCTCATGCCTGTGTTAGTGTCCGAGTACATAGTGTGTCCATTCTCGTGTACTCTTGACCATGTCTGGATAGTTGTGTCCATGTCTATATAGTCATTTTCATGTCCTTGTACCTCCCTGGGTACATTCCAAGACACTAGGTAAGGGTCTCATGTTGTGTGATAGGGGTCACATGTCATGTGATACTTAAATCCAGGAAAAAACCCTATCACCATAGCTAGAGTTCCATACACGGCACATTTTCATGTGTTACATGCTGTATAGTGCGAAATTTCACAGAACCCATAGGTTCTTCATATGGATTCTAAATCCATCACTATTGTTTCCAAAACTGCTATAAATCCAACCTATGGATTGTGCATCTGGGTCAACTGAGCTCAATCAACACTGAAGATCCAATTTCATATTATCCCTATTGCTTGGGAATCTCCCCAAACCTCTACCATCACTATATAACCAAAAACTACACACGTATACCCATGATCTAGTCCTGATCCATCATCACAGATCAATCTCGTCAGCAATCCAAACCTAGATCTATCATATCAATTCATTGTGCCAATAAATGGGTGTGTAATGATTGATTATCCAGTATTTGTTAAACTACTGGCCAAAAAGAACATTGATGATGAATAAATAAAGAACGGTGGGAGAAATCTAAGAAACACAAAAGAGTAACAAACCTCAACTATATTTTAGTTAGCCTCAATCCTTTGTCATTATAATGATAAACAAATATCCAAAATAAATAAACAATTTCTCTCAAATTCCCCACAAATAAACCTGCACCCATAATACGATCAATTTGTGAATCAATCCATTATTCAATTGATTCTTGTTCATAAAAGGTTAAGAAAATGGTGATAAATCCACATAAAACAATCCTTTATGATGAATGAATCTGCATTATTGTCGTTGATAAGAAACTTGAACTCCATTCATGCAACAATCCTTGATTTCAATCTGATCTGATTTTATCTGCCAAGAATTCTCTCCTCCGATGGTCCTTTGGGTCTCTAGGGTTAAGCGGGAAAACCTGATATTTACTCATAACTGTATATTTTTAGAGGAAAAATAGGTCACTATGTCAACATAATAAAATGATTAAATTTATTTATTTATTTTATTATTTATCCCTATGATGGATTTTACCCAAACGTCCAACACTGACAAATATTATGCCATTACTAGGGAAAATCCCATGCTCTAAGCTCAATGGAAGCCTCATATTTCTAATCTAAGCCTTAATTTAAGAATTACTCCACTTTTTCATAAAAACTATGCAAGCGTGATATTTAATGTATTTAATATATTTCAAAGAAATAATTTCAGACTCATCAGGCCTTGGAATATCACTCCTTCTCAATGCCTAGCTCTGAAAATAATCTATCTAAAATTATAATGTAACACATGCAAAAATAAAATTCATTACAATTAAAAATGTGTATAAGGAAGATAAGGAACTACATATAAGGTGAGAAATGTTCCTAAGGTAAACCATGATTATGATGGAATGATATTGTATAGAAACCGAGTATGTGTCTCATCAATAACATACTTAAAGAAGGATTTTTTAGATTAATCTCATAGTTCATCATTTTATATTCATCTCAGATGTAATAAGATGTATAGATATTTGAAATAATATTTATGTTGGGATAACATGAGAATAGATATTGCAAATTATGTATCTAGGTACATGGTATATCAGAAAGTTAAGGCTAAGAGACAAAAGTCTAAGGGTATGTTAAAACTATTACCCATAGAAAAATTGAAACTGGAAAACATTACTAAGGATTTCATTATTAGACTCCTCCAAAATTAAAAGGCGTCATGTTATTTGTGTTGTAGTCAATATCCTTATGAAGTCAGTATATTTCATTATAATAAGATAATATTTCACACTTAATTGGATTTTTAGGATATACATTAAGAAAGTTTTAAGGTTATACAGAGTACCACATTTGATTGTATCTAATCAGGATTTGAGGTTTACCTTAAAGTCTTAGAAAATTATTCAGTAAGATTTAAATATGGAGTTGAAATTTAGCACTGCATATTATTCTTAGATATATGGTCGGTCTTAGAGAACCATTCAAACCCTGGAGAATATTCTAAGATCCTGTTCTCTAGATTTCAAAGGTTTTTGGGATCAATGCCTTCCTTTACTCGAATTATATTATAACAATATCTTTCTTTCAATCATTAATATAATTCCTTATAAATCCCTCTATGGTAACAATTATAGAACTCCAACATGTTGGTATAAAGTTAGAGAATAGAAGATATTGGGACCTGATCTAACTGAGGAAATGAGAGAGAAGGTTAAATCCATTCATTAGTACATCAAGGTGGCTTAGAGTCTATAGAATATTTTTACTGAAAATCATCGGTGAGATCTAGAATTAAAATTTGGTGATAGGGTATTCCAATTAATTTCTCAATGGAAAAAGGTTATGATATTTGAAAATAAGGAAAAGAAAAATCCTAGATATATCATCTCATTCAAAACTCTTAATCATATTAGGATGGTTTCTTATCTGTTGCTTCTTACACCAAACCTCTCTCAAGTTTATGATGTGTTCCATGTATCTATCTTGAGGAAGTACATACCTGATCCTTCACATGTACTGGACTCAATGGTTGTACCAATGGATAAATATATGTCTTATGTGGAACAATCGATAGAGATTCTAGATTCAAGAGAGAAAGTTTTGTGAAAAATGACCACTCTCTTGGTTAAAGTTTTATAGTGAAACCTTAAATTTTAGGACATTACGTGGGAACCCAAGGATGTGATGAAGCAGGTATATCTTCATTTATTTGTATCAGAGTAAGGGAATTTTGAGGAGAAAAATCATTTTAAGAGGGGGTAGAATTTATAACTCTAATATTTTATGAAATATATTTCTCTTTAAATAAATTTAATATATTTCATAGGTTTTTTTATATAAAACACTGATTTTAAACTAACTGTGATATACTGTTGAATTATTATTATTAAAATGTGGTCATCATAACATATATTTTAAATTGAAGGTATGAATAGGAATAGCTACATTATAAAAAATATGTATAAATTGTTTATATAATGAAAATTTATTGATTAATTCACAATAAATAAGTATTCAATTTTCAATAAAGTCGTTTTATGCTCAAAAAATATGTTTTCTTAAAAAATGGTTTTTATTGAATTTTGTTTTTGGGTATTATAATTAATTTATACCAATTTTAAAAAATTTATTTTATAAAAATGATATCTTTTTTTAAATAAAAATTTCAAATTTATCTTAAGGTGAAATTTGGGAATTTTTCTAAAAACATAAATTTTTCACTGAATAGTAAAATAATACAAAATTCATAGAAAACTATCTTTTCCATTAAAGTATTTACAAAGTCCCATTTTGTTTTGAATTGATTTTAAAATTTAATTATTTAATTTTGGTTAAAAATAATCCACATAATTTCATTTAAATTTAAATTAGGGTTATTTTTTCTATAAAAAAATTATATACTTAAAATGCATTTTTTGAGAAAAATAGTAAAAATTTGTTACCATAGTAAAGGTTAAAATGGGTTTACCAGGGGTTAAAATAAGAGATAAGGGTAATATTTCTACATAAGACTCTATAAATATTATTTTTTTAATATATTTGGACCCTATCATATCTTAAATTTTAATTATTTTTAATTTGGGTCCACTTTCACAAAAAAAATGAAATTAATATATTTTAATCTTTTGAAAAATTACAAGTGTGTCCTCTCCAACACTTATAAAAGGATACCCCCAATCCTATATTATTAACACTTTAAGAGAATATTATATTGGAAAATATTAGCCCAAATTATTTCTTAACATCCCTTTCTGCTTCCTAGATGTCCTGGTTTGATCATAATACCATCCTTTCAAGGGATAAGGTGTAAGCCAAAGGAGGTTTCCCAAAGAACAGGTATAAATATTAACCAAGTACTTTCAATTTTATTTCTTATTACACCTTATCTAAACCTATTTTATCCATAATAACATGATTAATATAGTATAATAAATATATTTATATTCTATTATGATTATTTCACGTCCATTTTCCACCTCTTTTTCATCAAATGGAAAATGAAAGTATTACCCATACTATAACGACCCAAAGTATTATTAATGAAAATTCTTCTTGATCTAATTAAATGTATTATTATGTAAAAAGTTTATATAACATTGAACTTATTTGGTTTTATGATTTTGGATTTCAAAATATCGTTAAGAATTGTTATTGTTGCTAATATAGCCATTGTACAGTGATCAATTGACTAGTGTAAATATAGGGCTTTAACAAATCCAATTTACTCAAACAAAGGAAGGGATGGACTCATCCAGTATAATTTCTTCATACAGATCCCATTTTTTGGAGCTCGGAAAGGATTTTGTGTCACTAGGCTTCGCTCTTGACCAAGCCCAAGCTGAGCTTCAACACGTTAAACTCGAACGGAACTGCCTACGGGAGAAGTGGCAGTTGACAGAGATTACCACCCAAGCGATGTTATCCAAGCCACCCTAAGAGTCTGTCACCATCTCACACCTTACCCTTAGTTCTTATGTGGATGTTTTAAGAGGTTATGTAATAAGACCATATCACTATGATTATGTTCATTAATTTTTGTATAGGGAATATCCATTCATTTTATTATTGTTACTTTGTAAATAGTTTTTAAAGCACAAAAAGTATTTTTAGTTAATATTAAATTAAGAAATATATTTTTATGAATTAATGTATTTTTTAATAAAATAATATTTTAATAAAATATTATTAATAAATTAATTTTTATTAAATATAAATGATCATATCATTTTTATTAATACAATTGTGATTTTTATTAAGGTTTGAAAGGCATTTTTGTTAAAACCCATGAATTTTTTATAAATGTCGGTTTTTATTTTAAAAGTAAAAATTCACATATTTATAGAATTATTAAGATAAAATAAATATTATTTTTGGAACTAGGGTTTCGAAATTATCCAATGGTTAATTTTTAATAATTTTCTAAGACAGTAGAATTTTTGGGTAAAAATTAAATACCTTTTAAATATATAATGCATTTTATGACATCATAATGACCCAATAGTGATGTGATAAAATAAAATAAATGGTATTTTTGTGAAATATATGTTTTTACATTAAAATAATATTATTTTAGATTTTTTTTTATTAATTTTATGGTTCCTTAGTGGACCCTCCAAGACTTATAAAACATTTTCACTTTTAAAATGTTTTCCTTGAGAGTGTGACTCACCTCCAAATAGGAAAGCCTGATATTTTAATAAGTTCAGAAATTGGCCTTATAAAATAATGTTTTCCACTCCCCTTTTTCAAAAACCATGGGCAAAAACCATGTTATGGTTTGTGGTTTTGATTAGTTTATTGTGTAGGGTCCAAAACCTAAATAATAAAGAATTCTATCCCTTTTCCTATATAAACCCACCCAATATCCCACTACCTCTTCACTAAAAACATTTGGAGCTCGACCAAAATCTGACCTCCTCTCTCTATAATCCTTCAAATTTTCCCCAATCTCCCAATAATCCTCTCCCAAGCCTCTCCCAAGCCTTTTGGATCACACTTCTGAGTAAGGGATTTCTTCCTTTCTCATTTTTGTCCAAGTTTCTTTATGTTGAAATACCTTTGTCTTTTCAATTAAAAATGTTGGGGAATGATTTATCACCTCTCTCATACTTCCCTAATTATTTTTTAATGATTATATAACTCTTTATCTCTCATTAATTCCTCCCATGTACACTCGTTACCATGCTGAAATTCAGTAAGGAATTTCTCTCTTCTCATTTACATTCAAGAAATTATTTTTTATTATGAATATAAATTCCATTACATATGTTGGGAAATGTATCTATATGACCCCCTTACTGTCCATTTCATGTACATATTATGAGACACCCCTTTCTTTCTCATCAACCATTTTTATGAATTCTTATGTCACATTGTTATGCTGCCGAAATTGCACTGTGTTTTTCCAAGCCAAAGTCATTGTGTAGTGAATACCATGCCCATTTCTCTATCAAGCGTATTCACATTTATACACATTTACTTATTGATTATATAGTTTCATGTATGAATTCCAAATTCCTTTATCATGTAATAAATGATGATTTTTATTGAATCTGTGTTATATGATCCATGTGGCACATTTATGCATGAAATGAAATGATTAAGAAGGTTTCACCCTAATAGCGCTCCAATGCATTGGGTAAAGATTAGTATCATGATACGTCAAGTGAAATGAGGGTTTAATCATGATAATTCAAGTGCAATGAGGGTTTACTCATGCTTTATGTGCAATGATCCTTGGCTCAGTCTAAAATCATGTTAAATATTTTTGCCACATTTCTATGTTATGATAATCATGCTATATCATGCCCTTATGTTCATGTTTCTCTTATGCTCCATTGATATGACTATTGCCTAACATGTACTGTATTCTTCAAGTTATGACTTGTTTACTCCCTTATTTGGATTTATATCTCACCCTTTTCTTATGAATGTTCTCAGGTTATCCCATGCAATGTTAAGTATGAAGGAATGTGTGTGGTCATGTGAAAGAAGTTTTCAATAAAGATGTGTGTTTCATGTTTTAAGTTCTTATGTAATGTTCCTAAGCCCTAAAGACACTATACCTCTCTATCTTGTATGTTGTATCAAGTGAATATTTTCTGTAATAAATTATGTTTATGTGTGAAATAAAGAGTAGGGTTGTTATAGATGGTATCATAGGATAGTTTTAGTTATTTTTAGGATTATGATTAGAAAACCCTAGTAAAAGCCTTAGGGATAAGACTAAGTATAATAAAAACATCCCTAAATTTTGGTGACTATTGATTAAGTGGTTTATCAATAAAATATATCCTTGTCTGGATATGAGCAGTTAGAGACCGCTCTCGTATAGATGTATCTAGGGTTAAAACCCAAAAACACCACATTGAGGTAGACTCGAATGGAAAATGGTGCATGACAATGGGCCTTGTTTCACTCTTGGTTATGACACTCCTAGGGGATATGCTTTGGTAAATTCATAAGCTTGGTATGAACCATTATTAAGGGAATAAAAAAATTCCCCTAAGAATATATGTTGGGAAGTAGATCATGGATAACATAGATTGAAGCCTAGGAATTCATATGTTAAGGAAATAAAAGTAATTTTTGAGTTATCCCTTTTTGTCTTTGGATTTCCCTTTATGTGTTACCCCTTACTTTCCTTTTATTCCATCCAATGGATAGTAATATGAGAAATTGGGCTAACAACTAATGTGAAGATCAATGTGATGACTGTTCTAATGAGATTCCCAATCTGATGGGAGCAGGAATCGCGAACTTTGTCACAATACTATCTTAGTTAACTCAAGTTTTGAATAGAAACATGGGTCCAGAGGAAGTTTAGACCCCCCTAAGAAATAACAATTCATGGTCGAGAGCTTCATAAGACAAATTTCTCCCACTTTTAATGGACCATTTGATCCCTCAATTTCCAAACAATGGATCAGCTCCATTGAAATGATCTTCTCCATCCATCAATGTTCCAAACAAGAGAAGGTTCTTCTAGCTAGTTATCGTATGAGGGTAAATCTAATAAATGGTGGGCATTTATCAAAAATAAGAAGCCTGAGGAATAGATCAAGGCATTGGAATGGAATGATTTTCGAAAAATGTTTTTTGATAAATATTTTCTGGGTACCCTCCGACTTAAGATGGAAAGGGACTTCCTTTCTCTCAAGAAAAAAGATGACGAATTCGTCAGATCATATGAGGAAAAATTTACAAGGATTTCATGATATGCCTTTGGATTTGTCGTTACCCCTGAATTAAAGATTTTTCGCTTCTTTGGTGGGCTAAAACCTAGCATACAGAAATCCCTAGCGATCTGTGACTTCGAGAGCTATGAGGAAATTGTCTGATGTGCCCTCAAAGTAAAAATAGAGATCGGATAATATCAGGGGTATCATGGAGATAAGAAGTGTAAGGTAGAATTTAATTTTGGTATTCTGATGGATAAATCCAAATGTGCTAAGAAAATCTAGCACCCCACTTGCCAAAGGTACAGAAAGAAGCACCCCAGAAATTTCCTGAAGGGGACGAGGAAATGTTTTCGGTGTGGAAGAGAAGAGAACCTAGCCATTAACTGCTGACAAGAAAAACTTGTTGTTGTGATATAGGAGATAAACACTCCATTCGACCCTCAATGCAATATTTATTACTTCAACTTCAAAGAACCATGGAACTTTTCAAACCAGTGCCCTAAGCCAAGGGTTTTCAGAGGCAACCAACAACCTCCAAGGAATCAAGGGAGATCTTTTTCCATCATTAAATCCAAAGTGAATCACAAAAATGAAGTGGTGATAGGTACACTAGTTATTCATTCAATAATAGAAAACATACTTTTTTATTCTGGTTCTGTGCATTTTTTATATCCAGAAATTTTAGTAGAACAATATCAACACCATCGAAAATCATGGAAGTAAAGATGTTGGTGAGAGTGGAAAATGGGGAAATCATTACAACCCATGAATATAACTCCTCCCCTATCATAATTTGTGGATTGAACTTCTCATCAAACCTCGTTATACTCCCTCTGGTGGAATTTGATTCAATTCTTGGCATGGATTGGATTTCCCTATATAGAGTCAACATAAATTTCCATGATAGGGAAATCACTCTCCATATGGAGAATCGGCCCCTAATTCTATACAAGTGTAAGGAGGAGGATGAATCTTCATTATCACCATCATATCTATCATGGATATTTCTTCCCTATGAGCACGCATATCTTACTTAGATGATTGATTCTAAGGAATCAACCATCCTTGAAGACATGCCTATTGTGAGGTAATTCACTGAAGTGTTTCCTGATGAATTTCCTGGTCTTCCTCCTATAAGATATATTGAATTATCAATTGATATTATACCTGGGAAATTTACAATATCCAAGACTCTGTATAGAATGGTTGTTTTGGAGCTTGAGGAGCTAAAAAACTACAGGAGAACCTGGATAAAGGGTTTATACACCCAAGTGCTTCACCATGGGGTGCATCATTCCTATTTATCAAGAAAAAAGATGGGTCAATGCTCCTTTTAATTTATTATCATGAGCTCAAAAAAAATAATTATAAATAACAAGTATCCTATGTCCCGAATTGATGACTTGTTCGATTAGTTATCTGGAGCACAATACTTCTCTAAGGTGGATTTTCAGTCGTGATATTACTAAGTAAGGTTGAAGAAGGAGGATATCCCCAATACTGCTTTTCGTACAAGATACGGGAACTATGAATTCATAGTAATGCCTTAAAACTCACTAATGCTATAGAAATATTCCTGGACTTGATGAATAGAGTCTTTAGATATTACCTCGACAAATTTGTGGTAGTATTTACATAAGATATTCTAATATACTCATAATCCAAGGGGGATCATGAGGAGCATCTAAGCATTGTACTAGAGACCTTGCAAAAGGAGAAGATCTATGAAAAGTACAGCAAGTGTGAGTTCTAGTTGAATAAGGTCTCATTCTTGGGTCATATCATCAAAAGAAATGGGATATCTGTGGATCCATCCAAGACAGTATCAATTGAGGGATAGTTGAGGCCAACATCGGTAACGGATATCCGTAGCTTCCTGGGGTTAGCTGGATATTATCGTCGATTTGTGAGAAATTTCTCATGATTGTCCAACCCTCTTACCAAGCTAACTCAGAAGGGATTAAAGTTTGATCAGAGTGATGAATGTGAAGAGAGCTTCAAGGAGTTGAGAAGGAGGCTTATCACTATGCTCATGATCACATTACTCACAAGTGGAGAATTGTTTTTGTTATTCAGTGATTCTTTGAAGAAGGTAATGGGATGTGTATTGATGAAAAATGAAAAGGTAGATTCCTATGCTTTAAGGAAATTAAAATTTCATGAGCATAACTATCCAACACACAATATGGAGTTAGCTGTGGTGGTCTTCACTTTAATATTTTGGCAACATTACCTATTTGGGGAGAAGTGTGAAATATATACGGACCACAAAAGCCTTAAATATATATTCACAAAGAAAGAGTTTAATATGCTCCAACAAAGATGGTTATAGATGATCAAATACTATGACTGCTCAATCCATTACCACCCTGGGAAAGCGAACAAGGTGGCGGATGCTCTAAGTAGAAAGGAACTATCAATTCTATCATTGATGAGAATTGAAAAGGAACAAATATTTGATGAATATAGAAATGGGAATCATAAATAATGGAACATCATCAATCCTTTCACAAATTATTGCTAAACCATATCTTTGGGAAAGGTTAAAGGATTCTCAAAAGGATGATGTGGGAATTCAGAAGAAAGTGGAAACTATCATAAAAGGGAAATCATCGGAGTTTAATGTTAATGAAGAAGGAATTCTGAGATTTGGGATAGGACTATGTGTTTCATAAAATATGGAGTTGAAGAAAGAAATTTTGGATGATGCACATAGTTTGAATTTCTCTATTCACCTAGGAAACACAAAGATGTATCAATATCTCTAAGAGCATTATTAGTGGGATAACATGAAGAAGGAGATCGCTGAGTATACATAAAAGTTCTTGGTATGTTATCAATTGAAGGTTGAGAGGTATATGTCTAAGGGGATGATTCAACCATTACCCATACCAACATGGAAATAGGAGAAAATCACCATGGAATTTTTCACCAGACTTCTGAAGACATCCAAAGGAAACAATGCTATCTGGGTTTTTTTGGATCTTCTTACAAAGACTACACACTTCATTGAAATTCAAGAAGATTTCTCATTATATCAAATGGCGCAGATATATATCAGAGAAGTGGTAAGGTTGTATGGAGTACCACTATTGATTTTATCTGATCGAGATCCAAGACTCACCTCTAAGTTCTGGAAGAGTCTTCAACATGATCTGAATACTGAGTTGAACTTCAGTACTGTTTATCATCCTTAAACTGAAGGATAATCTGAGTATACTATCCAAACACTTGAGGACATGTTGATATCATGCTCAATGGACTTCAAATGAGGATGGTATCAACATCTTACTCTAGTTGAGTTCTCTTACAACAACAGTTTCTATTCAAGCATCCAGATGGATCCTTTTGAAGCCCTTTATGGGAAGAGGTGCAAAACACCATCATGTTGGGATGAATTTGGGGAGAAAAAACTTCTAGGTCCATAAATGGTTGAATAAAGGGTGGATAAGGTTAAGACCATACAGCAACACATTAAAGCTACTCAATGTTGACAAAAGATTTGTGCTGATAATCATCGATGATATCTAGAGTTCGATGTCAGATACATGGTATTCCTCTTCATATCACCGTGGAATAGAGTTATGAGATTTGAGAATAAGGGAAATCTTAATCCAAGGTACATCGTCCCTTTTGAGATCCTTGATTGCATTGGAGTAGTGTCCTATCGAATATCACTCCCACCGAACCTATTTTAAGTACATAATGTATTCCATGTATCACTCTTGAGGAAGTTCATACCTGACCCATCGCATGTACACAATCCAGAGGTGGTACCATTAGAGAATAACCTCTCCTATTAAGAGAAGCCGATGAAGATATTAGATCGTAGGAAAAATTTTCTATAAAATAAGACAATGACCCTCGTGAAAGTGTTGTGGAGAAACCACAAGTTTGAATAAGCAATGTGAGAATCATAGTAAGTGATGAATTAGAGTTACCCTCATCTGTTTTACTGTGGGAAAAGGAAATTTCAAGGGAAAAAATTCAAGATTGTAACGACCCAAAATTTTATTAATGAAAATTCCTCTTGATCTAATTAAATGTCTTATTATGTAAAATGGTTATATAACATATGAACTTATTTAGTTTTATAATTTTAGATTTCAAAATACCATTCAGAATAGATACCATTGCTAATATATCTGTTGAACAGTGATCAATTGATTAGTATAAATATATGGATTTAATAAATCCAATTTACTTAGACAAAGGAAGTGATGGCCTCATCCATTAGAATTTCTTCATAAGAAGCCCATTTTTCAGAGCTCATAAAGTATGTGGCGTCACTAGGATTCTCTCTTAACCAATACCAATCCAATCTTCAATATGTTAAGCTCGAATGGAACCACCTATGGGAGAAGTAGAAGTTGATAGAGATTACCACCCAAGCGATGTTATCCAAGCCACGCCAAGAGTCTAACACCATTGCACACCTTACCCTTTGGTCTTATGAGGGTGTTTTAAGGGGTTATGTAACAAGATCCCATTACTATTATTATGTGCATTAATTTTTTTATAGGTAATATACATTAATTTTATTATTTTTACTTTGTAATTTTAAAGCACAAAAAGTATTTTTAGTTAATATTAAATTAAGAAATCTATTTTTATAAATAAATAGATTTTTTAATTAAATAATATTTTAATAAAATAGTATTAATAAATTATTTTTTATTAAATATAAATGATCAAATAA
Organism: Viscum album; assembly: GCA_963277665.1. Classification (NCBI taxonomy): domain Eukaryota; kingdom Viridiplantae; phylum Streptophyta; class Magnoliopsida; order Santalales; family Viscaceae; genus Viscum; species Viscum album. Next base: position 1,610,999,853 of record OY728150.1, read on the forward strand.
TTTTAATGAATACAATTGTGATTTTTATTAAGGTTTGAAAGTCATTTTTGTCAAAACCCATGAATTTTCGATAAATGTCAATTTTTATTTTAAAAGTAAAAATTAACATATTTAGAAAACTATTTAGATAAAATAAATATTATTTTTGGAATTAGGGCATTAAAATTATATAACAGTGAATTTTTCATAATTTTCTGAGATAGTCGAATTTTTTGGTAAAAATTAAATACCTTTTAAATATATAATGTGTTTTATGACATCATAATGACCCAATAGTGATGTAATAAAATACTATAAATGGTATGTTCGGATAATATATTTTTTAACCTTAAAATAATTTGATTTTATATTTGTTTTTATTAAATTTATGGTGCCTTAATGGACCCTCCTATACTTATAAAACATTTTTACTTTTAAAATGTTTTCCTTGAGAGTGTGACTCACCTGCACATAATAAAGCCTAATATTTTAATAAGTTAGGAAATTAGACTTATAAAATAATTTTTTCCACTCTAATTTGGAAAAAAACTATGGGAAAACCCATGGTATGGTTTTTGGTTTTGATTAGTTTATTGTGTAGGGTCCAAAACCTAAATAATAAATAATTACCTCCCTTTTCCTATATAAACCCACCCAAGATCCCACTTCCTCTTCACTAAAAACCATTAAATCTCTACCAAAATCTTTCCTCCTCTATATATAATCCTTATCAGGTTCCATAAGCTCCCAAGAAGCCTCTCCCAAGCCTTTGGGGTCACACTTCCAAGTAAGGGATTTCTTCCTTTCTAATTTTTTTTTAAGTTTCTTTATGTTGCAATACCTTTTTATTTTCAATTAAAAATGTTGAGGTATTATTTCTCAACTCCCTAATACTTAACTCATTTTTTTAAATTATTAGAGACCTCTTTTTCTCTCATTAATTCCTCCCATGTACACTCACTACCATGCCAAAATTCCGTAAGGAATTTCTCTCTTCTCGTTTATATTCAAGCAATTCTTTTGTATTATGAATCTAAATTCCATTACATATATTGGGAAATGTATATATATTACCCCATTACTATAAATTTCATGTAAATAATATGATACACCTATTTCTCTCTCATCAACCATTTTTATGAATTCTTATGTCACACCGTTATGCTGCTGAAATTGCACTGCATTTTTTCAAGCCAAAGTCATTGTGTAATGAATACCATGCCAATTTCTCTATCAAGGGTATTCACCTTTATGAACATTAACTTATTTATTATAGAGTTTCATGTATTAATTATACATTCCTTTATCATGGAATAAAAGATTATGTTTAATTAATCCATGTTATATGATCCATGTGGCACATTTATGCATGAAATGAAATGATTAAGAAGGGTGTGCCCTGATAGCGCTTCAATGCATTGGGTAATGATTAGTATCATGATACATCAAGTGAAATGAGGGTTTACTCATGATAATTCAAGTTCAATGAGGTTTTACTCATTCTTCATGTGCAATGAGCCTTGGATCATGCTAAAATCATGTTAAATGTTGTTTCCATATTTCCATGTTATGATAATCATGTTATATCATGCCTTTATGTTCATTTTTCTCTTATACTCCATTGGTATTATTATTAACTAACATGTAATTTATTCTTCATTTTACGCCTTTTTTACTCCCTTACTGGTCTTTATAGCTCACCCTTTTCTTATGTATGTCCTCAGGTAATCTCATGCAATGCTAAGTACGAAGGAATGTGTGTGGTAATGTAAAAGAAGTTTTCAATAAAGATGTTTGTTTCATGTTTTAAGTTATTATGTAATGTTCCTAAGACCCAAAGACACAAGACCTTTAGATATTCTATGTTGTATCAAGTTAATATTTTATGTAATAAATTATGTTTAAGTGTGAAATAAAGAGTAGGGTTGTTATACATACATACATGTGGATTACCGCCTCCACTTTGCAATATGATTCATTTTCCATAAAATTATATCATGGTTAGTTATTTTGATGGATTTAATATTTATATATTATATTTATGACATAATTATGTTTCCTTAATTATAATATATTATCTACCTTCTTACCTTCTCATTCGTTGTGAAATGATATCATCGCTTGTGCATGTTAGTGGACTACCATCACTATGAAGTGATGCGATTCATTTTTCATTTCCTATTTATATAGATGGAAATAAGGATTTATTTAATGAATATATATTATATTTATGATATAATAATTATTTTTAAAACAATAATTATTATTTACATTTCTTTATTTCCATCCATCAAAAAGTGGAACTAACACTCGTGTGTATGTACGGATTATCGTCTCTACGAAGTGATGTAATTAATTTTTTATCATTGATTTATATGAATAGTTGTAAAAGTGTATATAATGATTAAATATGGTACTTATTACATGATTACCATTCTTTATACTATGGAAGCATGATCAAATTATAAGGATCAAAACAACCGAATCAAAACATGCATGAAAAATGAAACAGTTATCACTCAGAGAAATGATTTTAATAAAGAATTATTAATAAACTAGTGATAATATATTATAAGTCAATTATATGTGGTATTATATATATGGAAATTGTTTTTAAATATATTTATAATAAATATATATTTATTATACAGGATTTTTGAGCACATAAGAAGCAGGACAAGACCCGAGGTAAGGGATTTGTGTTACAATCCCATTTCATTTCAAGATTGTCTATGATAAATTTATATTAAAGGAAATTATATGGATATTGTCATTGAAACTACATATATTTTATCTTATTTTGTTATTCATTTAATTTTTAATTAATACTACCATCATTCTATCTTTGGTACTTAAAATGATCGAGAATTTTTTTTTAAGAAAAGATGACTCCATTTCCACTTTGGTCAGAAATCTCTTTATTCCATGTATATATTTTTTTTAAAAATCATAAATGATTTTAATATTATAAGATGATTTATTAATTTCATTTTTATCCATATTTTACTTTCTATAAATATTTTTTAAAGTAATATTCTTGTCTTTTTTCGAATGAGGTATATTTTACCAAAGGTGTGAACAAAGTATTTGTTTTAATATATACCACAAAAATGGATTTTCCCTTCATCATTGATATTATTTTATTGGAAGATACCTTTAAATGTTTTCATGGTTATTTTCAAATAAATATTTTTCCCTGAAATTCTAGAAATTTTTTTGGTTTTAAATAAGTGATTTCAAAATGAAAAGGGTGTTTTCCTGAAAAAAATATTTCAGTGATCTTTTAAAGGAATTTTTCATCTATGATAACATCCTTTGGTGTTACTTATATTTCACTGGGTATATGATCCTATTATACCTTACTTATTATTTCTCTAGATTTTTTGTGATTATGATGATGAAATATTGATGATACCCATTTTATTTTCCATGGGTTAATTTTTGATGAAATGATAAATTGTTTCATGATCTTGTGGCATACATACAAATGGATTATGATTATGTGATGGGTGAGTCTATGATTGACCTCAAATACATTGGGTAAAGATAAAAAAACTCATGATTATGATTATACATTTGGGGACATATATCTAAAATTGGTCTATTTATAGACCTATGGTTAGGGTTTTTTATTTTAATTAATTGCAAAAGTTACCTTAATAAAATACTAAAAGCATGTCTAACCCCATGTCATGTATCAAAATAATAACATCATTTTTATTCTATGGATTTAACTAACTGATGTAGTGATAAATATTATTTTACCATCTTGAAAATTAATATTTATCACTAGAACCAATCTTGGCCTGCTCATCCTTCTCAGTATTTATTGAATGCCTAAATAAATTAAATATTTATTCATTAAATAATTAAATAATTAAATAATATATATCCATGTAATTTAACAATTACCTTGATAATAAATTTTTATTTAATTTATGTGATCATTAATCTTGAATAAAATTATTCATCAGTCATGAAAAAAATATTTATTCCAATATTTAAATTCAAATAAAATTTAATTGATATCAATCGAAACACATAGTTTGTGACCCTCTAGGATTATTTATCATTAGCATTAAGTGGGTTTTTCTAAAGTCCAAGATTACTGTCTAGAAATGGGTGAAGGTGCCTAAGTAAAATAAGTTAATGGTGAAATATCTAAAACCACATACAAGTGTTATTTGTGCAATATAATCTCTTTATCTCAATATCTCAACAATCAGGTTGCATAATCTTGTCATCAACCTATATGTTTGTGATTTATTTATTTTACTATTTGAAATAAACTCATCATTACACCATAGATATGGAATTCAATATGGTGATTTTATTTCAATCAAATAGTTGAGATATCAAATTTCATTAATATGTAAGGGAAAAATCCTTCCTCAGCATATTATTTAATAACACATCATTCGTGGCATGCCTAATATATCCAACTTCACTATGAACTATTATCATCATAGTTTGTGTCAATACATATAAGTGTATGATTCATGACATGCATTAATAATAATCATAAAGTCTAAGGACCATTACACATGCTCAAAGACAAGAATGTCTTATGACACATAACCATGTGGAATTCTTAATAGTGGGTCTGCTCTCATAATCTCACATCTTAGAGATTACCAAGTATGAACTTCATGAGAAGAAGTATCATCTACTTATGAGTAATCACACCTGATAGTCAACATGTTATTTTTCCTATCATATAATTTTATCCCACTATAGAGTTGTGTTTAAGAATATCATCAGGTAATTTCAAGGTTATCATCATAGTGGGGAACTATTATTTCCTTTTAATGTGACAGATACTCTAGGATGTTATTATATTAAAGTCATGTAGAACTATGAATGATATGTAATAAGATATTTAAATTAATACTAAATTATAGAATATACATGTATTACAAAGTAAAAAAACAATTAGTTCTAGAAAACCAACTCCAATATACCCATGGAGCATAATATTCATTTAGCTTCTTATATTTGATAAGAAGTATCATTTTCCTATGATAAAATATCCTTTAAGAGAGGCAGTAATTCTATAAACCATGTGTCACTCCATATATTGGCCACATTCATGTTATATAGTTTTAGTGTTTTTGATAAAATTGTACACTTTGATAAAATCATTACATAATAACAATTTTACATAGTTCTTCAACCTCTCAAAAAAATTAGGACTATCTAATTTCTCTTATTCGGATAATTTTTTCATTTCCTTAATATTTTTGATGTTATCATATACTCTATTATTTAAATCTAGTGATTTGATGCTCATATTATTATTCCACTCAATAGATGCACTTACTCATACCCCATGTTTATCACAAAATTTATAAATCAAACCAATTCTATTAAAAATTATGTGTTCTTATAATTCATCTAGACCAATTTACCCAAAGGAACAACAAAAAAACTAAATGTCATTAAATAAGGGAGGTTTACATGGATTATTGTAAAATTAATGAACTTTTTGGCTATTTACTGATATTCTTTTGAAATATGATTAAAATTAAAGTATTTTTAATCCATATTTATCCTATAAGTTTGTAACATGAAATTTTTTTATGAAAACTATTACAATTAAATGTTATAGATCATATAAAAACCTAAAAATATTTGATAAAACATACCATAATATTTTATTTTCAATTTTTATTTTAACTATTAGTTCAAAGTAAAAATAAAATAATAAAAAATTAAAGGATATACTTATGTATGTGAGTGTGTGTGATAACTATACACACACACACATATAAAAACATGAAAACATAGACACAAACATATGTGATAATTACACACAAGAAATGAATAATTATATAAAAATAATTTTTATGTATGTGCGTCTATATATATATATATATATATATATATATTATGCATATAAATGTGTGTATGTGTGAAAACATAAATACATATAAATATACCTATATATTTAAAATCATAAAAATTTTAAGGATAATAAAAACCTCCTTGTAAAAAATTTATGTGTATTTTAATGTGAAAAATGTAAATTTTCAATAAAAGTCACTTAATAAATGTTTTAATGGCTTTAAGAAAGGTTAAAAACTCTGTTAACAATTTGTAATATTTTATGGAATATTTTTGGAGTTAGACACTAAGTTATTGTGAGATTTTGAGTCTTTTAGAACCTCAGCGTAGATGGAATAAAAATATTAAATATATTATATTACATACATGTGGTTTTTCTAAAAAATTAATTTACTCCCAAATGGTGTATCGTATGTGAAATATGATACCACCGTTCACTATAAAAAAGAGGTCTTAGAAGCAGTTTATTAGTTGAAATTCTAATAAAAATCACTAAAAATGTATTAAATATAATTTATATTATAGAAATGGTTATATTAAACCACCGCTATATATTTTTATTTTTACATTTAGCGGAGGTTTTTTTTAAACCACCTATAAATGATAAAATATATAAACATTTGGACACCCTTTCCCACAACCCAATCCTTACACCTCCCCCCTCCCCCACCCCACACCCCCCCCCCAATCCCTCGACCCCTCTCCCCAATGGATGGTGACCACCCCTCCCTCAATCCCTCATCCCATCCCCCTCTCCTCGACCAACAGAGACCCCCCCCCCCTCTCCCTGACAAATGGTGACCAACCCTCCTCCCTCTCCCCAACATCCTTCCCCAATGGTGACCACCCTGAACCCCCCTCTCCCCGACATCCTTCTCCCCAATGGATACTGGAACCAATCCCCCCTCTCCCTAATAGCCTTCTCCCTGATGGTGACTGACCCTCACCCCTCCCTCACCTCCAATCCTTGTGACCTAACCCCCCTACTCCTCAACATTGACCATGTGGTTCCCTACTAATCCTCAATAGTGATCCCTAATGGTGTTCCATATTCCCCTTTTCATGGGTCCTCTTAGCTCTATTTTGTTGAAGGTATATGATTTTTTTGGATTTTTATAAGGGAATTAATTAAATTATATAATGATCTATGTAATTGAGTGTTATTTTTTTGGATGCCTTAAATTGTAAATATGTTTATGGGTCTGAATAAGCTTGATTTTTTAGTAAAATTTGAGAGTTATAATAGATTTTTAGGAAATATACATTGAAATGTGGACCTATATTAACTCTTTATTATTAATCTAGTTTTTACACTACTTTATTGATTAACAGTGTAATTTTTTTGAGTATTGGAAGTTATTTTGAGTCTTTCTTTCTAGGTTTCATTTTTATTTGCATGAAACCTTTCTAGAATTACTTTAAATACATAATTTATCACTACATCTCTAATTTAAAATTTAAGTGTGAAAAAAATTTCATGGTTTAAAAATGATGTTTTGAAGTCTTTATAATGGCCAGCTATCATGTTGTGCATTTTTAGAAATCCTTTGATTTTAATTTTCTGATAGATTAAATTCCATGTGTATATAAATAAAAAAACATGATTTTCTTATATATTTTATTTGTAATTTAATTTTTTAAATACCCACAATTCGTGTTAAAATTTTAATATTTTTATATTCTAGTGTTTTAATGTGTAATAAGTATATAGTTAAAATTTGTCTTATTTTTTTTGTTTTAATCAGAAAAAAATACATTCATAATTTTAATGTTAAGATTAAATATATTTTTAGGTATATTTTTTTATGATAAATACATGTTTCATATTTGGAACAGTCAGAGTAATTTTATAACATGGTTTTAAATGAATTTACATTTAACATGAATATATTTTATATTTAATTAATGTAAGAATTTGAAAGCTAGAATAAAAAATAATATGTCACCAGATATCTCGGTGTAAAGTTCTTGTTTTTAGATACAAAAACTCTTGATTTTCATAATTATATAAGAAAGATCTAGATATAGTTACAATCATGTTTCTGCGATATAAAATAAAAATTGAAAATATGAAAAGAAAAAAAGATAGAGTTCTATTAATGTTGGATTGAATCATTTTTATATTAAATTAATGTTATGTCGAATCAAGACCCTACCTTGTACAATGATGAAGTTGGGTGATGTTTAATTTTGATTGTACTTGTTCGATTAAACATTTATATATTTATATATGAATATACAAGGAGAAGAGTGAAATCCAATACTTGTGGATAAAATTTGGATTAATTTACCTCAAAACACACCTTGGTATGATAAGGGTTTGGAAGAATATTTAGATCATGGAATTTCAAACTGATCAGTGGATGGTAGAATAAAATTATTATATCCTAATTGTAAATTCAAGTGGCTATTGAATATAAAAAAAGTATATGATCATCTGATATTGAAATAGTTTCTTGCTTGATATTTATGTTGAATTTGGAATGGTCAATCAAATTTTATATAAAGTCAAAAAAAATGACAATATTGTCAATGAAACATAGTAACCTATTAGAGGAGAATTCAGTTCAAATTTTGATAAATGACCCATATGTATTTATAGGATACAATGTCCAATATTTTAATAGATCAATAAAAATTTCATTTGATCTTGAGCTGGTTAATATTACTCAGAACTTCAATGACTAGAAATATGAGTTTTATAAATTAGTTGATGATGGGAAATAAGAACAGTATGAAGGGTGTACCATGTATTAGAAGTTATATTTTCTGCTTAAGTTATATCATATCAAGTGTCTCTATGGAATTACTGATAAAACAATGTCAATGATTTTAGAGTTACTTCATGATGCATTTGGTGAAGTTAATATCCCTCCATAATTCTATAAGATGAAGAAATTCATCAAAAAACTTGGACTTGATTATACAAAGATACATGTATTCCTTAATTATTTCATGCTTTACTAGGGAGAATATTCTGATAAATAATAATTCATAATATTTCATTCAAGAAAATGAAATTCAATGAAAAACAATGATAGTATAAATCAATGCATCCCTAGGAAGAAACGGAATAAGAAAACTCATGCAAAGGTATTGCGTTACTTTCCTCTGAAACTAGGATTAAAAAGATTATTCATTTCATATAATACTATATACAACATGAAGTGGCATGCTCAGGATAGTAACAATGGATTGATGAGACATCCAAAAGATTCAATATCATGGAAAATGTTTGATTCATTATATCCATATTTTTCTTCAGATCCTATGAATGTAAATTTGGGATTAGATTTTGATGGTTTTAACCCTTTTGGTACTTTAAGTATTAATTATAGCATTTGGACAGTTGTTTTGATCCCCAATAATCTACCTCCATGGATGTTTATGAATAATAATTATTTCATTATTTTGATTATTATTCCTAGAAATAAAATTTATGTAAATGAAATTGATGTATACCATCAATATATAATCAAATAATTGTGAGAATTGTGGGATGATGTCATGGATGCATATAATTATTTAATGATAAAACTATTCAAAATGCATGTAGCTTTAATGTGGAAATTTAATGACTTCCCTCTAATATGAAAATTTTCTAGTTGGAACACACATACTAGTTTGGATTGTATAGTTTTTAATTTTGATTTTGAACCTCAATTATTACCTCATGGTAAAAAATGGTGTTTTATGTGTCATCATTGATTTGTTGATTCTTCTGAAAAATTTAAGTTTAAAATGACACAATTTAATAGAGATATTAAACTTATAAATCCACTAAAGGTGTTATCTGGTTCATAAATCTTGGGACAATTAATGAATGTCACTACATAATTTAGAAAACATAATCAGTTTAAAGAAGGGGTAGAAGGGTATGAGGTACAATATCCTAAGTATATGAAACACAAAAATGGAAGAAAAATATCATATTTTTCAAAAATCCTTATTGGGAGTTTAATTTGATACATCATAATCTTAACGCAATGAATATTGAGAAGAACGTTTGTGATAATGTAATTTTTACATTGTTTAATGAGTATAGTAAATTAAAGGATCACCTTAATGATCATAAGGATTTATAGTTAATGAATATAAAGAATTTTTTGTGGGAAAATGAAAATTTAAAGTACCATTTGGCTATTTTAACAAGGAAAAATCAGGAGAAAGATGTATTCCTTCAAATTTTAAATAATAGAAAAGTTCTATAAGGATATTCAAGTAACATATCAAAATAAGTTGACTTAAAAAATAAAAATTTACATAGATTGAAATTTCATAAATCACATATTTTGATGGAGTAGTTGTGTCCCTTAGCATTGTGTAATACATTACCTGAAAAACTAATTATGGTTATAGTTTAATTTTATAATTTTTTCAGAGAGATTTTTGGAAAACCTCTAAATAAAACTAAGCTTGATAAACTAAAAGAAATAATTTTTTGGTCACTATTTCATTTAGAGATTTTATTTACCCCTTCATTATTCACCATTATTATTCATTTTACTATTCATTTTTTTGAAGAAGCTAAACTTGGTGGACTGGTACACTATTAATGGATGTATCCAATTGAGAGGTACATTGATATTATTTTTATTTTCATTGGTGAATTAAATTTTTCAAATCATTGCATAAATTTTTTTAATATGTTTCTTATTTTTTTCATCAGGTAATTAGGTAATTTGAAATCATATGTGAGGAATAAAGATCAACCATAATGCTCTGTTACTGAAGGTTACATAGCTGAAGAGTGATTGACCTTCTGTTCTAGGTATTTGGATGGGATTGAGACTAGATTAAATCTTGTTTGGCGTGTTGAAAATATCACCAATAATTATTATTCTAAAAACAATTCATTGGTATTTCCAACTATTGGATGACCAATTTTAAAGGGGTAAAATTTTAAATTGGCTGAATTAGAGTTTCTACAATCAAATAGATATGTGCTACTCAATATTCTTATTGAAAATCCATTTATTGAATAATTATAATTGCAAACAAAGAGGAGACTAAGGGGTAAATATTGAAATGAGATGTAATTAACAAAATATATTAATAACTAGATTGAAGAATAGTTCACCCATCATATGAGTATATACTCATGTTAATATTATTGATGAGTAGTTAATTTTTATATGTGAAAATTAACACATTATATCATCTTGTATAGATAATTAATTTTGATAATCAAGCTGAAATATCAAATGGTTTGATGTTTTTGGCTCAAGGTCCTCTAAGTAAGACTAAAAAATTTGATTCCTACAATATTCATGGCTTTAGGTTTCATACAATTTATTAATAAGAAGACTTGAAAACTTAAAATAGTGGTGTATTTACACTTGAAGAGTTGGTATAATATAAAAATACAAATTATATAATTAAATAAAACTATCATGGAAAATTTTTAGTTATCTTACTCAAATTTATGTGGGTCAACATTTATAGGGGTATAATAAAGGATTCATTACATTTTACTTCTATTAACTTCTCTCACTTGATCCATACTAGTGATCATGTAAAGAATGGTCCATTTATCTTGGATACGCAATCGAAGATGGTTTATTATTTGGATGATGAACTAAATGAAGGTTGGAGTGTTGTTCTACACTTAAAGCAGATAGACTTATATGATATGTGTGATGAAGATCAATTGGTACTTTTTGATAGTGAACTGAATCAACTACAAAATATTGAATAGTTTTTTCCTGGAAATATTGAAACAATAGAACTTGAAAGAGAGGGTGAAAATGAATCACTTGTCTTAATGGAGGTTGATAATAATGAAGATAATGAATATTAAAATAATTGAATGTATAAATTGGTAATGAAAATATATTAAAATTGATCATTGATAAGTGTTTTGTACATATATACATTCTTCTATTTTTTCTTTTTCTTTTTAAAAAAATATTTTAGTATTATATTTTTTTTATAAATTTTTAATATCTAAATAATTTGAATTGTAGGAGTGTTGAGAACAAAAAAAATTAAGATCCTACTCGATTAGCATCTCAGAGAACACCACCACTATCATCATCTTTAATGGATCTGGGTGATTCTATTATACTTGATACTACTAGTGATCCATCCATTTCCCCATATGTTGTTGGTAACCAACCATCTAATTCACCTCTAGCAATGGAGAAATTGGTCACCCCTCCATCTAGGGGTTATTGGCGAGTTACCGTTACTGGTATGTATTTAATTATACAAAAAAAACATTATATTTTATTAATTATTTAATCATTTTTTTCAAATAGTTAAATATGAAAATAGAAGGGATATAAATATAAACATGGTAGATGTATGGGACCTAAAGGACTTCAAGATTATCATTCTATTTCATGAGTTTATACTTCCTACTAATGACGCTACCAGGATCTATTGGCAGATTCTTAGGTAGCTTTCCTGTGAGACGGTGAGCTTTCCCATTAATTATAAATATTGGATTCATATTCCCATAACTTTGAAAAATTATGTCTTTGATAATTATGTAAAGGTAAAATTAATTTAATAGTAATTGATAACTAATTTAAAATACATGAGTAAAATTTTGTATTATACTTATAAAGTGTTATGTTTTTTATTTCTAGATATTTTTTCATTTTGATGTCCCTGGATCTATTTCACACCCATGGACTCTAAAACATTTTGAAAATAAATGGATGGATTTTAAATTGAGATTATGGCATGAGTTTAATGAAATATCTATGAGATCACAAAAGATGTATGAGAAAGTGCTTGAAGGCATTTCTCATGAGCAATGAAAATTGTTTGTTGATATTAACCAAGATGTGTCACATGAGGTAATTTCATATTTTAAATTATATTAATAACATAAGCAAAATAAAATTATAATTTTCATTAATGTTGTTATTTATTTAGTAACTATCTACAAAAATAGTGTGAATCGTGACAAACAAATCATTCCTTATAATGTAGGGTCTTAGAGTTTTTTGAGAAAAAAATAATTTTGGTTTATATTTTATCCATTATTTTTTATATAATTTTATTATAATTCAAGGTTTTTTCTAACTTGTTTATATTTTTTATAAATTCTAATGAATTAGGTCACTCTATTGTCCATACAGAGATGTGGTTTAAAGTGCATAAGAAACCCGATGATAGTTTTGTAAATTACCCAACCAAATATGTTGGAGTAAGTAATTTTCATTACTATTTCATGTTATTTAATTACTATAAAAACATAATAATGAAAAATATATTATAAAAAAAATTGTTAAAACCAATTAAATGGGGTTGGATACATAGATAAAATGATTTCAATTTGACATCGTTTGGTACATCTAGCTGGACCCAATTAATTAGTTTTAAGACACTTTTGTTGTTATAATTTATTTTTCAAAATTATTTTTTATATTAATGAAATAATAATAAATAGTAATGAAAAAATTATTAATAGATAATATTATGAAGTTCAGATATTTTAAAATATCATTGTTAATATTTTTGTATTAATTGGTTAAAAGTCAAGAAGTATGGGATGTGAACCCTTCACAATCATCATTTGTTTCCTAGAAAGATATATTTTGAAATCATTTTAGGGAAGTATCATCCCAAATGTGTATGAGGTATGGATTATGGGCCTACTATAACGACCCAAACTATTATAAATTAAATTGCCCTTGTGATTTATTTAAATGAATTATTATGTAATATGGTTATATAAAACACATTAAATTATTTGGTTTTATTATATCCTATCATATTTAAATGAACATTAAGTATCATTAACATTGATAATATAGTCATTGAACAGTGATCATATGATTAGTACAAATATAGGGTTTAAACAAATCCAATTGACATAGATAAAGGAAGTGATGGCCTTAACCAGTAGGATTATACCCTATAAATCCCATTTATTGAAGCTTCTAATGGAGATAACATCACTCGGATTTTCCCTTGACCAAGACCAATCTGAGATCTGAAAACTTAAGCATGCGAGAAACAGTTTATGGGAGAAGTTCAAGATTATTGAGATCACGGCCCAAACCATGTATGTCGAACCACCCCATAAAAGTCACACCATCGCACACCTAACACTTATGGTATTTTCTGGTGTATTAAATGGATATGTATCAAGACCATAATAATATGAATATTTATATTGTATTTTCAATATAATAATGTCCATATTTTCTTCTAATCATTACTTTATAAATGACTTTTATTTTTAAACAATAAAACACAAATTATATTTTTAATTGGTATTCAATTTCAATTAATACATTTATTTTTATGAATTAATGGATTTTCAAAATTAATAATATTTTTATAAAATATTATTATTAAATAATTTTTATTAAATATAAATTATTGTATAATTTTTATGAAGTCAAATGTAATTTTTATAAGGGTTTAAAAACTATTATTGTCAAAAAACCCAACATTTCCCAATATATGTTGATTCTTATTTTAAAAGTATAAATTAACATATTTATAAAAAAAATTATAAAATGAATATTATTTTTGGAATAATAAAATCTAAATTATCTAACAGTGAATTTTTCATAATTTTCTGAGAAAGTTGAATTTTCAGGTAAAAATTAAATAATATAAAAATATATGGTGTGTATTATAACATCATAATGACCCAAAAGTTATGTAATAAATACTATAAAGGGTATCCATGAACAAATACTTTTTTTCATTTAAATAATTTTATTTAAGTTTATTTTATTTATTTTGTAAATCCATTATGAATCCTCCAAAACTTATAATATATTTTAAGGTTTTAAAATCATTTATTTAAGAGTATGACTCATGTCCACATCAGCAAGGGTAATATTTAGTTAATTTCGGCCCTTGGGCTTATAAAATAATTAAAAACACCCCTATTTGGAAGAAATCGTATGCAAAAACCATGGTAATGTTTTTGGTTTTGGTTATTTTATTATATAGAGTCCAAAACCTAAGTTTGAGAAATAATAAAGAAATCCCCACTCTTTTCCTATATAACCCCTCCCAATTTAGCACTTCTCTTCACTAAAAAACATTGAATTATGTCCTTAATCTTACCTCACCTCTATACAGTCCTACCAAGGTGCCTCAAAGCTCTTAATAATCCCCTCTCAAGAATTTGGAGTCACACTCTCAAGGTAAGGGATCCTCACCTTATCTTCTTTATTCAAGTTTCTTTATTATCTTATGCCTTCTATTTACAATTCCCAATGTTGGGATATGTATTTATATGTCCCTATTACTATACATTTTATGTAAAAGTGATTAAATACCCATTTTTCTCTCATCAACCCATTGTATAAATTTTTGAGTGACGATGTTATGCTGCCAAAATTTCACTGTGATTTTTCATGACAAAAAATTGTGTAGTGAATATCATACTCATTTCCTATCAAGAGTGTTCACCTTTATACAGTAATACTTATTTTAAATGGGAATTATATTTATGTATTCTATACTCCTTGATCATTTAATAAATATTATGATTAATTAATTCATGTTGTATGATCTATGTGGCACACTTAAGCATGAGAATGAAATAAAAGTGACAGGTGCGCCTGGAATTATATAGTGCTCCAATGCATTGGGTAATGTTTAGTCTCATGAGACATATTGTTGGTAAAGGGAGTGAACCTGATTCCTTTATAGTACTTTTTCAATCATTATGTATTTGAATTTATCCTTGACTTATTTTTATGATGTAGTGTTTTAAGTCATTTCCAAATTTTCCATGTTGCCTTTATGATTATCATGTTTTATCATGTTTCATTGTTCATGTTTATGATTCATACTTGTTTTATGCCCCATTGATATTCCTATTGTCTAAAATTTACTATTATATTCATGTTATTCCATATTTATTCCATTAATCAGCATTATAGCTCACCACTTTCTTATGTATGTCCCCAGGATATCCCACGCGGTTTTAAGTGCGAGCATGTTAAGGAAGTTTTCAATAAAGATGATGTTTTTACTGTTTTAAGTTGTTATGTTATGTACCTAATTCCAAAAAACAATATTATTCTTGATCCTATCAGGGTGTTCCAGAAAACTTCACAATATTTTTATGATATACCTACATATTTATTGTTACCCCCTAATTCAAGGTTGACCACTTATTTGGTGGGATAAAACCAAGTCTATGATCCCCATAGATCCAAGAATTTTATAGTTACGATGAAGTTGTTCAGTGTGACCTCAAAGTCAAAATGGAGATTAGAAAATCTCAAGGGTATCAAAGGGATGAGAAGAAGAAATTGGAGTTTAATTCTGGCAGTCCTATGGATAAATATAATGGTTCCAAGAAACTTCAATATCCAGTTTTCAATAGTGCAGAAATAATCACCCTAGAAATTGCCTAAGGGGGTGAGGAAATGCTTTAGGTGCGAGAAGGAAGGGAACCTAGCTAAAAATAGTCGATAGGAGAAACCCACTAATGAATTGGAGGATAGGAATTATCTTGTCAACCCTAGAAACATTTTTCATTACATAAACTACAAGTAACTAGGGAACTTTTCAAACTAATGCACTAAGACAAGGGTTTTTGGATACAACCAACAACCTACAAGGTAGTAAGGGTGATATTTTTCCATCACAACCACTGAGGTGGATCCCGAAAACATAGTGTTGATAGGTACGGTAGTTATTAAATTAATAATAGCATATGAAATTTTTTATTATGGTTATATACATTCCTTCATATCACAAAAGTTTAGTATAACTATTCAAACACCACCAAAACACATGGAAGTACAACTGTCAGTGAAAACGGAAAATGGGAAGATTATTGCATCCTGAGTATATAAATCCCCACCTATCAAAATTTTTGGGTTGAACTTACCATTGAACCTTTTCATACTCCCTTTGGTGTGATTTTATGCAATTCTGGATATGGATTGGCTTTCCCTATATAGATCCAACGTAAATTTTCTCGAGAAGGAAATCACTCTATGTATCATGAATTGACCCCCGATTCTATATAAGTGCAAGGAGGAGGACAAATATTCTTTAGAACCAACATATCAAGTATGGATATTATTTCCCTATAAGTAATCATATCTATCTCAAATTATTTAGTATAAGGAAATAATCATCCTTGAAGACATTCCCATTGTGAGGGAATATGATGATGTGTTTCTTGAGGAATTTTTTGGTCTTCCTTCTAGCCAAGAGGTTAAATTTTCAATCGAAATCATACATGGGGAATTACCATTATCCAAGACTCTATATATAATATTTTTTGTGTAACTTAAGAAGATAAATAAATAACTATAAGAGAATCATGATTCATACACCCAAGTGCTTCACCATGGGGTGCATCAGTCCTATTTGTCAAGAAGAAGGATGGTTCAATGCACATTTTCATTGATTATTGTGAGATAAATATGATCATGATAAAAAATAAGTATTCTCTACCAAAAATTGATGACTTGTTCAATCAGATACAAGGATCCCAATACTTCTTCAATTTGTATATTTGGTCGGGATATTACCAAGTTATGGTGAAGAAGTAGGATATCCCCAAGACTACTTTTTGTACATGGTATGGGCACTATGAGTTTATATTAATTCAATTAAGACTCACTAATTCTCTGTCAATATTAATATACTTGATGAATAAAGTATTTATAGATTACCTTGACAAATTTTTGGTACTCTTTATAGTTAATGTTTTAATATACTCCAAAATCAAGGAGGATTGTGAGGAGCTTCTGATCACTATGCTAAAGACCCTGCGAAAGGAGAAGATTTATACCAAGTAAATAAAATGTAATTTCTATTTGAAGGAATTCCATTTCTTTGGTTATATCATCACAAGAAATGGAATATCTATAGACCATTAAAAAATAGAAGCAATTGAAGGATGGTTGAGACCAATATCTATGACATATATTTGTAGTTTCCTTGGATTATCTGAGTATTATCATCAATTTGTAAGAAATTTATTGTGATTGTAAAACCATATTTATAAGCTAATTCGGAAGGGAGACAAGTTTTATTAGAATGATGAATGTGAAGATAGCTTCAAGGAGTTAAAAATTAGGCTTATCATTGCACTTGTACTCACACTACCCATAAGTGGAGAAATTTTTTTGGTATTCAGTGATGCTTTGAAGAAGTTATTGGGATGTGTCTTAATGAAAAATGAAAACATAATAGCCTATGCTTTAAGGAAGTTGAAAGTTCACAAATATAACTATCCAATGCATGATATGGAGTTAGATGTAGTGATATTTTCTTTGAAAATATGGCAGCATTATCTCTTTGGGGGAATTGTGGAATATATACGGATCACAAAACCCTAAAATATATATTCACACAGAAATATCTAAATATGTTCCAATGAATATGTTTAGAGTCGATCAAGGGCTATGAATTCTCAATTCACTACCATCCTGGGAAAGAGAATAAAGTGGAAAACTCTCTAAGTATAAAGGATCCAACAATTCTATCATTGATGAGAATTGAGAGGTATCTAATCTTATTATATTTGGAAAGGATGTGCATGGGAATAATAAATGAAGGAATATCATCAATACTTTTATAAATGATTTCTCAAATGTTCCTTCTATAGAGGTTAAAGGATGATCAAATAGATGATGTGGGAATTCAAAAGAAATTGGAAACTATAAGAAAAGGGAAATCCACAGAGTTCAATGTTAATGAAGAGGGATATGTGATATTTGGGTCATGATTATGTGTACCATAAAATCCTGAGCTAAAGAAGGATCTATTGGATAATGCACATAGCTGAACCTTCTCCATACACCCAGGAATCACAAAGATGTATCAATATCTCTGAGATCACTATAGGTGGGATAATATGAAGAATGAGATTGCGGAATATACATCAAGATGTCCTATATTTCATCAAGTGAAGGAGGAAATGAAAAAATATAAGGGGATAATGAAACCATTACCCATACCTTTATAGAAATGGGAAAAACATCACCATGTAATTTTTCACTCGTATTTTGAAGACATAAATAGAAAATAATTCTATATGGGTTGTGGTAAATAGTCTTACAAATACAGAACACTTCATTGCGATTTGAGAGGATTTATCACTTGATCAACTTGAAAGGATATAAATTAGAGAAGTGGTGAGGTTTCATGGAACACCACTATCAATTGTATCTGATCGAGATCCAATATTTACCTTTAAGTTCTGGAAGAGTCTCCAACATGCTTTAAATACTAAGATGAACTTCAAAATAGCTTTTCACCCTCAAACTAATGTCCAATCTTAGCAGGCTATCTAGACACTTAAGGACATGTTGAGAGAATACTTTATTGACTTCAAAGGTGGATAGAACCAATATCTTCCACTTATTGAGTTCTCATACAATAATAGTTTCCACTCAAGCATCCAAATGGAACCCTATTAAGACCTTAATGGGAAGAGGTGTAAAACACCTACATGTTAGGATGATGTTGTGGAACAAAAACTGGTAGGTCCTGAAATGGTTGAGGAAATGGTGGAAAATTCTAAGACCATTCAATAGCACATAAAGGTTTCTCAAAGTCAACAGAATAGATATGTTAGCAATCATCGATGAGACCTAGAGTTTGATGTTAGATACATGGTATTCATATGAATATCTCTATGGAATAAATTACTGAGATTTGGGAATAAGGGAAATCTTAGTCCAAGATACATCGACCCCTTTTAGATACTTGATCACATCGGAGCGATGGCCTATCAACTAGAACTCCAATGTAACCTATCTCAAGTACATGATGTATTCCATGTATCTCTCTTGAGGAAGTACATACCAAACCCTTACATGTACTCAATCCATAGGTGTTACCATTGGAGAATGATCTTTCCTATGAGGATCAGCTAGTGAATATCTTATATTGTAGAGACAAAGTTCTATTAAATAATACAATACACCTGGTAAAAGTGCTGTGGAGAAACCACAAGTTTGAATAAGTGATGTTTCAACTAGAGGAAGTGAGGAAAAAATTACCCTTATCTATTTTAGTGTGGGAAAAAAATTTAGGGAACTTTTTTTGAAGTGGGGAATATTGTAATGACCAGAACTATTATAAATAAAATTCCCCTTGTTATTTAATTAATTGTATTATTAGGTAATATGGTTATAGAAATCACATTCACTTCTTTGGATTTATTATATCCTGTTATATTTAAATGACTATTAAGCATCATTACCATTGATAATATTATCATTTAATAGTGATCATGTGATTAGTATAAATATAGGATTTTAATAAATCCAATTAACATGGAAAAAGAAAGTGATGGCCTCAACTAGTATGATGTCCCCTATGAAGCTCATTTATGAGAGCTTCTAAGGGAGATAGCATCATCGGGATTTTCCCTTGACCAAGACCAAGCATATATCCAACACCATATGGATGATAAAAACCATTTATGGGATAAATTCAATCTCATTGAGATCACGTCCCAAACCATGTACGTCAAACCACCTCATGAAAGTATCAGCATCGCACATCTCACCCTTAGGGTATTTTCTAGTGTATTAAAGGGATATGTATCAAGACCATAATAATAAGAATATATATATATTCTTTTAAATAGAATATTTTTCAGATTTTATTCTTATCATTACTTTATAAATTATTTTAAATTTTATTTTTAATTGGTATTCAATTTAAATTAAGATTTTTATTTTGATGAATTAATGGATTTTTGAAATAAATAATATTTTAATAAAATATTATTTTTAAATAATTTTTATCAAATATGGTCATATAATTTTTATGAAGTCAAATGTAATTTTTATAAGGGTTCAAAAACTTTTATTGTCAAAAAACCCATCATTTCTCAATAAATGTTGATTATTATTTTAAAAGTGAAAATTCACATATTTATAAAATTATTTTGATAAAATTAAAATTATTTTTTCAATAAGAATGTTGAAATTATCCAACAGTTATTTTTTCATAATTTTCTGAGATAGTTGAATTTTCGAGTAAAAATTAAATACCATATAAATATACAATGTGTATTATGAAATTCTAATGACCCAAAAGTGATGTAATAAATACTATAAAATGTATCCATGACAAAATATATGTTTTATATTTAAAATAATTCTATTTTATGTTTATTTTATTAATTTTATAAATCCATTATGAATCCTTCAAAACTTATAATATATTTTAAGGTTTTAAAATCATTTATTTAAGAGTGTGACTCACCTCCACATCACCAAGAGTAATATTTTGTTAAGTTCGGACATTGGAATTATAAAATAAAATAAAAATCCTATTTGATAGAAAAAAATCACAAAAACCATGTTAAGGTTTTTGGTTTTGGTTATTTTATTATATAGAGTCCAAAACCTAAGTTTGAGAAATAATAAAGGTATCCCCACTATTTTCCTATATAAACCCACAGAAAATCCAGCTTATCTTTACTAAAAATATTTGTATTATGTACTTACTCTTGTATCCCCTCTCTAGAGTCCTCTCAAGGTGCCTCCAAACTCTCAATAATCCCCTCCCAAACATTTGGAGTCGTACTCTCAATGTAAGGGATCCTCACCTTCTCTTATTTATTAAAGTTTCTTTATTATCTTATGCCTTATATTTCCAATTACTAATGTTGGTATATTTCTTTCCATTTCCCTATTATTTCATATTTTATGCCCAAATTATGAGATACCCCTTTCTCTCTCATCGACTCATTTTATGAATTTTTAAGTGATGTTGTTATGCTGCCGAAATTTCACCGTGGTTTTCCATGCCAAAATAGTTGTGTAGTGAATACCATACCCATTTCATATCAAGGGTGTTCAAATTTATATGCTTATAATTGTTTTAATTGGTACATACATGTTTTTATTCCATACTCCTTAATTGTGGAATAAATATGATGCTGAATGAATCCATGTTGTGTGATCTATGTGGAACACATAAACATGAGAATGAAATGAAAGTGACGGGTGCGCCTAGAATTATATAGTGATCTAATACATTGGGTAATGTTTAGTCTCATGAGACATAATGTTGGGATAGGGAGTGAACCTTATTACATTGTGGGACTTTTTCCATCATGATATCTTGGTAGTTATCCTTGACCTATGTTTATGATACAGTGCTTTATGTTGTTTCCACATTTCCCATATTGCCTTTATGATTATCATGTTATATCATGTCTCATTGTTAATGTTTATGATTCCAACTCCTTTTATACCCCATTGATATGTCTATTGTCTAACATGTATTATTCTCTTCATGTTATTCCATGTTTATTCCTTTACTGGTCTTTATATCTCACCCCTTCCTTATGTATGTCCTCAGGATATCCCATACAATTTTAAGTGTCAGAATGTTAAGGATGTTTTCAATAAAGATGATATTTTTTCTATTTTAAGTTGTTATGTAATGTACCCAATTCCCAAAGACACTATACTTCTTGATCTTATAGGTTTTATTAAGAGTAATCTTATATAATAAATCATGTATTATTGTGTAATAATTAGAAGGGTTGTTATACCCACTCCATAAGTTATATTTGATAGTGTGTCATCATCAGTTACTATTATACCCATTGGGATTTCAAGTAGGTCTGTTGATCAGAAATCATAATAAAAAATTGTAAGTTTGAAAGAAAATTTTAAATAAAAATAATTTTATAGTAAAACACGTGATTAGTGGTGACTGGCAATGGAAAATTATTTAGTTTCTTTATTTAAATGGATTAAAAGTACGATCTCTAAGGAAATTTCCATCCTTATAGCTCATCCTGCCAAAGTAAATTCTAAATTCCATAGATCTTTCACACATTTTCAAAGAACACATAAAAATTCCATAAATAAAACTAAAATTAAACTTTTATATTGAAAACATTTACTTTGAGTCATATCGATCATGTCTTGTTCTAAATTGATGTGAGGTTGATTCATACACATCACAAATGAATTATATATCCTTATCCTTAAGTTAAAAATAATTTGAGCTCATTTTCCTAGTTTTGACTTATTAAATAGTTTTTAAAGGTACTAAATTATTTAATAACATGTTTTGGGGGTTAAAATAATTAAATTTTATTTTATTTCCATGAAATTGTATGAAAAAATCATAGATTGATTAGTTAAATGTAGGAACTAATGGCATGTCATTCCGAGTTACAATTTTCTAGGGATGCCTGTAAATTCATTTTCAATGTTTTAAAACACTAAAACGTGTGTGTAAAAATAAAAAACCATATAAAATGACCACCGATTTATGTGAAATCATGAGAAAACCACCATTGAGTTATTTTTGACATGTACGCATAGACCACACATCAATCCAACAAGAAGTGTCTTTAGAATGACTTGGTAAATAGTTTTTAAATGTACTAAAGCCTTAAAAAACATGTGTAGGAGGTCAAAACCATGAAAATGATGTTGTATTTCCATTAAATTGGAGTAAAATGACTATATATTGATTTTTGAAATGTTTTAACTAACACCATGTCATTCTGAGTTATGATTTTCTTAAGATGCCTGAAAACGTATTTTTCGTGTTTTAAAACACTAAAATGTGCAAGAATAAAAACCATATAAAACAAAATTAAATTCATATGAATCATAGTAAAACAACTGTTGATTTATTTTTGATGTTTATGCATAGACAATACATCAATCTAATGTGTGTTGTGGTTGTAACGACTTGGTAAATGGTTTTTAAAGGTCCCAAAGCCTTTAAAACGAGTGTCAGGGGGTCAAAATCAGAAAAACAACATCAGATTACCATGAAATCATAGTAAAATAAATTTTTATTTATTTTTGAAATATTGGAATTTATGGAACATCATTCCTAATTATGGTTTTTTGGTATTTCCATAAGTTCCATTTTAGTGTTTTAAAACAATAAAATGTGTGTGTAATGCTAAAAAGAATATAAAATAACCTCATATTGATGTGAAATCATGAAACAAACACCATTGAGTTATTTTTTATGTTTACGCATAAAACACTCATCAATATGACATGTGGTGTGGTCAGAATGACTCTGTAAATAGTTTTTAAAGGTATCAAAGCCTTTAAAAACATGTATCGGGGGTCAAAACTAGGAAAACAATGTCAGATTTCCATGAAATTGGAGGAAAATACTATTGATTGGTTTCTTAAGTATGGGAACAAATAGAATATCATTTTAAGTTACAATTTTCCCAGGATTCCCATAAATGCGTTTTTAGTGTTTTAAAACACTAAAACATGTGTGTAATAGTCAAAACCATATCAAACAACCAAAAATTGACATGAAATCATGGTATAATCACTATTGAGTTATTTTTGACACGTATGTGATAAAAATGTGTTAATTCAACTTTTATTGTTGTTGGAATGACTCGGTAATCAGTTTTTAAAGGTACCAAAGCCTTTAAAAATGTGTGTCATGGGATCAAAATAAGGAAAAAAAATTCAAATTTCAATGAAATCATAGGAAAATGAACTTATAATTTTTTTTGAAATTTAATAACTAATGTAACATCATTTAGAGTTATGGTTTTCCTAAGATTCCTATAAACACGTTTTTAGTGTTTTAAAACACTAAAACGTGTGTTTGACAGTCAAAACATAGAAAATGACCTCATACTGATGTAAAATCCTATAAAACCCACCATTGAGTTATTTTTTATGTGTACTCATAGAAAAACATCAATATAACGTGTGATGTGGTCTAAATGACTCAGTAAATAGTTTTTAAAGGTACCAAGGCCTTTAAAAACATGTGTCAATGGTCAAAACTATTCAAATGGTGTCATATTTCCATTGAATCATAGATAAAATACCATAGATATATTTTTGAAATGTATGAACTGAAAGAATATAATTTTAAGTAATAGTTTTCCCAGGATTCCCATAAACACGTTTTTAGTGTTTTAAAACACTAAAACATGTGTGTAATGATTAAAACCAAAGAAAACAACCTCATATTAATATTAACTCATGGGAAAACCACCATTGAGTTATTTTTGACATGTTCTCTTATAAAACGCATCAATATGACATGTAGTGTTGTCTAAATGACTAGGTAAATAGTTTTTAAAGTTACTAAATCCTTTAAAAACATGGGTTGGATGGTAAAAACCAAAAAAATGATGTCAAATTTCCATGAAATCAAACAAAAACAACCATTAATTTATTTTGGAAATGTAGAAACTAATGACATTTCATTTCGAGTTATGGTTTGATATGGATGCCCGTAAACACATTTTTAGTATTTTAAAACATGAAAATGTATGTGTAATGGTCAAAAGAATAGAAAACATACTCATATTTATGTGAAATCATGGTAGAATCATCTTTGAGATATTTTTTAAATATAATACCTACTTTCATATTGAAGACTTTAAAATTTGTTTCTTGAGTAAATTTCAAGCAGAATGCATGTTGATTTGAAAATTAATTAGAATGCTATATAAATTATCCGTTTTTAGTTTCTTGTGTTAAATCATGTCTCAAATAGGTAAATTTATGTTTTTAAAGTTATTTTCATGATATATTATTTGTTTTATGTTAAAAAATTTATTTTTATTAATAAAATAAAATAAAATTATGTGCAACATTATGAATATATTATATATCTTTTCTCTTTCGCAATTCTTTTCTTAAATGTTTTAGTTTTTATTATAGGTGACAGATGTCGTTAGTTCATAGGTGGTTGACCATTCTAACCCAAAAAAATCTTAATAAGGAATTTGTGAATTTTCTTAGATTCGATGATATATTTAAATTTCATTAATGATTCTACTGTAACTATGATTTATAATGTTCTATTTTAATTTTTGTCTTCTTTTTTGTTACAGCTGATGAGATGATGTGGTCGGTTCTGGTTAATGAGATGATGTGGAGGTAGATGGATGCATCAGAGTTCATGGGGAATACGTATATTGGGCATGGTTTTTTTGGACATATTTTATATGTATATATTGATGATCGAGGTATGGGTTGATTGGGGTTATCAGTTGACTGATTTTATGGTGATTGTGGATGTATATATATATAATTATGGATGTATGATATATGCATGATGGTTTTACTATGTATTTATGTTTTAGTTTATTACATATTATTGTTTTCATATTTATATTTTTTTATTAAATATTTAAAAAAAATAAGAGAAATATTTAGCGGTGGTTTTTATAAACCACCCCAAAATAAATAACTGATAATCCTAATTAGTAGTGGTTACTATTAACTGATTCTAAACATAATTTACACTAAATATATTATTTGTAGTTAGGTTCATGTTATCTATTTTATTTTTTGGTTAATTTTAAAAAAACTTAGCTAAATAAAACCAAAACCACCGCTAAATACTCCAAAAATGACATAGATAGAAACCGACGCTAAAAGAAAAAAAACCTGCACTAAATGACTACCAACCATGAAATACATGGTGGTTTTAGTAGCCACCCCTAAACAATATAGTGTTGGTTTAAACCACCACTATTAGAAAAACAAAACTATGGTTAATGCCTAATTTTATTGTAGTGGTTAGGTCCAAAATATAGGTTTTACCGTAGGCATGACATAACATTTGTGTGCATCGGATGTTTGGTAACATCACACACAATGGTAACTTATTTAATATTTTTATTATATATTTTTTTGAAAATAATGGAATATATCCTAAATGGTGTAACATATGAAAAATTTGATACCACTGTTAGGTCTGGAATACAAGTTTTACCCTAAGTGTGATATATGTTTTTTGTGTGTTGGGTGTTTGGATACATCGCATGCAAGATTAATAATTATATTATTATTATTATTTGTGTTGAACAAATTAAAATGGAAATTATATATGCAATTAAATTCACCTAAATGATGCATGGAGTCTCATTATGTGTGTATATTTATTGGTTATCAATGTAATAATAGTGAAACTATTACTTGTGATAAAAAAATCATTTGTGTGGTCAATAAAAAAATTACTATTCAATTTTTAATGGAAGTAGTATTTAATTTTTTAATGGTATAAACAATGTGAGATATATAACCATAATAATAAATATTGTTTTTATTATTATTATGATTAAATTTGGAATAATATTTGTGTTTACAAAATTAAAATTTTTATATATATGTATATGTGATATGAAACCGATAGATGGCATTGACTTGATGGCCTGTGCGAAGTTGGAGTTTCATGGACCAATGATGAAAGGAAGATTAAAGAGACTACAATCAAAAATGGGAGCCTATATCGGTGCATTAAAAGTCCCAAACCCAAGGTGCATGCATGGAAGTGTAAAATGGTCTTATTTTTACACTTATTTAAGCCCAAATGAGATGCATGAATCCCAAGACACATATTTGAATGAATTTTGGAAGCCTTTCCCATATAGACATTCTAAAATTTCATATTTGGACACCAAAGTTAAATCCGATGGGCTAGGTACTCAAATTAAAATATAGATGGATATTGGTGGAAAGACATGTGCTACTTTTCCCAAAAGTATTCATTATACATTATCTTTTTAACTTTAAGGGTACAAGGTAGTTTTAGCCTTTATAACATCATGGTATTATACCCTTGACTATTGTATCACCCCTTGGATATAAATATCCACCACATGGAATTTTATTTTTATTCAAGATTGTAATAGAGAACATATACTTTGTTTCTCTCCATTGTGTGGGGGTTATTCTAGTTTTCCCCCTTGCTCTTGTTCCTTATTTCCTTATTAATCTACAAGTTAGATTCATGATCCAAGATCACAAAGCCCCCAATTTCATGCCTCAGCCCAAGTTTTTTTTATGGGGATTGGCTATCACATCCCTTGAGTTTGTTGTCTAAGTAGTATTTTGTGATCCTTATAGTGTTGATTGACTACTTGAATCCATTATCAGTACCCATCATCCTCCACTTATCCTAAAACCATATCCTTCATCTATCTCCCTATACTGTGAAGATCAAGCCACGCTGTTCATCTCACATCAATTGGTATCAGAGCTCTGGTTGACATGTTAGGCATCTATCCTTTCATTAAAATTAATGTTACCTATTACCCTCCTTATCATTCCATGTTATCCACCCATTCAAAAAAACCCTTTTCTTCAAAACCTTTTGAATTGGCCTAGTTTGTGAAATCTTGAAATATTATACATTGATCCAAATAGTCATCCCTCTTCTTTTCACATTTTATTTTCTATATGTGATTTGTATCTAAAAAAATCAAAAAAATATCAAATTATCTCAACTCATCAAATTGTGCTTTTCATAATTAAGAACATCCTTTCTTTGAGATATTTCAAAAAAAATCTTACTCTTCTTTCATCATTTTGTTCTTTAAAACTTCAATCACAACACTTTTTGGGGATATTTGACTAAAAAATAAAAAAAAGTGGTTACGAATAATTTTTTTATGATTTATATTATTATCACTTTCCATTTCCATACATCACTTTCTACATCATTTTACTTTATATCCATATCATTTTTTGTTCATATTTGTATTAATTTTTTCTTATCTTTCAAAATCAGTCAAAACCCAAATACCACCTTTCTACCCCTTTTTCACCTTTCATCCATTTTCTACCCTCATTTCCACCCTTTACCCATTACTACTCAAATGGGTTGTGTTAAACTATCCACTAGTGCAATCTTGGTTTTGGAATGATTGGTGTCACATGATCACCCCAAACAAGACATTATTTCATAAGATCTTGAGATTTGAATTTAGTGTTGAGAGTTAGGATAAATAAGAAAAAAATACTCATGAGTGTGTAAGACTTGTGTATGTGAGTGTGTATACTTATGTGTGTGAGTGTGTAAATCTTGTGTGTGTGTGTACATCTTGTGTGTACATGTATGTAAGTGCATATCCTTATGTGTGTGAGTGTGTATATCTTGTGTGTGAGTGTGTGTACATCTAGCATGTGTGAGTGTTTATCCTTGTGTGTGTGAGTGTGTAAATCTTATGTGTATGAGTATGAGTTTGTACATATTGTGTGTGTGTGTGTGTGTATTTATATATCCTTGTGTGTGTGATTTTGTACATATTGTGTGTCTGTGTACCTCTCGTGTGTGTGAGTGTTTATCCTTTTGTGTGTGTGTGTGTCAATCTTGTGTGTGTGAGTGTGAGTGTGTACATCTTGTGTGTGTCTATGTGTACATCTTGTGTGTCTGTGTGTACCTATCGTGTGTGTGAGTGTGCATCCTTGTGTGTGGGTGTGTGTCTCTGTGTGTGTAAGTGTGAGTATTATTGTGTGTGTTTCTCCTAGTGTGTGTTTGTGTTAATGTTAATTATCATGGCAGAAGATCATGGAAAGAGAATTAACCATACAAGCGACGAAGGAAGCTGAAGTAGATCTCCCACACCTGAAGATATGAAACTCCAAATTCATTCTTTGGAAATTTAGTTTTAAAATCTTATTTATAGGAAGTTGGAGGTGTTTCATGAGAGGATTGATGACCTGGAGAATAAAAGAATCCTGAGGACGATTCATGGTAACCCGTGGCACGTTCTAGAACCACATCACCCCCACATCATGGAGGAGGAGATGGATAAATTTGATGATTATTTTGATGGTGCCTCACAAAGGAGTAAGTTATTCCAACTACCTAGAGGATTCCAACAGAGACTATATGATGATGACATCCTTGGAGAAATTAAGGTGATGGTTCCCTCTTTTCATGGAAAAAGTGATCTGAAATCATACTTGGTGTGGGATATGTGGATTGAGAAAGTGTTTTCATGACGTACATATTTTGATGGGAAAAAGTTAAACCTTTATTCCCTTGAATTTTTTAATTATGATTTAATTTGGTGTTATAAAATTCAAAAGGAGAGATCTAGATATGGTGGATTTCCCATCAAAAATTGGGAAGACATGAAGTTTTCCATGAGTAAGAGATTTGTTCCCTCACACTACCATAGATATCTCCACAATAAGCTTCAACTCATCATGCAGGGGAGTAATAGTATTGAAGATTACTACAAGGAGATGCAAATTTCTATGATTTGAGAAAACATTAAGGAGGATCTAGAGGCAACTATGATGTTCTTATTACATGGGCTCAATTGAGAGATTTTTGATCAAGTAGAGATGTACCACCCTGTAGATATATAAGATATGACCCACCAAGCCACCAAGATTGAGAAACAAATCAAAAGGAGGTGTAATATGAGGAAACCCACTACCCCATTCACTCCATTGGGAAATTTGAGGAGGGGATTTTGGAATCATCAAATCCGAAAGAGGTGGTTGATTTTAAAAGTGATGAGGTAATTCTTCCACCTAAGAAACCTAATTTTGAGGCTAACCAAATGAGGAATCAGGATATTTGATGTTTTAAATGTCAAGAAAGGGTTCACATTGCTAGTGAATTCCCAAACTAGTGTATCATGACCATCAAAAATTATGGATAATTGGAGAAATATAAAGAGAACTCATAGGAAGAGGTGTAGGATTCCTAAAAAATTGATAATGGAAAATTTTCAGAAGAAGGTGATCTTCTCATCACATGGAAAGTTTTGAGTGCTCAAATGATGTTTAACGAGAAAGAGCAAAGGAATAACCTTTTCCACATCTAGTGTCGAATCAATGGGAAGGTATGTAGTGTCATCATTGATGGGAGAATTTGTAGCAATGTGGAGAGAACTGAGTTTGTGGAGAAGTTGGGACTTCTGACTTTGAACCACTAACATTCATACCGGCTTCAGTGGTTGAATGATTTTCGAGAGCTTAAGGTATCCAAATAGGTAATGTTCTTGTTCTCCATTGTAAATTATAATAATTAGGTACTATGTGATGTAGTACCAATGAAGGCATGCCACTTTATTATAGTTTGGCCATAGAAAAATGATCAACATGTGACACATGATGGTTTTCTAAACCATCATTATTTTTTACACCAAGGGGGGGCCTATAACCCTCATCCCAATGTCCCCCAAATAGATTTTATGATCATATATTGAGATAGAATAAAAAAATGAGTGATCAATTAAAAATGATAGAAATAGAAAAATAGATAATTAAAGGATAGGTGAGAATGATAGAAGAAGATTTATTTATTTTAAAGAAAAATCAAGAGATATAAGAGAGGTCATTGAGTGGAAAATTTTGATGATAGGGAAGAGAGTGGTTAAGGAAGCATTTATTTCTTAGAAAAATCTTTTACAACTTATGTTTAAAGATGTGATGTTGAAAACTAACAACTTAACTTCTTCATTGTCAACTATTGTGAAATCTTTGTCACATGTGTATGATGAAGTCATTATTGAGTAGGCATAACCTTGTTTTCTACCAATTAGAGAGATAAAAGAAATTCAAAGATCCATTAACAACATCATGGTTCTGAAGGATTGGAAGGATTGTCTACCACATAAGGAGTCTTCTTACAAAAGGAGAGATCATTCTATAACTCAATTTTATCCATCTTAAACTTCTTTAGGATTTATCCTCCTTACCCCTATTGATTAAGCTTCATTTCCTTTGTAGGAAAGTATAAATTTTGAAGGCAAATAACATGTTAACCAACAGCATGGGAAATCAAATAAGTTGTAGATTATTCAAAATAAATGGAATTCAAATCTCGAGATACATGGAGATGGACCATAATTAGTGCTTGGTATGATTAATTACAATATCGCATTGCAAGGTGAGTACAAAGTTATTTTTAAAGTCGATGTTTCTAATATTTCCTTGTATTTGGATACAGATGATGAATATTCAAGGATGAATCCTTTTCAAGAGGGGGAGGATGATATCAAACTGATAGATGACATTGACTTGATGGAATGTGTGGAGTTGGAGTTTCATGTCCTAATGATGCGGGGAAGACTAAAGAGACTACAAGCGGCAAAAGTATCCCACATCAATGCATTAAAAGGACCAAACCCAAGGTTCATGAATGGAAATATAAAATGGGATTATTATCACAATTATTTAATCCTAAATGAGATACATGAATCCCAAGACACATGTTTGCATGAATTTTGTAAGCCTTGACCACACGGAGATTCTAGAATGGAATCTTTGGACACTGAAGTCAAATTAGGTGGTCTAGGTACTCAAAGTCAAATATGGTGGGCTATGGGTGGAAAGACATTTGATACTTTTCCCAATATTCTTTATTATAATTTATCATTTTTACTTTAAGGGGAAAAGTTAGGTTTATCCATTATGACTTTAGGGTATTAGACCCTTGACTATTGTATCACCACTTGGCTATAAATATCCACCCCATGGAATTTTATTTTCATTCAATGTTGTAATAGATATCTTATGATTTGTTTCTCTCTATTGTGTAGGATTGTTCAAGTTTTCTCCATTTCTCTTGTGCATTCTTACCTTATCGATCAACAAGTTAGATTGGTGATCTGAGATCACAAATCCCGAAATTCTGTGCATTAACCCAAGTGTGTTGTTGTGTGGATTGGCTATCACATCCCATTGTGTTGTATAAGTAGTTGTTAATTCTCTTTATAGAATTGAATAACAACTTGCATCCAATATTCATACCCATCATCCTCCACTTATCCCTGAACCACATCCTTCATCAGCCACCCTATGCCATGAAGATCGGGCCACCCCATGCATCTCGCATTAATATGGTATAAATATATATGTATATATATACATGTACGGTGTATATATGTATATACAGATGTTTGTGTGTGTGTAACGTGTATATATGGGATAAAAATATGTGTGGGGGGGGTACATATATGTATATGTGGGTGTGTTTATATGTAGATATATTATATATATAAATACACACACACACACACATATATATATATATATATATATATATATATTTGGATGAATTTTTAATTTATTTAATCGATTAATAAATGTGGTTAAATGAGTAATTTTTTCAGAGTAAAACGTGTAATAGGGTGGAGAATGGGGTTAATAGGAGAAAGAAAAAAAAGGTAATTAAATTAAAAAAATTAAAAATAGTCATTTAATGAGAATGTAAAGAAAAAATATATAAATGGGGGATATAGGGAGGCACTGTATAGAACATAAGGAAATCCTCTCCCTCTCTCTTCTTTTTTTTTTATTATTATCATCAAACTTATATCTTTGATATCTGTTATGATACTGATCGGATTGATGCGCTATCAATTCTGTTGGATTCATCTCAATGAGTATAAATTTATTCCGAAGTTTATTTTTGAAGGTGGTAATTTTTTGGTGGTAGAATTAGACTCAGGGAGATACCCTTTTCATTAGAATACTATTTTATATAATTTAGTAATTTCCTTACCTCTTGGGATCTCGTTTACACATGTTTTCATACATGATTTATGTGTTGGATTAATTGACATTGTGCTTTATTGTGATCACATGTGGGTGTGTGTATCCCATGAGACCTGTTTTGATTCCATGAGTGATATTAGTGTATCATTTTTTATGTTTTATTGTTATTTCATGATGTTATGTTTTTTGTTTTATTTCTCATGATGATATATTATGTTATACCTACTTGTGTTCTCATCTTGTATATATGTTACCATGCCTTTGTGGTTGTTATTGGTACTTGAGACAGGTAGATTGTCATGAAATATTTATCCCTTAGTGGGGGAGTACATTGTTTTGAGATGATGGTGATGAAGGATCTAGGTATAGAGTGGGGGTATGAGGTATCATTGGTGTTGTGTTGTGGATGCACTCGAGATATCCTTGATTTTCCAAGTTTCAGGCATTACGTGGTTGCCTGGTCAATTGTAGTACTTGATATTTTTGATCAACAGGATGTCGAGTGACATGGTCCTCTTGATGGATAGATGATGTCATGTTACATATGAAAACAAAATTATTAGGATGTTGTATAGGGTATTCTTTGGTTACTACCAACATCATTCATTATTCTTTCAGTAAAGATTCAAAGCAGGTATGTCCGATGGTTTGTGGTAGCTTGGTTAGCACACAATAGCTCGGTTTTGGATTATATGTTTATATGCTTATTATTCATTTATTATTATTATGAAATACACTTGTTTACATGATCACACTTGGTTAAGAAATCATTGTTAGTGTCCTACTGAGTAATGTACTCACACCCTACTCGGTAATTTCAGTTCACCAGTAGATTATATGATTAGAGATCTAAAAAAAGGAAAGGGTCCTATAGTGGATGGCTGAGAAGAGGAGCATAGAGCTAGTAATGGATCGGGATGGACTTCAGATGACCCTATTGTTTATTTATTTATTTTATCGACTACTTTGTACATTGGGAATTCTTTACACATTGGGATCTCATTTATTATCTGATATGTATGTCATCATTATTGTTCTGCATGATTACTCTGATTATTTATTGTTAGTATTGTTTATTTATTATTGTGTTATGACTCGATACAGAGGGTATAGTCTCCCTACTATTGTATTTAGACCATAATTTCTAATTATCTATCTCTTGCATACGGGGAGGTGCACATGAGGTCATGTGGCACTCTGGCTTGGACCCGGTGGTTCGGTTCGGGATGTTACAAAATGGTAGCAGAGTACTAGGACTCACTAACTTGTTTTTCATTTTACCTTGTGTTGGGACAGGTTAGATAGGAGATTTTATGGTTGAGATTCGATAAGGGGATCTATGAAAATGCCTGTATATCACTTCATAGTTAACCTCTGAGTTTCCATAAATTGGGAAATTATGTTTTACTATTACTATTGATTAAATTCACCTTGAGTGATGCACATGATGTTGATATGTGATTTTAAGATTTTGGGTGCATCCATGTATCATGAATAGGCATGTAGGTTCATATTCCATATATATGCATGTTGTTGTGCTGCATAGTAGTTCATTAATTAAATTCCTTGATTTTTTCTATCTATTTAGGATAGTTTCTCTTGTGTGATGCATGTTTTTGTGATATATCTTGTTGGAATTTATTGATTGAACTGATCATGTTGTTGTGTTAGAATATATATGATGATTGTGACTAACATGTAGGTATGAAGACCATAGTTAATTCTAGGAGTGATATACATTGGGTTAAGGGTAGACTCCTATGAGATCCTTGTGTGATCCCATAGACTGGATAAGGTCTATTTATATCCCTAATATTTTATATGTTTGAGAGATGTCGTCTCGAAGATGTGAGAGTAGAAGTATGATGTTCAAACTCAATGGTCTGGGTTATTTAATCAAGACTATTAATGATACTTCTTAGGGATGAGAATCCAATAGATATGAATAATTTTAATATCCTGAAATTTTTAAGGATAATAAAACCCTCTTTTAATAATTTATGTGTGTTTTTTTGTGAAAAATGTAAATTTTCAATAAAAATAACTTAATAAATATTTTTAAAGGATTTATGCAAGGGTAAAAACATTTTTAACACTTTAGAATATTTTATGGAATATTTTTGAATTCAATCACTAAGTTAGTATGGGATTCCGAGACCCATGGAGCCTCAGTGTAGATTAAATAAAAATAGTAAATATATTATATTACTCATGTGTTGTTTTTTTTAAAAAATGTAGTTACTCCCAAACGATGTATTGTATGGAAAATATAATACCTTCATTAGTTCTGGGATGTGGTTTTTACCCTAGGAATGATATAATATTTGTGTTCATCGAGCATTTGGTAACATCACACGTGATGGTAACTTATTTAATTTTTTTATATATTTTTCTTTGAAAATAAGGGAATATATACTAAATGGTGTATCGTATGAGAAATATGAGACCATCGTTAGGTCCAGAATATGAGTTTTATCTTAGTAATGATATAATCTTTTTGTGTGTTAGGTGTTTGGAAACATTGCATAAAAGATTAATAAAAATTATATTATTATTATTTGTGTTAAAGAAATTAAAATAGAAATTAAATTTGTAATTAATTTCACCTAAATGATGTGTGATGTTTCATCATGTGTGTATATTTATTGGTGATCAATGTAATAATAGTGAAATTGTTACATGTGATAAATAAATTCAATTGTGTGGTTAATAAAAAAATTATGTCTCGACCTGACCCATTGAGGCCCGAATCGAGACTACCCCAAGCCTGCCTCCAATAGGTCAGGGACTGGTGACCAGTGCCAAGTAGGCATATCCCACACATGGGAGGCATTATCCTAATGTTCTTATACACACGCACACATCTATAAGCCCACACAATTTTGAAATGTAAAACAACTTAAACCAATGCATGCATGTATTTATAATCCCACAAACATAGTATGATAGTAAATTATTGAAAGTAAAAAAGGGTTCTAAATACAAGCCCAACCAAAAACTATAGAGAGTACAACCTTCTATAAGGAGAAGACTAATATCAAATTAAACCACTTGGAAAACACCTCTGTTTTTCAAGCTCAAGCTATTCTTTATTTTCTCTCTATCCTCCTAGGACACTGTCAAATGGTTTATCATATGCATAAAACATGACACGTGTGGGTAGAGCCCATGCAGGGGTGAGTATAACAATACCCAGTAGGACACCCTGAAAACACTAAACATAAAGCATCAGGAATATTCATCTCTTAAAAAAGATATATAAATCAATGTATAACAAAAAGGGGAACCCATATATACTCAAGAAGAACACTTGTCCACCAGGAGGTCACGATCATCTTCCAACAATAGGATTCAGCTTGAAGAAATTCTCATTTTGGGAGAATCCACTCCATGATCCATAATATCATCATAGATACTCATCCAAGAGGTCAAGATCATTGGACCCTTCCCAAAAAATATCACTGGTCAAAGAATACCTTGATACTTGGATAGAGAGACATTCTTAGAACTGCTAAGGGAAACCATGAATCCAATCTAGATTAACCCACTGCATAGGGGAATGAATTCCAATGATACTATGAACCCTAATAATATGACCTACTAGATTGAGGATCAACTACCTACTCAAGGAGGTCATACCAATTCTACAAACCCCACCTAGGGTAAAAAGATGATAGAGGATCACACTCCAGTCTCACAAAGGTGATCCAAAAACTCTATCAGATACTCATCCTCTAGAGGGGATCACAATCCTAGGATGTGGACATAATTACACACTTTACCTTTGAGGTAATGGACCAAGGCAACACACTCAACCAATACTGGTCTATATTGAAGAAATGAAGGGCTGAAAACACCCTCAAAAGGGGTACACAGTGTGTACTAATGGTACATAGCATATCTAGCCAACCCCTAGTCTACCTATGTCGTTCTGCCTCAAACATCATGTAAATATCCTCATATATAGGGTGTATTAATAGTAAAAAACATTTAGAGATCACTCGGAACCTTCCTAGTGATGCCTACCCATGCCTGTGTACCTCTGGTCATGCCTGTGTACCAACTTATGTACACCTGGTTGTACCCATATACACCTGGTCATGTATGTGTATCAGGCCTTCCTGTGTCTGTGTATCCCTTGAAATACACATTGAGATTCCAACACATGTCACATAGTGTGTGACAGGTTCACACTCCATGTGATATTTTACTCTGTAGGAAAACCCTAGTGCCACACAAGGGATCTCACATGGCTTGTAATGCCAGATTACACACCATGTAACCTGGTATTTTCTAAATCCTGTGGGTTCTCCTCTATACTGCTCTCTACTTCTCTGGAGCCATAGTTCTTTCCATAATCTATCCAAGTCTCTAGTCTCCAAATATCATATATTCGGGCTTCAAATTCACTTAGGAAACACCAATTATCATTGTATGTATCTGTGCCGTCGAAACTAGGATGAACGGGTACTTCAAATCTATTCGATCCACCTATGATCACCCTTCATCATCATCGCACCTCAATCGTACCCTCGATCATGAAACACACTCATGGTATCGATCCATTTTACTAAATAATAGTCTCACAATTAACGAATATCGAGTATTCATCAAACCATGGGCCAAAGAAATTACATGTGATGAACATGTGAAGAATGAGGGGGAGAGATCCATAAGAAATCAAATATAAGGAATGAACCTAGGCTTTTTTTGATCAAACTCAATCTATTTTCATAGAAATAGACAAAAGAAGAGGGATAAAATCAATGAACAAAAATAAATACATCAATTTAATCTATCATCAATGTGAAAATCAATTCTTGTTTGTGGAATTGATCTGCGTTCGATCAGGATAAAAGAATGGGATGGAATTTCACAAAACAAACATACTACCTAGAGTTTTGATCGATTACTGATTATGAACAATCCTACGTCACTATTTTTTGAGAGATCCACATGTTTTGTTGGAACATAGGTCCTTGATCCTTATCTGATCTAACATCGTCTACCAAGAACGCTCTCCAACAGTCTCTTGAGGTCTCTGGGGTTTAGTGGACAACCCTAATACATCTATATAACTATGTATTTATAGATGATCTTATTCACTCCATAAAAATAAATAAAATAAAATAATTTATTTATTTATTTTATTTAATTGTGCTTATGACAGATTTTTTCCAAACACTCCTTACTGAAAAATTTTATGGCGCGCCTAGGATAAAACTCACACTCAGAACTTAATGGTGATCTTAGATTTCTTATCTAGGACCCCATTCAGGATTTATTCCATTTTTTTAGGAAAATTGTGTGTGTGTGTGTGTGTGATGTTAATATATTTAATATATTTCAAACATTTATCCTGGGATCACCAAGACTCAGAATCACACGTCGTCTCAGTGCTTGGTCTTGAAAATATTTTATATAATATCAAAAAATAATATATAGAAAATCTGAGTCATTAAATTCTCTACACCTTAGGGATTTTTGTCTTAAAAAGAGAAAAATATACTCAAAAAATGGGGGTATTGGGATTGTATCTGGGTCTCCCGCTCTAAGGTGATCTCTTAAAGATTCTCATGCTTCTACCAAACATGCACTAGGGGAATCTACAGCCCATGAGGGATCTACTACTACTGATCCTCAATCTCCACTGATTAATCATCAAATGTAGATATATCCTTGATTTCCAACTTTCTCCATTTGATGACATACGACGGTTCATGCACGTACCACCTCAACTGTGACACGTGGAAGAAACCGTGTACCCAGTCTAACTACGGTGGTAGATCTAAGTGGTACGCAACCTCACCAACACTATATAGTATCTAGAAAGGGCCAATGAATCTCAAAGAAAGCTTAATTCCATGGAAAAATCTCTAAAATCCACATCGATGTGAGACCCTCAGTAATACATGGTCTCTCTCCTTGAACTCCATAGATCTCTACCATCATTCCGCATAAGACTTTTGATGGCTCTGTGCAATCCTCATCCACTCTTGGATGATCTAAACCTTCACTATAGTAGCTCTCACCAACTTTAGGTGCATGAGTGATGACTCTCCTGGATCAATCCAACAAACAGAATGGTGACATACCAATGGTGGAATGGCATTTTTTGTTGTATAAAAACTCCAAAAAGGGTATATGATCCTCCCAACTATGTCCAAAGTCTAACATTAAAGCCTGTATCATGTCCTATAAAACTTTAATGGTCCGATCAGTCTGGCCTTCATTCAGGGGGAAATATTGTGCTCAAGCACAACTAAGTCCCAAAGGCCTCCTAAAATTCTCTCTTTAATCATGACATGAAGCGAGCATCATGTTCTGAAATGAACATCAAGGAAACTCTATGGATTCAGACTATCTCTTGCACGTAGAGGTTCTCTAAGTGCTCTACTGAACTCTTCTCTTGAATAGCTAGTAAGTGGGCTGAGTTGGTGAGTCGGTCTAAGATCACCCATATGGTATCATTTCCCATATAAATACATGGTAACCCCATAGATATCTCATCCCACTTCCACTATAGAACCTCAAGGGGTTGAGATAATCTCATTGTAACCCGGTGCTCAGCCTTCACTTGCTAACAATTGAGGTATCAAAAGATAAACTATGCAACACAACTCTTCATGCCTGGACATCAAAAATGACATCGGAGGTCTTGGTACATATTTTCCACACCTGGATGTACTTCCAAAGGGTATTTATGAAACTCCCACATCACCTCCTCCCATAACATCAAGGGTACCACCATCCGTCCTCTAAAAATGATTGTGTGCTCTCCACCTTCAGAATATTCATCAAGAGAATGTCTAATGGATATCTGAGTACGTAAGGTATCACATTTGGTATCTCATGTTGATAATTTGTGACATGTTGTAAAAGTGGTGGGGTAATAACTATAGACTGTAGATATGAAGAAACATTCTTGTCTACTAAGGAAAACTACAACGAGGATAACTGATCTAACGCCTCAGCCAATAACTAATAATAAGATCTCCTATAGAAAGCATCTTACAACGCATTCCCCTTACTATAAGTATCTACAATCTCGAATTTATATTCCGATAAGAAATCTAGTCATCACCTATGTCTCAATTTAATATCCTTCATAGAGATATACTTGATACTATTGTGGTCAGAGTATATGATAAATCGTTTGCCTATCAAGTAGTGCCACCACATCTTTAGTGTGAATAATTTTGCTGCTAACAAAATATTATGGGTCATGTAGCTATGTTCATGTGGTCTCAACTGACTTGAACTATCGTTAATCACCACCTACCTCTACATCATAATAAAACCAATCCTAGTCCCTGATACATCATATAACACTACATACTCGACACCCTCCTCTAGTAATATCAATATGGGAGCACTCATCAACCTCCACCTAAAATCCTTAAAGAACTATTTTCACCTTTCCATCCATATGAAAGGATTCCCATTCCAGGTAAAATCTATCAAGGGTGTTTCCACTCTATAGAAATTGGGTAAAAACCTATGATATTACGCTTCCAACCTAAGGAAACTCTACACCTCAGTAACATTCATGGGTGGCTCCCAAGAAAGAACTACCACAACCTTCACTAGGTCCACTGCTACTCTTACCTCTAAGATAATGTGTCCCAGTAAGTGGACCTCTCAAATCCAAAACTGAAACTTTAAGAGCTTCCCATAAAGTTAGTGATCTCTAAGTGTGTCCAGAACCATCCTCAAGTGTCTTACATGATCCTCCTCAAATGCTAAGTACACCAGGATATCTTTGATAAATACCACCATGAACCGGTCTAAGAAGGGATAGAAGATTGAGTTCATGAATCCTATAAACACTATTGGGTCATTCCTAATACTAAAGGTCATCAAAAAGTACTCATAGTGACCGTAGCATTATTTGAATGTCATATTTGGTATATCCACATCCCATACTCGCAACTGGAGATAGCCTTATCTGAGGTCAATATTCAAGAACCATTTCAACCCTATCAACTGGTTAAAGATTTCGCCGATCCTCAGTAGTGGATACTTATTATTCACAGTCACCTGGTTCAAGCACTGATAGTCCATACATAACCTCAAGATTTCGTCCACATTTTTGGAGAACAACATTGAGGCTACCCAGGGGGAAACACTAGGTCACACAAATACCTTCTCCTTCAAGTCCTCTAACTTCACCCTCAACTCACAAAGCTCTGCGAGACCTATATGATATATTGGTGTAGATATTAGGGTCATCCAAAGGTGTAAGTCAATGCAGAATTCTAGCTCTCGGTGGGGAGGTAAGCCAGAAATGTCCTTGGGAAAGAAGTACCCATACTCTACCACTACAATTGGTAACCGGTATCCCATAGAATTTTCTACTCCAAGATTCATGCTACCCAACTTATGAGTAATCGACTACACTTTCCTATGCCTGAGCTCATTCTTCTCTGCCAAGGTGTCCTTTTCACCCACAAAGAAAAACCTCATCTCATCACTACAGACACACCATATCCTCTATCTAAAACAGTTGATTAGGGAATGAAATATAGATATCCATTCCATACCTAAGAAGATTCCATAAGTCCTTTTAACTGCTACAAATATATCCCATACAAAACTCTCACCGCCAAGTGTCTTATCACACTATCGGCATAAGTGCACAATTGGTGATCCACCTAGGGGTAATATTTCAAACCTATGACCACCTATTGATGCTCTTCTATACCCTATTTCACATTCTACACCCTGTGGACCACCCTTATCCTCCCTATGCCTCTACATCAGCGGTCTCTGGACCATCTCTCTATTAGTTGTATGATGGGTTGAACAATCCTAAGATAGATGTCCCCGACTATCTTATGAGGACCAATGACTCTACCTCAGTTGATTCAATCCATCCTAAGAGCCATATTTTGTTGATCATGTGTCCTAGGATCACCTCCTAAATCATCTAATATGATTGGATCCCTGTGATTGTTGTCAACTACCGAATGTCGAGGTCTCAACTTCTAGGTGCCCACTACCAGCACCCATTGTCTGCACCTGCTCTACCAAGAGTCTCTCCACCACCAAGGACCTCTCATGCACCACAATATAGGTGGAAATACAAAGGGATAATATTGAAGACCTAATATCCCAGCGTAGGCCCTTCTCAAAGGTTTGTGATCTGAAAAACAAATCCCAACCCATATCCATGGAGTATAACGAGATATTAGTAAACCTTGCAGAATACTCTTTCATAGTAAAACTATCTTGATGTAGATGTAGAAGCTCATTTATGAACACTAATCACAACATGGTGAGATAAAACTCCTCCCTGAAGAGACGCTTGAAGTATATCCTAGAGAGAGTTGTCTTGTCGTGTGACTAAGTCACCAAACTCCACCATCACCCAGTATATCCCTGAATAATACTCTCCACAAGGATCACCATCTAATATAATGGTATCCTCACAAGTTGGAAAATAAGAGAAACTACCCCTAGACATTATTAAGCCTCCTGGGGGTATGGATCACCCTAAAACCTATGAGGTCACTACCTTTGGAACTCACGCAGTGCACTTAGTCTGCATGCATCCTCAGTCGGCACTATCAGTGCTAACTACTACTCAACTGGTGGTGGTATGGCTGGTAAACCACCTAAATATACTCTATCTAGTACATGCCCTTGTACCAAAGCCTCATAATTTTGAAGATCATCCTTGTGATCACATGGTGGAATCCTGGATGGATGTCTTCATGGAGGAATCCTGAAATAAAAAGGATGTATCGTGGTCAAAGGGTATATCTAGGAAGTTGATTCAAGAATCACATGGAAACCACAAATAATTCCTATATGATGTATGTTCCAATGTTTTTCCTACAACCAATGTCTATATGTATAGAGTTGAAAGAAAAGTTATCAGATTCCTAGTGTGTGGGTACATTGGTCGTTACACCAACACTAGAATCCCTAGCCTGAAATCCAAACTCAAAACACTTAACATTGCTTCCCTAAACCAATCTCACAGGATCTTGTCCTAATATGGAATTGACTCCTCTGATACCCCTCTGTCACTATCCATCCAACTAGGGTCTGAACTGCGACTACCCTAAGCCCTCCTCTAATAGGTTAGGGGATGGCGACCAGTACTGAGTAAGCATATCCCATACATGGGAAGCATTATCCTAATGTACCCGTATGGACACACACATCTCCAAGCCCACAAAATCTTGAAATTTAAAAAAACTGAAACCAATGTATGCATACATCTATAATCCCACAAACAGATTATGATAGTAAAGTACTAAAAGCAAAAAAGGTTTCAAATACAAGACCAACCAAAAACTATAGAGATTCCAAACTACTCCAAGGGTGAGGACTAAGATCAAATTAAACCACCCAGAAAACACCTCGGTATGGAAAGATCAATCTATGCTCTACCTACTCCCTGTCCTCCCAGGATACCATCAAATGGATCGTCATCTACATAAGACATGACACATGTGGGCAGTGCTCGTGCAGGGTTGAGTATAAAAATATCCATTAGGACACCCCAAAAACAGTAAACATGAATCATCAAGAATATTTAACTCATAACAAATATATATCAATCAATGAATAATAGAAAAGGGAACTATGATATACTCAGTAAGGACATCGCACCACCATGTGGTCACAACCATCTATCATCCATAAGATTATACTTGAAGCAATGATCATTCCAGTATAATACAATCCACAAGTCATGTTATCCCCAGAGACACTCATCCAAGAGTTCATGATCATTGGTCCCCACCTAAAAAAGTTCACTAGTCAACAAAAACTATGATACTCAAATAGAGGGTCACACACAGGAGCACTGGGGGACACCATGAACCCAATCTAGATCAACCCGCTATGTAGGGGATTGTATTCCAATGATACCATGAACCCTACCAATATTTTCTGCTAGATGGAGGATCAAATCCCTACTCAAGGAGGTCACATTTATTTTATAAACCCCAAATAAGGTAAAAAGATGATAGACGATCACACTCTAGTTTCACATAGGGTCTCCATGAACTCTATCTAAAACTCATCCTATAGAGGGGATCACGATCCTGAGATGTGGATGTAATGTCACAATGTACCCTTGAGGGAATGAACCAAGGGAACACACTCAACCGATATTGGTCCATACTAAAGTAATTAAGGTCTACACAAATTCTCAAATGGGGTAGATTGTGTGTATTAGGGGTACACATTGTGTCTATCCAACCCATGGTCTTCCCATGTAGTTTTTCCT
Source organism: Viscum album (assembly GCA_963277665.1). Lineage (NCBI taxonomy): Eukaryota > Viridiplantae > Streptophyta > Magnoliopsida > Santalales > Viscaceae > Viscum > Viscum album. Next base: position 1,611,044,112 of record OY728150.1, read on the forward strand.
CAAAAAACATGTAAATCTCCTCAAAAATGGTGTGTAGTAATAGTACATAGCATGTAGAGATCATTTGACACCTTTCCTATTTCGTCTTAATGTGTCTGTGTACCTATGGTTGTGCCAGTGTACACCTGGTTGTGCCTGTGTACACCTGATCGTGTCCATGTACCCATCTTGTCCATGTCCATGTATCCCTCGAGACACACACCAAGCTGCTAACACGTGTCACACAGTGTGTGACAAGGTCACACAGCGTGTGATATTTAACTCTGCAAGAAAACCTTAGCACCGTATAGGGGGGTCTCACGTGGTGTGTATTGCTAGATTACACACTGTGTAACCCGGGATTTTCCAAATCCCATGGGTTCTCCACCACACTAATCTTTTCATTTCTGGTGCAACCATTCTCATCATAATCTATATATTCAGGGTTGGACAAGCCTCTAGTCAATCGAGATCATGGATCTGGGCATCGAATTCGCTTGGTAAACACCCACTCGCACCATCTGTAGTCGCACCATCGAAACCGGGATGAATGGGTACCACAAATCCATTATGATCTACCTATGATCATACTAATTAACCATCACACCTCAATTGTACCCTCAATCACAAACCACACTCATGGTATCGATTCATTGCACCGAAGAACGGTCACACAATGATCGAATACTAGGTATTTTTCGAACCACGGGCCAAAGAAATTTCTTTTGAAGAACATATGAAGAAAGGGAGGATCCATAATCCATAAAATGTGAGGAATGAACCTCGTCCTTTTTTTGTTCAGCCTCGATCTATTTTCGTAGAAATAAAACAACTAAGAGGGATAAAATCAAAAAAACATGAATAAATCCATCAATTTAATCTACTTTCAATGTGTGAATAAATTCTTTTTTGTATAATTGATCAACGTTCAACCAAGATACAATAATGGGATAGAATTACACAAAACAAACATTCTACCTGATGTTTGGATTGATCACTGATGAAGAACAGTCATGCGTCACTGTCATTGGTGAGATTCACATGTTTTGTTGGCACACTGGTCCGTGGTCCTGATCTTATCTAGCGTCGTCTGCCAAAAATGATCTCTAATAGTCTCTTGAGGTATCTAGTGTTTATAGACCAACCCTAAAACATCTCTATAGTCATGTATTTATAGAAGAATTCATTCACTGCTTCAAAAAAATAAATTCTTTTATTTTATTGTATTCGTTTGCTTTCGTGACACCTTTTTCACAAACACTCAACACTGAAAAAGTTTATGTCACAACGAGGGTAAAACTCATGCTCTGAACTCAATGATTCCCTCAAATTTATAATTTCTTCCTTTATTCAAGAGTTATTCCATTTTTTAGAAAAATTATGTGTGCGTGATATTAATATATTTAATATGTTTCAAACATTTATTTAGGGCTCACTGGGAATCAAAATCACACGCCGTCTGAACGCCTAGTCTCGAAAAAATTTCATATAATATCAAAAAATAATATATGGAAAATATAATTCATTACCTTTAATATTAAAATAATAATGGAAGTCTTGTTTAATTTGTTAATGGTGGAAACAATGTGAGATATATAATAATAATAATAAATATTGTTGTTTTTATTATTTTGATTAAATTTGGAATAATATTTATGTGTAGAAAATTAAAATGTGTATATGTGTGTGTGTGTGTGAAATAAATATATATGTATGTATATACATGTGCAAGTGTATATATGTATATACGTGTGTGTGTGTGTGGGTGTGTGTGTGTGTGTGTTATGTGTATAAATATATATACATGCACGAGCGTGCACGCACCCACACACACACACACACACACATATATATATATATATGAATTTTTATTTAATGGATTAATAAATTTGGTTAAATGAAGAATTTTTTTGAGAGTAAAATGTGTAAGAGGGTGGAGAATAGGTTTAAGAGGAGAGAGATAAAAAATCTAATTAAATAAAAAAATTAAAAAGAATAATTTAATGAGAATAAAAATGGAAAAATATAAATGGGGTATATATGGAGGCACTACATGGCCTACAAAGAAATACTTTCCCTCTATTATTTTTTATTATTATTATTATCATCAATCTTCTCTCTTTGATATCTCTTGCGATGCTGTTCGGATTGATGTGCCGTCAGTTTTATTGGACTCGTATCGCTAATAAGAAATTTATTCCAAAGTTTATTTTTTAATGTGGAAAGGTTTTGAGGGTTAAATTGGACTTGAGGAGCGACCCTTGTAATCAGAATACCATTGCACATAAGTTAGAAAGTTCCATACCTCATAGCCTCTCATTTATATATGTTGTCATACTTGATTTATGTGTTGAATTATTTGAAATTGTGGTTTATTGTGATTTCATGTGGGTGTTATGTTTTCTATTGTATTTTTCATGATGATATATTATGCTATGTTTTTTTGTGTACTCATCCAGTATATATATTACCATGTCTTGGTGATAGTTAGTGGTACTTGGGACAGGTGGACCATCGTGAAATATTTATCCCTTAGAGCATGAGTGTGTTTTTTTAAGACGATGGAGATGAAGGACCTGGGTACAAAGTGGGGGTATGAGGTATTCGTGGTGTTGTGTTATGGATTCACTCGAGTTAGACTTGATTTTCCAAGTGTCGTGAATTATGAGGTATCCTAGTCAATTGTAGTACTTGATATTCTAGACCTAGAGGATTTTGAGTGACATGGTCCTCTTGATGGATACATAAAATCAAGTTTCATGTACAAATGACATTGTGAGGACTCCATACATGGGATTATTTGGTTACTACTGACATATTCTGATAGTATTCTAGCATCGATCTGAATCAGGTAAGGTCGAGGGTTTGTGATGGTTTGGTTAGCGCACGACCGATCAGTTTTATATTATATGTTTATATGTTTATTATGAATTTATTATTATTATGACATACACTTGTATACATGATCACATTTTTTTAAGGATGCATTGATGGTGTCATACTGAGTCTTGTACTCAGACATTTTGATGCACCTCTAGATCACATGACTAGAGATATCACGTAAGGTAAGATCCTTGTGGTGGATGGCTGAGTGGAGGAGCACAAAGCCAGTAGTGGACTGGGATGGACCTTGGAGGACCCTAATATTTATTTATTTATTTTATCTGCTATTTTGTACACTGAACATGTTTTTTTCACCTTGTGAACCCAGTTATTATCTAATATGTGTGTCATTATTATTATTCCGCATAATTACTCTGATGATTTATTGTTATTATTGTTTATTTATTATTATGTTATGACTCGATATGGAGGGTATATTACCTGCTATTGTACTTAGACCCTCACTTCTAGTTGACATCCTCTTGTGTATGGGGAGACACGCATGAGGTCATGTGGCACTCAAGCTTGGACCCAATGGTTTGAGTTGGGATGTTATATATATTGAATTTGAAACATAAAAATACAAACATTTATATGTACACAACAATGAAATAGAACTACTATACAAATTCCCTTTAATAGCATGCATATCATCTTTTAAAAACACTAAAAAGTGATGTTAATTGCAGCAATGATAAAGGAGGGGTCTCCTTTATCAGCGCTAAAAAACACTAATAAAGGGGGTCCTTTATCCATGCTAAAAAATGATGATAAAGGACACCCTTTGTCAATGCTCTTTTAGTGCTGATAAAGGCCTAAATTCCTGCATGATTTTAATATAACATTACACCTAGAAAACCTATAAATACAACCAACCTTCAAAAACTAACCAAAAAAATCAACCAACCATCAATTTCAAATGCAAAACCATGTTTCAAATGCTATATAAAACCAATCTGTAATTTCAAAAAATGATATATACATTTAATTAAAATCATGAATACAAAAATGTCTACCCATTGTATATACAAAAACACTGCTTTTTACATTTCAAAAAAATGTTTTATATAATTACATTTACAATTATCCAACAATCATTCTAAAACATTAATATTTCATCTTTTAATGTCCATGATCTCCTCTCAAAAATGTCCACCCATGGTATCAGTTTATGAACAAATCATCTCAACCTGATCAAAAGATTCCACCTATATAAGAAAAAAAATATTATGTTAGTGATACTATAATGAAATAAATTAAACATTAATATGAAAGAATACATTAATAAAATGAAAATATTTAATAAAAATGACACATTTAGAGTTATACTGGTCACACCGTGAATACTATTGAGGTGGGGTTGATTCCTACATATCAAAAATGAGTAATGGATCATTTTCCTAAAATATCAAAACAATACAAAAGTTTTTTCTTGGTTTTGAGTATGTCTCTTGTTCTTTTACTAAAATTTATGTCAATTTTAAATAATGACACATTTGGAGTTATATCGGTCACACCGTGTGTCGGGTTGAGGTGAGGATGATTCCTACCTATCAAAAATTACTGATAGATCATTTTTATAAAGTATAAAAACAATATAAATGTGTTTTCTCAATTTTCAGTATGTCAATTGTGTTTTTTTACTAAAATGTCATTTCAAATTGGATACATGCATTATGAGTCATACTGGTCGCATTGTGCATCGGTTTGATGTGAGACTACTTAATACATGTAAAAAATGACTTATGAATTGGTTTCCTAAATTATCAAGACAATTGGAGTGAATTTTCTTGGTTTTCAATGAGTGACACATTTTGAACTAAAAGGTTGATTTTAAACTAATGGACACTTTTAGTCATACCGGTCATACCGGTCATACCGTGCATCAGATTGAGGTGTGGTTGACTCCTAGACATCACAAATGACTCATGGATATTTATACTAAATTATAAAAACAATTTGAATGTGTTTTCTTGATTTTTGGTATGTCACTTATTTTTTTTACTAAAATTAATGTAAATTTTAAACAAAAAAGAGACACTTTGAGTTATATCGACCATACCATGCATCGTATTGAGGTACGGTTGATTCCTACACATAAAAAATGACTAATAGATAGTTTTCCTAAAATATCAAAACAATCCGAATGTGTTTGTCCGGTTTTTAGTATGTCACGTGTTGTTTTTACTTAAATTAATGCCAATTTTAAATAAAAAGAGACACTTTGAGTTATACCAGACACACTGTGCATCGTATCAAGGTTTGAATGATTCCTATACATCAAAAATGATTAATAGACCATTTTAATAAAATATCAAAACAATATGAATGCATTTTCTTGGTTTTTAGTATGGAAGTTGTGTTGTTTTATTAAAATGTCATTTCAAACTGGAAACATGTATTTTGAGTCATACCGGTCCTATCATGTGTCATTTTTATGTGAGACTACTTCATAAACGTCACAAATAGCTTATGAATCTCTTTAATAAATTATCAATACAATAAGAGTGTGTTTTGGGTTTTTAGTGAGTGACATGTTTTGAACTAAAATGTCAATTTTAAACTGATAGCAGACACTTTTAGTCATACTGGTCACACCGTGTGTCAGATTTAAGTTCAGTTGACTCCTACATGTAAAAATGACTCATGGATCATTTTCATAAATTATCAAAACAATATGAATTTGTTTTATCAGTTTTGAATATGTCACTTGTTGTATTTACTTAAATTAATGAAAATTTTAAATAAAAAAGATACACTTTGAGTTATATCGGCCACACCATGCGTCTTATTGAGGTATAATTGATTTTTAAACATAAAAAATGACTAATAGATCATTTTCCTAAAATATCAAAACAATAAAAATGTTTTTTTTAGTAGGTCACTTGTTGTTTTTACTTAAATCAATGTCAATTTTAAATAAAAAGAGACAATTTGAGTTATACCAGACACATTGTGTGTCATATCGAGGTGCGACTGATTCCTTCACATCACAAATGACTAATAGGTTGTTTTAATAAAATATAAAAACAATCCAAATGTGTTTTCTCAATTTTCAGTATGGAATTTGTGTTTTTTTATTAAAATGTAATTTCAAACTAAAAACATGCATTTTGAGTCATACTGGTTGTATCATGCATCAGTTTGACGTGAGATTACTTCATACACATAAAAAATGACTTATGAATTTCTTTACTAAATTATTAAGATAATCGGAGTTTGTTTTATTGGATTTCAGTGAGTGACACTTTTTGAACTAAAATGTCAATTTTAAACTAATAAAGGATACTTTTAGTAATACCGGTCACACTGTGCATCAGATTGAGGTGTGGTTGACTCCTAGATGTCAAAAATAACTTATGGATTATTCTCCTAAAGTATCAAAATAATCCAAATGCATTTTCTCGGTTTTCAGTATGTCACTTGTTATTTTTAATTAAATTGATGTCAATTTTAAATAAAAAGAGACGCTTTGAGTTATACCGGACACACTGTGCGTCGTATTGAGGTGTGACTAACTCCTACATGTAAAAAATGACTCGTGTATCATTTTAATAAAGTATCAAAACAATACAAATGCATTTATTTGGTTTTCATTATTTTACTTGTTCTTTTAACTTAAATTGATGTCAATTTTAAATAAAAAAGACACACCTTGAGTCATACCAGTCACATCATGAACCGTATTGAGGTGTGGTTAACTCCTACATGTCACAAATGACTCATGGATCATTGTCCTAAAATATCAAAATAATAAGAATGCATTTTCTCAGTTTTTAGTATGTCACTTGTTCTTTTTTACTTAAATTAATGACAATCTTAAATAAAAATACACACTTGGAGTCATATCGGACACACTGTGCATCATATTGAGATGAGGTTGACTCCTACACATCACAAATGACTCATGGAACATTTTCCTAAAATATCTAAACAATCTAAATGCATTTTATTGGTTTTTAGTATGTGACTTGTTCATTTTACTTAAATTAATGTCCATTTTAAATAAAAAAACTAGTTCATAAGATTCCATTATTAAGTTATTCTTTACTAGAAACCTTCTTAGACATATCATTTCTAAAACCATTCTTAATAACCGAAGGATATGAAACATAATAAAGGGTGATCATAGTTGCTCAATAAGTGTAAACAAGGGAGATATCAATGATCATATAAGGATAACATGATCATAAAAAAACTAAATAATTATTAGATAAAAATGATAAGTAAATTAACTTACAAATAGTAGATAAAATGATGAAAAAATTAATTAATTATATAAAAAGACACAATTTGAGTCATACCAGCCACATCATGTGTTACCATGATTTCCATTTGCTTTCTTTATTGACTTTTCACCCCAACATTGTCAATATTTGTCACTTTCCTTCAAGTTCCCTCCACTGTCTTTTTAGGAAAGTGATAAATACTGACAATGCAGGGGTGAGAAGGTTTTGAAGGAGAATAAGTCTATGGAAGACATTGTCTTCATGACTAGTAAAAAATTTAATTTAGATTATGTTAATACAGTAGAGAACAAATAATATTATGAGGAAAACATAGTATATTAAAAAAAACTTTACCTTCTCATTGAATTCTGAGTTTCAGCCTCAAAGTCCAATCTCTCGTGAGCATGATCAGTTTCAAACAAACCACCCCGACTCGAACAATGGAATCCACATATATAAGAAAACAATTTTTATGTGAGTAATACTAAAAAGAAGTAAATTAAACATAAATATGAAACAATCCACTACTTATATGGAAGTCACATCTTCATGCTATTTGTGTACATTATTACATCATGTATGTTGCTCATTCGTTTCTGAGCATATCTATATCATCTTGTAAATATGATTATTTCAACAGTCATAGTAGTACTAAAAAAATATAAATACACAAAGGATGAATAAATATTTTAAATAAAATAGTAATTATCTTTGAAAATACCTCTTTATTGATGCTAGTTTTTTCATGGAATATGATCTCTCTCATAAATTTACAAACATAATGACCATAATATTTTCCATTGGTTTGTTTCAGAAACTACAGAAACATAGAGTGGAATAAGTAATTTGTTTTGATATTTTTTTGGATTGTGAAATCTTATTATATATACCCTGATACTTATCCAGTCATAGAACTTATCTTCTTTCTCATGCATATCCTCTAGACCCATTTCTTATTTTTCACGACATTGATGTACCTCCCTACCATAATAGAATCCTCATTAAAATATAATATAATTTAAATAACTTGATGTTTAGTTATAAAACGTTGTATGTAGTGTATTAATTATTGAAAAACTCCATCATGTGTGTAGGTTTTGTTGGATATACATGTATTGAATCCAGGAAATAAATCTTTGGAGTATCCAAATTTACCTCAATGAGCATACAATGTTGCCTAAAAAAAGAATAAGTAATTAAATAAATTAAAATATATTTGATGTGATTAAATTTTAGATTTTTACCCCTTCAGTGTTTCTATTAAATAGATTCTTTCATCTGAAATTTTTCTTTCAAATGATTTGATCAGACCTACCACTATTTCATCCTTTTTATCGGTATCTATTTTTGTTTGTTCTTTGGAGGATATGTGAGGACTAACAAGTCCAGATTTTATTTCATAGGAAAATCCCTTTAATTTTTTTTCATATATACGTCTTCCAAAAATATGAAATGTATTTAGTCATAATTAACACATTATATCAGCTTTTGGAAAATCAAATCATGAATACATACCTCAAGTATACATTTACAACTGAGCTGCCTAGCCATTCATAGTTGAGGATTTCACTAACACTCTCAACACTAATGAAGTATTTATATTTCTATCCGTAAAAATTTTCTTAAAAATAAATTATGTGATTACGACCATCTTGTAACTTTGTATCCACATGAACCTTCAATTATAGTAAATGTGGATATGGAATGGGTGGGGTAATGGTGGTTTATGTATATCTTTTGGATCGGTTGGTCAATCCTTTAGATGGTTTTGATTCACTCTTTCATTTCATACCCTTCCCTTTGTCCTTTTGTAATAACATTCATCGGTTTAGACCTTTTTTCATTAATTGTTAAAGGTTTATCTTGAGAAATAAATTGTAAATGAATACCTCCTTGTCGACATGTTTTTTTACAAGATGTGATGACCATGCGATGAATGTTCCAACAACTTTTTCAACTGTATGAATATCTTCCTCATGAATTGGAATAGGTAGCTCGGTTCTCATCTCATGGGATACACTGATCGACACTCACACATGAGCTGTTGGAAGTGATCTACTGTATAGCATGTTGTTTTGAATATTGAACATTGTATCCCTCGCTACAAGGCAATGGGTGGGTATTTATATATATAAATCACAATCATTATCACCATGTAGAATATTAGTAAAAGAAAGGTATCAGTATCTATCTGATTTACATTTCACATAAACATTTATTAAAACATTGATTACCTTAGATAAGACATCTCTTTCAGGAGAATAGATAGCCTCATAGCTGGTGGGGGTGGGGAGGGATCTCTATGCGGTGGTTTTTTTTGAGTTACTTCTTCTCCTTGCCTCCCCCCATAAAATTTTCCATCATCTCTCTCTACCATTGGAATTTTTCTTCAAGGGTATCTATTCTTTCTCTCATCTGTTTTATTAATTCACTTTGATCCTTCTATTGTTTTTTCTCAAGATATGTTCAGGGTGTCACCCCAAAACCTGCACCTCTGATGCGGCCATACTGTTCTGTATGCTTCAAGGCCACCGAAAGTATGTGTTCATCTGGTACAAGTGTTGCTAATTACTATGACTATGTTAGATATAAAATATAGAAAAATAAGTGATCATTGTAATGTAATGGCAATTTAAAGAAAAACAAATTTTTATTATGTAATAATTACACATGTTTCCCACAATTTTTATGTGTTTTCATCTATTAGTATCCCGTTTTTATTTACACGTGCCTCCTTCCATAGCACATGGCGTGGGATGGAAGTGTATTTGGATTTGGAGTCATTAATATGAATATAAATAGAGGAACATAATTATGGTGTTGTTTCATGTCACATAAAAGTATTACAGTAGATTTAAAATATGTACCAATTTTTTTTCAAGTGAAGTGTACCCCATCCTTACTTTACGGTAGGGTTACACTGGTTTTTCTACTCATTCCTTATTTCCAACACTCAGTTGATGTTTCATAAATAAAAAAATTTCAATCAAAGTAATGAATACCCATATAGTAAAACAACGTATTACTAGCCACAATGTACCTGAAAAGACACATATGCACGACAACCAGTAAACAAATCCCACACTTCTTAGGTTATCAGGTGTGCATATATTAGAGGTGGGCGTGGGTTTATTTTTCCTTCAATATCTTTAAGATAATGTCTTGTTATAATTGTGTGAAATCCTCTATGAATACTTCCAGAAAGAATTAATACATATTTCTTGTGGGATTCATCTACTATAAATGAACTCTACAATGGATTATGGGGAGTAAGTTAATGTTTTATTATTTTATTTTTTAGTAAAATAAAGAAATGATATCATAATGTTACCGTAATCTATTCATGAATTAGTGTATTAAGTCTATACACAATATGGTGTTGTGAATCTATATCAATCAGCATGTGTTATTGAGTGAAGATTCCAATATAACTACTGAAGATGGCCTTGTTGGGGTTAACATGCTAGCCCTACGCATTCCATCCAACCTCATATTTTATGCCTTTGGATTTCACCTTTATGGTTTTTTCTAACACCATCAAACTACGACACTCCTTTTTTTCTACAGCATCGGTCCTTCATCACCTACCATTTCCCCATAATCACCATCATCAATATGTTCCTATGGAGAGACAACATCATCATGTACAGATGGTCATTGTACCTCTGCACTGGGAGCAACAGCTAGTTGAGAAACCTATTGTTCCTCAGGAATGGGAGCACCAACACATGCAGAAGATCATCCCTCTACACTACAATAAATAGTAGGTTAAGATAGTTATTGTTCCTTGGGATTGGGAGCACCAACACATACAGAAGTCATTATCTACATAAGTGGTTTAACATTTAATTTAGAGTACATAAATACAGCAGAAAACAGATAATAACATGAGGTAACATGATGTATATTACAAAAAAAATGTAACCTGATTATTGAACTCTCTTTTTCTTTTTTAAAGGATGAAGGGATTTGGCCCCTCTATCGATGATCCAAATCCCTTCATTGTGGTCTCCTATAACATAAAAAACCTTGTCTACATTGGGACTGCTACGAAATGATTGCAACATCCCAATGAAAGGTTTATCCTCAGTGGAATTTTCATCTGACCCTTCAGTGGTTTTGGTTGATAACAGAACAATTGATCACTTTTGGTTTGAAGGATCTGGAATATAAAATACTTTTACTATATACGATTCCATTATAAATGGTTCGTGTTTGTACCCTTACTTATTAAAATTTAATTTCATGAATCTTAATTCATCTATTTTAATAGAACTCTTGTTATTAACCCACTTGAATTGAAAAATCGGCACTTGGAATGTTGTATAATCCAACTCCCATATTTGTTTGATGATTCCAAAGTATGACATATTCACATGAATTGGATTTATGTCCTTAGTACCAAAAACATGCATCACTTCATCCATGAGTGTAACTCCACTATTTTTCATGGTACTATATTAATCATGATCATTTTTATAGAACGTATAAACATTAATTACATAACCATTATAAGATAATACATACACACTTGGTCCTCCGGCTAGCCATTAAAGTCATTCTGAAATTGAATTCGAATTTTCATTTGGCTCCTTTAAAATATGGTCCTGAAACTATCCTATAAACTATTAATTATGTGTATTTGATATCTATCTTTCATCCCTTAATGGATTCAAATGCCTAATAATTTCTTTGTGGGTTTCTACATATGGGGAAACCGCCAAACTGTTATGAAAATTTTAAAGGTGGGTCTACTCTTGATCTGTAATATTGATTGTGACAACATCTCTACCAGAAATTCCTTCACCCACAAGTTTTCCAGTGTGACGATATTTCAATAGACCAATGTTTTCCATACTAGATAAGTATTTGGTACAAAATTTAATGGCTTCCTTAATAATATATCTCTCCACAATAAAAACCTATGGATGAATTTGATTTTTGACATACCCTTTCAAAATCGTTATATACCGTTCAATGGGGTACATCTATCTATAGTGTACAGGACCACATAGTCAAATCTCTCTCACCAAGTAAACTGTCAAATGAAAAATGATATCAAATAATGTTAGAGGGAAGAACATTTCCAATTCACATAATATGACATAAATTTATCATTCCATAGTCGTAAATTTTTTTGGGTCTATAACTTTGATTCATATAGCTTTGAAGAAGAAATAGAGCTTGGTTAATGTATGATGGACATTCTTAGTAAAAATGAAATGTAAAGATATAGGCATTAGATCTTTCATAAAAACATGGAAGTCATGTGATTTCATAACCTTTAACTTTAAATCGATCATTGACATGATGTTATTGATATTTGATGAATACCCCTCTGGAACCTTTACATCATTTAAGAAGTTGAAAAACCGATATCTCTTCTGCCTAGAAAGAGTATAAGCAGTTGGAGGAAGAAAAGTTCATTTTTTCACCATTCACTGGCGCCAACTCTTCTCATATTCTCATGTCATCCTTGTCCAAACTAACCTTAATTCTATCCTTTGTTTTGTCAGGTTCATTTAGAAATGTGTCAATGACACTGTCACATACATTTTTTTCAACATGAATAACTTTAAGAAAATTTCTGACGTACAGACAATTCCATTATGGTAATTCAAAAAAAATGATCTCTTTTTCCAACTGGTTTTCATAATGTTTTTCGAAAGCAGTGTCCACATATTTTACTTTCTCAGATAGTTTATCACCTGTTAGTGGAGATGTTGTTGTACATTCTTATGAACTTCCACCAAATGATGTCTTCTAATATCTGTACTTATGTCATCGGGGTATAAATTTGTGATGTCCTAGAAACACGGGTTTCAATGAATGTTTCAACATAATTGACTGTGTACCTTGTTCATAGACGGTACACCCTTGAGTTACTTTAATGCTATATCTTGTCAAATTTTCATAATCAATAAAGTCATTTATCATCCCATAAAACATGGATCTCAATGTTAAATATTTATTTCTATAATAATCATACAACGTAACACCTGAATTCCATAATAATTTCAAATCTTCGATCAATGGATCCAAATAAACATCAATATCATTACTCATTTGTTTTGGTCTTGATATATGTCACGACCTGACCCTACCCAGGCTCGAGCCGCAACTACCCCAAGCCCTCCTCCATAGGCCAGGGGCAGGCGACCAGCGCCGAAGGCATAACAACTAGGGGAGGCCTTTTTCTAAGCACCTGTACACACCCACACGCAACACACTCAATGAAAAAGTGCAGATTAAAAAATAAAAGTAAAGGGAAACTATTATAAATAAACCACAAGAGTGCATCGACCTCTAAACAGTACAGGTTACAAGCTGAAAAGAAAAGGGGAAACACACGCGCCCAACCAAAAAGTGTCACAACCCGGCAACAGGTAAACAAAAAGAAACAGCTGATGGGTCCCCCACCTGTAACACGACTACGACCACCGCACGTGGTCCAAGCTCCCGAACTCTTATGCTCCACTGAAGTCACGACCAACCTGTCTGTCATCTGCAAGGGCACACCAGGTGCGGGCAAAGCCCAAGTAGGGGTGAGTATAAAAATACTCAGTAGGATACCCTGAAGGATCGAGGGAGAAACAAAGGAGGTACCGAAGGGTGATCAGTAGAGCGAACAGGGAAAAGGTAAGGGAGTAAAATCGAAAGTGCAGTAGAATACTAGTAGAGAGTCCAGCTCAACCCAACAAAAGAAATAAGGTAGACTCGTCCAGGCACAAGGATCTAAAAATGGTGAGAAGATGAACTTCCCATTGAACCTTCGCTACCTATAGCAGGAGAGTAGACTCGTCCCACCACGAGAAGCTAGACACGGAAAGCACGTGGCATACCCCGCGCGTCTTCGCCTCTCCTAGAGGGAGAGTAACCAAGCCCAAGAAGTGGGTACTGAAACGAGGTATATACATATTCATATGCTCTGTCAAGAAGCCCGAACAAGACCGTAAGGGGATCTCTATCCTGTAGCTCAGCCCAAGAAAGGTGAGTCACCAATAGTCCCAGAAGAAAACTCCATCATCGATGCTCATCATCCCGCATGTCTACCCTGAACCGCAAGCCAAGGGTCTCAATCACCGTACCTTGACACTATCCTCTTTGGGCAGCACTGACTCGCCGACACGGTTTTAGATCGCGTCACAAGAATGCGTCTCGGTGGGGAAAGTGCCCCTCGCACTTGAGAGTTATAGGGAAAGTCAAACCACACCTCGTCACTGCCCTGCAGTCGAGAGGTCTCCTCAAAGTAAAAGTCGTTCCATCACCGACCCGTACAACCAAGGGTCACGCTCCGGTGGTCACGGTGGAAAGCCACAAACTATCCTAGTAGAAAGGACTGAGTCTGGAATTCCAACAGGTTTCCCACTGCCCAGCCCTGCTGGAGGGTAATTCATAACCAGATATCAGGTGACCCACTGCCCAGCCCTGCTGGGGGGGGTAAACCCTAATACATCATCAGGAGACCCACTGCCCAGCCCCGCAGAAGAGTAAACCATAATAAGATACTGGGTGACCCACTGCTCATCCCTGCTGGAGGGTAAACCATAATACATCGTCCAGCGACCCACTGCCCAGCCCCGCTGGAGGGTAGACCTGAAACAAGCTGACAGGCGACCCACTGCCCAGCCTTGCTGGAGGGTAGACCTGAAATAAGCTGACAGGCGACCCACTGCCCAGCCTTTCTGGAGGGTAGACCTGAAATAAGTCGACAGGCGACCCACTGCCCAGCCTTGCTGGAGGGTAGACCTGGAACTAGACGACGGGCGACCCACTGCCCAGCCCTGCTGGAGGGTAGACCCTAAGAGGTTGTCGGGTGACCCACTGCTCAGTCCCTGCTGGAGGGTAGACCCTAAGAGTGTCGTTGGGTAACCCACTGCCCAGTCTCTACTGGAGGGTAGACCCTAAGAGCGTCGGGTGACCCACTGCTCAGTCTCTGCTGGAGGGTAGACCCTAGAATCCAATGAGTAACACACTGCCTAGCCCCGCTGAAGGGTAAAACTTAGAACTGCCCTGGCCATCTCCACTGGAGGGTACAACACTGGCCAACCGAACACAGAGTGGGTATCGCACAACCACCCAACTCCAGCACAACTCACCCAAAGGGGTTCAGCGCCTGTTCCATCACTAGGTGTCACTAACACTGCTACCGGCCGATCCATCGAGAACGAAACCAGGGGGAGACCACTCAACCCTGCTGGTCAAACAAATGAGCACAGAGCCAGGGGAAAAACTCCACCCTGCTGGTCAAACAAACACACAGAGGTACCCTCTACGTCGCGAGAAGTCAAAGTACGCAAAGCAGAGCTCGGCATGCACCCGGGGGGGCCACACAATGTGTGGCCACAAGTTAACCCCAACCAAGCGCACGAACGTCTCAGGTACAAACCACACGTACCTTCAAGCGCTCCCGTATACTCCCAGAGTATACCTCACTTTCAGCCCAAGGGCTATCGTGCACACGACACCCAGTGTCAACGCGAAGGCGTGACGTACAACTCCAACTTGCCGCCTCAATGACTGGGGCACGGCCAACCACAACTATTCAAGCATTACTTCACTCACACGGGAATGCACGCGATCACACGCCAAGGGTCCGCTATGAACACAGTAGAAGAACCGCCCCCGGGGTACATTCACGTCTCCACATTTAACAAGATCACGCAAGAGGCTCCGCACACCCAAACGGATCACACTGTTGTAATCCTCGCGGAAAAACACGCGAGATCGACTACTTACTCGCCTCCAATGGATATCCGACGGAAAAGTCACCAACACCGCCTCATGCCCGAACGGCGTCCCGTAATCCCAATCCTCGGCCCCGAAAACAGTCGGGCGCATCGCACCATTGTGATCCCCTCGGGAAAACACGTCAAAAGCACTACTCACTTGAGTGAAACGGATATCCGGAGAAAAATGTGCATCCCGGCGCACCGCACACGAGCGGCGCTGCGTGGGACCCGCCTCCCGGTCCCGAAACTCAACGGATGGATCGCACCGTTGCGATCCTCTTGAAAAAGTACACAAGTTCAACTAATCACTTGTCCGAAACGGACACCCGGTGATAAAGCTGGAAAATCACCGTCGACGCCCAAACGACCCTCGTGGGCCCCGCACCATCGTGCCGAATTAGAGCGGGCGAATTACACCATTGCAATCCACTTAGAAAAACATCCAGAATCGACTGCTCGCACGCCCCGAACGGACGCCCGATGAGAATGACGCTAAACGCTGCTCGCAGCACGGAAGACGGGTCGTGGGGCCCGTGCTTCAACTTCGGCCTCAATGCCTGAAACCACCCTGGGAAACTCCGCCTCGGTGCCAGGGTCCCAACGCCACTTACGGCACTTAATTCAGACGTCGGACGCGTTCGCGCTGCTCAAAACAAGATTCCTGGAAAGCCCGCTAAGCTGCTCTACGCACGTGTCGTGCCCCCGAGCCTCTCATCTCGGAAGTTAAAACTCCTAAAACCACCCCCATAACGTCTGCCTCGACGTAAGGTCCGCGCCGCCGCAGACGGCGCGCAAAATGGACGCCCATAGCCCGGAATACGGGCGTTTGAAGATTTTAAAAGAAAAGGGGGACCCTCTTGGGCCGGACCAGCCCGGTCCGGCCGGTCCGCCCTGCTCGAGCCGGCCCGCTCCGGCCGGCCCGCTGGGACTGTGGCCCAGCCGCCTCCCACGAGCCACCTCTCCCGCGCCGCGCGGGCAGCTCTTCCACCGACCGGCCGACACGGCCGGTCGGCCTTCCACGCGGATACCCGCGTCGCGCGGGTCTCTGTCCCGCCGCGGGGTCGCACAGCGCGACCCCGACCGTCCCCCCCTCGCCGGCGCCCACGGCCGGCGCCCTCAGCCGGCGAGCTGAGCCGCCCTGCACCGGCGAGATGCTGCCCGGACGACCGAAGGGTCGGCCTCTTTCGCCGCCTCCGAGTCCGCCGCCTGTCGGAGCCGCTGCCTGGAGCTGCTCCGCCGCCTGAGCTCGCCGGAAATCGGCCACGTGGCCGGAAAACTTCAGAGGACCACAGGGAACGATCCGGTGGTTAAAAATTCGATCCGGATAACATTACGGAAATCTCAGAACAAAATCTACGCGATTATGGGCTTGGATCGAAGATCGGGTAGCAAATCAACAAAGCAAAATTAGGATGATCATGTTGCGGGAAAATAAAACGAAACAAAAACGACTCCTACCTCTTGGGCGATGCCCGGAGCTTCACGGGGAGTCTGCCGCCGCTCCGCTGCCTTGCCGGAATTGCCTCGTCGGAGGTTCCTCACCGGAGTGCTTCGCCGGAGCTGGAGGAGAGGGGGAGGGTTCGAGTTAGAAGAAGAAGAAGAAGAGGGTGGGGTGCGTTTAAGTAGAAAACACTTAAACCCCCCGCCCGGCACGCCCCTGACTACGCTGCCGATGCAGACAAAAAATGAGGGTGCCCCTGGGGTAAAAACGACCTCCTGAGCACAACGGCGGTCTCGTAATTTTAATCCGAGACCCCGTTCAAAAGTTATAAAACTTAGCGCTCGGGGCCTCCAAATTACGAAAATGCCCCTGGGTCCGTTTTTCACAAACAGCCCGCGCCCGCGAAACTTATACCCTTCCTAGGGTAAACGGCACGCTCCAAACTCAACGGTGCCCTCGGTTTTCCAATCCGAGCCACCGTTTAAGATGTAACTGTGTTTCAACATTAAATGAATTAATTTATTTATTTAATCCGTTTAACGTTCCAGAAGCGGGCGAGGGGTCCAAACATCTCGCGCTAACATGTTTTATGTCGTTCCTAGGGTAAACACCCCATTTTGGACTCATCTGTACACTCGGATATTCGATCTGGTTCACCATTTAGGAGTTATCTTATTTATTTGGTGTTTCTAGTGTGAACGCACTGAAAACTCAATTCTGGCCACACCGGGGCTCGGAATCGTACGCCGTCTGAAGGCGCTGCTCTGGAATATCATCAAGAATATTCCAAAGTCTTCAGAAGTAATAAATTTGTTCTTAAAACATTCCCTCCTTCAAGATTTTCGTCCCCTAAAAGCAAAACTAGGGAGCAACACCGGGTACTAAGCCCACACCTGGCTCTTCTGTACCCAGAAGAACTCTCGCACAGCTCTGCGCCACCGCACACAGACCAAAAGATTGATTTGTTCACGTGAGTTCGGCCCTTTCCGATGTCGTTCACCCACTCCAGACTTTGGGGTTAGGGCAATGTGGTAGGGAACCTCGCCATCCCATTGCACGGCTTCAAACGGCCCGAAGGCTCTCGGGGGTAGCTCACCTCCCCGACCAAGCCTCTATGTCGCATGCCGCGACTGGAATCACCACCCACACCTGGAACAAGGCCTGGTGATTCTATCCTTCAAAATATCCATATGGTGAAACACCCAAGGATATCTGGTTACGCGAGATTTCCCAGTCGATGTCTCTCAACCAAGACTCTCTCACATGCTCGGAAAGAGATGGAGTCGACACCATCAACTAAAGTAAAAGGTCTCACCCCTTTTACCTTACCAACATAGGGTTACACCGACGCCCCGCGCCACCCTAGTAACAACTCAAACAAGGAGCCGGGAGAAAACCATTTCACACGAAGAGTCTAACAATTATACTACAAAAAGTAGAAGAGCTATAAAGCGTACCTCTTATCACCTCATGCTCTGCAGGATCGGAGACATCCAAAGCACGCGGTTGTCCGCGGTCCCAACTGTCAGCTCCTGGAGCCTGACGTGGACCACCTAGTGGTGATGGGAAGACCTCTTAAAGCCATCTCCCACTACCATCTCCTACCACTCCTCTTCTATCACCACCTCTCTGAGTACTACTCCGATCACGGCACTGCCTCTGTCGTGGTGGTGCACCTGCTGCCTGCCTGAAGCTCTCCGCATGCCTGGTCGGCCAGTCCCGTGCCAGGTGACCTCGCCCATCACAAGCATAGCACCGACCCTCTCTAGGATGCACTGGTGCCCTCTGGCACCACTATGGTGTACGACCACGCCCCTGAGTTTGGTTGTCAGTAAGCCACCTGCGTCGAGGTCCTGTCCTCCGGCGCCTGCTAGCTACGGCAGACGTCCCGGCTCCATCACGCCCACTACCACTACCAACCGCAAAATATGACAGGAAGCTCTCTATCACCAACGCCTGCTCTGGCACCCCGGCATATGTGGAAATGCCCAAGGGTACTATGACAGCATGAATCTCTCGGCGGAGACTCTACTCAAACTTCTGTGCTCGGATGTTGTCATTATGGACCAAGTCTGGGTAAAAGCGTGCACGGTCTGCAAAACTAGCCGCATACTCAGCCACCATCATCCCTCCCTACTGAAACTACAGGAGCTCCTGAATCCGAACGGAGCGCAAGCAGGAGGGGAAAAACTCCTCACAGAACAAAAACCGAAATTTTCCCCACGAAAGTGACGACTCGTCAAGAAACCGAGTCACCAGACTCCACCAACGCCAAGCCGGTCCATGAAAAAGGCTGGCTGCCAAAGCCACTCTCTGATATGTCGGCATCTGCACAAGCCTGAAAAGGTTGACCACTGCCTTGAGCCAAACCTCTACTGCCTGAGGGTCTGGCTCACCACTGAACCTCAGCGGTCTCTGCCCTTGGAACTCACGGGGCGCGCTCAACCTGTGCTCAAGGTCAGCCTGCTCTACTGAAACTGTCTGTTGCTCAACAGGTGGGGGTGCTGCTACCGGCCCACCCGGAGAAAGGGCTCGCATGATGGGTCCTGGACTGTGGCCTCGTAGCTCACAGGGTCGTCGTCACGAACCAAAGCTGGTATCATGGCTGGCTGTCTTCGCGGAGACATCCTGAATATTATCAAGGAGTGTCGTGGTCAGATGAGCATATATGTATATACCAATAACAACAACGATGGGGATCTGAATCAAGAAGGACAGTCAAAGACTCAATCCTATGTGATGCACAAACAAATTTTCCCTGCAACAAGTGTCTCAGCATGCCGAGTCGACAAGCGGGTTATCAAGGTCCTGGTGAATGGATACGTCGGCCGCCGCACTATCAATGGACTCCCTGGCTTGAGAGCTGTTCTCAAGACACATTAACATTTTTTCCCTAAATCCCAACCAGTTCCTCTTTTAGGGACGTCCGCATAATTTCCCAAGGAACGAACCACCTCTGATACCACTTTGTCATGACCCGACCCTACCCGGGCTCAAGTCGCAACTACCCCAAGCCCGCCTCCATAGGCTAGGGGCTAGCAACCAGTGTCGAAGGCACAACAACTCGGGGAGGCCTTTGCCTAAGCACCTGTACACACCCACACGCAGCACACTCAATTAAAAAGTGCAGAGTAAAAAGAAAATTAAAGGGAAACTGCTATAAATAAACCACAAGAGTGCGTCGACCTCTAAACAGTACAGGGTACAAGCTGAAAAGAAAAGGGGTAAAACACGCGCTCAACCAAAAAGTTCCACAACCCAGCAACAGGTAAACAAAAAGAAACAACTGATGGGTCCCCCACCTGGAATCCGACTACGACCACAGCATGCTGTCCAAGCTCCTGAACTCCTATGCTCCACTGAAGTCACGACCAACCTATACGTCGTCTGCAAGGGCACACCAGGTGCGGGCAAAGCCCAAGAAGGGGTGAGTATAAAAATACTCAATAGGATACCCCAAAGGCTCAAGGGAGAAAAAAATGAGGTACCGAAGGGTGAGCAGTAGAGAGAACAGAGAAAACGTAAGGGAGTACAATCGAAAGTGCAGTAGAATACTAGTTGAGAGTCCAGATCAACCCAACAAAAGAAAGAAGGTAGACTCATCCAGGCACAAGGAGCTGGAAACGGTGAGAAGATGAACTTCCCGTCGAGTCTTCGCTACCTATAGTAGGAGAGTAGACTCGTCCCACCACGAGAAGCTAGACACGGAAAGCACGTGGCATACCTCGCGCGTCTTCACCTCTCCTAGAGGGAGAGTAACCAAGCCCAAGATGTGGGTACTGAAACGAGGTACATACATATTCATATGCTCTGTCAAGAAGCCTGAACAATACCGTAAGGGGATCTATGTCCCATAGCTCAGCCCAAGAAAGATGAGTCTCCAACAGTCCCAGAAGAAAACTCCATCATCGATGCCCAGCATCATGCACGTCTGCCCTGAACCGCAAGCCAAGGGGCTCAATCACCGCACATTGACACTATCCTCTTTGGGCGGCACTGACTCGCCCGCACGGTTTTAGATCGCGTCACAAGAATGCATCTTAGGGGGGAAAGTTCCCCTCATACTTGAGAGTTCTAGGGAAAGTCAAACCACACCTCGTCACTGCCCTGCAGTCAAGAGGTCTCCTCAAAGTCAAAGTCGTTCCATCACCGAACCGTACAACCAAGGGTCCTACTTCGGTGGTCACGGAGGAAAGCCACAGACTAGCCTAGTAGAAAGGACTGAGTCTGGAATGCCAACAGGTGTCCCACTACCCAGCCCTGTTGGAGGGTAATTCATAACCAGATATCGGGTAACCCACTGCCCAGCCCTGCTGGAGGGTAAACACTAATACATCATCAGGAGACCCACTGCCCAGCCCCACTGGAGGGTAAACCATAATAAGATACTGGGTGACCCACTGCCCAGACCTGCTGGAGGGTAAACCATAATACATCATCTGGCGACCCACTACCCATCCCCGCTGGAGGGTAGACCTGAAACAAGCCAACAGGCGACCCACTGCCCAGCCTTGCTGGAGGGTAGGCCTGAAATAAGCCGACAGGCGACCCACTTCCCAGCCTTTCTGGAGGGTAGACCTGAAATAAGTCGACAGGCGACCCACTGCCCAGCCTTGCTGGAGGGTAGACCTGGAACTAGACGACAGGCGACCCACTGCCCAGCCCTGCTAGAGGGTAGACCCTAAGAGGTCGTCAGGTGAGCCACTACCCAGTCCCTGCTGGAGGGTAGACCCTAAGAGTGTCGTCGGGTGACCCACTGCCCAGTCTTTGCTGGAGGGTAGACCCTAAGAGCGTCGGGTGACCCACTGCCCAGTCTCTGCTGGAGGGTAGACCCTAGAAGCCGATGAGTAACCCACTGCCCAGCCCCGCTGGAGGGTAAAACTCAGAACTGCCCTAGCCATCTCCACTGGAGGGTACAACACTGGCCAACTGAACACGGAGTGGGTATCGCGCAACCACCCAACTCCAGCACAACTCACCCAAAGGGGTTCAGCGCCTGTTCCATCACTAGGTGTCACTAACACCGCTATCGACCGATCCATCGAGAACGAAACCAGGGGAGACCACTCAACCCTTCTGGTCAAAAAAACGAGCACAAGGCAAGGGGAAAAACTCCACCCTGATGGTCAAACAAACACACAGAGGGACCCTCTACGTCGCAATAAGTCAAAGTATGCAAAGCAGAGCTCGGCACGCACCTGGGGGCCCACACAACGTGTGGCCCCAAGTTAACCCCAACCAAGCGCGCGAACGTCTCAGGTACAAACCACACGTACCTCCAAGCACTCCCGTATACTCCCAGAGTATACCTCACTTTCATCCCAAGGGCTATCGTGCACACGGCACCCAGTGTCAACGAGAAGGCGTGACGTACAACTCCAACTTGTCGCCTCAATGACTGGGGCACGGCCAACCACAACTATTCAAGCATTACTTCACTCACATGGGAGTGCACGCGATCACACGCCAAGGGTCCGCTACAAACATAGTAGAAGAACCGCCCCCGGGGTGCATTCACGTCTCCACATTTAACAAGATCGCGAAATAGGCTCTGCACACCCAAACGGATCGCACCGTTGTAATCCTCGCGGAAAAACACGTGAGATCGACTACTTACTCGCCTCCAACGGATATCCGACGGAAAAGTCACCAACACCGCCTCATGCCCGAACGGCGTCCCGTGATCCCGAGCCTCGGCCCCGAAAACAGTCGGGCGCATCGCATCATTGCGATCCCCTTGGGAAAACACGTCAAAAGCACTACTCACTTGAGTGAAATGGATATCCAGAGAAAAAGGTGCATCCCGGCGCACCGCACACGAGCGGCACTGCGTGGGACCCACCTCCCGGTCCCGAAACTCAACGGACGGATCACACCGTTGCGATCCTCTCGAAAAAGTACACAAGTTCAACTAATTACTTGTCTGGAACGGACACCCGGTGATAAAGTTGGAAAATCACCGTCGACGCCCAAACGACCCTCGTAAGCCCCGCACCATCGTGCCGAATTAGAGCGGGCGGATTGCACCATTACAATCCCCTCGAAAAAACATCCAGAATCGACTGCTCGCACGCCCCGAACGGACGCCCGATGAGAAAGTCTCTAAACGCTGCTCGCAGCTCGGAAGACGGGTCGTGGGGCCCGTGCCTCAACTTCGGCCTCAACGTTTGAAACCACCCTGGGAAACTCTGCCTCGGTGCCAGGGTCCCAACGCCACTGAGGGCGCTTAATTCGGACGTCGGACGCGTCCGCGCTGCTCAAAACAAGATTCCCGGAAAGCCCGCTAAGCTGCTCTACGCACGTGTCGTGCCCCCGAGCCTCTCATCTCAGAAGTTAAAACTCCCGAAACCACCCCATAACGTCCGCCTCGACGTAAGGTCCGCGCCACCATAGACGGCGCACAAAAGGATGCCCGTAACCCGAAATATGGTCGTCCGAAGATTTTAAAAGAAAAGGGGGACCCTCTTGGGCCGGACCGGCCCGCTCCGGCCGGCCCGCTGGGACTGCGGCCCAGCCGCCTCCCGCGAGCCACCTCGCCCGCGCCGCACGGGCGGCTCTTCCACCGACCGGCTGACACGGCCGGTCGGCCTTCCACGCGGAGACCCGTGTCGCGCGGGTCTCTGTCCCGCCGCGGGGTCGCACAGCGCGACCCCGGCCCTCCCCCCCTCGCCGACGCCCGCGGCCGACGCCCTCAGCCGGTGAGCTGAGCCGCCCCGCACCGGCGAGATGCCGCCCGGCCGACCCTTCGCCACCTCCGAGCCCGCCGCCTGCCGGAGCCGCTGCCTGGAGCCGCTCCGCCGCCTGAGCTCGCCGGCTGAGGGTGCCGGGAACTATCCGGTGGTCGAAAATTCGATCCGGATAACATTTCGGAAATCTCGGGACAAAATCTACGCGATTATGGGCTTGGATCAAAGATCGGACAGCAAATCGACAAAGCAAAATTAGGACGATCATGGTGCGGGAAAATAAAACGAAACAAAAACGACTCCTACCTCTTGGGCGATGCCCGGAGCTTCACGGGGAGTCCGTCGCCGCTCCACTGCCTTGCCGGAATTACCTCGCCGGAGGTGCCTCGCCGGAGTGCTTCACCAGAGCTGGAGGAGAGGGGGGAGGGTTTGAGTTAGAAGAAGAAGAAGAAGAGGGTGGGGTGCATTTAAGTAGAAACACTTAAACCCCCCGCTCGGCACGCCCCCGACTATGCTGCCGATGCAAACAAAAAATGAGGGTACCCCTGGGGTAAAAACGAACTCCCGAGCACAACGGCGGTCTTGGAATTTTAATCTGAGACCCCGTTCAAAAGTTATAAAACTTAGCGCTCGAGACCGCCAAATTATGAAAACGCCCCTGGGTCCATTTTTCACAAACGGCCCGCGCCCGTGAAACTTATACCCCTCATAGGGTAAACGGAACGCTCCGAACTCAACGGTACCCTCGGTTTTCCAATCCGAGCCACCGTTTAAGAGATAACTGCGTTTCAACATTAAACGAATTAATTTATTTATTTAATCTGTTTAACGTTCCAGAAGCGGGCGAGGGGTCCAAACATCTCACGCTGACATGTTTTATGTCGTTCCTAGGGTAAAAACCCCATTCCGGACCCATCCGTACACTCGGATCCCTGATCTGGTGCACCATTTAGGAGTTATCCCATTTATTTGGCGTTTCCAGTGTGAACGCACTGAAAACTCAATTCCGGCCACACCGGGGCTCGGAATCGCACGCCGTCTGAAGTCGCTGATCAGGAATATCATCAAGAATATTCCAAAGTCTTCTGCAGTAATAACTGGGTTCTTACAATATAAGCATAGATAACATGATGTATTTTCATTTCATGCATAACCATGGTGGAAAGTTATAATTTACCAACATAACCGCCCATGTATGTTGGGTGATGCTTTGAAAACTAAAAGGATTCACTCCATCTGTAGATAACGCAAGAATAAGGTTTCTCGGCTTGTTTCCAAATTAATGATACTCATGATCAATTCTCTTCCATTGAGGAGATTCTTTTAGGTGTTGTAGTTTCCCATATTTATTTCTTGTATCAGTATGCCACGTCAAATGTCATGTAGTCTCCTCACTTCCATATAGGCGCCTAAAGCTTGGAATGATTGAAAAGTACCATACAGCTTTCATAGAACCGAATTCATATTTCTTGTATCGAGAATCACCACACTTTGGGCATTCTCTAAGTTATTTTTGGTCCTTTTGAAATAGTATATAGTCATTCGGGTAGGCATGTATTCTTTCAGAGATCATACCAATTGAGCGCAACATTCATTTGGAGCCGTATATTCGGCTCTGGAGTTCATTATCTTATAGGAGAATGTCATTTAAGAGAGAAATTAATTCCATAAAACTGGAATCACTCCATTCATTGCCTGATTTAAAATTATACAGCTTCGGTATGGCTGAAAATCCTGTATATTTAGTGAAACCAGCATACAATGGCGTCTTTTCACAACTCTTTAACTTCTAAAACAATTTTGGGAAATCACGAAGTTCATCTTCAACTATCCATATCATTTCTTCAATACAGTCTTCATCAGCATTCACATATGTAATGACATCCTCGATACATTCTTCTTCATTGGTCACACTTGTAATCATATTAGATGATCCATAAAACACGGTGTTATCCCAAACACTAGCTACATTATCTTTTTCCATGTGTTTATTCCAACATTTATAACTTCGATCTATTCTGTGACTATTCGAGTGTTTTTCCAACTCCTCTGAACTATTTTTTTCTTGAATAACAATAGCATAAACACGAACAAAGGATTTGATAAGGGTCATATGCATTATCTTTTGAAACTTGATGAACTCTTTCACTCCATCTTCATAATCGTTTTTCAGATGATTGGAAATCCATCCATTCTTTATTCATATCCGTCCTATTTTATTCAGTAATATTAATATTTAACAAAATAAATAAACAAAACGTTGATATAAAAATTAACCAAGTCTAAAAAAGTTGTAGACTTTAAGTCTCCTTTGAAAACTATTTATAAAATCATAGCTGAAATCACATTAAAAAAAGCAACCATGTACACAAATTCCTCTTTAAAATAACACACCCTTTTTAAAATAAACCAATCAGTTTCAAACACTCTTTATCAAAACCCCAAATGATTTTTTTAAATCATTTTAAAGCTATTTAAAACCAAAAAAGGGTATGTTGAACACATATAATTTTTTAAGAAACATTTCAAAACACTTGAATCGTTTTAAAAGATCCACTTAGGGATTTTCAAAAAGACATAAATCCCAAGAGAGGCACTCTATAAAGGATACATGAATAAAAAATAACCAACATTTTATAAAATATAAAGCTATAAAAGGTTTATCATGTCTCTCATGAATAAATAGTATGAATCCTATAGTTTACTCTCGTAATACTACTAAGGAGTGAATAAGTAATAGATAAATACATAAGTGTCACTTGGCTATGATACTTTTGAACATAAAGTCAGATCTCTTCAAATTGGGAAACCATATTCCACTTTATGCTTGAATCATGTACTACCTAAGCCTGATCCTTCCAATATGGTACATCAGAAAAAATGTTCCCCTTCTTTAGGATATATATTAAGTCAAAGTTAAAGGACTATAGGTACTCAAACCTTCTCCTCTATCAATGGTTCATTTCACTTTGTGATTAAATATATTTCAAACACTTTTTTAGCATATTCAAAAAATATATCACCCTAAAGATAATACCAATAACACATAACATAAAGAACCAATATTTCCAAATCTAGGAAAGGATTTGGGAAGTTTCTCTTATATGTCCTTAACTGTCTAGACCCATAAGCAACCAAATAACCATCGTGGACTGGAACTATTCAAATCCTGAATCTGGATACATCACAATATAATCCATACTCATTACCCATCTCATTTATGGTTAATATTGGTGTTTTAATAAATCTCACATTAAGATCTTAGAAGGATCTCTCCTAGACATCTAAGCAAAGGAACTATACCACATTCTTGGTTAAGGCCTTCTTAGTACTTCTAATCAGGAAGAATCCTGGTTGACCCTCTGATATCAAATCGATCTTAGAGAACACGTTAGCACCTCTGAGTTGATCAAATAGTCCATCAATACATATAATTGGATATAAGTTCATTTCTATCACTTATAATTAACCTCTAATAGTCCACACATATTCTCAATGATCCATTTAAATTTTTAGGGAAAAAACTAAGGCGTCCCAGGGGGACATAAGCATTCATATGAACTCCTTCACCTCAAAATTGTTCAATTGAGCCTTCTTCTCTCATAGATCTACAGGATCCATCTTATATGTTTGAATAGATATATACTCTACACCTGGTAAGAACACAATCATAAACTCAACCTATCCCTTAGGTGGTAACCTAGAGAAGTCCTTGGGAAATACATGTAGGGTATCTATTAAGATGTTATATATATATGTAATTATGGGTCTCTATACCATGGGTGGTATTAATACTGATGATAGGGACTCTTCTCATAATGAACATCGAAAAATATAAGCCATTATATCTTATATGGTCATCCATGAGAGTAAATTTACATTTTTACTAACATGGGTGGTATTAATACTGACGATAGGGACTCTTCTCATAATGAACATCGAAAAATATAAGCCACTATATCTTATATGGTCATCCATGAGAGTAAATTTACATTTTTACTAACATTATAGAACAAGACCTACAAAAATAAAAAATACATTATCTCTTACTTTTGAAAAATATAAGTTGTTGAATCTTACCAATCATTAAGCCATGTAATATCTATAATAATAGGGATACATTGTCTCTTACTACTAGGGATAGATTTTTTCATCTCCTCGTAGTAATCTCTATACTCATTCCTATTCTGGTAGAGACAGAGAAAATTGTGTAAGCTCATATCATGTAGATTATACCATGATTCGACACTAATTATCTTAATAAAAATTGATCATCAATACACATACTAGGAAGAAAACCAATAACCATAAACATCATCCTTATATTTTCCCATAATGAAGGTTACCATCAAAGAGAGCATTATAGAACACGCCTTTATTGAGAAATGCAAAAACCAAATGCTCACATAAATTGTTAAAAATTCTCCTAGTTGTGATATGATTTCTTCGTATGGAAGAAACTTATGATCGTATCATGAAACAATGTCAAAATCATCAAACCATTATACAACATACCCAAAGCTTATTGGTTACCCAATACACCATAATTTCAAGAAGATAATCATGATAATTCAGATAACTATACACTATAGGCTATAGAGCTCTAAATAACACCTAACAAACTCGAGTGACTATAAATACAACACTTAGAAAAAAATCATTCATCGTGTAGCTAAAATATCCACACATAAGACACAGATTTTCCACTATTACCACAGTCTCAAAAAAATAGGGAACATGAATTCTAAAACAAACTTCACTACCCTTGATGAGCCTTTACAATACCTTAATTAATTTATAAAAGAAAGAAGGAATGATTCCCACCATTAAAAGAATTCATATGGGGAACAATTATTGAATTCTAGAATCAAAATAATCCATAATATAATTATTCCAAAATGGTTATTTCATGTTCATATATATATATATATATTGGATAGTGAAACTGATGAAAAATGGTTAATCTCTTCGGTAATTCCAAACATCTGAGTCTAGCTTCTCAGACCTCAAAAATATCCACTAATCATAGAAACAATTACTCGGGGTATAAGCCACCACAACACCAATGTGAAAACCTATATGATACCGACAATGCATTATATATAAGTAAAAATCATGAACATTGGCCCTGAAGATGATGTGGAGTATGAAACCTATGTATGAGAGTCGGGGGATGAGGAGTCGGCAACGGAGGAGGGGGGAGGAGAGTTGGCAATGGTTGAGGAAGAGTCGGCAGAGGAGGAGGAGGAGGAGTCGGCAGCGGAGGAGGAGGAGGAGGCAGGGTTCGGCTTCTGTGAGAGCTTGAGGTGTGCGAGAGGAGGAGGAAACTGTTATGGTTTATTCTTCTTATAAGGTGCCGACTGTGGAAGGCTGATGACCTTTTCGGCCGCATCTCCTCGTTATGGGGCTTCATCAATTGGATGTGTGTACTGATGGGATGTTGGTATTTCCACTTTATCTTCCCCTTAAAAGATCTAAAAATAAAGGCTTGTGGGCATGGCCCAATTTCTCTAAAGCCAGGTCAAATGTGCATTCAAGAATGGGATCCCCGATTCTCTCCTCTTTCCATTAAAAACACATGTGTGCAGGTCTGGGTAAGGATTTCTGGACTCAATTGGATTTTGTGGCACTCAAAAATTTTGTTTGACATCGCCTCGGTGATTAGTATTCAAATAAATATGGATAAAGCTACTAAGGAAGGTTGATAGGGTTTTTTTGCTCGTGTTTTGGTTTAAGTGGATCTCAATTCTTCTTTAATTGATGGGGTGATGTTATATACTGATGATGATGTCTTGAATCTGAAAGTTTTCTATGAAAAACATCCTCTATTTTTCTTGAATTGTCAGTGTACTGGACACTCCAAGGAGAAGTGCAGAATGAACTTGTTCTGCTTAGTTTGCTCAAAGAAAGGGTCTGCATCATCTAATTGTTACAGGAACATGGGGCATAAAACTGCCCTAAGAGTACCGAAGAGGTGCCAAAGGTGTTTGGGGCAGGCAATGGGAATGTTGGAGGGTGTCACCTTGATCCGGAGTAGAGGCAGCTGGATGTAGAAGTTCATGCCAATATGGGTGATGGAGATAAGAGGATGGATCAAAGCTTGGTTCAGCATGGTGGGTCGGACATAGGCTTCCCGAGTAAAGCGTTGGAGGAGTCTTCAACACGGGACTTTGAGGATGATCATAATGCACTTGAATTGGATATTCGGGCTGAAATTGATCAGCAAGTAATGTATAAGGACAGGCTGTTAGTGGGTAGTCGCAAAGGGAAGATGAAACTTGGGGAGCCCTCTTCATTTAGGGATGTCTTGATGTGTCAAGCCAAGATATGTGATGATCCTACGGTTGGTGCTTCCTCGGAGAAGAGCATGGGCAGAGGAGTGGAGCGATCTCCTATTGTGAATGAGCTCCAGCGATCTACGGCTGACATCCATGACACGGTGACACCCCCACCAGAACCTGGTAATAATCGCTTTAGCTTGCTTGACATTCTTAACGAGTCTCCGAGTAAGGAGGTGTATCGGGAGGAATTTGGCAACCCTCTTGATCCAAAGGAGTCATCTCAAGCTGAAGGACAAGATCCACGGCCTCCTGTGGATCCCATCTCACTGGATGACACGAGAGGTAGAGGCGGTGGTCGATCCCAAAGATGATTTGATGGCTTCTCTGCCTACATGGTTGTGGCATGTCTCTTTTTATCTCCTTTTGTACTTTGCCATTTCTGGATTTTTAATAAATTTTCAGACCATGGGTTATATGTATATATATAAATATTTTTATGTAATTATAAATATATTTTTAAGATCATGATCTGCACCATTTTGAATAAATATAAATATTTGTATATATGTATAAATATTTGTTTATATTTATAAATATATTTCTATAAATATATATATTTATAAAATTATAATTATTATAAATATATATATTATAAATTTTTAATTATTTAAATATATATATTTATTTATTTATAATTATAATTATAAATAAATATTTTTATAAATATTTTTATGTAATTATAAATATATTTATATGTATATGTGTGTGTGTGTATTAATATATAAATATATATAATTATAAAATTATAATAAATGTATTTACTGTAATTTTATAAAAAGTGTTTACATATAATTATAAATATAATCAACATATTTATCATTTTAAAAAATACAATAAATATATGTCTAATGAATATATATATATATATATATATATATATATATATATATATATATATATTCATTAAATACATATATTTATTTAAATATATTTATATTTATTTATAATTATAAGTATAAATAAATATATTTAAAAGGTATTTATATATAATTATAAATATAATAAATATATTTATCATTTAAAAAAATTAAAATAAATAAATGTCTTTAATGAATACATATATATACATATATATATATATATATATATATATTCATTAAAGACTATATTTATTTAAATATATATATATATATATAATTATAATTATAAATAAACATATTTAAAAAGTATTTATATATAATTATAAATATGATAAATATATTTATCATTGAAAAAAATTATTTTAATTTTATAATCATTTAAATATATATATATATATATATTTAGTTATATATAATTATATATATATATTTAAAAGTATTTATATATAACTAAATATTTATAATTATAAATATAATAAATTCATTTATTATTTAAATATATTTATCATGATTTTAAGTATTTATGAGAACATAATAGCTTCATGGGAACATGAATGAATCATATACACCGAGTAAAATATAGATCATAAAAACGGGTCATCATATATATGGCCAACATGAATAGTAATGAGGGTGTAATGTATATTTGAACATTCAGAATGAATACATAACATATGAATGTCGATTATATTCACGCATCAATTGACCAAATTCATTGGAAAACATATATTTATATATATATATATATATATATATATATACTTATAATTATAATTATAAATATACATATTTAAAAAGTATTTATATATATTTTTAAAAAATATTTATATATCTATTTAAAAAATATTTATATATATAATTATAAACATATAAATATAATAAATATATTTATTATTTAACGAAATTTATTATGTATATATTTGAATTATTAAAAAATATATATTAATTATAAACATTTGTTTTTTATTTAATGTGTACAAATAAACA
Organism: Viscum album; assembly: GCA_963277665.1. Classification (NCBI taxonomy): domain Eukaryota; kingdom Viridiplantae; phylum Streptophyta; class Magnoliopsida; order Santalales; family Viscaceae; genus Viscum; species Viscum album. Next base: position 1,611,076,250 of record OY728150.1, read on the forward strand.
TTATTTTTGAATATAAATATAATAATTTTATATAAATTAATAATATATTTTATTATAAACTTTTATCTGCGCTAAAAATAGCGCAGATAAAGGACAGATTTAGAATGATTTAACTGCCGCTGATAAAGACCCCCTTTTTATCAGTGTTTTCTGCCTAACGGTGATAAAATTTGGTGCATCTCTTGCCCGGATCTGTGGTAGTGTAGTGAGTTTTGATTAACATTGCATAGTTTTTAGGTCACGACTATTGAAAAAAACAACAAATCGTCTCTCAAGGGTGCAACATGTTTTGGCGGATTGAACAACAGAAAAGGTGGAGGAGCGATGAGCTAGATTTTAATTATATTCAGGATAGACTTGCTAAGTACTACTGAAAAAAAGCGCTGAGAAAAAGTGTCACCCTCAATCCAAAAAAAGGGGTAGCATAGAGGAAGGTAGCATTTTTCATCACTAAAACACTTAGAAAAATGAAATATATAGAATGAAAAAGGCACGTGCCTTTGGTGCAGTGCATCCGCTACTCGAGCGAGAGAGATGGTCAAATTATATATGTATTTAATACAAACATGTACGATCATGCACACATGTATACATACACATTTATATATAACATATATAGTACTAAATCTATATTTTCATTTAAATTGTTTCATTTTTCATTTTTTTTATTTTCATTTTAAAAAAAGGAATTATATATTTATTTTTACACATGTATACACACACACGCATATATTTTTTCAATTTAAATTTACATTTTAAATTTAGATTTGATATATGTGTGTACTTTTATATTTTTAAAATATAAATTATATTGATATAAATATAATATATACGCATATACCCACAAAAATCTACACGCTTAAATAGGATTTAAACACACAGGCAATTTAATGTACACTTTCAAATTATTTTTATTAATATCGAATTACTGATATTAATAATATACACACACATACACAATTAAATATTATTTAAAATTTTAATTGTGTAAATACATAAAAAAATATATGCGTTCATTTAAATTTAATTTATACTCTTAATATCTAACTGTTATTATAAATATTCCACGTTCTTGTAGTAATGACGGCAGCAAAACACATGATGCGAGATATTTTTTTGTACAAATATAATGTTTATGAATTAAATTATAATTGATTTGAAGGAAAATATGATGATAATTTATTTTATTCGTAAAATGAAATCAATATAAATTACTATTGTCAAAGATTGATATGACGTCACGCTGGAGCCATCACTTCTCCAAGTCACTTTCGACGGTGAAAATTAATAATAAATATAAAATAACTTTCAAAGGAGCTATTTTAATGGATCATAATGGTTATTAGGTGCATTATTAATAAATATAAGAACATTATTAATAAATATAACCCCAACCTTTTTAAAGAATATTCCTTAAATATTCTCAGAGCGTATCGATTGCCTATTTTTCATGTAGGATATGAAAGGTATAAATATTTTTTTAATTAAATTTCTCAATTATAAATCATGTTAAAGTGACATATAGCAACAAATTAAGGAAAAATTAAAAATATTCAAATTGACTTCAATTTTAAATAACCTATACTGATTCTCATACAAATTAGTGATTTTGCTAGGATCTTAGATTAGGGGATCAACTTTGTTATTGAGTGATGGTATATGGAAGGAAAACTTAAAATATATCTATAAGCTTAAAATTAAAATTTATCAATAATGAAGTAAACGATACTCAAAACCGAGACCTCGTTGAGAACCCGCATGACCACTACCAACTAAGCTGAACCCTAGGGCCAATCATCATCTAACAGATAATTCAATTGAAAAAGCTAACTTATTTTGCATATAATTCAATTAAAAAAATCAATTAAAATAGCTGAAGTCCATTCATCATCAACTTCTTTTCACCCTCATATAAAATTTTGCATTCCTTATCTCAGTGATGGAGATTCTCATTGCCATGATTATGTAGAATTAATATATGGGGAAAAAGGTCAACATACCTATATAAAAATTACATTATAGTTGAGTGGTGATAAAAATTAATTATTACTCAAATCAGAGTGGTGATAAAATTATTATTACTCAAATCAAATATAGGTCTCAAAAACAATATATCAATTTTAGTTTAGTGAGATGTAAATTATTAGTAATTATTCAATAAATGAACTTTATTTATTTATTTAAGTTGTTTCACTATTTCAATTTTCATTGATTTTCTTATTCATTCTCAATATTAATCTTTTAATGAAATTGATTATTATAATTTTATGTAGCACTTGTATGCAGTTTTTAAAATTCCCAAACTCATATAATAGTTTATATTCATAAATAATTCTATTTTATATTCATATCCATTATCTTTCACTTATTGAATTTTAATTTCGTAAGCACTGCTACATATTTGGCGAAATAAAGATCTCGTTTTTATCAGCGCTTTCTAAAAGAACTCATAAATATTAACGTTTATCATCGCTAAAAATGAGTGCTCATAAAAGTCCATCTTTATCAGTGTTTGTTTGAGCGGTGATAAAA